>JAPCYP010000109.1:0-1451147 GCA_035048595.1 Echinosophora koreensis | reverse complement strand
ATGGAAATAGTTGGAATATGCATTTAAATCACTTCCTTTCACCAGGAGATGACACTGAATCTTGAACATCCAAAGATCAGTGGAGAAACAAGTGTTCACAGTGCAATCACTGAAGTGGCGGCAATGATGGGGGAGAATGTAAAACTTAGAAGAGGTTATGTGATGCCTGCATCATCCCAGGGTCTTATATGTACATATCTCCATACCAGTCCCCAACCAGGTAAATTGAATTGAGTCTTATTTTTGTTCCCTTTAATTTATGCACGTGTGAGTATTCTGCCACTTTTGCATGTGCACATGGCACACATGCACACTTGCACAAACAAAGGTCATAAAAAGAAGTCATTATCATTTTCTTTTACAGTACCTTGTGCTAAGTATCAAATTCTTTGCAAGACCTATAAATTTGACCCAAAAGGACCCCACTTGCTCTTATTGAACTAGGTTTGGGCCGCATTGCTGGAATGTTGTCTCTTGAAGTAGATGATGGTAAAACACAAGTGAATGCTCTTCAACGTGTTGGATCAGAATTGGCCATGCATGTAGTGGCAGCGAAACCATTATTCTTAACAAAGGAACTAGTGTCTTCAGATGCGTTAGAAAATGAGCGTGAAATTCTTAAATCTCAGGTCAGGTATTTTGTGATTTCTTCTGGAGTCAAGTGTAGATCCTTGCCCAGTATATGAATCATAATTGTTATAGACAAAGCTTAGGCTTCGATGCGTTCTTATCTTCAGCATTATTTGAAAATTCATAGTAAAATGCAATTATAAATAAAATAAAATATCAGAGTATATAGCAGAGCTAGCTTAGTAGTAGTAAGCTTTGTTAGACAGCTGTAACTGTGCTGAGTCAGCACTGGTTAGTTACATAACCGTTATACAAATGTACAGTTCTCAGATCAGAAATGAATTACACAGAATTCTATTTTCCCTCTCTTTTCGTTTCTCTCTCTTTTCGATTAGAAAAGAATGAGCCCTTCTCTATTCTTGTGTCAATTGTTTTGTGCTACTTCAATTTTTTATTGTCTCCTTAATTAACATATATTTTCATGGAACTGACCTTATGGCAACTGCCCTATGTTTTCCTTCAAAGGATTATTTAAGATTTGTTTTAAGGATATATTTCACAGGAGGGCACATGTAATGCTTGCATGTGCACAAAAAGGACAAACAACACAGAAGATGATAAAGAGATCCTCCTTACAAAAGGACAAAACAAACAGAACAAAAACATCAATGAAGCAAGCTACCCAATCTCTAAACATATCTGTTAGGGAAACCCCTCTAAAAAGCCCATGGACTTTACACCAAGTAGAAGCCAAACACCTAATCCTATCCCAAAGAAGCTGCTCATCCAAGAATTCTCCTCAAAGATTGTGAGAATTGTGCTCCACAAATACACCAAAAAGTGGCAAAGATGGCACTTTGCTACAAAAATTTAGCCTCTTTCCTTTTCCAAAACCAGTAAAATAGTCAACAGAACTAGTCCAAGGACCTAGGGCAAACCCAGCACTTCTCTGAAAATACCAAACAATAATTCCATAATGGAAGGGCCACAGAACAATGTAAGAACAAGTGAGGCACAGTTTCTGAACTCTGCATCACACATAACACAAACATATGGGGGGAAATGACTTTGTGTCGGCCTGCTAAGTGCTAACCTACAACGTGTCGTCAGTATTAATTCTATTAAACACAACTTCCCAAATAAAGGACCTTAACCCTTGGAGGAGCTTTGGACTTCCAAATAGGTTTGTATCAGGGTGGAGCAAAGCTCTATTTAAAGAATGATAAGCCACAAAAGAATGAAAAGCCCCTTGTGCACAATTATAGTCCTTTCTCTGACATTTTTTCTGCTATATATACATATGCCTTGATGAATAAGAGCATTTTATAGTGGCCTCTAGCAAAATTGTGTGAGGATTTAGGATCATCCTATTTAGACTAATTCAAACTTTTTCGATAAACAAGTAATTTTTACTAGCACGTACGAAAAACAGGATTCAAGAAAATTTTGTTTAGTAAATGCAATCTACTCAAGATTTATCTCATGTGGATGTATGTGCTCAAGTGCTGCTTTCTTTATTGCATCTTGAAACTAAACAAAACTTTTTTTTTTTTTTTGAAACAAAACTAAACAAACACTTTTAATTTAAGAATGTGTGGTGGTTTTAATATTTCAGGCAGAAGCCTCTGGTAAGTCTCAGATGGCCATAGACAAATGGTAGAAGGACGTCTACGCAAGTACTTTGAGGAAGTTGTGCTTATGGAGCAAAGTTTATTGTGAATGATAGTATGAATGTAAAGGTATGTCAGGCTTCTGTTAACTGAATTTGGTTCGTTATGAGAAAATTGAAATCATGATGGCTATATTTACTGGTCAATATCATGGTTTTGATTGGTGAAAGTAATAAAAATTCTACCGATGCATCTTATTGGTTAGTGTCCATCACCCTCTTTATTTATTTAATTTAATTGACCCTCTTCCATTATTCTTGAAGAGGGAAAATATGCCAGTATACAGTTATACATTGGTAATTGCCATTTTCTTTTCAGCAAGAACTATGAGAATGACTCACTCGTAGCGAATAAGAGATGTTTCAGGATTTATTCGTCATTACACTCTTGCCCCCTCTACTTATATAATAATAAAAGGAAAGTCATTTGCTTGGTTTTTTTAAGTAGAATAATAAAAACTTTACCAAAAGAAAGACAAAACACGAGAAACAATAAGGTGGTGTTTGGTTTGTTTCATGTTTTCATTTTCGCTTGATATGTTTTCACTTTTAATTACAAAAATGACACTTAGTTTTCATTTTATTTTCTGTTTTTCAAAGCTTTGTGAAGGGATTGGTGAAGTAAGATTTTTGTTGTTTTCACCATTTCCTTTCATAAAACCTTGAAAACAGAAAACAAAGTGAAAATAAATAAGGTCGCGTTTTTCTAATTAAAAAAGGAAAAATCATCAAGTGAAAATGGAAAACAGAAAGAAAGCAAAATTTAATTTAACGTTTTTTACATACATTTTCTGGTATTTTATTATGAAGCATCCATAAAAGGAGCCAAAACTGTCTTTTAGGTATGGGTATTTTCTATTTTCAATATTTTACGTATTTTCTGTGTCTAATAAGAACAAAGAAGGATCCATCTATGGAATATTTATTTATATGATCATTCATCTAGCATGTTTCATGCCGCTCTGCAGGCAGTGCTGGATAATCTATCCAAGGAGGTTGGTTCATCTGTGAGGGTTGTGAGCTTGTCAGAATGGAAGTTGGGGAAGGAATTGCAAGGTAAAACCTGTACTTATTTGTCAATTTTCTTTTGTTATCTTGTTTTAGAGGCTAGTTATGTACTATTAGAAAAAGTCATTGCATTGAATATATAAAAATAGTAATAAAACAAAAAAAATAGTTGCAATTCATCTGCAATTTATGGTTAATCATATTTTATTAAATTTTGGGTTTAGTTGTACTGAATTACTGTACAATTTATGTTTCGGGTGTATTCGTCATGCAGTATCTAGAGTCTAGATTACTTTGGCAGTTGATATAGTTGTCAGTTGAAAGCAATGAATTTCTCCATTTTACATGATAAAAATTAAAAAAAGGTAATGTGTGCAATGATAGGAACTATTCCTATCTAAAATACAGAAAAAGAAATTGGATGAGATTTCAAAAGATTTTAATGGATTTTTATTTTTTTATGATTTAAAAAGTCTTGTGGTATTCAATCAAGACTTTTAAGTAATCTAAATAAGTTTGGTGGTATTCAATCAAGACTATCAGGATTTTTTAAAGAGAGAATCTAAATGTAGTGGTATTCAATCATGACTTTTTACAAGTAATAAAAAGTCCTCTGGTATTCAAAAATTCCTAATTTCGATGGATGTTTTTTAAGATGGATTTCGTGGGACTTTGTGTGACTTTTTAGTGATTTTTTTAATAACAAAAAGTCTCACCTCAACACATGAGATTTCTCATGATTCTTCATTCTTATTTATCTTCACCATATGCCTTCACCTCTCTCCCCTCTCTCCCTCCCTCTCTCCCTCCATTTCTCTTCTTTCTCCCACCCTCCCTCTCCTTTCTCCCTCTCTCTCCTCCCTCTCTCCATCTCTCTCCTTTCTCCCTCTCTCTCCTATCTCCCCCCACGGTTGTTGTTCAACCCAACAGAAGTTACCAAACAACTTTTAGAGTGTGTTTGTTACAGATTATTTGACGAAAGAAAACACTTTTTCAAATTGAAAAAAAAAATCATTTGTAACGAGTTGATTGTATTTGTTTAAGCTTTTTATTAAAATCATTTTTAAATAAATCATTTTTAAGGTTAAGATCAGAAGCTACAAGATTTTATAGGTAATGGTAATGACCCTCAAAATGGAAATGAATGTTCAATTTTCGCCATGCATCCTTGAGAAATGTGATCGAGAAGATATTTGATATTTTTAAAGCGCGGTCACAATTTTTAAGTTAGCGCCTCCATTTCTATTTAGCATGTGTAGCACTATATAAGTTCCTTTGGTAAAGAATGTCGTTCTGATGAACTTATAATTGAACCAATAGACAAATCTTTCTCTTCAATATCATCAGCTAATGTAGACAATAATTTTGAACCTATTGTTCAAACCCGCAGGAATGAGAAGATGTTAATGGTTGGAGGGCTAGCATAGCTTTAGATATGTGGAGAAATGCAACTTAGGAGGACATGAAGTTACATCAATTTGATTAATAATTAAAAGATTAGAAAAATTGTATTGGAATTGGGTTTTACTTTTTATTTATTTATTTATTATATTATTCATTTCTTTGTTACTTTTTTCATTCGCTGTTATAACTTTGAATGTTTGCTAAAAATTCATGTTTTGCTTTCAAGTCTTATAAATCCATATAGTCCATTCAAATCTTATAAAGTCTTATGATATAAATCCTTGAAAATCCACACATGAAAATCTTGATTATAACAATCTTTAAAAAAAATCTTTTAAAATCTTATAAGTCATTAAATTTATACATAATCTTTTAAAATCCGCAAGACTTTTTTAGGCCAAAACAATCTTTTACAATCCCAATCCAATACACCCCCACACAAAAATGGGAGAAAGAAGGATCCCTTTATTAAGTAATATTGAGAAAGAGATATACAGAGAAGAGTAAGAGCAAATGCTCCTAGCAAGGAGGAAGACTCCGAGCCCAAGTTAGAGAAGAATCTCTAGACTCCCAAATCACAACAATATTCAGCGTAACCAGTTCCTGAATCTCCCTTTCCCTATAAGAGACTCGACTACTCTCTCACCTTCTCTCTCCATAACTAACTTACCCCTCTCTCCAGTTCAAGTATCCTGCCTACAGTTGTTAGGCCTTGAGACATTTGGGCCTTCTAGTATGGACCTTGAGAGGCCTTGTGGGCTGCTTGGGAACCTCTGGGTGCAGATTCCCATCATGCAACCTAAAGCATTTTTTGCCAACCTAAAACTAAAAGTATTTCATGTATTCATACCACGAAACCTCCTGATCAGTTCTAAGTTTATTTTTGGCTTTGCAGCATCCTATTCCATGACTACAAATGAATGAATAAAATTGCAGATCAAACTCATTATGTTTTTAATATCAGGGGACTTGGCTGATTTTACTGTTAATTGAATCACGATCTGCAGGCAAGAAGCTGATGCATCTGAGCCTGTTGCTCAGGCTGCCTAATTTAAGTTAATGCTATCCATTCATGGAGGAAACTTTGAAGAGCTCAGGTTTGTTTTAAGGCTTTTGCTCCCTAGCTGATAATTTTGTATGCGCTCTCATTTAAACATGTATTTTCCATTTGTTAATACAGGGAGAGGAACATGCTTTTTTGAAAATTCTGCTCCACAGTGGAAAGCTGAGTGATTTCTGTTAGATTTTGTTAGTATGTTCTGTTGCACTCTCCTGATCTATATCTTCCGCAATGCCCAAGTAAGATAGCGGTATTTGAACCACATTTAGCCTATTTATTTTAGCGTTAGGAGATATGAGAATGGCGTTCGTTGGAAGCAAGCTCTGAGATGCTTTGAAAGAAAGTGCATTGGGACCCATGTTTCTCCGTTTGCGTTTTGAACAAATCTAAAACAAACAGCAATTACCGTTGCTTTCCAACTACACAAGTTTTGTTTTATATCTTTTATGAGTTGACAGGAGTTTCATTATTTTACAAAACTGAATAATAAATTAATGTTGAGCTACTCTTTAGAATGAACCAAACGGTTGTCGAAAAGCAGACATTGCTGGGTTTATCTTTTGCTTGATATAAGTTCTCAACTTTAACCTCGTGAATAGCGTATGCACCCTCTTGACTTTGGTGCAACATGCTCCTTCAATCAAAACCACACATTTATCAATAAATAAAAGCAATGGTTGAGATTAAAAGATTAAAAATGATACAATGACAATATTATCCTTGTCTTTATCACTCTCATTCCCACCTCACCCTCATCCTTGTTCCATCTCGATTACCATCACCACTGCATCACTGTCGCTGCTGTCACCCTGATCGCAACCACCCCACACCAGGCGGCACCGCCCCATCACATCATCGAGCACGACACCTTCATGTTAAAATTTGTCCGTTTCGTTCAATTCATTATCTTCCTAGTCCTGACCTTTCTATTCAAAAAGCACTTTAGTTTTATAGAAAATATTTATTCCTTGTTAGTAAAAAAGTACAGGATTGCATACATTAATTTAATTTCTCACAGTACTCTTCTTCATCCACGAAGAACAAACTAGTGGATGAGATTATTGGAGAAGGGGTGGAGATGGTGGCGATGTTCGAGGTGGCAGAGGTATAGAGATTGTGGGATTCAGTGAGAGATGGGTGGGAGAAGGGTAAAAATTAATTAAGACTTCCTGCACCCTACCACGCTAGATTCCATCATGGTGGTGGTGGTGGTGGTGAAGAAGGGTGGTAGACTGGGGTTAGGACAGTGGTGGTTGGGGAAGGGTGGAGAGGACACTGGTGGCTAGCTGGACAGAAAGGGACGAGGGTAAGAAAGTGATTTCAGAATAAGAAGTTGGGGTAAAAAGGAAATTTGATAAGTGGTGCAAGATGCTCCTTTTTCACAGTGTGCATGTTAAACGACACCCTCGTTATCCTATAAAGGCATTCAAGTCATGACGCATTAGTAATTCGCGATTTGCATTAGATTTTCTATGCAAGGCTTGAATATTAACACGCAGAACTTATTCCACTCCATTCTGTAGCTCTGATCGATATACTCTTTGCGCGTGCTTACCGTTTTAATGAATCAAAATGATTCTTGGGAAATAATTTTAAAATTCATGGTCGCTTATATTTAATTTATGAGTGGTGTTATTTGAATACCTAAAATGTACCAACACCGTAAAACGCCGTATCTTTTTTTCTTTGAAATAAAATACCATATAGTTGAATTAAATATTGTGAAATAAAATAATAAAAAAGAAACGGGGCAATACTTATATGATGTCGGATGTTAATTTAGGTGTTCAAATAACATTTGCCTTAATTTAAAAAATGTTTGTTTGAATTTAACTTTTAATTTTTTCACCAAAAAATTTAGTCTTTAACTTCAAATTCTTGCATACCACGTGTTCTTATTCCAAATTACTCGAGAACAACCAAGTGATTTGTATGAAGTGTGCTTAGTCTTAATTTATTTTCCTTACATAAGATACGAGTAATTGAAAACTTGTCCACTTTGTTGCTGTTTTTTGAAAAAATATTTTCATAATAGGTGATGATGTTTTAATTTAGGGTTAAATACGTTTTTAGTCCCTCAAAGTTGTATAATGTTCGATTTTAGTCTCTCATTTGGAAAATGAATTTTTTTAGTCCCCCAAATTCTAAAACATGTTTGTTTTGATCCCCAAACAGGATTAAAACGTATGTTTTGGGACAAAAAACATACGTTTGAGGATCAAAACTCACATTTTAGAATTTGAGGGACTAAAAAAAATACGTTTTTCAAACAGGGGACTACAATCGAACATCACCCAAATTTGAGGGATTAAAACATATTTAACCCTTTAATTTATTTTGTAATCTAATTGCTAAATGATAAAGGATCAAATTTTTATTTTTTTGATTTTCTTTTCTAAATGAAGCATCTTCACAAAATGGGGACAAAAGAAATAAATGTATGCACTCTTTGTAAGAATGGATATATTGAGAAAATAAGTCACAAAATTAATGTGATTTTTCTAATGATATGGCTATATGAGGCACGTTGTATGAGACCTAGAGCCGGGAAACTATTTTGTAACCTGAAAAATTGCTGCTAGCATGGGCTCATTAATACATTTGCTTAAAATGCAAAATAATATATCCTTGCGAAGGCAACATGAGATTTCCCATCACACGCAGAACTCACGCAAGAATTACGTGCAAAAAGAATCTATCTGATCTAAGTAATTTATAACAACAATGGTGTACGGAATAAATACTTAATCATTAATAATTGAATATCAATCAGTATTGCCTGCCATTGCCAGGGAGGCATTCCACAGCGAATGAAATGTCATCCAATAAACCAATGATGTAAATGAGATGGAAAAACACCTACCATTAAAATAATAACTAAGAAGCAAGCATCCTATTCATTGCAACTCTTCGTATACATATAAAATAGGGTGACTTCTAGGGTGAGGGCCCAAATAAATCCCTCACCAATGAGGGCCCAAAATGACCTGGTAGAAAAGGTAAGAATGGGGTTCAAAATAGAATTTAAAATTTGTTAAGAAAACCCCAAAATTCCTACATTTTCCCCTTTTCCCTTTTCTATTCTTACGGTGCTTGTGACTCTGCTCCATCTCCACGCCGCCGTCTGACAGCAACTCCGCCTCGCTGCGCACGCACCACGCCACCCGCCAGCTCCTCCGCCTCACTGCAAACCTCGCCACTCGCTACCTCCCGACGTCTCCATCCGGCCACCAATCGAGGCTCCAAATACACTGTGGCGGTAGCGCCGGAAAAGCAGCTCCGTTTACATTTTCTCCTGCGCCTCCGTTCACAGGTTAGCATCATATTAATCACTCCTTTAAATTGCTCTAACGTCCTTTGTGGCCTGCCATTCGAATCATTAGGATAGTATGTTTGTATTATGCAATTCTTGATCATATTACACTCAAATTGTGGGTAGGGGAGGGGGAAAGGTGACCTGGTGGAGGGTCAAACCTCCAACATCAACATTACACTCAAATTTTGAGCACTTAGGCCAGTGCCAATTGAGCTAGAAACTTGTTGGCATTTATGTTAAGCCTGTTAAGTTCTATTTTCTAGTTCTGTTTTTTAAGTTGGAGCCACAAGAAGTTCCAAAGTATGGGCAACACTGAATTATTTTCTTTTCTTTTCTCTTATTTCCCTTTTGTCTTTGCAACAAGTCGCTTTCAGAAACCAAATTACCTTATCCAACTTTCTATTACTTTACAATTTCAAATACAAGATCCAAAGGGATGGAGAACAAAGAAGCCTTCTTTGAATTTTAGTAGTTGAGTTGAGTTTTAAATCTGTATTATGTAGGAGTATTACATATTTTAGCTACTCAAGAGTCACTGTTCTATTTATATGATAAGTTTTAAGCTTAGAAAAGTCCAATCTCGTAATTATGGGTCTAAGTAATTAAAGATAGTCCAAAAGTCAGTCAAAAGTCTTTAATGAAGCCATTTCAGAGTCCAGTCAGTTCTAGAATCATATGGGTGGTCTATATATAGTGAATCTCTATTTAATTTCAACAGAATTGAAAATTCAGTGAAGTATACTCAGAATATATCTTGTGGCCTTTTTTTGTTTTTCAACTTAATATTGAATTTTGATCATATCAGATTTCTATCCAAGGAGGTGGGCTGCTATCACACAAACCCTTTATCCCACAGACCTACCTTATTTTTATTTTTTCTCTTTCCATCCAACCCTAAATTTAAAAAAATAAAAATGAGCTGCATCACATGGGAATGTCAAAGAATGATAAAAATTAACTATGTCTTACAGCCTGTTTATGTGATATACTGACAGTAGCCTTACCTTTATTACTTCACAGTAGCAAGTTAGCAACCCTTTTCTTATCTTCACAGTAGCCTTTTCTTCATTTTTCAAATTTTGGTGCAAGTTTTTTTTGGATATTCAGTCATATGTAGGACTGTAGGTAGATTGGAGGTTTATTTTTTAACCCATAAGAAGGAATATGTAGCTCAAAAATAAGGGTGCTTTGGCTTTAAAAATTTTGAACTGATTATGAACTCTAATTTATGGGTTTGGATTGTTTAAGACGAATTCAAGCAAAGAATAAGATAGAGTTTTCAGGTTAAACATTATTAGGGTACTCTATAAATTAAATTATGTCTGTCCACAGTTGAAGAATTTTGGGGAAGAGATGAAAAATTATGTTCAGAAGGAGCAGGAGTAGATAACCTAGGGATTGTCCCAAGGGTCCATTAGTCCATTTAGTTTCCACCTAGAATAGAATTGCATAATTCTTGTACTTTCTTTTTTTCTTTTTTTCCCTGATAATTAGAATAAAAAAACCAACATTAACTTCGCAGGATACAAGTCATCCACCTTGCTGGATGGATGAATCAATTGCAAAAATGAAGGTAAGAAGACAGTGATAATTATATTTTTGTTTGTAATCGGGTAATTTTGGAATGTTTATTTGCTAAGTTAGGTATTGGAATTTTTTTCATTGTTTGTTGTGGCAGGGACTAGAAACTCAACAGTTGGAAGAGATGACAAAGAGTCATGTAAGTTTGTTGAAGATGGTGGTGGTGATTTTTATGTTGATGAAGATGGCATAGGAACAATGAATGAAAGTTCGGAAGGTTCAGAATGTGATGATATTGACCAGATTTATAATGTAGATACTATGGAGGATATTTTTGCCATGGATCTGAAGGCTTTAAGCCCCCATCACACAAGGAAAGTCGATTTCGCAAGTTTGGAGGTGGCGTACCAATTTTATAATTGGTATGCTAGAGTGAATGGTTTTGCAGCCCGAAAAAGCAAGATTGAACGAAGCAGTAAAGGTGTAATTCTGCAGCGAACCTTTGTTTGTCATAGGCAAGGTTTAAGGGCGGACAAAGGTTTAACAATTGAAAATCGGAGGCGGGAGCCTAAACCGGAGACTCGATGTGGATGTGAAGCAAAATTTCGGGTGCATATTGATATACATTCACAGCGGTGGCTTGTAACATGTTTTACGGATCGTCATAACCATGAGCTATTAAGTGAAAAGTATTCTGGAATGCTTGCTGCACATAGGAGAATGACAGAGTCAGATATAATGCAGATGAACAACATGTTGAAGGTTGGTATAAACCCACCTCACATTTATGGTTCTTTTGCCAGCCAGTCAGGAGGGTATGAAAAGATAGGGTTTCGTAGGAAGGACATATACAATCAAATAGGGAAACAACGACGTTCGCAACAATCCGATGGTAAAGCTGCTTTACAATATCTTCATGGGTTGGCATCAGATGACCCAATGATGTTTTATCGGCACACCATTGATTATCAGGGTAGGCTTCAACACTTGTTTTGGTGTGATGGCATTAGCCGAATTGATTACCAAGTTTATGGGGACGTGTTAGCATTCGATGCAACATATGGGAAGAACAAATATTACTGTCCTTTAGTGGTTTTTTCTGGTGTTAACAATCATAATAACAATGTTATATTTGCGGGTGCTATTGTTGCAAATGAGACAGAAGAAACTTACGTGTGGGTGCTTCAACAATTTTTGGAAGCAATGTCGGGTAGGTCACCTTTGTCTGTCATCACTGATGGTGATGTTGCGATGAGGAATGCCATAAAAACGGTATTTCCTAATGCTTATCATAGATTGTGTGCTTGGCATTTGATTCGCAATGCAACGTCAAACATTGTCATTCCTGCATTTGTAGCTAAGTTTCAGAAATGCATGTTGGGTGACTATGACGTGGGGGAATTTCGCCGAAGGTGGTTAGAAATGGTTGATAAATTTGGGTTGTATGACAATCGGTGGGTCACAGAAACATATGAGAAGAGGAAGATGTGGGCTACAGCTCATATACGTGGTAATTTCTTTGCCGGGTTCAGAACTACCTCTCGATGTGAGGGATTGCATTCAGAACTGGGGAAGTTTGTTCACTCACGATTAAATTTGTCTGACTTTTTACTTCACTTCCATCGAGCTCTCAATTTCATGCGTTATAAAGAGGTTGAAGCGGACTTTGCATCTAATTATGGGGAGCCAGTGCTGCAAACAAACTTTCTAAGTCTTGAGCGCTGTGCTGCAAAGTTATTCACAAGGGAATTATTCTTGATTTTTCGTGGTGTTCTTGCACGGTCTTCTGCCATGGTTGTTACTAGCTGCAAAGAAACATGCACTTATTTCATATACATTGTATCTAAGTATCAGGAGTCTGAGCGGAAATGGCATGTATCATTCTACCCAGCAAGTAACATATTTAAATGTTCATGTAGAAGGATGGAATCATTTGGTCTTCCATGCGATCATATTCTTGCGGTGTTGGTTTACCTAGATGTCGCAGAATTGCCAGAGTGTCTGGTTTTAGATAGGTGGACAAAGAATGCAAAGGATGCAATCATTGGCACGTCTAGTCTTCATCCGAATTACTGGGATTCACATCTGGCGTCGAGACATGGTGCTATGATGTTTCGATTTGCAAGGTTGAGCTATTTAGTTAGTGAAAGTGGTGACGATTATGCTGACCAAATGGAACAAGCCCTTGCAGCTATTAAGAGGTTTGAAGAAAAGAGAGGCTTACTTGGTGGCGAAGATACTAATGTCTTCCAGAATGGTGATGATATCTTGAGGGACCCTGCTCCATGTAGAACGAAAGGAAGAGGTGGTGCATCTTCATCATCTACTCGCAAGAATCCGAGGCGAGTCTTGCATTGTTCTGCTTGCGGAGAGCCCGGCCATAATAAGAAAACATGTGCTATGCGTAGGCATCATGCTGACAATTCACAACAATCCCATGGACATCATGATGTCGAATAGGATACTCATGGCTTTGTAAGCAAAATTTATAGCTATTGATGTGTTATTTCACTATTATAAAAATTGTCATTTGATTTATTTATTTTTTTGGGTTATTTGCAGTGGCATTATGCTGTGGAGTGAAAGAGCACTTATGAAAGTAAATTGTGTTTTTGCGGGTGCAATGTGGAAGTTAGAGATGCACTGGTTGTTTAGTTGGTAAATCATTTAGAATGTAACATTACTTGGTAGGAATTTATGTTTCCCAGTAACGAGTTATGTAGTCCATAATATTGATGTACGTGTTTAAAAATTGTTCCCATAGTTGTTCCCATTTTCGCTGTTGATGTGATTCTAAGGTTAGTTTGGTGGCCATTTTTCACTACTTTATAGAAAGAGTTGTGAAGTATGTGGTTCATTGTGGTTTTTTCTGACATATTAATAAGTCAACCTATATTCAGATTGAGCATATTATGCATTGGTCTTTTTTCACCTGCTACAATCATTAGCAAATTGATATGTCTGTGCAAATTGCTTTAAAATTTTGATTTTGGATTGATTGGGGGAAGACCTTATTTTTTTATGACAATGTCGATTTAGTATAGCCTTCAAATGTGGATCCTTTGTGGTAGTGTGTATGTAATTGATTCTCTACCTTAGAAAATCTATTTGGAGAAAACTAATCACATTTGAAATCAATTTGAGCCCAAAGGTCATGATGTCCACTGTAACTTTTTTTCTCTCTTTTAAAATCAATTTTGCGCTTAAAATTATGAGACTAACGTGATTTCTTAACATCAGAGATGACATGTAAGGTACTGATGAAATATAACTATCATTTTTGTAAGATGAATTCTCTCATACCTTGTATAAATTAAGTGTAAAAATTACACTGCTCATTTGGACCAATTATAAGTTGACATCTCATTTTAAAAGTACATGTCAGTGATACTTTATTATCATTATTTAATAAAATATTTTAAATTTTTTTATTTAAGTTTAGAGTCAAAAGACATGTCTACCCCTTTTATCCCTAACATATTGAATACTGGGTATTTAATATATAATTCTATTATAATTCATTATCTAATTTAATTAATTATCTTAAATTAATTATCCAATTTAATTAATTATCTTCAATGACCGGTCTGATTTTTAAAACATTACTTGATTCCAACTTTTATTATTTTTCGAATGAATTTAAAAGAATGGTACATATAACTTTAGGTATGATAAGATTTTCGGTCCAAAAAAACTAAGATTTTAGGTACATATATTTAGGTATCTCTAATAGGATTCATAAAAAAAAAAAAAATCCATCAAAAAAAATATCTCTAATAGGTTGAATTCTCTTTTTAGAGATGTTTTAAATTCAGATAACAATAAATTGGTTTTTACGTGGATAGAAAAAATATTTATTTTTTAAAAAATGAATTTTCTTTATTAGAAGAGGGAGTAATTATATTTTATTTATTTATTTTCTGCCAAATAAAAGGGGGGAAACTAAAAGAGACTAAAAAATTATTATATGATACTCTAGGCCCAAACATAATTTATTTTTTTTTTTTTTTTCCAGAAAATGGCTTTGCTGTAAGGAAGTGGGCCTATAGCTAACCCTAGCCCAAACCCAAATGATATCATCTTCTCCCCTCACACAAACTGAACCTTGGAAGCTAATGGCTGAACCACTGAACTCTGCTCTGTGGAGGAGTTGTGACGACGACGGGATGGGAGAAGGCTTCAACGAACGGTGGTTTGATCCAGTCACATTAGGCAGACCAAGACCAAACTTGGGCCAGTCAAAGTCACATTGGGCCATTTGATATCATACGGGCCCAATTGGGACAAATTGTCCGAATCAAGTCCTATTTGGTCGTAGTCGGTCGAACATAGTCCTAGTGGTTTGATCCAGTCACATGAGGCAGACCAAGACCTACTTGGGCCAGTCAAAGTCACATTGGGCCATTTGATATCATACCGGCCCAATTGGGACAAACTGTCCGAATCAAGTCCCATTTGGTCTTAGTGGGGGTCGTATTTAGTCCTAGTGGTTTGATCCAGTCACATTAGGTAGACCAAGACCCACTTGGGCCAGTCAAAGTCACATTGGGCCTTCTCTGATGTTTGAATGGAATACTTTTATCAGAAGTATTTGAGGACTATCTCGAAATAAATACCCATTGGCGAATATTGGTTCATGAGTTTTTGTTTTTTGAAAACATAGCATCCTAGTTTTTTAGGTATAGGATGGAACCTAGCATCCTATTTGAGTAACCATAAATAAGTCGAGTACTATTGCTTAGTTATGAAAATTTGTTTATATAAGAAATAACACCTATTTGAATATTAAATTAAGATAATTACTAATTTAAATGAGTATGAAATCAGGTTAGTTGCTTACCCAGAAAATTAGGATAGATACTATTTGAATATAAAATCAGTTGTGAAATATTTGATTAAATCATTTTATTAAATAATTTACTAATTTAAATAGACATTGATTATTGAGTTTAATTGGTATACACTGTCAATATAAAGGATTTTTACACTATCAACCAATAATAAATCACCTTGTCATTGAAAATCTTTGATTCTTATCCAAATCACCTTAAAATTCATTCATACCATGTCTGCAACTGCTGATTGATAACAACTTTGAGTTTTGACGTCTTTTGTGTAACGCTTCTATATTATTGTTAGTTGCAATAATGGAAAATTAAATTTGACCAGGGAATCATATGCACAATATTTACATGGGCACTATAAAGAAAAGAAGGAAACATAAGAATGCTAATGGAATGAACAAAATAACAAAAAAATCATAAATCAAATAACAAAATGTCTCGGTATAGATTTTTCTCCAAAATTCCAAAAAGATGATAAAAAATTGAAACTTGCACAAATTTAAATGATCAGTAGCACTTATATCATTGAAGTGATAAGAAATAATATAACAAACATGTAAGGCAGGAGAGTAAGGGAAAAAAGATGTCTCTTACAGACTAACGAATAAAAACCCCTAATCCAATCACTAAAGTGAACAAAATCAGTCACAAATTAAGCTTATCAGAAGAAGAAATCAGGCATGCAAATGCAATTCCAAAAAAAATTAAATAAATATACAAAAGAGAACGAAACAAACTCTATCCTCATCATCTTCATCATCAATGTGAGAAAGGATCAAGTTCCTTGTCCTTTTCTGAGCTCTTGCAGGTTGAGGGACCTCTGCAGTGGGTTCTCTGATGACAATGCCAACTGCAGGCTTTTTAGGAGCTCTTGTCCTAACAGCTACAGTCTTCCTTCTGAATGTCCTCTTCAATCTTAGGACTTCAGCATTGTTTTGCTCAATCTGCTCCTCTTTAACCTTGAGCAATTCTTCCTGCTTAGCTAGGGCAATAGCTGTGTAGGTGCTCAGATTCATATTTGCAATGTTCATCTTGCCAAAATATTCACAAATACGAAAGACATAAATCTCTAAAAAAAGGTCTCTAACCAATTTTTATTTTTTTTCCTGAGATATAGAAATTCATAACACAGTCATGTGAAAATTGATGAATGATTTGAAAAAGAGAGGGGTCTAACCCTATAAAATGATACTCAGCAGTCGATCTTCACCAAAATCCCAAATAACCCAAAACTATTCCGATTTCCGCATCCTAAAGACATGATGAGGAATAGATAAAAGAATTCATTTGTTTTCTACCGTTTTTATATTCTAGCCCTTTTTTTTATTTTGCTTTAAATTGTAGCTATTTTTTATGGGAAATAAGTGATTTATATTAGTTACTATTGAATTCACCCTTTAGCTAATTTGTTTTCTACTATTGTTTATTTGGCTTTAAAATTAAGTCGTTTCATTTGTTATTTTTAACCCCTTAAATTTTTGATACATTTTTTTTATGGAAAACTGTTCAACAATCAACATATGCGTGGGTTAGGAAAAGAAAGGACACCACGTTTTAATATCCACAAAATCTTGAACCGTCAAAATTCCTTAAGTCATAATAATAACTAAATTAATTATTAATAAAATAGTTTTTATTTAATTTACTAAATTGTACATGAGAGCCTAATACATAAAATAGAAAATGTATTGAATGAAATTTAATGGAAGAGAGACAATTTTACAAAGAAGTGGATTTACAATTTTGCCCCAGCAACACCTTACTTTTACATGGCATTCTCAAGTGATTTTACAAATATGCCCCCAAACACTTCTTTCCTTATTCTCAAGTGATTTTACAGATATGCCCATAATCACTTCCTTCCTTTTAATAATAAAGATTATTTAATGTATATCTGATATTATTTATTTCACTCTGTCCTTTTTGAATTCTATTATAAGTGTAATTTGTAATTTTATTGGTACATCCTATTAATTGAATAATATTTCTATTAGTTTCTTTCATTATCTTTTCTATTCCTTTGAATTTTATTGACATTTCATCGGATAAACCCATTTCATATGACTTGTCAAATACCTGAATGCATGAAAACTTATATGAAAGTCGGATCAATATCAGAAAGTACTTATACTTTTACAAAAAGGTTGATAATTAATTATAAAGTAATGATATTTGCACACCCAAAGTTGACACCCAAAATTGACACCTTGGTTAATCGATACAAATATTTGGTTAATTCAGTTCATTATATGGTTAATCACGTGTAAATATTTGGTTAATTCATGATGACCCATTAATCATATAAAAAACTGAATTAACTAGATATTTGCATGTAATTAACCAAATATTTTGGAAAATAAGCTTCATATAACCCATTAACCATATAATGAACTGAATTAACCAAAATTTTATACATGATTAACCAAGGTGTCAACTTTGGGTGTCAAATCCAGATGTTAAAATATCATTACTCTTAATTATAATAGACAATAAGACAAATATTTATTCCTAAATATCATCCATTTTGATGTGTATTAACATTTAGAAAATGTTATAAATGAATTACTTTACACCTAAGGGAATTTAATAAAAATAAATCAGATCATTGATATTAAAAAAACATTCTCATACAGCACGTGTATTTGCCTCACAATCACACATCATACAGCATGGGTATGATCCTCGTTACACATATGCAAGGAGCGGTAATCTCAATATTTAGAGTAAAGGCCCAAAGTGGTCCCTCAAATTTTTCTAGTAGGCCAGTTTGGTCCCTAAAAAAAAAGGGACAATTTGGTCCCCACGTGGGACAATTTAGTCCCTCAAATTTTAAAAACGGGGGACAATTCGATCCCTCCGTAACGACCAGATTGTCCCCCATTTTAAAATTTAGAGGCCAAATTGTCATTTTATTTTTTTTAGGGACCAAACTGGCATACTCGAAAAATTTGAGGGACCACTTTGGGTCTTTACTCCAATTTTTATCTTGGCGGCACATTAAAATTTTCCTTCAAATTATGGTGGGAAGTAACGTGTATCTGTCTGCAACCATCTACAATAACATGTGTATGTGTCCTTTACCCACTGAACCAACATGCAATAACATCTCTTACTCTATACTGATTGCCAAATTATCGCAACACTGGGCTATCGATAGGAGTGGTTAGAGCAGAACAATTATGGGAGATGATCATCTGTTATTATTCAGCAAGTTAAGCCTTTACAACGGTTACAGAAAAATAGTAATTGCAGCCCACGTTTTCTAGTAACTGAACATGGTAAAACAAAGGAACAAGTCAAACACTAAGCCTATCCCCTAAATAATAGGGATTTATGAAAACTGAAATGTAAATCCTATCCTATCAGAACATAACTACTTATCCTTTCACGAACTACACTATTTGAAACCACCAATATTGTGGGGATACCACACTTCATTTACTACCCATTCTGGTTGGTTAGCAATTACTCTGTGCACTACCTTGTTCATAGTGTGTGGTCAATCTGATTGTGAAACATGGTAGGAGGAGTTCATGATGATGATGTGCCACCTACCTCCATACCTCATATGGGTCTAAACGGGTATGGCAAAGTTCACCACAGTGTGGTTGTTGAATGAGTAAGAGTTGCATTTACTAAATATTAATTGTTGTGTGTGTTTGTTGTATAGTGATGGGGTCATTAATGGAGGTCTTCAAGAAGACTTGCACGTGGGACATCACTCAGAAACCCCAAATGTGGTAAGCTTCTGGTTTTGGTACACTTTAAGGTTCTTGTATTAATGTTCTAATTATTGCAATCATTTTTATTGTTTATACAGAACCAAACACATCAACTGACTCAGTTGGTATCAGATGTACAAGCTATGAGATGCACACTTGATGAGGCCATTGACCTTATTCAGGTATACAGGAAATGGTAGAATGACTACATCGGTTTGGGGTGGAATTTTTCTTCTGTAATGGATAAAATTAAAGTGCATCTAATGAGTGGCATTAAAACATTTGGATGAAATTACATGGTCAAATTACATGGATTGTGATGCTCAAGACTGAATTTAATAATTTAAATTACTTTACACTTTAATTTACTTGTTTAATTTACTTGCGTCCCAATTATAGTATCCCTAGGATGAAATTTACACTTCCTTCTCCCACTGATTTCCTCATCTTCCCCTACACAACCTCAAGCTCCCAAAGTAGTCATAAGTCATTGCGGTGCTTGCAAGATTTGAGGCAAATATCTGAAGAAAAATGTGCGGTGGCACCTTATCTCCCTTTCATTGAACCTGCCAAGTATACCACCTCCCACCAAATCTGTGGAACCAGAAAAATCACTTGTGAGAAAGTTAAATGACCAGGCTAGCAATTTGCTTGATACAGTATACATTTTGCGCATTTAAATCACACCTGTCATGTAGTTTATCACATTTTGTTGACACCATGATTCTGTATAATATTGTCAAACACCTTTTGTGATGCACTTTAGTCTTAATCTTTTAAGATTTTTTATCCTTTTTTTGAGTCACACATATCCAAAACAAAACAAAGACACAGATCGACCGATCCCATTTCCTGTGTTTTGTGTGACTGTTCTATCTTTTGAGTGACCAAAAGTTGCACAACAGTAATAAAAAAGGGTAAATCGATGATATAAGGATCCTGATTTGCACAGGATACAAAGAAACGCCTACTCACTATGTGGGCCTGTCGAACTACAAAAGAAAAAACATCTATTCCTAGAATGTAGGACCACTGGCCACCCATATCCAGTAATTCATAGAACACACCTTTTCTCTATCATTGAGATTTTCCTCCCAAGTTGAAAATTCATTGTCTTTGAGATCCAAGTTCTTCCCATTCTCGCAAGTCCTTCATCTGCTTAGACAAAGTGCTATCAGATCAGATGTTTCTTGCCTGTCATAAGTCAAAACAAAATTAGCCATAGGAAATACTATAATAGATTAGAAAGAGAATAGAGTATCAGAATCAGATTATTGTTATAGTGTCATATGAAAATAGTATCATCTAATCTCTGAATCAACCGAATTTGATTTGTTGCAGCATTTATCAAATCACCAACAAATTTTTTCCCTTACCACAAACAGAACCATTTTTTTAAAAGTTCAATAAAATAAAAATTGGTATTCCCCTTATCACATCCTTTAATTGATGAGATCGCCCATGGCAGGGGAATGCGTCTGTTTTGGATGGGTTACTCAACATGTATACACTAATGTTCACCAAGGTTCTTAACATGGAGCAGCTGCTGGCTCAGCCCAGCTCTGCCATTCAAACTGAACGCAAACTGACTCCAGACTTCAAAGCCTCCACACCCTTTCTTAACAAAAGTAAGGGTTCGAATGCAGGCAAGAAGTGTGTTGTCAATGACAAGCGCAACCCTTCACCACAACCAAAACCACACAATGTATCATTTGTTAATCTGGATGTATCATCCGATGAGGATGACCCCAAAAGAGAGGATGACAATGACTTCAACATCAACATGTGTCCCTCCCCCAAGATAAAATCTGCTGGTGGCAATACAAAGCTGAAGGCAACAACTATGACCGACACTGGCAAAGTTGACATTCAGCCAACCTACTCACACTACCGTCGAGGAAATTCGACTAAGGTATGTAATCATCACTATGTACTATTTGGGAATACTGGTTGTCATATTAATTATTTTTAAACAAATGTTACTATTTTTTTTATTGCAGTTGAAGGAAAAAATGTCACCAATGGGTCAACCATCTATGGTGGGAAGGAGGTTACCTTTCACAACCTCACCATCATCCAGGCCCTTAAAGGTTCCTAAGAGTGAGCCAAAGGATGAATATACGTCTGAAACTAAATGGAAACATTTTCAAGGATTGACAACAAGGAAAATGGATAGGAAATCATTGAATATGCCCACTGTTGACTGCAAAAACCCATACATACCTACTGGACAGATTTTGTCTAAGGTGAGCATATATGACAAACTATTTAATTTGCTCACATAACTAAGATTTTATATGACATGTTACTTGCAACTTTTGATCAACAGTTTGTCAAGACTAACTTCCCAACAACACCAAAAATGGAACTCAAAACTGAGCACCTTCCAATCACAGCTTTTGTGTTTCACCCGCACAAGGATCCTAGGTAAATAAATAGAATAGAAATGATTATGCACCTACTGTATATATTCAAAGGATTACTTGCTTTGTAAATCTGTGACATTGGCTAAGCAATTTGTTGTGCTTGACAAGTATGTTTGTGCTTTCAGTGAAATATTGTGCAAGGTAGATAATTTCATTGGCTCAAGGAAGGATTTTCAAACACTGTGTCCAGGAAGAATCATTGAGAGAGAGGTAATTTCTAAAATGTAACCAATATTTGCAACAACAAAAAAAAATTTGCCTCCCTATTTATGTTTCTGCATTGTCAACAGATAGTTCATATGATGGCCTTAAAGATCACTCACAATCAGAAGCATTCCTCCACAAAAACAGTGTGGTCACTCCCTCCATCATTTGCGGTAATTCATAACTTGTTAAGTCCTATCAGATTGTTATTATGGATTAAAATTTGATCTTTATGTAGTCTAATTGTCGAAATTCATGTTTTCAAATGTTTGCTAGAGAGATATAAACTGTGGCAACACTATTGAGGAGCTTATACGTGATTACGCTGATAGCTGGATGCCCCCTTATGAAAACCTAAAACATGTACAATGTTGGCTTACTCTGAATATTAATTTAATTTGAAATACAATACCATTTATTTAACATGCTTATATATCATGCCAACAATATTTGTAGGTTTATGTGCCGATTGAGGATGTTGTAGGCCATTGGTACCTAATGGTTGCCTCAATTAAAGAACAAATGCTATATCATATGGATCCATATTTTGAAAAACAAAATGTGAATCCTAGGCAGGATACCATTAAAAACTTGGTAAGATAGTTGTCTCCATCACGTGTTAACGTGTTAACACTTAGCCCTTGTTTAATTTCACATTTTAATTGTCAATTTTAGTGGGAAGTCATCACACAAATGTTGCAGACTAACCAATTCCCACCCAACTATATCAATGAAATCATGCATGTTGATAGGTGGGATATATCTGAACCCACAGGAAGTGTAACATCTAGTTATTGGTAAGAGAATTTACTATAGTTTTTCATTACAAGATGTTTTCCATATCTATGCATATGCTTGTACTCCATTGTTTGTACTAATATTTTTGAGTTTTTTAAATTTGAAACCACAGCCAGCATTCTGCAGTCTGGGTCCTCAAGTGGATGGACATGGATTTTGCATTCCAGCCCAACGTACATGGTTTGGTAAGTTGCATTATGAATACATGCTAAAATATTCTTTACATATTCAACTCTACTAATATTTGTTTTATACCAAAACATTTCGAGCAGAATGAGGATGTGGTCAGAATGTGGGTGGCCATGGGATTATTGACAGGGGACCACAATGAACACAAAGCCATTGTGGAGGAAAGGGCCAAAGAGTCTTGGCTTACAATGAGATATGCATGAAAATTATCAGACAAGGGAATTGAACTCTTTTGGGACATTCTGTCCATGATTTTTAATTAAACTTTTTGCTCAGCATTGTGATCAAGGGTATGGATCCTTTAATGTGAACTCTCTGTTGGTGCTGGATATCAAATGGCTTTGCTTAGCTCTTCACAGCCATAGGTTTTACCTTTTGATATTCCATATGCTTTCTTGTAGGAGCTTCTATTTGGTCATCTTTTGTGTTTATTAAAGGGTGCTGGTTTATGCCAAGATCAGGGAACTAGTTTTTGCGGCTCTAGTATGCTTTGTTGGTCCTTTAAATTGGGTTTTCATGTAGATGATGGATAGCTTTTTCTGCTGTTTGGTCTTTTGATAACTTTGTATCGTGTATGGGTTTTGGGTACCCCTTGTACCCCTTAATAAAATTTCTTTGCTTATAAAAAAAAAAAGTCACAGTAGAGGCTGATAGTGACCCAGGGAGTCATGGATGGCAATAGAGGTTCGGCCTAGGGATTTGCATGCTAAGCTGTTGAATTCAAGTTAGGAACCATCACTGTTTTTGCATCCAGAATTTGGCTTTTCCCCCAAGAAAGAAAGAGGTATAAAATAAAATAAAATTTTCTGAAAGTTCCCTTCAATAAAGCAAAGATAATTTAGCATTTCTTAAGGAAGTTAATACCTTTAAAGTGGGTATGATAACTCTGTTACATTTCTTGTATTGTTGGAGAACCCACAGGATGTCAACAGATAGCATGTACTCCCTGGACATTCTTGTATTAGGGTCTTCAGATTCAACCCCTTCTAGTTGTAGATACTTTAACTGCAGCATTCTGTTCAACAAAAAGAAGATTTTGCTCATCAGATGTATAAATAATACCCAACAAAAATGGAATTTACAGATGGCATTAACCAAAATATAAATGACAACATAAGTTGCTTCTATCAAAGGGATAGAACCTGGATCTGAGAATTAGGATGCCTCAAATTCTCATTAAGAGTATCAAGTAAGCTTCTCTTTATTTTTTCTGATAATGCCACCTTAGATATAGAGATACATTCAATAAATCGAGAAACAGCCGAATGCATTATCTCTCCTCCCTTTCCACGATAAAGTCGTGCTTTCTCAATAGCAGGAACGATGCCAGCAAGACTTTTTTGTTTATCTGTCAATGACAATATAGAAAAATGTCAGAGTTCTGCTAATATCAAAAATATTTTGAAACTAATTACCTTCATTAAAGAGATGTTTAACCATGAACATTAGTTAAGGCTGCCAGACTTGACTGAAACTTACTATTTAATAATGATCCTCAATCACAATGGCATACATCTAATCCCTCACTCCAGGACTTTTATTCATATTCTTCTCATGTTACGGAATGAAGTCAAATTATTCTAGCCATTTTATTTTTGCAGGTTTCTTCCTGCAAGTATTTTATTTGAAATGAATTATATTCTCCTTTGATCTCACGCAAGAAAGCAAAAGAAAAAAACCAGCCAACTGGTCTGTGATAAATTAGCATAGCTCACAGTAGTCATGAAATTCACTTAAATGCCAGACGGGAAACCAGCAGCTTCACAAATCATCATATAAAATGGAGTGTCTGTGAGTGTGTCTGAAAATATTGGAGTCGCTAATCTAAATGGTTAGGGTCCAAATTTCTGTATTCATATAGATAAGATGCGACTAGGGTTACAAGTGTGTATTAGTGTAAGCCAGGCCACATTCCAATAACACAGGCACAGCACAAACACTAACTAAAACAGAACCAGTGTGGCCCATCAATATTATCTGTATGTATAAAAAGTGGTTCCAAGTTCCAACAGCTCAAGAAACTAGTTAGTTTCATACAAAAAATGGGGCTATTGTAGTAGGCTGCACTACTTGGAAATCATCTCTTCAACTTTCAAAGAACAAGTGTAAATTCTGGACCAGCCAAGTAAACTTATAAAACAAAAATACATTCTATAAGATAACAATCCAATAACAACAGCCTCCTTTTCCCTTTTTTTTTTTTTGTTTTGATAGAAAAAACCTGTTTCACTTCCATTACAAACAGCATGATCAAAAGTCCAAGAGAAAGTATCAACCTAAGGGAAGAGCATAGTTGCATTGATGTAAAGCTAAAACAAGTTCCCCACATGCCAGTGTTGCACCATGGCGCAAGCACAAATCGGATGAAAGAGTGCAAGGGATTAACTTTTCCACGACAGTGCTCGCAAAATACTGCAGGTCATATTTTACAAGAAAATAAAGCGCCTCCGCAGCAAGTTCTCGCAAGCTTTTATCCTGAAGATGTAATTTCTGAGTGACTTTTCTCAAAATATATCAAGAAAATTGAGCAACAGGAACAACAGAAGAATAACCATAAACTGTTAATATGTCAGAATATGACCAAAGGTATGCCAAAAAACTATACACAGAAATAAGGAACAATAAGGCTAAGAGGGAATAAAAATACTAATATAATTAAAATGAAAAGGTTAGACCATCCTCTTCAGTCACATCCATAAAAATAGCAAACAAGTACATAAGGAATAACTCCTTTTTTCATCCTTTGAAAGATTTTTTTAACTATACACAGAAATAAGGAATAATAAGGCTAAGAGGGAATAAAAAATACTAATATAATCAAAATCAAAAGGTTAGATCATCCTCTTCAGTCACATCCATAAAATTAGCAAACAAGTACATAAGGAGTAACTCCTTTTTTCATCCTTTGATTAATTTGAGGAAACAATAAACTGCATAGAAAAGTTCCTGTTGCATGACTCCTGAATAGAAGAAAATTTCATCTAGCTTCATATTCATAACCAATAAGCATGCACACACTGAGAAGATACCTCTGCGGTCTATCTTCTATGCATGATTTCCCTATAAAAATGTTTATTCTATTCAGTGTCCAGAAATCTGGCTGGAGTGATATATAACCTTCACTTAGAAAGTAAACCATAATGCAAGTGCAATTAGGGTACATGTGAGCAGAAGATTTGGCAGCTGAGAGAAAGAGAGACAGAGACAGAGATTAAATAAGAGCATACCCAGTGACAAATTTTTCTGTCCAGCAGGTCACCCACAAATGGAAGAAGATATCCTTCATACTGAGAAATGGAGACGGCAACATGAAGATTCGAGCAGAATGAGGATGTGGTCAGAATGTGGGTGGCCATGGGATTATTGATAGGGGACCACAATGAACACAAAGCCATTGTGGAGGAAAGGGCCAAAGAGTCTTGGCTTACAATGAGATATGCATGAAAATTATCAGACAAGGGAATTGAACTCTTTTGGGACATTCTGTCCATGATTTTCAATTAAACTTTTTGCTCAGCATTGTGATCAATTCTGTTGTACTCTACCTTTTTGTGAAGGGTCTTTTTTGTGCATCCTATGTTGATTGCATGAAATTATTAGGCATTCAGACCCCCCTCCCCCCTTTTAGACTTTGTTCTTTCACAAAGGGTTATGTTTTTTGCTGTGATTTGATGCATTAAGTGACAGATAGATAGCGCGTTTTTTGTTTAAGCCAAAGTAATGATAACCTGCTTTGTACCCCTCTATTTTTAATCAATGAACACATCTGAGTAAGATCTATCATGTGTGAATGCTTAAAGGAATGATCTATCATAAATTTATCACTCAGGATCACATTAACCATTGTGGTTTCCCACTGTTGGTTTATACATTCAAGTTGGTGAAATGAGCCTTGTAGTATATTTCAGTGCAATGGAAACAAAACAGATAAAAAAAAAAAAAAAATAACAGAAATTTGAATTGAAGGTTCAACATTAATTCAATTTCATTATACTCCTCGAAGTAGATAAAAAAAAAAAATTCACACTGGCAATTATTTATAGTTTCATATTTGAAAATTTAAATTTAAATGCTATAATATATCTACTTTGGCAGTTAACAATAACATCCAGATGACTAAATAAAAAAAAATAAAAATAACATCCAGAACTTGAAATGGGCAGATCCAAATTTTCTTTTCCCCTACAAAGCCTTCCCCATCGTCACCTTTACAATCAAGAAAAAAGCAAAACTTTGTGACATGAAACAATGAAATCTAACAGGAAAAAATTTTAGTTAGAGAAGATCAAGATGATCCACATCCAAAAAGTGTAGAGAAAAGAAGTCAATATGGAGTTCTGCAAAATAAAGTTGAGGAGAGTGGATGGTTGGAAGATGAATGGTAGATAGATTGAGGGGAAGAAGTGGATGTTCCACAATCCCGAGGATGGAGAGAAATTTATTGGATATGTTATTATTTCAAATTTATATATGAAGGGTGCATGTAGTCTGGATACCATTAGGTGAGGTAGATTTTTGTCTCTCTGTCTTAATAGTATTATGTGCCTATTGCACCACCTGTATTTGCTTTTTGACTTAAAAATTATGTAATATGCGCGTAAAATAGACTTTGATAGTCTGTTTCGTTCTAGCCAATTTTACATTTGCTTAACATCAATAAACAATTTACTCTTCATCTTCCAGATGTGATATGTTATTGCAGCGACAACAGCAACCAATTATAGAAGCACAGAGAAGGAATGTTAAGGATCTTGCAAAATGCCTAGAGAAGAGCATGTCAAAATATGCTCTCTTTAACGTTTTTTTTTCCTGGGACTCTACATAATTTTCTTACCCACTAATTTGAAGGAACTACATATTCTTCTAGCTTAATTTTAAATACATTAGAGATAGCTGGTTCTGGAATAACAGGGAACCTTCAAACTATTCCTATGCTACTTTTTTTGGATCTTTGGATTTTTTTTTTTTGGCTTTATTATACACTTTGTCGATAGTTATATTATTATTTTTTGACAAACTTTTGGACATACCTTTTAAGGACTACATGAACTTGGATACACTGAGAGTCCTTTAACTCTACACGAGTTTTCTTAATCTGTTATGTTTCCCTATTATTGCATTGAAACCATCAATAGTATACAAGTTCCAGAATACGATAGCTTCGTCTCCCCCACTCTCCTTTGTTCATTTTTTCATCTCTTTCATTATACATCTTCTTCACCTGCTTTAAAACATTAACTGCCTCATTGGTAGCTTAAAGGTAGCATTATCTAAGACCCTTTTATCTCAAAGTATAACTAGCTCTAAATTGGTAGCTTCACATACCCCACATGTTGCTTATTAAACAATGCAGTCTCTTATTCTTAATATCTGAATTGCCTATGTATGTATATGCTAATGCTATACACAAAATCCATTAAATTCTACAAAGACCAAGGACAAGTTTCTTTTGCAATAGTTAATTATTATATATAATCTACTAACCCTGCAATCAACTTTATAATTGATCTTACTGATCAACTTTCTTCATTAATGTTGAACCTTCAATTCAAGCTAGTAACAACATTGATAAATCTCAATTCAAGAGAACCAGTCAAGAATTTATCCAAAAATTTCAAGGCATCCCAACAACTCAGAATAAAGCCAATCAGTGGGTAATAAAACTGAAGGATTTACTGAATAGACAAATAAAAACTGATGGACAAAAATAAAAACTTACCAATAGGAGAGTGGAGAACAAAGAACAGAGAGGGAGAAAAAAAGACGGTGGCGTAAAAAGATTCGCGAATCTCCTCCTACAAGACACACCAAATTGAGAATAAAAATACACTAAAGAAATGTAGAAGCAAAGAAAAAATAAGAAAAAAATAAAACCCTAAAAATTTAAATTACAGAACCTGAGATAGAGGGAATGGAGCAGCAGTAAACAGCAGTGCCTCGTCGGAGGCGTCATGGTGGAGGTGGCAGCGTCACTGTGCAGAGAGGGGGGAGAGTGCGAGAGAGACTGTTGGGCGAATGGACGACAGATTCTGAGGGAGCTCGCGGTGAGCGGCGTCGTGGTGGTCCGACGAATAGAGAGGGGAGACTTCGAGCCCGTGTCCACGTTGAACTCATCCTCGTGGGTCATGTCTGACGCCACTGCCATAGCTTCACCCCTCCGCCGCGGACGGCAGCAACCACCGCCATAGCTCCACCGCTCCGCCGCATACGGCTGCTACCGGGGCTGCGAATGGAGGACAATGGGTTTTGAACGAAACTGAACACTCAATCAATATTGCCCCCTGGAGTTTCTAAATTTCTAAAAAGGGCACCGAGAATGACAACCTGTGGATGATTGGGTCTTTTTTGGCAACCGGGAATAACAGGTTTCTGTGACAAATCTCAGCCATCCATTTAATTTAATATTATATCTAATGGTAAATTTTGGGCCCTCATAAGTGAGGGATTTATTTGGGCCCTCACTCTAGAAGCCACCATAAAATAGAATCAAAGAATGTATTGGAAAGTTGGAAATGTGGAACCAACCATGCCGTGAATATGATGAGCTGCTACCACTTATCAACACAAGCTAACCGACACCGTCACTGCAAATAATATTGTCACGCAAAGCTTAGTGGGTTCTACAAAAGGTCAATTCCGTGAGTTCACATCACATGCATTCTAATTAAACTTATACGTCAAAAAATATAAGAATCATTGAAGTTCATTCCTTATTCTGTGCTGAAGCCACTGAAGGTATAAAATTAAAGTACAGGACCACCTGTGAGCACAATAATAATAAATGATACAATGTATTTTTTGAGGACACCTTAATTTGATATCTTGTGAGAAACTGTATATTTATGGGAGTGAAACTGAATATTGTCATGAATTATAAGTGTTTAAATAAACAAAATCTAAATAATAATGCGAGGTACATCTTCGATAGGAGTGTTTACAGGTCGGTTTGATTCGGATTTGCATGAAAAACAAATTCGAACCAATCAAAATCAATTGGTTCGGATTTGCAATTTTTTTGTCAAGAAATCCGAACGCAACCAAACCATTCAAGAACAGGTTGAATTCGGATCCGATCAGACCCGAAAAATATTAAATATTAAAATTTATATAAATATGAAAAATATTAAATATTAAATCATATATATAAAAAAATATTAATATATATATATATATATATATTAAAATTTAATAAAATATTTACATATTTAAAAAAAAATTAAAATTTAATAATTGGTTCGGTTCGGTTCTTGAATTCGAGAACCGAACCAATTATCATCAAGTTTGATTCGGTTCGGTTCGAATCCTAATACTAAAAAGACTGAACAAATTTAACTGGTTCGACTCAAATTTTCAGGTTCATCGGGTAAAATCCGAAACAATTGACACCCCTAATCTTGGCTCTATGTGGGAAGCAACTCTTCTATGGAAATATTGTTGCATTTGGTTTCCACGCGTACTTTGAAACAAAAGAGATAGCCACAGATCATACATAAGCTTGCTTGTCTGACAGTATAAAATAAACAAATGGCCTATCACAAGCTAGAAAATGGCAACGAAGCTTCCCATATTGGCTATCTTGATTATTATTTTTTGGTTCCTGTGTTGCTTTTTCAATCCCAACGCGGACTCTCACAATGTCAACCTTATTAGCACAACTTGCCACCGTTGAATCTTCCAATCTGAAATTTCTTGTTGTACTTGTTCACACCCTCCTTATATAAGTAATAAGTACACCATTCATTGAAACTTGAAAGCCTCAAAAACACTTGTCTACAAGTGTAGTTCTCCCTAACTACTCTCAACACCAAGTTGTGTCCATATTAATTAGTACATCAAATTCAGCTCTATTAGTGTGTGTGAAATATGGGGAACTACATTTCTTGCACTCTATCAGCACCAGGAAGCAACAAGCACTGGAGAGGCATAACGGTAATCTTCCCAAGTGGAGAGATCCAGCAGTTCCAAGAACCCATTAAAGCAGCAGAGCTTATGCTTGAGATGCCAAGCTTCTTTGTGGTAAACGCTCGGTCTCTACATTTGGAAGAAGGTTTTCTGCCCTCAACGCTGATGAAGAACTCGAGTTTGGCAACGTTTATTTGATGCTTCCAATGAACAGGCTTATCTCTGCTGTCACAGCAGCTGACATGGGTGCTTTGTTACTCACTTCCAAAAGGGTCTCTGGTGGAAAGGTGATCGGGAGGATTCTTCCATCAGAGGAAGTGAATATGGCAATGGAATTGGAATCACAGCCAAAATTGAATTTGGATGACATTGAAGATTTATCAAATCCGGAGTTCATGCACAGGTTGTCCATGTGCAGGTCTAAGAAGCCCTTGCTGGACACCATAGCCGAAGAGCCACTGTGTTCAATATGATTCCATGTACTATTGGAGCTAGTAAAGAAATTGTGGGTCATGTTCCATGTTACAAGTCACACACACCACATCATTCTTACTTTTTCTTTTTTAACTATGATTGGAATTGTATGTATTACTAAAAACGGCTAATGACTATTAGGCCATTCTTTTATTCAATTGTTAGATTTCTTTGCGTACAACTTCAATTCATTGTAGGTTTTGAGTTTGGATTCAAACCTGAATTGCAATGCCCATTTGGAACTGGTATCGGATATGATCAATTTTTTGATGGGTATCTTTTAACTTGTATCATAAGATCGTAAATTCGTAATCATGAGGAGGTGTTGTCTAAGTTGCACCAGCAAAAAACTGGGGCAACATTACTCCTCTTTGACTGACCAATAGCTTACTTCCTTTCTGACACATCAGAATACAATTTTCTTTTGTATTTTAACCAGTCAAAAATATAATGTTGTATGTTTTTATGTATTATAGGTAAATGGTATTTAGTATTTGGGCCGTGTATTTAAATTTCTTTTCCCTGATATAACCACTCACACGACACCAGCAATGTTGAAGCGGAGAAAGGGGCGGCGAGTGTCGGCGGTGGTTTCCGGCGAGGCGCGACGGTCGTGCTGGCTGGGCTTTGTCTTAGCTTTCTCCAACAATCCATCTAGAAGAAATCGTTGGAGGAATGAGCATGAAAAGGAAACTGCTTCTGCATTTTGCGTCATTGGGTATTATTTTGTTTTTCTATTTTAAATGCCATATTCTGTTAAACTTGATAATAAAAATATGCATGGGATGTTATAGCTAGCATTTCTACTGAATAAAGCAAATCCATCTTGGGTGGCTTCATGACCTAAAGGAAAGAAATCCAGAATCTATAAGGTCATATGCGATCATCGTCCACGTTGCTCCGGGGTGAAGATGAGTTGGTGCATCTAGAGTTGGTCCAGGGCAAAGAGATACAGGGAGATGGTGGGGATGAGATGTAAATCAAGGAAGGGGGTTAGGGATTTGGAGATGAAAGGAGAACATTGAATTTCAGGAAGGATGATTTTTTTTTTTTTTTACTTTTGTACAAGTACACTGAACAAATACGTATAATGGTGTTTCAAATACATCAACTAAAATATATAATCAGCTTTTGACCAATAAAAAAAAAAAGTTAAAGTAGAATCCACATTGGAAATCTATTGGTCCAAATCTCTTGTCAACTAGGTGGTAAGGTTACACTAGATTTTATGTTGGTGCACCATAGAAGGTCCCTCATGAGGATGGTAGTTATTAACATTTTAAAACTTATATAATGAGGTGTCAATACGTAATAGTTTTCAGCCACAAAGACAATTTTCACGACACAGCTGAAAGTACAAATTCACTCGACCGAAAAGAACTCCACACCCAAAATCCTACGTAATGTTAAATACGGAAGGAAAAAAAAAAACAACTAATCTTTAGCCTCGCAGCTCAACGATGGCCCACCTACCTTCCAACTCAAACCGCTAATCTAAAATCGCAGCTCAGCAAATCTCATCGCATTGCTCTAACACACTCGGCCCAAGTGTCTTTGCTTCTGACCTCGTTTCAGGCAATGTAACATCTATCTGCTTCACCCCCGCACAAAGTAATTTTTCAACTAATGACGAAATAGTAAATATAATTAAGGGACTTATTTACAAAATCACAAAACAGGCACCCATTTCCAAAGGTGCGAATCGTTGCACACAGACATAATGTTCACCTAAAATGCATCTTTGATATGAACCTTGAAAGAATCACACAAACATAAGCTAAGCCATTGTGGTTGTAAAGTTCAAGACATATAAACCTCACCAAAATTCCATACCTATGAAGTGCACCACCTTACAATTAAATCCAAAGACAGTGTTAATTTATGAAACTAGACATGCCTTTATCGAGAGATTATAGGTTGCCTTGGTATCAATACAGTTGTGTTATTTGAACACAAAATTGGGACAACAATTTTCGACAACAATTTGGATAGTTAACACAGCTCAAATACGTGGTAAATTATGTTCAGTGGGTGATTAATGAATCAGTGGATACGTATATTTGAACACCTGAAAATTGTGGTAATGGTGTTCAAAATCGTTGTTAATTACGTTCAGTGGTGGTTAATGAGTTGCAACACATCGTTATATTCATTAATCATTCACTGAATGTAATTAACCACGTATTTGAGTTACGTTAACCATCCAAATCGTTGTCGAAAATTATTGTCTTATTTTTGTGTTCAAAAATCATTTTTGGTATCGATATCTGCAACTTCATATTAATTAACCGAGATGTTTTTTAAGGGACGACAACATTCTCCCAGTTTCCTCACATTACTAACGACAAATTCTGTTAATGCTTTAACACATGATGACTGATAACAATAACAATGCAATTATGCAACATAGAAAAGGAGAAGGAGAATAGAGAATAGAGAGAAGTCCACTAGGGTTCAATACATTGCAATGATCAAGTTCAGCAAAATACAATGATGGAAAAGAATATATATATATATGTTTAAGCAAAAGGACTATATTACCCTTAATTAAGGAGAGGGATAAATAAATAAAAGCATAAAAAACATTATATTATCTAACATCCCCCCTCAAACTCACGATGCATCAATAGGAAGCATCGAGAGTTTGTTAGTCCAAAAAACAAAAACGTGGAGCCGAATGCGATTTTGTGAACAGGTCAGCAAGCTGCATGGATGAAGTAACAAAAGGTAAAATGATAGTCCCCTGCTGGAAATGATGTCTAGTGAAATGACAATCAATCTCAATATGCTTGGTGCGTTCATGGAAGACAGAATTACGGGTGATTTGAATAGCACTCATGTTATCACAGTACATAGGAGTCGGTCCAGAGAGGGAGACACCCATATCAGAAAGTAACCAATGCAACCAAACTATTTCTGCAGTGGTTGATGCCATAGCACGGTACTCAGCCTTCTGTAGAAGAGCGAGAGACAATGTCTTGTTTCTTACTCTTCCAAGAAATAAGAGAATCAACTCCAAAGAAGAAGATGAGGGAAAAAGAAGACTCTGAAATTGAGTGCCCCAAAGGTAACGAAGAATGTGAAGAGCAGCTGCCCAATGCACTGTAGTAGGAGCAACAACAAACTGACTAACAACATGCACTGCATAAGCAATATCAGGTCTAGTTAAGATACACTAAACTACCAACCAGTGTACGATACAAAGTGGGATCCGATAAAAATACACCATCAGAGGAAACATATCGAGCATTAAGCTTAAGAGGAGTGTCTGCTGCTCGAGTATCAGTGAGACGAGCTTGCTCAAGAATGTTGCCAATATACTTAGACTGAGAAAGGAGATAACCTCTAGGAGAGTAGGCAACTTCAATCCCCAAGAAATAGCGAAGAGCACCTAAATCCTTCATCTCAAACTGTTGGGCTAATTGCAATTTCAACTCTGCAATCCCATCAACATCATCCCCTGTAATAATCATGTCATCAACATATAAAGAGAGTATAATACGACCATTGAGAAGTGGACCTGAGAAACAAAGCAGAATCATGAGGATTAGAATGGAAGCCGAGAGATGCAATCACAATAGAAAACTTCTCAAACCAAGCTCGAGGAGCTTGTTTGAGCCCATGGAGAGCCTTCTTTAACTTACAAACTTCCCCTGGATTATGAGAAATTCCTGGTGGAGGTACCATGTAAACTTCCTCTTGAAGATCACCATTTAAGAAAGCATTTTTAACATCCATTCGAGAAATATGCCACTGGCTAACAGAAGCAACTGCTATAAGAGTACGAATAGTGGTCATCTTAGCAGCAGGAGCAAAGGTTTCTTCATAATCCATACCATACTGTTGAGAGAATCCCTTAGCAACAAGACGAGCATTGTAGCGCTCAACTGACCCATCTGACTTGGTTTTGATCTTATACACCCAACGAGAACCAATTGCACTTTTTTCCTGGAGGAAGGGGCACAAGGTCCCAAGTATCTGTTTTATGCAAAGCAGAAAGTTCCTCTGCCATAGCCTGCTGCCAAAAGGGGATCAAGGATAACCTCTTTGTAGGAAGAGGGCTCATACAAACTGTGAATAGAGGTTAGAAAAGGAAGTAAAAGAAGTGGAATAAATGGAATAAACATAATCTGGTAAGTGAGTGGACTTACGATCACGTCGAGGATAATGGGAAGGAGGATCAACAATCTCAGCAGGTGCTTGGGGAGCCGTGGGAACAGAAGGGACATCTGGATCTGTAGAACTACTAGTGTCAACCCTGCAAATCTCAACATCAGAAGTATTGGAATTATCTATATCCATCGCAAAAGGATCAATACGAATGAGATCAGAATGTGTAACACTATGAGAATCATAAGGAATAGAATAAAATGGTATATGCTCAAGAAATACAACATGACGTGAAACATAAAGTTTTTTATTTGAAGGATCATAACAACGATAACCCTTCCGATCATCACTATAACCAAGAAAAAACACAAATCACAGAGCGAGAAGACAATTTACGACGTTCTACATGAGGACGAAGAACAAAGCAAGTAGAACCAAATACCCTCAAAGTTGAATAATCAGGAGTACAACCATATAACATGTACTGCAGTAAGGACGGCTTTCCCCCCAAAACTCACTTGGAGCAGAGGCAGACAAAAGAAGAGAACAAGCAGTTTCAAGAATGTGACGATGTTTCCTTTCAGCAACTCCATTTTGTTCAAGAGTGTCAGTACAAGAAGTTTGGTGAAAGGTCCTATCAGAGGCAAGTAACTCAAAATTTATGAGAAGTATATTCACCACCTAGATCACATCGAAAACACTTGATGACAACATTATGTTGAGTTTTAACAAAGGCACGAAACATTTGATAAATGCTAAAGAAGTCAGAACGATGTTTCATAAGATAAACCCAACAATAACGAGCACAATCATCAATAAATGATACATAATATCTAAATCCACCTTTAGTAAGAACCGGTGATGGTCCCCATACATCAGAATGAACCAAGTCAAAGGGTGCAACAGAAACCGAGACACTTTTGCACAAGGACAAAGCAGAAAATTTAGCAAGTTTGCAACCACAACAATCAGAAATATCATCAGCTTGCAACTTTTCTAACACTCCTGTAGAAGCTAAGTATTTTCAAACGGGGAGAAGAAACATGGCCCAGACGAGAGTGCCATAAATAAAAACTAGAGGATGAAGAATTCAAATGAAAGGAAGACAAGTCAACACTAGAAGCTGCAACATCTGGAACTCTCAGCTCATCCAGAATATAAAGTCCCCCCTGTCTATGGCCTGTCCCAATCAGCCTCTGGGATTGCAGATCCTGCACACAGCAAGAGGTGGAAGAAAACAAAACTGAGTAACCAGAATCACATAACTGACTAACAGAAATTAGACTCACACGTAATTTAGGAATGCAATAAACATCTGAAATGGACAAATGAGATGTAGAAACAGACCCAGTGCCTGCTATTGACATCGGAGTGCCATCAGCAATCATGATTCACACAGACAGGGTAGGATGTAAAGACACAAATGAATTAAAATCAGGGGACATATGATGAGAAGCTCCAGAATCAAGGATCCATATAGATGAAGATATACCTGGTGATCTAGAGGAGAGCAAACCTATATTGGAGATGGCAGACATGGCTTGTGACTGTGTAAGAAGAAACCTTTGGAACTGCTCAGCAAATACAGATACTGTAGGAGAATATGCATGTCCAACACCAAGAGAATTATCATTTTCACAAACCATTGCTAACAAACACAACAACTTCAAATAATAGTGCTATCGGAGTAGAATTGACGAAAAACTAACTGCAAAAATGGAAAAAATCTCCCCGAAAACCTTAAGAAATGGTCAAATAAGGATGGTCAAAGCCTCTAGTCAACAAGTCAAAGGCAAGTCAACAAGTCAAGCACCGGTCAACCGGGTCATGCTCGTGGGTCAACGACGCGGGTCAGGCGGGAAGCGTCGAACTAGGTCAGGCACGTGGGCTTCACGCGCTAAAACGAAGAAGGAGCATGGCGACACGTGACTGTGCAGATAGCGGCGATTTTCGCCGATGAATAGATCGACTGACAGTGAATGCAATGATAAGGGCGGTGAGATGAAACGAGTGTCCGGAAATGGCAGAACGAAATAGGCCAACGGTAGAGCTTGTTGAGGGATTTGCGGAGGCATTTGCGGCGTAATAGAAATATTTCACACGTCTGGGTTTTGCTATTGCTTCTACCAATGGGATCTACCTTGCTCTTGATACCATGATAACAATAACAATACAATTATGCAACATAGAAGAGGAGGAGATTAGAGAATAGAGAAAAGTCCACTAGGGTTCAATACATTGCAATGATCAAGTTCAGCAAAATACAATGATGGAAAAGGACTATATTATCCTTAATTAAGGAGAGGGATAAATAAATAAAAGCATAAAAACATTATATTATCTAACAATGACAATATCCACGGTCATACTATGCAAGCGTTTAAATGACAGATTCATAGGTTTATAAAGTTAGCTAAATGTAACTACCCAAAATTCAAAGGATTATATAAATTTATGAAATTTACATCGATATGTACAGAAGTGTAGCTAATCAAGTGTCATTTTTCCTCCTCGGAAGAATATCAACATCCCTATCTGCACAAAAAAGGGTCTTTGACTCTTAGTCAGCACATATGCCCTATGCTTCCAAATTCTGGCCGGTTAGAATCTATTTTGGCTTATCATTTCCGCTACCTCACCCATGACGCTTGTCCCTTTAATTTCTAATAGACGCAGAGCCAAGTCTTCTTCATTCATCTGTCTTAATCCCTTGCTCACTCTCTTCAAAATATCCACATCAAGTTCCTCGATCCACAGTGGTGCGCAATTCACCATCAAGCTCATAATCCCTGACACATATGCTTGCCAAGTTGCACTATCACAGCGAAGTGATATTTTCCCATCTAGTGCATTTGCAAGAAATTCTAAATGAATACCAAGAACCTTACGTCGTCGTTTTGATGCTGGTGATGAAGAGTCGATACCCCAAGCAAATGTCCCACTAAGCACAGTAAAACATGCCAGTGCATAACCTCTCAGCAATGCAATCACGACTCCAGATTCTCCCACTTCCTGCTCTAACCCGTGGGCTGATAAACACAAGGAAGGTAGAGTCTCAGTTATCAAAGACTGGACCAAACTTGAACCACCCGATATCCAAAGAAATGAAGCCCCCAGAAGAGCAGCATGTTTGACACGTGTCATTGATGCAGCAAGAGAGACCTGTCCATATCTCATTCCATACTTAGTCTTCTTTAGCTTCTCCATTTCACCTTAGGCAACCCACCACTCGCTATATCTCTAACCGAAAGCATTAAAAGGGATACAATTTCTTCTGTCAAGAACATGACATCTCTAATAGACCTGTAAACTCTCAAGTAGTGAATCCCAGGAGCAACTGGAGAGATGCCACCGATGAAGTGAGAACCAAAACCGTGACCAAGGAGTGCACCGACACCACCATTGTTATAAATACAGGCAGAACCAAGCCCAAGGGTGGAGGTGAAGCAACTCTTTAGGAGCTGAACTACAGCATCCCTGCTGTGGTTGAAGACAGTTCCAGAAGCTTTGAATACAAAAAAGTCACTCCAACGTTTCACCTTCTGAGCCCACAAAGAACCAACAATGGGCATGCATGGCCAGGGGCAGCCAGCAGAAAGGGTGATCAAACTTGGGCCAATCAAGATAAGGAAGCGCTCATAAGATTTATCCAGTTTATATGTTATTGTGAGACTTAGAAAAGCTGCCAAAGGCAAAGGAAGTGTAGCTGGAGCGTTCCCATCTGCTTGCAGCAGTTCAAAATGTAGTGTCAATAGATTGATTTAATAAACCTTATGTCCATATAAATAGAGAATGAAACAAACTTAGGATGCATTTGGAAGAGCTTATAGAGAGATTATGATAATAAACTTTAAGCAAATAGTTTATTAAATAGTTTATGATATTTCTATAAGCTCTTTTTAGCTTATTTCTATAAGCTTTGCCAGAGAAGCTAAGAAAAATAAGTTGTTTTTAGCTTAGCTTATTTGAAAAGAAGCTTATTGCATAAGCGCTTAAATAAGCTGTATACCCAAACGCACCCTTAGTCAGTCACAAACTTGAGGCTGTGACTGGATATTTCTAGGCCAATTGTACAGTTGTTTGTGAACTGAATTTATTCATCACCCACGAATCACTTCTGAAAAAAATTATGAATATGTGAAAAAGGTCAAGTTAGGGGGTGTTTGGTTTGTTTTTTCAGTTGATATGCATTCATTAATAATAACAAGATGGCACCTGTTTGAATTCTTTTATCAGTTTTAACATTCTGAGAAGAGAATGATAAAACAACAAAATCTAGGGGCATGTTTGTTTTGTTTCCACTGTTTTCAAAAATAATTACAAAATTACCATCTTGTTTTCATTCTGTTTCCTGTTTTCAGAAATTTGTACAGGAAACACTGAAAACAACTTTTTTTGTTTTCATTGTTTCCTGTACAAATCTTTAGAAACGGGAAACAGAATGAAAACAAAGTGACAATTTTGTAATTATTTCTGAAAACAGGAAATGAAAACAGAAAACAGAAAACAAAGCAAGCGGCCCAATTTTCACCATTTTTCCTTTACAAAATCTTGAAAACACAAAACAGGATGAAAACTAGGCAACATTTTTGTAATTGTTAGTGAAAACATATTAACTAAAATGAAATAGAAAACAAATCAAGCATCCTCTTAGTTGGCCTAGAGAGTGAAAATGACATTAATGCTGCAACAGTCACCAAGGAAAGGAGGATTTAATCTTGTATAAAGGGTTCTATGTAAGGATTTCCTGCTCAATTAATGTTTCCACAGAACCTGGAAAAAAAAGGTAAACTTACAAACCTATAGCAAGGCTTGGGACATCAACACCTGTGGCCGCTAGAATTTTCTTGATTTGTTGCTCGACAATCGATAAATTTGCAGCAGGGCTAGGCCAATCAGTTCCATTCATAAAAGCCGGTTTCCATATGCCACGTGTTACTTCAGCTGATAAGTAGCTTACAATAGTACCCAAAGATGCTGGAAGAAAATCAGCAAGATCTTTGAGACCTGAAATAAAAAGAAAGCACACAGACCTCAATAAGCAAACAGCGCTTGAAGGAATAAAGCATTTGCAACCCAGTTTATTGTTTTACCAAACTTCAATTTTATATTAACATATAATTTTATGAAACATGTTATTTATGCCAGCTTAAACGAAGAAGCATGGGCTTATTGGAGAATGCAGATTCTCAGAAAAAAGTCTTGGACCAAGTGTCCTTGGTTATGGCCAAAAAAAATTAAAACGAAAAAGCATTGTCCGGTCCAACCAAAACAAGAGAGGAGCTTATGGTCCCACTCATTACACCAGAACGTTTAAATCACAAGCAAATTTGGAGGCTCGAAAACAGAGTTATAAACCATGTAAGTGTTTTTGTAAGCCCATCTGATGCGGACCTGAGTTCCACAGAATTCCCTGTCATTTTGGATCTACACCTAGATGGAGGGGAAAGAGTATCAGCATGGCTGAATAGGAGAGAGATGAAAACCACACCCAGCAGAACACAGTCCAAACCCTAAGCAACTTTTGGAGCCTGAAATTGAGTTACAAACCACAGAACACAGAGCCAACCCTCAAGGCAGAGATATGTTCAAAATTTAAATTAAAGCCTAAACGTTTTCCTTTGAATTGATGAGTGAAGAACAAACTGCAAAAGAAGAAAAGTGGTACAAAAATAAATGGGGATTTCTAAGAAAAATGCTTCCACAGATGTTGACCAGAAACCACTAGAGAAGAAGCCTACTGAGAAGAAACCTGATGATAAAAAGCCCAAAGACAGTGTAAAATTGGTGAACCTTGACGAAAATTTGGTGATGGTAAAAGGAATTATGGCTTCCAAGGAGATGGTACCGTATCTGAAGGAAAAGCTAAAGCAGAATGTGGAGATGGTACAACCCAAGAGAGACGATGATAAAAATTATAAGCAAATTGAAAGGAAGAAAGCAACAAACATCAGCAAACCGCCATGTTTGAAAGTTTAAAAGTTAAACTTAATGTTAGACTGTTAGCAGCTATTAAGGCAAGGAGGAGTGTTGTCTATAAATGCCTAAATAGCTATAACAAATTCATAATTTAGGATTTTCCTTGATTCTGTTTTATCTAGACTTTAGGATTATGTGTTTGACTTTTAAGATTAGCATTTTAAAATTATGATAATGTTAGCCATGCCTAAGAATAAGGATGCATTTGAATTTTGTATTTGAATTTTATGTTACTGTCTAGCTCTATTTATAGAGTCAAATCAATAAAAGTTATCGCGATCCTCTGCAAAATATTTTACAATCTGAAAAATAACCAACAAATTCACTAACAGATGGCCAAGGACCATCAAATAAACGAGTAGGCAGTTGCCGTGACATTTTGGTAATATATTTTGTAACAAAAGATTTTGGTAGTATAATTTTTTTTTTAAAATTTTTTTGTAAAAACATATATATTAAGTCTTTTTATTTGCGAAGTTATTCCAAGAATCACATTACATGATCAATCATCTTTCTTCCTGTCACAGGACATCCTTAATCCACAGTTCAGACATTCTCACGTTTTAATTTAAAGCATGAAGCCTCGCTATAATCCCGAAATAGATCTCAATGATGCCTAAAAAAAAAGCAAATTAAAAAGGCATGAATACATAAAACTGGGTAAACCTGTAGCCAATTCACGAGGAGAGAGTCTTCCATGAGCACAAGCTGTAAGAGCAGCATCAAGAACAAAAGGAGCTGCTTCGAGGATATCCCATGCAGGCACTTTGAGTTTCATCAAAGCATCATCCAATGAAGAACAGGATGAATTGCTGCTTCCTGAAGTTGTAGGTGTCAACGACTGAGAACTTCTATTTATTTTCCTGAACATCATGCTTAGTAGTGCATCAACAATCTGATGAACAGCCCCTCCAGGTGCAATAGCAGAGCGCGTTGACGCAATACATTCTTGATGTTGCCGATACCAAATGTTTAATTTTGAAAAGCAATCCATAAATAAGGGATCTGAAGAAAAACTTATCATTTTTGAAAATCTTCTGCTGCTTACTCGATCTCTTGGTGATTTCCCAAAGGATGCTAACGTACAATTCCGAACCAATAAAAGGTACTCAGGACCTAACTTTGATCCTAATGCTGGAGTTGCTGCACCCCCCATTACATGTTCAAGAGGTGGATGATTAAACCGCCATAACCTCAGCAGGAGAATAAATGCATTAGAGAACACTGCATGGCAAGAGAGATTTTCTCCGGTTGCAGCAGTACATGAAACGTTAGGAACACATGATCCAAAAGCCTCACATATTGGCATTAGTGCAGCTGCAAGTAGTGGAACCTGAAAGAATATGGCAAATTACTGCATTGAATTGGTAAACAAGCTAAATGCAGCAATACTTATGTAATAAATACTCCCTCCCACCAGAAAAGAGTATATTTAAAATTCCATTTATTAACTTAAAAATGAAGTGAACATAGAAACTTTCGTGTGTTTTTTTTTTTTGTTTTCTCTTTGAAGGGGGGAGGCTTCTTCACAAGCACTTGGCTCCTCTTCATTTATTTTTCCCTCTTTAAAGAGAAAAAAAAAACTATAGCCCACTTTCCATGTACATGTATGAGCCAGAATACAAAGATTATTAAATCTGAACATACCGCGCCATGCAGAGAGAATATGTGAACACAGTCTACGGGTGAAATTCCAACAAGAAGGACATTCAGAAATGGAGCATAGTTAATCAAATGGCTTTCAGTACCAGAGTATTTAGGAGGGACTGAAGGTGAGAGCAATTTTATGATGAAAAAAATGATGTGTTCCTGCAAACAAAGATAATCATTGTTACCACGAAGGAAAGGAACAGATGAGGGAAAATAACTAAATAAGGGGAAGTCTTAGATTTTTGGGCCTAACTCAACCCCACAAAACCGGCTTGTAAGGTAAGGATTGCCCAAGCTTTATATGCACTACTTAAGCCATATCTCTAGGCGATGTGGGACTAAACACACCCCTCATACCCAACACAATGAAGATGTTGGTGGCTGCAATGAAGGCAGCACAAAGTTGCCGCAATTAAGGCGGTTATGGGCAGACCGCAATTAAGGCGGATTTCCAACAGGAAGGGAACAAAATGAACCAGTTAAAGAACTAGGCAAAAAAAAAAAAATCAAGTAAAACTTTCTGATTCTGCAAAAGCCAAATAAAATTGGTGCCAGGATTACCTGCACATTCCAACCACGTGCTAGAGATGCCCCACAAAGAATGGTAGCAGCAGATATCTTTTCTTCATCCGAACCATTGGTTGCAAATTCAAATATTTTCTCAATCTCTGCTAAGCTTCCATAAAATCCAGCAGCTTAAATTCAGTTTCATTACTGCTAGTAAATATACAAAATAGAGCATCTATATACCTGACTTCAGGAAATAGAAAGGTTAACTGAAGCCAGGGTATTAGGCAATACTACAGCCAATTAGTCAGTTATCACTTTCAAACACCTCCATCAGTGCATGCATACTTCGTGTCTGGGTCTATTTAATATCTATGTATCTATCTCTACTTTACCTCAGAAACAAGTATTTTTCTATTTTTCTTTTCCAGATGAAATAAGTTCCTCTATCCAAGATTCATAGGAGTAATAAAGCCATAGACGAGGTACAACCCTACCCTGCCCAGGCTATATTAAGAAAAGATATTCCTTAACAACTTCTTTATATTAAATATGGTATATTTATGATACTTCGATATTAGTTCTATATTGAGCATTTTACATACCCTAATCACCTATCATTTTTATAATAGTATTATACATTTTAAAGATTTAAATTTGTTGATAAAATTATTAATTGAAGAGAAGGGAAATTCAGAGCAGTAGGATTAGGAATCCTCCTAGTAGTAACTAAAAAAAGAAACAAGAGAAAATACAAGCATCAGCTCAAAAGAGCTCTCCAATTTCTTCGGGTGTGCAACAAAGAAACCCCTTTAGAACAAAACCATGCACATGTGCATAAACCCGCAAGGAAACAAGGAAAAGAATTTTGTCCAAGCAATATTTATATTAAAAAAAGAAAAAAATACTTGACACATTTATAAATGGTTGTCTGTGAAAGTAAGACAGAAAGAGAAGTAGGAGCGAGGAAGATTGAATTTTTTTCCATTTTTTTTTGTCAACAATGCTTGGTGCAACCAGTACATGCAGACCGCGTCAACTAAGTTGGCCGTTCGAGTCCTACTAAGGTCTGTTGTTGGTGACTCATCTATGAGTACCCTTGTAACGCTTGTTGAGCCTGGGGGCATGGCCTAACCATAGGATGAGAGTGGGGCGCACAGCCACCCTCGACACTAAATATTTGTCTACCAAAAAAATTCCTTTTTTCTTGGTGGTCATCAAGGAGTTGTTACCACAACTTGAACTTGTGACCTCTACCCTAACCATACGGCTGCGATCACAGGGGCAATGGCACAACCCCCACTACACAGAACTGCACAAAGGGTAACCACAACCATTGACATTAGACAAAAAATAGCAAAGCTTTCCCTTAAGTACACTACTACATGGTGTTGGTTCATACAAATTGATGCAGGATAAATTCTTGAGAAGAAATTAGCTTATGCTGAGAAATATCTAGAGATTAATTGGGTGAGAGAGAGAAAGAGAGAATAAAACACAACAAAAAGTAGGCTGATCTTCAGTTCTGAATGAACAAGGATATAAGAAATTCTACTTTCAATAAAATGGAATCTGAATCACCAGTTACAGCCTTAAAATATTTACTTCATATAGGATAGTAATTATAAGGAAATAAGTTAAATACTTAAATATCCAATCCTAAATCCTCGAAATAACTGAAGAGTATAATCTTGACCACTCAGAGTAACTGAAGTAAAAGACCAAAGGGTATTCCGTATTGATAAGAGTTAGAAATTAAGAATATTCTAAGATGTGGTACACTGAAGGTTGATAATGGAATTTATGATAAAACTCAATGGACTCAAAGGCGTGTAGTAGCTTTAAAGAGAAGTACTACCAAAAAAAAAAAGATGAGAATACAACTGAGAGGTAGGAGCTGTAGTGAGAAGGAAACAAAAAGGGGAAAAACAGACGAAAGTAATGCTGTTTGACTTTTGTCATGTTGAAAAAAGTAACTGTCACAAAGAGCGCATGTGATCTGGAAAAGCAACAACTCTTGTTTATATGAAGAAACACAACCATCTGAGTTGGTTGCTGGAACCAACCAACTTCTCTGCAAGGGAGGGGGCAGAAATGATATATGAGGCAGCACCATACCTGGAAGCAGGAGTTGCAACTAAGACATTAACCAATTGAGGAGTTAGTGGCGATCCCTTCATCAATGATGACCAGCTAGGCAAGTGGTTAGGAATGCTATGAGGTAGTTGATTGCAAGGTGCACTGACATAACCAGGCCAAAAATAAGCTGAAGTATCAAGCAGATGTCTTGCGATACAAGCCTCGACAATCAGATGCCATAAGTTACCAGCTGAAAGAAAAACACAAGATACAACAAAATGTCACTCACACACAAAAGCAGGGGCCCAAAACAAACATGAAAAGGCCCTTATGAGAGTACCACATCTGACAACAAATAAACAGAAGGAAACAGAAATCACGAGCCTTGACAACAAACATATGATTAAAACCCATAGAACCAAGCTAAATTGCAAACAACAAACTAATTAAATTATTGATGACTAAAATTATCATGACCAAGATAGAGATAGAGAGAAGGATCAGGTCATATTGACTGTCTGCACTCAGGAGTAGACCTACATTGCCCATTTTTCTTTGTTATGAAATTTTGCTTAGATTTTAATTATAATTTATAAAGATAAATCTGGATAAAAAACTTGTTTTTAATTATTCTTAAAACCCTCCATGTATTTATATTTTAGGTCCTCCAACAGCTTAGTCCTCATTCTGCCCTTGTCTGCATATACCGCAAGAAAAAGGACACATCAAAGTGCAAATATTGAATTGAGTTCCTTCTGTAACCAACACTTCTTAAGGATTCATATTTACTTAAAGCAATTACTTACAGTAGTTCGTGGGTAAGTCATTCACATTCATACTTTCCAAGTATCCATTACCGACAGAGTGTCCTGATACGAACATAATAGCCTTGGCAGCAGCCTGATTGGCTACCCAAATAACAGATTGGGGTGGATTCAGTAAGCCCTCATAATCACCCAATAGCTGTAAGCTGATAACCAATTCCCCACGACGCTCTCCCAAAGCCGGTTTGTCCTTCCTTTGATTTGTAGGGCTACGTTCAGCTTCTATAATCAGTTCACCTTCCTCTTCTTCGATAATATTAGCAACCACAAGGGTTGTAATGCACAATAACATACACAAGCAGGTATCGAGGCGAGGTACAGGACCCTCACTTGGATCCCTCTCCTAAAAGAACAGGGGAAAATGGAAGTCTTAAAACAAGTGAATAGAGTCCAATACTCCAATTGCATGCAAATTTACAGTGTCACGGACTGGAATTTAGTCATGAACCAGAAAATCAGTTAAATGTAAATCTGCCAACAAAGACACAATAGAATGGAAATGACATGCTATATTATCTTTCCTTTCTGATGACTGAAATTTATCATATGAACAGATATTACACATGCCTAAGTTCATCAAGCAGTTTCTCACACAGAAACCCTCATCCTTCCCTACCAGCAACAAGATTATAAAATCAATACTCTGCATTTCCTTTCAGGAATTCCCTTTCACCACAAGAAAAGAAATCAATGACTGAAAAGAAACTTTAGTTAATCAACTTCCCTTGGATCAGTTCTTACCCTTTGAACTAGTCGCAATGCTGCAATCCACAAGCCTAAAAAAGCATTGTGCCATGCTGTACCATTAACCGCTTGTAAAGCCTTCAGCAACCCTGCAAATCACTTCAACTAAATAATGATACTTCAAAAAAATAAAAAAGTTTTATCAATGGCAGCTACGCTTAAGTCAAGTAAGATTAATGATACTAAAATTTACCCATACCAGTAAGAACTTCAACAGCACTAGTTTCTGCCACATGATCTCCGTCCATTGCATCTTCAAGGATAAGATCAATTGGAAGCCAAAGCGATGACCAGCTATCATGATGAGTTTGAAGTGCACATGATATCTGAGAGCCAGCATCCGCAGCCATGACCTCATTAAGTTCCAGCTTATGTGTCGTTTTCCATTCACAAGACAACGGCTTAATCCCATTGGACTTCAAAATTGAAGACAAAAGAGACTCGGGCGTGACACTTTTCAAGCTCCTCAAAACTAATGAGTTTGTTGCAAGCCGTTGTAGTAGGTGAACAAAAGATCCCCAATGTGTTGGCCTACAAAGATCCAAAAACTATACATGTAACTCTAACCTACATTTCCTTCAATCGACATCCCAAAATGAATCTAAAGAAACAAGTACTAAAAACAAACAACAACAACAAAAAGAAAAATGAGAAGTTCTTACATGTTTCGTTGAACCAATGAAAGGATCCTTGAAGTTACTTTGTTTTGAAGAAAGTGTACAATGAGCTCAATAGCCATTGCTGTATTTTTCCTCAGCAAACCCTCCTTCTGCTCAGTGAAGTAGTTAGAGGCATCTTCCATAGTTTCATCAGGATCAGGTAATCCGGTTAGCCATATAGGTTTATGTTCCAGTAACCCTTCGTCTTCTAATGAGGCTTCAAGTAACTGCGATACAATTGTAAAGAGAAACAGAACAAGAACAACTCCAGGTTGGGGTTGGGGTTCAGAAGAAGAAGCATATAGTTGAGAAAGGTGAAGAGCGTGATCGAGAGATTTCATGATGTCATGGTAATTTGGAGAATTGATATTGAACGAGAGTGAGAGGGCGTGCCGTTTCACGAGGTCCATGTAGAGTGTGTAAGCGGCAGGATGGAGGTGTCGTTTTGGGAGAACTCGGGTGGAGAGAAGAGCGAGGGCAAGGAAGGGAGGGACAATGTTGACGGACATGGCTTTCTCGAGAAACTTCCACGTGATGGGCACGTGATTGTCCCAGCAGATGTGAGAGACGAGGCGGTGCGCCAGCTCCACCGAGGGTAACGAGACGGCGGCGGAGTTGAGGGTTGAGCTCAGCTGGATGGACCAAAGGAGAGGGTCTGTCTTCTTCTCCTGCGCCCACTTCGTTAGCTCCACTACACCCTCCCACACCCTAACACCGCCTTCAACCTCCCCCATCGGATACTACTTCTTCAATCTTCAGCTACACACAATCACTGACTCTGTGATTGTTTTGTGCAATTAGTGCTCCTGCTCTTTCTCTCAGCTGTCTCTCTTTGACTCTTTACTCAAAATTTTCGAAAGTCCGCGTTGGAGGCGTGAAGAATTCCAGGATCCCCGCTCTCCCTCTCAGCAGGCCTCTTTTGTATGTGTGTTTTTTTTTTTTCTACTGTCTGTCACTTTCATTACGCAATTACAACTTCGAAATTTTAATACGATTCCATTAAATAAATACTTTCAAGTAATAATGAAACTGGAATTGTAATAAACAATGCTACAAAGCCACACTTTTTATTGGTTAATTAAATTAATTCATTAAGTTATTGGCTTACGATACTGAAATGATAAGATTACGAGTTTTTAAAACTTTCTTACAAGCTCGGTGCTATTACCTATTATTGATCTTTTCTTTAGTTAGATGTTAGTTTTAATTTAATTCTTACATTTTTTTGACTGAATTTAATTCTTACATATTAATTAATTGAATCTGAGATTATCAATTCAATATATAAATAATCCAGGATATCTGTATGAGATGGGAGACGGTTTCAGAGATATATTTCTAACATTATTAGCTATGAAATCAACCACAACATTATATGAACAATGACTGAAATAGATTTAAAATGACTGAACCATAAAGCAATTATATTAAAATCACTAAGAAAGACACCCTAAAAGAAAAATCATGATGACTTCTAATAATAAAGTCATGGACAGTGGCGGATTCCCAAGTTTTCTTTAGGCTATATCTGGAAGAATGCAGTGGGAGGATTAATAATGGAATGGAGTGGCAAAAACCATTAACCCATTATTTGAAAGTTTTTTCATTGGTCGAAGTGGGATGGTAACTCAAACCACTTTATTCCATCCAAAATCTCTTATTTTCATATCCTTCAAACTAGGAGTTTGGGATTTTCTTTCATTTCCTCATTGAACTTCGAGACAATGGAGTGTGATACATTTATCTTTTCACTCTACTATATTACTAATCACTCCATTATTAACTACTTCACACCATCGCCTTAAAAACTTCCGAACATAGCCTTAGTGGGATAAGAAAATAGTGTATTAATATTTTTATAAAGAAAAATATTATAAATTATTATAAAGTACATAATCTTGTGGGAAATAATTCAAGATACCTAAGCTTTTATTGATTATATTAATTGTCAAGGCTTCATGAATTTTGTAGTCCCTGAAAAATATGTCATTTTTTGTTTTCGTCCCTATCTTTTTTTTTATGCATTTAGTCCCTGTCGTCAGTCAACCAGATGGAATTGCCATGTCATCATGCCATGCGGATTTTTAAAAAAAAAAAAGTAAATATGGTTTTTGGTACATAAATAAATATTTTTTTTATAATTATTATTATATTAATTAATTTATATATTAACTATTTACCCAAAAAAATTAATTTGTATTTTATTTTTCTTCTTCTTCATCATTCTGCAACCCTCCCTTCAACCGTCTTGTTTTCAACGTCAATGTCGCAGCAACAAGAAAAAGAACAAGATTCAAGGATTTGGTATGAATCATATGAGAAGAACAAGTGTCAATGTTACAGCAATAAGAAAAATAACAAGATATATGCCTCTTCCTTCGAACTCAAACCCCACTTTGAATTTGTATCAATGACATTTTTGTCTCTTCGGCTTTGACACCATGGATGGAAGACGCAGATGTTGGATGCGTTGGAGATGAAGCTGGATGCATTGGAGATAAAAGCACAAATTGTTATTTTTGTCAATAGTTGTGTGTGGGGTTCAATGTCTGATAAGGGTTTTTGGTTCTAAAAAATTAGGCAGAGGCAGAGGAGCAGTGGTGGTGGCCACCCGCCTCCCGCAGCACGTCCTCCGCTGGTCGCTACCCTCTCACCCACCTTCCCTCCACCTCTTCATGAAACCCTAGATTCCCTCCTCCGCCAAGAGAACTCCATCCCGGAGCGCGAGTCCGCCGCCGCCGCACGCATCGAAGATCAGAAGGAAGCTTCTCTCGCCGAGGAATGTGGATGCGTTTCTGAGTTGATTCTGAGTTTGAGTTTCTGGTGTTTTCCAGGGGTGTGGAAATGGTGGGGTCGGGGTGCGAGTGGGACCTTTTGGTTGGGGGGATGTTGAGGTTTTTTTGTTGTTGGTGGTGGTGGCAATCTTCCATGGATGATGCTGTTGGTTACGGTGAAAGATGAAGGAGAATAAGAAGGGTGGGGAGATGGAAGGGGGAACAACATCCGGAGAAAGGGAAGAAGAGAAGAAGAGGGAAGATGATGATGTTAAAAAAAAATTATATTAATATATAATTGTTAAAATAGAAAAAAATTAATTATTAAAAAAATCTAAATTGCCATGTAGGATTAAAATATTAAATTTAATGTCACTTGGTATGCTGAAGTGTTATCATCGCTAGACAAGTCATCGATTAACGGACGTTTTTAATGGTATGAACCAATTGCAAAATTTTAAAAGCTAGAAATATACAATACCAAAAAAGAAGATAGGGACTAAAACAAAAAATAACCTATTTTTTGGGGGCAAAAAGTTCATTAAGTTTTATGAAAATGTTGAATGACTTTTTCATTTTCAACATTATTAAAAAATATCTCTCTATACATGTGTTATGGACTTATGGTACCCGTAGAGGAAGAAGGAAATAAATGCTTAGCAAAGCAAATGATTCACACGAGGCAAGCTAAGTCAGCAAGTGAGGCAATCAAGTCGGTTCTAATAGATGGACACATAGAAGGAATGAGAGTGAGCATGAGAGAGATATATATAACAGAATGCAGGTATGGAAAAAAAGGGTATGGAATTAGTTGCGTTTTTCTTAGTCATCTTTCTTCCTTCTTTTGCTGCAGAGTTTCCCTTTCTCTTAGTCTTCTTCTCCTTGTATTATCAATTCCCTTTCTATACCACACTTGTTAATTGTACCTTGGTTTGATTTCTTAATACAAAACAGATAATACTCCATCTTGTATTTGCTCTATTTACTTGTAACAAATTATTGAGACCGTTACAATGTATAACCAAACAACCATTCATCACTTATACGATTGTGCATTCCAATAATCTTCACAAATTTCATTGCAAAGAAACATCTTTCAACTGTTGCAGTTATCGCGAACAAAATCAAAACTAACTTTAGAAGTAAATATACCATTGGATACAAAATGTGTTTTGTAGTTTTCACCAACAATATTTTAGAATGATTAGTAATCTCATTTAACTTTGAAAATTGATCATCAAGTCAAACGTCTATGATATAGGTTTCAAGTTTACTTCAAGTCCCATAAGCGCTACAATAGAAAATTCCAATAGATAAAACTTAGTTAAACGAATCAATTTTTTCTTATCAAATACGGGGAAAAAATTAGGGTATGTTTGCTTTGTTTCCAGTTTTCTGTTTTCATTTCTTATTTTCAGAAATAATTACAAAACTGTCACTTTGTTTTCATTCTGTTTCTTGTTTTCAGAAATTTGTACAGGAAACAGTAAAAACAGAAAAAAGTTGTTTTCAGTGTTTCTTTTACAAATTTCTGAAAACAGAAAACATGATAAAAATAAGGTGGCAATTTTTTAATTATTTCTGAAAACAGGAAACTGGAAACAAAGCAAACATGCCCTAATCTTTTGAATTTAAGCTTACCATGCAAGGATAGTGGGGAAAGACCAAGGAGTAAGATGTAATGGGTGGTAAAATACTGCATGTTCAAAATATTTGAAAATCCTCTCTTAACAAAGAGTACCAATTTATTCACTCTTTAATCTCTAATGACTTTTTTTATATTTATTTAAGAAATTTTTTATGCGGCAACATCAATTTTTTTTATGGGAACATAAAAAGTATCAAGCATACTCATAATAAAAAATTGCCCTGTGGGGGCAATTGTCCCCCGTCACCTTATACGTGCATCCGCCCCAGTCATAAACATGTTTTGGATCTCCTTCTAGCAAAATATTTCTAAATCCAAGTTCTAAGTAAAAAATCAATCCTTCTTCGGCTATTTTAAATTCTCCTCTAATTACATTCACTAAATCCAGTTAGTTTTTCACTTTTACAACCATAAACTCTCTATGTCAGTTTTGAATAACTATTTCAATGTCATAAGCATGATTAGTGGAAAATATTGTTACATCAACAATAATTTTATATAAATCAACAGGGAGTCTGATCCATTTCCTGCTACTCAAGGTAATGATTCCTTTAAAGCATGGTGTTTCTTTTTGCTTGATGAACTTCCAGTAGAGCCGCGTCACATTTTTGCTATCATGTTGTGGGCTATATGGTGCAGCAGGAATGAGCTTCTCTGTGAGAATAAGGATGCTAGCTCTGTGCAGATTTGCTCTAAGATCAACTTGTGTCTGAAGGATTGGAACCAGGCACAGCTAGATTGGACACGTTCTAGTAGAGTAACCAAGCCCCCATCTCCTTTAACTTGGTCACCTCCCCCAACTGAGTTTGTTTCCTGCTGTGTTGATGCATCTTTTGATTCTTCCATAGGGAGGACGGGATAGTAATGGGTGCTTCTTGTTGGCTAAGACCTCATGGGATGTGCCTTGCTCTCCAGCGCCAGAAGGGGAAGCATATGGTATTTGGCAAGCTATTCAATGGGTTCATGACATTGGCTTTCAGAAGGTGATTTTTGAGCTTGATTGCAAAAGTGTGGTGGATAGTGTTATCCCCTAGAGTAGATCGTTCGGAATTTGGTTTTATTGTAAAGGATTGCTCTAGGTTGTTTTCTTTTTCTCAAAACTTCAAGTTTATTAGGAGGCAATCAAATGGAGTAACCCATGCTCTAACTAGGTTAGCTCTATCAAAGTCTAGCCCTCATTTTTATCATCATATGTTCCTTTTTGTATTGCACCTTTGATTTCCAATGAATTGTAGTATGGTTTCCTTAAATAAAAGGGAATACCAAAATAAAGATGTTTCTTTGAAAAATTAAGTAATTTATTGTTTTAAATATACATAATTCCAATAAAAGTTTTTTTAAGCCAAATGTTAACCAATGTAGTTAGAGCCTTGGTTAACAAATTAGAAATAAAAATTTGTCATAAAAAGCGATGTATTCAATGAAAATTTAAAATTCATACTTTCTAGTAAAAATTTTCCATCTTTAAATTTCTTAATCGTCTTTAAGTAGAACTGTCAAAATGAGCCCGACCCGATGGGCTGGCCCGAATAGCCCGATATTAAACATGGTCTGGGTTGATAAAATGCATGCCCGAAATTATTTTGGCCCAACCCAGCCCGGCCCGAAAATTCATTGGCCCAATATGGGCTGGCCCGCTGACCCGAACTTTGAAAATAAAAAGATATAAAATGAACTGAAGCATTACATTTTTATACTGCACATTCTCACTATTTTGAAAAACTATACATTATTGTATATAGGATAGTAATTTCACCTCCAAATGTTTTGAAATATATTTTTACTGGCTAAATTTGTCAAAAAACTTAAGTAGTTAACATTTTAAAAATGTTGTCTTACTCTCTAAAAGAATAAAAGATGTTGTATCGTTCAACATACATTTCTCGAGAAGTTTTATCTTGATACTAAACAAATAATAAAACCTCCCTCCTAGGCCTATTCGACGAAAACGCTTAACTTAACACTCAATATATATTTTTCTATTTATGTTGCTTGCTCTATTGCTCATTGTTAATTTCGTAACTTCACACATTGATATTTGTAGTAATATATAATATATGTGTTTTACTCATTATTAAAGAATAGAAAATAAATTTTTTTTAACAAATTTTAATTTATAACTTACTGACTTTTATGATGTTATTAATTTTAAAAATATATAATTTTTTCTTTATTGAACCGTATTGGCCCATGGGCCAGCCCGTTTGGCCCGCATAGGGCTAGATCGAGCTAGTAAATTAGTAACCATACTTAAAATTGGCCCAGCCCGATCTGGCTCGAAAATATAGTGTCCCGCTATGAGCTAGCCCAAATGGGCTGGACCGGCCCGAATTGACAGCTCTAGCTTTAAGGGTTAAGGCTATGGTACACCACTCATTACACCACCCACATGTCAAGAGCTCCACCAATCCTTTGTATATTTGGCCATTTGACTTTTTGAGTTTGAAATTTTGACCAACCCATGTGATAATTTCATTGGCCCAAAACTTGCCACATGGGTGGTGTAGTGGGTGGTGCACCAATTTGAGTGGTACACCTTAGCCCAAACCTTGAAACATCGGTTAAGAAGACTATTTTTTATTGATTCTTTAATGAATACTTTAAGAACAGTAATTAACATCCTTTAGGGGTGTTCGCGGATAGGATTTGATCGGTTTTGAGCTAAAAAGTCATCCGATCCAATGATGAAAACAATGTGCGGTTTGGATTGGATCGGTTTGCTTCTTTAAAAAATCTGATCTGATTCAATCCAATCAAATGCGGTTTGGTTTGGATTGGATAATTCAGTTTTTGTCTACTTTATTTTTTTTCTTATTTCAAGTGTTTTTTCTACTTATTTAATAGTGTACAAAAGATAATCTTCATTTAAATAAGCTAGTTTAGGGTGCCCAATTTTATTTTAACTTCTCTTTATATTAGAATAGTAGAACCTTTATCAAAGACAATAACTATTTGTTCCTTATCAACCATCATTTGATTTGATGGCGAGTGAGGAAAATTATACAGAATTATTGATAAAATTTTAATTTAAAAGTTTGAGAAAAAATAATTATTGATATCTTTTTGGCTAAAATACCATTTTGGTCCCTTAACTTAATTTTTAGATTCAATTTGGTCCCTTAACTTCTAAAATGTTCAATTTGGTCCCTTAACTTATTTTTTAGATTCAGTTTGGTCCCTTAACTTTTTAAAAGTTTAATTTGATCCCTTAATTTGTGTCTGTTGACCTAAGTTAGTTATCTCAGTCAATGAGTCATTAACAATGTTAATTTTTGAGGATCCGGTTGAAATTCGCTATCAATTTAAAGGATCAGTTTGAATCTCGTTAATAATTTAAATGATTAATTTGAAACAAGTTAACAATTTAAAGGACCAATTTGAAAACTCATTTAATATTGTTACTGACTTTATTGACGGGAGAGGATTAACTTGGGTCAACAGAGACAAATTAAGGATCAAATTGAACCTAAAGGGACCAAACTGAATCTAAAAAATAAGTTAAGGGACCAAATTGAACATTTTAAAAGTTAAGGGACCAAACTGAATCTAAAAAATAAGATAAGGGACCAAAATGATATTTTAGCCTATCTTTTTTAATGTTCTTTTACGTTAATTCTTTATCTCTATTTTCACTTATCCTATTTTTTCTTTGAATCGACTACAAATAAATTGTAGTTAATTATTTTTCAAATTTACTTAAATGATTTCTAATTTTCCATGTTTACTCACTCAATTCTATATATGTTATGGATCAAAACTTTTAGCAAAATATAACTTTAAGAAATTAATATTTATTCTAAGTAGTCTCATATATGTCATTCCAATAAAAATATTAAAGAGAATGAGGGACATAAAAGTAGGGGTGTGTGTGGGACGGGTTAGGCTTGTCCCTCACCCGGCCCTAAATAGTGACCGGGCCACTTTTGTGAACCCGAACCCGTCCCTAGACCCGAAGGAACCCGATGGTGTGCGGGTTTAATTAAGACCGGGCCAATGTAGGACGGGACCGGGTTGGCCCGAAGTGATTTCATCACAGTAAAATTGTAACACAGTTAATGCCATACTGATTATTTTATTTCATGTCAATGTATATAATTCCAAGTATAAAGGAGAAAAACTTTATCTGCTAATGTTAAAAAATGCATGCTGCTATTGTACTCTATTCACCATTTCTATGTTGATTAGTTCATCCCTGTAAACTCGTATCCACAAACACTAAGGTTCGTGACCCGCTCCAGTAATAGTACATGAAATTGGTAACAAGCCAACAAGCACTACAATGGAAGATTTTAAATAATAATAATAATACAGTAACACTAGAGTGACAATGAAAAGAAAAGAAACGCCTGCCCAGATTTGGTACAATAGACTTCCCAAGCAAATATACTTTCATAAACTGAAACTGAAAATATAATCTCAAAATGAACACTGTTATATAATCTCAAACTGAACACTGTTATATAAGCAAACTGAACAGTGTTATATCCAAAGCACTACACAGTTTCTACTAACAAAAGATGTGCCTATCAGTCAATATTCTATGCACTGCACAGTTTCTACTAACAAAAAATGTGCCTATTAGTCAATATTCAAGCACTACAAAGCTGCCTTGAGAAATAGTATGTTCTGAAACTGTTCTACAACTGAAATTGAAACAGGACTCAAAAACTGAAACTGAAACAGGACTCAAACTGAAAAATGTGAAATAAAACTATTCTGAAACTGAAACAGGACTCAAACTAGAATATCAAAGCTGCACCTGATGCTGTTCATTTGCTCCTTAGGACTCAAGAATCTTAGCTGAAACATATGCAAAAAACACATAAATTCAGTTTATATCAAATGCAGAATTTTAAAAAAATTAATCAATAAATAAACAAAGTACTAAAACTCACCATTAACAATCTTATCGGTGCTATCAAATAGATCAAAATCTTTATCATCAAACTTGAGGCCAGCAGGGTTTAGCCAATTTTGAGTGCAAATGAGAGCTTCAGCCATTCGGGGTGAGAGAGAACTGCGAAAGACATCAAGCACACGTCCGCTGGTGCTAAAGCACGACTCTGAAGCCACGGTAGAAACCGGAACAGCAAGTACATCACGAGCAATTACAGAAAGGATTCTGTATTTTGGAGAATTTGCCTTCCACCATTCCAAAATATTAAAATCAGCATTATCAATGTCATCCACAGTATCCTCTCCCAAATGTCTCTCAAGATCAGATTTTTCAGAATTGGTTTTAGCAATCTTCTGTTTTTTCCATGCTTGCAACCTATTCTCAGAAACACCTTTGACAGTAGTTGACCCTATAAGACTCTTATCCAAGGCTGCACTCTTGGAAGAATCTCCACCATCTTCACTTTCCTTATTTTCAGAAATCCCCTTTGCATAAAATTCATACAAACCATCCAAAGTGTCTTTAACCGAAGTAGACATATTGGTTGCCAATTCTCTGTCATATGTATCCTCTAAACTCCAAGTGATATAATCAAGTTTGTAGCGAGGATCCAAGACAACCGCAACAAACAACAATGGGTTAAACTTTTCCACATTTCCCCAATATTTGTCATATTTTGCTCTCATAGAACAAGCCATAGACCCCAAAAGTTCAGATTGATTAGTACTCCATGATATCAAAGTAGATTGTATTGATGCAATTTCATGATAGCATTTGCTTGATGTTACATGCAAAGAACCAGAGAAACACAAGGTCATTTCATAGAAAATTTTGCAAAAACTGAATAAATATCCTAGCATTTTGCCAATCCAAAATTGTCTGTGGACCAAGTTTCTTTTTCCCTTTCTCATCTTCACAAAACCATTTACGATAATCTGATTCTTGATCATAAAGCCTATCAAACGCCTTTTCAAACTTCTCGGCATGTTCCAACATAATGTAAGTAGAATTCCACCTTATTGGAACATCCAAGCACACAAAGGCTTTGAGACTTAATCATTTCGGCCTCGATGCATTCTTTAAATCTTTTAAGTCTTTAGGGAGAAGACCTAACATATCGCACAGCATTCCTAATGCCATCAATGGAAGGTTGTTGTTCCTTTATGCCTTCATTTACAATCAAATTCAGAATATGAGCACAACACCTCATGTGCAAATATTTTCCTCCACACACTAGCGCACCCCTAGCATCTAATTTCTTTTGAAGGTATGAAAGGGCTGTATCATTTGAGCTTGTGTTATCAACTGTGATTGCAAGCACTCTTTCGATGCCCCATTCTCTTAAACACCTCTCAACCTCTCTTCCAATGGTTTCGCCCTTGTGATTTTCAACTAGGCAAAAGTTCAAAATTCTTTTTTGTAGCCTCCATTCTTCATCAATGAAATGTCCAGTCAAACACATGTAGGATAAATTCTGGTTTGAAGTCCAACAATCTGTTGTCAAACAAACACGATTGCAAGACTTTATAAACAAAGTCTTTAGTTTTCTTTTCATCCAAAAAGAGCTGGCAGCAATCCCTTGAAATTGTGTACCTAGATGGTACAGTAAATCTTGGCTCTAACCGGTTCATCATCTTACAGAACCCACGCCCTTCTACCACCTTAAATGGCATCTCATCACAAATAACAAATTCAGCTACAGCCCTCCTACAATCCTCTAAGTTATAACCAACATAGTTTTTCCCATCTAAAACATCTCCCTCTTCAATCTTTGGCATATAACCATGAAGCGTTGCCTTCTTCCCCACCTTAGTAAATATCCATTTATGAGACCTATGGAAATGTTTGTTCAAAGAATTTGTGCCATGTTTGGTTGGGTGACAAAGATACACAGCACGAAAGTGGTTACATTTGGCCTTGCATTCACCCTTAGTCTCTGTCAAAGGAAGCTTGGTAAAATGATCCCAAACAATGGACTTCTTAGGCTTACTACCCTCTCCCTCAACATCAGTCTTACCACCCTTCAGTTTTCTCAGATATTGCTGGTGTATAAACAGCTGCTGCAGAAGGCAAAGTTGCAGGAGGATTTGTGTTTATAGGAGGGGTTAGGTTACAATCATCAGTCACAATTCTAATAGATGGACTAGGGTTTCCCTCTACCATTTCTTTTTAGCTGAACAATAATGAACAACAAAAGATTGCATCAAAATAAATACTATTACTGCAACCTAATTAAAACACAATCAAAACACTAGTTTCACTTTCACCCAAATACAAATGAAAGATTACAAAAAAAAACAAGACATTGCATTGTAGATCAGAACGACAGTTTGCTAACATAAAATAGAAACACGATATTACCATTGTAGAGAAACAAGATGTCAAAATAAGGAGAAGAGCATAAGAGAAACCAATAAGCAGAGAGGGGTTTGCTTACAAAGGAGATTAGGAAGTCAAAAGTAGAAACCAACGAGCAAAAAAACAAAGGGAAATTAGGAAACCCTGAAACCAAAAAGAAAATGGAAAAGGAAAAGTATGAGATGAGTTCATATAAAGAGAGAAGCAAACTACTGAAACTAGAATAGGGTAGAAGAAAACGACCTTAAGGAGAGAGTGACAGCTCACGGACTCCTTGCAGATCAGAAAGGGGCCTCCGTGAAGAGCAGAACGGCGGCCTCCTTGCAGAGCAGAACGACGATCTGTGCAAGGATGAGAGGGAGATATCGTTGTGCAGATGGAGGACGGCGGCGGCCTCCTGGAGCAATGGAGCGTGATGACGGCGGCCTTGGAGCGTTGAGAGAAGAAGGGTAAAAACCCTAAGTGGAGATTGCAAATGAGTGGGTGCTTGGCTGAGTAAATCGAGAATGAGAATAGAAGAGTAAAGTTTTAAGTCAGTAAACGAAAGTAGCGTAAAAATGAAGTAATGCACAGTACACGGGTTGGGCCGGGTAACCCGAACCCGAACCCTAACCCGTCCCTAACCTGTGTTCGGGCCATTAAGTGGGACATGGTTTGTCCCTCATTTTTTGGGGCCCGGGTCAGACCCGGCCCGACCAGGTTGGGACGGGTTATCGGGCTGGGCCGGGTTTTGTACACCCCTACATAAAAGTATGAAAAACAATGCTTAAGTATGAGTAATACTATAATTTTCAAAATATTAATTCTTGTATATAATAGATCGGTTTGGATTGGATTGGATTAGATTTCATTACAGGATCCAAAATCCGATCCAATCCAATGAAAAAATATGGTTTTTTCAGTCGGTTTTTTCAATTTTCAATCTTTAGATTTGATTTTTACGGTTTGAACGAGTTTGGATCGGTTGATGAACATCCCTCCATCCAAAAGGAAAGGATTCAATGAATGAGCGTGAGAGTGGTTGATGAGGTGCTCGAGCAATGGGTCCTAGAGTGGGAGAGTGGAGACACGTAGATGAATTGTGTTACTCTGTCAATCATGGATTGTTTCAAAAGACAATTTGACTTGTGTTAAGGACTAATTTGTCATTCCAAAAAATAGAAAGCCTTTTCCAATTTCCAATATAAATAAAATAAATTCAGTCAGACTCGAGACACACTCACTCATTTCTCATTCACAAAGCAAATTCCCGTCGGAATTTCGTTCTTACTACAACTCGTTCACTCACTCCAACCACTAATGGGGGATGCCAAGGACATCGACGGCAACATCCTCGCCGCAAAGTCCCTTGCCAAATTCGGCGTGCAGCACATGTTCGGCGTGGTCGGAATCCCAGTCACCTCCCTTGCCACCCGCGCCGTCTCTCTCGGCATTCGCTTCATATCCTTCCACAACGAGCAGTCAGCCGGATACGCCGCCTCAGCTTACGGCTACCTCACCGGCCGCCCCGGCGTTCTCCTCACCGTCTCCGGCCCCGGCTGCATCCACGGCCTAGCCGGCCTCTCCAACGCCATGGCCAACACCTGGCCCATGATCATGATCTCCGGCTCCTGCGACCAGAGCGACTCCGGCCGCGGCGACTTCCAAGAGCTCGACCAGATTGAAGCCGTGAAACCCTTCTCCAAGTTCTCCGTTAAGGCCACTCACATCACCCAAATCCCCAATTGCGTCGCCCAAGTTCTCGATTGGGCCGTCTCGGGTCGACCCGGCGGCTGCTACCTGGATCTTCCCACTGACGTCTTGCACCAGAAGGTAGTACTATTACTAGAGATCAATTACAATGAGTTAGTTAGTTAGTTAGTTAGAGATATAGGTTGCATTCGGAAGAACTTATATAAAACTTAAAAAGTTATAAGAATAGCGAAATGAAGTTATGCAAATAATTTATGAGAATAGTCTATGATCATGATCTCATTTTAGTTTTGTCAGAGAAGCTTATAAAAATAAATTATTTTTAGCTTTACGTGAACAAAGTTTATCGAATAAGCACTTAATTGAGCTATTTAACACACCCATAATTAGTTACTGTTAGTTAGAAGTTTGTATCGTATATAAGTCACAATGTTTGCTCATTTGTATCACTTTTACTCCTTCAATCAATTATTCTTTCCATTTTCAATTATTCACTCCTTCCATGTGTGCCATGTATTGACAAGGTATCGGAGTCTGAAGCTGAGAATCTGTTAATCGAGGCGGATAAGAAGCGCAGAAACATACATGATAGCCATAGCGTTCAAGTTTCTAAAATCGAGGAAGCGGTTTCGCTTTTAAGACATGCGGAGAGGCCATTGATTGTGTTTGGGAAAGGAGCAGCATATGCTCGAGCTGAAGATGCTCTTAGGAAACTGGTGGAAACTACTGGGATTCCGTTTCTTCCCACTCCCATGGGGAAAGGGTTGTTGCCGGATACTCATGAGCTTGCCGCTACTGCTGCTAGGTCACTTGCTATAGGTAAATGTGACGTTGCGCTTGTTGTTGGGGCAAGGCTCAATTGGTTGCTGCATTTCGGGGAGCCACCAAAGTGGTCCAAGGATGTTAAGTTTATATTAGTGGATGTGAGTGAGGAAGAGATTGAGCTGAGGAAACCGCATCTGGGTTTGGTGGGAGATGCTAAACAGATTCTGGAGATTCTAAATAAGGAGATTAAGGATGACCCTTTTTGTTTAGGGAAGAGTCATCCCTGGGTGGAAGCTATATCCAACAAGTCCAAGGACAATGTGTCCAAGATGGAGGCTCAACTGGCCAAGGATGTTGTGCCGTTTAATTTCATGACACCAATGAGAATCATAAGGGATGCAATTCTTGATCTGGGAAGCCCTGCTCCTATATTGGTTTCTGAAGGTGCTAACACTATGGATGTAGGTCGGTCTGTGTTGGTTCAGACGGAGCCGCGAACCAGGTTAGATGCAGGGACGTGGGGGACAATGGGGGTTGGTCTTGGTTATTGCATTGCTGCAGCAGTGGCTTCTCCTGATCGCCTTGTTGTTGCAGTTGAAGGGGATTCTGGATTTGGATTTAGTGCTATTGAAGTTGAGGTATACTTTACTGCTCTTGTGCTATGCATTATAATGAATACTCTTACCTATCTTTTGTCTTGGGAGAAAAGGAGGGAGTGAGATTAATATTAAATACCAAGATCTGATATGTGATATAAAAGATACATGCTCAATTTCCTTAGTGGTTTATCCCTTTCGTGTTTTTTGGTAGGGATGGAGGATACTGTGAACATATAAAGAAAATTCTTATCCAATGCAAACAATTAAGTAGTAAGAACTAACATGAATCTATTCAAATATAGGTTTCCTTAGTGGATTTCCCTCACCTGTTTTAGTATTACTATTTTCCTTCTATGCAAAAAATTAGACTATCTAGAGGAATTTTGACTGTCTTTTCTTTGGAACTAGAATCTTCCTTTAAATGCTTTTTTTCTTTTTTCAATTGAGTTCTTATAATAATGCAATACCCCATGATGCCTTATGGATTCTGGCTACCTTGAACATTGCTATTAGTCCTATATTTATATCTGATATAGTGTGGGTGTGCCATTCAATTTCTTCTTCTTCTTTTTCCATCCTTTTTTATTTTTTTCTTGCTTTTCTGAGATAATGGTAGCTTGATCCTTATTGTGGGAGCATGTGCTTCAATACTATTTTCTTCATTTTTGTGATATAAAATATTGTTGGAAGTTACATTCCCGTTTTTTTTTAAAGAACTGTGTAACAATCTCCAAAAAGCGTAGACATTCTCCTGCAATAGATGACATAAGCTGTATAGTACATTACCACAGCACAACCCAAAATCTAAGTCCCATTTGGTGAGGGTTTGTGATTTTCTGTTGAAATAGCTTTTTGGCTGGTTTTCCTGGTAGATAGTATAGAGATTTGTTACTTGTGGCGAATATAAATGCCTTCTTGTCCTTGACATTCGAAAAAGTGATTCAGCATGCATTGGGCTGAACAATAGTATCTTAGTGCCCATTTTCTATATGTTAATATTACGGAGAGAGAAGTTTAAACCCAAATGAATGACGAACATAAGTTACAGATATGAGACATGGGATTTCCAACTCAGAAAGGACATTTTCTAAGAGTCTAAGACTTGGTTTATGAAGGTAAAAGGTCAAATGTGTTGAGATTGGTTACAAGAGTTCCCTTCTTCAGACTCTCTGAAAACTTCTTAACAAGTGGGAGACAATATAGGTTGTTGACATGATTTGCTCCAGCAATGTGCGAAGGATCAGAGAACATGTCAATGTCAGGCTGGACTAGAGGGTTTTTTAATCCGAAATATTTTCGTCAATATCTACAATTTTAGGTCTTTTATTATTCTGGTGTTTCCCTTTTAGCTCTTATATTTTCTCAATACTTGAAAATGGACTTGCTTGCGGGTTTTAGTTGATCCGAATGGATTTATTGTTTAAGGAACTTAGTGGAATTCAATCATGTGAAGACGATTAATTTTAAGAAAACCATCCTGTGGTGCTCATAGTGTCATCTCCATTGGAGCTCTCGACTCCTATCTGTTTTCCAAAGCATCATGCTATCCTTGTTGCTTCTGTATTCTGGTTTCCAACTTCAAGTTCAGGGGATGTTATTTTATGTAATTGTTGTATGATTGTGTTATTGTTTAGAGATTCTTTGCTTTTGCTTTTGGTACCTTGTACTGCATTTGTATTATGCTAGTACAACCATGGGATTATAAGTTTACGGATTCGTGGGTTCTATGGATCTAACAGGATATATGCTTTTGCTTTTAATTTTTTCACCACTCTTGCAATTTAGTTTCTGGATGCAAGCATCTCATGTGATGCTTTGTCTTTTATGTAGACCTTGGTTCGGTACCAGTTGCCAGTGGTTGTGATTGTTTTCAACAATGGTGGCGTATATGGTGGTGACCGTAGAAGCCCTGAAGAGATAAATGGACCTTACAAAGATGATCCTGCCCCCACATCTTTTGTCCCAAATGCAGGGTACCATGCTTTGATAGAAGCTTTTGGTGGAAAAGGGTATCTTGTTGTCACACCTGAAGAACTCAAGAATGCTCTTTCAGAAACCTTCTTGGCTCGGAAACCAGCCGTAATAAATGTCGTGGTTGATCCCTACGCCGGTGCAGAGAGTGGGAGGCTGCAACACAAGAATTGACTTATCTTAATTGCCAATGGTTTACCTTTGGTTTGTAATAATGACACACAAAAGTTATGCCTGAGTTAAAGTGTACCATATCCATTAGTTTACACGAATGTGTTCCCCGTAAGTTGATGTGGTAATAATAAATATAAAGCTTTATCTTTAGGATGCCACTGAATCCAACATTCAACCAGGTTTACAAGCCTGAAGGGTTCATTACTGATGTTTGTTTCATACCACAGGTGAATGATGTCTGCTTGATGGACTTTGTTCTTTTGAATTTAATATTGCCTCCACCTGCGAGTCACCAAACTAAATTGCACGGTAAAGAACCATGCATCATTAGACACAGATGTTTAGTCTATAACTAGCAAATGCGCACAGCACACTGCCCTTATATTTGAGGAACAATTATTAGCTCTGAATACAAACAAGAATCTTCATGTGCCAATTGCTTTGTTGTCGTCCAATTACCAAAAAAAATATGCGAATTGCTTAGAAGCCAATATTTATAACTTCTAAGAAAAATGCCTGAAGCATCAATATCTGGTTAAACATGGAGCATAATATAAAATTTGAATCTGGTTAAGCCCATGAATAAGTGTGTTTGTTTTGGATATGTTTCAACGCCAACTGACGTTTAGAAATCCGTTGAGATATAGCTCCAAATGCGAGTTTTGAGAAAAATCTTGCCGTGGGATGGAGAAAAGATGGGTTTGCGTTTGAGAAAATATTGACCAAATATACTGTAAATTGATTTGATTTCAATTGAACCCAAATTAATAACATCATAACAAATAAATAGGGGAGGATTCTTTTGTTGGGGTTGTGTCCCCGTTTATCTGAAAAAAAAAAAAAATAGTGGAGAATAACTATATTTGATATACAGTCAAATATTTTGGAAGGAAATCAAATTATTTATAATAATGCTACCTGTGCATTTTGTTATTTAAGAAACCTTATAATTATAATTATTATACATTATATTATATAATAGATCATAGATTGTGTAAAAAAAAATTGATAATAGATATCTTGTTATAAATGACAGAGAAAAAGGAGAAATCAAAACAATATAAATATGGACTCATAGGCCTTCAAGAATTAGGATCTAAAAACTAGTTTTTTAAAGAACTAATTATAATATTTCTATTAATACTGATCTCGATCTGATCTATTGATAATCTGATTAAGTGTATATTGAAAAGAAACTAATTAATCTTATTTATAACAAATAGTCATAATCTTAATGCAGTTTCTTATATAGATAAGATAATTATCTATTATTACCTAATAAATAGATAATTATCCACCATCACCAAACTAGCCAGCCGTTTCATATGAGCGTAAGATACTCATTCGCTATATAATAAATAAATAATAAATAGATGGTTATCCGGTAAATTGAACTTAATTTTCTCTTCCTCCCGGATCTCAGCTGGATTTGCTAGACTAGATGAGATTTATTTTTTTTTCAAAAATAGACTGAAATTGATAGGATTATTTGAATGTGAGATATCAGTAACAGCGAATGGATTATAATTTATTTATTCTTATCAATATCAAATCCGTGTTGTGGCCAAACCCGGTTGGTTACCAGACCCACTTCTCCTAAGATAAAGCCAAGTAACCAACGGAGGAGTAAGGGACGGCTAATGCGATAGACAGAGAGTAGAGATCAGAGATTCAGAACGATACTTACTGCATAGCATAGGCATCAATTCGTGAGTAATTTTATTTTTTTCTTATGGTCCCTGTGGCGTAACAATTTTAAATTAATGAGCTGCGTTCTATTTTGCTGGCCTTCAATTTCTGTTGATCTATATATATTATGTGTAGCCTTGGTCTATGTTACTTGGTTTCAATTGCAAATTGGTTAGGTTTGATGCCTCACTTTGCAAACGAACTTATATTTTGAACTAGCAAAGCAAAGGTTCTGGAAATTGCATAATCTGTTTCCATGCTTGACAACGTTTTCTCATTCATAAATTCAACATGCCTCTCAGCAGGGATTGTTATTCCATGGGGTTATTATTATTTTCTGCACTGACACTGAGTTTAAGTGCTCAATGCTTCATTCATGTGACTGAATGAGTTATGTCATTTTTGCTTCATTGTGGTTCTACTGCTACTTTTTCAGTGGGACAGATTGAGTTTCCTATGCAAAATTCTTTCAATTCGATGCTAAGTTGTATAACCCTCACCCCCTGGATGAAGAATATAGGAAATCAAAACAAATCAATTAGGTTGGATATATGTTCTGGTATCCTGTTTGAGATAATTCTAAATTTTGCTTTCTGAGATTGGTTCAGGCTTGTGACTTTCTACCTCCATGTCTTTGTTTTACAATCTTTCAAGGAGACCTGAATGGTTTTCTGGGTGGGTTTTATTTCATTTTGAAGCGTGATTTGGAGAATCAAGTGATTCTTCTGTGCCCTCGATTATCTCTTGTTTACTTTTCTGTATTGGTATTTGTGTTGTTCTAGTTGCAGGAGTGTGTTTATAAGCAATATTTGCTTTTATTATAACACCTTCCATGTACTAATAAAGTTGACACGATAGTAGACAATCCCTATGCATTCAAGCATTCTATATCATTATTTTTCTTTTCATTCTCTGTTTTTGCTATCATGGGTTTTCGTTGGGACCATTCTACAGATGGATGCCTACATTTTTTTGGATAACCTTAACTTAACTAACTACTCCCTTTGGATGATATTCCTAAAATAGAAATATCTTCACTAGGATTAGAAATATCTTCTTCCTGTTTCATCTTTTCAGTGTAGCTGTGGAATTATTAAACTCTGTCTAGATATTTCAGGTGCATTGTCACTATTTTGGAACCTTTTTTCTCAGCATAAAATGGATTGCATAAGTGAATTGCCGGACTGCATCTTGTCTTATATCCTATCAATGTTATCTATGAAAGATATGTTGAAAACAAGTATACTGTCTAGAAGGTGGTGCAAGCTTTGGGCTCTCAGGAGAGATCTCATCTTTGATATCCACAATGTGCTTGGAAGCGAGAAGGAATTGCTAGAAGCTGGATATCTCGTTGATGTCCTTAGAGGTTCTACTATGGTTAGATATGTTGATATGAGTTTGAGTGGGGATGAATTTATAAAACGAGTTGATCAATTTGTCAAGACTTTTCAGGGCACAAAGATTGATTCTTTCTTGGTGGAGTTCTATTTAAATTGTAAACAGAGCAGCATTATTGATCAATGGATCAGTTTTGCAATTGCAAGCGGAGTTGGAAGAATCGATCTACTCTTTATAGGAAGGCCTTATGGACATCGCAATACATTGAATCACAAACCTTACAAGTTTCCCTTTGGCTTATTTTTGGAGTCTAATGCTTCAACTCTAAAGCATCTGCATCTACAACGTTGTCTTGTTTGCCATCCCACCAACTGTGACTTTATTCCATTCACAAATTTGAGATCTCTTGTGCTTGATAAAGCAAAGGTGGATGAAGTGTTTATTGCAAGTCTATTATCTATTTGTCTACTAATTGAAGAGCTTCGCTTAATTTTCTGTGAGTTAAAATCATCAATGCCGAAGATAGTGAGTTCATCCTTATGCCATCTCAAGGTTTCACACTGCTTTAATATATATTTTTTAGAAAAATAATTACACATCACTATCTTGAAATTTGTTGAAATAATAGCAAAATCTAAAACAACATGTTTTAGTCCCTTTTTTAATCTTTATATAACTATTCACTTAAACATCGTTAGTTGTTTCTTTTTAAAAATAATCAATAATTATTAATTGTTAAATAGTTTTAAATATATTGTGATAAGAATATTTTAAAGATATACAATCTTGTGGTTTTTTCTTTACCATAACTTGATGACATAATTTAGTATATATATTTTATTATACATTTTTTTTTATTAAAAAAAACTATACTTTTTATATACTTTTATTTTATTTAAAAGATTTCAAGTTTCAACAACATAAAAGAAGTTGTGTGCATATTACATTTTAGCTTTTTCTCTGTCATTTTTAAATTTTTTCTTCATTTACTTATTTTTTTTTATAACAATACAAATCATAATCTTGTTTAATGATATAAAAATTTAAAAATGACACAAAATTAGTAACAAGTGTATCTTTAGGAAATTATGTTGCATCTCTATCAGCCTTTTTTTGACAAAATTTTTGTTTTGGGTTACCATGTTATTGGTACGAAGTATCCATAATTGTAAACAATGACTAATATCCATTGGGGGACCTGGACGACATTTAAGAGTTGCCCCTTCCTAACTAGGTTTTCTCTATACACGAGAGTTAGGAGTTGATCCTCTGATCACTTGGTTAAGAGGTTCGAACCCGTTACCACTCAGATAAAGCACATGTTGAATTTTTTTTTTTTGGATTCCATTGTAGTCAGGGTCTTTGGCTCCCCAGTGGGTCCAAGGAGTATCCCCATAAGCTTAGATCATTTGGATCCATTATATGACTAATCTCCGCTTGAGGGCTTAATAACAGTTAAGATTCTTCGCTCTTCCCAAAATTGTGTTCTGTGGGGTTCGAATTCAGATCCTCGCCCCACAAGTTCAGCCTGCGCAATCAACTGAGTCACACTCATTGCGGACATGTTGATCTTTTTGACAGAATTTGAAGTGTAGAATTCTTAATTTTTCTATTTCTAACAAATAATTAATACTGAAGAACGATGTTTACATCCAAAAAACATGAAAACCAATCCAAAAAATTGAGAATCACATGAAATTGGATTTTTTTTTTTTAACTTTTTGGTCATTTTTTTGGGAAAATCAATTGGTTCGATATTCAATTCTTATTTTGAAACCAAACCTAACTAATCCACATAAATAAATTAAATAGTTATTTATAATTTTTTTGTTTTTGGTTACAAGGAGGGGCCTAAGCCCAAAAAAAGAAAAGAACCTATGAATTCACTAATCGGGGTTATAAGGAAGCCCCTGACATATCACCTAAAAGATGTGATGTCGCATTAGTCTAATAATGTATTACAGATTTTCTTAACCTAACGTCGGATTCAACCATTTGCTGGTTTTACTTTTCTAATAATACTTATTAGTTTGATGTGATGTAGTTATTTTTATTTTTTTTACTTTTTTAATTTTTCAAACATAAAATAGATACTTGCCAGTTTGTAATATTTTAATCGTTAGTATGTTATTTGTTACATACTTTGATACTATTTAGACTTATTTTTTAGTTATTATGTTGGTAAAAAGTGAATCATTCAATCCAATCTAATATGTTTTTAATCGGAGTGAATTAGTTCGGATTTGTTATAAGAATCAATCTAATCTACTTTTTTTTTTATTTAATGATTTTTTTGCTCAAAATCGATCTAAATTGAATCGAAATCTAATATTTGAGCATTAATATTTGAGGAACCTGTCATTACTATTAAAGTATTTAGCTTCTCCGAAATGAATTTGTCTTGAAAATGAGAAATGAACCGCACTATCAAATTAGGTTAGATATATTTTGCTTAACCACGACAAAGCATTTATGTTATAAATTTAAATTATAAGTGTTTGATGTAACAATATTTTAAATATATTTAAAAGATAAACTTTTACATGGATCAATTGGTGGTGTGATGGTCAGTAGGGGTGGGAATAGGCCATGCCAGGCCAGGCTTTAGTTAAATAGGGTTGGTCAGTTTCAAAAATATAAAGCCTAAGTCTGGACTGTTACCTGACATAGGCTATTTTTAAGGTCCGACCTAATATTTTTAAAAGTCTGGCCTGGCATGAAAGCCTATTTAAAGCCCTATTTCACATTAAGGCCTATAATAGGCCACATGCCTACTATTAAACAGGCCAAACTCTAGCTACTAAAAGGCAATAAGCTTAATAGGCCAATGACTAAACATGCCACTATGCCAACACCTAATACCAAGCTGCAAAAAACTACCCCCACACAGTATAGTAGTAATAATAAAATAACATCCATATAAAAAATCCATGGACCTAGTAATATTTTTAAAGAGAAAATTAAAGTGGGTCTCAGATTTCATATTAATTGAAAAAAAAAAACAATAAGCTAGGCCATAAAATACCAAATACAATCAATAAATCTTCAAAGTTTATGATAAAATCACAAGATAGTAACAAACACATCAGAATAGAAGAAGCTTCTTTTTGTTGGTGAATATAATTTGGGTAACAGAAGAGACAAGAGGGAGGTGAAAAAAAAGGAAGAGGAAGCATCAGAACAACAACCTCCATTACATGTATACCATTGCCAAGAAACAAGCACAACCAGTCACTACCTCCCTTCCAAAAAGATCTGGGAATCTGAGATGACCTAGTAACAATCAGATATGAGATTACCTAGGTAGAGATGATACTGTCGTGAGCATCGCCGTGTCCATCTCTCCCATCGCTAGACGGCGTTGTTGCAATCATCTCCAAGCGCCGCCCCACGTTGCCGAAAGCCAGCCCGCCCTCGCCACACGTAACCAACACAAGCCACGGTTATGTTCTAACCAGATCCACCGCGAGGCTCCGTGACAAACCACCACGAGGGAGAAGGAGAGAAACGCAGAGAGGCTCAAACTCGCAGATGAAGGAACTGCCGAGGGAGTGGCGAGTGGCGATGGAGAGGGAGGGAAAAAACGTAGCCTCACAGGTGTAAGGATGACGACACAATCGAGAGGGAGAGGGAGAGTGAGAGGGTTTCTTTCTTTGCCATGTGAATAAGGGTTTCTAGATGATTAGTGTTAAGAATAATATTTAATTTTTTAATAAAAATAATATTGTATTATATATTATATTTAATTAAAAGTAATACTAATTTTATATAGGCTGGCCTATCAGGACTAAAAGGGTTTTTCATAAGCTTAAGCTTGACCTATTTAACTAAAGAGGCTTTTTGTAAAGCCTAAACCTAGCCTTTTTATTAAACAGGTCAGGCCTTAAGCAGGCCACAACCTGGCCTATTCCCACCCCTAATGGTGATCAAGCGTCATTTTCTCCTACCTTTCGGGCTTTTGTTAGGAGCAAGCCCATATTTACAAAAAAAAAAAAATTATTTTAAAATCCTTAAATTTCTCCTTTTTAAAATTTCATCCTTCTCTTTCACATTCTACTTTCCCTCTCCTCTACCCTCATTTCCAACGCAATCAATGAAAAACCCTTCATCGATTCCATTAAAGATTGTCTAATAAGAAGTGGGTTGTTTGAAATTCAAATTATCGAATCTGCTTTTGTAGGTTGAAACAAAATTAGTCTTCAAATATCATCTTTACTATCTTATGAAACAAATATCTTATTTATTTATTTATTTTTATTAGGTTAAAAAGAAAAAGAAAAAGAAGTAGAGTATTTGAAGTTACAGTAGAGGAAATAATGGCCTTGAGAAGTATTTAATCTTGTGACAAACCGGTAAACTAGGTTGTGAGACACTGGTATTCTTCTGAGTTGAACTTGACCCTACTTGTTACAACAAACTCACTAGAAAATTGACGACCACTTGGATAATTTGTGAAGCCTCGAGCAACACATGTAGAGAAGAGCAAGAGCTGACACTTCGACAACATGAAATTGCTTTGTTTTCCGCACCACAGGGCCTCCTTCAGGGTTACTAGAGGTAAGAAAGATGCCTGATAGTGACTTAGAGAGAAAGAGAAGGTGAAGAGAAACAGTTGGGGTGAGGGAAACTGACATGCGGCTTGACCTGTGACACACTTCTACCCCGCACGTTAATGTAAAACATTTACTTAAAAGAGGAATTTTAAAGACATGCATTTATTTGAATAAAATAAAACTTAGATAAAAAGGTTTCACATCTCAACATAAACAACACGGAAATAACATAATTCTAAAAAGATAAACATAAGCAAAACAGATAAAGAAAACCCAACCCTGATGTCACATACAGAGCTGGTATAACCGAAATCTGGATACATCGCAGAAACAAACCGAAGACTAAAACTAACTGTGAAACTAGGAACCTAACTAAGTTGTGGCTCGTCGGAGTCACTCCTCAACAGGCTGCTCACCGTCCTCTGCATAAAGACATACATGCAACAACAGAAACAGGAAAACAGGGAGTAAGAAATCATGTAAACACAACGGCATGAGAATTGGGAATAAGATGATCATACATCATATCAGGCACAGCAACAAACATCATACATCATCATTTACATATTACAAGTCGACGGTCAATAGATGCTATGCGGTGCAACACTACTCCGCTACTCCGTTATGCATGTGGATCCAACTATCTCAGGAAGTCAACTTCGGAGTTACATATCCACATTGGCCATAAAAGCACCAACGTCGGCAGTTGACCAAATCATGAGTGAACCCCTTGGATAGCCGACGTATCATAACTGGATACGCCACTTCGGGGGCGCACGGTTCACCAAACCTTGGGTGAACCACCCGAGACTTAGGCCAGATCATCATAACTTAGACGACCTCCCCCAGAGGCGGAGGGAGGGGGAGGCCTATAGTGGCCATGGCCTCCCCAGCCTTTCAACTTTTTTTATACATATTATATAGAAAGTATAGTAGAAACTAGAAAGAGTACGTGAACACTGAACACTGCGAAGTCTGAACATGTACAGAACATAAATGGCGCAAGAAGATGGTGCTTAGTGTGGCGGTGTGATGACTATATATATCATAAAACCGTGTATCTAATTTGTGCTTCCCTTTCATTCTCCTCCTTCCATTCTCCTCCTTCCATTCTCCATAATCCATATAACACATAAGCCTTACTTTTCTTATGGTGAGGTGATCTTTTCCTTTTTTTTATTTGTTTGTTTGCTTATTTTCATGTTTATAGTTCTTTTTTATTGTTTTTATTGAATTTTTTATTTATTTAATTTTTTTAATATAAAAATGTTCTTGCAAAATTTATCTATTAGGTTTCACTAGATGAGTTAAAGTGATGTCCAAAACAGAATTATTGACTCAATTTTTAAAAGGAAAGAGAGAATAAATGATGAAAAATTGAAATATAACCTAGTGCACCATTTTGATTTCAGAGAGTATTGTTGAAAATGTTCTTAAGCCACCTATTGAGTCACCTCTTAAAGCTATAAGAATTAAAAAAAGAAAAATTATTCTTGATATTTTGGTATTGACCCCAAAAAGCGTCCGCAAAATTGAGATTATCCTATCGATCAATCAGATAAAATTCGTAGGATATATATAATGTTAACTAAAAATCTATTTGAGTAATTTATATTATATTAAGTTGTTAATCATCTATTAAATTTGTTTCATTTAATTCACTTCTACATATTGATTTATTATTATTATTATTATTATTATTAAATCTTGGCCCCCCTCATAAGAAATTCCTGGCTCCGCCCCTGACCTCCCCTATGTTGAACATCCCCCACTAATCAACTTCAACATATGAATGCATGAGCAAACGACACACAAGGCAACTACCTCCTTTGCTTGGGCCAATAAGCACCAAAGACTTATCTCCAACATTAACATCAGCACCTTGACTCTAAAGAGTCAAAGTCCCTTTGGCCAAAAAGCACCAAGGTTCAACTCATCAACACCTCGACCAAAAAGCATCGAGGGCACTTTGGCCAAAAAGAACCAAAGTGTATCAATGTGCGGTAACCCATCGGGCACCGACTTAACCAGCTTATTAAACTTAGTTCGTCTTAATTATTCTTTAATTAAGTTATCTAATTCATTCTTGTTCGATTGGTGTCTTTTCACATTATTGGGAACATTTGGGGTGAAACACCCCTTTAAAGCCTTTAATCTCAGATTCTGAGCAGTAAGAGGAGCACGGTCGTGCTCACGGTCCTGCACGACCGTGCTCAATGCGCGGCCTGCCTTCCAGAATGCAACTGGGAGCACGACAGTGCTCCTAGGCCAGCCGTACTGTTTTGGGCAGATTCAATTATGTTCTTGGAGTTCTTGGCTCCCTAACGCTCTCAAATCAGATCCTAGGGTCCTTGGACTAATCCAGATCATCATTCCTCACCTCTCACTAACAGTTCATGTCTTATGAAACTTTAGGGGATTATCCCATTAATTCTTATGTTAACTAAGAGTCCTAATTAAATCTGTTTAGGGTCTTATTAACATATTCAACATATTAACAACATCAGCCAATCATTACATAACAACATCAATATAACAGTCATATCCTTATCATGAACAGATCCAACTATTCATACACTATTGGCATGTAACATGTAACTATAAACAATAGGCATACCATTAATCAACTAGCAATTATAGCAATTAATTCATACAACCCAAATAGATCATGTCATTGACAACAGTTAAGGCATATTCATAATCAATATAACATGGCATCAATAACAGTTAACGACAACATATAACGGGGCTATGGGAACCCTTCATCTTACGCTACTCCCTAGCTAGTGTATACACTATTCTTCTCTCATACCTGGTATGAAGAATCCGGTAGTGATCACTCAAACGGTAACCCATGCATTCCTCGAGCGGCTCAGTTAACTCTCCAACCCTTAGTCAAACAAGAACATTAACCAATTAGTTTCCCAAATCTAATAATAGAAAAAAGAAACTCTAAGGGGAAGGAACCGTTATCTATAGGGATCAACACTGACGAACTAGACGCTCCCAAGAGTCTCCACTGCTCCAATAATGAAAGGAATTTAGAGAAAATAAGGAACGAAGGGGTTGCAGCCACACTGGGGAAGCTGCTAATGCCAAAATAGGGTTCTGACGTAACCTTCGGTTACTGTTCCATATTTAAAGGCACAGACTTGAGCACGGTCGTGCTCCTGGTGAGCAAGGTCATGCTTAACTTAGCTCTTGTGAAGCGCGTCCTGCCATTGAGCACGAACGGGCTCACTGTTGAGCACTGGTGTGCTCAACTCAGCGTCAGCGAGACGCTTACTCACAACGAGCACGGTCGTGCTCCTTAACAAGCACGGCCGTGCTTGTGACTTTCTCTTGTGACCCAGAAAGTCACAAGGCACTAGCCTAAGAGAAGGGATTTCAAGCCTAGAAGTCCCTCTTAGCCTTCAAGCTAAGTCTTAAGGCTTAACCAACCAAACAAGCATACAAAAGCACTTAACGGAAAAACAGGGTGTTACATGACCCGGGTGAGCAAAAAAAAATGGTTCTTGTTCTGGGCAGTGGGAGTGGCAAAACTAGCATAGGAGGTTGAGACGGTGGGGGTGGCGTGGGGGAGGAAAGAAAAAATGAAATTAAAAAGATAGATAAGAGGGGTAAAAAATAAAATTTGTTTTGGCAAATAGGGATTTATTTTGGTCTCTTATGGTGGGAGACATGTGTCTTCGGTCTCCCACCTTATTGCCACATTTCTACTTGTTTTATTTTAAAAAAACGGTAACAAAAATTACAAATCTCAAAGGTCGAACACGTGATCTGGTGACCGCTTATTTTTTAAAATCAAAATCGCAGACCATGATGCCACGCTGAGTTCTTATAACAACCCAAGACCCTTTTTAAAATTATCGTTTCAAGAAACAGTAACTTCTTCTTTCTCACCCGGTTGCAGAAAAACGGGTATTGCGACCCCCGAACACAATCCAGACGGATTACTTCTTGCTTGCACTCTTCTGTTTCTTCCTTAACGACAGTCCCGGCCACAACAGAACCATCTTTGTCACCACGTGCCGCCCAAAAGCCGAGCACCACCACACAGTCGGCCACCATCCTGCGCGTGTCCATATCTGTCGCCACACCTATACGTGCTGCCCATTCAACAGACGCTGCCTCCGCCGTGACTTCTTTCCTTCAACAGACGCTGCCGCTGCCCATTCTTGAACAACTCAAGAAGGTGTCATGTGAGTTTCTTATTCTTGGTTGGAAATTTGTTTTCTTTGCCATATAATTTGTTGTACCTTTTGGTATTTTTTTCTTCTTTTCATTGCTGTGAGATGAATGATGAATGGGTGTATTTAGCATGAAAATTTGTGCAAAAACCGTGAAGTGGTTATAAAATTTCTGGGGTGATTTACTAAGAGCATTGGAAGGAAGTTACTATCCTGCCTAAGTTGTAATACTGCCTTCTCTATCTGTTTTTCCTTTTATTCTTATAATTGGATCTATAGATTTCTTTTGTTATATGTCTGATCTCATTCCTCTTCCTGCATCTGTCCCTGCTTCTAAATCTTTACCCCCTCCTCATAAGAAAATAAAGATCACACGTCCATCTCTCTTGGAAAGAATCTCTTCTATCTTTCCCTCTAAATCTGACTTTATCAGAATTAGACATGTGTTTAAGTTAATCTTTCTCCTTTTTCTTTTCTACAAAGCAATCCATCACTTCTTCCTCCCTCGCGTCTCTGCTCCCTTCTCTGTACGTAAGGCACCACCTGTCTTAGCCCTACCCTGGCACTTTACCCAACCTACTGGTAATCTTGTCCTGTCTGCTAAAGCCTCTAAGTCACATCTCATTGATCAGCTTGAAGCTCAGCTTGCAGAAACTAGAAGACAGTTGGCAGAAGAAAGAAATGCTAGGTTGTTGTTAGAAAAACGAGCAGAAGCTTTGTTTTTGATCCTCAGCATGCCTGAGTGATTTTATCTTGTAAAACTTGCCTTGTACAATGCTTATGATGATTGAATCTAATACAAGTTTTCAAGTTTTGTTATATTACAGGTTTACTGTTTGCATACTTTATGTTTTATTCCTTTTTGCTGAAGAAAAAAGGGGGAGAAAGAAAGTAAAAGTAAAGCAAAAGTAAAGTAAATGAATGATATGAATGATGATTTATTTTGAACCTGTCTAAGGTGTTGAAATTAGCCTAAGTGTCTGTACAAAGCTTAACTTGTGTTGCTTAAAAACGCTTTAAAAGCTAAATGCTCTGATATCTTTGTTTTGATTAAAGACCATGTGCTCTGATGAATTGAACCTAAGTACACCTGTCTGCACAAAGAAAATTTCAACTTGTCTATGTCTTGCATAATTTATCTGTTGTTATTTTCAAGGTTCATTAAATCATCTTAACGTTTGTCATCATCAAAAAGGGGGAGATTGTTAAGTCTCTAAAATGTCTGATGTGCATTTACCCTAAGTTTTGACGAAAACTAAACATTAAGGATTTAATTAACCTTCATATTGGTTGCTGATCTGTCTGTCCAGTGTGCATAATTATTTAGTAAAAATTCATTGTCACCCGTCTGCCCACATAGAAGACCACTTGTCTCGAGAGCAAAAGTCAACCCGCCTACCAGTTAGAGCTTTTCCCCTTCTACTTTGAAGATTCAACTTGTCTCTGCAAAGCTTTCAACTCGTCTATGGTCCTTCGATAAGGAACACAAGTACAAGGGAACTTTTGAAAGCGTCCCCTCAAGTTGAATGTCTCTGAAGCTCTCTCTCTCTATCACGTGTTTCAAGAAACTCAAAAGGTCAAATACTAAAGCAACCTCTATGACCAGTTAAAGGAAACTTCCAAAGTGCTTTATTCTCTTGTACTACTGGATATTACACAAAAAGGGAAAGCATAAAGCGTTGTTCATCTCTACTGGAGTACAACCAACGTTCCTATTGTATTAATGACTGCCCAGAACGACTCTATTGCATTTAATGGAGCTCTGTCTGAAGCCAATATTTGAAGGAATGTTTATAACGGATATTAAATGTTCGAAGGCTATAAATATAGAAGGCATTGAAGATAAAAGAAGAAGAGATACACAGCATTAAAAGAGCCATTACTCTGCGCAATTAATTCTTCATTCTTTCATTCTGTATTCTTCAATCATTTGAAGTTATTATGCCGTCTTTCTTAAGCTTACATTTATTCCACTCTCTAAGTGTTAGTGAAAGACTTGCTTTTGTTGTAATTATTACAAACAAACTCTCAAACAAACCTGAGTGAGCCTGAAGAGGCTAGGTGAGCAAAAAATAATTGTCTTGAGCCTGCAGAGACTAGGTGTGCAAAAAATACTTGGAGTCTGTAACCTGATCAATTATAGTGGAGAAAACTTGGTGCTGCCAAGGACTGGACGTAGCCATAGAGTTAAAGGGTCAACTAGGATAAATAGCTGTGTTCAATCTCTCTTCCTTAATCTCTTTAGTTGCTTTGTTTATCTTATTTGTGAACTAACTAAAGGGGTTATAGTGTGAATATCAAACTTGTTTTAAACTTGCTTGTATGTGCCTTTCTGCTTACACCACCCAGACAGGTCACCTCTATGTGCACGATTTCACACATCCGTCTGAACCTAGCTTCTGTGTGCGAAAAGTTCTTAATTTTATTTTAATTTCTGATAAACACAATTCAACCTCCTACTCGTGTTTATAGTTGTCTATTTCAAGAAAGATGCCTGAGAGTGACTTAGAGAGAAATAAAAGTGAAGAGAAACAATTGGGGTATGGGAAACTCACATGTGACTTGACCCGGGTGAGCCAAAAAAATGGTTCTTGTTCTGGACAGTGGGGTGGCAAAACTAGCATAAGAGGTTGAGACGGTTGGGGTGGCGTGGGGGAGGAAAGAAAAAATGAAATTAAAAAGATAGAGAAGAGGGGTAAAAATAAAATCCGTTTTTTCAAATAGAGATTTATTCAGGCCTCTTCAGTCTCCCACCTTATTGCCACATTACTCCTTGTTTTATTTTTGGCTAAATTACTTTTTTGTTTCTCAAATTGTTATTAAATTTTTAATTTGGTCCTCAAGTTTTCAAAATGTTCATTTTGGTCCCTTAATTCCTAAAACTTATTCAAATAGGTTCTTCCGTCAAGTTGACTAATGGCGACATCAAGTTAACTAAGGGACCAAAATGAACATTTTAAAAACTTGAGGACCAAATTGAACATTTTTGTTACCACGTGCCGCCCAACAGCCGAGCACCACCATGCAGTCGGCCACCATCCTGCATGTGTCCATATCTGTCGCCACACCTATACGTGCTGCCCATTCAACAGACGCTGCCTCCGCCGTGACTTCTTTCCTTCAACAGATGCTGCCGCTGCCCATTCTTGAACAACTCGAAAGGTGTCATGTGAGTTTCTTATTCTTGGGTGGAAATTTGTTTTCTTTTCCATATAATTTGTTGTACCTTTTGGTATTTTTTTCTTTTTATTACTGTGAGATGAATGATGAATGGGTGTATTTAGCATGAAAATTTGTGCAAAAACCGTGAAGTGGTTATAAAATTTATGGGGTGATTTACTAAGAGCATTGGAACAAATCGACCGATGGCTTGTTAATTGAAGTACTAGGCAAGGAATAAATGACTTTTATGATTTATCCCATATGTATTGTCTCTAAGTAGGTATGTCATGACTTGCTTGAAGAAGGGGTCATAAATTGGTATGTTTTGCCTTAAGACAATGGTAATGGACACTTGCTTGGTGAAAGACAGCTGCGTTTGTCTGTAGTTAGTGAACGACATTTGCATTTGTGTGAAGTGCAGGTAGGTGCCTTGTTTAAAATATAGTTTATAGTTTAGGAGAATTCTTAGGCTTTGTTTGTGAGTTTGGAGGAGAAGGAAATGGAGGGGATCAAAGGGGAAGGAAAGGACAGAGAGGGGAGGGGAGGGGAAGGAGAGTGTTATCCCTCCCCTTGTTTGTGAGTGTATATTGTATGAGGGGAAGTAAAAATGGGGGGTTTATAACATATTTTTACAATCTTACCCTTATTTTAGAAAATTAACATAAGCAATTTTTTTTAAATAATATTAATGCACCTTTCAAAAAAAAAAAAATTTACTAATCCAAAAACAAATTTATTCCTTTTCCTCTAAAAATTTAGAGAGATTTTTTTATTTATTTTATATATTATCTACTCTAAGTAAGTATCCTCAAGATTTATATTATCTTCCACTTTTTTTTTTTTTTAATCTTCTCCATAACTTGTTAGTTTACCGAGGGATCCCACATGTCTCCACATTGGTATGATATTGTCCACTTTGGGCTTATACTCTTATAGATATGCTTTTGGACATTACCCAAAAGGTCTCATATATTATCTTCCACTCATATCTCTTATAACATAAATATTCTTAAGGGAAGAAGTTTATTAAAATATACAGCTCCTCTATATGGGACGAAAGGGACTGCAAAGAATTCGACGAATAGTTTAAAAAATATTATTAATAACTCATCAATGGCCACTATTCATTCGAACAAGTTTTCATCAAATACTGTTCTAAACAGTGCAAATATTTATTTCGTCAAACTAAATGAAATATCTGATTGGTTGGTTTTTATTTGACTCTTAACCTTTTTTTATTTTATTAAATTATCTGATTCTTAACCTTTACATTATTGCATTCAAACTGTTTCAAAACTTTCCTTATTTTCCAAGGTTCATAATTTTCGTTTTCGTACTAAATAAAAAGTAATGTGTAAAGAGTGAGGGTAAATTAGTAATTTAATTATTATTCCTCCCAAAAACCCCAAATTGGGGTAAACAAAAAAACTGAGCTTAACAGGGGTTTGGGGGGTTTTCTAAAATCCTCAAAAACTTCCCCTCCAAATTTTTAAACTCACAAAAAAGGCAGAGACTCTTCAATACCTTCCCTTTTCCTTACTCTCCCTCCTAAACAAAGTCTTAGGAATGCTGTATTGGTTAAAGAACCAATAAAAGAAAGTTTTTATTGGGAGGTGATACATTCAATATTTTGATAAATGTTATCTTCAGTTTTGCTTTGATTGGAATCTTTAACCAATGTCCTAAGTTCACTCGTTAGCAAAATCCATTTAGTTTGTTATGTCTATAAAAGGATCTGTAATGTACTCTGATTGGTTAGTACAAAAGGGTTTTTGGTTAGTGCAAAGCGCAAACTCTTAGCATTTTACATCTATCTATTCTAGTTTTTGACATTAGTCATTAGCTGGTGCTGATATTTCTACAGGTCAAGCAGTTATGCTATTTGAGTGGCATTCTCACCTTTTTCATTGAAATCAGTGGACTCCGTAACCTAAGGAACAAAACACACAACAAATTATGTAAGATGGTGCAGCTTATTAATAATATACAAACTAGAACTTTTTCACAAACCATAGTTATATACATTTTAGAGTGACACAAGTTAAACATTGATAACTAATCTAATTGATATCAAAAGAGTTTGGTTAACTATATTGTAGTTTTTTTTTTTTTTGACTGAACTATATTGTAGTTGAAATTTATGTTATCCCCCTCTAGTTGGAATCATAGCCTTTTGATGGGAAGCCTAATTTGTTAAATGCACATCATTTCAGAAGTTGTTGGTGATCACAACTAACTCAGTGACAAGAATTTTCTTCAATGTAAATAGATAGTTGAAGTGGTCATTCATGCCAATCGTCTAAGTCAGTTGAGATGGAATGACTATATTTATCAATTTATTGAGTGTTGAAAATCTTTCCCCTCTAACACTCAGAATTGTGAACAGTAGTAAAAAGACCCGTGCTAAGCACGGGTCCACAAGAGAAAGATAATCATAATTGTAAAACATAATATAATGTTTAAGATATAATTAAATTATTAATTATAATCAGGATGAAAACAAAATTTTAAAGCTGATTTTTTGATATTTCTGCAATGTCACTTTTAATGTTGTGTTTGTATTACAATATATCATATAGCTCATCCAGAACCAAAAGAGAAAATAACAAAAAAAAAAAGCGCCAATGTATTTCAGAACAACATATTTACCATTTAGGCATTAAGCATCTTAGATTTACAAAAGGAGTTGTACTCTCAGTGAAAAGAATCATTAGTATTTAGATCTGTCCTTGACCACTTAGCAAAGCATGACTAATTGAAAACATGGATAGCCCATGGTGTAGAACCTATACAAGAACGAAGTTGGTTTACCACTTACTTCTTCTTCTTCTTTTTTTTGATAAGCCAAAAGTGTATTAATAGGGAGTACTAGGTGTACTCCAAACCGTATACAATAACAAAGAGAAAGAGATTGCACTATGGTAAGAGATACAACTCCTAAAATGGAGAAGCAACATCAAGTACACAATGCAAAACCACCATATAACAGTCACTAGAAACCAAACAAAGGTAGAAATAGAATATCACTTGTTGCAAGACCAGCCAATACCATGTCTAAGATAAATGAAACTAAAAGACCAACCACCAATAAGTATAGCTCATGCTCAAGAAATTGCCAATATTAGCCGCATCAGAACCTTCAGAATGGAGAGTAATTGTAATAGGACCAGATTCGGCAACCACATATCTTGTATGGACATACTGACACAAAAAGTAAACCATGTAGTAGCACTATACCAGACCATGATTTGATAAACGCCCACAGCAGCACCAGTGAGGAACTAACCAAGCATAACCAGAAGCAAAGGAGCCTCCCAAACTATAAAGGAACCAAAGTAAAACCAGAACAGCAATGAAGCTAAGAGAAAGTAACACCGCCAATTAGAACATAAAAAAGAGTTTAAACACCAGTAGCACACTTCCAACAATTCCTAGAACAATAGTCACCCCTCAAAGATGAAGAGTGGATGACATGTAAAAACAGAATGATCCAATTACCCTGCTTTTGGAAGATATGATGCCCCAACATGTGAGAACAAATGAAGATAGGGAAGTAGCTGAAACATATTATCTGAGATGCTGAAAAAGCACCACAAAATGACCAAACCACAGACTAGGTAACCAGACAACCACATACTTTTCTCTCACGCACTAGCAGGGCTGGACCTTCAATTACCATCACAAGATTTCACCAAAAAACCAATAATCAGAAACTGAAAAGAACATAAAGTTCTCAGAACTACAACCCTCTCAAGTATTTCACTCATTTGTTTAGTCACTCAAGTGTGTCACTCCCTCACACACACTCCACTTGAAGCTCATAATGTACCCTTAAACCTCCCTATCAACAAGCCAGCTCCTCTTTTCAAGACTATTTCTACTTCTAAATCATACAACTTGGATATTGAGTTCAAAGCATTATTAAAGTAAAAAGATGTTCAGTAAAAAAGTCGGGTATCTTATAGTATATTAAGAGTAGAAATAGAACCTATCAACTTGCATATTTAAACAACCAAAAGATGGAAAATACTAAAGAATCATCACACAAGTTAGGCATTGATCTAGTACTCAAGTCAAATCCAGCAAATTCAATACTCTTGCAAACATGAAAAATCATATATATAAGACCCGAAGAAAGATAATTTGGTCACACAAAAAATGCAAATAATTAATAGAATAGTAATTTGTATTCTCATTTGATTTGAATGGAACAAATTTTATCGTGAAATGATAGTAACAAAATAGCAAAAAACTGAATTGGCGGTAGTAAAGAAGTCATGGATTCTTGGAATTCATTTGAAGGAAACCCAAATCTTTTACAAAGTCCCAATACAATTGGTACACAGTTTCTACACTTGACATGATCGCATCAAGGCATAGCCATACAACACTCCCATCTTTCTCATAAGCTATTTTAGCACCTGCTGCTAACATTGGTAATACATATTTGCCTAGATTGACAAAGTGGTTTGTCTACCCTTCATCAAACCATAATCTAGCACACTGAAAATGAATTGAGTGATATTAGTTCTACATATTTCTAAATTATTGGAATTGAGAATGTGCTTTAAGAGAAATAGAAATCTAAGTATGTTACCTGCATAATCAAGATCTCTCAAGTCCTTTGCTCTCATGCAGCACCCATAGTACTGAGTTTTGTTGCTCTTAGTTATATAGTAACATGCCACATACTCGAAGTTCCTGAGCATTGTCACCTATACAGAAATGATATAATTATTGAATAATTGTTAATTTCTACCCTTAAGTTGTTTATTGGCAATAAAAAAAGAACTTCCTACGAAATACTACCTGATTGCAAAGTCGATCAGCCATGAAAAAGTCTAGCATGACAACCTAAAAAAACAAAGAGAAGACAGTAAGATTATGGCCACAACAATAAATGGAAAATTAGTGGCACTGTGTTTTATGCTAGATGACATGTTGTTACAATCACTACCTTGTAAAGAGGTGACAAAATTATGTTCCTTATCACACAAAGGGAACAACAACGGCTTGATTGGTATATAATTTTGCAGGGACACACCAGTAATATTAAGATGACCTGCACATGTAAAAAGAAAAAGTTAAAAATTAAGTAGTGGCTAACTTAAGTAATAGGCAATTAATAAGTGCCAAAAAAAAAATGCAAAAGTGAAAGTAATATGTACCCAAAAAACAATTACCAACAGAAGTAGTTCTGAAATGTCTTTGAAACCCTTCCCCTCTTATCTTATATCACAGCAAAAACGCATTACAACTAAACTTAATACTTCTAATTCTTCCAGCATCTCTAGTTGTGTTTATGTTTTTGGAGAGTAACAAAAGATAGAAGACTTATTTTAAGCAAGCATCACAATTACCAATAGAAGTAGTTCTGAAATGTCTTTGAAACCCTTCCCCCTCTTATATCTTATATCACAGCAAAAACACATTACAACTAAACTTAATACTTCTAATTTTTCCAGCATCTCTAGTTGTGTTTGTGTTTTTGGAGAGTAACAAAAGATAGAAGACTTATTTTAAGCAAGCATCTCTACTTGTGTCAGAACTTATTTTAAGTATCATGCTTCCATTTTTTTTAAGACTTTTTTTGTTTGTTTATAGACACACACCAATAGTATTTTTTAAGGCCACCATTGTCTGTCATGTCATTCAATGGATCAATTCTATAGGTTAGTAAAAAGAAAAACTAAAAACAACTAAGATATAGGTAATGAAAAATGGTCCGGTTTGATTGCAGTGATGAACAAATAGCATTAACACTTTGAAAAGCCATCTCTATATACATAATGCAACAATTCCTTATTGTTGGGCCAGCACCAAAATACAAAAATCTTATAAACAATGTTTGTCAATTTGTGTAAAGCATATTTGTTTAGAGCCTTTTTTTTTTGTTGTGAATATTGTTTAGAGCTAATATAAGCAAAATAATATTCACCCACACTCAGTCATTCATGTGACACTCTTTCCTTTCATATAACAAAGTACAGTTGTAATAGAAATACATTCAAGTGAAGCACTTTTCCTCCACTTGCAGTGCTTAAAAAAAAATAGAAGACTCCAAAATCCAAAATACTAAAATTCCAAATAAAAAATTAACGGTAAACCAATAAGGAAAATGCCATATAAATGAACTTTTATCAAACAGCTCATGTGCATTTATCATCAAGTACGGTGAACATAGAAATATATCAACCCCAATCACATAAACAACTTAAATTCAAACTTCATTTTCTAAATCAAGCAAATGATATAAGGAAAAGAATGTAGAATTTAAAAGAGCCAAGAAAATATAACAAAAGAAAAAAATAAAAAAGATAAAACAAAATAATAATAATAATAATAAAAAAAAAGGAGAATAAAATGTTACCGTTCAATATTAAGACCACAAAGAACATGAAGACATTTAATAAAAGGCAAGCTTTCTCTCCAATTAATTTTGCAGCTGTAAGAACTTAAGAAGCATTGTCAATTTCATGCATTTGCAGCTACCATTAAAAGTATATGTACGTGGCATTGCTACTGGACTACGACTGCAACTGGGACGTGGAAGCTTCACGACGCCATGAATGAGAGGTTGCAGAGTTTTTGTTGATTGGGGAAACCGCGTCATACTGAGCTCAATTGGGAAGGTCTTTTTTTACGGAAAGTAAGAGGACAAAATGGTAGCAATCCAGAAGCTTCTCCTAATACTAAGCGAGAATACTATTTTAGTTCACATGTGTCCCCATAGATTGTATCGTGACACATATATTCAACAAGAAAAGCATTTGGGCGGGAAATAATGTGGATGGAGATTGTGAAATTATATAGTAATGGACTAGTAAAGAGACCCGTGCTAAGAGAAAGAAAATCATAATTGTAAAACATAATATATTGTTTGATATTTATGCAATATCACTTTTAATGTTGTGTTTGTATTACAATATATCATATGGCTCATCCCGAACCAAAAGAGAAAATAACAAAAAAGAAAGCACCAAATAAAATCATACATGGCCATAAGCAATTCTTTTGGATACTTAAGCACTAATACACAAAGTATTTCAATAACAATTAGAATTGATATCAAGAATATACTTGGTAGTATCAACCACCTGAAAACCAATGCAATGTCATTCCAAATGTAAAGTTTAGAGCACTTAAGTCTAGCAATATCCAGATGCATGTAAATGTAAGTAATAAGACAATGTTGACAAAAGTATATGAAAGCAAATGTATTATTTACCATTTAGGCATTAAGCATCTTAGATTTACAAAAGGAGTTGTACTCTCAGTGAAAAGAATCATTAGTATTTAGATCTGTCCTAGACCACTTAGCAAAGCATGAATAATTGAAAACATGGATAGCCCATGGTGTAGAACCTGTAAAAGAACGAAGTTGGTTTACCATTTACTTTTTTTTTTTTTTTTGATAAGCCAAAAGTGTATTAATAGGGAGTACTAGGTGTACTCCAAACCGTATACAATAACAAAGAGAAAGAGATACTACTCCTAAAATGGAGAAGCAGCATCAAGTGCACAAAGCAAAATTCCCATATAACAGTCACTAGAAAGCAAACAAAGGCAGAAATAGAATATCACTTGTTACAAGACTAGCCAATACCATCTCTAAGATAAATGAAACTAAAGACCAACCACCAATAAGTATAGCTCATGCTCAAGAAATAGCCAATATTAGCCGCATCAGAACCTTCAGAATGGAGAGTAATTTTAATAGAACCAGATTCAGCAACCACATATCTTGTATGGACTTAATGACATAAAAAGCAAACCATGTAGTACTATACCAGACCATGATTTGATAAACGCCTACAACAGCCACCAGTGAGGAACTAACCAAGCATAACCAGAAGCAAAGGAGCCTTCCAAACTATAAAGGAACCAAAGTAAAACCAGAACAGCAATGAAGCTAAGAGAAAGTAACTCCACCAAATAGAACATAAAAAAGAGTTTAAACACCAGTAGCACACTTCCAACAATTCCTAGAACAATAGTCACCCCTCAAAGATGACGAATGGATGACATGTAAAAACCGAGTGATCCAATTCCCATGCTTTTGGAAGATATGATGCCCCAACATGTGAGAACAAATGAAGATAGGGAAGTAACTAAAACATATCATCTGAGATGCCGAAAAAGCACCACAAAATGACCAAACTGCACACTAAGTAACCAGACAACCACATACTTTTCTCTCACACACTAGCAGGGCTAGACCTTCAATTAGCATCACAAGATTTCACCAAAAAACCAGTAACCAGAAACTGAAAAGAACATAAAGTTCTCAGAAGCAAAGGAGCCTCCCAAACTATAAAGGAACCAAAGTAAAACCAGAACAACAATGAAGCTAAGAGAAAGTAACTCCCCCAAATAGAACATAAAAAAGAGTTTAAACACCAGTAGCACACTTCCAACGATTCCTAGAACAATAGTCACCCCTCAAAGATGACGAATGGATGACATGTAAAAACCGAGTGATCCAATTCCCCTGCTTTTGGAAGATATGATGCCCCAACATGTGAGAACAAATGAAGATAGGGAAGTAGCTGAAACATATCATCTGAGATGCCGAAAAAGCACCACGTATATTAAGATGTGTCTATATCTCTCTAACATGACCATCATGTCACAAGAGAGGATCCAATTCCAAAATTGTTGGATTAAATGTCTCATCTATCTTATGGGCATGTGACTTACCATATTAGTTTAGCAAAAAAAAAAAAACTCTTATTGGATAAAAGAAAAGGGGTAGTTATACAATTATAAAAATTGATTAATTAATGGAGGTTATAGTATTAGGTAATTATTTTTTTCCGTAAAAAAAATGTAATTATTTTTATTGAACATAAAATTCATGACGTTGTTTGTGGCTGTAAGTGTAAGTTTGAGGCCCGTAATGTTTTCTCACTACTGCTTAAAAAAAAAAAAGTTCTCTCACTCCTATTACTACTCCTCCCACTATCTCTCATGCAAAAGAAGAGATGAAGGGAAGATAAAGAGAGGGAAATTGAGTTTCTTAAATCTTCTTCTTGGAGAACAATTGTAAACATAAAGCTTTATCATGGATTGAGGTAATTAAGTTTAGGGGTGTTCATATCCAAACTGATCTAAAAGAAAACCGATCCAAAAAAACGGAAAACCAAACAAAACCGATGTCTGTTGGATTTTTTTAGATCTTGTTTTGTGAAAACAGATCGGATCGGATCGGATTTTGGATTTCTTTTCTTAAACCGAATCAATCCAAGCCAAATCGCATATATAAAATATAATATATATTTATTCTATTTTTTACATTATTGATTTTTTTATTTGTTGGTTTTTCCCCCAATAATACTTACTAGTTTGATTTGACATAAGTTTTTTCACTATTTCTAAGTTCCAAACATAAAAGAAAAAAAGATGTTATGGAACTAGTTGATGATGGATATTTATTTATTTTGTACATATTTTATAAAATTATTAATGAATATATAAACAACTATATACATGTTAAGATTTTGTTTAATTTAGCTTGTAATCTTGATTATTTGATGTAATATAAATATGTAATTTTGTGTTGGTACAAACTGAATCGATCCAAACCGCATTTAATTGGATCGGATCGGATCGAATTTTTCTAAGGAAGTCATCCAAACTGAACCGAACCGCATGTTCTTTTTATCTTTGGATCGGATGACTTTTTGCCTCAAAACCGATCCAAACCGAACCACGAACACCCCTAATTAAGTTCCACTATTATTTATAACATGTATCCATGTGAACGTGATTCCGAGAAGCTACTCCGTCATAACTTTCCCATCACAAGTATAGTTTTTAAAAAAAAAATAAAATTGACACTACAAACTCGATTCTATTACGACTGACGTAAAACCAAACAGATGCTTATTCTTTAAACAGAAATGTTTTTTTGACACCCACCAGCGACACCCACTTTTGACACCAGCACTGTAGCGGTGACATTTTCGTAATTTTGACCACTTTTTTTTTTAAAATAAAATATTTAGCCTTTTTTGGTAAGAAAAATGCCTGAGAATAGGGGTGGGAATAGGCTAGGCCGAGCTAGGCCCTAGCAAGCCTAGGCCTAGCCTGTGTTCCAATCACGAGGCCCGAGCCTGGCCTATAGCCCGATATAGGCTAATTTCTAAGGCCTAAGCCTGACCTACTTTAAAGTCTGGCTTGACCTGAAAGCCTACTTATCAACAAGACCTTTAAATATGCCTCCATCTATAAATAGGTCACAGTCCTTCACTTGTAAATAGGTCATTAGGCATTCATAAATAAATAGGCAAGTAGGCCATTACATGGCCAATAAGTCTTTAACTTTAAATATTATGAATAATATAAATAATATATTATAGTATTATAATATATTATATTATACATATATATTTATGTGTGTGTATGTGTTAAATAGGCCGGTCTGGTAGGCCTAGTAGGCTTTTTTTAAAAGCCTCAGGCTTGACTTATTTAGCTATATAGACTTTTTATAAATCCTTGACCTAGCCTTTTTACTAAATAGGCTAGGCCGAGCTAGGCCTTAAATAGGTTAGGCCGTAGGTCCCCCAACGAGCGGCCTAGCCTATTCCCACCCCTACCTGAGAGTGACTTAGAGAGAGAGAAGGTGAAGAGAAACAGTTGGGGGGTGAGGGAAACTGACATGCGGCTTGACCCGGGTGAGCCAAAAAAAATGGTTCTTGTTCGGGGCAGTGGGGATGGCAAAACTAGCATAGGAGGTTGAGACGGTGGAGGTGGCGTGGGGGAGGAAAGAAAAAATGAAATTAAAAAGATAGATAAGAGGGGTAAAAAGTAAAATCCATTTTTGCAAATAGGGATTTATTTAGGTCTCTTATGGTGGGTGATATGTGTCTTTGGTCTCCCACCTTATTACCACTAGGGGTGGGAATAGGCTAGGCCGAGCTAGGCCCTAACAAGCCTGGGCCTGGCCTGCATTCTAATCTCGAGGCTTGAGCCTGGCCTATGGCCTGATATAGGCCAATTTTTAAGGCCTGAGCATGAGCTATTTTAAAGCCTGACCTGACCTGAAAGCCTATTTATCTATCAGACCTTTAAATATACTCCACCTATAAATAGGTCATAGACTTTCACTTGTAAATAGACTCGTAGGCATCTAATTATAAAGAAGTTGGTAGACCTATACTAATAAATATGTCACCAGAGGTTCAAAAATAAATAGTCAAGTAGGCCACTACATGTCAATAGGCCTTTACTTTCAAATATTATAATGTGAATAATATATTATAGTATTATAATATTATATATATATATATATATATATATATATATCTGTGTGTGTGTGTGTTTGTATATGTTAAATAGGCCGGCCAGATAGGCTTAAAAGGCTTCTTTTAAAGCCTTAGGCCTAGCCTCTTTAGCTATATAGGCTTTTTAAAAAGTCTTGACCTGACCTTTTTATTAAATAGGCTAGGTCGAGTTAGGCCTTAAATAGACTAGGCCCTCGACGAACGACCTGGCCTATTCCCACCCCTAATTGCCACACTACTCGTTGTTTTATTTTAAAAAAAAGGGTAACAAAAATTACAAGTCTCAAAGGTCAAACACGTGATCTGGTGACCGCTTATTTTTTAAAATCAAAATCGCAGACCATGATGCCACACTGAGTTCATATAACAGCCCAAGACCCTTTTTAAATTTATCGTTTCAAGAAACAGTAACTTCTTCTTTCTCACCCGATTGCAGAAAAACGGGTATTGCGACCCGCGAACACAATCCAGACAGATTTCTTCTTGCTTGCACTCTTCTGTTTCTTCCTTAACGATAGTCCCGGCCATAACAGAACCATCTTTGTCACCACGTGCCGCCCAACAGCCGAGCACCACCACGCAGTCGACCACCATCCTGCGCATGTCCAGAAAATGCCCCACCAGACCACCACCATATCTGTCGCCACACCTATACGCGCTGCCCATTCTTGAACGCTGCCGCCGCCGCCACCGTGACTTCTTTCCTTCAACAGACGCTGTCGCTGCCCATTCTTGAACAACTCGAGAAGGTGTCATGTGAGTTTCTTATTCTTGGGTGGAAATTTGTTTTCTTTGCCATATAATTTGTTGTACCTTCTGGTATTTTTTCTTTTCATTACTGTGAGATGAATGATGAATGGGTGTATTTAGCATGAAAATTTGTGCAAAAACCGTGAAGTGGTTATAAAATTCCTGGGGTGATTGGAACAAATCGATCGAAGGCTTGTTAATTGAAGTACATAATATTGAGAAATTTTATGGGTGTTGGCAAGGAATAAATGACTTTTATGATTTATCCCATGTGTGGTGTCTATGAGTGGGTATGTCATGACTTACTTGAAGAAAGGGTCATAAATTGGTATGTTTTGTCTTAAGACAATGGTAATGGACACTTGCTTGGTGAAAGACAGTTGTGTTTGTCTATAGTTAGTGAAAGACATTTGCGTTTGTGTGAAGTGCAGGTAGGTGCCTTGTTTAAAATATAGTTTATAGTTTAGGAGAATGCTTAGGAATGCTGCATTGGTTAAAGAACCATCAAAAGAATGTTTTTATTGGGAGGTGATACATTCAATATTTTGATAAATGTTATCTTCAGTTTTGCTTTGATTGGAATCTTTAACCAATGTCATAAGTTCACTCGTTAGCAAAATTCATTTAGTTTATTATGTCTATCAAAGGATCAGTCATGTACTTTGATTGGTTAGTGCAAAAGGGTTTTTGGTTAGTGCAAAGCGCAAACTCTCTGCATTTTACATCTATTTATTCTAGTTTTTGACACTAGCCATTAGCTGGTTCTGATATTTCTACATGTTCTGCAGTTATGCTATTTGAGTGGCATTCTCACCTTTTTCATTGAAATCAGTGGACTCCGTAACCTAAGGAACAAAACACACAACAAATTATGTAAGATGGTGCAGCTTATTAATATACAAACTGGAACTTTTCATAAACCACAGTTATATACATTTTGGAGTGACACAGGTTAAACATTGTATAACTAATCTAATTGATATCAAAAGAGTTTGATTAACTATATTGTAGCTGAAATTTATGTTATCCCCTCTAGTTGGAATCATAGCCTTTTAATGGGAAGCCCAAATTGTTAAATGCATACCATTTCAGAAAACCGCCAAAACGGATAGCATCTATCTGTCATCATAACCAGATATGATTTGGTGTAACTTGTAAGTGTTAAGTTTGATATTTGGTCTCAATGGATCCCAATTTTGATATATATATATATATATATATATTTTATTAAATAGACAAATCTATTATACCAATCCAATACAATAGAAACTTGACCTCTTTTTACCTTAGGTGAAAAAAATTAAAGGTTGAAGTGGTGATTCATGCCAATTGTCTAAGTCGGTTGAGATGGAGTGACTATATTTATCAATTTATTTTTCATTATTTAATTTTTTATATTTTTCAATTTATATTTAATATATGTGATTTAGTAGTGATATGAAATTGATGTTTTTACTTTTGTTCTTTGAAGCATTCTTCGTCTTCCACAAATGTTGATGTCCCTTCCAAGAAGTACCTCAATGTAGAAGTCCGCAGCTACGTGGACTTCATTGATGCAGTACACAAAATGAAAAAGGAGTCTCCGGGGACAGTATTATGCATTTACTTTCCGGAAGAGGTGAATAAGAGAGTTGTGGATACACTGAAAGAGAAAGCCTTGACAACTGCCGCTGCGGACAATTATGATGTAATGTTTCATGAGAAGGATCCCAAAAGTTCAGACTTGGGGGTGGAGAGCTCATATGAAGCTTTTTCATACTTCCCAAAGTATTGAGTTTTGAAAATCTTTCCCCTCTAACACTCAGAATCGTGAACATTATATGGTGAAATTTTTGTTTCAGCTCAATACTTGATGCAAGTCACAGTTGTACAGTCATTTTACACTAATTCAATTAAATACAGAGCTGTATCAGACTCTCATGGCTCTATTTTAGATCAATTCGTCACAGTTGTACTTTAGATCAATTCATCTTCCAATTTTATTTCACAATCAGAGCTGTATCAGACTCTCAAGCCTCCATTTTAACAACCACCACACTCAACTATCATATGATCCCCAGACTGAGCCAATTCCTGATCCTAAGAGTTAAGACCACATCATATATATATATATATATATATATATATATATATATATATATAATACCCAAACATGTTAAAACTAATAAGACTGAAAATATCTTCTACGGCTTAGTCTATGAAAATGGATATTTTTTTCTTCTCCCATTTAGCATGGGATCAGAATAAGACATTTACTCTTACCTTCTTTACACTTTGTCTCACCAATTTTACTTTTTAAGGTTTACCTAATTTTATTTCAATGGATGAGAAACAATAGTTACGTGACATCTATGTTAATTCAATCAAGCCTTTGAAAGATTATGTTCAAATGAACGTCAACAAAAGGAGGAGTTAAACCTTTTTTATTGCAAACCCAATTTCCTCATAACTATTAGTTTCATAGCCTGGTGGAATCAATACTAAACATATGTAGAACTGAGATTTTGCTTTCAATATATGAGTAACATCCTCTTCCCTGCAGACTTGATTTTATATTTTCTAAAAAGTTTAGGCATTGGCTAAAAGCCTATACTTGATTTTATATTTTCAACACACCCTTCGTGTAAAAAATCCTTTAACCTGAATAGTGAAGCTATCAACAATATAATAATCAAACTCTTGATCACTTATAATATGTTTGATTATAATTTTGCAAATCATGATTGTTTTTTTAATAGGCAAATGTTAGTGTGTTAGTGTTAGTATTTTTGTTAGTGTATAAGGTGTGAATCTTCAACCTCCTTATCACTCGCTTCCTTAACTCCCCACCCAAACCACCAATAAGAGCTTATGACTCCCTTGCAAATCATGATTTGACTCAAAGGAAAAGCAACTTTCCCTTCCAACTCAAATCATGTTTTAAGACCTTAAATCAAATTCAAACACATCCCAGTTACCTAATTATAGTTTTGTTTGCCAAACATATTGTGTTTTCAACAGTGCAAACTAAGTTTAAGGTGAGGAAACTATAATCTAAATATCCATTATCCAATAGGCGCTTATTCCATAACATGTGCCATTTTATTTTAGAAGTTTAACTTTATTGGTGAATGATCGCCATGGATGTTATATCTCTTAACAATTAGAACACTCGTTCACCTTAAAAAAGAAAAAAAAATTAGAACACTCGCAGCATACTTTTCTGTAATTCATTAAATACTATTTAGAATTTGCTACAATATTGTTCTAATTATGCAAAATTGCACACATATTCTAATAAATGATAATAAAAATCGGATTTGATTGATATGGTGTGAAACAATTAGAAATCGACATCTCATTAAAAATCTTTAACTTTTATTTTGACTACCTTACAAGTCATTTATAAAATAATTTGTGATCGACGGTATAAAAATATTTATACTGATTCTGAAAAAAAAAAAAATTATATTAACAATGTATATTAATTAAACCCACAAAAACTATACATAACCACATAATAAGTACAGCTAATTTATTTTATAGTCGCAATAAGTACAGGTTTATATTGATATACAGAGTACAGACAGAGAAAGGATAAGCAGTTCAATGAAGTATATAGATATTATGCAAACAAGCTAAACAGAAATAGAACCTCCTTAATTAATTATATGCGATAGGAGCAACTTACTAGAGGGTAGATAGTGATGATATACATCGACCACAATGAATTAATAAGGTGGCGGTGGTGGATGAGGCCATCCGGGCGGTGGAGGACCAGCTGGGCGAGGCGGTGGGGGCGGATGACGATGATGCAGAACTGGGGGGGGAGGAGGAAAAGAATCTGGAGGCCTCGGCGGTGGTGGACCAGGCCTATGATGATGATGATGATGCTGATGATGATGGAGAATTGGTGGGGTTGGGGGTGGAGGAGCAAAGGGATCTGGTGGCGGTGGTCGGTGGAAGACTGGTGGCGGTGGACCCGGCGGATGTAGATGGGTGAAAGGATCGGGCCCCGGTGGCGGTGGGGGTGGGGGACCTGGTGGCGGAGGATGCCTATGGTGACTCATGCTTTCTTATTCAGAATAACAAAAACTTTTGAATTGGATAATAAGTGTAGAGGAAAAGAAGATATGGTGAATTTATATAGTAGCTAAGTGGAAGCTTCAAAGTTGTAGAGGTCGGTGTAAGTATGATGGAGGAGGCGGACTTTTGGTTCAGAATTTGATCACTTGTGGTAGATAATAATTGGCAATTGCAAAACCTACCTAATTTCATTTCATTAAATTAAAACGTCGGTTTTACACGGTTAATAGCAGAGAGAATACTAACAATTGTTCTAAGGAATAAAATAAAAAAAATCAAGTTTTCAATCGGGATTTTTTTTTTTTTTGAAAGGACAATCGGGAATTGATTGTCATATTTTATATGTTCAAATAATAGGATTAAATAATCCAACTCTATCATAATCTAGAATACAACTTTGCAACGACACAATATCCCAATGTGATTATAGTTGTGTGCTCTCAAAGGCAAATATAAGAATTTAATTGATATATATTCTTAAGAAAAATATTTATTTCGTTAATTATTATAAATTGTCACATTGTTAAAAAATATTAAACTTTTATAATAATAATAACTATCTTAAAAATGAATAATTTATGATTGGTTTATAAAATAAACAACTTCACATATCAACCTATAGATCTAAGTCTAGCTATTCCATAAGAGCTCCAAAGTATTGTCCAGTAAATAGATTAATTTTTATCTGAGATCCTAGTTATCCGAAAATTACGTTGGACACCTGGACTCCAACTAATTTGAACCAACCCGAAAAGATATATCTAAGGGGGTAAACTCTCCTAACACCTTATTTTCCATTCACAACAAGACATTATTTAAGAAATCAAACTCATCGTCACTTAGATAAACAAGCAAATGATTATAATCTATATTAATCTACAAATCTCAATAAATGTCACTGTTCATGTCAGGTGTCATGTTATCATGTTTTCATTGTTACAACAAAATGTCAGCTTATTATTTTTTTTCTCTAATCTCTAATAATAATTATTGGCTAAATTACACTTTTGGTCCTCAAATTGTTATTAAATGTTCAATTTGGTTCCCAAGTTTTTAAACGGTTCATTTTGGTCCCCTGATTCCTTAAACTTGTTCAAATAGGTCTTTCCGTCAAGTTGACTAACGACGACGTTAAGTTGACTAAGGGACGACAATGAACATTTTAAAAACTTGAGGACCAAATTGAACATTTTAAAATAATTTGGGGGCCAAAATGAACATTAAAATATTAAATTTAATATCACATGGCACTAAAATATTAAACTTAATGCCACGTGGCATTAGGTTTGATGTCGCCGTTAGTCAACTTGGTGGAAGGACCTATTTGAACAAGTTTAAGGAATTAGGGGACCAAAATGAATTTTTTTCAAAACTTGGGGACCGAATTGAATATTTAATAACAATTTGTGGACCAAAAATGTAATTTAGCCATAATTATTTGTCTCCTCCCTCGTTACCCTTTCATTTAACTTCACCAATTACACCACTCCTAAATTTTCGTGTTCTCTCTGAATAAATAAATAAAAAGTCATTTTCATGTTTTGTATGAAGAAAACAAGAATAAAGCCATTCACCACCAGTAAATAAAAATAGAATTCTTCTTATAGGTGGCGTTTGGTTCCAGCAATATTTTATTCTCAGGTAAATTATATTTTTGAGAATTACATTCCCATGAATCTTTCTTTCTCACCTTCACATATTGTAATAGAGTTTTCCAAAGTTTCTAACTATTATTCGCCAATTTTATTCCCGGGCATTTTTTATGCTTGTGAATAATTTTTTAAAATTTGTACCAAGCATGTAAAACTTTTATTCTCTCATGCCAACATTCTTGGGAGTATTTTTTTCAAACTTATATCAAATGCCACCATACAATGTTCCTACCCCTGAATTCTTTTTTAATATTAATATATTGTAATCAATTGTTTCTTACTGTAATATTATCTCTTTTATAAGGGAAATAAATCATATCAATTAATATTTTTTTTTTTTTATTGTGATCAATTGTTTCTTAAAGTAATATTCTTTATTTTATTAATATTTTAATTCATTTATATATTATCCAGTAACTTTATAGTTTTTAAAACTTTTTAAATTTTTTTTTGACTGATCAAAGTAAAATAGCCTTTAAGCCATTAAAATAAAAGATTCTTTTAGATGAATATGTACTAATTGTCCATTTCTTTATATAATAGCAATTTTTACCGTCTCACACACATAGTTAATGCCATTCTTTAAAGCTGTTGCAAAATATTCATTTAAATTTTTAATTTTTGTTTTATTTTATATTGAAGTATAATTGATATACCAAAAAATTTATTAAAGTATAATTGAATGATATTTGACTTCATATTTATAGTAGGGTCTTGCTAATTTGGGCACTGGTTAAGAATTTAAGAAAAGGAAATGTTATATTGAAAAACTAATTGTTACATCTTTTAATATATTAAATACATCAACTTCTAATATAAATTTCCTTTTTTAAATCCTTAATCGGTACCCTGGGTAGCATTTTTCTTTGTAGTGTTAGATTTTATAAGATGATTGATTTTTTGTTTTTATAATGGGTGAACGATCTAATAAGGGTGAAGACCAATCAAGATAAGAGGATATTAGCTCGGTCAACTTAAGAAGAATACATATGGATAAGGATACATCTCGGTCAAAGAAAGAAGAGAGCACGGGAGATTGGGCCAAGGCCCAATTCCTTGAATACTGAACTAGGTTAGGCCCAATAAGAAAGGTTATATAATAAGAGCCAACCTATTCACAATTGGAAATCTTTCACACATCACACCAAAAACCTAGAACTACATTAGCCTTGATTCTCAACCGGGACACGTAGGAGTGAAATTCCACATTCTGTCAAGCTCAATCCACATCACAGTCTCCGCCTTGCCGGAGTTTATTGTTTCTATCCGAATGGAACATCCATAAAAAATATTGAAATAAATATGCATGTAGACTTATTAAATTAATATAAACTAATTTTTTTTTCATATGAATTAATTAAAGCAAAGTAAAAAAAAAAAAAAAAAAAGGACCGTAGCGTAGCACGGCAACCTTTCTAGTTATTCAAGAAATATCATCTTTTATCATATGTAAATGATCAATTAGAATCCATACTATAAAATTATGGCAGTACATGTACACTTTGTGGGAGCCTGGGAGGACATCCGATCGATGTTAACTTGACAGGGCTAGAAGAGTCACCAAATCCGCCACATGCATCATGAGATAGCATTAACATAATACAGAATCAGTAAGCTACCTATTCATTAAATATCAAATACAACCCCGAACCTTAATTTTATCAAGACACAATCATAGAAAAGATCAAAAAACGTTTTGAGAAAGGAATTTTGTGTTACCTGCTAGTGGAACCATATTATGTTAATTATATAGAAAGCAAAGGGAAAGGGAGGAACCAACAGAAATCATCGGAATGGGCGGCTTTGGGAAAAAGAGAAACGAAGAGAACATTAATAATAACATTCTTTGATCATTTTATCCCAAACCGCCCATTCCCACAACTTCTGATAGCTCCAATCTCCCATTCCCCGCTCCCTCTCCCTCCTTGTAATGTATGTTTTTCACACTCACACTGATTACAACTCACCTCTTGGTTACTCTTTTATAGCCCATTCAACCCATGCCCTCCACATATCCTATGTTGTAATTTAGAAGCCTGAGGAGGTTAAAGTTATGCTGAACTTTACTAAGGAACAAATGCTTGTGTTGCATGTGAAGTTAGGAATCCGAATCAACTAAAGATGCCTTTTGTGGGAATAGGACGGATTATGCGATACATACATTTACAAAATCACTTTAATTTATAGGTGAACTCCAATCTGTCCACTAAACAAGCACATATTCTTTTTGGTGTCTTTTTTTAAAACAACTTTTAACGTTTTTTCTTTCTTAATTAAAATTGACAAAGATTTTATAAAGGATTTAACAAGTTCACAGTCCCAAATAATATCTATAATAACTAATTATATGTGTTTTCATGATTTTAAATTGCAGTTGCGTCGAACTTGAGAGGATTGAATATTATGAAAAAAAGGAAGCGTTGAAAGTTGCACAAGTTAAAAAGATGAGCAACTAAAAATGCAATTTAACCAAATTTTTTTTTTTTTACAACTTACATCTTATCATGGTATGATTATTTTTATCATCATGAAATTTATTTTTTACCTTTATAATATCTAGTGAGCAACTCTCTTTTCTAAGACCCAATGGGTATGACTCAGTTGGTTGTGTAGGTTGAGTTTGTGGTGAAGAATCTGAGTTCGAATCTCACATAACACATCTTTGGAGAGGGACGAAGAATCGTAACTGTGACTAAGTACCCGCGCGGAGATTAGACCCATAGCGGATCCAAATGATCTAAGCTTAGGGGATACTCCATGGACCCGTCGGGGAGCCAAAAGCCCTAATTACGGTGGGTTCCTAATAAAAACTCTTTTCTAAGCGAATGCCAACAAGTTAAAGGTAGAATATAATTCGAAAGAAGATAGTTAGTGACCTCCCGGCCGTGTCACGATATAATTACCCGCTTAATGAGTATGGGTATGGTTTAATTACTCGCAAGATTTAATGGGTACGGATGTAGGTATGGATACTTTAGTACCCAACCTGCCCCATACCCATACCCATACCCGTACACTTATATATATATATATATATATATATATATATATATATATATATATTTATACATTTAGATATATAATTATAATATACTCCCTCTGGTTCTATATATAAGAGGCAAAACCCTAAAACACACAGACCAAGAAAATACATTGAAATAAGCTATTTGTAATTAATATTCATATAAATTTACAAATTTAACCCTTCAATAATTAATGAACAAACTTACTTGTATTGAAAGTTACACTGTCTCGTAAATATAAACCCTATTATAAATAAGGGTAAAATTGGAAATGAGCATTTAATATTTGTCAAAATACATGCATGTCTCTTATATTTTGGACCAAAAAAAAGTAGTCATTTGCCTCTTATAATAAGGACCGGAGGGAGTATCAAATTTAAAAAAATAAAATGTAACTTAGGTTAAGTCAATTACATATTTATGTTCTATTCCTTTGACCGTTCAAATTTCTTATTATGTTTCTCAGCATCCATAAGTTTCTTATATATGTTGTCGTCTATGTGTTATAAATTTCTTTTATGGTTTGCCTTTTGGATTTATCAAAGAAGTTATGATTTTTTTTTTATATTATTTTGCTCACTTTTACATATCTAATCATAGATGGAAAATCCACGTGGAGTGACTTATTCAAAGGAATCCAAAAGCAGCTATTCTCCTATTATCCTTATTACTTCCACATAATTTGAAAATGCACCTAGTGATCACGAGGGTATTTTTAATCAATGTCTTTTTTTTTTTTTAAATGTTTCGTAGTCAATTAAAATATCGGTAATAGGTGCGAGTATGGGTACTTAGGTACCCAGCGGGTAATGATACATGTATTAAAGTTGCTATCCACATGAGGTATGGATCCGGGTAAGAGTAAAAAAAAAATTAAATGCGGGTACGGATACTATAGTACCCTATGTAACGCCCCATTTTCTTGATTAGTGTATGAGGAAAATATTAAGCATGTTGAAGGCTTAACCATGTTTCTTAGGTGTTACTGAGCTTGTTTTCCAAATTTGACAACTAGGCATCGAACATAGGGGCTCACGACTGAAATTGATGTTGTAGCACGACGATGGTGTTGGAGCGGCGAGACCAGCATCTAGTAGTTATGTCGTGAACAATGAGAGACTGGTCTCGGGATGGCGGGCGGCGGTGCTGTTGATGGTGATGGCAGTGAGGTGGTGATGCCAATAGTGTTGTGCAAAGAATGAACTATGCTGATTTCTGATGGTTTTATGGTGCTAACTATGGAGACTGGATTGGGTAATTTGGAAGAGTAATGGTGGTTTATGGCGAAAGGGGTTGGACTGTTACTATTAAGGAATGAGAGGTGGGAGTTGGGAGGAGAATAATGGGAAGAAGAAGGAGGTGGAGTGAGTGGACGAGGGGTAGCAGCCTAGTGGGTCAGAGGAAGGAGGTGGGGTGGGGTAGGGTAGGGGGTTAGAGGTATTTAGGGAAAGTGAAGTAAAAAATTTGAAAGAGGGAGGTGGGAGGATGAATATTGGGTGGTATGAGAAATAAATGCCGCCTCGTTATCCTTAGAGTCCACACAATAATGGAACTTGTTCTGGGCCATGATCCAGCATCTAACGTCCAAAAGGCCACCCATCTACTGAGGGCCAAGCACAAGCTCAATAAGGATTGAAGCTATTGGGACGAGCAATAGCCCTTTTCTCACCTAATCCACCTAACCGATTGAAAGAGTTTATTTGAACTTATGAGAGTAACTTATGAAAATAGCTTATTACCTTCCTATAAGCTCTTTTTAGTTTATTTCAATAAGCTTATCAAAGAAACTTAAGAAAATAAGCTCTTTTTAACTTATTTAAAAAAAATTGGCTAAAATACCATTTTGGTCCCTTAACTTATTTTTCAGATTCAGTTTGGTCCTTTAACTTTTGAAAGGTTCAATTTGATCCCTTAATTTGTCTTTGTTGACCCAAGTTAGTCCTCTCTGTCAATAAAGTTAATAACAGTGTTAAATGAGTTTCAATTTGGTCCCATATGTTTTAATGAGTTTCAAATTGGTCCTTTAAATTGTTAATTGATTTCAAATTGGTTCTTTTAATTGTTAATGAGATTCAAACTGGTCTTTTAAATTGTTAGTGAGTTTCAACCCGACCCTCAAAAAGTTAGCATCATTACTGACTCATTGGCAAAGAGGACTAACTTAGGTCAACAGACACAAATTAAAGGACCAAATTGAATATTTTAAAAGTTAAGGGACTAAACTGAATCTAAAAAATAAGTTAAGGGACCAAATTGAACATTTTAAAAGTTAGGGGACCAAACTGAATCTGAAAAATAAGTTAAGGGACCAAAATTGTATTTTAGCCAAAAAAAAATTGATTAAGTAGGTGCTTAATAAAGTCATTTATCCAAACGCTCCAATTGACCCTTGTTTATGATAACTAGGCCATCTTGCAAGTTGTCTCTAACCTTATCCTTCGTGAAAGAGCTAAATATATTGAGATTGAGTATCATTTTATGAGAAATACTTGCATAGACACGGAACTAACATGTAATATTTAGGCACAACCAATAAAAACGTAACATGTCATTTAAAAAAAAAAAGGGAATTGTCTCACCCCCTTCCCTTTCAAGCTAGTCGTCTCCTTCTCCCACTCTCTCTCCACTGTCAACCATTCTTTCCAGCGAGTGCTTCTCCACCGCCAACGGCACCAAGTCGCCACTACGTAGAAGCTTTTTCTTCTTTCCCGTATCAAAAAATGGGGCCGCATCTAGAGAGGTTAGATGGTGAGGATGAAGGGAAAGGGCTGAGAGAGATCTGAGACGAGGAGGGGAGAGAGAGAGCGAAAGAAAGAGGAAGAGAGAAAACAGAGGATGAAGGCCAAGGAGGGGGCATTCGACGGTGATCTATAGGGACAACAGACACTCCCAGGGACAGTGTCATGCTCTGGGACGACGACGAAGTGATGCAGTGGGGAAGAAGAAGAAACGAGAGGGAGACCGATGAATGGATGAGGGAACGACGTACCGACGTCGGCAGGGATGGTTTTGGAAAAAGCTTCGACCCACATTTCCTTTTCTCTTTCTCAATTTATGTCCTTTTTTTAAAAAAAAAAATTTTAATGACATGTCAGGTTTTTATTGGCTGGCCATTTATTAAGGATTATGTGTTAGTTCCTTGTCTATGCAAATATTTCTCTTATTTTATAAGAGAACGTTCTCTCGAGTGACATTATTATAAATCTTTGTTGATTTAAATGACTAACTTGACGGATGTCACATAAATTCTAATAGAGGACCCTAAATATGCAATAAATATGGATCATATGGGGTAAATATTTGCTAAACAGGAATTTACCTTTGTTTTACTTTAAGTGGTTTCATTTTTAATATTATTTTTTACATTATGAAGCTGTAAAATCTTAGCTCAGCAAGCTCTCTCCTTTCATAATAAAATCACATAACAGTGACTTAAGGTTACAAATTTTTTCTCTTCAACGATTTCTCCTTTCTCCTAGTTTACATACGTAATTCACAATATTACTATGCGCTCGAGCGTGGTTGAGCATATCTATCATTCAAATGATAAAATAATGTTTTGAAATTCGTATATCAAAATCTTTTAGAAGATCAAAAGTGCGCTATTGTAAAGGTGAAGGCTATGGTACACCAACCACCAAAGTTGTGCAGTGGTGTACCACCCATGTGGACCAATCACCACTCTCCAATTTGAGATAATCCTTTTCATCGTTATCAATTTACATGTGGTATGAAAATATAACTCAAAATTGCTAACCTGAACATCCTTATCCGCTTTCATGATCCTTTTAATTCGAACTAGAGGCAATTGCTGCTTGCTCTTAAACTCTACCATTTAAATAGGAGTGAGTGTGGGACGGGTTGGGACGGGTTATGTTTGTCCCTTACCCGACCCTAAACATTGATAGGGCCCCAATTTTTTGAACCCGAACTCGTCCCTAGACCCAAATGAACCCGATCATATGCGCGTTGGTTTAAGACCGGGTCTAAATGGGACGGGACCGGGTTGACCCGAAGTTAAATAGATTCTTTGTAAACTAAATTTCTGTGAGTGGAAAAAATGTTATTTTTTTATAAGCCAAAATATCAGCAAAAGATGCTACTTAAAAGCCTGCAATTGATCTCGTGTCACCAAATAGATTTAAGACTGGATGTTACAAAATATCAACAAATAGATCCTTTTGTTAGATACTTTCTTGATGCTCGTGTTACCAAAGCCACATTGTTAAAAACATGATACTTTCATCAAACAGGATTCTTTCAATGTTACAAAACCCACAAAATGCTTCATAAAAGCCATTAATTGGGCTAGTGCGAGACGTGATATGTGAGAGTAAAAGTTTAGTAATTTACTTCAGACTTCTTTCTTAGTGACCAGTCGTGAAATGTCAGCTTGAGAGGGATAAAAGTAAGTATATTTTTATTATATGGGACGGGCTAAGTAACCTCAACCCAGATCTGTCCTTATCCCGACACCGGAACACTAAATGGGACGTGTGTTCATCCTTTATCTTTTGCGGGTTAGGGTCAGACCCGACCCAAACACTACGGGCTTATTGCTCATCATTTGAGTTGACTGTTTTTAAGTACTTCTCTGTGCCTCCTCATGCCCATAAGGCTCCTTCTATCACCCAAGTAAACTGGTTGAAGCCTCCTTGTGGTTGGACTAAATGTAACACGGATGGAGCTTCTAGAGGTAACCCGGGTCTTTCTACTTATGGAGGCCTTTTTAGTGACTCTAGTGGGGCAATTTTGGGTTGTTTTGCTGATTTCATTGGTGTCTCAACATCAATCAAAGCTAAATTAATGGCAGCCATGAAAGCCATTGAGATTGCATCTCAAAAGGGTTGGTCAAAGTTATGGTTGGAATGTGACTTGATCTTGGTTGTTAATGCTTTTAAAAATCCTAATATAGTGCCTTGGAAGCTAAGAAACAGATGGTCCAATTGTATCTGGTTAGTGAAGGCGATGCAGTTTCATGTTACTCATATCTTCAGAGAAGGAAACACCTGTGTAGACAAATTGGCCAATTATGCTTTTAGTAGTCAATGTTACTATTGGTGGAATTTGCCACCTAGGTTTATCCTTAATGATTTTAATCGTAATAAGTTTAGTATTCCTTCTTTTAGATTCAAATAGCTCTGCTTGGTTTTATCATGGGTTTGGTTTGGTCCCCCCACGTGGTTTGTATTCTTTCGTTCTTTTTCTTTTATTAATATAGTTCTTGGGTGTGCTGCAAATGATTGATAAGGCTTGAGGTGCCAACCTAGTTGGGATTTCATGTTTCTTACAGTGATGCTTTTGCACCCCATTTTTGCTTTTAAAAAAAAGTAGGATAGAGAAGTTTTACAAGTACACTAACGATAAGCACATTACAACAAACACACTCCTTTGATTTGACTTTACACGCTCAGGCTCTAAGAGAATAATATAATATATTGACACACAATCAAGGACATATCCATTCTTAGGGATTATAGCAAAAACACATTTTGGTAACAATTTTCCCGTAATCAAACACAATGCAATTAATTACATAAAAAAGGTGACAGAAGGGGTAAAATGTAACATTAAAAGGACTACAACTGTGTTTTTAGTGCTCATAAAGTTGAATCACAACCATCAATTCGTACAGTGCAACTAATATATACAGCAATCAAGGATCATTTTCTAATAAATTTTTAAAAAAAATAATAATATTAACAACATGAACAAATCTTCAACAAGGTGAACTTCCATCATATATATGTATTTTTCTAAATATTTCTATATTTGAGAAAACTCTGATCTCATTCCAGAATACCAATGTACATAACAAGACACTAAAAAAAGATTTTTGAAACTCAGAAACAATATTATTTTTTTTTACGTCCTCAAATATAATCAAAACCAAAGGTGCAGAAAGTTCACAAATAATCATTTTATTTTGGAGCTATGTAAAGTCTTGATTTTTACACCTATGCAGATGAATTCAGAATGCTACGAAATTAAATTGGTATAATACTTACACATATAAGTTTGTTGCCATATCTTTATTTTACCAAAAATCATTGCCAATCAGCACAGAAAATTCATGTAAGTTTTGAATTCAACTCATAAAATTCCAACATACAATACTTACTGTAATTAGCGACTTATAAATCTCAAAATTCATTGAAACATTTTAAAATTTGGTATATAAGATCCTAACACATATATGAATAATATATATATATATATATATATATATATATATATATAATCAAGCAGGTTCAGTTACAACACAACAACAAAAAACGTATTATTATCAAGCTTCTTCTAATGGAGCATGTTTCAAAGTCACCCAATTGCTCTACAATTTTAAACACTTCATCCTTAGCATGTTATCATCACGAGGAACTAAAAAAATAATATTCAAAACCAACATTCAATCACTCAGAAAAATGTAGAATCTCATAACAAGCTCAAAAGATTCATACTTTGCATGCATACATAACATAAAGCACAACAAGTTGTAAAATAAGTTATTGGCATTCATTATGTTTTTTTATTTCTTTTAATATCATTAAATTTGAAAAATAGTAACCTAAATGCGGCAAAACAACATCCATGTGTCAAACATGTAACATCTCACCCTATATAGCAATGACAATTTTACTAAGAGAGAAAAATGAGTTTGTTCGTACTCCAAGAGGCTTAACCGTAATATATTACTCCTCAACTATCTTCAGAGCAAACTCTATCTATAAGCAAGAGCCGCCCCACTCTCTCAACCTTCCCTCTACTCTTCTTTTCCTTCTTCCTCATCCACCGGAAGGGGGTGGTTTTGTGCCATCTTCTGGCCTGGAATCACCCCTCTACATTTTTTTCTCTCTCTTTTTATCTAAATAAGTGGTTGTTCCACATAGATCTGGTTTTTATTTCGTGTTTTTCCGTGTTTTCGTCGTCTGCGTGCGGCGGTGTTTTGTTCGTCGTCTTGTTGCAGCGTCATTTGGTTTCCCGTCTTGTTGCGGTGTTCGTTTGGTTCAGATTGACAGATCAACTTCAATCCATTATAGATTCAATCAAGACTTGGGTGTCAACATTACAGATCCGGAGGCATGGGTATTCTGGTCACTTTGATTTTGTCACATTTGTAGGCATTTTGCCATGTTATGCTATTAACCTGGGTGCTGTGAGTTTGTTCACAGATTCATCCTTTTCGGATTTTAGCGATGTTGAATTTGTGTTGTTTTCGATGTATTTTACTAATTTAAATGAATGAATATCCTTTTTAGTTAAAAAAAAAAAAACTATCTTAAGAGCAAACAAGAAGTTGCAAATTTTTGAAATAGTTTACCACACATGGAAGGATAAACAATTCACCAAGCTAAGAACTTATACATACATGCAACAATACATCATGATATCCATTTTCACTCTCATATATCAAGAATCAGTTGGCTAAGTCATAATTCAATTTTCAATCAAGCACAACAATTTCAATTAATTATTCATTATTGATAATTATGGTAACACATATTTTCAAAGGTCAAGACAGGCGTTGACACTAATCTTTTCTTGAGCTCCCAGAAATTCTCTTCACACTTCTTATCTCACTCAAAAGGTTTCTCTTTCCTAGCTAACCTGGTAATTAAGAGGTGTTGAAACTTGCACGCCACAAGTATAGATGCTACATCACTGTTAATAAGTATACAAATTTTAGTTAATAATGTTGAAGTAAATAATTGACAAGTTGATTATTATTGTCATACTTGTATTAATGATACGATTTTTATAACCTATGCAACTTTATATATGTTAAGGAATAAAAAAATAAAAATATTGTATTTGAAAGAGTAATATTTAAGAAATTGAATATACAACTTTTAACATAATATTTTTATTGCTGATATCTTAATATATGCAAAATTGCGTAGGATCGGAAAATCGATAATGATATACAACTTTGCTCACTTGCTCATATATATTTATTTATGGATTTAAATCATTTAACTTTTCATGTCATAGATGATAGAGTTTGATTAAATGTGGCAGAGCATTGTGTATATCTGATGTAAGAAAAGCATTTTCCTAAAAATAATAAGACTAACGTCAACGTCACTAATAACTAAACCAAATCTTAACCTCTGCACTAACCTCTTGTCTCTCCTACCGCTTAAAGTGTTTGTAATCAGTATCTGTTGTGTTGTATCCTCTTTCTTCTTCCACGCAGTCGCAATGGAGCCACCGCCACTGCCAGGCACCGCCAAGCTCCGGCTGATGTGCAGCTACGGCGGCCACATAGTCCCTCGCCCCCGCACGAAGTCTCTACTGTGGTACGCAGGCGGCGACACCCGCATCGTGTCATTCCACCGCCACGCCCTCACCACCTTCTCATCCTTCGTCTCCCACCTCTCCTCCACCCTCTCTCTCAACTTCCCCTTCACTCTCAAGTACCTCCTCCCACACCTCGACCTTCACTCCCTCATTTCACTCACTTCCGATGACGATCTCCACATCCTCATTGACGAGCATAACCGCCTCTCCTCTTCTCCTTCTACCACTGCTCGTATCAGACTATTTGTGTTTCCTCCAGTCATTCGCCACCCCAAAACGGAGTCTTGGTTCTTCGATGCGCTTAACAGTGCTAAGGTTATTATGCAAAAGGGTATAGTGGAGTACTCTGACACTCACGACTCTGTCTATTCCTCCTCTAGTGGTGCTGCCCCAGTTGAATCTATGCTTTTGGAAACTAGTTCCTCTTTTGGGTCAACTTCATCTTCTGCTTCTTTCACCAATTTGCCTCCTTTGAGGGTTCAGGCTCAGGGTGAAGAATATAATAATGATACTATTTTGAAGGATGGTAAAGTAAAGTTGAACTCTTCCGATACACAAACAATTCCAAGGTAGTACCTTCTCTTCTTTACCTCTTGTCTATCTATTTTCTTATTTTTGATTGCTGGTTTCATAACAAAAAGAACCACTTGGTTCCAGGCAATAGCACGAGACTAGTCGGGCATAGATATCATTGAAATGAGTTTTGCCTTTCCCATAAAGTATTTTCCATACACGACATACACGATAGGATCGAATCCTAAGAACATGCTAAAGGAGCCCAACTATCTATCAAGTGTGTTAGGCCTATTGTATTAATATACTAACAAATATTTATTAATCATTTTACGAAACAACTCCTCCTAATATTTGCATGAAACAACAATTATCAATGAGGGTAATTTAGTCAGCAGAATGATTTTTCATTACTAAATATGCTCTTCAATGCTCCTCTTAATCTTAATACAGGACTTTAAACGTGTTATTTTGGAATGGAGGTAGTAGTTAGTAATTTTAGTATATGTTCAAAAAATCTGATAATCAAAATAATCAAAAGCTCTAATAGGAGATTCTTGCTCATAAAATGATTTAGACCAAACATAGCTTAGTCAACTTGCTCAGATCTCATGTAAGTGCTTTCTAGTTGCGAGGCATGTTTTAGATTGTCTCAGCTATCTAGGAGGAGGATTACCATTGACCACTTTAAGGCCAATCTCTCTACAAGTTTTAGTGAAAATCACTCTAATGGCCAATTCCTGTGCTCTAGTACATGAATTGATAATGCCCTTCTGCATTAACGGTTATTTTGTAACTAGTTGTGTATTTTTTTCTCTTGATTCAGTGATAATAGTATTTCAAGAAAGCTGCAGAACACAGGTTACCAAGCCCCTGTGGTTCCTGTTTCGGATGCTAGAGTCAATGCTGAATCCATTGAAGCAGACATTAAAATCCCTAACATTTCCTCTGGGCTCATCGCAGATAACACAAATATGGATCCAGGCTATACTTCATTTCCACATTTTAATCAAGTGGAGAGGCCTAATTTCCAGTTTGTACAAACTGCTACACACTTTTTGCCACTTCACCCAAGTGGCCTGCTACCAGTACCATCTTACCAGCAACAACAGCCATTGCAGCATATGGTTTATCATCCTAATCAACCTTGCCCTGTATACCTTTTGCCCATTGGAAACATGCCTCCCAATATTTTGCCTATAAATGCTTCATTGAATCTAAATGCTTCCTTTATGAATTGCCATGTAGCTCACAACTTGAAGGGGGGGACCAGGTCTCAAAATTACTTAACAGACAATGCAACTGCATCTTTTGTACAAGTGCCTTACGACGCACGTCAACAACAAGAAATGGATATTATTTATCCAATGCATGATCATTCTAAGAATATATCTACCACTTCAAGGGAATCTCCAAAGTATGGAAATGAACTTGATGATGAGCTTGCTCATGTTCAGATATATAAATCTCAGCCCCCACCTCCAACATTGCCTTCTAAATACCAAAGCATGACCAAAGCTACAACAAACCTGCAGTTATCAGAGGCTTTTGCTCAATTGCATGTGGATAACCTCAAGCTGCAGACAGATACATCACAGCCACAGTGATTTTTGTTATCTGAAATATATATACAGTTTTGGTACAGGTTCTACGATGTCTTTGAGTGTTTCTTTGTTTCCCATGTTGGTATTAGTATGTCTTGTGTGACTACACCCTCTGAGTGTTAAATAAAATTGATCTTTTCCTAATACTTCTTCCTCCATTAATTTTTATTATACCAAAGGCTCAAGATGAAAGCAACGAGTCTGTTATTTGCTTCAATATAACTTTCTGTGGTTCTATTGATGTTTTTAATTAATTATTCATATTTTTTTTTGTTAGTTATTTTTATTTTTAATAGTTTTATTTATTATATTAATTGAACAAAATTTAAGAAATTGTTCTTTTTTTAAGCTATACGGTTAAGATATTCTATAAAATTCATACACCATTTTTTGAAGGACGCCAAATTAACCCTATGATAAAGCATACACGTTGCACGGGCAATTTTTAGAAGATTATAAATTATGCATGCAAATTTACGCTACAAAAGAAAATGAAAAAAAATAAAAAAATTTGTTCAACAACACTTTGACCAAAGGTGGTCCCTCCATGAATTGTTTCAGAAAGCGATCGAAAAAGTTATGATCTAAACTCATTAATTTTACTTCTTACTTTGTGTTATATATATATATATATATATACCATGCTAACATTACTTTCCAATGACTTCCTTCAAGAGCTAGTAGATTTAAAGCATGCGATTTTATTTTCTGTGGCCCTTGGTTCACAATATCATGAATAAGAAACAGAAATAGAAGAAGAAATGAAAACAAAAATGCACATCAACATTAAATAGTACCTGGTCAATGACACACCAACCATGTAACTAATCTATTTCTTAGCAAAATACCAAGAGATGTCATGTAATAATCAACAATTCATATGAGATTGCTCCAATAAGAATGGTGATTTAGTGTAGGTACTTGGCTTATATATAGACATTGATCTGTTGCAATGATCACAGAGAAACAACTAATTAATAATTCATTTCTATCCAAACAGCAAAAATTACACAGATTTTCAGAGTACTATTGGAAGATCGAAGCTCCTATTTTAATCACTGAAGTAAGCAACTCTAAACTTGTACCAACCTGTGTGTCAGCTTCTCAAAGGCTAAACCTTCTATTGGTTTGATTGTTCTAGCTCCTGTATGGCACCTTGCAATCATTCCTCAGTCATGTCAATCTCCAACTCGGTATTTTTAGTGCTTCAGTGGTTGTAATCTCCTAGTTTATAAGCTCCTTTTCTTTTTCTGCGGCCACTATTTCTGTCTTCAGCCTATCCAGAGAATGTGATAAACTATTCATTTGCACTTTCCTCTGCAGCAGATACATCAATTAATTTAGATTTTGCTCTTAAAAGCTACGAACTGAGATTTTGAACTTCTGAATCAACTTTTGATTCCTCCTCCTTTAAGTAAACTTGAACATCAGTCACATGCTTCAGCTCATTTCTTATAAAATCCAGAGGCCATAAACTGAAAACCTTCTCTCTATTCAAAGCTAAATCTTTCTTTGCTGCTTTTATTTATTCTGTTATAATGATAGTCTGTAACACAGGAGAATTACTTACCTCCTCCCCTTCAACCAAACTTCATTCCATATGCGCCATCCCCTCACCTCTTTCCCTTTTCTCCATTTCTTTAGCTAACTTCAACTCATTCGGCAAGATATCAACATCTGATATTGTCATAGCCAATTTCATTTCATGATCTTTTGACTCATCTATCACTTCAATAGCCTCCTTCAACTTATTCCTTGTCCTTTACAATTCAAATAATATTTCATTTGCTTCCTTTTCTCTCCGAGCTTCAATGTCTCCTGGTTCTTTTAAAGAGTCTATCCTGGCCAATTCAACTAGCACATGTTCTTCCTAAGCTTCCTCAGTCTCCTTTCCTAGTACCGCTGCAGTTATTGAGCTGGACAGCATGTTTGATCTTGATGCTTCAATTTCCTTCTCTGCTCACAATTTCTCTTCCAGAACAGGAGCCACATCAAGCTTAAGCTGGAACAATTCCTGTTGAACATATTCAAATTCTTTCATCACTTGTGCATACTCATGACTATCATTCCTGCTTACCTTCCCCAACTTCTTTAGTGATGTTATATACCGCATTTGGGCTTTTGCCATGGAGCTAGATTCCTCAATCATAGAAGAAAGATCTTTCAATGTCTTGTGAGCATTAGAAAGCTCAGATTCTGCAGCCTGTCTACTCGCTTTGTATCGCCCAATTCTTGCTCTTGAAGTGATCTTCTGAGGAGTATTTAAGAAAAACAAATTTAAAAAGATATAAATAAGTGCCATAATGATGCATAAATTGCAGGTACATGAAGATTGAAGGGGAACATATGGATGAGGAATTCATAAGGCTTTTATCAGGGAAGGACTATTCACATCTGCAACCCTATCACCAACAAGTTTATAACAGCGGTATAACTCATTGTGCTCTTGTCTTGTCACCACACCCTGAGCCATCCATATCTATATATACGGCAAAAAAGTGCTGCAAATTTATCAGCTATTGTTCTGGTACTGCCAAAACTGAAGGTTTAATTCAGATATTTAGAATTGTTCACTTTTAGTTTATCCTACAATAAGCATCACTTTGAAATAGCAGTTCAAACAAGGTAGAGCAAATTTAACGTAGTATGATGACATTTGCTGCCATTTTTTTGGGGGGGTGGGGGTGGGGGAGGGAAATTCTCCATAGATTATCCACAGATAGATGTCAAATGGCTAGGCAGAAAACAATTAGAATGCAGCCTACTTTTTGCTTTTTTTTACCCTTTTTTCTTGGGCCGAAGAAGCAGCCTGCTTAAATATAGGGATTCAGCCAGATACAAAAATAGAACACAGAGATCTGGAAAAAAAAAAAAAAACTGCAGAACTCGATCAAATTGCAAAGACAGTGGCAACTAATTTGGAGAGTGCCTGACTTTATTCAGATATTGGTGATCAGCAAAAATCAAATTTAGTTTCTCATTCTATAAGAAAGCAATGAATCTCTGGATCATCTAGGATTGAGTAATGATAAGATGAAATTTATCAGTATAAAGATCTCACTTCCTTGATTGCAATGCCAATCAAAGTAAAAATGGGTTAGCAGCAATAGTCAGTCCACATCAGCACAAGATGAACAGTCAATATCTTGTAAAGTGATTCTCCCCATGTACAAATCATTGACATGATCAGTACAGAGAGGGAGACACTTTCGGTTCAGGCTTCCATGAATTGTACCCATCCCTTGCATCCATTTGTCATTCTCCAATGGGTTCACATTCAAAGTATTTTGCAACAAATGGACCCGATAAAAGATTGTAGTTGTCTTGTCACAGAAATGGGCAATACAATGTGACGGAGGCTCATCAGATGCCAACCTGATTACAGCCAAAGATAAAGCCCCATCTACAGGTTTTGGATCTGAAAGATTTCCATTTCCCATCATCTTAACCTCTCTTTCTGTGGGGAAATGCACTTCAACATTTCCATTCATGTCATAGACTTTCAAATCTTTGCTGAAATGCTTTATGGCTTCACGCTTAGTGGATTCATGCTTCTCTGCTAATGTCAAGATACAAGAGAACCTCAAATGATAAGATACAATAGTTTTGACCATCTTGAAGTTGTGGCAACAGCAGAAGAAATCAAGCCACCTTCTTGCTATACCAGCATACCACTTGATAATATCAGCATCCTCAAGAGCAACAAGGAACTCGATTGGCCTTGGACGGCCCATATGATTTGTAAAGCCAACTAACTTCACAGCCTTTCTTATGAGTATTATTGGTGCATCAACTTTCATACACAGCCTTGTCAAATCCTCAACTGTTCTCTTTGCATATTTTTGTTCCTCCTCTTCCCTTGCTCTTCTTTCTTCTTCCTCTATTGCTTTCCTAGCTTTTATAGGATTCAAATGTTTATCTACCTGATCCTGGAACTTATCATAAGCATCAATAAGCTCAGGTGGTAATTGATTTCTAATGTGTCTTAAAGAAAGGAAATCACCAGCTGATAGACTTCGATGCCATTCTTGACACTCATCTATGTTCCTCAAGAACTCTTGCACTACTTCATCTGCCCAAGATTTGAAAATTCCTCGCACTTCATTTTCGATACTATAGTCAAATTTCAACCCATCACTTCGCTTCATCTTCTTATAAACATGATTAAATATCTGAAGCCCCAATTTCCTTCTGTTCCTTTCTCTAGCATTCTTCAACTCAAGGGCTCTAACTTCCTTCTGTCTAAGGTACTTCTTTCGTGCCCTGATTGCTTTCTCCGACATAGGTGGGTGCAAAACCGAAGGCAGAACAACCTGTAATTCCATCCCAAGAAACTCAATCTTCTCCGACACCGCACTATGAATAGCCGTATTCTCTTTATCAACATGTAAACCCAAACCAAGTTCCAAATTTGTCACAACCCTCGTCCTTAACTCCATGGTCAACATCTTTGTCCCCGACGTGGCAACAAGTATCTCATCCAAGTACCTTACTGCATACACCTTCACTGGCTTATAATACACATCAGATGCCGGAGCAATCAGCTTAGGATCCAATTCACTACGATTTTCTCGAAGTCGCATCTCTTGAATCTCCTTATCAAACCCATCAAAGTATATATTAATCAAAATAGCACACAAGCCACATTCCTGAGGGAACCCCCTTCCTAGACAATTCCCACCCAATTCAATCACTAAAGCCTTACATTCAAACAACCTCTTTATCAAATCAATCAAAAAACTATCTTTCACTTTAATTTCCATAAAAGAACACAACTTTTCAACATGGGCATGTTCAAAGTAATGAGGCTTGAACCTCACAGTAAACCACCAAGTAGGATTTAGAACAGAGTTTTTCAAGTACCTTATAGCAGTGTGCCTTCCCATTCCAACACGTCCACCATAGCAAAAAGTGACGAACCGTTCATCGTACACAACTTCCAAAACCATCCTAATAGCTTCAATCAACACCTTCAGCTTCAAATTGGGTAAAACCAAAGGCGACCCATTTTTGGTGTTGGGTGAGGAGGGCATTAGGGTGACGCAGGAAGCTGCCACGTCGAAGCGATTCTCGTGGAGGTCACGTGCCATGGATTGGATGGTGAAGCGGTTGGAGAGGAGGAGGGAAGGGTTTACGGGTTGTGGGGTGGCGAGGTTGTTGCAGGCGGTGAAGAGGACAGTGGGTAAAGCGACGACGTTTTTTATGAGGTTGGAGAAGCTTCCGTGGGCGTATTGGTTGAGAACGAGGGTCTTCAGCCGGGTTTTGGTGAGGGGTTCTATGGCTTCTGCTGATGAGTGAAATCTGGAGAAGAAGGTGAGTCTCCGTGAGATATTCATCATTCGCCTGATGTGCAGCCATGTGGGCATGGAAGGCAGACACACCGAGTTCAACTGACACTTGGTGTGGTGTTGGCTTCTTACAGTTATTTCTTAGTTCTACTGTTAACATGTATACTGTAAATGGTTTACCAGCACTCCTTGTATTCTTCGTTAATACAATTATTTGTATATCAAAAAAAAAAAAAACTGAGTTCAACTAAACAAAACCCACTCTCACAGTCTCACATCATCTGTCATATTTATATCAAGCCATGTTTATGACGATTTACTTGAAAGGAAATTAAGGAACTTAATATTAGAAACTCTCGTTAGAGTGAAAATTGGATGTGTCATAAACTTTTATAAACCACTTAAAAATTTAAAATCTATTCCTTAAAATTTTGCCATTGGAATTTGGAGATGCTCTTATAGCTGTACTCATTTTTCGTGGTTGCAGTTGCAATATCTCAGCGTATCTTTCACTCGATTGATAAATTGATAATCCAATGGGTGACCTCCACGTATGTCACACGTGCCACGCTCCGATAATATCATACCAAGTAAATCGTCAATTTGGTTCTTGAAATTGCGAGGAAGTATCAACTTAATCCTTGAATTGAATGAAATAGCAAAAAGATCTCTGAGATTGCAAAATGTTATTCAATTTGGTCCGTCCGTTAACGCCGTTAACGTGGCTGATGTGGCATGTTAAGTGCCTCGATGGCACCCATGTAAGCATCCATGTGGCCTCCACGTCATAGGATACAATTTTAGGGACTAAAGCGATATTTTCAGGGACTAAATAGATACTCCTTCCTCCAAATCTCATAGACTAATCAGAAACACAGAAGGAGATATTTGTAATAATGGTAGAGACTTCATCTATACTTGTTGGAGATATTTGCTAAAAAGTGAAGAACGGTGCTTATGAATACAATTCACGTTAATCTGTTCACTAGCATTGGCATATAATTTGCTGAGTTGAAAGGATGACGCTGAATTTTTTATGGTCAGCTCATGTACATGTTTCACGAGACTGCTAAAAAGTAATTAACCCATATTATAAGATAGTGAATAATACAACAAGATTCAGGTTTTGTGGGTTTCAATTGTAAAGCATTTCAACTACGGACAATAACACTAATAGGTTTGCTTAATAATTTAGTCTTGTTTGACTCTCTCACTCTGCCACTATTGTCTTGTGTTATGTTGGGGCGTCTCAAATATAATCTTGTTTTGGGACTGGTGTGAGTGATTTGGTGGCGGAGGAGGCGGTGAGGATGGCAGCCGTGATGGTGGAGGCAGAGGAGGTGAATATACTGGTAGTGGTGTTTGCGAAGGTGGAGGTGGTCAGGTGGAGGTGGCGACGGCGGTGGAGAATACACTAGTGGTGGATCTGAAGGTGGTGGAGAGGAAGGAGAAGAAGGGGAAGAGGGAGAAGAGAAAGGGGAGGTGGAGAAGAAGGAGAGGAAAAGAGAGAAATGAGTATCAATTTGGTCCCTGAAATTGCATCATATGACGTGGAGGCCACATGGAAGCTTACATGGGTGCCACCGAGGTACTTAAGGTGCCATATTAGCCACATTAACAGCGTTAACAGACTGGAGTAAACGGAAGGACCAAATTGAATAACGTTTTGCAATTTCAGGGAACTTTTTACTATTTCACTCAATTCAGGGACCAAGTTAATACTACCTCGTAATTACAGGGACCAAATTGACGATTTACTCATTCTTTTCCTAAAAATTATATACTTGTTGAATAGTAATTAAAATAGTCAAAATAACATTAAATTAAAAATGACTTACGATCCAGAAACAGGCGTGACCCATGGTCGATCCTCGGGAATCCTGGCCCACTTAGGCAAGATCTCTTGCGCGGCCGGCTGCTGCACAGACGATGTGGCCGGAATGTTCGTGCCGTCATCGTATGCGGGCACAGATGATGAGGATGGAATGTTCGGCTGTGGCGGCATCCCAGGAGTCGGCATAAATGATAATCCTGATGGCTGTGTGGCCGGCACAGCGGATGATGATGGTGGTGCTGGGTGTGGGTCCAGTAAGGGGCGGCAAGTAGCTGGCTAATAAGCGTCGTGGCCCAAAGCGAGTGGGTGCAATATGGGTGGAGGATGGGGTAGTGTGGGCCGGTGTTGGTGTATGGGTGGGGGAGGGTGTAGAATGGTCGGAGGAGGCTGCTGTAGGTGCGGTCAGGGTAGGTGCGGTGGGTGCGGATGGACCTGTAGCAAACGGGCAAGCACCTGGGACTTGACGGTGTATCGTCCCCGTTTAGCCTTCCCCCTATCACCGCTAGGCGGTGGGGGGCGGGGCGGCTCTCCTCCTGATGTTGACATATTTATTTTTATTGTACAATTATAAGTCAATGTAAAAACAATAAATCAATCGACATGTAAAAGACTAATATAATAAGCCAATATTTAAAATACAACAATATTTGTCAAGTCTTACATTTAATTGCATAAGTATTTAAAATACAATAAAAATAACTTAACAGTCAAATTCCTATTCAGACTCGGTATCATCATCTAATTGTAAGTGTGATTCTTCTTCTTCTTGCATTGAGTCTTCACTTTGGATTTCTTCCTCTGATGATGCATGCATCGATGAATGATTACCAATGACCACTTCTTCCCCATCATTTGCAGATCCCAACATGCCAGTAATACGCTCGACCTCAATTACTTCATTGACATGTGACGATTCATCCGCCTGGAAGGGCATATCATCCTCTGCATCATCGATTTCTATGCAACCCCTAGGCTTGGTAGTGACAGCAACACACCAACCCCGTTTGTCCGTTCACATCACATCAACACACCCTTATCATCCAGGCGTGTCCTGCGTACCACATCAACGAGGCATGGAGTAGTAATCATTTTAAAAGGAGTAAATTTACCTAAATTAAGTATTAATTTAAGTTTTGTCAAAAAAAAAAGTATTGATTTAAGTTTCATATGGCATCATCAAAAGCTAAAGGTGAATTTTACACTATCAATAAGCAGCATTGAAAGATACATATTTCTAACCACAATCAAACCCTAAATAAAATTAACAGAAATAAAACAAAACCTACATTTAATTACACTCCAAACCACAAATAGATAACATGGAAAAGCTCCAACACAACATTCCAACACACTTAAAAAAATGATCCAACGAAACATAACACATTTTAACATTGTACCAACAATTTAACATCCTAATTAACAACCATACATACAACAATTAATTAATATACAAAAAATTTTTAAAAAAATTGGAAACTTACCTGAAATAACCACACTGGTTGCCGGAATTCGTCAGGCAAGGTGGCTAGTGCTTCAAACTGGTGGTGGTTCTCTGGAGAAGACAAAGTTTGAGTTACTATAATGCATAAACAGAGAAGAGAGTTGGAGTAGAAGGTGGCTGCTTACCTCACCGTGGTGGCGTGCGGCAGAGAAGCTGGCGGCAGTGGCGCACGGCAGTGGCGCGGGTGGAGAAGAAAGAGGGAAAAGAGAACGGGGAGAGAGGGAGAAAGGAAGAAGAAGAGGAAGGGGAAAGGGGCGCACGATGGTGGGTGGGTTTCGGGTTGCCAAAGAGGAGTAGGAGGGCCGCAGCTCGGGTCGCCGGTGAGGAGAGGGAGGAGGGTTGGGAGAGATGAGAGAGGAAGGGTTTGCAGAAGTCAGGGGAGGGAAACGGTTTCAGAACATATTAGAAAGTTACCGACGGACTAGGCCATTGGTAACTATGGACGGATTCAAATTTCTGACGGACGATTTCAAATTACCGACAAAAATTCTGCCGGTAAATAAAAATATTTTTACCAACGGGTTACCGACGGAAATTTCTGTTGGTAAGTGTTCCCGCCATTTTCTCACGCCAAGGTTCCGATGGACATACTGACGGAATGCATGTTGGTAACGGTTCCGCCAGCCTTTCCGTCGGAAATATCTGTGACTTTTCAAAAGCCGGATTTCCGACAGCTTTTTCCGTCGAAAACTGATAGAATTTTCGATGGAATTCCTGCCGTCAGTAATTCACTACTTTCTTGTAGTGATATTATTGTCTTATATGACACAATATTTAATACAATATCATACTAAATACTGTAAAATATTAAAACTTTATCAAACCTTATATTATCAAATCTTATAGCCTTATTCTTTCATGCATCCCAAAGGACCCTTATATTATCATTACCATTGTGTCAATGAAGTAGACATTTTATATTATTATCATCATCTCATATTTCTTTCTTTCTTTATTTTCTAGTGTAATTTCTACCTACTTATAAGTAGAGGTGTTCATATCCAAACAGATCCAAAAAACCGAAAATTGATAATAAAAAAATAGCTCGTAAAACCTTAGATTTTAGTATATTATATGTTATATCTATTAATGTTCTTTGAACTTATTTTTTAATTAATATATTGGTAAAAACTGAATCATTCAATCCAATTCAAATTGTATTTAATCGGATCATACCAAATTTTTTTTAAAGAAACAATTCAAATCGAATCAAACTGCACGTTCTTTTAATCTTTTGATTGGATGATTTTTTTCCCGTCAAACCGATCCATATGAATACTCCAACTTATAAGAGTGGAACTTACAGGTTGCCGTGTTACTTCAGTTGGGTGTCTTTATTAAGAAATAATGTGTGACAAGTTCTAACATAGGGGTTCCATACTTGTCGGAAAAAAAAAAAAAAAGAAAGAAAGAAAGAAAAAAGAGTTCCATATTTGCTTTCGAAAGAAAATTTTGTAGTCGTGTTCGGTGTTCTTACTTTATTTTTCTTTGTTATAGTGTGATTTTAACGTGTCTACAATGGGTGTATTACTCCCGCTTGCCGTGTTACTTCCGTCGAATCTTTATTAAGAAAGAATGAGTGATAGGTTCTAACAAATAACAATAGCAATAGGAGGTAGAACGTTCAAGGTTCCATATATAGTTTCTTTCAAACTTGTCCAGTTTCAATACATTTGTCATAGTCTTCGTACCAATCTGACAAATTGCTAAATTGGTAAAAAAAAGGAAAAATTAAAGCCGGTTAACCTTGCCCTCCGCAACTGAAGAGATTGAATGAGTGAAATTAGTTCATATACAGGTTAAAACTCTAAAGTTGCAAATTAATTTATTTAACATAAAATCATTTATACCGTTGATTTATTTATTTATTTTGTTCATTTTAAATATTTTAATTCGTTGATAACTTAAAGTTCAATTGGTTCATTAAAGAAGTCAAATCCCACTTAACTGTTTAAGATCAATTTAATTTGAGATTAAGCTAGTTTATTTTTACATCAAATTAACCTAACTAATAGTCGGAGACTAATCCCATTTGAGATGTAGGATTATTAAAGTGAGTTTATCCTCTTTCAATAATTATTTTTTTTCATATATTCACATGAATCAAATTCTTGACAATATGCTTAAGGAATTAGCTATTTGCTAACTGTTTTGGGTCTTGTTGGTTAAGTTGTTTTTTAAATTTAATGCAAATTCATGTTTCATTTAACAACTTCATATATATTAGACTATTAAGTATCTGTTTGCTTTATTTCTAGTTTTCTGTTTTTAGAAATAATTACAAAACTCTGCCTTTATTTTTATTTTGTTTCCTGTTTTAAAAAATTTATATAAAATATAGTGAAAGCAAGATAAAATTATTTTCAGTATTTTCTATACAAAACTTTGAAAATAGAAAATAGAATGAAAATAATGTAGCAGAATTTATAATTATATCTGAAAATAGAAAATAAAACAGGAAAATAAAAATAAAGTAAATAAACCTTAGTTATATTTTTTCAAGTATATGATTATCGGTTCTTAAAAAAGAAAAAGAAAAGAAAGGATAAGGAAGAGCATGGCGTCCACAAATTTCTACATTGTGGAACGTGGAATTGATGGATGGCGAAATTGCCGTTGTTGCGGTATTGCGGTGTGAACACTTAACACAGGTGTCATTGACTCATTGTCAACGCCATCGAGTGTGTTTGTTTCTCTGATGCAAATTGTTAACAATTTTTTTCTTTTATATTAAATCCAATTTTATTTATCAAAGTGTCATTCTAAATTAAATTTGGCACCTCAAAGGTAAATCCAACCATGGCCATAATAGGTGTTTTTTTTTTTTTTTGAAATCATAGCCATAATAGGTTAAAAAATGGTATTCTCGTATTTTTATTTTATATATATCAATGCAAAAATATCGTTGGTAGTAAGTTAATAATAAGAACAGTGCAACTCACTGTCAAAGTGGGATCCTGGAGTTTTACTTTCTAGTCCACAAATAGACCTAGTTAGTAGCCGCCTATCCGAACCCACTCTCCACTCCAGTAATGTTATCAGGGTTTATCTGTAGGCTATTTTTAATATAATTTTAATTAAAATGATATCAGTATAAATTTTTTTATGTTATAAACCATATATAACAATAAATTCAAAATAACCTTCTTCATATATAAATTCCTTTTGAGTTAAAGAATACACATTTTAACACATTTTCTTTTTATTTATATTTTCCAATAAAAAATATATAAATTAATGTTGATGTGCAAGTAACAACTAACAATAGTACCCTTCTAGTTTTCACACCTATAAATTGCTGCACAAGCTTATATTAATGAATTCATAGCAAATCCTACCCAGTAGGGAACCAGCAACTTAACAGTGAGTCACAACTCAAGAAGGTGAGATCATGCAAGAGAGGATGGTGAAGAAGGTGTCCGTCTCTGTGGTGGTGGTAGCAGTAGTGCTTGTGGTGGTGGTGTCTCCCGTTGCTGAGGCGGTGACATGCAGCCCAGTGGAGTTGAGTCCATGCTTGGGGGCAATCTCATCCTCATCTCCACCATCAACTGCATGTTGCCAGAAGGCGAGGGAGCAGAGGCCATGCCTTTGTGGTTACCTCAGAAACCCAACCCTCAGGCAGTATGTTAACTCTCCTGGTGTCAGAAGGGTAGCTGCCTCTTGTGGGGTTCCCTTCCCAAATTGTTAGTCAACTTTACTTCATTAGTATGTAGTAAAACCGCATGCAGCCAGCAAATTATTACAAGTATGTTATGTTATATACCCAGTAAGAAAATAATGTTGTTCAAGAGTGGCATTAGCTTGAACAAATATGATGGAATAGATTATTCCATCGGAATAAACCAGGAGTAACATGGTCACCAATGTTGTTCAACAACTTTACACTAGGATCATAAGGGGTACATGTTGATTTACAATCAATATAATTATATTTCAGTAAGATCGATCTTTTCAATATATAAAAAAAAAAAAAAAAAAATCCCTTTTCGAGTTCTAGGAATTTTAATACCAAGGACTACATTAATCTCACCTAGATCTTTCATGTCAATTTTCACACCTAGCATGGATTTAACATTTTTTACAACATAAATATTTTATTAAAAAATAACAAGTCACTAACATAAAGGCAAATAATTATAGTGCTGACATTATTTTTCAATTTATAATTTTTTTTGGATGATAAAGTAAAATCACTTTTGAAGTGTAAATATAAATTTTTTTTTTATGAATCTCATACCTAGAATCAATTCTACTCAATGAAAAAATTAGAAATTCTTATTTAACTTAAAATCAATTCTACCATGAAGTTTAACCAAACAAGATTTCACATTCCAAAGTTGATTATTTTGGAATCAAACAGAAGTTTTGGGTAAAACAAACAGGCACTTAAGTGCTTCACCTTAGAAAACCAACAGGAAATAATGAGTGCCAAGTTCTAACAAAGGGTTCCATAGTTTCTTAATTTTCAACGAAAATTTTGTGGTCGTGTTCATACTTCACAGATTTTATTTTCTTTTACTATAGTGTGATTTTAAAGCACTACAATGGGTGTACTACTTCCCGTTTGCCGTGTTCCTTCCGTTAAATCTTTAATAAGAAAGAATGAATGCTAGGTCATTCCTAAAGAAAAGCTTGTCTATCTTCAATACTTTTGACATAGTCTTCATACCAAAATGACAACAAAAGAAAGTTGGTCCATCCATGGCGCCATCAATCAATTCCACGATGTTGAAAGAAAAAACATGACTTTTCTAAGTTGTAACACTAGGAAGAGCACGGTTTCCACAATTTCTTCATTGTGGAATTGATTGATTTTGCAATTGCTGTTGCCTCGATATTGCGGTTGTAAACACTAAACAATAATTGATACTAGGGTTGTTAACCCGTGCTTAACGCACCGGTACAATTTTATCAAGTATATCAACAATTTGATTTTATAAATAATATTAGTTTATATTTTTTTAGGGAGATAAATATTAATTTACTTAGCATAAATCACTTAAACCAATGAACTTTTCTAATTTAAAATAAGTCACTTAAAATGGCCCAAACAAAAATGTACCCATCATGACTTCCATGTAATAGTTATGGGCCATTTTCACCTTCCTAATGTTATATGGTTCATCATCCTGGTATTTCAATTCAACCATAATGAGGAACCAAATTTGATGCCTTTTATGTATTTTAGGGAAATAAGTGCCATTTACAAATAAGCACATTCTTTTGGATAAAATCTCACAACAACCAAAGGGAGGGAGACAAAAAAAAATTGTATTCACCCACTTCAAGGAAAACCATTTGGTGGAAGCATGAGTGAGATTCACGAAGCAAATAAAAGTTTATGTTTTTAATGGTAATATCATCCACCAAAAGGATTATACCATGAATGCTTCCGATATATTTCTCTACTTTTAGTTCTTCAGTAACATTATTGTTTCAGCTGCCATTATATATGCAATTGACCATTATTTTGATATGAATTATACTTGGTACCTGTTTGTCATAAATAGTTCAATACAATGAGGTAGCCACTATTGCCAGGACAGCAACCAAAATCTCAAGAGAACATTCCTAGACCAGAAAATCAGAAAACTAAAAAGCACAAAAAAGACCATAAAACACTTGGTACACAAAGGGTACTACTAAGGAAATTAATCTTGAAACAGATGAAAGCTCCTCTAGACTACAGTGACAGGAGAACTTGATGTTCCAGCTATTCACCAATCAGAGGGATAATTTCTTATTTTAAGATTGAGTTACTAATCAAGCACATCAAGAAAAAATAAATGAAAGATAACTGAGAGCACTATGAAGAACTTACCAATTAAATATAACACTACCTTCCTGAAGGTGTTTATCAAGAGATAATAGTTTTGAATCTACCTCCTACTAGCCATTATTTAACTCATATCTCATATCTCGAATTGATTTGTCAAGATTGTAACAATATAATTCCATTTTTTATAGTCTTGAACTAATTACCTCAATAAAAACTGAATAAGGTTTTCTGTTTACCCCTGTTTATCAATTAAAAACTTAATTTCTATAGGTTTGTAACAAATTGAGTAGAGATATACCCTCAGTCAATATGCAGGTAACACCAAGGCCAACTAATTAGAAGCCTCCCATTATTCCAATTCTCCTGGTGATAAAAAAAAAAAGAAATTAGTAGGCCCAGCGTAGAAAGAGGAAAATAAATTGTAAAAAGCCTCATCATCCTAAATCTTGTCCAGTCCTCATCATCCTTTTGTGAGGATACTCTTTCTCTAGTTGTAGTTATTATATTAGTTATTAATTTATATCTAGTAAAATTATCAGTCTATCTGTAACATGTTCATTCAAGAATGTTCATAAACCCCTATATAGTCGAACCACCTATTAAAAAAGACTTTGTTTGTATTGTAACTAAATTATAATAGCTGAGTTGTTAAGACTTAAGAAAGCAAACCTTGAAATTGTACATAACATGGCTGGTACCATGACTAACAGGATTAATACCAGTGAGTTAGCCAATCATAGATAGTGCTGCAGTGATCACCATATTTGATACTCAAGTATGAAATCCTCTTTCTGATTAGAAGTACAAATTAGCATCCATCATCCTAGCCAGCAAACACACATCCCTTATTTAAACTACTTTCATCGTAGCTTGGTGTTCCCTTCATCATAACTGCCAGTGCATAAAAAAAAAATGTGGGCATTTGGACTGATAGATGGCTACCAGAACAAACAAATTTTAAGGTATGGAGTCCAGTTTCTATTTTGAATCAAGATGCAAAGGTGTGTGAACTTATAGATCAGGACACTAAGAGGTGGAAAAGAGACTTGATTTTCAATGTTTTCAATCATTTTGAGGCCCAGATCACGAACATCCCTATATCACTCAGACTTCCAAAGGACAAAATCATTTGGCATTGGGAGAGAGATGGAGAATACATTGTCAGGTCAGCCTACCACCTGATGCATGAGTTCAGAAATAGAGACAAGGTAGAATCCTCTAATGACAGCAACCAGAAGCTTTGGAGAGCTATTTGGAAAGCTCAAGTTCCTAATTGTGTGAGAAATTTTATTTGGAGAGTAGCAAGGAACATCCTCCCTACAAGGAGTAATCTCAGGAGGAAAGGAATAGATCTAGATACTCTATGCCCTGTCTGCAATGTTGAGGAGGAGAGGCAAGAGCACCTTTTCATGGCCTGTCAAGCAACAAGGGCTCTGTGGTTCACTTCTCCTCTTGGACTGCATGTTCCCCAACAAATGCACCTCACTGAATGGATGCTGCATTGGCTGTCATGTTCAGACACTTTGGCACAGCAATATTTCAGTGTCACTCTGTGGAAGATTTGGAAGGCAAGAAATCAAGTAGTGTACAACAACACTAGTTTCAAGCCTATTGAAATAGCAACTGTAATTTCTGATTTTGTGCTGGAGTACAACAAAGCTAACAAAGGTGGGACTAGGCATGCTAGTGCACAACAACATCTCAGGTGGCAACCTCCGGACCCTGGAACAACTAAGATCAACATTGATGCAGGGTGTTTTGACAATGGAACCACTGGGTGGGTCAGAGACCATCGTGGGGCTGTCAGTTTTGCTGCAACAAAATGGAAAGAATGAACATTAGTCCCACTGTGGCAGAAGCACTTTGCCTCAGATGGAGCTTGCCATCGATCCTATTATCCTAGATTGTATGGATTTGTTGTCCCAAATGCTAAATTTGCAGGTTGTTGTCCCAGCGCTCTATTAGAAGAGATAGGAACAAGGCTGCTCATAGTTTGGTTGGGGTAGCTAGGCATAGGGGTACTAGAAATTAGGTTGGAAATGTCCCTGAGCCAGTTTTTTCTATTGTCTGTAATGACTCTATTTTCGGGCACGGAAAACCAAAGTCAGGGTAACTTTAGGCAAAAATAGGAGAGAGGATATTAAGAAAAATGAGGGGAAAAGATGAGAGAGAAAATGATAGATGAGAGATATAAGAAAGGTAGGTGACTTTGGTTTTCAAAAGTAAGAGAATCCATTTCCTTCTATTTTCATCTAATGTAGTTTCAATATGAGTTGTGATAATATGACACAACTTTTGACATACATACGGTTTACATCGTATGTGACGCGCAGGAGGCATCACGGCACTGTGCAGTGCCGCACTGTGCGGCACTGTAGCAGGCCTCTTTTTTTTCTTTTTCTTTTTTTTTAATTTTAGTTTTTATTATAAAAAAAAAAATTATTTATAAAAAAACCCATTCACCAGATAATGAACTGAAGTCACCAGATATTTGTACATGATTTACCACTTAACGAAAAATTTTATTTCTAAAAAAAAACCATTCACCAGATATTTGTACATGATTCACCAGATATTTGCACGTACTTAACTAAAAAATTTATTTCTCAAAAAAATCCATTCACCAGATAATGAACTGAATTCACCAGATATTTATACATGATTCACCACTTAACGAAAAATTTTATTTCTAAAAAAAAACACATTCACTAGATAATGAACTGAAATCACCATATATTTGTACATGATTCACCACTTAACGAAAAATTTTATTTCTAAAAAAAAAAACCCATTCACCAGATAATGAAATGAAATCACCAGCTATTTGTACATGATTCACCACTTAACGAAAAATTTTATTTCTAAAAAAAAAACACATTCACTAGATAATGAACTGAAATCACCATATATTTGTACATGATTCACCACTTAACGAAAAATTTTATTTCTAAAAAAAAAACCCATTCACCAGATAATGAAATGAAATCACCAGCTATTTGTACATGATTCACCACTTAACGAAAAATTTTATTTCTCAAAAAAACCATTCACCAGATAATGAATTGAATTCACCAGATATTTGTACATCATTCACCAGATATTTGCACGTACTTAACTAAAAAAAGTATTTCTCAAAAAAAATCCATTCACCAGATAATGAACTGAATTCACCAGATATTTGTACATGATTTACCACTTAACGAAAAATTTTATTCATCAAAAAATAATATTTTAAAAAAAACCAAAACTTAAAAAAAAAAAAAAAAAAAAAAAAAACTACAGTTCCGCACAGTGCAGCTACAGTGCCGCACTGTGCAGCATTATACGGTGTAAGTGTAGAGATTTGTGTCATGGAAACATTTCTCGAAAATATTTGCTGTCAAAAAAGAAAAAAGAAAAAAAGGTGTCTACAATGGGTGTATTACGTCCCGCTTGCCGTGTTACTTCCGTTGGATCTTTATTAAGAAAGAATGAGTGCTAGGTTCTAACAAATAATGACAATAAGAGGTAGAAGGTTCCATATATAGTTTGTTTCTTCCTAATCAAAAACTTGTCTAGTTTCAATACATTTGTCATAGTCTTAGTACCAATCTGACAAATTGCTAAATTGGTAAAAAAGGAAAAATTAAAGCCGGTTAACCTTGGCCTCCGCAAATGAAGAGATTGAATGAGTTAAATTAGTTCACATACAGGTTAAAAGTCTAAAGTTGCAAATTAATTTATTTAACATAAAATCATTTATATCGTTGATTTATTTATTTATTTATTTATTTTGTTCATTTTATATATTTTAATTCGTTGATAAGTCACTTAAATTTCAATTGGTTCATTAAAGAAGTCAAATCTCACTTAAATGTTTAAGATCAATTTAATTTGAGATTAAGCTGGTTTATTTTTACATCAAATTAACCTAACAAATAGTTGGAGACTAATCCCTTTTGAGATATAGGATTATCAAAGTGAGTTTTGCCTCTTCCAATAATTTTTTTTTCATACATATGAATCAAATTCTTGACAATATGTTTAAGGAATTAGGTATTCACTAGCTGTATCGGGTCTTGTTGGTTAAGTTGTTTTTCAAATTTAATGCAAATTCATATTTCATTTAACAACTTCGTATATATTAGGTTATTAAGGTTCTGTTTGCTTTGTTTCCAATTTCATGTTTTTAGAAATAGTTACAAAATTGTCAGTTTATTTTAATTATGTTTCTTGTTTTCAAAAATTTATATAGAAAAGAGTGAAAACAAGAAAAAATTATTTTCAGTATTTCCTATACAAAACTTTCAAAACAGAAAATAGAATAAAAATAATATAGCAGTTTTATAATTACATATGAAAATAAAAGATGAAGATACAATAAACAAACCCTTAGTTATCATTATTTCAAGGATATGATTATCGTTTCTTAAAATAAATAAATAAATAAATAAATAAATAAAATAAGGGTCGCGCTATTTGCACACCCGGGTGCGACACTTGGGTACTGTAGTGCTACAGTAGCTTTTTTTTAAAAAATAAAAATTTAGTTTTTTTTTAATACTAAACTTTTTGTTAATTACATGCAAATATTTAGTTAATCCAGTGTAAATATTTGGTTAATTCAGTTTATTATATAGTTAATGGGTTATCCTGAAGCTTACAATATTTTTCCACACAAATTAACCATATAATGAACTGAATTAACTAGATATTTGCACGTGGTTAACCAAATATTTACATGATTGTGAAAAATTATTGCAAGCTTCAGGATGACCCATTAACCATATAATGAACTGAATTAACCAGAAATTTGCACCGGATTAACCAAATATTTACATGATTGTGAAAAATGATTGTAAGCTTCAGGATGACCCATTAACCATATAATGAACTGAATTAACCATATATTTGAACTGGATTAACCAAATATTTACATTATTGTGGAAAATGATTATATGCTTCAGATGACTCATTAACCATATAATGAACTGAATTAACCAGATAATTATACTGGATTAACCAAATATTTGTACATAATTAACCAAAAATGCTAGTATTCGAAAAAGCTAAATTTTGAATTTCTTTTTAAAAAGTCAAAATTTGTAAAAAAAAAAGAAAAAGAAAGTACTATAATAACACTATAGTAGCGGGTGTCGTACTTGGGTGTCAAAACCAAGTGTCCAGAAGAACATTTCTGAAAGAATAAAGACTTTTAGTTTTAGGAAGAGCACGTTGTCCACAAATTTTTACATTGTGGACTTGATGGATAGCGCAATTGCCGTTGTTGCGGTACTGCGGTGTAAACACTAAACACAAGTGTCATTGTCAATGCCATATAGTGTGTGTGTGTCTCTCCTTGCAAACTCAAGCTTGTTAACAAATTTTTTCTTTTATGTTGAATCCAATTTTATTTATCAGTGTAAATTGAAATTTACCACCTCATGACGTAAATCCAAACATGGCCATAATAGGTTAAAAAAAATGGTATTCTCGTATTTTTATTTTTTATATATCAATGCAAAAATATCTTTGGCGGTAAGTTAATAACAGACCAAAAAATATGGTCCAAGTGGTTAGTAGTTTAGAACTTTTAACCATATATCTAGGACTCAAATCCTGGTAATGGAAAATAGAGCTGCATCTGTGGGTAGAGGGGTTATCCCTTAATTGGTAATCTACATCCTCGGAGATTAGTCCTACGGCTATCAACTGCGGGAATATCCTGATTTCCATAAAAAAAAAAAAGAAAAAAAAAGAAAAAAAAGGAAAAAGAAAGTTAACAACAGTGCAACTCACTGTCAAAGTGGGATCTTGGAGAGGTTTACTTTCTAGTCCACAAATAGACCAAGTTAGTAGCCACCTAACCGAACCCACTATCTCCACTCCAGTAATGATTACATTTGTATATTATCTGTAGGCTAATTTTAATATAATTTTAATTAAAATGATATCAGTATAAATTTTTTTATGTTATAAACCATATATAACAATAAATTCAAAATAGCCTTTTTCATATAAAAATTCCTTTTGAGTTAAAAAATACACATTTTAACACATTTTCTTTTTATTTATATTTTTCAATAAAAAATATATATAAATATTGATGTGCATGTATCAACTAACGATACCCTTCTAGTTTTCACACTTATAAATTGCTGCACAAGCTTATTATGAATTCATTGCAAATCCTACCCAGTAGGGAACCAGCAACTTAACAGTGAGTCACAACTTACAGAAGGTGAGATCAAGCTAGAGAGGATGGTGAAGAAGGTGTCTGTCTCTGTGTTGTGTGCATATGTGGTGGTGGTAGCAGTAGTGCTTGTGCTGGTGGTGTCTCCTGTTGCTGAGGCAGTGACATGCAGCCCTGCAGAGTTGAGTCCATGCCTGGGGGCAATCACATCCTCATCTCCACCATCAAGTGCGTGTTGCCAGAAGGTGAGGGAGCAGAGGCCATGCCTTTGTGGTTACCTCAGAAACCCAGCCCTCAGGCAGTATGTTAACTCTCCCGGTGCCAGGAGGGTAGCTGCCTCTTGTGGGGTTCCCTTCCCAACTTGTTAGTCAGCTTTACTTCATATAGTATCATATATATGCAGCCAGCAGATTATTAGAAGTATGTTATGTAAGAATGATGATATAAATACCCAATAAGAGAATAATGTTGTTCAAGAGTGGCATTAGCTTGAACAAATATGATGGAATATAATTATATAAATGTTGATGATATTAACTGAATTGATTAGCAAGTTTTGCAATTTTAATTTTTACTTCTTGATCCGGCCTTAAATTCTGCTCCATGATTGGTCATACTATTGCAATAGCTACTAGAATGTTACTAATTTTACTGGATCCATAATTCTGCTCCATAATTTTCCTATTTGTGATTATAAGAAAAAAAAAACTACTACAATTGCTTGGGTCGTAATTTATGAGCAAACAATTTACTGGATCGCGATCTCACTGGACTACTCATGAGTCATGATCTATTGGGTCAACCCATTAAACTTTTTTCCCCCGTTTCATGAGGTTGTTAAAAGAACCAATGAGATCCGTTTATACTTGGATCCATCATCTCAGAATGTTTTTCACTTATTTCTGGAATTACATATATTCTTGTGCTTTTTATCTCTTGCAGTCTTGCTATTGAACATGATATGATGGTGTACTGCAAATGGATGTGCTTTTTAGACGGTGAGCTAGAAGAAGAAATATATATGTATCAACGAAAAGGATTTGTTATTTCATGCCAACAAAATAAAGTATATGCAAATTAAATAAATCTTTGTATGAGTACCTAAAATAAACACCAATTCAATGGCATGAAAAATTTGATAATTTGGTCATCTCGCATGATTTTAAAACTAATGAAAGTGATAAGTTTATGCAACTAAGGATAACTTCAAAGAATTGATTGGTACTACCTGTAATAACTAGATGTATCTTTTTTTAGAGCCCATAACACTACAAAAAAATTGTGTTTATTACCGATGAAATCGATTCTGTCGGAAAATTTTATTATTGATGGAAAAATCCGTCGGAAACACAAAACTGTTGTTGGTATCAGAGAAATAGTATTACTGATGGAAGATCTGTCAAAAAGTCCGATGAAAAAAATCTCGCCTTCTTGCGGGAAGCCTTGCGAAGGATCCTTACCGATGGACTGGTTTGTCGGAAATGCTCAGGTCCGTTGCTCTTGAACTACCGACAGATTATTTCGTCGGATTAGACCATCGTCTGTCGCTCTTAAATTACCTACATATTATTTCGTCGAAATAGATCAGGAGTAATTAACATGGTCACCGGTGTTGTTGAACAACTATACACTAGGATCATAAGGGGTACATGTTGATATACAGTCAATATAATTATATTTCATTAAGATCGATCTTTTCAATATAATGAAATCGATCTAAAGAAATTTCTTATCGAGTTCTAGGAATTTTGATACCAAGAACTACATTAATCTCACCTAGATCTTTCATGTCAATTTTCACACATAGCATGGATTTAACATTTTTTACAACATAAATATTTTATTTAAAAAATAACAAGCCATTAACATAAAGGCAAATAATAGTGCTGACATTATTTTCCAATTTAATTTGTTTAAATGATAAAGTAAAATCATTTTTGAAGTGTAAATATAAAGAATTTTGCGAATCTCACACCTATAATCAATTCTACTCAATGAAAAATTTAGAAATTTTTGTTTATCTTAAAATCAATTCTAACATTAAATTTAACCAAACAAGATTTCACATTCCAAAGTTGATTAAACAGAAGTTTTGGGTAAAACAAACAGACACTGGAGTGCTTCACCTTAGAAAACCACCAGGAAATAATGAGTGCCAAGTTCTAACAAAGGGTCCCATAGTTTCTTAATTTTCAACGAAAATTTTGTGGTCGTGTTCATACTTCACAGTTTTTATTTTCTTTTACTATAGTGTGATTTTAAAGCACTACAATGGGTGTACTACTTCCCGTTTGCCGTGTTACTTCCGTTAAATCTTTACCAAGAAAGAGTGAGTGCTAGGTTATTCCTAAAGAAAATTAAGCTCGTCTATTTTCAATACTTTTGACATAGTCTTCATACCAAAATGACAACAAAAAAAAGTTGGTTAACCGTGGCGCCATCAATCAATTCCACGATGTTGAAAGAAAAAAAAATGACTTTTCTAAGTTGTAACAATAGGAAGAGCACGGTGTCCACAATTTCTTCATTGTGGAATTGATTGATTGCGCAATTGTTGTTGTCGCGATATTGCGGTTGTAAACATTAAACAATAATCGATATTCTCACACTTCTATTTTTTATATATCTTTACATACTTATCTGATAATTATTGAAAAAAAAATACAATTTGTAAACAATTATAAATAAATATAAAAATATACGACAAAAAAAAAACGTATAAAGTTATCATTATTGGAGCTTTACTTTCTTGTCCACGCATTGACCTAGCTAGCCACCAAACGGAATCAGTCAACCCCTCTATCTCCTGTATATTAATAATTTGTATATTATTTGTATTTTTATTAGATTATTTTAATATAATTTTAATTAACATATAGTCTGGATAAAGTTAGTGCAAAGTTTTTTATATCATTATTCAATCATATATTATTTTATATAAACAATATATTCAAAATAAACTTTTCTATATGAATACTTTTTCAGCTAAAAAATATGCATTTGGACAGAGTTTTATTTTTCAATATATATATATTGATGTGGAAGTACAATTCTAATTTTCACTCTTATAAATTGCTGTACAACACAAGCTTAGTTTGAATTCATGTATAGCAAATCCTACCCGGTAGGGAACCAACAAACAGTGTGTGTGTGAAGTCACAATTTCAGGTAGAGGAAGATGAAGAAGGTGTCTGGCTCTGGTGTGGGTGTGTTTGCAGTAGTAGTGATGGTGGTGGCACTGCTTGTGGTTGCTGAGGCGGTGAAATGCCGCCCCGCGGCGGTGGAGTTGAGTCCATGCCTGGGGGCAATCACATCCTCAACTCCACCATCAAAGGCGTGTTGCCAGAAGGTGAGGGAGCAGAGGCCATGCTTTTGTGATTACCTCAAAAACCCATCCCTCAGGCAGTATGTCAACTCTCCTGGTTCCAGAAGGGCAGCTACCACTTGTGGGTTTCCCTTCCCAACTTGTTAGTCACCCTTAAGTTAACTTTACTTCATATAAATATTTGTATCATTATATCATATAGTAGGTATATGTAAAACTGCATGCAGCCTGTAATATTATTTTTTTGATAATTAGCAGCCTGTAAATTAGAAGTATGTTATATAAGAATGATATCAAATACCCAATAAGAAAATAATGCTGTTCTAGAGTGGCATTAGCTTGAACAATATGATTGAATATAATTATATAAATATTGAAGAACTTAATTAACTGAATTGATTAGCAACCAAGCTTTGGAAATTTTAATCTCTTGATCCGGCTTCAAACTCTGCTCCACGATTGTAATGGGACCCTAATTTTACTATTGCAATATCTACTACAAGTGCCTGGGTCGTAATTTACGAGTCAACGGTTTCGTAGATCGCACTCGTGAATCATCCATGGGGTTCAACCCATTTAACCATTTTTCATGTAAGGTGTTTTTTTTTTCCTGTTATTATTTTGTTATTTCTGTTAATTGTTCAATATGGTTAGGACTGGTTGTTATTAGATAAGAGAGAGGTTGCTGCACACACTCTATATATACGGCTATGTACTCCCTGAATAAATCAATCAATACTATTCATTCACTAAATCTTCTTTCTTCTATCTTCTGTTCTCTATATCATAATACCAAGCCTTACATTTTTTTTTATTTTATGAATTACTAAGTCATACATCAAACTTGTTTTTAAAAATAAAAACATCCAAATATAAATAACTTCAATTCATACTCAATTATAACCAACTAAATTTTACATAATTAATTTCATTCAAAATTGTATTTATCAAATACTTGTCCAAACACATACTTAGATATGAGCCAACGTTTGTAAATCATGGGTTGCTAGTTTCACCTGACTAGAGGGATTGGATTGGCTAGGTTGGGCCTCTAAGTGTGGCCCAGAACAGGAGTAGTATCAAAATTGAAAATTTGATGATAGAGAGAGAGAGAGAGAGAGAGAGAGAGAGAGTGCGCTTTCCTTCGATTGCACTGTTTTGGAGGGCGTTTCACAGTGGTTTTGCATTTTCTCTGTGTCCCATTTGGTAATTTAGTTTTATACTTGTACTACCTTGGACAACAGGCCCAATTAGTAAGCCCAATTATCATCTCAAGATTGTACTACTTGGGTGCAGCGACAATTTAATTACAAACAGATAACCTCATCTCCAACTACAGAATTTATTACTACCAAGTACAAACAAAAACAGGGCATACAACATAAACCTGAACAGTGAATACACAATTTCTTCCATGTTCCTTAGAATTTTATTTGTTCCACGGAATTAAAAAAAAAAAAAAGTTTAGAAGTAGATGCAGACCCACATGATACTTAATCCAGGAGTATAAAGATTCAAGGCACAATCTGTTCGGTAAATTGTTGTGGCTCTCATGCACGTAGCTATTAATAGTAATATTAATAGAATGTTGTAATTTATTTTTCATATTAACCATTATTTAATTGATGGTTAAAATCATTGTTGTTAGCTATAAAAGCACGCGTAGTTTTCATTCATTTCAATTCAATGTAACAACTTCTTGGCTCATCAAGATTAATAAGTTTTCTTTGTTAACTATATTTCATTGTTGTTAAATTTACTTCTCTAGTTTTCAACTGAGTTTATCTGGCGCTTCTGCATAATATTGTTCTTATACCTTAACAAGTGGTATCAGAGCCATTATTCAGTTGGAAATTTAAGATGTCTACCGTTACCAAATTTGACATTGAGAAGTTTGATGGCAATATTAGTTTTTCAATTTGGCGAGTTCAAATGAAGGCCGTTCTTACACAGAACGGATTGAAGAAAGCTTTAGATGGAAAGTCAAAGAAACCGACTTCCATGACCGATGAGCAATGTGATGAGTTGGCTGATAAGGTGCTTTTTGCAATCCAACTTTGCTTGTCCAAGGAGGTTCTTCGTGAAGTAGTCAGTGAAACTACCGCTGCAGAATTATGGCTGAAATTAGAGTCTTTATATATGACTAAGAGCCTTGCAAACAAGCTTCATCTCAAGGAGCGATTATATACAATCCGTATGGCTGTAGGTACTCCTATTCAATCTCATCTTAATGAGTTTAATTCAATTATTATGGATCTTGAAAATATTGACATAAAGATTGATGACGAAGATAAAGCTATATTATTAGTTGTCTCTTTGCCTTCTACCTATAAACACTTCAAAGAAATCATGTTGTACGGCAACAATGATACTTTATCTTTTGAAGATGTTAAATCTAATTTATTGTCCAAGGAAAAATTTGATTTAGAACCTCATTCTGAGGACAAGGGTGAAGGTTTGAATATCAGAGGTAGAACTCAAGAAAAAAGGAGTACCAGTAGCAAAATATCAAGGTCCAAATCTAGGGGGACCTAAAACCAACAAAACATGTCACTATTGCAAGAAATTTGGGCATGATATTTATGATTGTTTCATCTTGAAAAAAAAAGGAAGAGAAAAAGAAGTCTCCATTACCTGCTGAAGCTACTAATATTGAAACTGACTATGACAATGACATTTTGTTATCCGTCATTTCTTCTGAAAAAAGGAGTAAAACTGAATGGATCCTTGATTCTGGATGTACTTTTCATATGTGTCCGCATAGAGACTTGTTTACCACTTTTGAACCAATTAATAGTGGTGTTGTCTTAATGGGCAATGATGCTGAGTGCAAGGTTGTTGGCATTGGAAATATTTAGATCAAGACTGATGATGGTGTTGTCAGGACTTTGACTAAAGTTCATTATATCCCTAACTTGAAGCTAAACTTGATTTCTCTTGGCACCCTTGAGTCTCTTGGGTGTAAGTATTCAGCTAAAGGTGGAGTTTTAAAAGTATCAAAAGGTGCCCTTATTGTGATGAAAGCTAACCGGGTTGGTAGTTTATATGTCTTGCAAGGTTCTGTTGTAACAGGTTCAGTAGCTGTATCTTCTTCCATGCCTGGCATTGATGTCACCAAATTATGGCACATGCGCCTTGGCTATATGAGTGAAAAAGGCATGCACCTTCTAAGCAAGCAAGGTCTTCTTGGCAAACATGATATTGGTAAGTTGGAGCTTTGTGAACATTGTGTTCTGGGAAACAAAAAAGAATTAGTTTCTTTACTGCAACTCACCGTACAAGAGACGTTCTTGATTATATTCACTAGGATCTATGGGGACCTTCCAAAATTCCTTCTCATGGAGGATGTCGTTATATGATGACCATTATCGATGATTTTTCTCGCAAGGTTTGGGTTTACTTTCTGAGGCATAAAAATGAGGACTTTGCCATTTTTAAGAAGTGCAAAACTCTTGTTGAAAACCAAACGGGGAAGAAGGTCAAAAAGTTTAGAACAGATAATGGGTTAGAATTTTGTGAAGGCGATTTTAACGAGTTTTGTGCATATCATGGTATTGCTAGACATAAAACCATTCCACGCACTCCTCAGCAGAATGGCGTTGCAGAACGAATGAACAGGACTTTACTTGAGAAAGCTCGATGCATGCTCTCAAATGCTGGTTTATGGCATCGGCGTGAATTTTGGGCTGAAGCAATTTCAACTGCATGCTACTTGGTCAACCGTTCTCCACACTCGGCACTTGATTTCAAAATTCCAGAAGAAATTTGGTCAGGCTACCCAGTTAATTACTCTAATTTGAAGATTTTTGGATGTCCTGCATATGCACATGTTAATGATGGCAAATTGGCTCCTAGAGCTGTTAAGTGCATATTTCTTGGTTATGCATCTGAGTCTAAAGGATATCGCTTATGGTGTTCTGACTCTAAGTCACAAAATGTAATTCTTAGCAGAGATGTGACTTTTAATGAAGATGCATTATTATCTGGAAAACAATCTTCTATGTCTTCTTCTACTAGTACAGGTAATTTGCAGAGTACTAATGAGAAGGTGGAGTTAGAATTGAAGTCTGCAAGTCCTAATTTCAATGTTCCTTCTTCCTCAACAAATGAGTTTAGCATTGATGATCATGAACATGATCATAATCATAATCATGACATCACTTCTCCTATTGAACCACAACAAGATGATTATTGTGTTGCACGAGATAGACCGAGAAGACATATTAGAAGGCCAGTGAGATATGCAGATGATGATAATTTAACTGCTTATGCATTGTCTATTGCACAAGAGGTAAATGAAGGTGTTGAGCCTACCAGCTATACTGAAGCTATTTCTTGTGTTAATTCTTCAAAGTGGCTAGTGGCTATGAATGAAGAAATTGAAAGTCTTCATAAGAATGATACTTGGGATTTGACAAACCTTCCTAAGGGAAAGAGACCATTAAGATGTAAATGGATTTACAAGAAGAAAGATGGCATTCTTGGTGTTGAAGATCCTAGATGCAAAGCACGGTTGGTTGTTAAAGGTTTTAACCAAAAGGAAGGTGTTGACTTTAATGAGATTTTTTCTCCTATTGTTCGTCACACCTCTATTCGTGTTTTGCTTGCTCTAGTTGCTTTGCTTGATTTAGAATTGGAGCAACTTGATGTGAAGGCAACTTTTCTACATGGAGAGCTAGAAGAAGAGCTTTACATGGAGCAGCTTGAGGGATTTGTTGTTCTGGTAAGGAGCATCTTGTTTGTCAACTAAAGAAATCGTTGTATGGTCTGAAGCAAGCTCCAAGACAGTGGTATAAAATATTTGATTCCTTTATGATTGCGCAAGATTATTCCAGAAGTCAGTTTGATGACTGCGTTTATTTCAGAAAACTTTCAAATGGGTCTTTTATATACTTGTTACTTTATGTTGATGACATGTTGATTGCATCTCCTGACAACTCTTCGATTAGAAAGTTAAGACCCAACTCAGTAATGAGTTTGAAATGAAGGAGTTAGGTGCAGCTAAGAAAATTCTTGGTATGGAGATTCATAGGGACCGTCAAGCTGGTAAATTGTTCTTGTCACAAAAGAAATATATTGAGAAAGTGCTTGATAAGTTTAATATGAGTAATTGCAAACTTGTCTCTACTCCATTTGCTGCACATTTTAAGTTATCTTCAGACCTTTGTCCACAAACAGAAGAAGAGATACAACGTATGTCAAACATTCCTTATGCTATTGCAGTTGGTAGTCTCATGTATGCTATGGTGTGCACTAGACCTGATTTAGCATATGCTGTTAGCACAGTGAGTCGATATATGCATAATCCTGGTAAGGAGCATTGGAATGCTGTGAAATGGATTTTTCGATATTTAAAGGGTACTTCTGATATCGGCTTGGTATTTGACAACAACAAAACTACAATCAATGATGTTGTAGATATTGTTGATTCGGATTATGGCGGTGCTATTGACCGGAGAAGATCTCTTTCTGGTTATTTCTTTACTCTTTGTAATTGTGCTATCAGTTGGAAAGCTACACTTCAGTCCATTACTGCCTTGTCTACAACTGAAGCAGAATATATTGCGGCAACAAAGGGTGTGAAGGAGACTCTTTGGCTTCAAGGTTTGGTAAATGAACTTGGTTTAACACAAGATGTTCTTATTGTGTTTTGTGATAGTCAAAGTGCTATTCATTTGACCAAGAATAGTCGTTATCATGAAAAGACGAAGCATATTGATGTGAAGCATCACTTTATTCGAGATATTGTTGCTGCTGGTAAAATTATAGTGACGAAGATTCACATGTCTGAGAATCCAGCAGACATGCTCACTAAGTCACTTCCAAATGTCAAGTTCCAACATTGTTTGGACTTGATTGGTCTCCACAGTGTTTGAAGACACTACAAAGAACAACTGGTTGAATTCGAGCCAAGGTGGAGATTGTTCGGTAGATTGTGGTAGCTCTCATGCACATAGCTATTAATAGTAATATTAATAGAAGGTTGTAATTTATTTTTCATATTAACCATTATTTAATTGATGGTTGAAATCATTATTGTTAGCTATAAAAGCACGTGTAGTTTTCATTCATTTCAATTCAATGTAACAACTTCTTGGCTCATCAAGATTAATAAGTTTTCTTCGTTAACTACATTTCATTGTTGTTATATTTATTTCTCTAGTTTTCAACTGAGTTTATCCGGTGCTTCCGCATAATGTTGTACTTATACCTTAACACAGTCCTGTAAGCTTTGGAGATAGTAAATTCCTTTTGGGCCTTGTTCATGCTATCCAACGGGGTCATGCGTTTTATATTCATGTGTGTACATATCAAGCATTATTTTATATGTATCATGCACCATCGATCTATAATTGTTGGATAAGAAGCCAAGGTGAGCACACATAAATCCGTAGAATGGCAGTTACTACGTCCTGATTCATAACGGTTCCCAATAGTAACACTGGAACAGCATCCCCCCTTCAAAGTCGAAAGTTGAAACCTCCCCTAAGTAAGTCCATCTCAAATAATGCCTTTCCCAAACCATTTCCCCCTTCTCTATGCACTCAAGCTAGAATTGGTTGCTACTTTAACTTAATTTCTCCTTTTCCCGGTATCATATATATGATCACGGAAGTTACTGCATTGTTTTCAGTAATGGTTTCATCATGCACACTGCCCACTGCTACCTCACCCTGCCTTTAACCTCCCCAGAGTAGCACCGTCCTAAATGAACCTTTCCACAGACCATTACTTGATACCTGGAAGTTCTAGAGCAAACTAGCAACTAGCTAATTGCCTTTTTCGTTTTTATTCCAATTATTATTATTGGTTAGTGATTGGATCAAGTTATTGCGTAGGCAGTGACATAGCATATGAGCCTAGTAGAGATATATTCCAAATTGCATTCCTAATTTAGATGCATGTCATCACTCATTCACTCATCCTTGTTGGGCTGTTAGGCCTTGGGGACGGAAAACATTATTAATTAATTGTTAAACCCAATAAATCAATCAACCGTTACTCTTTATAAAGAGAGCACATTTTCACTCTCTCTAGCAATATAGGATAAGTTCTACACCGAATGAAACCGGCAATTCGTCCACATTTTATGTGATCCCCAATCCGCAACTTTGACCCGTCTTCCACGTACCTACCTTCTTTACATGCTAATCACTCACCACGTGTCTCGCATGCCACTTCTGCTCCTTTCCTCAAGGGAAATAATTTTAACATTAGGAAATAAATAACATGTTATATCCATATATTAATCCATATATTAATGTGAGATGGATGTCTATTCTAATTTATGATATGATAGTATCTCATAGTATCTGAAGCCAAAAAAAAATATTTCATAGTATCTTTGTAATTTTTTTGAGGTATACTATCTTTGTACTCACTCGTTTTTTATTGCTTGATTTAGTTTAAAATTAAGAATACATTATAAATAGGATTACTAGATCTGTTGTTATTTTAGTCAAAAAAAAAAAAAAAGTCTGTTGTTATTGTACACTTTTAGTCTGATTATCTGATTCTCAATACAAATATTATAATTAGTTACTAAAGAATTAATTTTTAATCCTAGTTCCCGAAGAACTAGCTGCTGACTTCATATTCTTATTATAATCTTTCTTATTTCTTTTCTTTTTATTAACACGTTATCATTGCAAACTATAACACATTTAATATTTTGAGAAGTAACGAGTATATATATATATATATATATATATATAAAAGAAGTAACATGATTTGCTTTATTTGTAATTTTGTATTCCTTAATTAATATCCAAATAAAAAAAAACATTTTATGTTAATTTTAAAGGTAGTTATTAAAAGAATCAAAACATTTAATGACATAATAATCAATAATTTATGACATAATTTTTTTTATACTGATAATGCATATATAGTAATAAATTAATAAAAATAGAATTAAGAGTAAAGATTTAAATTGGTACCCAGCAAAAACTACTGAAACATATTTGGTCCCTGAGAAATGAAAAACATCAAATTAATCCTTAATAATATCAAATAATGATTAATTTGATCGACTTTTGAGATTCCTAAGAACAAAAATTGATTTTTTCATTTTCCAAGAATCAAATATATATTTGTATATTGATCTTTATTCTTCAAATTAATTTCATGATACTATTTCGCAAAAAAAAAAAATTGAAAAAATAAAAAAAATTTAAGTTTTTTTTCGATTTACTTCGAGGAGTATCCCACCGCCAACCTGAGACGGGGACTAATCTCCCGCGGGAGTTTGTTCGACACCTCGATGAGTGGCATCCCTCCCAGCTGAGGTTTTTTCTATACCCAAGGCTCGAACTCGAGACCTTAGTTAAGGTACGAGATGCCTTTAACCACTCACACCAATTTGAGTCGGTAAAAAAAAAAAAAAAAAAAAAATAAAAATTAAGTTCATAATATACACGTTGAATGCATTTCCCACCCAAGTCATAGACTCGAAGGAGAGTTTCGTTTCTCCGCATCCCATGTCCCATTCAGGCATTCACTATCTGCCTATAAATATTAGCAAACGAAGCCTTTGTTCCAATAGAAAGCTTGAAGTTGTGTTCTTGAAACCCATCCATTAGGCTTATAATAACATTACAATATAATGTCTTCTGATTCTGATCTCTCTGTTATTCTCCCTCGCGTTCTAATCGTTTCTAGACGAACCCTCCGCAAGAACAAGTTCGTTGATTTCGTGGGTAAGTTTAATTCTCTCTCCTTCAATTTTAATTTCTCTACCGAAACAACATTCCAAATTTCCAGTATCATGATGGGTATTTGGTGTTGTTTAATTTTCAGGGGAATATCACCTTGATCTTATAGTAAGCTATGGTGCAGTACCTGTGATCGTTCCTCGTGTTTCTGGGGTCCACATGCTGTTAAATAGCTTCGAACCAATCCATGGCGTGCTTCTCTGTGAAGGAGAAGACATCGACCCATGTTGGTACGAACAAGAAAGTTCATGTCTTTCTCAAGAGGAGATGGATGAAATCAGAAAGCTTCATGTCAGTGATACATCCATTGATAAAGAGAAAGACTCAATTGAACTCAGCCTCGCCATGCTTTGCCTTGAGAGGAACATTCCCTATATGGGAATATGTAGAGGATCACAGATTCTAAATGTAGCATGTGGAGGCACTCTTTATCAGGATATAGGAAAAGAGGTTTCAAACAAGTGCCCAGAAAGTCAAAGAGTGATGCACATAAACTATGATGATTATGATGGGCATAGGCATGCTGTGAAGGTGGTTGAACACACCCCTTTGCATCATTGGTTTAAGGAGTCCTTGGAAGAAGGGAAGATGGAGATTTTTGTTAATAGCTATCACCATCAAGGGGTTAAGAGATTGGCACAACGTTTTGTTCCAATGGCTTTTGCCCCTGATGGTTTGATCGAAGGGTTTTATGACCCTGATGCTTATAATCCTGAAGAGGGCAAGTTCATTATGGGATTGCAGTTTCACCCTGAGCGTATGAGGAAGCCAGATTCAGATGAATTTGATTACCCAGGATGTCCATATGCTTATAAGGTTTTAAAGTTTTTTCTTCTAAAGCTCTAATTAAGAAAAATTAATGATATTAATTGTTATGATTTAGCTCACATTTAAATTTCAATTCATGGAAAATGTACAGGAATTTGTAAAGGCAGTAATAGCTTATCAGAAGAAGTTGAATAGTTTAACATTTGTGCAAAAGCCTATTAAGCTTAACAAGGAAATGGAGAACAAAAGGGAAATTATAGTGCGTAGTTTTTCACTTGCCAAAAACCTATACACTACTGGCCGTGGCATGAGTTCTCAGAAAGAGTCTGAACTTGAAGCTGGAGCAGAATTTCTTGAGGTACTAAATGCATACAATTGATGATTATTTAAATTTTTGAGCATAAATGTTGTTTTAAACCGTTTTAATTTGGTTGCAGTCAAACACAGCTTTGAGTGTGCAGCAAGAGAATAGGTTAAAGCAAATGGGAGCAACAGTTAGGAATGCAGGATCATACATTGATAGACTGAAGCTGAATGAGGGAAGAGAAAAAATGGCAAGAAATGTGATGGGGAAAATGTCAGTGGAACAGTTGTCTGACCTGTTGTCTTTCTACCACACCATGGGGCAGATTTGTTCTGAAATACTGGAAAAAAAGCTTCATGACCTTATGAATGACTTGGGTTAATGAATCATGATTTTGTTTCCTCTCCTTGCCCTTTTGGTTAATTTGGGGTCCATGCAATGTTTGTTCTTTTCCTTCTGCTTTATTGGGAACTCACATGAATCTTGGGGGTTGGTGCCTTCCAGTGTACATGTTTCAACTTTTTCCTCCTCCCCCTGTACTTTAATTAGCCTTTCTTTTTTTTTTTTTTTTTTTTGATAAACTTTAATTAGCCTTTCTGTTAACGAATATGATGTTAATTTGTCTGTCACTCCATGAAAAATGGAGCATAAAGTGTCCACCAAAAAGATAAAGAAATGGACATTTGTTTTATCTTAATTTCCATATTCATATAGTTACTGTGAATTTAATTGACTGGAAGGTTTGGGTCAAGGTTTTAAATCTGGGTCCGAACCGAAATCTGGGCCCGCGACGTGTTGGTTTTGGCACTCGCCGAAACCACATCGCGACCATTATTGCAGTCGCATCAACTGTATTTTCCCGCAATTGTCTGCAATAAATATAATATATGGATTTATTTAGTTATTCAATCATTTACTTAAATCCATTGAAATGTATTGAACTAAGAAACTTGAGTGTGAAGAAGAGCAATGTGCTCGATCAATTGATTGAATGAAAAGTGAGTTTTCGATGTGGAGTCATAACCTCCTTATATACAAATAATACAGATACATAAAGAAACTTTTAACTTAAGCTAACCATTGTAACCACTTAACTAACTATAACTGTCACTGTCGACAAAAAAACCTAACTATAACTATCTGTAACTAAAGTTAACTAGCTTAACAACTTAATTGTAATAGAATGCATTAAAATGGTAGACTAAGTGCTTGAAGTTTTCTGGGGTGCATGTAAACAGAGGCAATTAACCAGCTGTGACTAATTTGGTGTTAATAGGTCATGGAAGTTCGTTGGTGCTCAAAGGTGTTGTTGGGTACGTTCTAGTACCACTAATGGTTTTGATTTGCAGATCTCATGGGGGTCCCTAATACCTTACGATGATTATGGTATTCGATTTTCACTATTAGTTTTTGAAATGTAATAACCACATGCTAACATTATGTTTCAGTACTAATTTCATGTTTGTTGAGTTGTTGCCAACAGATCGATTCTGCATTTGAGAAATCACTAGTGGAAATAATGTAATATACGGGAATGATTTACGTCAGTTAACCATATGTTTGCCGTTAAAAAGGAGGCGGTGGCAGTTTTGTAAATATTAAATCACTATTTACGTTAGTTGTTTAATAAAATGACGTTAAAAGTGATATGCAAGAATAATAACACTTTTAACGTCAGTTATTTATACAACTGACGTTAAAATTGTGATTTTTTACTTTAGTTAAATAAAAAACTGACGTAAATAATCCTATATTCCTATCTGAAACTCATTCCTATCTTCCTTTCGTTGTCATCTCCCTCGTTGTCACTCTTAACGCAGATATAACTCCATATATAGTGCTTTTTATTTCTAATCTTAATTAGCTTGAATTAATAAACAAATTCATGTGCAAATTAAAATAAATAAACACTTAATATAAAACAAGTTATATATATATAATCAAATCGTATCTCATTGAAGTGATTCATAAGTTACAATTACATGATTAAAAGATAAAAAATTTCTGCAACATAGCCCTAAAATATAAAAAGTTTCTGATTCAACATCAGTTTCTTCTCAGTCCCGTCCTTAGAAACTCCAATGGTTGCATCCCCTTCGTACCCCTCAGTTGAAGTCCTTGATGCTCCATCTGAGGCCACAATCACTTGCTGCGAAATCAGAGGCCAATATCTTAAACATTTGTTGAGGCTTCGTTCCCTTCAAGGGTGAGCAAGAGAGGAGAGTCGAGCGGCTGAGCAAGGGTGCACTCGATCTGTTTCAGCAATGGTCCTGGAACAGTCACTGGCTGCCAAAGCTGAGGTTTTGGAACTATAGCTGTCGATTCTCCTGAAGGATGATAAGGTGAGCAACTCACATTATGTGATTTACTCAACCTTATCATCCATGTTATGTGATTTACTCAACCTCAGAAACTCCAATGGTTGCATCCCCTTCGTACACCTCAGTTGAAGTCCTTGATGCTCCATCTGAGGCCACAGTAACTAGCTATCAAAACCGGGGTGAAAGGGAAAACTTATCATCCATATTATGTGATTTACTCAAACTCAGAAGTTGTTTGACCATTAAGACAGAAACCTTTGAGTCTAGGTATAGGAAGAAATAATAAAATCTCAAATATGCATGGCAGAGCCATATTGTGAGAAATAGAAAACGAAATATAGGGGAAGAAGTGTGTGTATTATAGAGGAAGAATGGTACTTTATATGGAGAAGAGACTGCCTGATTTTCTTCAAAACTGAGTCTATAAACTTAATGATCATTAAGAGGATTAAGTTACAAAGCGCATGGGGAGGTAGCACAGTAGTCAAAGGTATAAATGTTTTTGCAGAAACTGATAAACCTTTAACATCAGTTGTATTAAATAACTGACATTAAAACTATTTTTAAAATAATAAAATATATTTTTAACGTCAGTTGTTCTACATAACTGACGTTAAATAGTTGTCAATTAACGTCAGTTCTTCGTAACAACGGACGTAAAATATTGTTTTAAAGATGGTTTTTGGTTATAACGTTTACACCCGTGCGCTCTGTATGCCTTCTTCACTAAGCTCTGTCTCTGTTCTTCTCTTTTCATCACTCTCACTCTGCCCTAATCGCGAGCTACTCTCCACCGCCACCACCGTGAGGTACACTCTTTCTCTCTCTTTCTCTTAACCCTAACCCAGTCTTTCCCGCTCACTCTCTGCCTTGTGAAAATTGCGCGCACTAACTCTCCTTGTCCCTCTAACTCTCAGCAACCACATCGAATGTTGGCCACCACTCGAGCTCCCCTCCCCACCACCACGCGAGAACCTATTTCTAGTGAGTTCTTTAGGGCACTAATTTTTTTTTTTGGTTTTGAGTGTATGTTGAAATTGTAGTCTCTGTAGTTGAAACTCAGAGTTTGAGTTGTTTGGAATGTCTCTATTTCTGGTCGAGGGCTTTGTGTTTTCTCTTATTTTTCTTCTGCTATCACGACCTATTTCAAAATGGGAAGAAATTTAGAGTTGCTTGTAGCATGTGACATCAACAATTGCTCATTAGAATTCTGTTTTGATAATATATCTTAATCTGCTTCTTTCTTTTCCGTTTTAAGAAACCTGAAAATGGTGTAAATTTGAGATAATATTTGACCACCTAGCTTGTATCATGCTCTCTGGATTGATTCATATGGCTGAGTGGTTATAGTACTGGATATAGCAATAGTCCTAATATGTGTTGTTGCCTGCTTGATGAGAAGAATGATGTGAGATTACTGTAGAAATAAACCACCTAGCTTGTATCATGCTCTCATCTATCATTTTCAAAAACTAGTTTTCAATCTCCCGTATTGTGCTTATATTGGATATATATTTGTATATCTACAGAACCTATCTAGCTATGGATCGTAGTTGGATGGTTTATAAGCGCACAAGTGCTGAGTATTTGAAGGGAGTGGGAGAGTTTATAGAATTTGCTCAAAGGAATGTTCCTAATAGTAATGGAATGTTCTGTTGTCCTTGTGTCAAGTGTTTGAATACGAGGAAATGTACAGTGAAGGATATACGTACTCATTTGATTTGTGAAGGGATTTGCTTGAGTTATACAAGATGGATATGGCATGGTGATGTGTTGTTGAGTACTAAGGCAAGTGTCTCCCAAAGTGAGGACGTTGACGTAGATATGGAGGATGATAGAGTAGAGAACATGATCCGTGATATTGGACAAGAATCTTTTCATCAAGCACATGTGTATGATAGGTTGTGCGGTAATGCAGATAAGCCTTTGTATCCAGGGTGTACTACTCATACACGGTTGTCGGCGGTGCTAAAATTGGTTTGTGTGAAGGCGAGAAATGGTTGGACCGATAAAAGCTTCACTGAATTGCTTGAAGTGTTGAAAGACTTGCTTCCGGAGGACAACACATTGCCTGACTGTAACTATGAGGCCAAGAAAGTGTCCGATGGGTATGCAGTATAAGAAGATACACGCATGCCCCAATGATTGCATATTGTACACGGGTGTTCATGAAGACAATCACGATTGCCCCAAGTGTGGGTTATCACGATACAAAGTGAAGGGTGGTGATGATGGTGATGATCTTGATGATTCGATTTGTGATGCGAGAAAAAAGGGTCCTCTTGCGAAGGTGTTGTGGTATCTTCCAATAATTCCAAGGTTCAAGCGATTGTTTGCTAATGTGAAAGATGCGAAGAATCTTAGATGGCATAATGATAAGAGGAAACGTGATGGAAAGGTTCGTCATCCTGCTGATTCTGTGCAATGGAAGAATATTGATACTATGTTTCCGGATTTCGCCGATGAGCCAAGAAACCTAAGGCTTGGACTTGCTACGGATGGAATGAATCCATATGGTAACATGAGTAGTATTCATAGTTCATGGCCTGTTTTGTTGATAATTTACAACCTGCCCCCTTGGTTGTGCATGAAGCGCAAATACATGATGTTGTCTATGATGATTTCGAGCCCAAAGCAACCGGGAAATGACTTAGATGTTTATCTAAGTCCCTTGATTGAAGACTTGAAAACGCTGTGGGTGGAAGGTGTTGATGTAGTTGATGGGTATTCTCACGAGACTTTCAAGCTTCGTGCCATGTTATTTTACACCATCAACGACTTTCCAGCATATGGTAACTTGTCCGGGTACAGTGTCAAGGGGCATAAAGCATGCCCTATATGTGAAGAAGGCACATGCTACACTCAATTGCATCATGGAAAGAAGACGGTTTACCTTGGGCATCGGAGATTTCTTAGACGTGATCACCCATATCGTAAGATGAAAAAAGCTTTTAATGGATACCAAGAGACTGAAGATGCTCCGACGGTCTTAAATGGAGAGTAGGTTTATCAGAGAGTAAAGGGCATCGATGTTATATTCGGCAAGTCCAAAAAGAAGGGTAAAACTGCTGAGAAAAACATATGGAAGAAGAGGTCGATATTCTTTGATCTTCCATATTGGCGTAAGCTTGATGTCAGACACTGCATTGATGTGATGCATGTGGAGAAAAATATGTGTGATAGTGTCATCGGGACGCTTCTCAACATTCAGGGCAAGACAAAGGATGGTGTGAATGCTTGTCTCGACCTCGTTGCTATGGGTATACGAGAGCAGTTAGCTCCAGTTGTTGAGGATGGTAAGCGGACTTATTTGCCGCCAGCATGTCATGCTTTGTCAAAAAAAAAGAGACAAAGTTTCTGTGGGTGTCTTCAGGGCATCAAGGTTCCACATGGTTACTCTTCAAATATGAAGAGGCTTGTCTCTAGTGATCTTAAATTGGTTTGCTTAAAGTCTCATGATTGCCACATCTTGATGCAACAACTTCTTCCCGTTGCTATTCGTGGTATTGCTCCAAAAAATGTGAGACATGCCATTACTCGGTTGTGCTCATTCTTCAATTCTATATGTAGCAAAGTCGTTGACCCCCGTATGTGGGATGACTTGGAAGTTGAGGCTGCTACAATCTTATGCCAACTGGAGATGTATTTTCCTCCTTCCTTTTTCGACATCATGGTTCACTTGATTGTTCATTTGGTGAGGGAGATTAGATTATGTGGGCCTGTTTTTCTGAGATGGATGTACCCAGTTGAGCGCTACATGAAGATCTTGAAAGGGTATGTGAAGAATCCACATCGTCCGGAAGCATCTATTGTTCAAAGGTATGTTGCAGAAGAAGCTATTGAGTTTTGTTCGGGCTACCTTCATAACACGGATCCTATAGGGGTTCCTAAGCCTCAGCATGATGAGATAAGATGTCAAGGTAAGGGTACACATGGTTTCAGAATTAATAGCAAGGGTCGGGAGGAAGTGCTTCAAGCACATTTGTATGTATTGAACAACATTGATTCTGTTCAACCTTACTTATTTGAACATAAAAGAAAAGTCAACCAAGAAAATCCTCGAATGAGCGAAAGGTGGTTGTTGAACAAGCATAACAAGACTTTCTTACAATGGTTCAAGGAAGAAATGCTTAAGGATGGTAGTACTGCTTCTGATGACGTAAGATGGCTAGCACGTGGGCCTAGCTTCAACGTCATATGTTGGAGCGGATACGACATCAATAACTTTTCCTTTTATATAAAGGAACAAGATAACAAGAGTACCATGCAAAATAGTGGGGTTATGATCGTGGCCGAAGCAATGCACTTCTCTAGTGCAAAGGACACAAAAACCCGTTAAAGCACCGACACCTTACTTTGGATATATTGAGAGATTTGGGTGCTTGATTACACTAAGCTTACGGTACCAGTTTTTAAATGTAAGTGGGTTGATAGTAAAGGTGGTGTACAAACCGATGAATGGGGTTCACATTGGTAGACCTCAACTTCATAGGGAGGTTCTGGGTTGATAGTATTTCATATCCAACAGTTAAAATTTCGTAGAAATCCCCAGAGCGTGAGTTATCTGACTCAGAAGAAGGAGATAAGCTCAACTCGGGTAGCTCCAGACCAGTCACCTTGGAATGTTCATCCTAGGCTCATCCACCGTTGGATCGAGCTGAAATTTTTGGAGAAGGTAAAGGAAAGGTAGTTCCTTTTTCTCACCGTTAAAAATTTTAAACAAACGTCAAGATTGTGAGATATGGGGCCGAAACCGTGACTGATCTTGTGGTGTTTACTGCAGATTTTAAGTTTCTTATTTTGTGCCTTTCAAAATGTGATGTTTAGGTGGGATATCGGAGATTCGGGGATCTCGTTCAGTGTGAGGCAGATTCGAGAGGAGTCGAGTAGGAGTGATCTCCTGACGTTTCTGAGGTCTTACGTTCTTCAGGTGGGGGAAAGAAATTATTTAACGTCGAAAACGACACGGTGACATTCAATTCGATAATGGCGTAGGGCAACCTAAACCCTACATGATAGTGAGTAACGCCCAATATCCATATCACGCTGGGGACTACTTAGTGGTATCTGTGATGATATTGAGATTATGCGTTTATCGCCGTTAGGTTTATTATATATTATTTTATTATTTAATGATTGCCGGCTTGGATTGTTTGACTGGTTGAATTGATGTTGGTAACTGCTGGATGATGATGTTATGAGTTGTGATTATTTTATGAATATGTTATATTATTATTTTATTAGATTTTGATAATGATTATTATTTTGGAAATGATGATTTTATGATATGATGATGATTTTGATGGCATGATTGTATGATGTGATAAGTGTAATAATTAGGCTTAGAGGTTGAGTAAGTAATAAGTTATGTTGAGACATGATGATGTACTGGGGAATTCATACCATATGTGTTAGTAGTGCCTAACCGAGATGATTACTGTGATATGATGATGATGAGTTTATTATTGAGGTTATCTAGGAGATTATGATGAGCGGTTAGGGCACTAGGGAGTGACCTGAAACATGGTCTGTGATATGGTTGACCTGAAACATGGTTTGGTGGACATGAAACATGGTCTTTGGGGCCTATTCCTCGGAAGGAGAATTACCGGGGTTAGGCTAACGGCGGACAAACCCCGACATTATTTCATTTTAGTTGCAGCTATAGTTCATGCGTTGCATGAGCACCCTGACCAGGGTTCAGAGGTGTGCACCGGATTGTGCAGCTATAGTGCCATTACTTTGTATGGGCATCCTCCATCTGCAGACAAGGGTGTGCGCCGGGGACTCTGGGACGTGTCGATTGATATGGATATCCGGATATGGCCGATACCTGATGAGATGATTCATACAGCATTTGCATTGCATCATGATGGAGGGTAGAGGAAAGATGCTAGATGTGGATTGAGGATGATTGTGTTATATATATATATATATTACTTATACTTTTGGAGACGGATGTTTGTGTGCAGTTATAGAATTAAATGTTGCTAAACCCTTTCCACGTTTGACGTTATATTGTTTCTTATCCCCATTCTTTTGTTGTGTGTTGTGTGTACATATATATATATATATATATATATATACACTGTACCTCAGACCCAAACAGAGCAGATGGCGCACTAGGACCACCCATGGATGACTCAGGATCCAGGGTTCCACCTCTCGGGGACCTGTGAGGTGGAGTGCTTAGACGCGAACGGGTGGCTTGTGGACCCGGTCACTCGTTTCGCGGTATATACGGGTCTTATGTCCATCACTACGGGACTTGGCAGGGAGCGCCCATCGGTTTTGTTGGCACGTTTCGTTTCGGCACGACCTTTCCTTCCCCGATAGGGCAGCCCGATGGACATGTACCACCGATGCCTCCCATGTTCGAGATGGCTCCAGTACCCTTCATGGTACCTTTTGATGCCCTGGTACCAGGACCCATACCTGCACCTGCACCGGCACCAGAGCCTGGACTTGCCCCAGTTCCGGAGGGTGTGGATCCCACAGATCCAGTCTATGACCCGTTGGCCGTTTCTGAGGCCCCAGCACCACCCGAGATTAGGGCCACCGGGTCAGAGTCCTCCCGAGTATCCTCCCGACAACTATCATCTCGAGATGCCAGGGAGAACCGATGAATGTTTCAGAGATCTGCCACAGATAGGAGATCTTCTAGTGGCAGTGGAGGCGAGGCAGGTCCGTCGAGACCTCAGGGATACAGCGGGGGTAGTAGTCTGTGATAGCCTAGGCCAGGGCTATTCATGTAGGTGCATGTGTGAGGCTTTTGATATATTTTTAGAGGGGATGAGGTGCCGAGAGGCGGTGAGATATCTTTTCTTTAGCCCTTTTTATGTATTTTGTTATCAGTCTGTATCTATATTGGGATCCTACTGATGGGAATCCCTTGACAGCTCAATATCAGGATATGAAGGTATGTGTATTTATGGTTATGCTTCTGTATGCATGTATCTATTGTTGTTTATATTTGAAGTTTTAAATTTTTCCGCCGTTTTTAACATATAGGCATAACGATAATAATACGCCTAGGTCCTAAATATTATGGGTTTTCTTTAATGGGATATCGAGGCGTCTCAAAAAAGAATGCAAAGTTATTAGATAAATAATAAATATCGATTAATTGAATATATAAAATAATTATTTCATAAAACCTATTAAAAGGATTTTATATTTTTATATAAAATATAGCATAAAATTTATTTTTAAATTACAAATATAAATATTTATGAAATAAATATTATAAGATGAATGATCAAGATACTTACTATCTCTTTTCATTAAATAAAGCCTATTTTTTCTTTCCATGTTAAAGTTGCTTTTATGATTCTAAATCTTCAATAAATATAATAAAATTAAGCCATTAGATTAAATTAAGAATAATGGTTAAAATTTGTGTCAAAGTAAAATTTTACACCATGGTATCAATTGAACCTAACTCTCATACACACACACACACACACACACACACACACACACACACACACACACATATATAATATATATATATAGTCTTTATCCCATGTAACAGCCCGATGTTTTGATGACAATTATCTAGGTTTAAGTTTAAGTCCTAAGGATTATTTAGAGGATTAGAATTGATTAGAAATAGTTAAAGTGTTTAAAAACTGAATTTTTAAAGAGATAATCGATTATCTTGTTTGGAATAATCGATTACAGGTTCTGAGGAACAACAAACTGACCAACAGAAAAAATATAATCGATTATTTCAATCATAATCGATTATTCACTCCTCAGAATCGATTATGAGTATCTGGAAGTGAAAAACCATGACCAGGTTCAGTCATAATCAATATATTTCAAGCCATAACCGATTATGACAGCAAATTTTATATAAATACCCTGTTTCGAACCAGAAATGCAGAAAATGGGTCTAGGGTTCCAAAAACGCATTTTAGAGAGAGAGAGGGGGGGCATAAATGAAGAGAAATGCATGGGAAAAGAAGGGAAATCAAGGAAAAACATGAAGATAACAAAGATTGAAGGAAGATCAAGCTATTTGGAGGTTGAAGAACAAAGAGATTGAAGTAGAAAAGAAGAAGAGGAAGAGAAAGAAGAGGTGCAAGGGTTTAAGATCTTCCTAAAAGGTGAGGAATCACAATCTTTAAACCCCTCTAAGCTTTAAGAAGATGCTTATGTTAGAAAATGCATGTATAAGGTTTAATGAAGATTTGATGAATTTATATGTTTGAAGTGGTTTTATTTCTAAGTTTAAGATACATGATTTGAACCAATATCTTGTTGTTTATGAGCTATTTTATAGATATTGGTCAAGTGTTATATATTTATTTGAAATATTTTAGGTTTATGTTTTATGAAAAATGTGTTTTTAAGCAGTGTTTACAAAAACCGGACCGGACCGACCGGTCCCCGACCGGTTTAAACCGGGACCCGGGACCTAGGCCGGTTCGGTTGGCCCCCTGAACCGGCCTTTGCTTGAAACCGGCCTCAGAACCGTCGAACCGGTTCAAAACCGGTTAAAAACCGGTCATAACTGGTTGTGAACCGGCCTGGACCGGTTTGCTAAAAAAAATTTAAAAAATTTTAAAAAATAATAATAAAAAAGGATTTGGGTCATCCTAGTCAAAAACCCAATTCTTTTGTCTTCTAACATATGTGGGCTGATTGTAGATCTTTGGGTTGACTTTCCCTATGGAGATGATTTTAACATATATCTTTACATTTATTTAGTTTAATTTTTAGTTATGTTGTTTTTTTTGTTTAATATTGTTACAAATATTATATTAAAAAATTAAAATAATATTATTTAATTATAACCGGTTCAACCACGGTTCAAAACCTCGGTTGGACCATCGAACCTTGAACCGCTGCCTTTCACCGGTTCAATGGCCAGTCCGGTTTTGTAAAACCTTGGTTTTAAGGGAAGATCTGATGTTGGAAGTTTAATGATATTCCTCATGAGTTGATTATGAATTAAGGTTTTCATAAAAGATTATGTTTATGAAAGAGATGTTCAAAAGAATGTTTGATGAAATGATTTCTTGAAAGATAAGGGAGGATTTGTATATTTACAAATGTTAAGTTATAATACTATATGTTTGATGAAGAAGATGCTTTTCATGAGAAGTTTGAATATAATGCTTAAGTTGATGTTTTTATGAGATTATTGTATTGTTGATGGTCCTTAGGAACATATGATGCTATTAAGAAGTTATTTATGAATGTTAAGGGAACGACATTATTATGAGATTATTATGATGTTGAGGGTTATCTTCATGACATTTGCATTGAGGTAAGGCAGTGGGACGCCCTGCCGGATGGTGAGCTCACGTACCATTGAGGTTGAGGATACATTCCCTATATGATGATGTTTCATATATGATGATGTTATAAGGTTATTCATGATGTCTCATAGGAGATGATGTCTCACTAAAGCTTATGATGTTATAATGCTATGATATAATGTTTTATTTGAGTTTTTGATGTTATAAGGATATTTATGATGCCTCCTATGATATGTTGTTTTATTAGAGCATAAGGTTGATGTAAAAGTGTACAAGTATTTTATGATGGATTATATGTTCTTCATGTATATAGTTTTTATGATAGCTTGAGGGGATTTTTCCGGAGTTCTTCCGGCTGGTTGTACTGCTGTTTTATTAAAGTGATTGTAATTCCTCATTGAGACGTAGTCTCACTTTAGTAGTGCAACCAGATGTGGATGCATGTTTTAACAAGGATTAACGTGACATAGTGAAGATGAAGAAATGGAAGAATATGAGTAGTTAGTTTTGCTCAGTGACATGTCAAAGTAATAAAGTTTATGTATTTGGACATTTTTAATGTGTAAATGTAAATTATTGTAAGAAAAATAAGCATGCATATAAATTTTTTATTGAGTTTTCAAAATTATGTTTTTAGTATTTTATGAGGTTTAATTGTTATATGTAATGTAATGTAACAAGAAGAGGTGTTACATCCCAGGCTTAAAGTAGTATATATTTTTAGTGTAAAAAGTTTTGCACCGTCATCAATTAACATGTTGATATGTATGCTTTTATTTTAAAAACTAAAAAGGAGAGAAACAAAAAATACTGATTTGTTAAAATATTATTGGATATCAGTATAAAAATCATTTATTCTGACAGTAAATAGAAATTAAACTAATTTTTAGCTTCAACCTATTTGTACACAAATAATATGCACCTATTTAGCGGTAAAAGACATTAAAGTTCAGGCTAGTAAGTTGCAACCAGGGGCTTAACCACTTAAGTAATTTGTATGATGTTATATGTTTAGATTTTATTACTACCATTTATAATAAGTAGGATAAATAATTTATCAATTTAAAACATATTCTTGTTTGTTTCTTCTTAAACCGACAAAGTACAAACCAATCAAAATAAAAATAATTTTTTTTTATAAAAAATAGCAATTTTATGTTTGATCATATTGAATGTATAGTAGGTAGTCTTTTGCAATTACCTACCACATCCACCGAACGTTCAAATAAAAGGAAGGTGTGTATACCCAAAGGCCCCAGAAATATAATTAAAACTGGAGCACCCCTAACCACATATGCTTAGCTTCTATATATCTTTCGAGAACCAGAGCAACAAACCACATATAATATTGCAATCTTTCAAAAATGCATTTTTTGTGTGTGTGAAAAATGCCAAAAATACACATTGAGTCCAGAGCTAGCAGGCAAAATCATCCAACAGAACAACAACGTTAATTAAGCCTATTAATAATAAACTAAAAGCCATAATGTAGCCAATTTTATAGAAATAAGCGTATAACTGACTTTAAAAAATGTAGTTGTAAACTAATCTGATATGAAATGAATACTTCAAGTCAAGTTGATCAAGTGAATTAGATTACAGGCAGATAGCAATGGCATGAATGAAGGTTACAACTAAACATATTTCAAGATATATATCAGTTTTGTAGAAATGAGATGTAGAAAAAGGAAAGCCCAGCTCAATATGAAAATCACATGTCTACGTCTAGACACAAATTTCTCACCTGGTGGTGTCTAGTCTAGTTCTCCTAGCATGTAATTTCAAAATTTGTTCTCAAAGTGATGGTGACATACACATTATTGATGGTGAGTGGTGATATACACATTCTCTTATTTTCTTGCACAAGTTTTGAGAGTACAATGACATACTAAGAAATCATTTGACTGTCTTTTACTGCATGCAACTGCAAGTAAATAGTTTCATTACAAGCAAGAAGCGATCATAGTTATGAGGATAATAATAGGCTAAGTGAGGTTTGTCATGAAGTCTCTTTTGATTAGAGATTTTTATCAAGAGTCCAATGAAATGTCCAAAGTGACTAAAGAAAATGAAAGGATCAAAGGAAAATGTTTTCATTAGTGTGCCTCCTAAATAATTACCACAGATTAATAAGCACTTAAGCAAAAAATGAGTAAATTTGCACTCTGTATACTATCATTTTAGTGTAACCTATGCAACAACAATTGGCTGAAAACAAAATCTATGCAAAAAGTTCTGGTAACTTTTTTTACAAACAAAAAATAATAAAACTTTTAAGTGATGCTTCCACTAATTTACGAAAAACTATTAAGGTATTTGGGGGTTTTTTTTTTTAATAGACAAATGTTAGTATGTTAGTTGTTAATTTTTTATCATTTACCAAGGATTGAACCTTGGACCTCCAACACTTTCAACATCCTACAAAGTTATGATACTTCACAACTTTTGTCATGGGCGGGAAATAGGCACATGATAGGTTTTTGTAACCGTACTAATTGATTTGTTTTGATTGATTTAATTTTAAGGAGAATACTAACGAGTGCCATTATTAGGACATTGTTTTTAATGAACCAAAAAATGAAAATTCGAATAAGAAATGGTGTATTTAACGTTTTGAAAAGTGTTACACTTAATTTTCTAATGCAAACTTTTATTATGTGGTTTGTTATCCAATGCTCTTAGGGCTCTCATTAGCAACATCCTGTTTTTAATTCAAAATCTCCATTTATAAGTTAATTCTTTACCAAAGAAGCGTTGTTTTTTGTGCAGGTATGGGGACGCATTTGGTTGATTTTCCTTTTAAAGTATGATGAAACGGTGATGCAGGGGGCTGGAAGAGTAGAAGTTAATTAAGAGTAGATGAGTTATTTGTTGTAGTTGTTGATGTTTATTTTGAATACTTTTTTCGGGGTTCTGCATTGAATTAGTTAAATATTGACTTGGCATGCAGTTGGAGACTAAAATTGTATGTAAGTTTCATTTTGTAGTAGACAAGTGTTCTTTCTTCTTCAGGTCTTCGTTATAACTGAAGCTTGGAGTAGTTTTTCCAGTGTGCTGAGATCTCTTATTAATGTAGTGCAAAATTTGTTTTAGAATAATGCTTGGCCTTGGGGCAGCACATCATCTCACGGTTGGTCGAGGTGGTACAATTATAGTGAGTCCGAATTCCGAAAAATAAGAGAGGACCGCATAATAATATCGTTAAAAAGTTAAAATTGTATCAAGCAAATTATGGAAATGGATCTTTTCTTATGAAATTTGACGTAAGGTTGCGTGTAGAGTGATATAGAGGCAAAAAACTTAAAGAGGTCATGTGAAGAGAAATAGATATAAACTTGAAGTTGTAGGGAAACCTGTTATACACACTAATATCTCTGACATCAATATCACAGAATCAGAATGTATATTGTTGAAAGCGAGATGTGATAGATGGTGAGAATTGAAATAATACGCGTATAAGCGTTTGGCTTTGTTTATTATACCGGTTCTCATATTTCGTTGGATGATGCTCTTCCAATTATATACTGTATTTTTTACCTACTATGAGGACACATGGATCTGAATGTATAGGAGCCCAGTAAAATGTGAAATTAAATGATCTTAACGACTATCATGTGTGGCCTTAACTTCCTGAAGCAGTTGGTAAGGTAACATATATTAATTAGAAAGAGAAGTAGCATAGTGTCTTAAATGTTATTAAATGATTAACTTTATTTGGCAAAGTGGAGTAATCCAAACTTGAACCTTCCTATACCGTCCAAAGTTTCACAATTTGTTATCAAACCTAAGCTAAAGCTTTCGTGACATGAATAATTATAAGGATCACCTGCATGTTATTTCAATGTATTACCTGTTGAGAAAATGGAAACAAGGCACTAATAAAATTTCCTCTCTATCTCACACATTCTCGCAATAAGGAAAGCAAGAATTAAGAATGATTGAATTGTAATTCATTCTACACCCACTAAACAAACCTACAGCATGTATGCCTTATATAGGCTTACAAATATAATAAAATAAGAAGAAACTTATCAATTATATAAGTAAACTTAGGAAATAAAATATTAAAAGACTTATCAACTAAGTAAACTTAGGAAATAAGATATTAAGAGACTTATCAACTAAGTAATCCGAGTCAAAGTTTGCAACTCAATTCTAATTTGAACTTGCAACTTGAAAAGTCAAAGTTTGCAACTCAATTTGCAATTGAATTTGCAACTCAAAGTTGTAGTAAGACTAGGCAACCTTTTCTTATCATGATAGATAATAATTATTGATTTTCTCAATATTACTTCTCTGTGGTCCTAACATACTTTACTCCCTCATTGAATTTTATCACAGATACAACGGCTAGAAAGGCAGTGAGTGACATTGCTATTGTCGTACCAGATATTTTAAAAACCATTGACTGCAGCATCGGGCTAGACATTTACTCATAGGTAAAGGGATTACATTGAAGATACAAATCTCATTGATATTAAATTAAAATGTAAAATTTTATTGTATTGAAACTGCCATGTAGAAATTGAATATAGCATATCATTCATACCCGGACATGCCTTTTATCTATCATACTTTTCATTTGAATAAGTTCATATAAAATTATATAATATTATTTCAATTTTCATATATCATATCATTTTTTCATGCATTAATCTATTATATACCAATTTTTCATGCAGATGAGCATCATTCCTGCATTTTTTCTACAAGGATAAGGGCTGGTAGGCCCATCTTGCTAATATATTTGTTCCATTAGAATATAAACAGCAGGAGAAAAAGAAGCTAGGTTGTCCATGAAAAGTACATCTTTAGATTAGATTTGGCACCAAAGTAATATGACCATAAACCTACTTTTTATTCTTGTTGAAAGTAGTTTGTTAATATACAATCATCAAGGTTTTAAATTGCGGTCGCGGTCGTGGTTGCGGTTGTGTGGCATTGTTGATATTGCGGGAAAATACGGCCGATGCGGCTGCAATTACGGTCGTGATGCGGTTTTGACAACATGTCGCGGCCCAGATTTCGGTTTCGGACCCAAGTTTGAAACCTTGAACATCATGCACATGCATATATAGCACCAAACTATAGAAGGCTCAATTTGCTTCACAATTTCGAGTTTATTTGCATGTATGCATTCCTTGCCATTCATTTCCATTTCTTAGCATTCAAAATTTGTGTATGTTTGATTGGACTTAGTGTTGAAGATAATTTTATACAATTTTTTTTATACCAGCAAATTTATTAACCATCTCAAAAACGTGGTTGATATTATCTTACCAATAAAACGTGATATTTGAATTTGAATATCATTTCATTGTGATATACAAAATTAAAATTTGATTGAGTATTTCCTGTTAGAATTATTTCTAATAATTCTTGTGGGCTACAATCAATTGTGGATTTTAGTTTGCGAAAAACGGGCTAATGTTATGATCCATTTGATGATGCTTAAGCCTACTAATATGGTGATCTATTTATTATTTATAATGGGTTATTGGCACCTAATTCTGATCTGTGTGGGTAATAGTGTAGGCCTTAACCTATAGGCCCGTAATGGGAGGTGCCTAGGGTTATAGTTACTATTATATATAGTTGGCTAGGTCCCCTCTGCCGTCACGGATAATATAATCAGTTGCTCCACGACTTGCCCCATTGACGGCTGTGAATTGGGAGTGTGTGAACAGGTAGGGGAAGACTTGGTCTTTCAATTTCAGGGACTTAGAGTTGACAAGGAATCTACCGTTGATGAGAATTTTAATCGTTGGTTAGTGATTATGTCTTCAACTAGGTAAGTACCAAATCGATGTTCTAATTTCATATAATGTGATCCATGAGGCTTCAATTTTATCTTACATTTGGTATCAGAGCCTTCTTTATATGATTTAGGACCTGATTATTAAACATAATAATCACTGTTTTACTGTCAAATTTCTGGTTCCATCATTATTATTATTTTTTAATCATGATTTTTGTTTTTTTTTATGATGTGTTTTTTACGGAAATTGTTTTCGAAAAATTGGAACCAAAACTGAGTGGGCTTTTATAGAGCATAATTTTATGAATCCATTGACATAAGAATCACGAATTTTCGTTCACTATGGAGTGAGAAATCGAATAAAAACAGTCGCAGTTAGGGTTCGTCAAAGTCGCGATCTTGAGGCTGAAAATCTCATGTTTTGCTGTTAAAAATTGGGGTTTTTACCCTATAACAATTATAAACTTGATTTTGATCGAAACCCATGCAAAATCGCGACGAAACGAGACCAAAATCGAATCAAACTGGTGTATGAACAGTAACTGCGAATTTTCTCATTGCTGGAGGTTGAAGATGACCTCTCATGTGCGCGCACGCCCACTCGCGGTCCAGGGAGAGTGAGGGAGAGTGTGGGCCCTACAGGAGGATTTTTTTGACACCGTTTTTTGCATTGTACTCTCATCTCTGTGCTTGATTTTACTATATATTTTTTCATAATTTTTCCACTGTGATAAATATTTTTATGAAAAATAATGCATTATATTGCTTATTTAATTATTTTTATGGGTGAAATTTACATAAAAAAATATGTTGGAAAAATAATTGACCATATTTTGGATTTTATGGTGATGGTCACTCTCCCTGGATGACATTGTGAGATTATATGCTCTTAACTTTTGATATATGTTTTAATATGTTTACTTATTGAGCTGTATATTGTCATTAAAACTGTTTAAGTGTAAAACATGTAAGGAATGCTATTAATATTGATATATGACCAGTATGAGTGTTGTTTTTGATAAAGTACCTTCTGGGTCATGGTTTGGCAAGAGAAAAGTGATTCCTATGCAAGAGTTTTCGTTAGTTGTTATGGGTCGTCACCGCCAAAGTGGGACCACCTATTTCAATTGATGGAAATTTCTTTGTATTTTGAGGAATGCTTTTAATCATTACATGCAGTTACCTGCCCAAAGGGGGTTATTGCATGTTATGTTTGGAAGTTCACTGTAGATGGAGTTAATGGGGAATGCATTGGACTAAGGGATTCGTCTGCCCAAAGGGGACAATTTCCTGAACTCAGTGTATGCTCACTGATTAAGCCATCAGAGGTTTTGACCTTGGTTCTGACCTTGGTTTGTGCGTTCTGCCCAAAGGGGAATGTACTATTTTATTGGCCTCGTTGTGATAGCATCTTTTATTTGGCTATATCTTGCCATATTATTTGTTGTAATGCATTCGTGTTTTGTCTTAGCAGTGCCTTTTTCCCATGAACAATTGTTTCGCTTCAATTGAAAATTTTGACTAGCTCAAACTATAACAAGTGGAAACTAGACTTGATTCTATATGAGTTTTATTTTTGTTATCTAACGTTTGATTTTATGACCCATTTGAAAAGTTATATAAAGTTGATGATACCATTAAATTGGCTTCCGCTTTTGTCGGCTCTACACAAGGATGAGTGTTACACTCTCAAAGGTTGGTTAAAAGATATTTTGGTTATTGATGTATTGTATAAATGCATAAGTAGAGAAATTTATTCTCAAAGGTGTTAATTTTTAAAATATATATTTTGGAATATGCATTTATATACAAGAGTGTGACATTCTTTTAGAATGTTGTGACATGGAAATTATTGGGTTCCTTTATTGGCATGATTTTGGAAGATTATTTCTAGTACACAATCATATTATTATTTTCATTAATGGTGATTATTGTCACTCAATTATTTGAAAGATTTGGAAAAATAATATTTGATATATATGGATTTGTGCTCTCTATGAGTGATATAAATTATATAAATTTGGAAATATATTTTGCATGATAAATACAACAAGTGTGTTTATGTGATATCACAAGTGAGATAATATCCATTTTGGAAAGCCTTGAATAATTATGCCTTGAATATCCATTGGATGGTTAAATAGGTACTTATGCACATATTTTGTTTCCTTTTGAGAATTTTATTATTTATGTTATGTTATAACCTTTCATGGTTATTACTTTAATTAAATTGGAGATTTGGGGAGCATATGTGAGCTATTTTAAGTGCTTCATCTTGAAATGAGATCCATTGTTTAAATGTGATTTTGGTATATTGTTTGTATTTTCCGCTGCGTAAATATCTATATTGAAAAAGGGATCTAGTTTATTAATTCTTCCAGCTGATATTAAGAAAATAATATACTGGAAAGAGTATATACCATAATCTATATATGTACATGATATTGTGTACTTGACTGATGCTATGAAAGTTAATACTTTTAGTGTATATCATATATTTTAAAGTGTCAATTTAGTTAATTATATGAGCTCCTATTTGGATTGTTGTACGTGCAAAACTTGGTTATTGGAGGTGCACTGGTCTAGGAGATCTGTCTGCCCAAAGGGGATAGATTTCTAAACTTGGTGTTTGCTCATTGAGTAACTCATCATCAAAGATTGTGGATGATGTTAATGGAGGTGCATTGGTCTAGGGGATTTGTCAGCCCAAAGGAGATAATTTTCTGAACCTAGTGTATGCTCATTGATTAACTCATCTGAGGTTCTAACTATGGTTGCGACCTTGGTTTCACACTCTGCCCAAAGGGGAATGTGTTGTTATATTGGCCTCAAAATAGCTTGATTTAAGCTGAAGTTATGTCTTGCCTTGTTGTTTAGCTTAATGCATTTCAAGTTTTGCTTAGTAATCATTTTTAAATAACAACTGTGTTGCTTATTTTGTTATGGAGCAAGAACATTTCTATTTTTTAGAAAGACACGTTTCTGAGAAAAATGTGTTTTGATATAATAATTTTGAAAAAGAAGAAATAACGGTTTCAAGTGTTTCCTTTTTTTGGCCATGAAAGAGTCTTGTGTTTTTTAAACCTTACTCTTTTGGTTAGGTTAATACCTAATGGATTTTATTAATGATGTACATCATAATATATCAAGCTTATCGTTACTATGCATCTATATTAATTTTGATCAAGGATATATGGATGATACACGTGATTGTGATTTAATTATTAAGACACACTGTGTAGTTGTATTATTATTATTTTGATTAGTGGCATATGTTTGCTATCATTATGTTGGGCTTTTTATGTTTTGGGTATGATATATCTTGGTATGAATTAGTTTTGGAAGTCTATGTGAATATTTGGTCATGAAAGTGATTTGTTTACATAGCATGGAAGGACCTTTAGTCACTGTTTTACAAGATATATTTTCTGAATTATTATATATGATCGAGCACTCAAAAGGGGGCCATAATATGTTATAATTCTGGTGAATTTCATGAAGTACGCTTGTAAAGACACAATGATCGTAGACTTATTATGTTCTATTATGTTAGCCACAACGACTTGAATATATGTTTGTCTAAAGGAGACATTATTTGAGTTGGGTTGTAGTAGAGGTGGCAAAATGGGCTACCCGGCCCGCCATGGGCTAGCCCTATGCGGGCCAGGGCTTTATAGGGCCGGGCTAAAAAGGCCCGGAATCAATATGGGCTGTAAAATAAGTACCCAAGCCCAGCCCTATGCGGGCTGTGGGCTTATGCGGGCTGGCCCGGCATTTTTCGCCAAAAAAATTTATTTTCAATCATTTTTATTTTGAAGTTCCTAAAAGTGACTATTGGCTAATAGCATTGTGTATATGTGTGGATCAGCCGACCAGGACATATTTATTTTCAATCAACCTAAGTGTTTGTAACTTTGTATTGAAAACATTAGGCTATGATTGAAAATATAATAAACATAATCAATGTTGTAAAAGAGAACTTTAGAATTAGTTCCCGTACAAAACATAAAAAAACTCCTTAAGTTCAAATAGAGATATATTTAAAGTCTCCTTGAGTTCATATAGTGATATAGAGATATATTTAAAGTCCAATAATTACATCAAAAAATAAGCAAGTCCAACAATAGAAACAATGAAAGTCCAACAATAGAGACAATAAAAAAGTCCAACAAAAATAAACTTCACAAATAACAAAGAAAGTCCAACAGTAACAACGATATATTTAAAATCCTATATTTTGGCATCAACATTGACATTTAATCCTCCTTGAGAAAGCTTTACATCTTCAAAATTGATAGCCTCTCGCTCATCATCATCATCTTCATTATCATAATCTAAAATAAAAAATAGACTTTGTTATGAATTTTTATATAAATCAATGACTTGATTTTAAATCCTAAAAATGATAAAGCTTAAAAAAACTTACCAACAAAACCATGTAACCAACTACATGTGCACAAGAGAGCTTGAACCGTTTCATCTCGCAAAGAACTCCTATACTTGTTCAAAACTCGAGAGCCAATGCTAAAAGCCGATTCTGATGCCACAGTGGTTATTGGAACGCTCAATATATCACAAGCCATCCTTGCAAGATCAGGACATCTATGACTTCTTTCCTTCCAATAAGATAAGATATCAAAATTACCCGATGATGGAATCCTTGGCTCCTCCAAATAGAGATCAAGTTCGGATTTTCCAACCGTGGTAGTTTGTGTGCTTTCATATGCTTCAAAATCCTACAAAATAAATGACCAAATGAATTCAAATATATATATATATATATGAAATATTGATTAAAAGAAATCAACATATGAAATAAAATAGTAACAAAATTAAGAACTTACTTCATAGCAACCAATCTTTTCCTTTCCTCCTCCAATTGAAGATTGTACTTGTTGTGAATGACTCAAATTGGAAGGGACACCATCTTTGACATACTCATCATAAAGCCTATACAAATTCATCTTGACCTTTTGCAACTTCCCTTCACAAGTGTTTGGATCAACTCTAGAATTGAAATATCTCAAGAAATTGAACTTCTTGGTTGGATCAAAAATAGCCCCAAATGCCAATACCATATTTGTACTATAGTCACTCCAATACTTGTCAAATTTTTCTTTCATTTTGTGAGCCATGCTTCGAATCAACAAATCTTCATTAGTCAAGTTTGAGACCAAAAGATTCTCTATCCTCCATATTTCTCCAACAAATAGATTTCATGTAGGGTAAGAAGATCCAGATATCAAGTTGGTAATAATGTAAAATGGCTTCAAAAATTCACATAATATTTCGGCTCTTCTCCATTCATCACTTGTGGGACACCACTTATAATTTGCATTGTCACACAAACTTAAGCTACGAAAGGCACGACGATAGTTAATTGCACTTTCAAGCATTATATAAGTGGAGTTCCATCTAGTGACACAATCCGGCCTCAACCCGATTGATGTGTCAATCCCACCAACTTTTTTAACACATTCGAAAAATTGAATTGTTCTACTTTCTGATGCCCTCACATAAAGCACACTTTGTCTAATTTTATGCAATGCATCACCCACTACCTTTAAACCATCTTGAACAATGAGGTTCAAGATATGAGCACCACATCTTACATGAAAGAACTCTCCATTAAGCAACAAGCTATTTGACAATCCCAAGTGTTCTTTTAAAATATTTTGCATGTTGCCATTTGACGAAGCATTATCCAAAGTGAGGGAAAAAACTTTTTTTTCTATACCCCAATCGCTTAAAAATTCCAACACCTTCAATGCTAATTCTTGCCCCGTGTGTGGGGGTTTCATGTGAGCAAATGCTAGAATCTTACTATTTAAGTTCCAATTCACATCAACATAATGAACAGTCAAAGAAATGAAACCATGATTGGTGCATGCAGTCCAACAATCAGAAGTCAAGCAAACTCTACCAGAAATTTGAGCCAGTTGTGATTTTAACTTTTCTTTCTCTTCCTTGTAGGTTTTCAACACATCGGCTTTAATTGTATTTCTAGTAATGAACCTACAATCATCATTCAAAAATTTTTGGTAATTTCTGAAGCCTCTCCACTCAACCACGTTAAATGGTAAACCATGTGAAATAACCATTTCAGCTAAAAGCTCACGATTAACCTTAGGGTCAAATTTTCTCTTTTTCAATTTTCCTTCAGCATCAACAAACATACTTCCCACATCACGAAACTTAATAAACTTACAAGTGTCCTTATGACGCTTTAGATGTGAAGTTCCATTTTTAGGTGCACAACCCAATATGTTTCCACACCCCTTGCATTTACATTTTTCTTTCCCATCTTTATCAACACCAATCTCATCAAAATATTTCCATACCTCAGATGTTAGGTTCTTAGGCTTTTTGGCCTTTGGTTGAGAAAACTCTGGATGTTCTTGTAGAGTATTATCATTACTAACTAAATTAGTTGGAGGAATGGGCAGTGGTGGGGTTTCCAGTATTTGACAATCAGTAACAACATTGATATCCTTTTCAATACAATCATCCATATTGCAAGAAGACAATTCAAATAACAAATCTGAAACAATTACACATTGATAGCAAGTATTATAATCTAAACAAATATCAAATCAAACTCACAAATATCACAAGGTAAACGTAAAGATCCAGAAAACAGAACTAAAAGAGAATGAGATGATATAGAACTGTTACCCGTCGGAGGAGATGAATGGCACCGGAGACTGAGGTGTAAGGAACGCCACCGCAGCTGTCAGTGAGGAGCCGCCGTCACAGTGGCTGTCAGTCGCGGAGGAGGAGGAGCCGAGGAGGAGCTGCCGTCGCACGCCTGAGAAACCGCCGTCACAGTCGCTGTCAGTCGCGCAAGGAGCAACTGTATTACAGTCGTGGAGGACCGCCGTCGCACGCCGGTGAGTAGCTGCCGTCCCGTGCCGTGAGGACCGCCTCTGACTAGGGTGAGTGAATAGTGATTGTGAAGACTGGAGTGAATTTTGAAGGCAAAGACGTAAAGTGACGAGTGAATAATAGGGGTTACTTAGTTAGGCTGTACCGCTGTAGCCTGTAGGCAGTCTCAGAGTGAGTCTGTGAGTGACTAGAAATTGGGTTGGGCCCTCTTGGCCTTTTTTTTTATTTCCATTTTTTTTTTAGTTAAATAAAAATATATATATATATAAAAGTGACCGGGCTACCCGAGCCCGATGCGGGCTAGCCCGATACGGGTTCGAGCTTCATCGGGTAGGGCCAAAAAGGCCCGAAATTAAAATGGGCTCAAATTTTAATACCCAAGCCCTATAATTCATAGGGCTTATCCAGCCCGGCCCGGTGGGCCCAGCCCATTTTGCCGCCTCTAGGTTGTAGTCTAATGTGTTAGCTTCATGGTTAAGAGATTTTTTGATATTTGTCTGTGTTGCCCAAATGAGAGTGCTTAATGGATGATAATATCCTCAAATGGCTTGTGTTGTTAATGGTTGGATTTTATATTACTTTTGAGGATCTTATCAACTGATATATTTGTTTTAAAATATATGAATTGAAGGATTTTACTATATATGTTGTCTCATTTGATTTCCTATTTGAAATCATGATTTTACTATCAAATTTATTTATTGAAGATTTACTATAAGTTTTATAAATCTAACATGGCTGGATCTTGACATCAGTGGGAGGGTTTTGACTTTTGTCATTATTTGATGTCAAGAATGATAGTAAAAATATTTGATGAAATATATAATTTTGGGATATTTTGGTATTTTGGATATTGAAATACTTTTGAATATCATAGATCCCTTATTATGCTTATTGATCTTGAAATTTTATATGATATCATAATCATGATATGGAATGTATCTATAATATTTGATACTTTGACAAAATAGCTTCAAGTTTCTTTAACAAAATTAATTTTGTGATTTTGTTACATACCACGTAAAGTGTTTGGTTAAGAAACTTGTGACATGGCTTCACTTTGAAAATTATTGTGATAATAATTATACCTTAAAATGACGTTAAACATTTGGAAGTGAAGCAATTGATGTCAAGTATGTTTTGAAAAATAAAAATATGATGATTAAACACGTCTATGTTAATTTTGTGTTAGTTATTCTATTAACCAAGGGACTCAGGCCTTAGAGTTTAAAAATCATGTTGAGACATGGGCATTGTGAGTTCGTATAATGGGCTTGGTTAGTGGGAGCTTGAGTTTTATGTAACTCTTCTCTATGATGTCATATTTTTATTTTGAACACTTTGGTGTTTCTTGTGATATTTTCCATTTGATTTGAGAAATTAATGATAAGTTGAATATTGTTTTTATATACTTTTGTATATGTATATCAAATGTGAAAATTTGAAGCTCGGTGTCATTAGGACCACTATGCCAGTGGTTGACACCATGTTGGAGCTGAAGCACTGTTTTTTTATAAGCTTGGCGTCATTGGGACCACTATGCCTCTGGTCGATGCCATGTTGGAGCTAGGACATTATAAAAATTTAAAGCTCGGTGTCATTAGGACGACTATGCCCGTGGTTGACACCATGTTAGAGCTGAGGCATTCTTATTTTGAAAGCTCGGCATCTTTGGGATCACTATGCCTGTGGTCGATGCCATGTTGGAGCTGAGGCATTATGAATTGTTAAGCTCGGTGTCTTTGGGACCACTATGCCCTTGGTCGATGCCATGCTGGAACTGAGGCATTATGAATTTTTAAGCTCGGTGTCGTTGGGACCACAAGCCTGTGGTCGATGCCATGTTGGAGCTGAGGCATTGTGAATTTGAAAGACTCGGTATCGGTTGGACCATTATGCCTGTGGTCAATGCCATGTTTGAGCTGAGACATTATATATTTGAAGCTTGGTGTTGTTGGAACCATTGTGCACGTGGTCGACACCTTGTTGGAGTTGAGGCATGATGGTTATTTTTATTAACCATGTAGTTTCTTTGGCCTTCTGGCATTTGAGAGAAACTGAGGACTGACAAAGAAAATAACAGTATGGATGTTTGATCACATTGGCATGTCATTTTCTTGCTACACTCCACATCGATGACTATCGACGGAGTCGGTAATATTTGTAACTATGGAAGGTCCCATATCAATAAAGGGTATGACTACCGCCATGATTCGATATTACTTGGCTTTTGTTGGATGGAGTCTTAATTAGGTGTTGCATCATGGGATTATTTGTTTTGTGGCCACATTAAATATTTGTTATTAGCCCGAGAGTCGTTTTCGAAAATGTTTTCTACAAATTAAAACTACACAATTGATTTTGCCCAAGTGGGAGAATGTTAGAATTATTTCTAATAATTCTTGTGGGCTACAATCAATTGTGGATTTTGGTTTGCGAAAAATGGGCTAATGTTATGATCCATTTGATGATGCTTAAGACCGCTAATATGGTGATCTACTAATTATTTATCATGGGTTATTGGCACCTAATTCGGATCTGTGTGGGTAATAGTGTAGGCCTTAACCTATAGGCCCGTAATGGGAGGTGCCTAGGGTAATAGTTACTATTATATATAGTTGGCTAGGTCCCCTCTGCCGTCACGGATAATATAATCAGTTGCTCCACGACTTGCCCCATTGACGGCTGTGAATTGGGAGTGTGTGAACAGGCAGGGGAAGACTTGGTCTTTCAATTTCAGGGACTTAGAATTGACAAGGAATCTACCGTTGATGAGAATTTTAATCGTTGGTTAGTGATTATGTCTTCAACTGGGTAAGTGCCAAATCGATGTTCTAATTTCATATAATGTGATCCATGAGGCTTCAATTTTATCTTACATTTCCTTCAACACATTTAATTCCCTATGATTATTTTCTTACCACCTTAATTGTTTTGTCTGATTGACAAATTTCTCATGTGCAGAAATATCTTTCTTTAAATATACAATTTAATTTGATTAAAAGACAAGAGGGTGTGCTAGGAATTAGTTGGAGGTATTTGTTTTCTCCTTATTTTGGTTTAAGGCAACCAAGGTTTCGCTGTGTCTGGTCTTGGGCTCGGCGGTTCAGCTAAGGAAGAACTTTCCTCTATTATTTTTGGTTTGAATCAGCTTGATGGATTGTGAATTGTACTTTTTGGGTCTTGTGGGTCTCACGAATTGTACTTGAACTGCTGGGTTGAATCAACTTATGAAGAAATTTGCTGGGTCTCGTGGGTCTGGGTTTTTGGTTCTGCATGTTAGATTGTGAATTGCACTTGTGGTCTTTGACTTCCAAAAGCTGTTTGAGATTCATATCATGTGTTCTTGTTTTTGTTGGTGATGAGTTAATTGAGCATTTCTATCAACTATGAGTGGTCTGGTTAGATTTTTGTAATAGGAATATTGGTGTCAATTTTATTTGGCCAGTATTTTATTTACCTTACATCTTTCTTTTGTTTCTTGTATTTGTTGTTGTATACGGGTTAGGTATCCCTCGTACTCTCTTTTCAATATACTTTGGCTTATCAAAAAAAAAAAGGATTAATTTTAAATTAAGTTTAAAATATCATTTTGGTCTCTTAACTTATTTTTTAAATTCAGTTTAGTCACTTAACTTTTAAAAAGTTCAATTTTGTCCTTTAATTTGTCTCTATTGACCCAAGTTAGTACTCTCCATCAATAAAGTCAATAACAATGTTAAATGAGTTACAATTTTGTCCCTTATATTTTAAATGAGTTTCAAATTGGTCCTTTAAATTGTTAACTTGTTTCAAATTGGTCATTTAAATTGTTAATGATATTCCAACTGATCTTTTAAATTATTAACGAGTTTCAACCCGGTCCTCAAAAAGTTAACACCGTTACTGACTCATTAACGGAGAGGACTAATTAACTTAGGTCAACAGACACAAATTAAGGGACCAAATTGAATCTTTTAAAAGTTAAGGGACCAAACTGAATCTGAAAAATAAGTTAGGGGACCAAATTGAACTTTAAAAGTTAAGGGACCAAACTGGATCTAAAAAATAAGTTAAGGGACCAAAATGGTATTTTAGCCTAAAATTAATTATTGAAGGTGTAATATTGATTGGATTATATTACGTTTATTTTTTTTTTTTATGGCAATTATATTACGTTTATTGGTCATTCATTGTACATAACATTTGGTTTTTACACATGCATACATTTGCAACTTGCCTTCAAAAAAGCACCATGTGATTTGTGAAAGAAAATATGATGCAATATTGTTTGAATGAGGTGAGGTTTGAGTCAATACCAAGTATGTATTCCTTGTGATTCATTTCCATCTAAACATTCAAAATTGGTGTATGTTTGATTGGACTTAGTGTTGAAGAAAAATTTATATAAATTTTTTTTATTACGAATAAAGTTATCAAACATCTCAAAAACATGGTTGATATAGAATTACTAAAATGTGATATTTGAGATAAATTTATGCAAAAAAAAAAAAATTTCATCAAAAAAAAAAAATTATGCAAATTTATTAAGCCATTCATTGTTTTTGCTGAACAAAAGCCTACTGGAGTTTAATGCGAATCCATTTGAATTTATTGACTTTAAATAATTCTCCTAAAATCATGATACATGACTTTAATGTTTGGTTTAAATTTGAAAACTTTCCCAATTGAATTTCCATTTGAATTTAGTGTATAATCAAACTTAACCGTTATAAAGGAAAACCAAAATCAACCAAGCAACCCTTTAAAAAATGATTGGAAGTATTATTCAATCTGAAAAAAATGATATCCCAATTTTTGAGATCTCATCAGCAATTACTAATCTCAACTTTAATGTTTGATTTAAATTTGAAAAGTTTCCCGATTGAATTTAAAAATATTAATTTAGCCGTGACAGATAATCCATATATGTTCAAATCAACCATGATACATAATCAACTTTAATGTTTAGATTAAATTTGAAAACTTTCCCAATTGAATTTTAAAATATTAATTTAGCCATGATAGATAATCCATATATTTTCAAATCATTAATATCGAAAATAAAATCAAAATTAATTTAGTCGTTTAAACTATATCTTTTTAGCTGCGACAGCTTGATAATTTGAAATATACTTCAATAAAAACTATAATCCATTTTACAAAATCCTTTTAAAAAAAATTTTCAAAAAAGTTTAAAATCAACCAAATTTAAAATTTTCCTATCCCACCTTTATTTTTTAGATAGTGTAAACGGGCCGGCCCTTTGCAGCCTATGCATCAAACACAACCTTTAAGTACTTTATGGCCTAATTAAAGGCTCTTTTTCTTACCACGAATCCCCGCTTCATCAGAAGGAGGAAGATTAAGTAATAAAAAGTGTTCTCATTATCAAAATAAATAATTTTAATTAAATCTCTAGGATATTGGGTATGAAGTTAAGGACGTGGATTTGCTGTCTCGAAGATAAACGGAGCTGAGCCATCAGCTGAAGCTATAAGCTGTAAAAATTCATCGATGAGCTTTTAACTATGAGATGTAAAACTTTAGCTATAAGAGAACGTTTATATATATATATATATGATATATGATTTCCATATTGAATCCATTTCACTTTGGACCAATATTGATAGTTATGATCCTGCATAAGTACACAAGAGAGATCCAGACAATAAAATTGGACTATAGTGCAATACTTATTACACATTTTCAACAATGTAAGCAAACAAAATACCAGTACAAAAGAAAGGACTATAGTGCAATACCTATGACACATCGAATTCAACAATGTAAGCAAACAAAATACTAGTACCTATGACCCATGAATTCAACAATGTAAGCAAACAAAATACAAAAGACATACACCAGACGCCAAACAACAAGAACACAAACCTACGAAACTAAAGTGCCAAGGGTACATGATATACATCATTTATTTTCCCATATGATACCAAACCCCTAAATTGAACCATTTTCTCTTCTCGTTCCTCAAACTCATCAAATTACATTCATGTTGACCTCTTCACTTCATGAGCCTTTGTTTGTATGTCTTGCCCTACCTCCTTTGTCTTCTGCCCCGCATAACCCGCCGCGTCCGCCATGCGCCGCTTCGCCGAGTCCAGCTGCTCAGGCACCGTCCCTTGTGTCTGCCTGATGTAGTTCATCATCCAAGAGAACGACATCAACCCCATCAACCCGCAAGCATCCGATGTCAAGATTCCGACAACCGCGAGGGAGATGGTGATGGCGGCGGGGACGAGAACCGGGCTGAAGAGGATGAAAAGCGGCGTGACGACCGCCAGCCCAATGAGGCTGCCGACGAGGGAAAGGCCGGCGAGAAAGAGCAGCGTGCCGCCGATGGGGACACTGGCAAGGACGGCAAGGATTTGAGAGGTTGATAGGCCTCTCTCGGAGGAGAAGAGGGTGCTAACACCACCAACACCACCACCTTCGTAACGTTGTGGTGGGTTAGTAGCACCACCTTCATAGCGGTGTCGGTGTGCTGTTGTGTGAACTTGGACTTGGTGGGGTGTTGAACGATCAGACATTGTTGTTTGAAAGAGAAGCCTTTTTTTATTTTCTTTTTATCTTGCGGTTGGAGAGAATGGAGATTTTAGTGATGGAATAGTGATAGATTAATATTAGTAAGCGTGGGGGTGATGAACATGATGAGGTGGTGTTTTATAGAATGGTGGAGTTGCAGGGTGATGACACGTGCATGTTGAGTTGGAGGTTTGCATGAGGTAACAGGTTTCTGGGTGGCCTTGCCGCCTTGGCTTTGCAAAATTAATTGTTGTGTTGTGTTGTGTGCTTTACATGCAAACAGGTGCACTTTTGGCTCCGCTACACACCATCAAATTGCTGAGGCATATGACAATTCTTATGTAAAAGGTTTTTATGAACTTTCTGCGGATTACTCGAAGTATAAATGAACTTTATTTGGCCCTCAACCTCAACCACTTATCTACTCAAGGTTTAACTTAAGTAACTGATGATGCTGCATTAATGGAATCCTGCAAAATGCATTAAGAGAAATACTATATTGAATTATTGAGATAGAAAGATAAGAGTAACACTACCATGTCGAAAAGCTTTATATTGACATCACTCAGAAGTCAGAACCAATCTATTCTATTGAGCAGGTGAAAGGTATGTGACTTCAAGTATGAACCAAGTAACTAAGAATTTTTTTAATATAGGAATATTATCTATATGACATAAAAGTGTATAATATTACAAAGAAAAACATATCGTGGCGGTCGTTGCTGGCAACAGTGAATGAAACATGGATGACTTACTTCCACATATTCAACTACAATTAAGGGAGGAACTCTTATACTCAGTGAGATCCCCCTTCATGAAAGTTGATGAAAGAGGGGAAGAACAGTAACACAACTATAAAAGCATGTGGGCGAAATCAGGGAGTTGATGAAGCAATGTTTTTCACTAATTTTACTTAGATGCATAAATCTGGTTTGAGGGGTATACTTTTTTGGTATGTTTGTTGTAAGGTATAAAGAATTATATCTAACAGGGGATAGCTAAAACAGTAAAGAAAATAAAAACACTCCTCCGAGGGGAGCAACCTCCTTAAGCAAATGCTTCCTTCAATATTCTCACTACAAAAAAAAGTCATTTTAGCGACTAGTCATTTAGCGATCACACTAAATCGGTCGCTAAATGTGGAATTCGGTCGCTAAATATAAAAATTCGGTCGCTAAATCGGTCGCTAAACCATTTAGCGACCACCAAACGATTTAGCGACTAGGCAATCTGCTATCACGTCCGGTGGTCGCTAAATCGGTCGCTAAATGGTTTAGCGACCGAATTTCCACATTTACCGATCAAATGTGGTAGTCGCTAAACACATCTTTTTTTGTAGTGTCTTCTTCTCATTCACTAGCTTTTACATATATAGCAAATCATTAACCAACTAGCTAACAACAATATGACTCATCATCACTCATCCTTATTCTAGATTCTTCCTAAATGATGTGACTCATCATTATTCTAGACCCTTCTATTCTAAGTGCATTGTCACACACTCACACTTAAGGGTGGTCATAATATTTGGGCTTAGTGCTTGGAGAATTGGATCCATTACCAAGTCTATTTTGGGCCATAACATCCCTCCATTCTTGCAAAAACACCTTGTCCTCAAGGTGTATTGAAGTCCATGAGTTTCAATATTATGCTGAGCCAAGAACTAATCCAAAACTGACCCAATTTTAGAAAGAGTTCAAAATAAAATGTGAAGCCCAACAATTAATCCAGAATGAAGAGATTGATGCCCAAAGTTTAGCAGCCAAAAAAGAAGAAGCATGGGCCAATAGAATGAGCCCAAAATGATAGTGGTAACTGCATGAGGCAAGAAAATTGTTTTGCAAAGCCCAATAGTAACTGCAATACCAAACCCTAATTGTCTCAGAAGCTTCCACGGCACCCATGGCCACCCAGAGGCTGACCTAGATGACGGCGGAATGGCAGCGACAGAACCCATCATCTGAGACGCTCCTGGCCGAACCGAAGATGAAGACACAGTTGACGGCGATGCTGTTGACGGACATGGGGAAGACAGAGATGGAAAAAACGGAACTGAATCGCCAAGTTGAAGATGGCGACACACTGTGGAAAAGGAGGAAGTTATGCAAGATCCGCAGGGATCGAAAACAAAAATGTGCCCGCCAAGGAGAGTGTCAGACTCGGCAGCGCTCGTGACGGCAAATACGGCGTTGACGACATGCTCTTCTGTTGCCTCGACCCGGCTATCAGTGTGTTGTCTTGGTACGTCGGTGAACCAGGGCCATAGTGGTGACGACCAAGTGATGGTGGCCGGACAAAGTTTCGATGGAGCCAAAACTATTGGAACCATACTCAGAATCCAGAAGTGAGAGTGTCGAAGTCACAGAAGAAATTGTTGGAAAAGGAGGCGCTGCGATTAGGATCGCAGGAGGGAAGATCAAGCAAGGAAGGCTTCTGAGAGTTTGATGGAGGATCTGGATGATGATCTGCTTCTTGATCCTGTTCTTCAACAGTGAGCACCAACGATCTCCCTTCAGTTGCAGGGATGGCGATAGTGGTGGTGGTGGCAGAGGAGTTATGTGCATCGGTGGTGGAGAAGTTGCTCTCAGTGGCGACGAGCTCCTGGAAATCACCTATGTCATCATCATTCTTCACTGTTGGGGCAGAGAATGGTGGCACATAATCAGTGGTGTGGTAAGGGCGGTGATGATGCAAGTGGGTGAATGAGCTGGAGCTTAATAATTTGGCCTCAATTTGCAGTGCTAACTGAAAGCCTTGAAACACGTAGTTGGGGCGCAACAGCATCAGCTCATGGCAGATGTCTTCCCTGAGGCCGGAAATGAAGCATTCAAGGTGAGCGGCGGCAGTCATGCAGATAACACGCTGAGAAACGATATCAAATTGTAGGTAATAATCTGATACTGAGCTTGTTTGTGTTATCTGGCTGAGAGCACAGCGGTGATGGGGATCAAAAAATGGTGTGTAGCCTTGGTTGAAATGGAGGTTGGATAATGGGGCATAAATGGTGGAGGTGGAGAAGAATGGAGGAGGCATGAGAAAGCCAATGAAAGCAATAATGTAAGGTATAAGAAATTATACCTACAGGGAAATAGCTAAAACAGTAAAGAAAATAAAAATACTCCTTCAAGGGGAGCAACCTCCTTAAGCAAATGCTTCCTTCAATATTCTTCTTTTTCTCATTCATTGCATAGCTTTTACATATATAGCAAACCATTAACCAACTAGCTAACAACAATATGACTCATCATGACTCATCCTTATTCTAGATCCTTCCTAAATGATGTGACTCATCATTATTCTAAACCTTTCTATTTTAAGTGCATTGTCACACACTCACACTTAAGGGTAGTCATAATATATGGGCTTAGTGCTTGGAGAATTGGATCCATTACCAAGTCTATTTTGGGCCATAACATTTGTACTGGTATATTATAGTTTTTGAATTTTTTGGTTACCGAGATGATGATCTTTGTATATCTGATTCTGCTTCTAATTAGGGGTAGTATTATCTCTACATAGGTTTTATTTTAGGTGTCTTTGTATACGGGTTGGAGCACCCCTTATGCTCGCTATCAATATACTTTTGCTTATAAAATATATATATATATATAAAGAATGGAACTTATATATTCTAAAGAATTTTTCGCTTCTATCCTTCTTCTTGTGATGTTCTTTCACCTTCCTTATGATCTTATATTTTTCCCTCAACAAAACCCTCTTACTCTTACTCTGCAAAACAACAATCCCATAAAATAAATGAATGGAGGACCCATCAAAAAGTGTTAATGATATTTTTTATCATTATCGTTGTCTTTCTAGTGTCATGCCATGCTGTCAGCATCATATGTGCCAATTTTCAATTGGTTGAGAAATAAATGAATTTGAAGGCTATTTTGCATGCCATTGTGTATTTTGATGCCTAGAAGCTGATATACTCATCAATACTGATAGTTTCCCTTCGCAAGCAAGTCCTATCACAGTAGTAGTACTAGTATCGTATTGACACAATTTTAACCTCTCTTGCAATTTATGATCTCGAAATTGGAAACATGTTCTTGTAATAAGCAGAAGTTGTAAGAGGTAAAAGATGATGATTATTAATAAATCATGACTATGTTGTTTGAATGATCAATTTATTATGTGTTTCCAGATAGATTGCATGGAAGAAGGAACCAATGGAAGCCTTTTTAGCTTCAACTTCATTCTTTCTTCTTCTCTGCTCTACAGGGTAGGGACCAACTATCAATGAAATGGGGTATTTGAGCTTTGCTTTAACAATATTTAGGAAATGGAATAGTCTTAAAGATTTTTATTTTTATTTCTTTTGGAGAGTTCATTGTGATGCCCAAAATCTGTAGGATTGAGAAGGTCCTCACATATTTTAGAGTTCATGACTGAGAAAACGAGATAAACTAAAGCACAATTGAAATTTATAAAATAAATCTTCAACAAGTCTCAATGGAAATAGAAATTCTGCATAATAACTTCATGATTAATGTGAAGGAATAAACCTCAACTAAAAGTTTTATGCATGGTAGATATTCTACTGTTGGGTACCAGAGTGATGGAATAATATCACGCAGCTAAAATAAGAGATGAGAAAAGAGGAACTAAACACACAATATTTACGTGAAAAACCCTCAAATAAGGGAAAAACCACGGGGCAAGAATAAAAAGGATTTTTACTAAGTGGAAGAAATTACAACATCTCTCTCTAAATACAAGGAGAGAACAATAACACTCTCTCTTGAATATAGGAGAATACACATAAGGAGAAACCTCACAGAAGAAACTATTTCTCTCTGAAATTTTTTCTCTCTCACTCTATGAGCACTTCTTGGCTGGGACGATTGAAAAAGAACATCGAAAGTCTCTATTTATAGAGAACTTCGACAAGTGCAAGAGGAAATTTTCTTCAACTTCTAACCATCTTCATTTAATTCACTGTCCAACTACATGCATCATTAGCCAATATTTTTGACTTTTGCCAAAGCCAAAAGTGGCTTTACGGCTGCACAATCTCCCACTTAAAGTCACTTTTGGTGAGCTTTCAAAATCTCACTACCTTGCCAACTTCCTGTTGCTTACATTTCTGATAGGCCATAGGAGGATCGATACCATGTAAACTTGTCAGCATTGATTGGCTTCGTCATAACATCTACTAGGTTGTCTTTGGTGTGAACCTTCTGCATATCCACACTCCCTTCCTCTACTACGTCTCGAACGAAGTGATATTGAACACCTATGTGCTTAGTCCTAGAATGAAAGGCTGGATTTCTTGCAATGTGCAAGGCACTCTGACTGTCACAATACACAGTAATTTGCTGCTGCTTGTGCCCGAGTTCTTCCATTAACCTTTGAATCCATATAGCTTCCTTGCAAGCTTGCGTAGCTGCCATGTACTTAGCTTCTGTAGTAGACAAAGCTACAACAGTCTGTAACTTGGATAACCAGCTTACCGCTCCTCCTGCAAGTGTGAACACGTAGCCAGTAGTAGATTTTCTCTTATCAAGATCACCTGCAAAATCTGAATCAACATAACCCCTGACAATGAACTCTGATCCTCCAAAACATAATGCAACATCCGAGGTTCCTTTGATATATCTCAGGATCCTCTTAACAACATTCCAATGCTCTCTACCAGATTCTGCCATAAACCGACTAACCGCTCCCACTGCTTGCGCAATGTCTGGTCTTGTACATATCATGGCATACATAAGGCTTCCCACCGCCGATGCATACGGTACTCGAGACATTTCCATCCTCTCCGCTTCACTGCTAGGGCTCATACCTGAGGATAATTTATAACTGACAGGAAGTGGGGTAGTAATTGGTTTACAATCTTGCATGTTGAAGCGCCGCAAGATATTCCTTAGATAATTCTTTTGAGAAAGCCAAATTTTCCTATCTTTTCTGTCTCGGTGAATTTACATCCCTAAAATCTTGTTTGCGGGTCCCAAGTCCTTCATATCAAACTCCCTAGCCAACTGTGCCTTCAATTCTTGGACTCGTTCTTTGTTGGGGCCTACCACCAACATGTCATCCACATACAACAGCAAAATGATGAAATCATTATCTTCAAACCTCTTGTAGTATGTACAATAGTCTGAACTTAGTCTGTTGTATTCAAGGCTATTAATGAAGGAATCAAATCTCTTGTACCAATATCTGGGCGCCTGCTTTAGACTGTACAGAGATTTGGTCAACCTACAAACCAAGTTTTCTTTTCCTTGTTCTTTAAAGCCTTCCGGTTGGAGCATATAAATTTCTTCTTCAAGTTCTCCATGAAGAAATGCAGTCTTTACATCCAACTGTTCAAGATGTAAATCAAATACAGCACACATAGCCAACACTACTCTGATAGTAGTAAGTCTAACAACTGGAGAAAATATCTCGTTGAAGTCAATTCCTTCTTTCTGAGCATATCCTTTTACCACCAATCTTGCACGATATCGCTCCACTTGATCGTTGCCATCTTGTTTGATCTTATAGACCCAGTTGTTCCCGATGGCTTTTCGACCCTTTGGAAGTTCAACGAGTTCCCATGTGTTGTTCCTATGCAAGGCTTCCATTTCTTCGTGCATTGCTGCCATCCATAGAGAAGCATCTGAACTGCTTACAGCCTCCTGAAAGGTTGATGGCTCCCCTTCTTCTGTTAGAAGACAATATGCATCATGGCTTGCCATAACATAATCTGAGTGCCATAATGGTGTTCTTATTTGGCGTGACGATTGCCGAACTTCTGTATCATTGGCCTCATCTGGTACTCGTTCCTCATGCCCTGGTTTTGCCTCAGAAGAATCATCTTCTCCAGACTTTCCTTCTATCTCAACTGCAGTAGTTTCTTTGGTAGTGCTATCATTTTTCTGCTCACTTTGCAGTTCATTTTCTGCAAAGACTACATCCCTGCTAACAACGACCTTGCTGGCAGTGGGATCCCACAAGCGATACCCCTTCACGTTGTCAGCATACCCCAAGAATATACATTTCCTGGATTTTGGATCCAGCTTTGTCCTTTCTTGGGAGTTGTACATCACGTACACAGGACATCCGAATACATGCAGAGAAGAATAATCAGCTGGTTTTCCTTTCCACATCTCCATTGGTGTCTTCAAACCAATTGCTATTGATGGTGATCGATTTATCACGTAACAGCCAGTTTTAACTGCTTCTGCTCAGAAAGATTTGGCCATTCCCGCTGTTCTCAGCATGACTCTTGTTCTATCTAGGAGAGTTCTATTCATCCGCTCTGCTATACCCATTCTGTTGAGGTGTATGTGCAACTGTGAATTGTCTTACAATACCCTCTTGTTTGCAAAATGTCAGAAAATCGCCATCTACATATTCTCCTCCATTATCTGTCCTCAAGCACTTTATTCTTTTCCCAGTTTCAAGCTCTACTTGTGCTTTGAACTCCTTGAATACTGGAAACACATCTGACTTCTTCTTGATTGGGTACACCCATAATCTTCTGGAACAGTCATCAATGAATGACACGAAATATTTTGCTCCTCCCAGAGATATTTCTGGCGATTCCCATACATCAGAATGAATCAAGTCCAGTATGTGTTTGCTTTTAGTAGTTACTCTAGAAAACTTCAATCTATGCTGCTTACTCATCACACAGTGCTCACAGAACGGTAAATTCACCGTCTTGAGCCCGGGCAGGAGATTGCATTCCGCAAGGACTTTCAAGCCACGTTCCGACATATGGCCTAGTCTGCGATGCCACATTATTGTTCTTGGCTCGCTGCTGCAACTAATGCATCTGCCTCTTGCAACGTATCTCCCAAAAGCATGTATAGATTACTTGTGATCTTCTCAGCTTTCATCACCACAAGATTGCCTTTAACTACTTTTAAGATCCTACCTTCAGTATGGATCTTACACCCAAGGTCATCCAATTGCCCAATAGACAATAAGTTCTTCTTCAATCCCTTCACATGTCGTACCCCGTATATTTTGTGAACAGTACCATCATGCATCTATAATCTGACAGTACCAACTCCTGCAATTTCTAAGGCATGATCATTTCCCATGAACACAGATCCTTCCGAGACAGGCTCGTAAGTGCAAAACCAATCTCGATGTGGAGTCATGTGCCATGTCGTGCCTGAATCCATTATCCAGACATCATCGAGTTGTTTTCCGCCTTTAGAACCGGTTGCTGCTTCGCTATATAGGATTTCTCCATCATCTGAGGTACTTGCAACACATCCTTGAGATGTTGCTGCTTCAGAAGCTTTCTCTCCATTCTTCTTTTTATGCCAACACTCCTTCTTCAAGTGCCCTTTCATGCCACAATTGTAGCATTTAAGATTCTTCCTTCTTCGAGATTTTGATCTACCATGATTTTGACTCCCACTGGAGCCACGTTCCGTTGATCTGCCTCTCGTCACCGTTAACGCCTCTGCTTGCTTTGAACTTTCTGTCCTTTCTTCCTTATTCTTGCGCCTGGATTCTTCTTCAAGAATAGCACCGGCAACATCATCAAAGCGCAGAGAATCCGTCACATTATTATTTGTGATGTTGATGATGAGTTGATCATACGAATCTGGTAAACTCTGAAGTAGAAGTTCTGCATGTTCATTTTCTGCTATTTTGAAATCTGACGTTGTGAGCTGAGCAAATAGCGTGTTTAGGGTGTTGATGTGATTCGTCACCGACGTGGACTCACTCATTCGAAGAGTGTAGAGTCTTCTCTTTAAGAATATTCTTGTGTGAAAAGATTTGACCTCATACAATTTATTGAGAGTATCCCAGATCTCCTTTGCAGTCTTCTTTTCTGCAATACTTGACAATACTGAGTCTGCCATTGCTAGGTGCAAATTGGCAACAGCGTTGTCATCTATCTCTTTCCACTTTTGATCAGTGATATCTGAGAGTCTACCGTCAATTGCGTCTAGGCAGTTATCCTTCCTCAGAACTGCCCTTATCTTCAATTTCCACAGGGAGAAATTACTCCCATTGAACTTCTCAATCTCAAATTTTGCTGCCATGGTTTTACACCAAATTACTCCTGTGAACAGTACCGAATACTGGACCAGTGATTGTACATGTAGTCCGTAAATAGTACACCAGGTAAGTTCCCAGGAAAGAGAGGTGGGTCACTAATAGACACACTTAAATACCAAGTCTTTCCTAGCCAGAACTTTCCTAGACATGCACTATCACACTACCACACTTTATTTCCAGCAACAAGAATAATTTTTTTCTGATGTGGAAGATCAGACAATACTGCAACCACAGAGCATACTAAGAATTTCTTATGAACCTGGCACCTTATCACTTTGTTGCAGTGGAATAGTGACCACGAACCAATGTCTCTGATACCAATGTTGGGTACCAGAGTGACGGAATAATATCACGCAGCTAAAATAAGATATGAGAAAAGAGGAACTGAACACACAATATTTATGTGGAAAACCCTCAACAAATAAGGGAAAAACCACGGGGCAAGAATAAAAAGGATTTTTACCAAGTGGAAGAAATTACAACATCTCTCTCTAAATATAAGGAGAGAACAATAACACTCTCCCTTGAATATAGGAGAATACACATAAGGAGAAACCTCACAGAAGAAACTATTTCTCTCTCTGAAATTGTTTCTCTCTCACTCTATGAGCACTTCTTGACTGGGATGATTGAAAAAGAACATCTAAAGTCTCTATTTATAGAGAACTTCGGCAAGTGCAAGAGGAAATTTTCTTCAACTTCTAACCATCTTCATTTAATTCACTGTCCAACTACATGCATCATTAGCCAATATTTTTGACTTTTGCCAAAGCCAAAAGTGGCTTTACGGCTTCACATCTACTAACTAGATGAACAAAGGGTTATCCAAGAGAAGTTACAAGTTCTGTTTAGGCTTACAACTAGATTTAGAGATGAGTAAATAGGCCTCCACAAATCTAACAGCTGCAATACTTGGACTCTTTTCCCACACATTCACCCATAATTGCCTACCTTTCCAAAGTCCAAACAGTCTCCACCTGTTCTTTGATCCACATTTGTGCCACTAATCTCTCTCTTCATGTTTGTCAAAGAGACTCCTCTGGCAAATCATTAGTTGATCACCATAAGAAAGCCAACATTACCCTCAAAAACCCAAACCGAATCAACATTAATCTGATATCAGCTCAATTGGACAAATTTCCCAAGAACAAACATTCACAATGCAACTCATTACACAAACATCTTCAATTTCATAGGTTTCAACAAGACCCACACCTAATATATTAGTAGAATTTGAGCAGATGTATGCAGAAGGGATTAAGGGAAGTTAACTAAAAGCAAAACACTCGTCATTACACACACAACAAATAATAGAAAACAAACCTCCTCACCCAGTGATTTTCACAGAAATACAATTACAATTTACAGTGCCACTCGTAATTCAAAAAAACAATGGAGGCGAATGATTGAGAGCGACGAAGATGGAGAGTGACTTTACCTCAATATTAATCTGATATTTGCTCAATTGGACAAATTTCCCAAGAACAAACATTCACAATGCAACTCATTACAGAAACATCTTCAATTTCATAGGTTTCAAAAAGACCCACACCTAATATATTAGTAGAATTTGAGCAGATGTATGCAGAAGGGATTAAGGGAAGTTAACTAAAAGCAAAACACTCGTCATTACACACACAACAAATAACAGAAAACAAACCTCCTCACCCAGTGATTTTCACAGAAATACAATTACAATTTACAGTGCCACTCATAATTCAAAAAAACAATGGAGGTGAATGATCGAGAGCGATGAAGACGGAGAGTGACTTTACCTCAATATTAATCTGATATCTGCTCAATTGGACAAATTTCCCAAGAACAAACATTCACAATGCAACTCATTACACAAACATCTTCAATTTCATAGGTTTCAACAAGACCCACACCTAATATATTAGTAGAATTTGAGCAGATGTATGCAGAAGGGATTAAGGGAAGTTAACTAAAAGCAAAACACTCGTCATTACACACACAACAAATAACAGAAAACAAACCTCCTCACCCTGTGATTTTCACATAAATACAATTACAATTTACAGTACCACTCATAATTCAAAAAAACAATGGAGGCGAATGATCGAGAGCGATGAAGAAGGAGAGTGACTTTACCTCAATATTAATCTGCTCAATTGGACAAATTTTCCAAGAACAAACATTCACAATGCAACTCATTACATAAACATCTTCAATTTCATAGGTTTCAAAAAGACCCACACCTAATATATTAGTAGAATTTGAGCAGATGTATGCAGAAGGGATTAAGGGAAGTTAACTAAAAGCAAAACACTCGTCATTACACACACACAACAAATAACAGAAAACAAACCTCCTCACCCAGTGATTTTCACAGAAATACAATTACAATTTACAGTGCCACTCATAATTCAAAAAAACAATGGAGGTGAATGATCGAGAGCGATGAAGACGGAGAGTGACTTTACCTCAATATTAATCTGATATCTGCTCAATTGGACAAATTTCCCAAGAACAAACATTCACAATGCAACTCATTACACAAACATCTTCAATTTCATAGGTTTCAACAAGACCCACACCTAATATATTAGTAGAATTTGAGCAGATGTATGCAGAAGGGATTAAGGGAAGTTAACTAAAAGCAAAACACTCGTCATTACACACACAACAAATAATAGAAAACAAACCTCCTCACCCAGTGATTTTCACAGAAATACAATTACAATTTACAGTGCCACTCGTAATTCAAAAAAACAATGGAGGCGAATGATTGAGAGCGACGAAGATGGAGAGTGACTTTACCTCAATATTAATCTGATATTTGCTCAATTGGACAAATTTCCCAAGAACAAACATTCACAATGCAACTCATTACAGAAACATCTTCAATTTCATAGGTTTCAAAAAGACCCACACCTAATATATTAGTAGAATTTGAGCAGATGTATGCAGAAGGGATTAAGGGAAGTTAACTAAAAGCAAAACACTCGTCATTACACACACAACAAATAACAGAAAACAAACCTCCTCACCCAGTGATTTTCACAGAAATACAATTACAATTTACAGTGCCACTCATAATTCAAAAAAACAATGGAGGTGAATGATCGAGAGCGATGAAGACGGAGAGTGACTTTACCTCAATATTAATCTGATATCTGCTCAATTGGACAAATTTCCCAAGAACAAACATTCACAATGCAACTCATTACACAAACATCTTCAATTTCATAGGTTTCAACAAGACCCACACCTAATATATTAGTAGAATTTGAGCAGATGTATGCAGAAGGGATTAAGGGAAGTTAACTAAAAGCAAAACACTCATTACACACACAACAAATAACAGAAAACAAACCTCCTCACCCTGTGATTTTCACATAAATACAATTACAATTTACAGTACCACTCATAATTCAAAAAAAACAATGGAGGCGAATGATCGAGAGCGATGAAGAAGGAGAGTGACTTTACCTCAATATTAATCTGCTCAATTGGACAAATTTTCCAAGAACAAACATTCACAATGCAACTCATTACATAAACATCTTCAATTTCATAGGTTTCAAAAAGACCCACACCTAATATATTAGTAGAATTTGAGCAGATGTATGCAGAAGGGATTAAGGGAAGTTAACTAAAAGCAAAACACTCGTCATTACACACACAACAAATAACAGAAAACAAACCTCCTCACCCAGTGATTTTCACAGAAATACAATTACAATTTACAGTGCCACTCATAATTCAAAAAAAACAATGGAGGTGAATGATCGAGAGCGATGAAGACGGAGAGTGACTTTACCTCAATATTAATCTGATATCTGCTCAATTGGACAAATTTCCCAAGAACAAACATTCACAATGCAACTCATTACACAAACATCTTCAATTTCATAGGTTTCAAAAAGACCCACACCTAATATATTAGTAGAATTTGAGCAGATGTATGCAGAAGGGATTAAGGGAAGTTAACTAAAAGCAAAACACTCGTCATTACACACACAACAAATAACAGAAAACAAACCTCCTCACCCTGTGATTTTCACATAAATACAATTACAATTTACAGTGCCACTCATAATTCAAAAAAACAATGGAGGCGAATGATCGAGAGAGACGAAGAAGGAGGGTGACTTTACCTCAATATCAATCTGATATCTGCTCAATTGGACAAATTTCGCAAGAACAAACATTCACAATGCAACTCATTACACAAACATCTTCAATTTCATAGGTTTCAACAAGACCCACACCTAATATATTAGTATAATTTGAGCAGATGTATGCAGAAGGGATTAAGGGAAGTTAACTAAAAGCAAAACACTTGTCATTACACACACAACAAATAACAGAAAACAAACCTCCTCACCCTGTGATTTTCACATAAATACAATTACAATTTACAGTACCACTCATAATTCAAAAAAACAATGGAGGCGAATGATCGAGAGCGATGAAGAAGGAGAGTGACTTTACCTCAATATTAATCTGCCCAATTGGACAAATTTTCCAAGAACAAACATTCACAATGCAACTCATTACACAAACATCTTCAATTTCATAGGTTTCAACAAGACCCACACCTAATATATTAGTAGAATTTGAGCAGATGTATGCAGAAGGGATTAAGGGAAGTTAACTAAAAGCAAAACACTCGTCATTACACACGCAACAAATAACAGAAAACAAACCTCCTCACCCAGTGATTTTCACAGAAATACAATTACAATTTATAGTGCCACTCATAATTCATAAAAACAATGGAGGCGAATGATCGAGAGCGACGAAGAAGGAGAGTGACTTTACCTTAATAATCGAGATATCCATTGCAATGGAAGACACACAATGAGAGAAGAGAGACGACTCCAGGGGTCACTGCGCGAAGGAGAAGAGGGACAGACGCATAGTGAGGGAATTTTAGTCATAAATTGAAACTTGAAAGACGCATAGTGAGAGAGAAACAGTAATAGCTCTTACATAGTAAACATGATGTGTTAGGTTTGTATCTATGCAAGTATTTCTCATTGCAGAATAGAAATTATCAGGACTAGAGGAGAAAGGAGAAATTACCAGGACGGGTAAGGTGAGTACTGAGTAGCGAGGTAAAATGAAATGTGGGAGTATTAAGTATTAACTCTTCTTGAAAATATTAAAAAAAAAAAAAAAAAGAACTCTTCTTGATAACTTATTGTAATTTTCACGTCAAAAAATAAAAACTTATTGGCAGCTATATTATTATCTATTAGTTATCAAAATTTCAGGTTAATGAATTAGTGGTAATTATTTTATGGTTAACAAATAATTGCCACTAAAAATAAATTTTGGTGTAGTGGTCGTTAATTATGTTGTTAAATTTGTTTAAAAGTTTACGACGGAAATAACAACAAATTCTTCAGTGTTAAAATATACCCATCGGTAATTTTGTTGCTAAATTTGAATGAAGAAGTTAAAGAAAAATTTAGCGCCGGAGAATTTAGCAACGTCTTTTGTTTGTCGGTAATTTTATTGTTAAATTCTAATTAAATAGTAAGCGATAGATTTAGCGATGAATTGTTTAACGATTAGTTTTTTTTATTGCTAATTTTGCCGCTAAATAGAAAGGAAAAATTTTGTGACAGATTCTGCGATGATATTTTCAACGACGGCCATATTGGTCACAGATTCTGTCGTTAAATAGTAGACAACTGAATTTGATAAATTAAAACCCAATTCGCCGCCAAAACCGTCGCTTTTTGCGACAATATGTTTTCGTCGCTAATTTTCGTCACTAATTTCAATATTTTTAGCAGTGTTGGTGCTCTCATTGTATCCACCATGGCTGAGAACATAAGACTTGAAGACTTACATGCTAATATGAAGTGGCACCTGAACATAATGGAGACCAGACACAGGAAGTATGTTAAACAACATATAGAAGATTTGGAAACCTCGCACTAGGCCACGCCCACTAGTAGATTGAACCCAGGTACTAATAACACGAGCATTCAACCATTTCAGGTAAGGAACATCGAATTAGTTTTTCCCCGTTTTAAAGGGTATGAGGTTCTACAATGGATCTTTAAGGCTGAACAATTTTTTTTAGGTTTAATGAATTTTTTGGTCCCTGAAAAGTAGGTGCGTTATGGTTTTAGTCCCTGCACTTTTTTCCGTTGGTTTTGGTCCCTGTAAATTTAAATTTTTTTGTTTTAGTCCCTTCCGTCAATTACCCTCTGTTAAGTGCTGACGTGGCTAACGGAGTGCCACATTGGCTACCATGTATGAAAAATAAACTTTGGTTCTAGTCCATGAAAAAGTGAGCAAATTTTGTTTTAGTCCCTGTACTTCTTTTTTGTTGGTTTTGGTCGTTGTAATGTCAGCTTAATTATTCTGCATCGATCATCCTTCATTCTGTATCAATCATTGATCCTTCATTCTGCAGCAACTTTTATAGTTATAATATTATAATAATAAAAATTAAACTAATATAATGGTTAAAAATAATAATAAATAACATTAATATTTTTTTAAAACAATTAAATATTATGATATGGCAGCTTATATGGTTTAAAATAATAATAATTAAGATGGCATGGCAATGTTACGTGATGGTCTGTTAGCCACGTCATCACTTAACAGAGTGGCACTGGTTGCAAGGACTAAAATCAATATTGTTTTAAATTTTTGGGGACCAAAACAAAAGACCGACACACAGGGACTAAAATCAAAATTTACTCACTTTTCATGAACTAAAACCAAAGTATATTTTCATATGTGGCAACCAATGTTGCATAAAATAATAATATTTTTGTTGACATGGCAGTACTGACATAACACTCTGTTAGCTACGTCAGCACTTGACGGAGTATAACTGACAGCAAGGATTAAAACCAAAAGTTTTAACTTTGCAAGGACCAAAACCAACGAAAAAAAAAATATAGGGACTAAAATAAAAAACCACCTACTTTTTAGGGAAAAAAAACATTCATTAAACCAATTTTTTTACTATTACAAAACACCTTATGAGCAGCGTCTCACGATAGTTGCGGTTTTATGGAAAAAGATGTAGTGTCGTAGTTCCAATTCCAAATGATGAGCAGAAATAAATCCTTTCAATTCTGGCTAGGACTCTCTAGAGCTTGTATTTGGTCGTTCCCCGTATGAATGTGCTCAATCCAACCTCTTCAAGCTAACACAAACTGGAACAATTAATGATTACTACTTGGAATGTACTTGCTTTGCCAATGATGAGACTACCGTAAGTGTATCAAGTTGTTGCAAGTAATAAAATTGGTAAGAATCGGATATCATCCATAAAGATTAGTTAATAAGTATCTTTTCACAAGTTAAACAATTATCTAAACCAATATTTGGTTTGAAGAGAGCTCAGTGCAGCACCATTTTCTACGCTCTTTCTGCTCTGTGCGGCTCTGTTTTTTCTTTTTACGCTACTGTCCGTTCTTTTCTTTTTTCTTTTTCCTTTTCCCAGACCAGCCAATTCTCAAGTCCCCTTTGTTTCATTTCCTCCCTTCATTGGACTTGGCCCACACCTTTTTTATTCCAAAAGTCCAGTGGCTCCATGTCTCCCTTTATTTGCTATCATTTTCTTTTTGAAAACTTGCTTCCCGTACTGGATTTGGACAGAGTGTTCTTTTTCTTTCCAAACCACAATGCTAATTTGGATTAATTAGTCCAAATTGCCCAAAACCAATTAACGTGGGCTTCCTTAGGATTAGTTATATCCAATTGTTGATCTCCTTTTCTTCTTTTCCTACTTGTTGCAGTAAGCCTATTGTGTGAATTCAATTTTCATTTTATCATGGGTCTCATGCTATTTATTATTCCCTACAAATGTAAACAAGTAAAAACATAACAAGATTAACTCCGAAAACATGAAATTAAACTAAAATATGTAAAACATTGTTAAAAACTAAACTAACCAAACTTAGGGATAAAACTTAATCAATTAGCATAATTAGGAGCTAATATCTACCCATTAAGCACATAAAAATAACATAATCTAAAAGATCATCGACCATAAAGTTTATGAGCTCAGCTCTGACGCATTATTAGATTGCTTCCTTAGTGACTCGGAGTTAGATATTCAACGAGACGTCCTGTCCTAGAGCTCCAATTCCTTGTCAAAAGCAGTATCATTAGCCAAGTTATTTGAAGAGAAATATGCTCCTAATGCAAAACCATTCTTATTCAAGAGCTATACAATCCATCAATTTATGATGATCTAATTCGAGTAAAACTCAATTTGTCCCCGAAATTGTAACATCGTGTCAACTTGGTCCTTGCAATTAACAAAATTCAAAAAACGTCCTGAAAATTGTAAAACGTTAATCAAATTGGTCCCTCCGTTAACCCTAGTTGACTGACACCGTTAACAATGCTGATGTGTCATGTTAAGTGCCCACTTGGATGCCATATCACGGTACATGTCAGATGACTCACATTAGACACTAATTTCAGGGACTAGTTTGACATAGGGACCAAATTGATACTTATGTAACTTGAAATACTCAACGAAAGATACTTGCTTTCATCGGGGGGCTTCTCATAGTTATGATTCAAATCTTCAACAAAAGATGTAGAATTTTGGTCCTGCATCACTTCAAGGAGCCAAAAACAACTTCATACATTAAAACTAACTAGCAATAAACTCACAATAACAATTTTGATATGGATAAAATTGAAACTGAGCCATGCCCACCTACAAAAACGCTTCAGTACACTAAGCCTACTATTTAACATCTTTGAAACATGTTCAAGATAATTTCAGTGTAATCTATTCTAACCAAACCAATCATCAACTCATAACAAATTAACAAAAACAGAAGATCTACAGCTACTTTGTATGGGAACTATAAATTAAGGGTCTTGCTGGAAATTGATTAAGAAATTAAAATAAATTGATTAAATACAATACTTTCCACCACTTTCCAATAAAAATTTAGACTATTCTTAAATCTTAACCCATGTATAAATTCTAATGGCTTAAGCATTTGCCATAAACTAATTGTATACATGAATCTTAAAATTGAAATTAAAACTATGGAAAATTAGAAGGCAGTAGAATGGCGAAATATTATAAAATGAAAAGACAACAAGTGAAAAAGAAAAAGCGAGCTCATCGGAGAAAAGCAATGCGGTGGCATCAAGAGTAGCATTTTGAAAGAGCCATGCAGCTTGCTTCAGCTTCCACATAGAGCTTCGCTTCACATTCATCACAGGCACCACCACGCTCTCGCTTTCTTTCTCTCTCACATCACATTTTGGACGATCGATTGAAGGTTAGGGTTGCAGAAAGAGGGAGGAAGCATAAAGAGAGAGACGAGGTAGTATCAATTTGGTCCTTGTATCAAACAAGTCCCTGAAATTAATATTAATGTGACATAGCTTTCAATCGGGCACTTAACGTGCCATATCAACATCGTTAACTATGTCAGTCAATCAGGGGTTAATGAAGGACGTTTTTGAAATTTCGTTAATCTCAATAACTAAGTTAACACGATTTTATAATTTCGGGAACCAATTTGAAGTTTCACTCGTTCTAAATCCAAATAGATTTTTTAAAATTTTACAATATACTAGTATTTGTATAAGAGGGGATTCGTCACTCAATTAACATATTGAATGAAAGTCTCACGATTGAAGACTTTTGCTCACCTCACATGTGCCTAACCTCGTTGGGCTTTAATTTTGGGCACAATTTCCATCAATCTCATCCATCAGTCAGACTGGATAAATAGACTATGTCATGGTGCTATGCCTATACATATAGCTGTTAAGATGGGCGGTTAGTGTGGCCCATTGATTTGAGAGCAAATAGACATCACTTGGACGCTATCTGTCTCAGCATCACATAATTATTTCGAATTGGAGTTAAACCAGCAAAGAGATTTTCCACCCAGAGGGGGTGGCTCATACGTAGTTTTTAAAGATTGAACATTGATGTAATTTATGAAGGATATGTATGAATTAATGTTAAAAAAAAATATATTATTTAATGAGTTTAATTTTCATTCACCATAAAATTTAAAATAACTATGATAATAATTAAATGTTTTAATAATATAATAATTTATAAATAATTGATTGTATAAAATTATTTTATATTTTTTATATAATCCCGAAGTATATTAATTAGAGTAATAGGGTTCCTCTATAAACTTATTTTATATTAATAGTCCATACAAATTAAACTCTCATTTAATAATTTATTATCAATTTTATTGTTAGATATATTAATTTAAAATCTATTTTAATATATTATGTTTTATTTAAAACAAGTTAATTATGAGTAAAACAGTATTTATATCTGATTTCAAAAAAAGTATTTATATCTCAAAATTTTAAATTAGGTTGAAGAAATCACTTTAGCTATAACTAGTTGAAAAAAAATAAAGAAATTTTTTATTGGTGAACAAAATAAATAAATAAAGAAATTTAAACCACAATATTTCTTTACTTTTATCCCGTTTATTTGATTTGACTGAATTTGATTAAATCACCGTTTCTGAACTGCAAGATAAGTTTAATTTCTTTTCTTTTTTTTTCGTTTACATTCGGGTTTTTTTTTTCAGTTTACAGTCGGGTTTTAATTTCATAACTACTATACTACGTGTGAACCTATATTATTTCAGTCAAGTATGATCACATACTCTAAAAATATTATATAAAATTCTATGCGTGAATTGAGTTGTTAAATTATAAGACACAAATAGTAAGTGTGTGGATACAAACCCTTACGCTCCACTCCTTTCTCATCTTCTTCGCCCCTCCACCAATATAAAATCTACTTTGAGCCTCCTTCTAGACAGAAAAAAAAAATTTATTATATTGACAAATTAATTATAAATTATTAAACAAGTTATAATTTTTTAATTTTATAAAAAATATGGTGTGAGTTGCAAAAGTTATATTGAATAAATAAATTACGGTTTTTCTAACCTATGCAATGTTGCATAGGATAAAGGTCATTAATTACTCATAATCAATACATTGTTAATTAATTATGTTAAGCTTATTAATTGTGGTTTTATAAAAAAACTAATTATCTCTCTATTATTTATTTGTTGGATTCATTTTCCTATATCAATATCTCTTCCCATCGAAAAATAATTACCCAATATCTCTTCCCACAAAAATGAATGACCATTTTTTATCAAAATAAAATAAAATAATAACTATTTGATTTTCATTTTTTTAAGCTTAATATTATCTCTTCCAAAGACTCCCTTCAACATAAATTAGAAGTGTTTATTTCATCCACAAAGAAGCAATGATATTCCACTTTGTACTTTTTTCTATTGTTTTTCAAATTTGATATTTTTTGGATTTTTATTGAAATTCAATTTTTTTTTATTTTAAAACTTTCTAAATACTAGAGGAAAGTCAACACGACAGGATTTAAATTTGTAAATATACCAAGCTAATATTATAGTCATAATAGTTGGTAAAAATATTGTAGGTTTATAAAAAAAAAAACTGTAGTTATAAAATAAAATAAATAAATAGGATAGAGATAATTATTTTAAAAAAATCATAATTAATGAGCTTGACCTAATCAATTAACAATGGGTTGATTGTGGGTAATTAATGACTCTTATCCTATGCAACATTACATAGATTAGAAAAATCAAATAAATTATAATCTTCATAATCAATATTTCAATAAACTTGCAGACACATTATTTTACTAACGAATTATCATAAAACATTTTTAGGTAAGTATTTTTTCTTGGGAAAAAAATAAGGTGAGTTAGTGCTTTCCTCATTCAAATTCTAAGGTAAATTATTATTCTTAGTAAAAGTTTATGATGATATTATAAATTATCTTTCCGAAAGATAATTCCAAAATTTAGATATAAATTATACTGATATTATTATAGTTAAACTAAATAAATAAATTCCGCTTGCTTTTTTCATGTAAATATTGATCATGCGCGTGCTTACTGCTTGGTGTTGCACGACAAAGAGAAACATTTGGTATCTTTTCTATCTTTTTTACGCTAACATGTTCACCTATTCTCTTGTCTCTACCTACCGGCCCTAACCTCTTCCCTAAGACCCTAATCTCTCTTTCTGTCTCTTCGCTTTTTAGTTTCTATACCTCAGAATCAAGTTAGTGGACAAGAGAAAGAAATGAAAACATCCATCAAAGGAGTAAAATCGAAAATCGATCATATTGATGGCTATGGATAACCAATAAATATTAAGTTTCACAAATTCATCTATTGGGTCATGGGAGCTCAACTCGTGGTAGGGGTGAATTGGGTTGAAGAGAAAAGACAATTATCCCTAACATTACATGACCGATTTAATTCTAAAATATAGTATGTACTTCATTGAAAGCACGATAATAAGTATATTGATCCTATATATTTATTTTATTTTTTATATTGGACTTATAAATTTTTATTTTTCAAATTAGTCCTACACGTTATATTTCATTTCCACATTAGTCATTTCCGTCAATTTCAACCTTACGGGGTCATATCAAAAGCCGTGTGTCGAATTAAGTTGATAGTTATGTCAAATCAAAATTGATGGTGTTATGGCAAAATTGACGGAAAGGATTAACGTGAAAACAGAACGTAACGTGTAAGACCAATTTGAAAAATAAAAACTTATATGACCAATATGAAAAATAAAATAAACGTATAGGACTAATCTATCTATTTTGCTTTAAAAATAACAATATCTTTATCCCAGCACCCATTTTTTTTTTCTCTTTTACTTTTTGGAGTTTTTAAATGGGTCACATCATTACACATCACTTATTTTTATTTTTTATAAATTCAGCACCTCATCTCTCTAACCCAACAACTTCATAAAAATTCTTACATGGGTCCCAATAGTGCCTATATTAAAAAAGAAATTAGTATGTTAAAAAAGATTAAAAAAAAAGAAAGAAAAAGAAAAGACCAAGCATCCCACAAGCATCAATGCTTGTGGAAGCACCCCTAAAAATGGGTGCTTCTTAAGCAGCTGCTCCAACGGTGCTCTCAATATAAACAGCGGTGCTTATCTAGTTAAGCACCTAAAAAATTGACCGATAAAGATGATCTAGAGTCTAAGAATTATAACACTCTGTTTGGTTGTAGGAGAGAAAGTGGGAGAAAAGAAAGTGTGATGAAAGAAAGGAGAAGGAAAGAAAAAGAGTGAGAAATGAAAGGATTGTTTAATTGTTTGTTAGAAGAGATAATGAAATGAAAGAAAGTTAAAACTTTTCTCTCCTCTTGTTTGGTTGAGTAGAAAGTAAAAAAAAAAATATAAATAAATAAATATATATATATATATATATATATATATATTTGTAAAATAACATAAAATATCTTTACATGAGAATTTAAATAAATAAAAGAATGGGTTTTTATGGTGTTTCCACCCAAAATAATGAATGTTTCCTTGATTTTTGTGTTTTCCTCCCAAATGTAGAAGAAAAAAAAAGTTGAGGTAGGTCCCACCAATTTTTTTTCCTTCCCTTACTTTTCCTTCCATTCCAAACCAAGGAAAAATTACTTTCTTCTCACTTTCTTTCCTCTCTTTTTCTTTCCTTCCTCTTTCCCTAAAACCAAACTATGCATAAGGAAAAGACAACATGTTTAAATTCCTCAATCGAATACGAGAGGGAAAGAAATATTCCTATTTCACTTTAGTAGTTCACATGTCAGTTTTCAACGAGACAACGGATAGAATCCAAAAAATGGTTAGAATCATTCCTGCATATATGAAATAAATAGAATGTGTTAAATCTACTTAAGCGATCTGTCTGTACAAGACCTATTTACAAAACCCATATAGAAGTAGTGCTCAGGGCTTTATTTTTCCCACCTCTTTTATTAAACATTCCTACCTCCCTCCCCCAATTTTTCACCAAAATACCCTTCTCCTTCTCCCCACCCCTTCCCCTTCTTCTCTTTCTCTTTCTCCTTCTCCTTCTTCTTATTCTCCCACCTCCCACAACACCTCATCTCATGGCACCTCCGGCAGTTACAATTATGAGGAAGAATCTCATAACTACAACAACTCGTTTTCTGTTGGAGTCCCACATTGGATACAGATATGGCCTGATGAATGTTTATAAGTAAGGGACAACCCTCACCTTACAAGCTAGTTTTTGGCGTTTGAGTTAGGCCCAAACTCAAATTCTAAGATGGTATCAGAGCCTATCCTAGATCCATTGGGTCACCTGCAGATGTCCAGTCCTGCAAACTTCACGCTCCAGATGTCCAGTCCTGGGCGTGAGGGGGGTGTGTTGGAGTCCCACATTGGATAGAAATATGGCCTGATGAATGTTTATAAGTCAGGGGCAACCCTCACTTTATAAACTAGCTTTTGGAGTTGAGTTAGGCCCAGACTCAAATTCTAAGATTTTCTCCCAATTCCATTCTTCCATGTTGTTCACTATCCGAGGAAGATAAATCTGTAAGTGAACCGGCCAATGATGGTGTGTGTGATGAATATTCATGGCTTTCAGTTAGGCCAAATCTAAATCATTGTTTCCAATTCCAAGTGATGTGCTATTTGACTTCCAACATTTTTCTTTGGCGCCAGATTGATCTCTGTCACAGCCTCCAAATGGCTGCCAGTTTCAAACTATCATCATTACTTTACATTTGGTTGTAGCGTGTATTATTTATTTTGGTTCGAATGATATGGATCAGGCAATGATTTCAAACCAATTTATGGTCTGATATTTTTTTAAACATATAAATCCGTATACAATTGTTTATTTCTCACATGTGAATAAGGTTATCAATTTTTATTGGGTGGGAGATGGGAGAAGAAGGAGGAGGAGAAAGAGAAGAATGAGAAGGGGTGGGAAGAAGGAGAAGGTTATTTTGAAGAAAAAATTGGGGGAGGGAGGTGGGAAAAATAAAAGCCCAGTGCTTAATATATAACAATTGGCCCAATAGCAACATTGAGCACAAATTGAGTTAAACAACAAGTTATAATAAATGCCAGTTTTCTTAGTAGCATGTTGGTTTGGAATGTCTTTCGGCCTATAGGTGCTCGATTCGAGACTGGCACCCAGCAGGAAAAAAAAACCAAGTTCTAATAATTTTGACATTCAATTAGTCTGGATTTTATAAAATGTAATATTTACTTATGCTAGTTCACCCAAAATATACACATCCACTCTCACCGTATGATTAAACTTAATTATTCTTACTAAATTTAAAAAGAATAAAGGGCACAGTTGTCAAAAGTGTAACTTAAACAATTATCCAAGTAACAATATTCACACATATGTAATTAAGATGATGAATAAAAGAGGTCATGGTATGATCATGATATCATCCAGAAGTCTGAGATGATCGAATATTAACACGGACAAGCTACGCGCAAGTAATGGTAAAGAAAGTGCCCCGTTATATCCGCACCATGCACGTTGTTTGTCTTAATCAAATAGGTTAAAATGTACCCTTATGATCACATGCGTGATTCATGAACAGAAGAACCATCTTGGCGATCGAATCCTATATGGCCATATCCCTTGGCATCTTTACCACTTGTATTTGATAGTTGAGACTTATAATGATAATGTTGTAATGGAGAGACGACATGGAAATGTTTTCGCGGAAACATCACGATTCACGAATAATCTATTTTTATTTTTTGGAAAAAAGCAAGACATATTGAAAGTCAACAAATTAACAGTTCCACGTCCTCTGCCTTTGACCTGCATATACATTATCGAAGGACAGGAAAGCACTGAAATAGTAATTCCATACCCACTTCCAAATATTTGTTCCCATTGAGCCTTTTTCAAATGGAAAGATTGGTAAGGGAAACAAATGAGGACATAGATGGTAATTTTATGTGTTCTTCTATGTGGTGATTTTTTTTTTTTTATAAGCAAAAGTGTATTATAATGGAGCACAAGAGGTACTCAACTCATTTACATAGAATAGAAGATCAAAGGTAGATAAAATGTAATTTACATACTGACCAAACTTGAATCAGTATGAGCATTACACTAATCAACTTCTATGTGGTGAATTGAATATTCAACTCACGTGTATATATATATATATATATAAGTCATAATTAACATGCGTATAGATAGATATCTAGGGATGGCCATTTTGAGATCTTCACCTAAAGAAACATGAAAAAGATCTAAGTGGATACATTGAAAATGGATGCATGCCTGAAAAGTAATAGGTGACTATAATAAAAATATCATTGGATCATCAAAATAATTAATCAGTAAATTAAAAAGTGGGTCACCAGGAGAAGTTCTGTTTGGCTAACACCTCAGACTTTAATAAGGCAGTGGGTATATGGACTGCCGACTGCCATGTGTGGGGGCCATATTTCAGATTTATATTTAGTTTACTTTCTCAGGAAAAAAATTTGTGGAATTAATGGTCACAAAATTGAACATATATAGGCTTGTTATTCAGATTACTATGAGAAACCAAAACAAATTGAGTAACTCTTCGAATTATATCATTTTTCAGTATATATGTTAGCTAAGAGAAGTCCAAATGCATTCACTAGTAAGAGACTCAATTTAATTTGTTCTATATATAATTACATATTACATATGCAGAGGTACAATAATATACCATATTATCTCTCAATAAAAAAAAAATAATAATATGTGGGTGAGGGGTTTTGCTTTGTTTCTGGGGTGAGCAAACAAAATGTAAGGAGTGAATTACCTCAAATGGGTTGTGTGTGTTTGTCTTGGTTCTCTACTAGCTCGGTTGAGTTGTGTTTTACTTGTGGGGTTTGGAGGGTTGGTGGTTTGGAGGTTATGTGGTGGTGCTTTTGATCTTGTTCATTCTGGTTCTTGGTGATTTGGTGGTCTGGCAGGTATACTGAGTGGATTTTCCATATTACATGTTCTTTGTTCTAAAGCTTGGTTGGAAATGGCTATTGGTTTTTATGTGGGAGTTGGTGGTTAGTGGGGCATGCTGTGACTTTTCTTTATTTATATATGGTTGTTTCCTTCTGGGTGCTCTTTTGGGTGTGCTATTGGTTGTCTGTGGGATGCTGTTACTTTGGGGTTCTGGCGTGGGTGGGTTCTTGAGGTTGTCTTCCAGGTGTGTCTTATTGGTCTCGGGTTTGATTCTTCTTGGAGGATTATCATTTTGGTTCTGTTTTTGTGGTTTCACTTGCCATGGGTTACGTTTCTCTCTTGATTGATGGATTTGGCTTGGGGATTTGGCTTTTGAATTAAGCTGTTGGAGCGGTTTAGATTCTTTGGTTGTATTTTTCTGGTTTATGCTCTTTGGATTGTTTTTTATTGTTTACGGATTTGCTTACATTTTGGCTAGGAATTCTAACTTTTGTAAAGGCAAGACTATCCTTGTAATAAGGTAGTCTTTTATTTACATTAACTGGTGTTGGTTCTCATTTTTTGTACATGGGTTAAAGGACCCCTTGTTCTTTTATTATTGAAAGGCGTGTTGGCTTATAAAATAATAATAATAATAATAATATACCATATTATATTATGAATAATATGATTCACACACGTACCTATATGTCACTTCATATTTACATATATAGTTTGCAGCATATATTCTCTGCACCTATATTTTAAACTTTGATTTTATCACGTAGATAGCCCAGATGTAATGTCAGGGAAATACAAAGATGTGCATCTAACATTTTTTCTATATGCATATATGTTTAGAAACCATATATATATGTATACAGAGAGAGAGAGAGAGAGAGAGAGAGAGAGGCATAATCAGACCCCTTCATCCAATAATTTACAATAAGAAACCCTAGATGGCAGCTAACTTGAAATTTAATTAATACGATTGACATTATTGCAGATATATATATATGTATATATATATATATATATATAGAAGGTTTAAAATCACATACTGGTATCACCTCTATGGTAGCCATCCCCACATGGATCATTATTCCAATTAGTAGAATGATAATAAAAACCAGGAGAAGGAGATTGACCAAGAGATGAACCTTCTCCTCCTCCTTCACCAACATTCCTTCTCCCAGATTGAGTAGTTGGCACTTCATTACAGGTATAGCGCATCAAATCAGCATTTGTGGCATCTAGTTCCTTTTGAAGCCTAATGACTTGCCTTTGGAGCACTGAAATGGCCCCAACACATCCATACACTGGATCTTTTATCCGTGCTTCGGCTTCATAGGCAAGAGAATTCACTGCATCCTCCCTTTGATGGGGTTGGACTTCATTGAGGAGTTTACTCACATTGCTTGCACCAAATATCTTGTGAACATTGGCAAACTTTTGAGGCTCTTCTGGTGGGAAATATGGGGCAAAAAGGCAATCTGGCATGCATTTCCTTCTCAGAAACTTGCAGGCAGCACAGGGGGAATTGGAATAGCTAGATGAAGAGGCCATGATCTTCACTGCAACAATTTCATCAAAACACAATATATTCAATTAAACCAATAACTATATTGAAGTTCAAACTCTAATGACCATAACTGAAATATTCTAAAACAATGTAAGTTTATTTATATAATATAATAAATATAATTAATCCGAATTAAGAGTGTATATATGGCATCTCAAAATTAATGTTTAAAAAATCACCAATTAATTAATTAACCCTTTCCTATAGGTATATATTTATAGATATAAAATTCATATCAGCTGAATTAATTGCATAGTATAATCATCCAATCGATCCATGAATATGTTTAGAATTAGGGTTATGGAAACTTTAGTTGCTTATCAAAACACTTGTTGCCGACTTGCCACTATACTTTTCAAACTTATTTTATCCTTTTGTGCCTCAGCAAATATTTATTGAATCCCAACGCCACTATTCATAGATTCCCAGCCTACCGCCCTCAACCCTTTTCTTTTCTTTCCTTTTTTTGGACATGGACTAGGGATGAAGAAAAAAGTACTTTTAAACTGAATTTAGTTCTAAATTGAATAATATATATTATATTTACCCTTAAATAATTTAGTAGGTTGATTTTTATACACTTTATGAAATCCCTCTCTCTCTCCTTTAGTTCTCCTGATCCACCGTATAGCCTTCTGTGGTGTTCAATTGGAAGTAGCAAATAAATTAAAAGGGCAAGAAAGGCACACCTACCAGGGAGTTAAACGGTGGATTGGACATGTGCAAGTTTCTCAATTTTCAACTCTTTTCTGTTGTTGGATGGTACACCATTCCCAGAATTTCATACTTTTCAGAAAAATTGCAAAAACAAAAAACTTGATCACACCTTATAATCAATTATAACACTAAATATTATCAAGCAATGCTCCAATCAAAAAGAAAAAGTAATACATAGTTGGAATAAAAGCTATACCTTGTAAATTAAAGCTAGGTTACTTTGAACAAATAATATGCAATTTCGATCATTACCTTTTAAATTCCCCTTGTAGCTAGAAGGCTCTCTTAATTTCCAGATCTATTCATTAATAATGTCTTTGTGGCACCACCGAGCTGAGAGAGAGAATTGTTGGAAATTTACTATTGGATGTGAGAGTTGAGGCAGGAACCCTAGTTAGTTGCTGGACAAGATGAGTGAAACCCGCAAATACAATGACAATAGATAAGCAACATGAGAGCTTAGGGAGGCAAAGAGCATTTCCGGTGATAAAGAACTGAAAAGAAAGCAAAAGACAAGTGCAATAAATGGAGCTACATAGTGAAAAAAGAATGACTGTGACGCAACCTTTATAATAATATCAAACACAGTACAAGCATATATAGCCAATGTTAACCTGTAATAATTCACCCCAGTAGTTACTATAGTTTATATGTGTGTGTGCATTGCTGTATCTATGCATATATAGTTTTTCTACAGTAGACATTCTTTTAGCAGGAATCTCACCTTTTAAGCTAGCAATGTGTTATACATATCATTTACTCATTAATTTGAGGACTTCCTCGTAAATTTAACATATTATTTAAAATACAACAAGGACGAAAAATGTTGAAATTTTGTGAGCGGTCTTCATGTGGGATTGTGCTTGAGAGTTATAACTTCGTCCAAAATGTCTAAGGTAATTTAAAACTTGTGCACTGTCCCCAATTTTTATATTCCCTTTAATTATCTTATTTTCACTCGATATGCGATTTCTTTTATTTTCCAACACCCCTTCTCAAGTTCAATCGGCTTGACCTAGTTGTAACTTGTCTTTAAGTTTTGAGTCCGGGCTTGTACTTCAGGTTTTTGAGTCTCATCAGCCACAGGGCTAGTCTTCATTTTATCGCCTGGGCTTATGCTTCTTTTATGGACTTGAGCCTAAGAGGCTACAGATTTGCATCATTGGCTTGAGTCGTTTTTTTTAGTTTGTCCAAAATGCCTTTAGAAGGTAATTTGGACTTGTGCATTTCAAGCTTTATATCTTCTCTTTAATGTTTTATTTTCACTCGATGTGAGATCACTTCTTTTAATTTCCATATAAAAAAAATAGGCTAGATAAAAATGAGAAAGAAGCATATAAATGATTGGAATGGAAATAAAGTGGACAACTTTTTAAATTTATATATTTGCCCATGATCACAATCTTTGCTTAAAGAGATGCTTACAGTTACATGTAATTTTCAATTGTATCACTTTATATCCTAAATTTTCTTCACAATATGTTTGGTGGGATTTTACATCAAAATTGTATTTCCCTTCTTCCATTTCCCACTTTTTTTTTTTTTTATAAGCTTCCATGTCCCACTTTGTTTCCCAAATATGGTAATTAAACCTTTTCACCTAATTATGATATTTGGTTTGGAAGTATCTTTCATTCCCAAATACCTTAGATATAGCCATATAGGTAATTAAGTTCCCCATGTTTGATTAAAAATTAAATGTCATAAAAAGAATAATATAATTAATAAATTTATTAAATCTGATCAAGCGTTCTACAAAAGGAGCTAGTACGTATTCAAAGGTATAAGACAGGATTCCTAAGCTAGCAGGAGTTTTGGATGCTAGTGTTATAATTTAGGCTAAATTACTGTTTTGGTCCCTTATCTTTATTTTAGGTTTCATTTTGGTCCCTCATTTATTTTTTGTTCCGTTTTGGTCCCCTATCTTATAAATGTTAGCCTATTTTCACTACAAAAAAAAGGGTTTAGCGACCGAATTATTCGGTCGCTATTTAATGATTTTCGGTCGCTAAATAGGTCAGCGACCGAATTAGCGACCGATTACAATCGATTGCCAAAACCTTGGTCGCTAATTATTTACCGACCGGATTTTTTTCGGTCGCTAATTAGCGACCGAATTTTCGGTCTCAAAATAGTTATCATTTGGTCGTTTAGATTGGTTGTTTACAATTTAAAATGGCTGATTTTAGCGACCGAATTTTTTAATTTTGCGACCGAATTATCAGTCGGTAATCCAACGGTTATATTTAAATATCGCGTCCGAAAAATCGGTCGCTAATTCGGTCGCTAATTTAAGAAATTCGGTCGCTAATTCGGTCGCTAACGGTCATATTAAAAAACTGTGTCCGAAAAATCGGTCGCTAATTCGGTCGCTAACGGTCATATTAAAAAACTGTGTCCAAAAAATCGGTCGCTAATTCGGTCGTTAAAATCAACCAACATATCTAAATTTAGCGACCAAAAAAATTCGGTCGCTCATTTATTATTAATTTTTTTTTTTGATTCCACAAAAAAATAAAATAAGATTTAATTAATTAAAATAAAATTATAACATAAACTTACAGCAAATAAAATTAAATATCAATCATATTAAAACAGGTAATTTGATAAAAATTCACACAAAATATATAAAAGGCAAGGAGAAACTTTGATTAATACAAATATTTATAAGCATATCTCAGAATTGACAAGCTAAGAGTAACTTTGATTAATACCCCAACACTATCATCATCCATTAAGGAACAATTATTAAGTCAATTCCTTTTAAGAGCCAAAGCTGACAGCGACACCAAACACATGAGCAAAACTGCAGCAACGAAGGAAATCACCACAGCCTCACTAGCAGTTTGGCAGAAGTTGGTGAATCCTTGACAAATAGCTATCCAATTGGCATCTTGACTCCCATTATGTGATAAGTACACAATGGCTGCTGCAGATGAAGCAGCAGCTATCACTAGACCCATCATCACCTGAAGTTCCACTTATCAATTCAACTTTATTTCAATTACTTATATATATATATATATATAGCATTCAAAGCTAAAGATATTGAAGAGGATGTTTTTTTGTTAATCAATATATATATTCATTGGATGCAAGCTTACTATGTCGAAGGTCATTAGTAGAAGCCTTAGCCCTACTGCATGAGGTCGAACAATGCACACATATGAGAAGGGAAGGGAAAGGATCATGTATCCACTTATTACCCCATTTGAGACCACAAAAAACCTGCATATGAATGGGGGGGAAAAAATAAAGTAGAGAAAGAAAACAACATTGATACCTCTCTTAAATGTATCCTTTCCTTAAGCAGAGAGCTTTCCTCTTGCATAAGCTCAGCATAGGTCTAGAACATGCAAAAAAAGAACCATATACACGGATGATACATCAGTAGGCAATTAGAGGCAATTGGCTTCTCAAACCAGAGATCAATGACCACGAAATTTTTTTGAAAACTAATGATAATAAAGTAAAAGATACTTATTAGGTAGCTTTACCTTTTTCCTTTTGCACTTCTTGGTGGAAGCAGAGTTGTCCCCATGTTCACCTGTAGTAGTATGGAAGAAACATATGGAAGTCATTTAAATGTTGTAAAGACATTGCATCAAAGTCGAGGAAGCTAGTAATTTCCAAAAGCAAAGTAAGGTACTCTATCTAGAGTCAAAGAAGAAGACCCTGTTTTTCTAAAAATCACTGGCACCAACTCAGATGGATTTTTGGCTTGAAATTTTTATGGCATGAAGATTTACATGTTAGCTTTCAAGGAAAAAAAACGACGCTTCATTTCGAGTTGTATAACCAAAGTTATATATTAAAGAATACATGCTGTCAGAACATTTCGAAAACTGAAAATCCAAAACAGATCCAAACTTTAAAAAAAAACTGGTATCAACACAGAAGCAGTTTCGGCCTGGAATTTTTATCACTTAGAGATTTATATGTTAGTTTTCAAAGAAAAAAAACAGTGCTTGATTCTGAGTTGTATAGCCAAAGTTATAAATTAAAGAATATCATGCTGTCAGAACTCAGAAGATGAAAACATGCAGAACAGACACGAAATTGAACACAAAAACTGCACTAAAATTGTTAAGAGATTAAATCCAAGACTTGTTGTTTTGACCAAGTTATGCCACAGGTTTTTAACAAGATTAACAGAGCAAAAATCCAAATTTTCTAGTGCTTGTTATGAATAAAATTGCAGGGGTTGCTAGACTTAACCACATAGCAAATAAATCCAGGTTGCAAGAGGGGATACATGTGTTCAGCAAAAGACATAACCATCATCCAGAATACAACACTAGATCTCAAAAAAACAGTATCAAGCATTTTGTCAGTCAATTAGTCTACAACTCAGTAAACATTACAATGTTCAGCAAGGCAAATCCCAAAGAAGCAGAATAGCAAATAAATGTTAGCACTATCATAGTGAGGAGCATTCCAAATATACGATCTATCTAGCAACCAGATCTAGATCAACTAAATACCACAACAACCAAATAAAGCAAGTTGTTGACAAAATCAGAAAATTATACTTCAGCCACAAATACAGCAAATAATTCTAATTTTGGATAACAATGGAAGTTCCAACTTCCAAGCTAGTTAGACCATGAACAACAAACATTCTCCCCAGAGGAACATACTCAAAAGGATTTTTTGTTAAATGTCTTCAAATTCTGTTTAACAAAACCAAATTCAAGAAGTAACATCAACAATTGATGAAATCAAGCATATCAAGGTAAGATCAAGTTTTCAACAAAAAAAAAATCATAACTCAACTCATCAAGTCTTATACTATACATTACCAACCATCAAGACCAAAATATCATGAAAATGGGTCAATGAACAAGCATGTAGCAACCATCTTGCAACTCAAACATCTAAGACTTCATACAAGTAAACATCCAAAATCTCCCATCATTCATAGTTCTGTCTTGTTTTCAAACAAATGGTATGCAAATAAATAGAACATGTGACTACATCATAATCCTTACAATCTTCATATCACTATATTCCCATAAACAATTTTACCAAATTACAGAATCAATATCGTATTGTTCTTTGATCTAAAATAATAATAAAAAATTCCTCAGCTATGGTTCTGTAATCTAAAATAAAAGAAATAAACCAAAACAAAAAGAAATAAACCACCAGATTGTTCTGTAATCAATTTAACAAGGGATTGGTAAAATTAATTTAGGGGTACACTTAATCATAATCCCACTTTCATAAAATACCAATTAATTTCAAAATTCAATATCTGAAATCAAAGCTAGGGTTTGAGTTTAGGGAAAATTTGGGGTTTCATGAAATTGAACCAAGGGAGTGAGAAAACCACTCACCCAAGGAAGGAGATGAGCTTGTGGTGGTGCTAATGGTGGCGGCGCACGGCTGTGACAGCGGCGGCAGCGGAGGTTCAACAATTTCTAGAGCAAACTAGCATCAAAAGGGAGTGTGTAAGACCAAAGGAAGAAGAAGGAAACATAAAACCAACTCACATGGTGGAAACCACCATGAACAATGGCAGCTCGCGATGCTTACCGTGGCGGAGGCACCAAATCGCGCGACGGAGCTCGGCTGTGACAGCGAATCGGAGCAGGCGGTCGGACGCAGTTCCGGCGACTGGGCTGAGGCGGTCGTCGTTCGCGTAGGGGCGGTGGCGCGTCTGGAGCAAGCAAGGAAGAAGAAGATGTTGAGATGAGAGAAGAAGAAGGAAGAAATAGAAGAAGAAAGAAGAAAGTAGAAGCAGAAAAGAAAAGAAGAGAAGAGAAGAAAAGAAAAGTTACGGGGAGAAGAGAGAGAATCACAGGGAGAGGGGGCGGTGTGAATGGGGGGAATGGGGAAAGGATCTAAATTTAATTTTAGGTTTTGATTAGCGACCGAAAAAATTCGGTCGCTAATTTAAGAAAATCGGTCGCTAATTCGGTCGCTAATGGTCATATTAAAAAACTGTGTCCGAAAAATCGGTCGCTAATTCGGTCGCTAAAATCACCCAATAATTCGGTCGCTAAATCGGTCGCTAATCATTAAATTCTATATTCAGCGACCGAAAAAACAATCGGTCGCTAATTTTAAAATATAATCGGTCGCTAATTCGGTCGCAAATTAGGTAAATTTGGTTATCTTTCCGTACTTTGTTTTAGCGACTGAATTAGCGACTGAATATTTTACGACTGCTGATATCAGTCGCTAATTCGGTCGCTGAATATAATTTGTGACCAATCCTAGAAAAAGGAAATTCGGTCGGAAATTCGGTCGCTGATAGCAACGGATTAAATCGGTCGCTAAATTCGGTCGCTAAAACCAGTTTTTCTTGTAGTGTTTGGTCCCTTCCGTCAGTTTTGCACTGAGGCGTTAGGTTTCCGCCTTTAGTTGTCGGAAACCACCGCCGCTCACTGAAATGTCATCGGAATCTTGGTTTAGAGAGACAAAAAAACTTCATTTTCCCTTTCTCTCTCTACTTCCTTCTCTTCCTCTCCCTTCCTTCTTCCTTCCCTTCCTTCTGTCAACTTATGATAAATAATGTCATCATTCACTCCATCAAAATGGGTAACTTTTGGAGTGTCATCTCATGTTTTCAAATTATGTTTGTTTGTTTTTCTTTCTCGGTATAAGGGACTTGGGCTGAACTTTCAAATTTCAATTATAGCCCCAAATCCAGTCCTTGTTTTTGTTACTTTCTTGCTGAAAGATTCCTTATCTAGTTTCAATAAAGAGATCTTGGATTTAAATTTTGCCTGAAAATGTACAACAATGTAATCAAGTCATTCAAGTAAAAAGCGATTACTATGAGATTTGGAGTTGGATAACATTGGGGTGTGTTTGTGTAATCTGGTTTATGGTTTTGGATTCATTGAGTTTGGTTGTGAGAAGATAGTGGACTGGGGTATGTTCTATGTGAGGATGCAGGTTTGGCTTGTTTCTGAATCTGGGTTGGATGGGGTGCGTGGCTTTTGTTGTAGTGTAATTCAAATTAGTTAGTGTTTGTTAGTTGTTTAGTTAGCTTGTTAAAGTGTGATTAGTTTGTTGTAACTAAAGTGATTAGTTAGAAGCTATTAGGTGAGTTAATTAGAGTATTTGTAAGTCTATAAATTGACATGGTGTAGATGTGAATTAGTATAAGTGGTGAAGTAAAAGTATGTGTAATTGTGTGAAGTAAAGTGAATAAAGATGAAGGTGATAAGAAAGATGAGTGCAACAAGAAGGCAAATTCTGAGTTTGTAACTATAGAGGATAGGAGCAAACTCAAACAAGGAGAGCATAAAGAAAGAAGTGAGGGAGTAGATGCAGACAACAGAGAGAGGGTTTCTTGCACTAACAAGTAGATCGAAGAAGCAGAAAATATGGCGGCGATGAATTCAGAGTCTGAGGAACCAAGTTTCTATTTAATTCCAGACAAATATGGTGGAGCTGCGAAGAATAAAAGAAAAGTGTTCAAGAATGAGGAGCCTATAGAGGAGTTGTTGGTCACAGTGTTGCCGGAGCCACCGGACCTTGATACTCATGCGGTGGTCGTCGTGGAATGGACGGTTGAGGGTGTGGAGAACAACACTCATCAGGAACGAAGAGCAGGGGCAGATGTGACACCCTCTACCCCGCATGCATTGATAAATTGATAACGTAGAAGAAAAATATTTGATTTTCGAAAATAAATAAACACATGCATATCATTTATTATAAAATGAAAATCAACGGATAAAGGATACCACATTGTAACAAGGTCTCAAACGTGGAAAATACAACATGTTTTAGAGAAACATAACTGTAAATAAAACATTTAACCCAACCCAGATGTCACATTACAAAGCTGGTATAACCAATCCGATAAAACAACTCGGATAAACGAATTAAAACTGAACATAAACTAAACTACGAGTAGCGGCTCTTCAGAGTCACTCCTCAGTAAGCTTCTCACCGTCCTCTGCATATACAAAAAGATACATGCAACCAAACAACAAACGACGGGGAGTAAGAAACATATGTATCAGCATAATGGCATAGAAGCAGTTAACAAGATGAACATGCATCATATAAACATAGCATATCAAGCATAATCATCTCATCATATTAACATTTTATATATATATATATATATATATATATATATATATATATATATATATATATATATATATATATATATATATATATATATATATATAATTCCAAACAAGGTATGTTATCCGATGCAATGCTACTCCACTACTCCAATGAATGAATGAGCAACACAGCGCACACCCAACAATCACCACCTCCGCTTGGGTCACTCGGCTACCCAAGTTCATCATCATCATCATCAATGCTATCTTTCATCTTTAGTCTTTAATCTTTTATCACATAAACTCTTTTCACTTACACTCTGGTCAAAAAGCACCAGAGCTCAACACCTTGACCATTAAGCATCAAGGCCCCCTTAGCCACTCGGCTACCAAGGTCCAATATCTTTTAACAACACCTTGACATTACGCATCAAGGCCCCCTTGGCCACTCGGCTACCAAGATACAGAACAACAACGCTCTGGCCAATAAGCACCAGAGCTCAACACCTCGACCACTTGGCTATCGAGGTCCCCCTTGGAGCGAACACTAGGCTACCAAGGTATATAACAACAACACCCTGGCTAATAAGCACCGGAACTCAACACCTCGACCACTCGGCTATCGAGGCCCCCCTTGAAGCGAACACTAGGCTACCAAGATACAAAACAACATCTTTCCACTTTAATTATTAACACTCTGACTGATCAGGTACAGAGCTCAACATCTTGACCATTAAGCATCAAGGCCCCCTTGGCCACTCGGCTACCAAGGTACAGGATAACATCTTTAGGTTATCTAACTCATCTTTTCTTCGTCTGATGTCTTCTTTCATTAATTGGATACTTTGGGGTAAAACCCATGTTTTCAGCATTCTGGTTTTGTTCGGGTCAGGTGGGCACGAGCGTGGTCACCGTGCTGGACCTACAGGTAAGCACGACCGTGCTGCCTGCTAAGCATGGGCATGCTCAATTGCGCGCCCTACTCTAGATTTCAAATTGGAGCACGAGCGTGCTCCCTGTTAAGCATGACCGTGCTCAATAGAGCGTGACCATACTGATCTGGACAAAAAGGGTCAGAAACCCTTTCCCAAATCCTTGGGGCAGTTCATAAATTCAACCTATTGGCTTTTAACTAATCCATCGAACATCAGCTTCATTAATCTTAATTGTTCTTCATTAATATTCATGCCTTATCATCATGGGGAATTAATCCTTTAATCACAGCTTCGTTATTAACGTTCCTAAAACACTCACTAATCAATCCTAGGGTCTTTAACTAAGCCCTATGAACATAACCTTACCTCTCACACTATATTTATGTCTTATGAACAACTGGGACAACATCCCTTAAATCTCATTATCATCGTTAACGTATTTTAACGTCTTAACATCATTAATAAGCCCTATTAATTGGTTAGAGTCTTATTAACGTCATTGTTGGCATTAACATCCCCAACAATCAACACTTATTCAGAGCACCACATCATCATCATTATTATAACAACAACATCATCATCATAATAGCATCATCATCATCATCATGAACATTCATGGTATCATTAAACATCATACTCAATTGGGCATACCAATAACATCCAATCATACATCATCAATATAATTAACATCAAATAGTACAACAATTAAAGCATGCCATTAACATTATAATCATATCATGCATACATCAGTTAACATCGAATAGACAAACAACATAGGACAGGGTCATGGGTTAACCATTCATCTTACGCTACCTCCAACGCCTACATACCAATACTATTCCTTCTCCCCATACCTGGTATAAAGATTCCCAAAATGATAACGTTAGCAAACTAGACACGTTCCCTCGAGCAGCTCGATGAGTTCCTCAAACCTTGATCAAACAAGAAGGGAAGAGAACAGCCAATTAATCCCCAATTCAAAATAAAGTGAAAAGGAGATTACAGAGGGTTAACTACGTTACCTTAAACGATGCTAACACGTGTAACTTCTCTCCCAAACGGACTCACAAACTCCAAGAACTTCAAGGGGTTCAAGGGAAACTAAGAAAGATGAAGAGAGGTAGCTATTATATGGTTATCAATGTGAGAAATAGGGTTTAGGTCGAGTCTTATGGTATAAATACAAGTTAGGGCATAACGGGCTCCTATTTCAACCCAAACTGTATACAGATCGATATTTTGATCATAACTTGAGTTACAAATTTTCGATTTAGGCGTTCTTGGTGTCGTTAGAAAGCTCAGAGAGATATCCACAAATTAATGTCTAATGATCGAATCCTAAATAAGACTCTAAGATGGTCAAAAGTTCGATGGAAGTTTAGCGACAGATTTGGTAGTTATTCCTAGATAGGATCCTTAGGAGATTATGATAAGATCTTATCATATAATCAAAAAGAGGATTATCCTATATTAATAAGGACTCAAATCTGATTAATTGAGGGACTAAACACCTAAGAGATACACTATCTTGATTTAAATACTAAATCACACGATATCTCATAATATATTTCTTAATCATTTATTATTAATAAAAACACATATTATATATTAACATATAAAATCACATACAAAATCATATATCCATATAAGATCACACATTAAGGGACACAATATCATATTAATGCAAATAATCATATATTCAAATACATATTATCATATTTAATAATATATACATACAAATATATATGTATACGTATAAAAAATACTACAACACTAATAACAATTACATTATCAATTATATAAATAATAACACTAACTTCATTAATAATAATAATAATAATAATAATAATAATAATAATAATAATAATAATAAAAACAACAACAACAACAACAACTAGGCATCCATAGTAACATAATCCCTTATACGAAAATCGGGGCGTTACAGCAGAGATGGAAACCAATTCCAGTCGCACTGTCGTGAAGAGGGAAGCGATCAGGCTGCCGCCACGCAGCTACTGGAACCATCGTCGCCGGAACATACTATACCCGATTTGAAAAGTCTCATGGCGGTTGGAGACATTCACGTGATAGAGAAGGAAAATGGTGATCTTGATGGGAAAATGTTGAATAGAGGTGGAGCAATAGATGAGATGTGTATTGAATTTCTGATTTCTGCTGCCGAAAGGGTTTCTAAGAATTCCAATCGTGCTCAACGGAATGAAGAAGACGAAGGATTTTGTTTCTGGAGAAAGCAGAATTTCGCACAAGTCAAATACATTTTGGGATTGATTACTTGCATCAATAATTACTGCAGCCTAGTGGTAAAGCGTTGTATGTCAGACCACCAAGCTAGCACAGGAAGTGTCACATTCAGCTATTTTTGCAAATACTTAATGTTTATGGAATTCTGGGAAGACAGAAAGGAATTTTGTGTGGCAAGGATCAATTCTTGTTGAAATTTCCACGGGATCCTGGTGGCTATGAAAATATTTCTATGGAGGTTAGATCATTGTGCTTCAAAATATGGGATCCTGGAAAATTGTGTTTAGATATGTGTTAACTATTGTATTTTGTGTTTTTAGCTAATTTGAATTAAGAGGGTGTGTTGGAGTGTAATTCAAATTAGTTAGTGTTTGTTAGTTGTTTAGTTAGTTTGTTAAAGTGTGATTAGTTTGTTGTAATTAAAGTGATTAGTTAGAAGCTAGGTGAGTTAGTTAGTGTATTTGTAAGTCTATAAATAGACATGGTGTAGATGTGAATTAGTACAAGTGGTGAAGTGAAAGTGTGTGTAATTGTGTGATGTAAAGTGAATAATAGAGATTTTTTATTGTGTTCATTCTCTATCTCATTCTCTCATCATTCTCAATATTTCTATTCTTTCTATGTGTGTGCACCATGAGTGAGTGTGAGTGCTTGTGTTCCAACAGCTTTCAATTTGTAAGGGGTATGGTGCAAGGTCATGACTCGGGGTGAAGGGAGGGGGAGGAAGAAAGAAGGGAGGAAAAGAAGGAAGAAGAGAGAGAAAGGAAAATGAGGTTTTTTCTCTCTCTAAACCCAGATTCCGGCGATATTCCGGCGAGAGGTGGTGGTTTCCTACAACTGACGGCGGAAACCTGACGTCATCATTGCAAAACTAATGGAAGAAACCAAAATAGGCTAACATTTGTAAAATAGGGGACCAAAACGGAACAAAAAATAAATGAGGGACCAAAATGAAACCTAAAATAAAGATAAGGGACCAAAACACTAATTTAGCCTATAATATATATGCTATATAGCCATCTAAGTCAAGCGAATAGTCACCCAAAAATTTTATATATAAGTAGCTAGCTTGATGCTTCGAAGAACAATGATGACCAAAACTCTTAATTTTATTTTATTTTTGTTGCTCCAAAACTCTTAATTTTCGTTCTATATACACAGTATTCTTTCACTTTCCGCCTTCCAAACATAACTCCCAATATCCACCTTGTTCAAGGCTTTGTTAATTGTTGAGCTCATCTTGAATAGACTTGTGCACTTTAATTTCTTATTTAAAATATATATATTCCCTTTACAGTAAATTGCAAGTATAAATTTGTCAACATAGTAAATCCTTTTTTTTATAAGCCAAATTATTTATTAAATTAAATAAAGACAACAAACCAAAAGGTACTAGATGTACAGAAAGGAGAGCATGTCCAAAAGTATAAATAATCCATATAGGCTACCAACATCAGAAAGAATAGCTAAAAGAAACCAGAGGGCATGAAGGATGAAGATTGGACTCTTCTTGACAGACAAGACCTTGGAGTCATCCGATTGACATTATCCCGCAATGTTGCTTTTAACATTGCAAAAGAAAAGACCACATCAAGTCTTATGGCGGCTCTTTCCAGTATGTATGAAAAGCCGTCGACCTCAAACAAAGTTCATTTGATGAGGCGATTGTTCAATCTACGGATGACAAAAGGCGCATCGACTGCGCAACATCTCAATGAACTCAATACAGTCACAACGCAGCTGAGTTCAGTTGGAATTGAGTTTGATGAAGAAGTACGAGCATTCATCCTTACCAGAAAGCTGGAATGCTACTGTCACGGCTGTGAGTAGCTCATCGGGAAGCAACAAGTTGAAATTAATGATGTTCATGATCTGATTCTCAGTGAAGAGATCCGACGCAGAGAGTCGGGTGAATCGTCAACCTCTGCAGTGTTGCACACAGATTCAAGAGGAAGAAATTCAACCAGAGGACATGGACGCGATAAATCGAGGGACAAGAGGTCCAAATCCAGAAATCACCGTAGTTCCAACAGCTCGAAGAATGTTGAGTGTTGGAATTGTGGAAAGACCGGGCACTACAAAAATCAGTGCAAGAGTGCACCGAAGAATCATGAGGCAAAGGCAGAAGCATATGTTACCTCCACGTCAGGAAAAGATGATGCATTGATATGCTCTTTGGAGAGCAAGGAAGAGTCTTGGGTGTTAGACTCTGGAGCTTTCATGCCACTTCGCAGAAAGAATTCTTTGAGGATTATGTCCCCGGAAACCTTGGTAAAGTTTACCTTGGTAACAATCAATCTTGTGAGATTGTGGGTAAAGGTGTAGTGAAGATTAAGTTGAACGGGTCTGTATGGGAATTGAAAAATGTCAGCATATTCCCGACCCGACAAAGAACTTAATCTCAGTAGACCAGTTGGCCAGTGATGGCTACACAACAGTCTTCCATGGCGATCAATGGAAGATTTCACAGGGTGCAATGACGATTTCTCGCAGTAAAAAGAGTGGTATTCTTTACAAGACAGCAGGAGCATGTCATTTGATTGCAGTTGCAGCAAATGAAAATCTCAATCTATGGCACCAGAGACTGGGCCATATGAGTGAGAAAGGGATGAAGATCATACACTCAAAGGGCAAACTACCAGGTCTTTGGTCAGTAGAAATTGGCATGTGTGAAGACCGTATACTTGGAAAGCAGAAACGAGTCAGCTTTCAGACAAGTGGAAGAACCCCAAAGAAGGAGAGACTCGAGCTTGTTCATTCCGACATTTGAGGACTAACAACAGTCTCATCCATTGGTGGGAAACAATACTTTGTGACTTTTATCGATGATCACTCTAGGAAAGTATGGGTATACTTTCTGTAACATAAGTCTGAAGTATTTGAGGCTTTTAAGATATGGAAAGCCAAGGTTGAAAATGAGACAGGGTTGAAGATCAAAAACCTCAGAACCGACAATGGTGGTGAATATGAAGACACCAGATTCAAGAAGTTTTGCTTTGAGCACGGGATCAGAATCGAGAGAACCGTGCTGGGTACACCTCAACACAATGGTGTATCTGAGCGTATGAACCAAACGTTGACCGAAAAAGCCAGAAGCTTATGTGTGAAGTCAGGTCTACCGAAGCAATTCTGGGTAGAAGCAGTCAACACAGCAGCTTACTTGATCAACTGAGGTCTATCGGTACCATTGGAGCACAAAATACTAGAACAGGTTTGGAGTGGAAAAGAGGTGAACCTCAAACATCTTAGAGTTTTCGGTTGTGTAGCATATATGCATATCAGTGATCAAGGTCGGAATAAGCTTAATCCGAAATCAAAGAAGTGCACTTTCATCGGTTATGGTGAAGATGAATTTGGCTACCGCCTTTGGGATGATGAAAACAAAACGATGATCCGTAGTAGAGATGTGATCTTCAACTAAAGAGTGATGTACAAGGACAGACATGACACAGATACCAACAACTCAGAACATAGTGGGCCTGTGTATGCAGAGGTGGACGATGTCCCAGAAAGTCCTATAGTTGAGAATTCTCAGTCAGAGGAATCAACTAAACAAGATAGGGAGCAGCAGTCTGACACCCCAACACCTCCTACTCCAACTCCTGAATTGAGAAGTCTTCTCGGCCTCATATGCCTAACAGGAGATACATGAATTATATGTTGTTGACTGATGGAGGGGAGCCTGAAAACTATGGAGAAGCATGTCAGACCGTAGATGCTAGCAAGTCGGAGCTTGCCATAAAGACGAGATGAAGTCTTCTAGCTGAGCTACCCATAGGAAAGAAGGCACTTCACAACAAATGGGTGTATCAGGTGAAGGAGGAGCATGATGGCTCCAAGAGATACAAAGCCCGACTAGTTGTAAAAGGATTCCAGCAAAAGGAAGGAGTTGACTACACCGAAATTTTTGCTCTGGTTGTGAAGCTCACTACTATCAGGTCTGTGTTAAGTATTGTTGCCAGTGAGGAACTCTACCTTGAGCAGTTGGACTTGAAGATTGCATTTCTTCACGGAGACTTAGATGAGGAGATATATATGCACTAACCAGAAGGTTTCTCAGAAAAGGGGAACGAGAATATGGTGTGTAGATTGAAGAAGAGATTGTATGGCCTGAAACAAGCCCCGAGACAGTGGTACATAAAGGTTGGCGGCTTCATGCCGACCACTGTTGTTACTCCAAGAGATATAAGTCCAATTATATCATTTTGCTACTTTATGTCGATGATATGCTAGTAGGTGGTTCAGATATAGACGAGATTAGAAGCTTGAAGATGCAGTTGTCAAAAGAGTTTGACATGAAGGACTTGGGTCCAGCAAAGAAGATCCTTGGAATGCAAGTCACAAGAGATAAGCAAAAAGGAATTTTGCAGTTATCTCAGGAAGAGTACATCAACCGTGTTTTACAAAGATTCAACATGGGCGACGCCAAGCCGGTAAGCACACCTTTGGCTAGTTATTTTCACCTATCCAAGGACCAGTCTCCTCAGACAGAGGAAGAAATAGAATTCATGGCTAAGATTCCGTATGCTTCAGCCATTGGAAGTTTGATGTACGCGATGGTTTGTACGAGGCCAGACATTGGCCATGCAGTGGGAGTTGTAAGCAGGTTTATGTCAAATCCAGGTAAAGCTCATTGGGAAGCAATTAAGTGGATTTTGAGGTATCTACGAGGCACCACAAAGAAGTGTCTGTACTTTGGTAAAGGAGAATTAAAAGTACAAGGATACATAGATGCAGACTTTGGAGGTGAAGTTGATTACCGAAGAAGTACCACCGGTTACATATTCACTGTTAGAACAACAGCTATTAGTTGGATGTCACAGGTACAAAAGATTGTTGCTTTATCCACTACAGAAGCTGAGTATGTAGTTGTAACAGAAGCCCGTAAAGAATTGATATGGCTTCAAGGATTGTTGACAGAGTTGGGATTCATCCAAGATAAAAGTGTTTTGCACAGTGATAGTCAGAGTGTGATACATCTAGCAAAGAATTCAACATTCCATTCCAGAACAAAGCACATTGATCTTCGTTATCACTTCATCAGATCTCTGCTTGAGGATAAGGTGCTAACATTGAAGAAGATTCAAGGAAGTAAGAATCTAGCCGACATGTTAACAAAGGTGGTGACCATTGACAAATTGAAGTTGTGTTCAACTTCAGTTTTCCTGCTAGAATAACAAACCAGGGAAGGCTGCTGCATTAATCGAGGTGTGAAGACAGATTGAAATCAGTCTTCAAGTGGGAGATTGTTGGAGGTGGCTATTATTGGAGGTGGCCAGAAGAGAATTCCTAACATTTAGTTGTTGGTGCTATTTGTTATGATTAATTAAGTAATATTAGTAATTATATTCCCACAATCTGTGGAAACACCTTGGCACGCAACTACGTAACGCGGTGAAAAATCCTTATAAATACAAGCCTCAACAAGAAGGAAAAATCTTCCTAACAAGAGAGAGAAATACCAGAGAGAAACAAAAGCTTAGAAATAAAAGCTTAGGAGTGTTTGGGTGTAATTGGGTTGCGGGTTATGAGTGTTTTATAAACATTTTGTATATTTCCCTTTTTAGTAAAATATCTGCAGCAGCCCGGAGACGTATGCATAATTGGCCGAACTCCGTTATCAAAGTATGTATTATTATTACACATTTATTTCGCTTTTCACAAATTTGATTTAGGAAAATTGCATATTTTCCGAACGTGAACATGTTACTTGTTATTCCGTGAAGAAGGTAAAAAGGTATTAGTTTGTGACTTATACTGTCATTGCGATTGAATTTGGATGAGTTTATTAAATGCTGGATGTTTTCTGGGTCCCTTCTCATCTTTTTCTTTCTAATACGTTTTCGTCCATGTCTTGGACCTGTGCTCACCTATTTTTTTTTTTTTTCCCCTGGAATGTTGTGACTGTGCTGATTTTATCTTTGGACACAGCTTAATGTATTTTTGCTACTCCAAGCCACTGTCACGATAGTTTATGGGTGTCACAATTATAAGTGAGTTGTCTCCGGACCGACCTAAGATAAGATGAAACCTAAAGTTAGGTGAGATTTCATAATGAACAAATCATGAGATGAGGGCATGAGACCTTATATGTATAATTTTTATTAAGTATTAAATAACTTTTGTTAGTAGACTATTTAGGAGATCTAGTGGGATTGACTGGAGGCCTAAAGTAAGGGCTTGTCAAACTTTACCCTTAGGCCTACCCGGAGTTGTTTAAAGAATCAAAGTGATTTGTAAAAAAGAATTGAAATCAATTCGGGTGTAAGGAAATGATGAAATAATAAATAATAAATATTAAGAAAATCGATTCCAAGGAGAGTTGAGCATCATCTTTTGTAAATATTAATTTCTTTCTTTTTATTTTTCTACCGGAGGAATAATTATAAGAGGTGTAACGTATGTGTTTGGTTCCACTTCTGGAGACACCAAAAGTGCTTTTACACCTGTCAAACGTGATTCTAATAAATAAAAAAAGGTGTTTGGTTACACGTTTGGGGAAGCAATTTTGCATTCAAAATTGATTACACTAAATTTTACATTAAACTTGCTTTCAGAGTAAAAACATCCAAACATAAATCACTTTACTTTAAACTCAATTATATTGAAATCAATTCTATTCAAAATCACATTTGTCAAACGCTCATCCAAATTCATACCTCATCTTACTCGTCAGACCCTTCCCATTCTAAGTCTTCCACTCTTCACGCCAACAATTGTATTTCAATTACCCGCAACTTAAATTTATAGTGACGTCTCCGACCATGCGTTGAGCTTCACTTGTTGTGTGATAAAATAGTCAATTTAATCCTAATGATTTATTGCCTCCATCCCTTTTAAGTAAATAACTTTTTTAAAGATGAAATTATTGTCGGACTCCAAAAATTTAAAATCTTTTTCCCCCTTTTCATGTGAATAATTTATTTATTGAAATAAAAAAAATAAAAAATCAGTGAAAAAAAGAATCAATTTTAGTGTACGCAAATTTTTTTTTTTTTTGATAATGAAAATTATTTTATATAAAAGAAGTACTTGAGGTACTCTAACCCCTTTACAAAGAAATATGGCAATAAATCATCTAATGTAAATAAAAGACTACCCTAAAAAGATGATAGTATTTTCTTTACAAAAGCTAGTGCCCAAAGCCAAAACAAAACTAACCATTACATTGAGAAAAATCCATGACCATATATCTAAAAAGAATCCATAGTGTACGCTTGTTGATTTCTCATTCGAGAGATATTTAAGTTTTTACAATTTAGTTTTCTTAATAGCTTATAGTATTTTTTCCAAACACTACTTAAAGTAACATTTGAGCTTATAGCTTATTATTATTATTATTATTATTATTATTATTTTAAATGTATATAAACATATTCTTTTATGTCATTTTATATTTATCATCCAGTTGAGCTGCTAATTTTATCAAATACTTCAAATTCAATCTGTCATGTTTGTCCTCCTACCCATACGTTATTCACTAGCTTATCCAATATCCGCTAGTTTTTATCAAACACAGTCATATATAATATAATTTATAAATTATAAATTACACATGAAATAATATAGAATGACATGAATAGAAAGCTAACTTAGAATTTATTTATAAAATAATAACATAACATAACCATCCTAAGGATTCCAGCATTAAGTGTTTTTTTTTTTGTCTAATGCATTGAATAACTTTCCAAATTTCTATCAAAATGGTCGCTCATTTCAATTTCAGAGGTTATTTCCCTGTTTTCAAATACTCCCTCCGCTTATTATAAGAGGCAAATGACTACTTTTTTTGGTACAAAATATAAGAAACATGCATGATTTTGACAAATATTAAATGCTCATTTCCAATTTTACCCTTATTTATAATAGGGTTTATATTTACGAGACAGTGCAATTTTAAATACAAGTAGGTTTGTTCATTAATTATTGAATGGTTAAATTTGTAAATTTATATGAATATTAATTACAAATAGCTTATTTCAATGCATTTCCTTGGTCTGTGTGTTTTAGGGTTTTGCCTCTTATATATAGGACCAAAGGGAGTACAATTTATCATTTGATCATTCAAAAAGGTAGTGCTCAAAAAAGACATGCAAGAAACAGAACCACCCAAAGTCACAAAGAAGACGTAGTATATGCTTTGCATGTGGGAACAGGGACGTTCTCAACAACTATAAATCTCACAAGAGAGTGAGTGAGGGAGAGGTCGTGTGGGTTGGTGGAAATGGGAGGACTAGAAGGTAGAGATCATATGAGAGAGAAGGGAAGAGAGAGTGTGAAAGTGAGAGGTGAGGAAGGTGAATTGAATGAGGTGAGGGACGAAAATGGACTTAGCTTGGCCCAAGGTATCATCCTACCTTATCTTCTAAGGCCAATAAATAGTAAAAGTATAAGGACTTTAGTCTTGTACCCTTCTCCCAACCCAACCACTATTATTCGCTTTTCCTCTAAAGGCTTTTATTTCAAGCTTACTTTATTAGTTAGGGTTTTTCTATCCTGTACAATTTTACATATGTTAAGCAACTCAAAAAAGTAAAGTTATATGGGAACTTGTGTATTTTATATTTTCAAAACTGAAATGCTTAGTTTTCCAACAAATAATTACTGATTTTGGATTTCTTAACCTGTGTAAAGTTACACATGATAGAAAAACTCAGTTAGTTATAATGTTCCACACAAAGTTGATTCCGATCCAATGCCATTTTAATTTAATATTGGAGGACATACTGCCGGTTGGAAAGGTCCATCTTTCAGTTAATGCCTGGTAATTCTAAATTCTTCACTATGAGGATCTACTTTTGGTTGGTGGCTTGCATCAATGCACCCAATAAAGCCCTTGACAAAAGAGTCCCAATCCTCTCCAGTACTGGAGAGTCCAGTATGTGAGAGATAGGAACAAGATTTGTTTACTTACATGCATTAAATTCTCCTATTATTTATATGCCACCCCTCTCCTAATTTTTTCTTTCTGCCTCTCTCCTACTGGCCTCTCCAGTACCGGAGAGGATCTTGATTCTTGACAAAAAGTTGTGTGAATTATGGGTTATTATTTACTTTCAATGAATTAATCTTTCTCTCTCTCCATGCTTCTTTGTGGTTTATTTTGTTTATTTTGTTTTTAACTGTGGCCCATCTTTGAAGGGCTTTTTTCTGGATCAGAGTTGTTGGACATCTTCCTTCTTGATGAATTTTACAATACAAATTACTCCCTCCGGTCCTTATTATAAGAGGTAAATGACTACTTTTTTTTTGTCCAAAATATAAGAGACATGCATGTATTTTGACAAATATTAAATGCTCATTTTCAATTTTACCCTTATTTATAATAGGGTTATATTTACGAGACAGTGCAACTTTCAATACAAGTAGGTTTGTTCATTAATTATTGAAGGGTTAAATTTGTAAATTTATATGAATATTAATTACAAATAGCTTATTTCAATACATTTTCTTAATCTGTGTTTTAGGGTTTTGCCTCTTATATATAGGACCAGAGGGAGTATTAAGCTGCTCTGGCCCCTTGGTTCTTTAAATTTTCTTTTACGAAATGCATAGACCAGTCATTGAGTCAACGATCCAAACTATTTTCCAAATAAAATTATTACTTACCTCCTCGTGCACACACACCAAAATTTCCACCGACAAAAACTTTCATTTTCAATTGAGTTCAAGAAGAAAATAATCCAAAAAATCATTAAGCAATAACATATATAAAGCGATAGAATAGTGACCAACAACAATATTCAATCCAAACCGCATAGAAATTTTTTTATTTTTTATTTTTATGAGCTAAGAGTATATTGATTTAGAGTATTAGGGGTACTCTAACCCATATACAAAGGGATCTAAAGAGAGAACTAGATAATGTAAATAAAATACTGCTACCATTTTTTAAACAGTATTAGAGTTTTTCTAACCTGTGCAATTTTGCACATATTAAGGATCTTAAAAGAGTAAATTTACATAGGAACTTGTGTATTTTATACTTTCAAAACTGAAATGTTTAGTTTTCCAATAAATTGTTGCTACTTTTGGATTTCTTAACCTGTGCAAAATTGTACATTATAAAAAAAAAACCCACAATATTATTACCTTTACACTACCCAGACCTTAATTTCAACCAAAAACCAAGAAAACATAAACATTGCCATTCCCCTTCCAATTGTATCCAATTTAACCCGATTTCCTTGTTGATAAAACCAAGGAGACCCCAGCATTTTGAAGCCCCAAAATTAGTATCCAGTATGCATCAGCCCAAGAAAACAACAACACTCTCTATATCCCTCCCCTTGCCACTTCCTCTATATATAAGCCAAAGTCTTCCTTGTGGCCACCTATGTCGTCCTTCAACCTCCCCTCCCCTCCTCATCTTCCAACTCACCGCCACGTGCCACCTCTCCTTCCTCTCCGATAATCGCCAGAAGAAGGTAACAGGTACCTACAAAGAAGTCCACTCCACCAATCTTCTACAGTGAATTCACCCTCGTTGACTCTCTGCTCGGGATGTTCAAGCTGGACTACGCGAAATCCGAAACCACCATCGACGCCACGCTCTCCAAGCGGTATTCCAGAGAGAAATTGCGACTTTTTGTAGGTTACCGCGATGGAGAGCGTGGCGTCGATGGCGGTTTCGGATTTCGTAAATGTAGTTGATCAACTAGTAGAGCTAACTGTCAAACATTACATGCAAGAAACATAAACACAAAGAAGTCGTAGTATGCTTTGCATATTTGGACACTAATATCAGTGCTATCGAGCAAGATCCAAAATTGTATCTAACAATATTTCACGATGTTATATACCTTCATCTGGCTTAAAACTGTTGTTCTAAAATCGCATATTATATATATTTTTTCAGCTATGTTATTTGAATACAAAATTTTGACACCGTATGTGACATCGTATATATTTCTTTCTATCTCTCACTTACTTTTTATCTTTTTGTATAAACACATTCCAAAAACACACAATAAAAACAAAGGGATACCATGTTTGTGTCCATTTTTTGTGTTCAAAAATCATTTTCCAACACTTTTTATATGGATGAAAGAGGTCTCTCTAATTTAAACTAGTCTTTACTCAGGTATTAGCTGAGCGCTACTCACAGTACCTTTTTTTGTGAGTTTCAAAACTCCTGCATGTAGGTAACATGAATAAAAAACGTTACGGGAATAATTATTATCCACAATATTGTATTATAAAAGTAGTTTAATTTTGATAGACTATCATTATAAATGTTTTTACATTACGACTTCCGACTGTAAAGACAGGATTCTATCCCGGACCTAAAACAAAAAAATCATCATTTATATAACTTTTAAGATAATTATAATAAGATGCTTTAGAAAAGATAATTATAATAAGATCAATCAGACGTTTCTAATGATGTGTTAATTTAAAATTAATTAACAATATAAAAAAAATCTTTATACCGATGGTATATAAATTAAATCTTTATTCAATAAATTAGGAAACAACTCTGATGTACCACACATAACTTCAGCAAAAGTCCTAATACTAAAAGAACTGAAGTCAAGCTCCATTCTCTCTATTACCATGTCACTGCCACCATTGCGACCACCACCATCGCATCATTGTGGGAATGTTCCTATCTTGTTGCTCTGATTCCAAAGGATTATAATATATTTTGTGTTGTTCTATTTGTGTTATGCTACTCAATGTATATTAAAACACCTATATATTTTATGTTAGGGCCCTTAATTTGTTTATAAACATATTCATTTAATTTCGAAGTATTTGATTTAACACTCACACAAACTTGTTAATATATATACTAATCAAGAAAATCCTGCTATATTGATTAATCTGAGGCCCCTAACATAATCTGATCTCTTGGTAACCAACTGATTTTTTTTTTTTTTTATAAGCCAAAGAATATTAAAGAGAGTATTGGGGGTGCTCAAACCCGAATACTATACAAGAAATAAGATAAGTATTCAACCTAGAGTAACAATCTATCAACAAGGTTGAAAACCTAACTTACTCCACACACCACCCAAAAAGAACCTGATACAACCACATGCCCAAAAGGACCACCAAGACAAAATGGAAAAAAAGTTCCAGAACATAGGCAACATGAGTGAAACCTGCATAGCTACCTAAAAAAAACAGATAAGCTATGAGATATTTGAATAGGCAGAAGCAAATAGCAGCACGGTCCCCAATCACTACCTGCTGGCAGACTAAACTTGCAAATAAACAAGGCATACACCTCCAAACAAAGAACCTACATTTGTTGTATATATGCGAAATCAGCGTGTGAGTTTTATTATAAAAGTAAAACCCAACTATAGATGATTAGAGAAATTGCGTACCCTCCTAAGTCCTATGATAATCAAAATAATAATTTTAAATATCTTCTTGAATACTACCTTTAATGCTAATAAACAAAGAAAATCTGGCTAAATCATCATTCATTATTTTGTTGAACACATGCAGATTGCGTTGTTAGCATTAACAAGAAAAAACAATTAATCCTAGCACTAGTGTCCAAGATTTGTAATTATCTATTAGGGTTCAGCTGGTATAAATGCATATCCCAGTTTGCTAAATAAGGCTGAACATCATAGTTACTCCAAGCTGCCATACTGGGGTCGATCGGTATCGCATTCATCAAGCTGTCAACTTAATTATTTTCTCCTTATATTGGCTTGGGGAGTTGTGAAGGGTACTAAATCAAAGGCTGAATTGAATGGCCCTTGTACATAGTCTCCATCATTCTCTACCAACACTCATGCACGGGCATTACTTTGGGTTGAACTTTAGTTAAATTTGGCTAAACCTATTGGGTCGTCCCACTAATTTTTCCATTAACAAATAAGGATAATACTCCAAAGGGGCCATCAAACCAGTTTAATTAATTACATACTTTAACTCTTTCTATTCGAACGTCCTTTTGTAAGAAATTAGTTGACATTATTATTATTATGGCTGATAGCCGTTGAAAGTAGGTTGATTTTCCACCTAACCAGCGAATGGTCTCCATTATTTTTGTTTAGAAATGAAAAAATAAGGTTAAAGCAATATTTTGGTCCCTATACTTGACACGAATTCTCGATTTGGTCCTTATACATAAAAAATTATTAAAATGATCCATATACGTACAAAAAGTACCTATTTGGTCCCCGTTGTACACCATATTAAGGACTGATTTAATAATTTTTTGCCTCGTATATGGACCAGACAAGTACTTTTTGTATGTATAGGACCATTTTAATAATTTTTTATGTATAGGGACTAAATCGAGAATTGGTATCAAATATAGGGACCAAAATATTACTTTAACCAAAAATAAAATGGAGAAAATAGCAACACAATAACTAATGTTTCTGTAGTCCAATATTTTAGAGACTCCTCAAACAAACATGCGAATTTCACTAAATTATACAGTGGATTATTAGTATTTATTTAATTATTTATCCAAAGATCACTTTTCCATTCTTTCTGATTTATTAATTATTATACATGGTGTGCATGTCCATGGCTAGGGCTATTGAGCCAAACCATTTGCCCCTTTTTTCCAATTTAATATTTCAAAACATGATTTCCTCCTATGATGATGTGGGAAGACATCAGCCCTGGAAGGGTGACCTTATTAAATTAAAAAAAATGAGCTTCCAAAATTGAAGAAGTCAAAATTATGAACATCTCATCCAATTCTGTTTTTCTGTTATTCTGTTTAAGTTAAGTTAGCAAGTTTTTAAGCAAATAAAAAATGTAAACGATTTTTTTCAATATTTTTTTTTTATAAAACAAAGGAAATATATTAATATATTGCATAAAAAAAAAGGAAATATATTAATATAAATTACATTCCACAGTATAAAAAGATAATTTGAAGAAAAAATTATACTATTAATTAAATATGTACAACAGTCCAAATGTTTAAAAATAAAAACGTAAAATACACTATTGTAATATTAAAAAGCAATATATGTCATGTGTGTGGCATATGTCACTACTAGTTTAAGTCGTCAACTATAATTGATCAACTATTTTATTCCCTTAATTATAATTTATTTTGTATTTTATCCAATATTGTACATCAACGATGAAAAATAATCTCATAATTTATCAACTGTTTAACACGCTCAATAAAATTAGAAACTTGCTAAGCATTGTACATTATCATCCACATTTGAATACATCAAATTTTCTATAATTTATTGTCAATATTTAAAAATAAAATATATTAAAAAATAATCTATACAATTTTCTATAAGTAGAATATACCCGTACAGGGCACGGTTTCCTATACTTTTTTTTTTTTTTAAGGAAATGGCCTCATTAAAACCTTTGATGCAAAACCCTCCTTAGGGATAAAAACAACAAAACCCTATACTGGTGGGTGTGTGTGTGTGTGTGTATTTTAATATGTAGTATTTTCTATTGTTTTATTAATAGGTTGTATTGGTTTTCTAGTTTGTCTTTTTTTTTTTTTTTTGACTAGTTAAAGTTTGTATTTACATGTCAGGAATTGTTGTTTATCAACATTAATAATAGAAATTTATTTAATTATTTATCCAAAGATCACTTTTCCATTCTTTCTGATTTATTAATTATTATACATGGTGTGCATGTCCATGGCTAGGGCTATTGAGCCAAACCATTTGCCCCTTTTTTCCAATTTAATATTTCAAAACATGATTTCCTCCTATGATGATGTGGGAAGACATCAGCCCTGGAAGGGTGACCTTATTAAATTAAAAAAAATGAGCTTCCAAAATTGAAGAAGTCAAAATTATGAACATCTCATCCAATTCTGTTTTTCTGTTATTCTGTTTAAGTTAAGTTAGCAAGTTTTTAAGCAAATAAAAAATGTAAACGATTTTTTTCAATATTTTTTTTTTATAAAACAAAGGAAATATATTAATATATTGCATAAAAAAAAAGGAAATATATTAATATAAATTACATTCCACAGTATAAAAAGATAATTTGAAGAAAAAATTATACTATTAATTAAATATGTACAACAGTCCAAATGTTTAAAAATAAAAACGTAAAATACACTATTGTAATATTAAAAAGCAATATATGTCATGTGTGTGGCATATGTCACTACTAGTTTAAGTCGTCAACTATAATTGATCAACTATTTTATTCCCTTAATTATAATTTATTTTGTATTTTATCCAATATTGTACATCAACGATGAAAAATAATCTCATAATTTATCAACTGTTTAACACGCTCAATAAAATTAGAAACTTGCTAAGCATTGTACATTATCATCCACATTTGAATACATCAAATTTTCTATAATTTATTGTCAATATTTAAAAATAAAATATATTAAAAAATAATCTATACAATTTTCTATAAGTAGAATATACCCGTACAGGGCACGGTTTCCTATACTTTTTTTTTTTTTTAAGGAAATGGCCTCATTAAAACCTTTGATGCAAAACCCTCCTTAGGGATAAAAACAACAAAACCCTATACTGGTGGGTGTGTGTGTGTGTGTGTATTTTAATATGTAGTATTTTCTATTGTTTTATTAATAGGTTGTATTGGTTTTCTAGTTTGTCTTTTTTTTTTTTTTTTGACTAGTTAAAGTTTGTATTTACATGTCAGGAATTGTTGTTTATCAACATTAATAATAGAAATTTATTTAATTATTTATCCAAAGATCACTTTTCCATTCTTTCTGATTTATTAATTATTATACATGGTGTGCATGTCCATGGCTAGGGCTATTGAGCCAAACCATTTGCCCCTTTTTTCCAATTTAATATTTCAAAACATGATTTCCTCCTATGATGATGTGGGAAGACATCAGCCCTGGAAGGGTGACCTTATTAAATTAAAAAAATGAGCTTCCAAAATTGAAGAAGTCAAAATTATGAACATCTCATCCAATTCTGTTTTTCTGTTATTCTGTTTAAGTTAAGTTAGCAAGTTTTTAAGCAAATAAAAAATGTAAACGATTTTTTTCAATATTTTTTTTTTATAAAACAAAGGAAATATATTAATATATTGCATAAAAAAAAAGGAAATATATTAATATAAATTACATTCCACAGTATAAAAAGATAATTTGAAGAAAAAATTATACTATTAATTAAATATGTACAACAGTCCAAATGTTTAAAAATAAAAACGTAAAATACACTATTGTAATATTAAAAAGCAATATATGTCATGTGTGTGGCATATGTCACTACTAGTTTAAGTCGTCAACTATAATTGATCAACTATTTTATTCCCTTAATTATAATTTATTTTGTATTTTATCCAATATTGTACATCAACGATGAAAAATAATCTCATAATTTATCAACTGTTTAACACGCTCAATAAAATTAGAAACTTGCTAAGCATTGTACATTATCATCCACATTTGAATACATCAAATTTTCTATAATTTATTGTCAATATTTAAAAATAAAATATATTAAAAAATAATCTATACAATTTTCTATAAGTAGAATATACCCGTACAGGGCACGGTTTCCTATACTTTTTTTTTTTTTTAAGGAAATGGCCTCATTAAAACCTTTGATGCAAAACCCTCCTTAGGGATAAAAACAACAAAACCCTATACTGGTGGGTGTGTGTGTGTGTGTGTATTTTAATATGTAGTATTTTCTATTGTTTTATTAATAGGTTGTATTGGTTTTCTAGTTTGTCTTTTTTTTTTTTTTTTGACTAGTTAAAGTTTGTATTTACATGTCAGGAATTGTTGTTTATCAACATTAATAATAGAAATTTTCTTTCTATTAATACGAAATCATTATGGAATGCTCCATGAGATTATTTGGATTAGAAACGTACATAAGTCACTGTATTCTAATTTTGTTTCATGTATATCCGATCTTTGGACATCCAAGAGTTGATTGCCATGATATTGGGCATTTAAGAATGGAGCTGCCCCAATATAAGACCTTTGGGGATGGATTTGCCCCCAGTGTAGGACACCCGAGAACAAGATTGCCCCAAAATAGGGCCCTTGGAAGCAAAGTTTTGCCGCAGTATATGCCATGCCGATCTTGCCCTAATTTTTGCTTAGACCGCCCTTGTAGGTTTTCAGTCTAATAGCCTTTTTCTTTTTCTTTTTTCTCTTTTTCTTTTTTCTATTTTTTTTTAGGAGCAATTAATTAAAAACTCAAAAGACCACAAATAATTTTGTCCCAAAACTAAAATTAAAAATATAGCAATTATTCATTGATTCGAATGGGCTTTTTGAGGCTTGTAATGTGGCCAAGGTTGAGGGTCATGAAAGAAATGATCTAAGGCTCAAACAAGTGTTTAGGGTTAAATAGGACCAAGGATCAATGCCCTTTTCAATCAAAGTATCTCCGCAATTCCAAGAACATTGGCCTTTTTGTCTGCATTCTTCATTTTATTTCCTTCTCACTTGTCTTTGTTAAGGAGTTCTCCATCCTTATTCATTCTTTTCTTTTCTTTTTTCTTTTCAAACTTTTCAACTTCTTGATTCTTCAAAACCATCACTTTTTCATGCTTGACCCTTGTTCAGGGATGATCCTTGTCCAATGTTTTTTCAAAAAGAATTTTCAAGCTCAAAAAGGGTAGCAAGGGATATTGGTGATATTTTTCTGTAAAGGATTGAGAAAGATGGCCAATCTTCATTTCAAATCATGATTGCTTATTTTTAAAATTTTAATTTAAATACGAAAATATTGTGCACTTCAAGTGACTCCTTTTTTCTTTGTTTCTGTTTTTATGTTTTTTGATTTTTGATTTTTGATTTTTTTGCATTTTTTCATTTTTGGCAAAGGGCACCTGCATATGTGGACTTTATTAATGTGCCACAAAATATTTTCTAGAGCATGATCCTCATGAACCAGACCAAGGAAGATACTTGGAGAAGAATAGAAGAAGATAAGAGACGAGAATGATGAGAAAAACACTAGATATGCATGCAAATCCATTACATAATGCTTCAAGAAAGTGAACATAGTTCAAGAGCCAGACGATTCATACGAGTACAACATAACCATATTTCATGACAAATCACTGATAAACCACAACGGAATTGATTACTCAAAAACTTCCAAAAGAAGGAGGACTACAAGGTGCTGGGCATTCTCAACCACTTAAATGTGAGCCGCTTGATGATAGGTTTTTCTTGAACTTTCAATAGTCTATTGACTAATAACCTTCTCGCCGCAGTCTTGAAACCATCAGGATTCTCATTGAGAGACCAAATACCCCCATGAGAAATCCTAAAGTGACATCGAGGTCATAACACGCTTGAAATGGAGGCTCCATCTGTGTTCTTCTGGAACCTTGGACATCTGCTCCTTCAAGTTGGTTAACTTCATCTTTCAGTTCTAGTTCAGCCATGATCCTTGATTAAAAGCGAGTCCGATAAGGACGGCGAGGAACCAATTTGTTTATTTTTTTTCCTTTTGATGAGTACGCAAAAATGAATGAAGATGCAATATTTTTTGTTTTTTTTTTCATTAAGACATTGGAATGCCAGATAATCGTCAATGTCTGCCTAGGTGTGAGTAGTTCTAAAATACAAAATCATTAAGGAGAAATTTTTGTAATCAAGCAGCAAAACTTTTATTATTGATCAAAATCAAGTACATTGTATCCAAACTTTTACATGGCCTTCAATGAAACTACTCACAATGAGCTTTGAACATCCATGATTCTTTGACTGACCCAAATGAAATGAGAATGAGTGACTTTAAAAATTTATCAATTTTTTTTTTTGAAACATGAATGCAAATGCAAGATGATGCAACATGTCTTTTTCAATATCAGGAGAAATTATCATGTAGAATTTTTATTTTTTTTTGAGGCCTTGTATCTTGTGAAAGCTCTCTTGGGTGGCTCTATAATCTCGCTGACCTTGGTCTCTAGAGCTAAAGTCTCTTTTAGAATAACCACAACGATAGGTAAACTACCAGGTGTGGAACATCCATGAAAGAGCACACTCTATATGAGATTCTCGCGATAACCAGACAGGAAGTAGATCCAAAATGGTTACCACTAACAACCTCCTCTCATCCTAGGCTTCACACAGGCCCGGGTATAGGGTCCTACTCATAAGTGTGTGCAAAAGTGTAAGTGTAGTGTGTGAACCAAGCATCATAGTAAAAATATTTACAACTATAAGCAAAAAAGGCTAAAACCAATAAAGAAGAAGAAAAAATAATGTTTCACAAATAACTATATAAGGCTTGACTCTCTTAAAAATAAATCGCCAGTGGAGTCGTCATCTGTCGCAACCACATCGCGACGAGAGCGGCGTACAAAAAATAATTAGTGTTGCAAAATGGAGTCGCCACCAAAGTTTATTTATTAGGGAAACATTGGAAAAACCATTTTTAATTGAATAGTTTTCGAAAACAAATTTAGGGTTCGGGAGTCAATTATGGGTAGGGAAGGTATTAACATCCTACGACATCCATTGAAAAATGGTTACCTCTGGCTAATTGTGCAAAATTATGTTAACTTCAAAAATATTCATTTCACCCTTTTTATTAAAACAATAATTAAAAATATAATTACAAATGATCAATAAACCATAAAGATTTTATTTTATTATTTTTCAAGAGAAGAAAATGAATATTGATGAGAAATTAAAAAGGATTTTATGAAAATTTATTTTTGGGCTTGGCAGGATTAACTCTTGCTCCTACGTATCCTTGGGTGCAATAGGGAATTCAAAACCGTAGTTCTTTTAAAAAATATTTATTGGTTTGGTTGATTTTAATTATTTTTTATTTTCAAAAATTTAATTAGGCTATCACGATAACCAGACAGGAAGAAAATCCAAAATAGTCATCTTAACAACCTATTTTAATTATTTTTGAAATGCAAGATGCCAACTATAATCAAATAGGAAGTAGATCCAAAGTAATTATCGTTAGCAACTTAATTCCTATTTTGGAAACTAAAAGGTGCTTGCGATAACCAAACATGAAGAATCCAAAGTGGCCATCGTTAGCAACTTAATTTTATTTTGGAATTTAAAAGGTGTTTGCGATAACCAAATAAGAAGAAGATACAAAGTGGCAATTATTAGCAACTTAATTCTATTTTGAAAATATAAAGTTGTTTGCGATAGCCACACAGAAAGAAGATCCAGAGTGACTACCACTGACAACCAATTTCTTAATTTTAGAACAAAAGATGTTAATGATAACCAAACAGGAAGAAGATCCAAACGGTTACCATTAACAACCTATTTTTATTTTTAGAAGATAATTATTTATAAAATTTGTTTAAGGTTATTCGATATATTAATATTAAGAGTGCATGTAATTTAATAGAATAAATTTTAATACAATATAATGTTTAGATACCCAGTAACGTTAATTGAAATTACAAAGCCCAAATATCTACTTTAGCACATTAGCTTTTTGCCTCCCTTTCTTTTCATATTTTATTAATAACATTGATCCTTTTTTTTTATTTTACTATTTTTTATTATTTTCTATGCTTTCAGACTTACAAAAGAAATTAAAACCTCGTTTCATATATATTTTAAAAGCCCAACATCATATGGTTTAACTTTGGCCCAACAACAATTGACTTAAACCCAATGCAACACAAACAATCAGATTACTAAACATTAAAAATCAAACAAAATAGGTTAGCAGCTTCCTTTACCCACAAGAAGAATAACGAAAGTGCCAATGGAGGTGCGGCGTGAGGTGACTAGACAAGTACGACCGTTCGTGACTGGGCGGAGGTGGAGCTGGACAGCGGCGTGTACTGGACGGTGGAAGACGGGTGGCCAATAGACTGGGCGTTCATGAAGATGGGTCATACAGCAGAGGACGGCGAAGACAGCGGAGCAGGTGACTGCTATGCGAGGGTGATGGTGGCTCGTGATGGTGCGTGACGGCGGGGAGGACAGCCATAATGGCTAAGCATGGAGGATGGCAGAGAAGGACTGGTTCGTGTGCAGTAACCAGAAATCTACTGCTTGGGGAAGAGGGTGGTTTGATGTTGTAGTGACAGTGTGTGCATAGGTAATGGAGGTGAAGGTGGTTATGGGAGTTTGACAATGGTATTAGAGAAGCATTGTTATAGGTCCTTTACTGGGAATGCAGTTTTTGTGTGTTGGTGATTATGGTTCATGATGGTTGTTCGCCTATATGTATGTTTCTATGAAGGTTGATGAAGATGATGGGAATGTGGTTTTTTATGGGTTTGTTTGCCAGGGGAGCTAGGAGAAGGTGTTGGAGGAATGTTGTTGATGGTAGCCTTTGTTCTATGTTAGTCCATGATGGGGGCTCAAGGGTGAAAACAAAATATGTTTTTCACATAAGAATTTTAAGTAGGTTCAATTTTAACCTATGTTGAAAACGAGGCAGTGACATTTTTTGTCGAGACCTAAATCGTGGCAGGGACGGCGATAAAAATTAACTTTTTTAGGAAAAAAAAATAAAGAAGAGTTGCCACCAATTTTATTCAATTTAGGAAAAAATTTGGAAAATCTTTAAAAATGGTCTTTGGACTCTAAAGTGAGTTGGGGGCCGATTGCGCATAAAGAATGATGGGGACCTAATCCCATAACACCCCCTAGTACACCCATTAAAAAATGGTTACCCTAATTAATTGTGCAAGCGTCTAATAAATTTCAAAATATTTATTTTTACCTCCATATTTATTTTTGTTAAAAGGATCCAACTTCAATTTATTATTATTATTATTTTTTATCATTATCAACTTGGTCCCTTTCATTTAGATGGAGCCCATTTAGTTTGGGCCAGCTAGAAAACCCACAACATCAACAACAACTTCTACTTCAAAAAAAAATAAAAGTAAATGAAATAAAAAATAAAAGAGATGAAATAAATAAAAAGGATTTTCTCCACCAAGGGTATTAGAACATCAACAACGTTACAATGGCAGAAACCAACCAAAGAGTAACCCTTTGACTATAGAACTAAAAGATTAATTTAACCTTTTAATTTTATTTTGTTTTCATTGTAACACCCTCACTTTGCATTACATGTCTAACTCATTGCGGAAATATAAAACGTAAATAAAAGCTGGTTACTTTCGGAAAATAGTTTATGTATTAGCTATGTTCGAAAACGGTGTAAAAAAAATTCTTTTTCAATATCCCCAAACATTAATTTGTAACCAATAAAGTAAAATAAAGTACTATGCATACATTCATCCTTCATAGTAAGTCACTGTAGTGTACGAGTTTTTTGAAAATATTTACATGACCAAAAAGAAAAGTCTTAGATTTCCATTTAAAAGAAAGACTCTCCAAGCCATATATATATATATATATAGACACACACACACACATACTATCATCAAAACAAACACATCTAAAGAGCCTAAGCTGATCGTTTTACAAAACATCAATCGAGAATGACCTATATGGTCATCTCATCTACATAAGTGTTCTTCAAAGATCAGGACTAGTATCTCCAAGTGAAACCGGGAACTCTTCTGCGTTATCTGTACTTGCATACCAAGGTACAACAACAAAACCACAAACAAATATAACGCAAGGGTGAGATACTGACATATTAGTCTTATCGCGATAACTACATGCGCGACACACAGATAACAACAAAAATCACCAGTATATACATAACAGAACATGTGAATCGTCAACAATAATCTCAATATTTTAAACAATGGGATTCATACCCGACAATCATCGTTATTTTGTAAAAATGCATGACACTTCAATATCCACTATCTGTTTCTTAATCTCCGGAGATCCTAACTTCCTTTCGTCCAGCAGTATAGGCTGCAATATCTAACACAATCATTTCCGTGAGGTCGGCCTATTCCCTGAGGTCCGAACCCCAATTGTTCAAGGGTATCACACTCAAGCACCTACATAATATTGAGTAGTCCTTGATTGAGTACATCCACGTTTTGCATCGTTACGTCCACGGCTCGAGGTCGCGAGGCGCCAGCCTTTGTGGCTCGCGAACCTAGATGTCCCTATAGACCTACCTTGGTCTTGACTTCCTCAATTTATCAATTCACTCATGGATTGTAGCTCGTCATACAATGGCACGACTGCTAGTTCATGCATGTAAAACATTTGTTTTCCCTGCTTTTCTTTTTCGTTCGTTCTTTCATGTCGAGGCTCAAAGCTCACGACTGTTTTTACTCGGCACCAAGCCCATTTACGCTTAACACAAGACACGTAGTCCGAGTGTTTAGTCACGAAACCGTAGACCGATGCACCAGTACTAGGTTCGCAGATATGGGACACGAAGTCCCCCACATCACTTATAGGACATAAAGTCCCCCACAACCAACACGTATCAACGATCTACGTGTTTTTTCTCACAGAACACTAGAATCCCGACGTCCTGGCCACTAGGTTCACTTTTATTTTTCAACATAGTTTTCGTTCTATGGAACAACAAATACCAAAACAAAACTCCAAACTTATCCACGTTTATCAGAAATATTTTCGCTGATTTAAAACCCTTTTGCAGAAAATCTTTTCCCCTTAAATTCGTTTGTAAAACGTTAAATCGTAAAGAAATTCATTTTTCTCAAATTCATTTTCTTTTCCGAAAACACATCAAATCCTTGAAATTCATTTCTAACACGTTTTTGTCCAAAATAATAAAACCATTTCTCATCAGTTTGTCATAAAGCTCTTTTCTAAAAAAAAGGTTCACTTCGAATAAAATCATTTACAAATCAAAAGGCTTTTTCTTTTCTAAAAGCTTTTTCTCAGTCAACATTAAAATATTTAGGACTTAATTTCTCATATTAATCATTTATTTTCTTTTTTTCAACGTATTTTTGGAAAAAATATCATAAATAACAATTTTTCACGGTTTCGCCCTTATTATCACTCCTTTATTTACTCTTTACCCAAAATAAAATAAAATATCATTATCTTAAAATTTTTCTTCCACTTTCATAATTCAAAACATTAAATTTTCTCCTTAAGCTTTTTAAAGCATTATCCTTAATCACAGTTGAGCTCTGACTACTGTCAGACTTTCCGTCAATCAGTCAATCAATTCTATAATCAATTATAATCACATCACATATAGTTACAATTAATATTTACACACATCAGACAGATAGCATGTAGCTATCAAAACTCCTCAGGTAAAAGCTCCCCTTACCTTGGAATTTTCGAGTTTCCTCTAGAACTTTGTCTCCTTGGATTTTGTTTTCCTCCTACTACTAAATACTTCAACAATCAACAAACCCTTTACAATTAAGCATAACACTAGTTAAAAATTGATAAAACCATCTAACCCACTTTGTATAGGATTCGACCAACACAAGAAAAATAGGCTGGGGATCTCTAAATTCTTCAACCTCTTGGATCCATTATCCTAGAGTATTAGAGAGTTGTCACATCACTCGGTGTCTGGTTCTATCTCTACACATCTGTTCCCGATTCCACCGATTACCCAATTGTTGATAATTCATCCGAATAAAGTATAATACTTTATTTTTTTGCGCAAATTTCAAAATAGTCCATCTCATTGGAAAAGTGATAAGAATCTAAACTGTTTCGTTCTCGGATCAAAATTAGGTTTTCTGATCAGTAAAATTTTATTGTCAGTGAAAACGCAGACCGGGTTCCGTCTGAATTTCAAACCTAAATTTTTACCGTAACTTTCTATCATAAGGTAGAGTATAATTATGATTTTGTTTTATCCAAAATCATTTTCTAGATCTCAGATAAAAGAAATATAAATAATTAAAATTCTACCGATATTGAAAAACAGTAAAAATGGGGTGTTACATTCATGGCTTAAACATATATGCATATGAGAACCCATAAGACTATATAATCAATATTGTAAAAGGACTCAAATTTAAATGAAAAGTACCATTTAGGTTACATATTCAATTGAAAAATTAGATTGATTAATTAATAATTTTTTTTTCACTTTTAAACCATAAGACAAAATCTTCGAGTCTGCTTTTAAAAAAAAGACAAAGGCAATCATTTTTGTCAAAATTCCAAAAATAAGGGAATCTAAAAATTGAAGCATGAAAGAGGAAAATACTATCCAATCTCTTAAAGACTTAAGTCAGGTCATTCAATCCTGAACATGTAAACACAATCGGAGAGCAAAAGGACATACTAAAAATGGAAAAAAAGTGCAGCACAAGAGAGGACAGGCAAGACAAATGGAGAATGGAAATTAGACAGACCAAAGAATAGGAACTTTGATTTTAAAAACATGAATGAAGAAGTGAATAGCTGGGAGAGGGGAGGGGACCAAAGTGTTGTTGAATAAATTAATTAAACAAAATACTAGTCGTTACCATATCCACCTAACGTTCAAATAAAAGGAAGCTGAGTAACTATGAATTACCATTCTAACCACTTAACAACTTAACCGTAATATAGAATGTGTTAAAATGGTAGACTAGTTGCTGGAAGTTTTATGGGGTGCATGTAAACAGAGGCAATTGACCAAGCTGTGACAACTTTGGTGTTACTAGGTGATGGAAGTTCTTTGGTGCTCGAAGGTTCTTTACTCTCTGCTCATATTTCATATGCTATGCCCTTTGTTATTCGGTCGTTTTATTTTTTTATTTGACTGATAGGACAGCTATATTTTTATGTTTAGATCACCTCACGGACAATACGTTGCAGTCAAATGAAAGTAAGGTTTATATTTAATTGGTAACAAGGCATTATTCATCCAATATTTCACCAACCGGCCAAAGAAAATAAATACATTGGCAGTTAAAAATTATGTTTCCACTTTCAACGCTGCCAATAATGTTATCCTGCCATTTTATCATTAGATTGCTTTCACAAAATCAAGCATGGTAAATAACTAAATACTGGGTGACAATCAAATAAATTTAGTTGCTTATCTTTTTTTTTTTTTTTTTGATCAACAAAGTATATTTGTATATATATAAATTAGTACAAGATGTACTTAAACATTTACAACCCAATGTTTCACTAGGTACAAGTCCCACCCCATTTCAATTCCAGTTACAGTAAAATTGGGTTAGGCAATGTCGTTAATTTTGTCCCACCCAGCCTATTAGCTATATTTTACTAATAGCATACCTGATACACACCAAAACACCCTCCCTATTGTACAATGCTTATCTGATATCAAACATTGGGTTAATACAATACCTTACTTATACTGTGCAAATAAATTTAGTTGTTTATCCGATATCAAACATTGGGTTAATGTATATGTTCAAGTCAATCAACATATTTAGGATTATGGATTAGGGTTATGGACTTATGGTAGTATATATGTTCACATCAATCAAAAGGAGCTTGTTGGACTAACTCAAATACTTTTTCAAGACGCAGGCAACATCATTCACATTTTTTTTATTTTTATAAAAAAAATATGTGTCATTATAAAATAAAATGTTGTTTTCATAGCAGTGTTACGTTTATTTTAATTATAATCTTTAATAATTTTTGAAAGAATAGTAAACAATAGATATAAATATTATAAAACAGCAAATAAAGTTTAGGTTTAATTATTGAGTTGGTCCCTGAACTATTTGGGAATTTTCAATTAGATCCCAAAACTAAAAAAATTCTAATTAGGTCTCTGAACTTATATAAAATTTTCAATTGGGTCCTTAAAATAAAAAGTTTCTAATTGGGTTCCTGAACTTATATAAAATTTCAGTTAGGTCCCTAGAGTAAAAACGTGACTATATAAAATAAAGTGTAATAAAATGATAGATGATGAAATTTAGAAGAAAACAAATTTATTTAACATAATAATAAAATGATAAAAGATGAAAATAAGAGAAAAACTCACTATTTAAAATAATAATAATAATAATAATAATAATAATAAAATGAAGGTTTAATTATTAAGTTGATTCCTGAATTATTTTGAAATTTTTAATTAGGTACCAAAACTAAAAATAATATGCGGGATTAAGATTGAGACAGATTTTATATATAATGTGATCCATATCATGATTGAGTCCGTGAGCTCATCTTGTCTGGTCCATTTTGCTTGTCCATCCATAAATTGAAACTGAGAAATTGAATGATGGCAAGTTTTCGATAGGTGGCATCTAGGGTGGAATAGTGGGTTAAATGATTCATAAGTGGATCATCAATTTCAACCATCAGATATATTAATAAATAAATGTATGGTTCAGATTAAAACATGATAATAGATTAAATAAAATTTAAAATGTCAACTTTACTATTCTGCCCTTATTCTCAACCCATATACCTGATTTGAATGTGACAACGGTGCAAAGACACATATAAAATATCCGCACCCGGGCACACACACACACACTATATATATAATTATTTATTTATTTATTTATATTACTAATGTATATAATTTTAACATAATACAAATTTTAAAACCAAAATTAATCTAAAAAATTCTTAACTTTCTAAATCTAATTGCATTTATAATTCTTAACGTTTCTTTTGTAATTTATTTTTTTTAACAGTTAAAGTACAGGTAACGGGTGCGGGTACAGGTACGGGTACTTAGGTACCTAAAGGATACGGGTAAGGGTACTAAAGTTGTTATCCCTACGGGTACGGGTAATTTTTTTGGAACACGGGTATGGGGATGGGTACTATAGTATCCTACCCAGACCCCACCCATTGCCGATATCCCTAGCTGGATCAAGTGGGTTGGTTCTACCATGCTGTGACTCGCAACTGTATAAGGTGGTCGGAATTGGGAGGGTTGGATGACAGATCCAAAAGTAAAAGAAAAATAAAAAAGAAACCTTGTAAAACTTCAAGACTGACCCAGTTAAAGAAAAAGCCATGCCACTATAGTAGTAGGTGAACCAGACATTAACCGATTAGCGTACATAATCGATTCATTAACGCAAATTGAATCAATTCGCAAGTCTGACACATTCAGGCCAGAAACTTTATTGCGCATGGTAACACTATCTTTGCACCGTTCTCACATTCAAGGTTATTTTAATCAATGAATCAATTAGCATATATAATCGATTCATTAATGCCAATTTAATCAATTCGCAAGTTCGGATCAGAAACTTTACTGTGTGTTAATACTCTCTTTTTACCATTGTGACATTTAAGGTTCGACATATGTAGTTGATAGGGGTAGGAATGTGTTTTCAAAAGGAAAAAAGATGCTTCATGAGTGGATCACCTATTTAATGTTCTACCCTAGACGTCATCGTTTTGGATATGCATGCATTCACATGCTTATGAGTGGGCATGATGACATTCACTTAAAAATCTATAAGCTTATATTCAATCTAATGATTTCCTAGTATAGATGTCATTGTTAGGTTTTTTTTTCACTGTACCCCTTTTATAAAAAATATGCACCACAAATACCCCCCTTTGAGAATTATTATCCCAAATACCCCAGTTTTGATTTTAGGTGAGAAGTCTCACTTGCTAAACATGACTTCTCACCCTTTTTAATTTTTTTTTTTTTTTTTTTGCCTATTGAGAAGTCTCACTTACTAAACATGACTTCTCTTCTTGTTTTTTTTTTTCGTTTTAAATTTTTTAATTAAGAAACTTGTTAATTAATTGATAACTTTGATTAATTAGGTTAGTTAAGTTAATTATAGTGTTGATTAGGATATTTAGAAGTGAAATTTTTACAAATAAAGATTAATTTTATGAATAAAAAACAGTATGGGGCCATCATATTGTGGCCAGACCAAGAACCCCCTCCACAATGGACCGGCAATCGTCGACTCTCATACGTCTCGAGTGATGACGAATTTGTCAGCAATCTATTCGGTGCAGACCTCAGTACACCAGCGTCGGGACAAAGGTACATAGAGAACATGTACTCCTTTGGAGAGCCAGCATTCCCCCACATGAGTGGGTTTGGTAGTTCTTCGATGCCGTATACCAGCGAACAATTTGATAACTCGTCAATGCCAGCATCAAACTTAAATCTCAATGACCCTGTGCAGCAAGACGAGCCAGCCGCCGGTGACGATGATCAAGAAGCTGTCCCACAACGCAGGCAACTTCCACCACGTAACAGACGCCCAACACGTTGTGGAACTGGACACCACCTTCGCGATTAGTTTTATGTGTTGATGGCGTTAGGATTTTAATTTATGGTCGTCATTATTGCTTTTAATTTAGGCTATTGCTTCTCAATATTAATGTTTAATGTGTTTAATATATTTAATTACTATTTTTTATTCATAAAATTAATCTTTATTTGTAAAAATTTCACTTCTAAATATCCTAATCAACACTATAATTAACTTAACTAACCTAATTAATCAATTAATTAACAAGTTTCTTAATTAAAAAATTTAAAACGAAAAAAAAAAACAAGAAGAGAAGTCTTGTTTAGCAAGTGAGACTTCTCAATAGGCAAAATAAAAAATAAAAAAATAAGAAGGGTGAGAAGACATGTTTAGCAAGTGAGACTTCTCACCTAAAATCAAAACTGGGGTATTTGGGATAATAATTCTCAAAGGAGGGTATTGTGGTGCATATTTTTTATAAAAAGGGTACAGTAAAAAAAAAACCTCATTGTTAACTTGTACTCTCAAAACTTGTGCAAGAAAAATAGGGTTTTTTTTCACTGTACCCCTTTTTTGAAAAACATATACCAAAATACCCCCTTTTGAGAATTATTATTCCAAATACCCCAGTTTTTATTTTAGGTGAGAAGTCTCACTTGTTAAACATGACTTCTCACCGTTGTTAAATATTTTTTTTTTTTTTTGCCTATTGAGAAGTCTCACTTGTTAAACACGACTTCTCTTCTTGTTTTTTTTTTCGTTTTAAATTTTTTAATTAAGAAACTTGTTAATTAATTGATAACTTTGATTAATTAGGTTAGTTAAGTTAATTATAGTGTTGATTAGGATATATAGAAGTGACATTTTTACAAATAAAGATTACCCCCCAAGCCAACCTCTGCTTGATTTCGGATAGGGCCGAATCAATCAAAAGTGCTTACAGGCGGCACGGCAGTGGATATGGTCGGACCCTCCCTCGGTGCATGTGTACTGCATCCGTCACATCGCACAGAACTGGATGACGTGCTTCAAGAATAAGGACCAGCGACAACAGTTGCCCTAACCGTGCCGGAAGTTCTTCTCAGCCCTAGAAAATTTCATGTAACTTTTATTTATGTATGGCCGCCCCTGTTACGTCTGTAATTCAACTTTTAAATCAATAAATTTACTTTGATAATCCCCTAATTAAATCTAAATTAACACCGTAGCTTAATTAATTAACTGGATATAACTAAATAATTAAAAAAAATGAAACCAGCTAATTTACCTATGTTTAATTGATGTATAATATATTTAATTACTGTTTTTTATTCATAAAATTAATCTTTATTTGTAAAAAATTTCACCTCTAAATATTCTAATCAACACTATAATTAACTTAACTAACCTAATTAATGAAAGTTATTAATTAATTAACAAGTTTCTTAATTAAAAAAATTTAAAACGAAAAAAAAAAACAAGAAGAGAAGTCGTGTTTAGAAAGTGAGACTTCTCAATAGGCAAAAAAAAAATTTAAAAAGGGTGAGAAATCATGTTTAGCAAGTGAGACCTCTCACCTAAAATAAAAACTGGGGTATTTAGGATAATAATTCTCAAAGGGGGATATTGTGGTGCATATTTTTTAAAAAAGGAGTACAGTGAAGAAAAAAAAACCAGAAAAATAAGAGAATGTGTATGTCCCATCAGTTTCAGAACAAGTTTTGAAATTACATGCTAGAAAATAAAGCAGGAACCAGAGGTTTCATTCTCCTGGACACCACCAGCAGAGAAATTTTTGTGTCTAGACGTAGACATGTAATTTTCCTTGAGTTGGGCTTTCTTTTTTCTACATCTCATTTTAATATATATTTTATGCATTCTACTCTAGTACTAGTACAATCCTTACCTAACATTTCTTCACGTGATGACCTGACCCCATCCTTCGTCCTTTTCTTCTCATGCATGATGCATCATCCTTACCTCATGACAATTCCATTATTCCTCCAATTTTGTCTCCTATTAGCTCCCTTAATTAATTCACCTCAATCTTCTCCTCACATCCTACGCCGGATTAAGAGACGACGACATAAAACGGTTACTAATGGTCCACATCATCCAACACCTGGAGTTCCACATTCCACCCACAGTGAGTCACAACCGAGTCATGACTCAGAATAGCATCTTTTGGGGCCCAGCTTGCTAAAATCAATTTTGAGGTCAAAAAACTTGTTTTTTGCATTCGATCTCTCAACCTCAGTACAGGCGAACCATATTTCTCCAAGTAAATATTATATTAATTGCTAAACTGAAAAAAATTAAACCTTTCAGAATCATATGGAGCTGATCGAGATTCATATTCCAATTTCCAAAAGAGAAATGCTGAGTAACTCTGAATTACCATGCTATATAGTTAGCAGGACTTACATGACGTGATTGATCCATTTAATTTAACTGTTCAATCATAATCATTTGAATATATAAATATAAAACACTCACGTCCAATTAATGTTACAACATCCTAACAAATGATTGTATATTATGTGAGATACTATATATTTACATTAAAGAATTAAAGAATATAGATATGATTGTATATTATATATACCTATACCTATATGTATATAATAAATGTATAATAGATAAATATAAAAAAAAATTTATACACTATATCTTAAATACTCAACTAACGGTACGTTAATATAATCTTCTAGATAAATTTAATGGCAAATTCTACCGTACCCACGTTAATTCAATGGGTTTTGAAATATTTATTTTTGAACCAATGGATGAATGATCTTCCATTTAATGAATTTAGATCAAATATTTTTTTATTTAAACATAAAAACTTTCACTTATTTCAACTGAGTCCTTAACTAATTAAATATTTTTTCAATTAAAAATTAAAAATTCTTATTAATTTAATTTTAATTTTAATAAATCAGGATAAGTTTTTTATTTTTTTTTTGAAAAACAAATCCCACAATCCCTTTTCTTTTCCATCTCTTATTGAAAAAAAGCTTATGATAATTGACAAACCAACCCTCTATTTTAGCGTGGTTGTGTTCTATTGATTAGGGGTTTTTATGATCTTTATTTCATTTTATGCCCTACCTTGTGTGTGAATTGTGAGACACTGAAATGAAGGAGAAGATGAAAAAAAGATTGGAATGGAAATAGTGGTTACAAGACTAAATTACAATAACAAAAACTTTGACTACTTTTTAATAAAAAGGAAGAGATAATGAAACAGAGGTAAATTATTGGCCAATGAAAAACGGTTCCAAAACCCCTGTTTTTTTTCATGGGTACTGTAGCAGTCCCCAAATTTAATTTAATTTAATAGCTGACAGTCAAAAGTTCTGTGACTACACCGCCTACTGGGGAACGGTTGTAACCGGTGACACATTAAGAATTGTACAAACTTGAGAAAGGGCGTGAAGTTACATCACCACCTTCCTGGCTTCATCTATAAATAACACTATACTCGTCGTTGTTTCCGCTGAAAAGTGATGAAACATCAGACTTCAGTTTAGTTTTTTTGCTCTCTCTCTCTCTCTCTCTCTCTGTGGATGGTGGTTCTTTCTTCGTGTTGAAGGGCACATGTAGTGAGACTGACAGGATAATTAAGTCCAATAGTTCACTCTATATATGCCTTTCAAGACGGATCATGACCATCATCTTTGCCCTTTCAAACCTGATTGTGGGAGGACGACCTTTCTTGAATCTGAAATATATTGGTAGTTACAGTACAGCCCCCAGTGCAGTGCAGAACTAATATTGTATTTCAAGTTCAATAAAGGTGGTCCGAAGAACCCAACAACAACAACAACATTGATCTAACTTAACTTACTAACTTAACTCTCAAATATATATGATGTTGTATTACATTGCTTCTATCTTGTTGATTTATATATATGTGTATGTTCGTATATTTTTTTATACTGAATCAGTAGTGCCTGCAGCTGTGCATCTTTCAGATCTAGAGTAACTGATATCCCCCCTCCTACAGATTTTGATTTTCACCAAATGAAATATTTTTATTATGTGAATCTATGTGAAAGAGTAACTACAGAACCTTAATTTGTAAATATTTATCAGCAAACAAGTAAATACAAAGATAACAGAGAACCTTGACCGGGTAAATTATAAAAGATAATATTGTGCGGTGAGAAGGAAGGAAGAGACCAAAAGCATTGCTTTGTGGTTTTTTGGGGCTTATCTTTTGTTGCTGCTCAATTGATGATCTACTTAAGATCGAGTAATTTCAAGGTTTGAAATTGCTTAAATGAAACTCTCTTCTCTTCAGCCGGTTTTAGTATGTGCAATCTTGTTTGCATATTCTTCTTCCATTTCACATCTCCTCTTTTTTCCTTTCTTTGTGTCTGTGTGGAATTACTATTATAGTTGTTACATCCTCAGTCCTAAATGATTAGAATGCTATTCTCCTTTTAGATTTTGATGGAGAGTGTAGCTTCTATCTCTAACATGGTGCTACTCACATGTTTTTTAATTCCTTGAGGTGGGGACGTGGAAATTTTATTTATATATACATCAAGTAATAAAGGATCTTCAGTTTCTGGACATGACAGAATATATATGCTTTTTGGTTTATTTGCCTATACAGTGACTTGTGAATTAGTTCTTTTGTCTTGTCTATGCTCCCAAACTGGCACAGTATAATCACAATGTTGATTGTGCTGTTTTATCTTTGTAATATATATATAGTTGTCCTTACAACATATATATTTTTAAGATTTTCATTGTTGAGATGCCAATATATATGCTTGACTCTTAATTTTTTATATATGTCCCCTTGCTGTTACTTCAAGGTCTTATACCCTACCTATGTATTGTTTTCTTAATTCACTTTTTTCAATGCATGCTTTTCTGATAAATCATGGTTTTATGTTAGAGTAAGCAGTCTTGTATTGAGAGCCAAGATCCTATAATTAAAGCTCTTGGCTTGGTAAATTTTCTTCTTTTAGAGTGTAGTGTTATATAGCTTCGCAATCTGATTGTTATAAACCGAGATAACAGAGAGAAAACGAGAGAGAGGAGAGTTTAATCTGAAAATGTGATTGTATTGAATTGATAATTCTGAGTGATACAGTTTATAATATTCTGTCCATTTGCCTCAGGAAATCGATGGCCGAAGATTAGTCAAGGAGAAAAGAGTAGGATTGGAAAGTTGATGGATGCGTTTCCACAGGTTATTATTAGCTTTCAAGTCCCAATGTTAAACTGCTGAATTGAATGTTTATATATATCATCATGTTTATGTGATTATATAATTCCTGTTCTGACGCATATATATACATATCATTGCGTCTCTTCCCTAGTTTCAGAGAAAGGTATAGAAATTTATCTTTTCTCTGTGGCTGTTTTATTCGCTGCCAATATTGTTCATGTAACAATGATTAGGGCATTGCGCCAATAATTGCTTAATTATAGACTATTAAATATCTTACTAACGAGTGTTTTAAGAGTATTAGTTAAGGAATATATAAAAGAAAAATTTGTATTGAGAATTGAAGTTAAACACTTTCTCATGTAATAAATATATTATTTTCTCATATAAACTTACATTTTTTTATTCTTTAACCAATATGGGCACTCGTTAGCATTCTCCTTGATTTAATTACCAATTTTTCTAACATGTGCAAGTTTGCACATATTAAGAAATCAAAAATATAAATGTTATGTTGAAAGTTGTGTATTCAATTCCTTGAAAGTTTAAAAATTACTCTTTTCAATGCAACATTTCTATTTTATTTCTTAACATATGCACAGTTACACATATTAGAAAAATTGTTTAATAATTAGGGTAATGGCCTATTTTGGTCCCTGACAAAAAGTGCGTGGGTCATTTTAGTCTCTGACAAAAAAAAAATACCCCGTTAGTCCCTGACAATTACTAACTGGGACAAGTTAGTCCCTACGTTCACTCCGTTAGTTGACGTTCCGTTACTAAATTGTCCCACGATACTAATTGTCAGGGACTAATCAGTCTCACTTTAAATATTGTTAAGGACTATAATGTCCCATAGTAATTGTCAGGGACTAACTTGTCCCACTTAGTAATTGTCAGGGACTAACGGAGTAGTTTTTTTGTCAGGGACTAAAATGGCCCACGCACTTTTTGTCGGGGACCAAAATGGACCTTTACCCTAATTATTATGAAACTTATTAAAGCAATAATTGATTTTGTGACAGACCCAACTGAGTTTAGTGTTAGATATAAGGAGAATAATATTTGTTATTAATAATGCATAGTATAATCAAAGTATAGAGTCGATTAGTGACACCAAGTAATGCGGTGATTGAAAATTTCTTGTGGTTTTATTTTTATACATTTGATAAAATGTTGGCCTGCAATTTAGGAAAGGAAACAACTAATTTGTTGTCTTTTATAATAATTAAATTTGTTTAATATTTTATTTAAAAGAAAATTAGGGAGTGCATTCATTGGGTTAATACAATACTTTGCTTATATTGTGCACATAAATTTAGTTGCTTATCCGCTATCAAACATTGGTTGTATTGTGCACATAATAAATTTAGTTACTTAATTAATTGATATCAAACATTGGATTAATTAATGTATATGTTCAAGTCAATCAACATATTTAGGATTAGGGTTTAAGGATTAGTTTAGGAATATGGACTTACGGTAATATATATGTTCACATGAATCAAAGGAGCTTGTTGGACTAACTCAAATACCTTTTTAGGACACATGCAACATCGTTCACAATTTTTTTTTTATAAAAAATATGTTTGTCATTAAAAAATAATATGTTGTTTTCATAGTAGTGTTACGTTTATTTTAATTATAATATTTAAATATTTTTAAAAAATAGTAAACAATAAATATAAATATTATAAAACAGCAAAAAAAATTATATACTAAAAGTAACAATATTTATAATATTACTACAAATAATAATGATAAAAAAGTAACAAGTAAAACAATGATATTTACAACATTTATAAATGATAATATTAATGATAATAAACAATACCTTGAGCAAGCTGGTTTTACCCGACAGAACCTCCACCACCACCAGTCGTCCCCCACCCTCTGCTAGACGCCCAACGTCGACCCTCCGTCGTCCACGATTCCGCGACCCTCCGCCTCTCTCTCATCATTCATCTCTCATGGAACAGTCACAGTGCAACATCGTCGTCCGAGATTCGAGCACTGCCGTCGCCGATCGAACTGTTCACAGCACCAGAGAGTTGAAGCTCCGAACTGTTCACGTATATACCTTTCTATCTCTCGTTACATCTTCTTCAATTTCTTTCTTAATCTTTTTCACCCATGGATAGTTAATTGCACAACAACACTCCTCCAATGGACACCGCAACCTACAACCCCCTCATCTACCTTCGGCGGTGCCTCCAATGGTCATAGAGATGACTAGGTTAAGGTGTGCCGTAGTTAAGAGTCAGATGGACGATCTCGGAGGAGCTGTTCTGGAACTTGAAGGGGGTGCCGGGGAGGAGGTAGGGCACACCGGACTCGCTGATGACGACGGACGGCCGCCGTCAGATGCATCGATCGTGTCGTTTTGGACAGGCTTGGAGTGGTACTTGAGGTCACGGTTGGGCGGGTGTTTCGGGATTGGGATAGGCGGCTAAGGGGGTGGCGGTGACGGTGGAGGTGGGGTCATGGGGTGGTGGAGTTGAAGGCTAGGAAGAGAAGATAAAGCATTCACTGTTGTAGCTGGAGTGTGTGAGAGAGACAGAGGGACTGAAAATAAATTTTTATTGCAAAAATGGAGTCTCTCATGGTGGGAGACTTGTCAAGTCTCTCACCCTAGAATTTCCTATTGTTTCATATCCTTCTGGGTCTCAACTTCGGATCTTTCGTAAGTTGTAGTTCTCTAGGGTTCAATAATAGAAAACTATCACACTCATCATAAGGATCTTAGAATCCATGATTCTCACATAAATAATAAATGATAGTGATACTTACCTTGATCTATAATCAAGTTACAAGATGAAATCTCCTCCATGATCTTGTCCACATTTTCCATCAACCACAGCAGTTTCACAGCACTAAAATATGTGCTTATAAGCAAACCACAACTCTCCACAAAATGGCTTCTACCGCCAGATAACTCCTCTTCTAGTCTCTTGCAAATACAAGTGGTTCGAGCATCCATCCAAACAATGGCGTTGTAAAGAGGAACACCAGTGGATTTGCTCCAAACCAGAGTGGTCTCTCTCTGATTAGTGAGACCAATAGCCTTCAATCCCTCATTCACCTTGAATCCATCAGCGATAGCCTTATCCACAGAGCAACGTGGATAAGGCTACTGGTGATGGATTCAATGTGGATAAGGGATTGAAGGCTATTGGTCTCACCAATCAGAGAGAGACCAATCTGGTTTGGAGCATATCCACTGGTGTTCCTCTTTACAACACCATTGCTTGGATGGATGCTCGAACCTTGTATTTGCAGGAGACTGGAAGAGGACTTATCTGGCAGTAGAAGCCATTTTGTGGAGAGTTGTGTTTTTTCCTATAAACACATATTTTAGTGTTGTGAAAGTGCTGTGGTTGGTGGAAAATGTGGACAAGATCAAGGAGGATATTTCATCTTGTAACTTGATTATGGATCAAGGTACGTATCACTATCTTTTATTATTTATGTGGGAATCATGGATTCTAAGATCCTTATAATGAGTTGTTTAAAAAAACAAAATCCTTATGATGAGTGTGATAGTTTTCTATTATTGAACCCTATAGAACTACAACTTACGAAAGATCAGGAGGCCTTCTTTATTTTGGTTCTGTTCAGGTCATAGGCATGGTTATATGGGTTTTGTGGTGTAGGGGTAGGTTATAACTTCCGGATACATTTTCTTTGTATTTGTTTGTGTTGATCTCAGTGGCACAACTTGTGCTTCTGGTTCAGTTGGATTCTTAACAAAGAATCTGCTGATACAAGGCTTGGGTATATTTTTTTGTGTTAATGTGCTGATAAAATGCTTTGGTATATTTTTTTGGGCATTTACAATAAGCAGGTGCTACAAATTAAAAAGAGAACCTGGCACCATGACATTTGCTTGTTGGAGCTGCTGTTTGGGCATAAACAAATGGGGTGGAGTCCCCAAATGACATATTTAATATAATAGAAACCTTTTAAGTATCTATCAATGGGTATATATTAAATTTGCTCTAGCCATTGTAACTAGTAAGGTATAACAAGCAAGTTTCCTCCTTTCAATAATAGTAAATAACTATAGTTGCAAGATAAAGTAAAGGCCTTATATTTTCTTTTCCTTTTCCAAACCAACAATTTACTTTCTGATAAACCTCTCATAATTAATGACACTTTATATAGCAGAGTAAATAGTGCTAAAAATCCTGGTTACCAATTCTGCTGCAATTACACATGAATAAGTCTTAATATTTCATCTTTCTGATGTTGTTACTTTTTTTAAATATCTCTATGATTCATGTTTAAATTCTTACTGTCATGCTTGATCGTGACATATTAGTGAGCATCTATAACTATTTAAGTATAGAAAGCATGCTATTTGAATAGAGCTAAGTGGATGATGGTAAGGATAAAAAGAAGAAGTTGCTTGGTTTTTTGGCTGTAAGAAGAAGATAGAGTCTTTTGAGTTTGTTGTTAGATTTTGTGATCTGTTTTGGTTGCTGTTTTTGCTAAAAATGAAATTCTAGTTTGATGTTCTCTAATTTTTTGTTGTAGTTTTCCAATTTGTGATTGATGTTTCGCTGGCTAATTGTTGGAGTTTATCAAACATGCAGTAAAATTTGTACAGTATAACCAATTTTATCGATATACATGCATTTCTCTAACTATAAGCATTTTTATTGGTATACATGCATTTTCTCAAAAATGCATTGTCTAAAGTAGGTAATAGATAATGCTTTTTCAAAGAAGCACTGTCTAGACAGTGCATTGTCAAGGAAGCGCTGTGTATTCCCCATCTTCAACAACCGTGTTTTTGAAGTGTTATATTTTCTTTCACTTTCAGTAGTAGGTGAATAGATAAGGCTTGTAAGCGCTACTAAAGGGGGGGAAAAAGTTATTAAAACTTTTTTCTGCAGTTGTGTGAATGTAAAGCACGACTTAAGTTGCTTTCCATGTGACAGTGACTTGATCTGAGAAAAAATTAAAAACTCATGCTTTTAAAACTAGTTTTGATTACAAATGTTGGTAGTGATCATTTCAGGAGTAGCAACAGTAGTGTTTTATATACTGATGTAGCGTATTTTTGTTCCTTAATAGTATATAAAAATACCATATTGCGATGAGAAATTCTTTGGTGGTTTTTTCGAAGCAAGGGAAAATGTGCCACCTCATCTCTATGATATTAAAAAAGCTGTTAAAATAGGAGATAGTGGTGACTCGGAGTTGGTATGTGGTGTAGGAATTTTTGCTTGCACTTACGTACAGAGCTACATTATTTGTATAATATTATAGATATCTAATGACATTCACACTCACAATTATATATAGTATATCTATTCTAATTTGAAATACGATATACTTTTATCCTACCCATACTAATATCAATCTATGATGTCTATATTGGTGTCAAAACTCTAGTGTCAAAGATACACAAGTGTGTATAAGAGCAACGTCTAGTCAATTAATTTAATTTTTTTTTTTTTTTTGGTATAAGATGAGGGCTGAGCCCAAGGAAAAAACAACAAAAGACATCTAGTCGGTTCTTAAAGGGTAAATAGTGGAGGTCCCTAGGAGATTTATAGCATGGAAAAATCATGGAAATTGCACCTCAGTTTAAGTTTTCATCCACTTGCAATCAAGTTCATTCGTCACTAATTGCTTTTTACATCAAATTGTGTTATCTTTGATTGGAAATGTCCAATTTATGTCTTTAATGGGGAGTAAACATCTTATTTGGTCCCTAAAATTATGAAGTACTATCAATGTAATCCTTGAAATTATCGAAATTCCAAAAGCATCATTGAATATTAAGTTAGTATCAATTTGGTCCCTCATTTTATTCATTTAATATCAATTAAGTCTCTGACACTGCTAACTTAAAATCAACTTAGTTCATACGATTTTCAACAAAGAGACTAAGTTGATTACCATTTTACAACTTCGGGAACTAATTTGGAATTTCGATAATTTCAGTGATCAGGTTGATACTATTTCACAATTTCAGGAACTAAACAAGGTGTTTATTCTAATTTAGTCTTAACTTTTTTTGACGTGATAATTTAGTCTTAATTTTAAATATTTGTAATGGAAATTTTAACATGCAATACGATTAACAATTCAAAAGTCACTTTATAATAGCAAATCTGCAGCACCGCCTATAGCCCACAAATATTTGACTATTCAAAAGTCACTTTACAATCTGTTTTCTTCTCATCTAAGATTTCTTTGTTTTGCATTATTCTATCATTTAACCCATGTACTGTTTTTCAAAGTTCAAGTGAATGAAAATCAAGTGATATTTCCTTTTCCTTTTGTCCGCTGCATGTTGTAAGTTTTATTGTTTGAGAGAGAGAAAATTTTGGGCTGATTTATGTGTGACGTATTGAAGTTGGTTAAGTTCAGCATCAAATATTTGCTAGTGTTTGTGAGGGATACAAGCACTATCATATTTGTGATATGTTTGTTAACTGTATTTTTTATTAATTCAAAAGTGAGAAATGATACATAATTACAGGATTGTGTGAACACAGTGGCCATAAAGCCACTTTCGGTGGCCACCAAAGAAGAAAATGTTGTGGCATGAAAGTCAAACATTATTTGCTGCAAGTTGGAAAATGGCATGGGTGAAAGTGGTTGGATGTTGAGGCATTAAGTGCAATGCTTGTAAAACTTCCGTATAAATAGAGAAGCATTTCATCCGAGAAATGCATCCCATCCGAGCAATACAATGTGAGAGAGTGAGTGAAAGGTAGAGAGAGTCTGGGGTGTCCTCAAGTCAGTTGGGGGCATCCCAGATAACAAAGAGAGCAAGAGAGGAAAAATATTGAGAGAGGAATAGTTTCTCCTGTGAGGTTTCTCCTTGTGTGTATTCTCCTATATTCAAGAGAGAGTGTTATTGTTCTCTCCTTGTATTTAGAGAGAGGTGTTGTAATTACTTCCACTTAGTGAAAATCCTTTACTATTGCCCCGTGGTTTTTCCCTTATCTGTTGAGGGTTTTCCACGTAAATATTGTGTGTTCAGTTCCTCTTTTCTCATCTCTTATTTTAGCTGCGTGATATTATTCCGTCACTCTGGTACCCAACAGTGGTATCAGAGCCATTGGTTCGTGGTCACTATTCCGCTGCAACAAAGTGATAAGGTACCGGGTTCATAAGAAAATTCTTAGTATGCTGTGGTTGCAGTATTGTCTGATCTTCCACATCAGAAAAGAATTATTCTTGTTGCTGGAAATAAAGTGTGGTGGTGTAAAAGTGCATGTCTAGGAAAGTTTTGGCTAGGAAAGACTTGGTATTTAAGTGTGTCTATTAGTGACCCACCTCTCTTTCCTGGGAACTTACCTGGTGTACTATTTACGGACTACGGTCACTATTCCAGTATACAGTACTGTTCACGGGAGTAATTCGGTGCAAAACCATGGCAGCGAAATTTGAGATTGAGAAGTTCAACGGGAGTAATTTCTCCTTGTGGAAATTGAAGATAAGGGCAGTTCTGAGAAGGATAATTGCCTAGACGCAATTGATGGTAGACCCTCAGATATCACTGATTAAAAGTAGAAAGAGGTGGGATCTTAAAAGTAGTGAAAGACAATCTTGTGGTGATGAAAGCTGAGAAGATCACAAGTAATCTATACATGCTTTTGGGAGATATGTTGCAAGAGGCAGATGCATTAGTTGCAGCAGCGAGCCAAGAGGAAACAACAATGATGTGGCATCGCAGATTAGGCCATATGTCGGAACGTGGCTTGAAAGTCCTTGCGGAACGCAATCTCCTATCCGGGCTCAAGACGGTGAATTTATCGTTCTGTTAGCACTGTGTGATGAGTAAGCAGCATAGATTGAAGTTTGCGAGAGTAACTACTAAAAGCAAACACATACTGGACTTGATTCATTCTGATGTATGGGAATCGCCGGAAATATCTCTAGGAGGAGCAAAATATTTTGTGTCATTCATTAATGACTATTCCAGAAGATTATGGGTGTACCCAATCAAGAAGAAGTCAGATGTGTTTCCAGTATTCAAGGAGTTCAAAGCACAAGTAGAGCTTGAAACTGGGAAAAGAATTAAGTGCTTGAGGACAGACAATGGAGGAGAATATGTAGATGGCGATTTTCTGGCATTTTGCAAACAAGAGGGTATTGTAAGACAATTTACAGTTGCACATACACCTCAGCAGAATGGTGTAGCAGAACGGATGAACAGAACTCTCCTAGATAGAACAAGAGCCATGCTGAGAACAGCGGGAGTGGCCAAATCATTCTGGGCAGAAGCAGTTAAAACTGCCTGTTACGTGATAAATCGATCACCATCAACAGCGATTGGCTTGAAGACACCAATGGAGATGTGGAAAGGAAAGCCAGCTGATTATTCTTCTCTACATGTGTTCGGATGTCCTGTGTACGTGATGTACAACTCCCAAGAAAGGACGAAGCTGGATCCAAAATCCAGGAGATGCATATTCTTGGGGTATGCTGACAACTCAAAGGGGTATCGCCTGTGGGATCCCACTGCCCGCAAGGTTGTTGTTAGCAGGGATGTAGTCTTTGCAGAAAATGAACTGCAAAGTGAGCAGAAAAATGACAGCACTACCAAAGAAACTACTGCAGTTGAGATAGAAAGAAAGTCTGGAGAAGATGATTCTTTTGAGGCAGAACCAGGGCATGAGGAACAAGTACCAGATGAGGCCAATGATACAGAAGTTCGGCGATCGTCACGCCAAACAAGAACACCATCATGGCACTCAGATTATGTTATGGCAAGCCACGATGCATATTGTCTTCTAACAGAAGAAGGAGAGCCATCAACCTTTCAGAAGGCTGTAAGCAGCTCAGATGCTTCTCTGTGGATGGCAGCAATGCATGAAGAAATGGAAGCCTTGCATAGGAACAACACATGGGAACTTGTTGAACTTCCAAAGGGTCGGAAAGCCATTGGGAACAAATGGGTCTATAAGATCAAACGAGATGGCAACGATCAAGTGGAGCGGTATCGTGCAAGATTGGTGGTTAAAGGATATGCTCAGAAAGAAGGTATAGACTTCAATGAGATATTTTCTCCAGTTGTCAGACTAACTACTATCAGAGTAGTGTTGGCTATGTGTGCTGCATTTGATTTACATCTTGAACAGTTGGATGTAAAGACTGCTTTTCTTCATGGAGAACTTGAAGAAGAAATTTATATGCTCCAACCGGAAGGCTTTAAAGAACAAGGAAAAGAAAACTTGGTTTGTAGGTTGACCAAATCTCTGTACGGTCTAAAGCAGGCGCCCAGATGTTGGTACAAGAGATTTGATTCCTTCATTATTAGCCTTGGATACAACAGACTAAGTTCAGACCATTGTACATACTACAAGAGGTTTGATGATAATGATTTCATCATTTTGCTGTTGTATGTGGATGACATGTTGGTGGTAGGCCCCAACAAAGATCGAGTCCAAGAATTGAAGGCACAGTTGGCTAGGGAGTTCGATATGAAGGACTTGGGACCAGCAAACAAGATTTTAGGGATGCAAATTCACCGAGACAGAAAAGATAGGAAGATTTGGCTTTCTCAAAAGAATTATCTAAGGAAGGTCTTGCGGCGCTTCAACATGCAAGATTGTAAGCCAATTTCAACCCCACTTCCTGTCGGTTATAAATTATCCTCAGGTATGAGCCCTAGCAGTGAAGCGGAGAGGATGGAAATGTCTCGAGTACCGTATGCATCGGCGGTGGGAAGCCTTATGTATGCCATGATATGTACAAGACTAGACATTGCGCAAGCAGTGGGAGCGGTTAGTCGATTTATGGCAGATCCGGGTAGAGAGCATTGGAATACTGTTAAGAGGATCCTGAGATACATCAAAGGAACCTCGGGTGTTGCATTATGTTTTGGAGGATCAGAATTCATTGTCAGGGGTTATGTCGACTCGGATTTTGCAGGTGATCTTGATAAGAGAAAATCTACTACCAGCTATGTGTTCACACTTGCAAGAGGAGCGGTAAGCTGGTTATCCAAATTACAGACTGTTGTAGCTTTGTCTACTACAGAAGCTGAGTACATGGCAGCTACGCAAGCTTGCAAGGAAGCTATATGGATTCAAAGGTTAATGGAAGAACTCGGGCACAAGCAGCAGCAAATTACTGTGTATTGTGACAGTCAGAGTGCCTTGCACATTGCAAGGAATCCAGCCTTTCATTCCAGGACAAAGCACATAGGTGTTCAATACCACTTTGTTCGAGAAGTAGTAGAGGAAGGGAGTGTGGATATGCAGAAGATTCACACCAAAGACAACCTAGCAGATGTTATGACGAAGCCAATCAATGCTGACAGGTTTACCTGGTGTCGATCCTCCTATGGCCTATCAGAAACGTAAGTAACATGAAGTTGGCAAGATAGAGAGATTTTGAAAGCTCACCAAAAGTGACTTTAAGTGGGAGATTGTGAACACAGTGGCCATAAAGCCACTTTCGGTGGCCACCAAAGAAGAAAATGTTGTGGCATGAAAGTCAAACATTATTTGCTGCAAGTTGGAAAATGGCATGGGTGAAAGTGGTTGGATGTTGAGGCATTAAGTGCAATGCTTGTAAAACTTCCGTATAAATAGAGAAGCATTTCATCCGAGAAATGCATCCCATCCGAGCAATACAATGTGAGAGAGTGAGTGAAAGGTAGAGAGAGTCTGGGGTGTCCTCAAGTCAGTTGGGGGCATCCCAGATAACAAAGAGAGCAAGAGAGGAAAAATATTGAGAGAGGAATAGTTTCTCCTGTGAGGTTTCTCCTTGTGTGTATTCTCCTATATTCAAGAGAGAGTGTTATTGTTCTCTCCTTGTATTTAGAGATAGGTGTTGTAATTACTTCCACTTAGTGAAAATCCTTTACTATTGCCCCGTGGTTTTTCCCTTATCTGTTGAGGGTTTTCCACGTAAATATTGTGTGTTCAGTTCCTCTTTTCTCATCTCTTATTTTAGCTGCGTGATATTATTCCGTCACTCTGGTACCCAACAGATTGTTCGGTTGATCCGAAGTAGATGAGAAGCTTGATTATTACTATTGGGAAACTTGATTATTACTACCTAAAGATAAGATAAACAATCGAGTATCATCTCCATATGGATATGTCGATGTCATGGCCCAAATACTACTAAGGCTAATTATCATAAACTACTTTGAGATATTAGGAAGGATCTAGAATAATTATGAGTCACATTATTAAGAAGGTTCTAGAATAGTGATGAGTCACTATGATGAGTCATATATGTTGTTAGTTGGTCTAGATTGCTATATATGTAATCATGAGAATGAATGATAAGAAGAAGAAGAATATTGAAGAAGCATTTGCTTAAGGAGGTTGCTCCCCTCGAAGGAGTATTTTTCTATTTTCTATTACACTTTCCATTAGTTTCTGTATGGTATAATCCTTATACCATTACATTGGTGCTTTCACTAGTACAATAAGTGCTTTTTACGTCAGCCAAAATTAATTTTACATGTCAGCATATTGTCTGATGTAAGTACAGCTGACGTTAATAGTTAACATTTTAACGTCAGTTGTTTAATTGGCGTTAAAAGTAAACTATTAACATCAGTTGTTTAATAAAACTGACATTAATAGTGTAAATTTAACGTCAGTTGTATTAATGAACTGACGTTAATAGTTTTATTTTTAACGTCAGTTTTATTAAAAAACTGACGTTAATAGAGTATTTTTTAAATAAAAAAAATACTATTAACGTCAGTTGTTTCAAACAACTGACGTTAAGAGATTTTTTTTTTTAAATTCGGTTTTAAAATAACACTACCCCCAGCTGTCCCTGCATTCAGTAAACATCCCAGCAACACAGAGAATATTGTTACAGAATTGCAAACACTCAACTTTGGCAAAAATAGGGTCTCATAAAGTGTACCCTTAAATTTCAATAGTATTAAAAGAAAAGAAATATACAAAGGAACAATGGGGGGACTTAAAACCAATTATAGGAAAAATATAACTATCTACAAGTGTATATATATATATATATATATATATATATATATATATATATATATATATTTTAGCCTCTAATGTCTAAAAACAAAACTATCAATCTAAGTATATATATAAATGTTAGTATCTCAAAAGTCTAAAAACAAACTACTCATCTAAGTATGATTAGGAGGTACTTTCTCAATTCTTTTTTCAGCAGCATACTTGAAGAAGAATAATTCTGCCAAGCGCATCGTGTCCTGTGTAGGCCCCACAGTGTCCTCCCGTGCATGTGGGTGATCCGACTGATCCATATGTATGCCTGTTCAGAAACAATATATATTAAACTGGATAAATAAATACAGATGGAGAGATAAAAATAAATCTATACTAAACTGGATAAATAAAACATTTTCCTTAAAAGAAAAAAACTCACACTATAATCAAGTTATATCAATATCCCTTCGTGATGATCATCACGAGTGGCACGTACATCGTCCACTTGTGTTTCCTCAATTATAGTAGGCATGTTTATTGAAAAAGAAGGAGTCTCAGGAATATCAAGATTTGAATCTTGATTTTCATCACTACCATTATACATGCTTTTTCCTTGGAGAACCACGGACAACCTTTTGTTAGAAGGATCAGTGATGTAGAACACTTGTTTTGCTTGGGAAGCCATTATGAAAGGTTCATTTATATGACCTAACTTGTTGAGGTCTACCAATGTGAACCCCCATTCGTCGGTTTGTGCACCACCTAACTTGTTGAGGTCTACCAATGGAACCTTGATGCCCTGAAGACACCCACAGAAACTTTGTCTCTCTTTTTTTGACAAAGTATGACATGCTGGCGGCAAATAAGTCCGCTTACCATCCTCAACAACTGGAGCTAACTGCTCTCGTATACCTATAGCAACGAGGTCGAGATGAGCATTCACACCATCCTTTGTCTTGCCCTGAATGTTGAGAAGCGTCCCGATCACACTATCACACACATTTTTCTCCACATGCATCACATCAATGCAGTGTCTGACATCAAGCTTGCGCCAGTATGGAAGATCAAAGAATATCGAACTCTTCTTCCATATGTTTTTCTCCGCAGTTTTACCCTTCTTTTTGGACTTACCGAATATAACATCGATGTCCTTTACTCTCTGATAAACCTGCTCTCCATTTAAGGCCGTCGGAGCATCTTCAGTCTCTTGGCATCCATTAAAAGCTTTTTTCATCTTACGATATGGGTGATCACGTCTAAGAAATCTCCGATGCCCAAGGTAAACCGTCTTCTTTCCATGATGCAACTGAGTGTAGCATGTGCCTTCTTCACATATAGGGCATGCTTTATGCCCTGACACTGTACCCGGACAAGTTACCGTATGCTGGAAAGTCGTTGATGGTGCAAAATAACATGGCACGAAGCTTGAAAGTCTCGTGAGAATACCCATCAACTACATCAACACCTTCCACCCACAGCTTTTTCAAGTCTTCAATCAAGGGACTTAGATAAACATCTAAGTCATTTCCCGGTTGCTTTAGGCCCGAAATCATCATAGACAACATCATGTATTTGCGCTTCATGCACAACCAAGGGGGCAGGTTGTAAATTATCAACAGAACAGGCCATGAACTATGAATACTACTCATGTTACCATATGGATTCATTCCATCCGTAGCAAGTCCAAGCCTTAGGTTTCTTGGCTCATCGGCGAAATCCGGAAATATAGTATCAATATTCTTCCATTGCACAGAATCAGCAGGATGACGAACCTTTCCATCACGTTTCCTCTCATCATTATGCCATCTAAGATTCTTCGCATCTTTCACATTGGCAAACAATCGCTTGAACCTTGGAATTATTGGAAGATACCATAACACCTTCGTAGGAGGACCCCTTTTTTCTCGCATCACAAATCGAATCATCAAGATCATCACCATCATCACAACCCTTCACTTTGTATCGTGATAACCCACACTTGGGGCAATCGTGATTGTCTTCATGAACACCCGTGTACAATATGCAATCATTGGGGCATGCGTGTATCTTCTTATACTGCATACCCATCGGACACAATACTTTCTTGGCCTCATAGTTACGGTCAGGCAATGTGTTGTCCTCCGGAAGCAAGTCTTTCAACACTTCAAGCAATTCAGTGAAGCTTTTATCGCTCCAACCATTTCTCGCCTTCACACAAACCAATTTTAGCACCGCTGACAACCGTGTATAAGTAGTACACCCTGGATACAAAGGTTTATCTGCATCACCGCACAACCTATCATACACATGTGCTCGATGAAAAGATTCTTGTCCAATATCACGGATCATGTCCTCTACTCGATCATCCTCCATATCTACGTCAACGTCCTCACTTTGGGAGACACTTGCTTTAGTACTCAACAACACATCACCATGCCATATCCATCTTGTATAACTCAAGCAAATCCCTTCACAAATCAAATGAGAACGTATATCCTTCACTGTACATTTCCCCGTATTCAAACACTTGGCACAAGGACAACAGAACATTCCATTACTATTAGGAACATTCCTTTGAGCAAATTCTATAAACTCTCCCACTCCCTTCAAATACTCAGCACTTGTGCGCTTACAAACCATCCAACTACGATCCATAGCTAGATAGGTTCTGTAGATATACAAATATATATATCCAATATAAGCACAATACGGGAGATTGAAAACTAGTTTTTTGAAAAATGACAGATGAGAGCATGATACAAGCTGCTAGGTGGGTTATTTCCACAATAATCTCACATTATTCTTCTCATCAAGCAGGCAACAACACATATTAGTACTATAACCACTCAGCCATATGAATCAATCCAGAGAGCATGATACAAGCTAGGTGGTCAAATATTATCTCAAATTTACACCATTTTCATGTTTCTTAACACGGAAAAGAAAGCAGCAGATTAAGATAAATTATCAAAACAGAATTCCAATGAGCAATTGTTGATGTCACATGATATAAGCAACTCTAAATTTCTTCCCATTTTGAAATAGGTCATGACAGCAGAAGAAAAATAAGAGAAAACACAAAGCCCTCGACCAGAAATAGAGACATTCCAAACAACTCAAACTCTGAGTTTCAACTACAGAGACTACAGTTTCAACATATATACACTCAAAACCAAAAAAAAAAAAAAATTAGTGCCCTAAAGAACTAACCAGGAATAGGTGCTCGCGTGGTGGTGGGGAGGGGAGCTCGAGTGGTGGCCAACGTTCGATGTGTTGCTGAGAGTCAGAGAGTGAGCGGGAATGACTGAGTTAGGGTTAAGAGAAAGAGTGTACCTCACGGTGGTTGTGGAGAAGCCCTCGCAGTGGTGGCGGTGGAGAGTAGCTCGCGATGAGGGCATGAAAAGAGTGAGAGTGAGAGTGAGAGAGATGAAAAGAGAAGAACAGAGACAGAGCTTAGTGAAGAAGGCATACAAAGCGCATGGGTGTAAACGTTAAAACCAAAATAAAACAATATTTTACGTCAGTTGTTACAAAGAACTGATGTTAATTTAAATTTTAACGTCAATTATGTACAACAACTGACATTAAAAGTTCACTTTTTAACGTCAGTTGTTTATTACAACTGACGTTAAAAATATATTTTATTATTTTAAAAATAGTTTTAACGTCAGTTATTTAACATAACTGACGTTAAAGGTTTATCAGTTTCTGCAAAAACATTTATACCTTTAACTACTGTGCTACCTTCCCATGCGCCTTGTAACTTAATCCTCTTAATGAACATTAAGTTTATAGACTCAGTTTTGAAGAAAATCAGGCAGTCTCTTCTCCATATAAAGTACCATTCTTCCTCTATAATACACACACTTCTTCCCCTATATTTCGTTTTCTATTTCTTCACAATATGGCTCTGCCATATTTGAGATTTTTATTATTTCTTCCTATACCTAGACTCAAAGGTTTCTGTCTTAATGGTCAAACAACTTCTGAGGTTGAGTAAATCACATAATGTGATTCCCTCACTTTATTTCAAACAACTTCTGAGGTTAGGTAAATCACATGATGTGAGTTGCTCACCTCAGCTTTGGCAGCCAGTGACTGTTCCAGGACCATTGCTGAAACAGATCGAGTGCACCCTTGTTGGCCTCTGATTTCGCAGCATGCAAGTGACTGTGGCCTCAGATGGAGCATCAAGGACTTCAACTGAGGGGTACGAAGGGGACCCGGATCATGCAACCATTGGAGTTTCTGAGGACAGGACTGAGAAGAAACTGATGTTGAATCAGAATCTTTTTTATATTTTAGGGCTATGTTGCAGAAATTTTTTATCTTTTAATCATGTAATTGTAACTTATGAATCACTTCAATGAGATACGATTTGATTATATATATAACTTGTTTTATATTAAGTGTTTATTTGTTTTAATTTGCACATGAATTTGCTTATTAATTCAAGCTAATTAAGATTAGAAATAAAAAGCACTAAATATGGAGTTATCTGCATTAAGAGTGACAGCGAGGGAGATGACAACGAAAGAAAGATAGGAATGAGTTTCAAAGAGGAATAGGATTATTTACATCAGTTTTTTATTTAACTGAAGTAAAAATCACAATTTTAACGTCAGTTTTTTAAATAACTAACGTTAAAAGTGTTAATAATTCTTGCATAGCATTTTAACGTCAGTTCAATAAACAACTGACGTAGATAGTGATTTTTATTTACAAAAATGCCACCGCCTCCTTTTTAACGTCAAACATATGGTTAACTGACGTAAATCGTTCCCGTATATTACATAATTTCCACTAGTGTTTCATTGATCCTCTCATGCCTCCATCAACACCTCTACCATGATGTTCTTCATCTGGAGAAATCCATCAACAAATTCAAAACTTCTTTTGATCATTTCAGTGAATCCTTCATTCAGACCATCCTCTCCCTACAATCTGAACTCCAAACCCGTCGGAATCCACCCACAACCCCAAGCCAGATAGACTCCCTTCATCTTCAACCTTATCCATCTACAGAAACCCCAATAACCCCATTGAACCACCGTTGCCACGGCCCAACTCCGCCACCACCGGTTCCACTCCCCACCGCAGTTCAAAACCCAGCTTCGTTCACAACCCCATTCACCACTGATCCAGAACCACTGGTCGTCGACCCAACGATTCACGATGATACAGAGACATCACAGGGTGAAGGAAGCCCCACGGTGACGGATCGTTCAGAACTTGTTGCTTTCGGGTTCGCAAATCATGGTGACACTGCCTTTGAAACACCGCCATCATTCTGCCATCGCCGCCGTCGCCCTTGGCCGCCGTCCCCACCCTCAGTTTCTCCGGTTCAAGACTCTGCTTCGCTGTCTCGTTCCTCGCAGTAGATCCAGTTCGCCATGCTCGATGGGAGTTTGCGGTAAACGCATCGCAGGTCTCGAACGACGTTTTCGCCGTCATGAGCTTCGTTGGGCCTTCCGATATTCCTAGCATGTGCACCTTCGTGTTCGATCCCGGCGGTTTCAACGCCGCCGTGCGTCACCGTCTTCGAGCCGCGAGTTTCAGAAGCCTCGGGACTTTCAGTTCAGGTTCCATCTTCTCCGTCACCCCCAAATGCGTCCCTGTTCGTTTCGTGTCGGTCAAACTCGTCCCCGCCAATGGCTGTCTTTTCCGTGACGGCGCCGCCCTCGGCCTTGCGTCTGGCTTACCATGGGTTCCCCGGAGTTGCAAACATTGGAACATTAGGGTATGCAGAGCATCTTGGGCTTGCTACAAGGAAATTTTATTTTGGGCCTTATTTTTCTCTTGGATTTGTTTTTTATTCTATTTTACTGGGCTACTAGATTGGGGACATCAATTTCTTTATGCTGGATTTTATTTTGGGCTCTTTCTAATTAGTTAAGTTTTGGTTTAGTTCTTAGGCTCCTTATATTATTGAGGCTTATGAACTTCAATACACCTTGAGGACAAGGTGTGTTTGCAAGACCAGTGGCATGTCATGGCCCAAATACTACTAAGCCTAATTATCATAAGCTACTTTGAGATACTAGGAAGGGTCTAGAATAATGATGAGTCACATTATTAGAAAGGTTCTAGAATAGTGATGAGTCACTATGATGAGTCATATATGTTGTTAGTTGGTCTAGATTGCTATATATGTAATCATGGGAATGAATGATAAGAAGAAGAAGAAGAATATTGAAGAAGCATTTGCTTAAGGAGGTTGCTCCCCTCGAAGGAGTATTTTTCTATTTTCTATTACACTTTCCATTAGTTTCTGTATGGTATAATCCTTATACCATTACAGTCGACTATTCAGATCAGAGCGAGAAACCAAAATACTGGGAGGGACTGGGTTCATGAGAGAAAAATTTCACACAATTATCATATTGATCATCACAGGGGAGCTACTTTTTATTACTTCACAAATTTTCCTGAATCTCTAGGAAATGAGGATCTATGGAAAGTTTTCCTCAAATTGGAGAGGGTTATAGATGTATTCATTCCATCAAAACGTAATCATCTTGGAAAGAAATTCGAGTTCGTTAGATTTTTGGATGTTCATTATCCAAAAGTCTTAGAAGAACAACTTGATGGATTATGGATTGGATCGTATAAACTTCAGGTTAACATACTACATTCTAAGGTTCAAACAAAATAATAATAGGCAGGAACCAAAAAAGGGAAGTGGGTGGACTGGTATGGAGTTCAACGTCACTGAGTTATTATGTTAGTTAAAAAATTAGTATGTTAATTAAAAATTATTAATAATTTTACTACAAAAGTCCACTGAATTAAATTTTTAAGGATGACATTTTCAGCGGGTTACCCGTTCCTCCTTCTCTTCATCACGGCCGAAAAGACAAAGTGACTGAGGAAGCAAAAATAATATTGTAGCCATTATTCCTCTTCACGTGTTATATGTTATTTCAGTCGCTCAAAAGCACCATGCAACCACCGCTCTCTGCTTTCCCTTTCCTAAGAAGTGCCTCTGGCATCTACAAAGAAGGAGAAGACAAGTTGAGTACATTAGATTTATACAATAATATAATGTCTTTACCTCATTATTTCCTCCACTTTTCCCCATATTCAATTTATGTCCTTCTGCCTTGTTCACCTCGGGGGTGATTTCTTTGGAAATCCAATGAACAACATGGTGCAACTTAGTGCTCCTTAGACACGCAGCTCAGGCTCCTCAGTTGTCCTACCGAGCATTCCTTTTGGGTTTGGTAAGTTCAAAAATGATTTCATCAATTAAGAAGTGTGAAATAATTGATACTTATTCTCTAATTTAATTTTAAAAAAAAATTCACCCGCTTATTTTCACACCAAAAAAATAATGTTTATCTTACTAAAGTTAACACTCTCCTTTAATCTATTTAGGTTTTTCCCCTTGAGTGTCACACAAGCATTTTCTTTAAACATTTTCCAGGAGGATCCCCTATGTTATGAAAATAATGCTAATAATGAATTTTGTTTGTTCTGACAAATGAAATGCATAGGAAAATCGAAATTATGTAGTTTGTATTAAACATTGTTGTTGACTTGTTGGGATATTGTACAGGTTAATGTTTGGAGATGATGCCCTTGATGATTTGAACATAAAAATGGTAGAGGTTGCTAGAAAGGTGAAAGCTTGCATCCAATTTTACGAGTAGTGGAGGAGCTGTTGTCGCATTTTGACCTGATCAAGGGAGGTTCTCAAGTAAAGCTTCTGGAGGATGAATGTCACAAAGCAGAATTTGTGATACAACCTGTTCAACTTGCTCCTTCTCGTGTAAATGAAATTGACTTGATAACCTTGAAAATTAATTATCTAATTTGATAGTATAAAAATAAGTTGTTCTTAAAAAGTAAATTTCGTTTAGGTGAATACAAGCTAGAATTTTCGAACGGTGGTGGATGATTTTTTTTCCTGTAAATATTACTAGATCATGGTGGATTGAATTATGTATTATGTATCATTTATTATTTAAAAAGTAAAAAGTAAAAAGTAAAATTATGTATTATTTAAAAATAATAATACTTTTGTTATAATAGAAAGGATTAAGAAAATTAACCATTTTTGTGACATAGGCTCTGTTTGACAAAAATAGCTAATAAGATAATTTTTAGTTAAAAGCTTATAGCTGATAGTAGGGGCGTTCGCGGATTGGATTGGATTGGATCGATTTTGAGCTAAAAAATCATCCGATTCAATGATGAAAACAATGTGCGGTTTGGATTGGATCGGTTTGCTTCCTTGAAAAAATCCGATCCAATCAAATGCGGTTTGGATTGGATTGGATAATTCGGTTTTTGTCATATTTTATTTTTTCCTTATGTCAAGTGTCATTTCCACTTATTTAATAGTGGACAAAATATAATTTTCATTTAAGGGAGCTAGTCTAGAGTGTCAAATACCTATTTTAATATATCACTGTACTAGAACAATAGAACCTTTATTAAAGCCGGCAACTATTTGTACCTTATTAACCGTTATTTGATTTGATGAAGACTGAGAAAACTGTTATAGAATTCTTGACAACATATTGGGAGTTTGAGAAAAAATAGGTATTGATATTTTTTAACACGTTCTTTTATGTTAAATATTCTTTATGTTAATTTTCTATATTTACTCTCAGTTATCTTATTTTTTCCTTGAATCAGCTACAAATAAATTGTAGCTAATTATTTTTCAAATTACTTAATTGATTTCCTATTTTTCATATTTACTCAATCAAGTATATATATATTATGCATCAAAACTTTTAGCAAAATATAACTTCAAGACATTAACATTTATTCTAAATAATCTCATATATGTCATTCCAACAAAAATATTAAAGAGAATGAGGGTCATAAAAGTATGAAAAACAATGTTTAAGTATGAGTAATACTATAATTTCAAAAATAATAGTATATGTCTATAGTAGTTCGGTTTGGATTGGATTGGATGTCACTAGGGGATCCAAAATCCGATCCAATCCAATCCAATGAAAAATTGCGGTTTTTTCGGTTTTCGGTTTGTTCGGTCTTCGATTTTTCGGTTCGGTTTTTGCAGTTTGAATCGGTTTGGATCGGTTGATGAACACCCCGAGCTGATAGCCGATGGCTGGAAAGCTTACTAATTGAATTTGAAGTAAATAATTGGTAAAATTAACGGTTGAACTAGTTTATAAATGTAAAATAACATATAAGGACATATTTATGATAGACATGGTAAAGTGGGCAATTCATTAAATGAGTGAGGGTAAAAATGAAAGAAAAGACAATAAGCTATAAGCCATAAGCTAAATAAAATAGCTTATGAAAAAAGCTATAGTTAATAAGATAAGCTTGTTTACCAAACACCTCTATTTCAGTCAAACAACCTAGTCAAATAAGCTATAAACTAGCTTATTGGACTTGCCAAACAGAGCCATAAATAAATATATTCAAAATTTAACTTACAATATCAATATATTTAAATGCAAAAAAAAATAAAATTCAGAGTTTTAAAAAAAATAGTGAAAATAATGAGAAAGATATAAGAAAAATGCATAAAATAAAAGTTAAAAAGGTTAAAGTAATATTTTGGTCCCTATACGTGACACTGATTTTCAATTTGGTCCCTATCCGTAAAAATTTATCAATTTAGTCCCTATACGTGACACTGGTTTTCAATTTGGTCCTCACCGCTAATTGGTCCCTATATAAGAGGGATCAAATTGAAAATTATTATCACATGTAGGGACCAAATTGAAAATAATTGTCATATGTAGGGACCGACTTCAATTTTTTTTTGTTGAATTGGTCCCTATATATGACAATAATTTGCAATTTGGTCCTCTTATATAGGGACCAATTAGCGGTGAGGACCAAATTGAAAATCTGTGTCACGTATAGGGACCAAATTAATAATTTTTTACGTATAGGGACTAAATTGAAAATCAATATCACGTATAAGGACCAAAAGATTACTTTAACCAGTTAAAAATTATTTGCAACTTACATGTTAAACTCTAAAAGATTTCGCTATGAATTACAATTGTAACAGAAATATATTAAAATAAAAATTTGAAAAATATTACTTTTTTAAAAATTTAAGAACTAATTTAATAAATATAAAACTTATTTTAATAATGATTTATGTCAATTATTTTTTCTTTTACATTCGTTTTTATTATCACTTTATACCCGAATTTAAAATTTAAATTGAAAAGTATATCATGCAATGTATAGATATTTTATAAAATATAAAATATTAAATTGAAAAATATTTAGTCCTATTGAGCTAGCTCAATTTAAACTGTAAGACATTTAAAACTCGCGCAATGCGTTCTGCCTTACCCCTTTTCCAATCTTTTCTTCCTTACTCCTTTTCCCATGTAAGGCCTCCTATAAGTCTTCCCTAAGACAAAAAAAATTTATAAAAATGTAAAAAAAAAAAATCAGTTACATAAATTTTTTTTAAGGTAATGAAAAAAAAATTATTTTACCAAGGTAAATAAAAAATACATTTAGAATAATTTGAATTATATTCAATATTTAAAAATACATTTCAATTCATTGGAATTATACTCAATATTGAGAACTATATTGTATTAGTTTGACTGATTACACCATTGAACTTTTGTTTGAAAAATTCAAAATTAATATTTTGAAATTAATAGATCTTGATATATTGAAAACTACAATGTATTAATCTCACGTGAACCACTGTACCAATAAATTTTATTTTTTAAATTTAAAAATTAATATTTTGAAATTAATAACTCTTAAAATATCATTATATTGTACCGATCTTGCTTGACCCAGACACCAATGAATTTTATTTTGAAAATTTAAAATTAATATTTGAAAATAATAACTCTTAAAATATTAAAAACTACAATATATTAATCTCATTTGATTCATTCCACCAATGAACTTTATTTTAAATTTCAAAAAATTAATATTTCACAATTAATAACTCTTGAAATATTGAAAGATACACCGTATTAATGTTGCTTGACCAACCCCACCAACGAATTTTATTTTGAGAATCACAAAATTAATATTTAAAATTAATAACTATCGAGATATTAAAAATTACATTGTATTAATCTCGCTTGACCAATCCCACCAATGAATTTTATTTAGAAAATTTTGAAAGATATATGTTGATATTAATAACTCTTGAAATATTGAAAAGTTAATCTCCTTTGATCTATTCCATCAATAAATTTATTTCGAAAATTTCCAAATTAACATTTTGAAATTAATAACTCTTAAAGTGTACTTAAATATTTAATAACTTTTCCATTTGTTTTTAACTAGTGTATGGACCCGTGCCATGCACGGGGAATATACTAATTTTTTAGGATTCCATTTTGAAATATGTAATTCTTGATTTTACGTTTGGTGGTTTAAAAATTTTTGTGTGGAATTATATACCAAAAAATGTTAAGAAAATTATTTTGTCTAAACCATCATTCACAAAGTATAACTGATATTAACTTAATAATTGTTATTGATACTACAATATAGATAATGACTCTTAAGTGTAATAGTAAGTACAAATGGTCTACGGCACAATTTTAGTTTTAAAAATATAATTTAAAAATAAGACACATATAAAGAATATATAAAAAAATCTATTTGAAAATAGACATTAAAGTTTTATCGTGAATTTCTTTTTTAAAACAAAATTATAAATTAATGTTAACCATTTCTTTTCTCACTACCATAGTATCATACTTTTCTAAACATTTAATAGCAAATATATATTTTCAAAGCAACAATTTCATTTCAAGTTGATAAATCATTTTTCAATGTATTCAATCATGTCACCACTTGTTAACCCATTTTAAAAAAAAAATTATCTATCATATTATCCTATTTTGGCTTAATTTCAATACTATTATTTTTCTTCTCTCTTAGAAATCTGTTTGATTTATTTCAACTTTTTCTTGTACAAGTTAACCATTTTTAAAAAATATATTTATCTATCATGTTAATTTTATCATCTCTCTTGAAAATCTATTTGATTTATTTATCTCATTTTACCGTGCAAGTTAACACTTTTTTATAAAATATATATTATCTCTATCATAATATTTTTCTTTTTCTTTGTTCGGTGTAAGTTGACAATTTTTAGAAAATATATTTATCTATCATATTAATTTTTTCTTCTCTCTTGAAAATCTATTTGATTTATTTCTTAACTTTTTTCCCGTGTTAGTTAACCATTTTTAGAAAATACAATCATCTATCATATTATTTTTCTTCCTCTCTTAAAAATCTATTTTATTTATTTCCTCTCTTTGTCTGGTGCAAGTTAACAGTTTTTAGAAAATATATTTATCTATCATATTATTTATTTTATTATCCCTTAAAAATCTATTTGATTTATTTTTCCTCTTTTCCTGTGCAAGTTAACCATTTTAGAAAATATATTTACCTATCATATTATTTATTTTATTATCTCTTAAAAATATATTTGATTTATTTCTCCTATTTTCTCATGCAAGTTAACCATTTTAGAAAATATATTTATCTATCATATTATTATTTTTCTCTCTCTTGAAAATCTACTTGAGTTAATTCTACTCTTTCCCCAGTGCAAGTGAATAATTTTTAGAAAATATATTTATCTATCATGTTATCATTTTTCTTCTTTCTTAAAATTTATTTGATTTATTTTTTCTCTTTTCCTATGCAAGTTAACAATTTTTTGAAAATATATTACTCTAAATTAAAAAGTGCCAAATTGATTTTGTCCATTCATTTTCAATGGTAAATAAAACTAAAAATAGAAAGATGAAAATAATTCTTTAATAACATTAACATGATTTGTTAGTCCAAACTATGAGATAATAAAGATTTAATTACAAAATATCATAAAAGTTTTCCATAATACTTTTGATCAAAATATAAAAAAACATTTAGGTTCCAAATATGTTGAATTGATCTCCTTTATTATTTAATATTTTCTTCCTTAATTATTTGAAGAATATGTTAATGAAATATATAAAACTCCATAAAAAAAATACTCAACGTAAGAATAGTAATAAAAAAAAGGAATATAAAATGAGTATGGTTACCAGGAAAATGCTTAGACTGCTTACCCCTAATCATGTGGTGATCATAAACATTAAAATATATGAAGAAATATTACACCCAAGTTCCCTTAAAAAAAAAAAAAAAAAATACACCCAAGTTACCCAATTCGGCTTTGGTATAAATTCCAAATTGAATTACCTAATTTTATGGTAGGCTTAAATTTATTTTTATCCTTTATTTTTCTTGTAGAATATTCATCTCCGTGAATATTCAACTCTACACTATCCACCAATGAATTTTATTTTGAAAATTACAAAATTAATATTTAAAATCAATAACTCTTGAAATATTAAAAATTACATTGTATTAATCTCGCTTGACCAATCCCACCAATGAATTTTATTTAGAAAATTTTTTTTTTTAAGCAAAAGAGGCATGCAAAGGCATACATCCCAACTATATTGGCACCCCTACTATTACCAATCATCTGCAACACACCTAAATTTTATTTAGAAAATTTTGAAATATATATTTTGATATTAATAACTCTTGAAATATTGAAAACATTAATCTCCTTTGATCTATTCCATCAATAAATTTTATTTCGAAAATTTCCAAGTTAACATTTTGAAATTAATAACTCTTAAAGTGTACTTAAATATTTAATAACTTTTTCATTTTTTTTTTTAATATCTCTTTATACTTGAATTTTAAAATTAAATTTACATGTGTTTTATGCCCCGTATAAGTATTTTATGAAATATAAAATACTAAATAAAAACATTTAAACAAATTCATTTATATATTAAAATAAATATTTTGATGATAGTAATATAACATATCAAAATATCAAAATATCAAGCCACTAACGATAGAGACCATCCAATTACATGTTGAAATAATTAAAACAACGTGAGAAAATAAAATATTATAAAGTTTACTTTTCATTTATAAATATGTATTTAATTTAATATGATTCTTCATTTCATTTATAATTTTGTCAAAATTGGCAAAGGAAAATCTATTCAAGGGAATGGTTGATGTTTGTATCAAAGTTACAATCGTTATTAAGTTGAGGGTCAACTGTGACACCCTTCTACCCCGCATGTTATAAGCCATTTAATATAAAAACAATTGAAAGGAAAACATGCATTTTACAGAATTAAACAAAATAATTGTCCATGGGTAGAAAAGTCCCACATGAACCAGTTTACAACACGGAAGATAAAACAAGTTTAAAACAAATAAAAACATAACCAATGAAATAAATATATCTCAACCCCGATGTCACATACAGAGCTGGTATAACCGTTCCGGAATAAAATCCACGGAATACAACTGAAAACTAATAAACTGACTGAACATAAGCTAGCCCTAACTATGAGTGGCGGCTCCTCAGAGTCACTCCTCTCCGGGCTGCTCGTCATCCTCTGCAAGGTGCTAATCAGGCAAAACACAAACAAACAAACAAACAAACAAACAAACAAACAGATATAGGGAGTAAGAATCATACAAACATAATAGAAAGGAAGTAGGAAGTAAAGTAAACACAAACAGACATGGCACCAACATACACCAACAACATCAACATTCAACATGTTATGTAGTGCAATGCAATCCTACTTCGCTAAACCAACAATGGATGTGGATCCACTAAACTCGGGATGGACGACTTCAGAGTTAAATATCCACATTGAGAATCTACTCAACACTGGAGAATCTACTCCTTGGATAGCCAACGCATCAAACCAACGAATGCCTCGTCACGGGGGCGCTAGGAGTCTACTCCAACCGTGGATGGCCAGATCGCCGTACTCTAGGACGACCTCCCCTATGTCGAACATCCCTAAACAACATCTCCGATGCAATGCGTATGCACACAACAACAACGGTAACACCACCTCCATAACTCCAACGGAATCGACCGAAGATAACAGCGGAATCGATCGCAATAACTTGCCTCGCAGAATCTACCTGAGGACTTTAGCGGAATCGACCGCAACACTTGGGGCAAACTCTCGGCCACCAAGGTACAACAACAACACATTAGACCCAAACCGCGGGGTCAAGGCTTCCTTGGTCAGAAAGCACCAAGGCACAGCTCATCAGCTTGTGGTACCCAATGGGCACCGACTTATCAACTCGACACCTCACCATCTCATCAACTTAATTATATTTGGTGAACATTAGCCAAGTTGTCTAATCAACTTATCATTATTGGGGAAATGGGGTTTGAAATCCCTTAAGTTCTTTAATTATGTTCTATCCAGTAGGGTTGAGCACGGTCATGCTTAACCCCCAGCACGGTCGTGCTAAAACACGTGAGGGGCGTGTTGCCCTCTAAGTGAAGCACGGTCGTGCTTCTTATTGAGCACGGTAGTGCTCTTTGTCCTGCACGGCCGTGCTAAACAGCGTGGCCATCTTCCCAGAATTCAACTGGGAGCACGGTCGTGCTCCCTGTTCAGCACGGTCGTGCTCATCGCGAGACAGTGCTGTTCTGGGCAGGAACAATAACCGTGTTTTAACCAAATTCAAGGGATAAATCCGTTAATCATCCTACGTCGATTAATAACACGTTTTAGGAATTAAAACTCATCATAAACAACAGCATCAACTCAATATTGGCATCAACCCAAACATCATATTTATCACAACGATTAACAAACAACATCATGCTCATATTCAACATAAATCAATGATCAACAATATGGAGCATTTAACATACCATCATAAACCAGCCAAAACATACATCATGAACATAGCCTAAATCATAAAATCATTATATCAAATAACAACGGGGTTATGGGAACCCTTTACTTTACACTAGTCCCAAGCCTATGTAAACACTACCCTTCTCCCCATACCTGGATTGAAGGTAGCTCTAACCGCAAAAACCAACAACGAACTGGTCCCAAATCCTCAAACGGCTTGTTCCGACGACGAACCTTGGATTGACAGAACACACAAGGATTAGTTCCCAATTCAAACTAAGAAAAGGAAACTCACAAAGGGACAACACTTACCTCACTAGGAAGAACCAACACTAACCAAGCTTCCCAAATAAATCTCCAAACACCAACCAGCACTGGTTTTAGAGAAAGAGAGGAAGGAATTCGTGCAAGGTGGCTGATAGGGTTTAAAGAGAAGGGTTCAAACTGACACCCTCGGGTTCTGTTCACGTATATAACATTCAGACCTAAGCACGGTCGTGCTCCACTTAGCATCACCGAGACGCGGTCAGTGCATTGAGCACGGGCGTGCTTACTGTTGAGCATGGTCATGCTCAACTTAAAATCAGAGACACGGTCCTGACTTTAAGCACGAGCGTGCTCATGTACCAGAAAGGGACTTTTAAGCCAAAAATCCCACTAAGCCCTTAACCAACCAAACAACTTAATAAAACCAGCTTTAAGAAAATACTTCTGAAAAACGAGGTGTTACAATTCCACCCCCTTATAAAAATTCCGTCCTTAAAATTTACACGTACCTCAAGGAAAAGGTGCGGATACGCCTCCATCATCTTGCTCTCCAACTCCCAGGTAGCACTTTCCTCAGTTGCCCCACTCCAAACCACTTTGAGCAAAGGAATTTCCTTGCCTCTTAGTTGCTTCAGCCTCCTATCCTCCACTCGAAGAGGTAACACTCAAACGTCAGGTTCTCTTTCAACTGTATAGCGCGGGTACTACCACGTGACTAGGGTCATGAATATACTTCCTGAGTTGTGACAACATGAAAAAACATTGTGGAGATTTGACAAGAACGGGGGTAAGGCTATTTGGTAGGCGACTTCGCCGACTCTTTTGAGGATTTGGTAAGGACCAATGAACCTCGGAGTAAGTTTCCTCGCCTTCATCACTCTACCAACCCTAGTCGTCGGGGTAACTCTCAAGAATACATGATCGCCTTCCTGGAATTCGAGCGCCTTCCTCCTTTTATCATGATAGCTCTTCTGCCTACTCTGTGCAACTCTCATCTTTTCCTGAACCAACTTAATCTTTTCTGTTGTTTCCTGGACTATCTCTGGCCCTAGCACCACACTATCACTAGGTTCACTCCAACATAAAGGTGTCCTACATCTCCTCCCATACAGAGCCTCATACGGTGCCATCCCAATGCTGGAATGGAAACTGTTGTTGTAGGTGAACTCTATCAGGGGCAAAAACTTGTCCCAAATTCCTGACTGCTCTCAACACACAAGCCCTCAACAAGTCCTCTAAGGACTGGATGGTCAGCTCAGACTGCCCGTCAGTCTGTGGGTGGTAAGCTGAACTAAGCCTAAGCTTTATCCCTAAAACCTCTTGCAAACTATTCCAAAACCTTGAGGTAAACCTCGGATCTCTATTTGAAACTATGCTAGAGGGTTACACCATGAAGCCTAACTATCTCTTTGATGTATAGCTTAGCCAACTTCTCTAATGGACACTCCATATTCATCGGAATGAAATGGGCAGACTTAGTCAGTCTATCCACAACAACCCATATCGCCTCAAAACCAGCTGGAGTCCTAGGGAGTCCAGACACAAAATCCATGGAGATGCTATTCCATTTCCATTCTGGGATACTCAAAGGTTGCAACTTACCCGAAGGCCTTTGATGCTCTATCTTAGCCTTCTTACAAACTAGGCACGCATACACAAACTCAGCTACATCCTTTTTCATCCTAGGCCACCAAAACATTCTCTTAAGGTCCTGATACATCTTAGTGGCACCAGGGTGCACACTCAGTCCACTCCTATGTCCTTCTTCAAGGATCAACTTCCTAAGCTCAGGAACATCAGGTATGCATACTCTATCCTTAAATCTCAAGATGTCATCGCTTCCATCCTTAAAACTTAGGTCTCTACCTTGAGCGAGTAACTCTCGCTGGTCTAAGAGAAACTTATCTACCTTCTGACCCTCTCTAATCTGATCCATCAGACTGTTGGTAACCTTCAAGGTACCAAGCCTAATACTCTTAGGGGTAAACTCACAAGATAGACTAAGGTCTCTAAATTCCTCAATCAAATCCATCTCCCTAACCATCAAAGCGGAGACATGCAGGGTTTTCCTACTCAAAGCATCGGCCACCACATTGGCCTTTCCTGGGTGATAGGTCAGCGCAAAGTCATAATCCTTTAAGAACTTCATCCACCTACGCTGCCTCATATTCAGCTCCTTCTGATCAAAGAGATACTTCAAACTCTTATGATCACTAAAAACCTCAAACCTCACCCTATACAGGTAATGCCTCCAAATCTTTAAGGCAAATACCACAGCTCCTAGCTCTAGGTCATGGGTAGGGTAGTTCTTCTCATGGGTTTTTAACTGCCTAGAAGCGTAAGCTACTACCTTACCATTTTTGCATCAACACACCACCTAACCCTTGCTTAGAAGCATCACAGTAAACTACGAAGGGTTCACTAGGATCTGGCAAAACTAACATTGGTGCTGATGTCAACCTATTCTTAAGGGTTTGGAAACTCTCTTCACACTTCGAGTCCCACACAAACAACTGTCCCTTCTTGGTGAGACGGGTTAAGGGTAAAGCTATCTTGGAGAAACCTTCTATAAACCGTCTATAGTACCCTGCTAACCCCAAGAAACTCCTAATCTCGTTACAGACTTTGGCGCTTCCCACTGGAGCACCGTCTCTACCTTAGCTGGGTCCACTGCTATGCCACCCTTATAGATGACATGTCCTAAGAAGCTCACTTCTTCTAACCAGAACTCACACTTAGACAACTTAGCGTATAACTGCTTCTCCTTAAGGGTCTGCAAGACAATCCTCAGGTGTTCCTCATGTTCCTCCTTACTCTTGGAGTACACTAAAATGTCATCTTATGAACACCACCACAAACTTATCCAAGTAAGGGTGAAAGGTCTTGTTCATGTAGCCCATGAAGACCGCAGGAGCATTGGTCACACCAAAGGGCATAACCAAGTACTCATAGTGACCATATCACGTCCTAAACGCTGTCTTCGGGATGTCCTCAGACTTAACCCGAATCTGATGGTACCCTGACCTCAAATCTATCTTTGAAAAGATGCAAGCGCCCATCAACTGGTCCATAAGATCATCAATCCTAGGGAGGGGATACCGATTCTTTATGGTCACCTTGTTAAGTTGCCGAAAGTCGACACACAACCTCATACTACCATCCTTCTTCTTCACCAACAACACGGGTGCTCCCCACGAAGACACACTTGGACTAATGAATTGCTTCTTCATCAGGTCCTCCAACTATTCCTTCAACTTAGCTAGCTCTAGAGGAGACATTCTATAAGGTGCTATGGAGATTGGCCCGGTGTCAGTCACTAAGTCTATGGTAAACTCAACATCTCTCTCTGGGGTAAGTTATAAACATCCCCCGGGAACACTTCAGGAAATTCCCGCATAATAGGCACGCTGGCGACATCAGGAGGGCTGCTCTCTACTTCCAGGGAAGCTAACATCATGTATACCTGGGCTTCGTCTCTCATCGAAGCTTGTACTTGGCTGACAGAGAGAAGGTCCAGATTCTTAGACTCCTTTGGAGTTCCAAAAATCAAGGTTTTATCAAAACAATTCAGAAGGACATGGTTGGAAGATAACCAGTCCATGCCTAGAATAATATCCAGGTCTTTCAAAGGTAAGCATACAAGATCAGGAATGAATGTTTTATCATTTATGACTATATGACAGTTCTTACATGCATAAGAAGTAGAAACAGGTTTATTTGTAGGTGTAGAAACCAACAAATCAAACTCAAGGAAAGTAACAGGCAATTTAAGACTCATGACCCTATCATGCGAGATAAACGAATTAGTAGCACCCAAATCATACAATACAGTTAATTGAGTTCCATCAATAAAATATGTACCTTGAATCAAGTCATCAGACTCGAAGGCTTCAGCTCCACTAAGAGTAAAGACTCTCCCAGTGGTCTTCAGTCTGTTGGCCTGGGACTTCTGATTCTTGCTAGCGCAGGGAGACTCGGCCTTAGCTCCATCACACTCGCGGCTGATGTGTCCTGGCTTGCCACATTTGAAACAGATAACCTGTGTTTTCTTGCACTGGGAAGAATAATGGTCTGGTGCTCCACACTTTCCACACCTCATAGCTCTAGGGGCATCAGAAAATCCACCCCTGAAGCTATTCTGCTAAAACTGTGGCTTCCTGCCACTCTGCTTGAAGTCCTTGCCCGACCGAGCATACCGCTGCTTGCCCTTGTCCCTCTGGTCAGTCCTCTTGCCACTTCTGACTATCCGATCCTTTGGAACTGGAAACTCTGAACTGACTAGCATCCTCGTAAATCCGACACTTGTTGACCAGGGATCGGAAAAACTCTGATCTCTTGATAACTGATGGCCTGTTTGATCTCAGGCCGGAGTCCCGCTTCAAACTTCACACACTTGGAACGATCGTCTGTCTCATGCTGGTAAGGAGTGTAGTACCTAGCCAGCTCCTCAGACTTGGCCGCATTGTCACCAACTGATAGTAACCCCTGCCTCAGAGACATGAACTCCATCTCTTTCTTGTCTCTGATATTCGCTGGAAAATACTTCTCCAGAAACCTCTGTCGGAACACAGCCCATGTAACTGCTGTGCCCTCAGCCTGCATCCTCTGCCTGCAGTTATCCCACCAATGCTCCACCTCCTCAGTCAACATGAAGGTGGCGAAGATAAGCTTCTGTTGATCATTACAGTCCATCGCACAGAAGATCTTCTCTGTCTCCCTCAGCCACAACAGTGCTCCCTCTGGGTCGTACGCTCCCTTGAACGACGGAGGGTTGTTCCTCTGGAACTTATCCAGTCCCTGGAACTCAGCTCACCCACCATTGTTGTTAGGGTTGACCTGACCAATAGCATTGGCTAGGAGTGCCAATGCATCAGCAATCGCCTGATCGTTACGTCATCTACCGGCCATTAGTTCCTGTACATGCCCAAAAACAACTTTCAGTACAGAACTTAAGCGGGTAAAAGCGATATGCAACTAACTTAAACATCATTATCTATAACAAGTATAGATAATCCAAACAAGAGTCACACAACAGACTCACAACAGACTCATACCACGTCCGGACAGGGCCGAACTGCTCTGATACCACTAAATATGACACCCTTCTACCCCGCATGTTATAAGCCATTTAATATAAAAAACAATTGAAAGGAAAACATGCATTTTACTGAATTAAACAAAACAATTATCCATGGGTAGAAAAAATCCCACAAGAACCAGTTTACAATATGGAAGATAAAACAAGTTTAAACAAATAAAAACATAACCAATGAAATAAATATATCCCAACCCCACCATTCCGGAATAAAATCCACAGAATACAACTGAAAACTAATAAACTGACTGAACATAAACTAGCCCTAACTATGAGTGGCGGCTCCTCAGAGTCACTCCTCTCCGGGCTGCTCGTCATCCTCTGCAAGGTGCCAATCAGGCCAAACACAAACAAACAAACAGATATAGGGAGTAAGAATCATGTAAACATAATAGCAAGGAAGTAGGAAGTAAAGTAAACACAATCAGATATGGCACCAACATACACCAACAACATCAACATTCAACATGTTATGTAGTGCAATGCAATCCTACTTCGCTAATCCAACAATGTGCGTAGATCCACAAAACTCGGGATGGACGACTTCGGTGTTAAATATCCACATTGAGAATCTACTCAACACCGGAGAATCTACTCCTTGGATAGCCAACGCATCAAACCAACGAATGCCTCATCACAGGGGAGCTAAGAGAATCTACTCCAACCGTGGATGACCAGATCGCCGTACTTTAGGACGACCTCCCCTATGTCGAACATCCCTAAACAACATCTCTGATGCGATGCGTATGCAACACAACAACAACGGTAACACCACCTCCATAACTCCAACGGAATCGACCGAAGATAACAGCGGAATCGATCGCAACAACTTGCCTCGCAGAATCTACCTGAGGACTTTAGCGGAACCCGACCGCAACACTTGGGGCAAACTCTCGGCCACCAAGGTACAACAACAACACCTTAGACCCAAACCGCGGGGTCAAGGCTTCCTTGGCCAGAAAGCACCAAGGCACAGCTCATCAGCTTGCGGTACCCAATGGGCACCAACTTATCAACTCGACACCTCACCATCTCATCAACTTAATTATATTTGGTGAACATTAGCCAAGTTGTCTAATCAACTTATCATTATTGGGGAAATGGGGTTTGAAACCCCTTAAAGTTCTTTAATTCTGTTCTGTCTAGTAGGGTTGAGCATGGTCGTGCTTAACCCCCAGCACGGTCGTGCTAAAACACGTGAGGGGCGTGCTGCCCTTTAAGTGAAGCACGGTCGTGCTCTTTGTCCTGCACGGCCGTGCTAAACAGTGCGGCCATCTTCCCAGAATTCAATGGGAGCACGGTCGTGCTCCCTGTTCAGCACTGTCGTGCTCATCACGCGACAGTACTGTTCTGGGCAAGAACAGTAACCGTGTTTTAACCAAATTCAAGGGATAAATCCGTTAATCATCCTACGTCGATTAATAACACGTTTTAGGAATTAAAACTCATCATAAACAACAGCATCAACTCAATATTGGCATCAACCCAAACATCATATTTATCACAACGATTAACAAACAACATCATGCTCATATTCAACATAAATCAATCATCAACAATATGGAGCATTTAACATACCATCATAAACCAGCCAAAACATACATCATGAACATAGCCTAAATCATAAAATCATTATATCAAATAACAACGGGGTTATGGGAAACCCTTTACTTTACACTAATCCCAAGCCTATGAAAACACTACCCTTCTCCCCATACCTGGATTGAAGGCAGCTCTAACCGCAAAGCCAACAACGAACTGGTCCCAAATCCTCAAACAGCTTGTTCCAACGACGAGCCTTGGATTAATCATATTTTATTATTTTTGTCTTTAATCATATTTTATTAATGTTTTTGAAGCAAAATAATATTTTTATTAATAAAATATTATTAATCTAGAACAATATTACCAGTTAAAAAAGTATAATTTTTTTTTTGGGTTATGAAATGTATGTATTTTATACCATCCCGGTTCGACCATCGGTTAATCCGATTGAACCTTGAACCACTCTCCTTTTCGATTCTCCGGTTCAACTGGTTTTTAAAACATTGGTCGTGGCAGAGAAAGGTCCTGGAACGACGTGGGTTAGGGTCCTGGAGCTGACGCACGAAATGGAAGAAGACCGACGTTCTCCGACACTGTGCGTTCGAGATCTGTATCAGATCTACATTTGAAAGCTTGATGCATATACGTTTATTTAAGATCTGCACCAGATCTGGAAGATCTACACCATGATGCATTTGAAAATTTGAGGAGAAAGAGTCGATTGCATCGTGTGACTATGGCTAATGCGTTTTCTTTCCGAATAATGCACAAAAATTCTGATTTGGGGTTAAGTTTGGCTCTCTCTCTCTCTCTCTCCAAATATGAATAGATAAAAATTAGAGGAGTTGATGGATTTCTGGGTTGCTGGTTTGCTGCAGGTGAATGGAGATGGCAAAGGCAGTGAGCGACCCGTATCAACCCACCCGTCCAAATCAAAGACCGACCAATCTGTCATCTGACCAAACCGAAGGTGGAAATGGACGGGAATGGGCCTGAAGTCAGATGCTCTGATTTCAATCGGATTGACAAATTTTGGCTTGAAAACCAATCGTGACCGGTCGTTGTCCACCCCAGACCAAAATAATGAATACATATGGATTGTAAAAAAAAATAAAAAAAAATCCCCCACCACATTAAAAAATGGGGGTGAATGTATGTACCCATTAAAATTTGAGAATAATATTTACCTTGTTTAGGTGGTCAATATTAGTGTGACACCTCATCTTTGATTTAGACAATCCATAGCAGTGTTATTAAAACCGGACCGACCCGGCCGGTCCGACCGAAAACCAGACCTACGGCCGGTCCGGTTGCCATATCTGACCGGATAGCCTGTGAACCGATGCTGACGTCATCACATGGTCATGCTGACATCAGCATGCGGGTATGAATTTTTTCAACCAAAAATTCGTCCGGATCGTAGCAGCAGGACTCGAACTCGAGCAAAGGCGACAGACCATGAGGAGCATTGCCGCTAAACCAATGTCTCTTGTTGTTAGATGTTTGCAAAATATTATATATATATGGTTTATGTATAAAATTTATATCTATACATAACTTACCTATGAGTAGAGTTGGGTATATGGGCCTGGGCCCGCGGACGGTCCGTTTAACTCGCGATCCGTGCGGGTTAGGACTATACAAAATGTAGGCTCGTTTAAATGCCGGCTTATTTAGCCCGGTCCATTTAACCCGCGGTTTATACGGGTTCGGTCCGCGGGTTAGCGGGCCAACCCGCGGGCCAAAAATTTTAATGCAAAATATAAGTTCATATATGAATATATTATGCATTTTATAATGAAAAAATAATTATTATTTGCAAGTGACTATTTATTTGGGATGTCGTCTGTGCAATTGATCCTTATTTGCAAGCTTAAATATTTAACTCAACCCTATAACCAAATTAAACCGTATATAAGCTATTGTGAGCTAATTTGAACGTATCAGGTTAGTTAAAATTGAGTGAATTTTTCAAGTATTACTACTTCCGGTAAATTTTCTCTATATCATTTTGGATATTTAGGAACCATACTTCTAATAATTTTTTTAAAAAATAATTAAATTAAAAAAAAATCAATTTTAAATGAGTCCGCGGGCCGACCCGTTAACCCGCGGGTTAGGTGGGCCGGACGCGGACTAGAGAAAATATAGGCCCGTTAGCTACGCGGGCCAACCCGGTCCAGCCCGTTTAACTGCGGGTGAATACGGGTTGGGCTTAAACGGACCGGGCTGGCCCGTATACCCAGCTCTACCTATGAGATTGTTGATTGTTATTTAGTTATTTGTGAGCTTGTGTGATCTTGATTGATATTTGTTTAATTAAATTTTTTTTTATGATGATGATTTTGAATTTGGAGTATGAACATATTGAATTATGTTGCCATATATATGAATATTTTAAAAAATTTTAATATGTACCGGTTCAAACCGAGTCAACCAGTGACCCCCGGTTGAACCAGGTTGAACCAGTGACTCATCAACCCAGTGCCCTGACCGAGTCGATTACCGATTCGGTTTTAATAACATTGATGCATAGTGTGACACCCTGTCATCCCTTTCATTTCACCCCCTATCTGCAACCACCACCAGTCCAACTCTGCCGCAACCGACCTGTCACAACCTTAGCCACTCCTGCCGCGAACCGCCGTGCCACGCACCGCCAGCAACGCAGGACCCAGAACGCGCAAGCCCTCCGCCTGCGCAACCCCATCGCAGCCCCGAACCAGAAGGCACGAGCCCCTACTCCGGCGGCACCCCATCGCTCCCATGGGTTGCGCCCCATGGGTCACGTGCTCTACGATTAGGTGATGAGGTATAACCCTTATCGGTTCAACAGTGATCGTTTTCACCTCTGAACTTGAGAAAGGATCTCTCTTGTTTCTATGTTACACTAAACACGCATCTGGGTTTGTTTCTTTTTGAAACCCCCTTCAATTTTTTATTTTATTTTTTTGTTCTAAATAGTAAATAGTAAATACTCATAACAATGGCTGGGTTGGAGGAACTGAGAAAAAAGCTTGCACCTTTGTTTGATGCTGAGAAGGGATTCTCAACAAGCTCAACTCTGGACCCTTGCGATTCTTACACAGTAACCCTCTCTTTCTTTCTGCCTTCTCTTATTTATGTGTATCTTTTAGCATTGAAGACTGAAGAGCATATCAATATATGAAATGGGTGTAAAGGGTTTTGTCTAATCATGTGAATGTTTTTGTTTTTGTTTTTGGTTTATGATTGGTTGATTCAATTGAGCAGCTATCAGATGGAGGGACTGTAAATTTGTTGAGCAGATCATATGGGGTGTACAATATCAACGAGCTTGGGTTGCAGAAGTGCACATCACGGTCTGTAGATGAAACTGATCACAGTGAGAAAACATATAGGTGTGCTTCCAATGAGATGAGAATATTTGGAGCAATAGGTAGTGGTGCCAGTAGTGTTGTGCAGAGAGCTATACATATACCAACACATAGGATTCTAGCATTAAAGAAGATCAATATCTTTGAGAAGGTATTTCTTGATCTTAATTCTTGTGGCAATTTGTTATAATTGACCACTTACGATTTTAATTTGAATAACATGTGCCATAGGACTGGGTTGCCTTTAAAAGCATGTTCTGTAGTATACACGAGATATGTTATCAGTAGCTATCAATATGTGGCATTTTGTTGATTTTGGGTACTACACTATACACTCCTGATTTTTTGTGTTTTTAAGTATTGGAGTTTGCTACACACTTTATTATGTCACCTTATTGCTAATGTCTGCTTCTAAATGGATAGAATCATAGAAGAGCAATGTAGGCAATAACAAACGATATTCCCCTTCCCCCTAACTGTCCTTAAAAAATTTGAAGGCCAAATTGTATTAATCACTTGTTGCCTAACTCTTGTATTTCTTTGTGCCAATTAGGAGAAAAGGCAGCAGCTCCTCACTGAGATAAGGACATTATGTGAAGCACCTTGTTATCAGGGTCTTGTAGAATTTCATGGGGCATTTTACACCCAGATTCTGGACAGATAAGCATAGCTTTGGAGTACATGGATGGAGGATCACTTGCAGATATACTGCGAAAGCATAGAACAATACCTGAACCGATTCTTTCATCCATGTTTCAGAAGCTTCTACACGTAAGGAAACTTTCTTGATATTCTCATTTCAAACTTTTCATTACAGAAACCACTGAGTTATGCTACTTTGTCTTTTGTCTTTTGGAAGGGTCTAAGCTATCTGCATGGAGTCAGACATTTAGTTCACAGAGACATAAAGCCTGCCAATTTACTTGTAAATCTCAAGGGGGAGCCAAAAATTACTGATTTTGGTATTAGTGCCGGATTAGAGAATTCAGTGGCAATGGTTAGTATAGACTATTGGTCTTAGTTTATTTTTAGTTATTGCTTCCATAAATTTTTTTAGAAATGTCAACTTTCTTGTTTGTTTATGATTACATTACCAAGCTTCAGAGTTCTTGTTCATTCATCAACGAATGTAACTTTGCAGTGTGCTACATTCGTCGGAACTGTTACCTACATGTCACCTGAGAGAATTCGAAATGAAAGCTATTCTTATCCAGCTGATATTTGGAGCCTTGGTCTTGCTCTCCTCGAGTGTGGGACAGGAGAATTCCCATATACAGCTAATGAAGGTCCCGTCAATCTTATGTTGCAGGTGAGTACTGATGCTTATTGATGTTATGTGTTTCCTTTCGTTTGGTTGAATGTACATGTTGTCCGAGTCTGAGAAGAACATCATTGCTAACCAGTTTTTGTTTTTTATACGCAAGTATCGAGTCATCTAAAACTTGTAGAAAAACTTGGTCATCTAAAACAATAGCATTAATCCCAAAGAATAAAACAAAGGATATCTAATGTTGGGTTGCAACAATGCCATAAATTGCAGATAAATGAATAATTCATATGATGTCCTGGAAAGCATATAACGTAGTCAAGCTAACTTAACTTCTCCAGTCATTTTTTATAACTTCCATTCATAACTCAGCAATGTCTCGACCTATAGATGAATGTCAACAACGCACTGGCAACATTGTCCTCAAATGTCATCTTGATGTGTTCATTGAACTTTGCCATTTTGCTCTAATCATTGCTAGTTATATATTGTTTAGTGATGAAGGTATATATCCCTTGTTTCATAACTTCTTGTTACACTGAAACACACATACACATAAACAAAAAGATTTGTTTAAAATTACCAACAACCACTATGAAAACTGGAATTGGGTTCAAAATCCAACTTTACAATGTTGTCATCATGTGAGAATGTGAGATTTTCCAGATATGAAGTCTGGGATCTTTTCCAGTAAGTGGCACACTAATGGAGCCACTAACTCATAACAATTACTGTGATCAGTGATAGAAAAATTTGCACGAAACCCTTCTATAGATGAATTGCCATACCATTCTAGCAGTCTGATGTCACATGTGCACCTGTCTGCAAATAATTATACCTCGTTTTGTTGCAGATCCTGGATGATCCATCACCATCGCCATCAAAACACAAGTTTTCACCCGAATTCTGCTCCTTTGTCGATGCTTGCTTACAAAAGGATCCAGATATTAGGCCAACAGCAGAACAGGTGAGAGAAATGCAGATAGACCTTAGTATAATATGAGCATGGGGTCTAGTATCTCTGGCTGGAATTTTGTGTGTATCGAATGCTTTATCTACCTAAAGCACATATGTATTAGTGTACATGCATTTATTTCCTTGGCTTTACTTTCTGTTGTCATTCGTATTTTTTCCTGGTAGAAAGTAGAATGTTTTCTTTAGAATGTGTTGGTTCCAACCTGTACACACAACTTACCATGTCAATCTTTTCTTTAGACACTCCATTAGATATACACGTGATTGTTTGAACATGATTATTCGATATTGACCTATTGCAGCTGCTTTTACACCCATTTATCACAAAGTACGAGACTGCCAAGGTAGATTTAGCTGGATTTGTCCGAAGTGTTTTTGATCCTACGCAAAGAATGAAGGACTTGGCAGATGTAAGTAGCTGCTAGTTTTTGTCTCTATATTATTTGAGTAGACTTGCTTATTTTCTGAAGTTGTTCACCATACAAGCAACGAGTGGTCATTGGAGTGTTAAGTTGCATTATACATACGTTGGCTGGTTCTATGAGAATATTTGATAAACTTTATAATGCCCAATATAGGTCTAAAATACGTTGGCTGGTCCTATGAGAATATGAGATAAACTTTATAATGCCCAATTTAGGTCATAAATCTGCCTTCCCTGTAAACTATGTCTAAATGATATGATTAGCTCCCCTAAGACTTGGGCAATCCTCACCTCTGGAGCTCGCTTTGTGGTTGAGTTAGGGCCCAAATTCTAAGATGGTATCAAAGCCTATCATAGATCTGGTGTTGGGTTAGTTGTTGCACCCGCATTTATCCACGCTCCTATGTCCAATCCTAGACATGGGGAGGTGTGTTGAGATCCCACATCGACTAGAGATATGACCAAAGCAATCCTTACAAGACTTGGGCAATCCTCACCTCTGGAGCTAGCTTATGGGGTTGAGTTAGGCCCAAAGCCCAAAATCTAAGATTTTTTTATCACCATTCTCCCTCTATTATTTTCATTTTCATCTCTACTCTAAAACGGATTTGGATCCTCTCCTTTTGTTCTCTCCTTTTTCCTCTCATGTTACGAAAGAGAAAGACACGAGAGAAATTTTAGTGGACCCTACACTTAAAAGCAAATTTAATTTTGTATCTTTCTCTCTCTAACATGAGAGGAAAAAGGAGAGAACAAAAGGAAAGGATCCAAATCCCTCTAAAACTATCTCACAATCCTTTGACACCATAGAAAAATCCATAACCTGCTTATACAAGTTGTCCAACGTCTCTACTCCCTTTCCCGTTAGAGAGTCGAAAACATATTCATTGCTGTAAATATATAATGTTTCCAAAATCGGAATTCGAGGTGAGTTTCGAAATATGGACCGTAGCATGGTTATCAAATTGAGATTTGTATCGTGAATCGGAAGACCTATTTTTCAAATCGTGAATCGAGTCGAATCATGAATCATAAGATACATAACCAATAATTAAAAGAACTATTAAATATGTTTTCACATAAAGAAATATTCCCTCTGGTCCTATATATAAGAGGCAAAACCCTAAAATACACATACCAAGGAAATGCATTGAAATAAACTATTTGTAATTAATATTCATATAAATTTACAAAATTATCCCTTATATAATTAATGAACAAACCTATTTGTATTGAAAGTTGCACTGTGGTAAATATAAACCCTATTATAAATAAGGGTAAAATTGGAAATGAGCATTTAATATTTGTTAAAATGTATGCATGTCTCTTATATTTTGGACAAAAAAAAAGTAGTCATTTGCCTCTTATAATAAGGACCAGAGGGAGTAATATATATTAATATTTTAAAGTCAAATAACTCATTAAATAATTAATAAACTAAAATAAAAACTTCATAATAAATCAATATTCAAAAAATTAATTTCCATATATTTTATATACATTAAATACATTAATCAAATTCCTTATTTCCTATGCATATAAATTTTTATGCACATTAATTAGTATATTTATTTTAATTTTTAGGGTTCTCTTATTTTGTAGACACCATATTCTTTCTCTGACTTCTCTCACAGCCGCCACTCTCTTCTCCCCCTGCACTCCTGGTATATTTATTTAATCTTTAGGGTTCTCTATTTTGTAGAAATCATCTTCTGTCTCTAACTTCTCTCACAGCTGCCACTCTCTTCTCCCCTGCACTCCACATCTTTCTTTAACTTCTTTCACAGCCACCACCCTATTGTCCTTTGCTCTCCATCTCAGATCCATAACCTAAGAGGTATGTTTCACCTATGCCAGACTGTAATAAAAAGGCTCAAAAAGCTGTTTTTCCTAACCGTGTTGTGTGAACCCGACCTGTTTTTGTCTGCGACCCGTTAACACAATAGCTTCATGGAATCGTTCGCAACGAATCCAAAACTCGATTCATGCGATTCATCGTGACAAATCGCAATCTGAATCGTACGATTCATGCGATTCTAACTACACTGGTCCGTAGTGTTTTACAAGACAAATCTATGGGTAATACACTAATACCGAAACCACATTAAGCTCGATCAAATTGGGAAACAAAGGAATATGCTCAACCAAAAACTGGAGTTTGAGAGGCAGCCTCAGCTACAAAGATAGTAATTGAAAGCTTTTCAACATATGCGAGTCCTTTGATAAGTTTTACAACAATATAACCAGCATCCCAATTATTGTTAGGTCGGTGAATCTCAACAATTACATTTATAACTAAGTTTGTGCAAAATAAGAAATAATCGTTAACGAGATCACCATTATATGAAAATGTTCTTAGCTGATCATTTCCAATTATCACTATTCTGCAGTACCCCGCAGCATTCTGACCATTTGTATTATCATCGTCATCATTTGTCCACTCCCTTATGATCAGATTCTGAAGCAATGGAGAAGTAATGCAAACTTATCTAACAATCCTCCAATAACAATAAATTAGGGTCAAGTCCTCCAGGGATGGGCAACTATAGAAAATCTTGAGTTAAGGCACTATCAGGGAATTTATCATGTTTCAAAGTCAAAGTCCTAAGGCTTTCAAAAGAAATTGAGGGAGGAAAATCGATAACAACATGCTCCATGCTCAGCTTGAGCTTGGTCGTGTTTTAGAGTTAAACAAGTATCCAGGAAAGAACACTTGTTGCTCAGCTTTTTCAAGCTCGAGTTGAGCATGGAGCATGTTGTTATCAATTTTCCTCCCTCAATTGCTCTTGAAAGCCTTAGGAATTTGAGTTTGAAACATGTTATATTCCCTAATAGTGCCTCAACTTGAACCTTTTTTGTAGTTGCCCATCCATGGAGGGTTTGACCCTAATTTACTGTGATTGGAGGAGTGTTAGATAAGTTTGCATTACTTCTCCATTGCTTCAGAACTTGATAATAAGGGAGTGGATAGATGATTACGATGATAATACAAATGCTTAGAATGCTACGAGATACTACAGAATAGTGATAGTTGTAAATGATCAACTAAGATCATTTTCATATGATGGTGATCTCGTTAATGATTATTTCTTATTTTGCACAAACTCAGTTATAAATGCAATTGTTGAGATTCACCGACCTAACAATAATTGGGATGTTGGTTATATTGTTGTAAAACTTCTCATAGGACTCGCATATGTGGAAAAGCTTCAATTACTGACTTTGTTGCTGAGGCTGCATCTCAATCTCCAGTTTTTGGTTGAGCATATTCCTTTGTTTCCCAATTTGATCGAGCTTAATCTGGTTTCAGATCACCCATAGATTTGTCTAGTAAAGCACTACAGACCATATTGCGAAACTCACATGAGAGTTTATCTATTTCTCTCAGTCTTGTGACGTGGAAATTAGCATCCCTTTGTATTCTTCTATTTCCTTATCCCTTCAACCCATCATTTGGCCAAGGTAACTCAACGTCGACTGGAGATATGGCCAAAGCAATCCGTATAAGATTTGGACAATCCTCACCTCCGGAGCTTGTTTTGGGGGTTGAGTTAGGCCCAAATTATAAGAGCTTTGAAACATGGGTATGCTTTTATGTCTCGAGTTCAGATAGGTTACAGTTGATGCTTATTATTGGTAAATCTTTTATTTTGCATTTTTCTTTCCAGATGTTGACAATACATTATTACTTACTATTTGATGGATCCGATGATTTGTGGCAACATACAAGGAGCTTATATAATGAAAGCTCAATTTTTAGGTATGTAGTATTTTGTATCTTTTAATTCTGCATCAAGAAAATCTATCATTGTATCAGCTTGCCCCTATTTTGCTGTGATAAAAAATATAATAGAAATAATTCACTTTGCAAAAAATTGCTGCTATAATGGCAACAATTGGAGTTCTAAATGAACCTTATTAAATGTTCAGTAAATTGATTTCTGGATCTTCCATTGCATCAACGACCTGGTCAAACTGAGTACATTAGTTTTATGATGAATCGGTTTAGAATAATCCAGAATGGATGAGGACTTTTTTGTGAACTTCCAAAGCCTTCTAGCTCACACCAATTTTGTCCTGACATATTTTGCAGTTTCTCTGGGAAACAACATATTGGTCCTAATAATATCTTTTCAACTCTATCAAGTATTCGAAGTACATTAGTTGGTGACTGGCCTCCTGATAAATTGGTGCATGTGGTTGAGAAGCTTCAATGTCGTGCTCATGGTGAAGATGGAGTTGCAATCAGAGTATCAGGATCTTTTATAATTGGGAATCAGTTCCTCATATGTGGAGATGGCATTCAAGTAGAGGGCTTGCCAAACTTTAAGGATCTTGGAATTGATATTTCTAGCAAGCGAATGGGTACATTTCATGAACAATTTATTGTGGAACCAACCAGCCTCATTGGATGCTACACCATAGTTAAACAAGAGCTGTACATTAACCAGTAATATTCTAGTATACTATGGTGTAAGTCAGGATTTAACAGTTACAATAAGTACCACGATTCTAGAGAACCCTGTTTTCCCAAATGTAACATTAACAAATTTTTTTTCATGTATTTATGATATGAAAATGCTGTTAATAGTGAAGATGAATTCTCATTTAAATTTAACGTGTGGTTTTGTTTTCACTATTTCAGCATGTCCTGTCCCCGAAACTCTTATATGGAGAAAAGCCTCTTTTGTCATTTCGAGAGAAGTTTCATTCACCACTAATAAATCATTTGACAATGGTCTGAAACTAAAAATAATTATGTTATTTCAATTTTTTATTTTTTGTAAACACTCACCTTTTTACAAAATGTAAATATTGTTAATACAACCGTTAAATTGAATTAAATATAATGTAAATTGTGTATGTCAAAATTTGACTGAGATATATAATTAAATAATCTTTTTTTTTTCTTTTTGAAAAATATCAATAGAACCATTTTTGTCTAGCTTTTATCCGAGGTCCCATCCAGCTATCAAATTGTAAGGAACAATTATGTCTTGCATTCTCGGTTTTGCACTGCTTACTTTGTAGGGAACGAAGAACCTTGTTCAAACAGTGACAACGCAACAAAGTAAAAAACCAATTTTGGCAAATATTGATGTTGTCAATTTTGGAGGTCTTTCTATTATTTTTTATCTTTTAAAGTGAATGCTCAAATTGATCCTCGACAAAAAACATAGAGACATATTTGATCCCTAAGAAATAAAAATTATCAATTTGGTTATCAAAAATCTCAAAAGTCTGTCAAATTAGTCATTTTTAAAATTATTTTTAAGGATATTTTGGTCTTTATCAGAAACTTTTTTGACTGACTTTTGAGATTTTTGATGGCCAAATAATTTCATTTCTCATGGATCAAATATGTCTGTATTTTTTGTTGGGGACCGGTTTGAGCCTTTATCATATTTTTATTAACATACGTTCGCATGATGAACATTTTTGCTTATAAGAACTAATAGAGCAAGGATATAAGAACTAATAGAGCAAGGATTGAAGAATTGGGTCATCAGCAAGTGATAGCAACATTAGGCCCAAGAGGCATACCAGGATGCCCAATCACCTGATTCTATTAGTGTGATAAATGAATGAAGTAAAGTCAGAGAAAAGTAATCCCGAAAATCTTCTTCTCTTTTCTTTTAAGGAGGTTATCTTTGTCCTCCATATCAAGGAATTCCCGGCCCCTATCCTTGTTTCTATCAAGAACTCTCATTGATATTGACATTGATTTTATGCAACAGTTTTTCCTCGGTAATTATTGAGTTCTGAATTTGCAATATGCAACTTTTATGCAAATTTTCTAAGTAAAAGCAACTACAATTATTTCTTTGTTGATAATTGTTACCCCTTCCTCTTCCCTGATTGACAAGCCCATAATTATTTTCACCTTTTACATGATTTATATATTGTTGTCTCTTTCCTGGTTGAAGTCATTACCCTGACCTTTTCCTCTGAAGTTTCATCTGTTTTTTCCTATGAAATTCCTCTTCTTTCCATTATTGAAACCACAACCTCTACTTTATGCTACACACTGTAGTATTGTTGAAATTCACTAGATTTTCAAGGTTTCTTCATTTGATTTTTCTATCTTTTCAAAACTTCTGCTCGTGTGACTTTTTATACTTCCATACAACTCTGCAATCGTCATCGTACTCTAGGAGTAGAGTCACAACATGGTACAAAATTTTTTATCAACCACCTTGTTGTCTAGTGTGTCCTCTTCTATATTCTCGTCTTATTTCCAAGATCATTAACACCAGGAAAATATTGTCCAACAGTTTCTCAAACACCTATGTATGATAACTTCATGATACTCTATGCTTCATTGGCAATTTTGGCATTAGCAATTTTGGCAAATACCAAATGACCCACTTGATGAATCTGCGGCAACACTAATGCCCAGTGCAACAAGGCTCAAGCTATTGTGATCCTTCAGGTAGTAAAGATATCAATGTCTCCCAATAGTGATAATCAAATTTCCCATCTAATTCGAGGTCAACCAAACAATGTGTAATTATATATCATTTCTTACTTTCGAATAAAAAAACAGTTAATAAACATATCACAAATATGATAGTACTCATGTTCCTCACAAACACTAATAAATTGGTGGTGAACTTAACCAACCTCGATACGATATCACACATAAATCAGCCCAAAATTTTATCTCTCAAGCAATAAAACTTACAACATGCAGCGGACAAAAGGATGAGGAAATATCACTTGATTTTCATTCACTTGAACTTTCAAAACAGTACATGGAGCAAGCCTTTTATAGGCTAAATGATAGAATAATGCAAAACTAAGAAATCTTAGATGAGAAGAAAACAAATTGTAAAGTGACTTCTGAGTAGTCAAATATTTGTGGGCTATAGGCGCTGCAGCAGATTTGCTATTATAAAGTGACTTTTGAATAGTTAATCGTATTGCATGTTAAAATTTCCATTACACATTTTTAAAATTTTAAGACTAAATTAGACTTCTCCCATTAAAGGCATATATTAGACTTTTCCAATCAGAGTAACACGATTTGATGCAAAAAGCAACTAGTGACGATTGAACTTGATTGCAACGCGGATGAAAACTTAAACTAAGGTGCAATTTCCATTATTTTTCCATGCTATAAAGCTACTAGCGACCTCCATTATTTACCCTTGCTCTCATGCATAAGTACAAGCAAAAATTCCGTACCAACTTCGAGTCACCACTATCTCCTACTTTAACAGTTGATTTAATATTTTATAGAGACAAGGTGGCACATGCTGACGAGCAAGATTTCCCTTGCTTCAAAAAAAACACCTAAGAATTTCTCATCGCAATTTGGTATTTTTATATACTATTTAAGGAACAAAAATATTCTACATCAGTATATAAAACACTACTGTTGCTACTCATGAAATGATCGCTGACAACCTTTGCAATCAAAACTAGGCTTCAAATCATAGTGCTCTCATCTCTATACAATTTATATACTCACTAAGTAGAAACAGCAAAACAGCAGAGGCTAACAATTATGCAGCTTTATGTCTTTGCCCTCCCTTTTATGCGCTTAACCTGCAGAAATAATAACAAATGCCTTGGTACAACAAGTTTACTAGTAAAAATGAAAACATTGAAGCATTCAAAACCTCAGGAAAAAGAAACCTTACCCAAGAATATAGTTGAAGAATTCCATGCCATCCATACAACAGGATCACCATGTGCAATAACTTGTTAGTTTAACAGAATTTAGTTGTTATAATAAGCCTAAAAGATTCATGAAGAAGCCAAAAAGTAGTCCCTTATAGTTCTTTTGAGGGAGGATGGAGGATTCAGAACAGATGAGGGGCTCTTCAAAGTAGATTCTGGAGTTTTTATCAGATGAAACAGTTAGATTAAATTCTGAGCAAAGCTGGTTCTGATGGCCTTCAGATGTATGTACTTTCGGTGGTGTGATTGGAAAGGCTGACTTAGTTGGGTGGTGCAGGGCTTCAGAGTCGTCTTCTGACTTGGGACACATTTCTTCATTATTTAAAAGCATTTTGCTCTCTGTACTAGGCATTGCCATTACTCTTCTTCGGATGGAAGATGGATACTTTCTGCTGTAGATATAACTGTTTTTTGTTCCAAATTCGAACCTAGAAAGGAAAATACGGGAAAATGGTTATAATGCTGAAAGAACAATCTGAGGCAGCATTAAAAAAATGAGTTAATAGACTGACAAACTGAAATACACTGAAAAATGCAAGAATATCTGGTTCTGAACTCAATTATTGTCTCGACATAGGTGAATAAAACACATTTAGTTTTGCTTACAGTGAAATCATCAGAAGAGGTTGCTAATTTGCCATCCTCAGAGCCGCACCTATCAAAAATTATAGTTTAAAACTAACATTGAAGAGAAGTCTAAAACTCTACAAGATTTCCAACTTACCAGTCAACTACTGTAACTTCTCCATCATGACTTTTCAAAATAACAGGTTCCTCTTGAGGCTTGTCAACCTGATTTTGAAAGTTCAGTTAAATTATATCCCAGCTGCTAACTTAAGTACTAAATTTACAACAGCTCTTTAAAAGTAAGAAATGTAACCTGCCAAACATAGGCATTTCCATCACTAGAACCACTGACTATGTGAGATGCATTTGGGCTAATTGCAGACTGGAATAGCACACATCAGAAAGACAGGTAAAAAAGTCAGGGTTCAGGACAAAAACTGAATGCAAAAAATGAGGATACAGGTGAATTCTCACCTTTACAAAAAATGACTCTATTCGACATCCAGTAAAAGATCTCAAAGGCCCCTTTTCCAGTTGAAGGATGTTATACAAATATATTCTGCAAAAAAAGAAAGAAACAATATATTTGAAGTTACTTGTGTGCCCTCTCAACCATGGTTTAATTCATCAAGAACACAAAATATGCTATTAAAGGAAGATACCGGTTATCCATGCAGGAGGCCGAAAGAAAAAGTCCACTATCATCTTGGGACAAGCTAGATATACCATGTAATCTTTCCTGAAATGACAATGAAAGATACTGTCAAGATACTCAAGACGATAAACATTTCAAGCCATCCAACATCTGATAAAAATTAGTTAGAAAATCCACTGTTCAAACACCCTGCTGACATGAAAAGCATAATGCAGCTGAACATTTTAACACTTTCAAAGGTACTAGAGCGATTATTGAGAGCCTATCCCTTATTACACTTATCATCAATGTTCAATTTATCCAAGAAGAAGAACTTTAATTTGTAACTTTCTGCCTGTATAAAGAAACAAAAACACTGCCAGATCACAGCACAGTTATAAGGTATAACCAACCTTTTTTGTTGATTGTGGACGAGGACATGTCTGCGTGACAAAACTTTTCAAATTTCTAGTGTCCCAAAACTTCAACACACTGAAATGAGGCAATTGCAGCCATAAATCAATTAATTCAGTTAAAAACATTAGAAAATTCAATGTTTACTTTCATGAGTAATACTTCCAACTAACCTATCCACCGCCCCAGCAGTGGCTATAGAAATCTGATCCTTGAGACAGAGAACAGATGTAATGCTCATGGAAGCAGCCTGGTAGATTAGAGTTGTTAGAAAGATTTATTTTGCAAAATGTAAAGGAACATAAACTATAAGCAACTAACCTTGCCCCTCCTAACTCGTTTTGCTTGAGATGAAAGATGCGCTCCTTTGACAACAGCCGTTGAACTAGTGAAGCAACCAGATAAGAATTTTAAATGAATAAAAAAATTACAACAAATAACTAATGATTAAGAGATCAGGTTATTGACCATGACAGGAATTTCGCAAATAAACTGCAACATACCCTATGCTGAGTTCCCCATGCCTACTCCTAGCAGTGGAGTTGCATCTTAAGTCCCAAAGACGAAATGACCCATCTCTTGAGCCAGAGACAATAATATCTGTGAGTTTGGAGATTAAAGGAACATTAATTGCTAACATATCGCTTTGCAGTTGTGGAAAATCCAGAGTTGTGAAGAAACACAGAGATGCAGATAAAATGTCAATGAAATATTACCAGGATTAGTTGGATGAGAAGACATAGATTTCACACTTCCCGTGTGCCCTGTTAACATTCCAATACATTTCTTTTGTTGAACATCCCATACCTTCATCTGTAAATGTGCACCATAACAATGTTCAAACTAGAAACTAGCTTGAAGGAAGCTACTTAAAAAATACTATGAAAGCTTGTTCAACTCTAATTCTATGACATGCAATTGGTATCTATGGACTCTATCTCAATTAGATCAGGTCTAAAAGTTCTGCTAAAGATGCAAAATTAGCAGAAACAAAATTATGTATTTAAAGGGAGTGTGTCTAATATTGGGTGCTCTGTAAAGGTTATGCTAATAATCAACTACTGCTATGTGCATTAAAAAAAACAAATGCAGCACTTTAGAGCAACAATGTACCAAGATCATTCACAATCACATTAATGCAGATACCATTTTAGTTAGCAATAGTAAACTGATAAGCATTACACAATCACTTACTGTTTGATCACCAGAAGCTGTAAGAATCTGCAGATCTTCCTGCAAAGTATTACAAATGACTCACAACCAAATTAATGACAATGAATTAAAGGACTCATAAACAAAAAAATTAAAAAGAAAAAACTGAATATATGACTACAAAATTGTGGTTTACCTTAATCCAACATACATCAAAAACAGCATTAAGATGGGAAACCCAACCGCAAATCTTTGCTTTCTCTGAGATTAAAAGAATGCAAAATTTCACGTAAGTAAACAATAACATGTCTAAACAATAACCTAATCTCTACTTATTATTTTTATTAAATTTAAGAGTCAGTTTTGATACACTGCCAATGCAAACATTGTTACAATATCAACCAATCACAAACCATTCTGGGTGACTTATAGTAATAAGAGTTGAACAATTTCAATTTGCATGTCAATTAAATCCTAAATTTAAACCCCATTTTTTAAAAATAAATAAATTAAAAACCCCAAATAAAAGAGAGAAAAAACCTGCATTTTCTTCGAAGGATGCAGAAGCGGGGAAGTCGCGGCGAGTATCAAACAAAGTCAGGTATCCATCTTCATCAGATAAAGCGAGGATGTGTGAAAATTTGGAAGTCTGCAAAAATTTTAAAAACAAAATTGAAAATCAGTGATTACCCATGTAATGTTTTGGGAGAAAAAACGAAGGGGTGCGATAAAAACAAAAACTTTGAGAGTGAGAGTGAGAGTGAGTACTCACCTTGCAGAAGGAGAGAGAGAGTGGAATAGTGTTCTCAGCATTGTGCTGAACAGCGATAGCTCCGATTTCGTTGAAGCCAGAGAGGAAGCCATCCATGCGAGGGCGTTTTCGACATTTGAAGGCATTGAGCTCTCTCGAGGTTACGTGGTTGAAGATTGATTCACGTTTCGGAATGTCCATTAGAGAGAAAAGAAGAGAATGGGAATTAGGGATTTGACTTTGCTGAAAACTAAGAAGAAACTTTGGAGTATATTAGGAGAAGGGCGCTTAGCTTAGCTCACTTGGCGGGAACTTGATTTTGTGTTCAGGTCAAATTCTAAATGTTCCCACTTTTTTTTTTTTTTTATCAAACCTGATGGGTTAAAGCAAATAAGGTTCAGTTCTTAAATAATGGGCCAAAGTCCCAACCCATCTTTATATGACTCAACATATATTATTCATTTATTATTTATTATTTGAGGATCTCGAATCTCAAAAAAAAAAAAAAACATTTCTTATTAGGATTAAAGTAGGATGTACATGTGGTTGGTCCAAGTGGTAAGAGACTTGGATATCTTAAATAAGTGGTCAGGGGTTCGAATCCTGACTCTTGTGTATGGAAAAAACTTGGTTAGGAGGGGAGAACCCACCTTGTGTGCCCAACAGGTTCCCCGATGGAGATTAATCACTGCTAATAGTGGTAGATACTTTGTACCTATATCATGGTTAAAAAAAAAAAGTAATATACACAGTCAGTGTAAAAATCTTTTACACTGACATTGCATCAAAATTAAACTTTTCTTATTAATCCTTCTAATATTAAATGAAAAAGTAATATATTTAATGTTTGTAAATATAAAAATATTCAATAATTTTATTTTATTTAGTAAGTAGAAAGATTTGAAATCGTCAATGTCAAGTCCTAATATTTTGCGAATGGAACAATGGTCACTTGCACAAATGGATGTAAAAAATGCTCATAATCTGTTTTCAAATAATCGATTATTGTGATAATCGATTATAATCAAAATTTGTTTTTGTTTGGATATGTTTGCTGAAAAGCGATTTTAAGCTCATCTATTTCGTTTGGGTGATGCAAAAATAATCATTTTTACATAATAAAGATGGAGAATGTTGTGAATAGATGCTGGTTAGAAAAAGCTTTTTTAGAAAACAGCTGGGTCTTGCAGCTTGTTAGAAAACAGCTGAAATGAGGAGAAAAAAGCTTTTTTAGAAAATAATCTAGGTACCCAAACATTCCAATTTTTTCACAAAACCACTTAAAGTGTGTTTGGGAAAGTTGGAAAAAAAAAAGATTATGCTGATAATCAATTTTTGTGTAATCTATTATTGTGATAATCGATTATAATCAGAATCTGTTTTTTTGGATCTGTATGCTGAAAAACGATTTTAAGATAATCTATTTCGTTTGGGTGATGCAAAAAAGTCCACTTTTATATAATAAATTACGAAAAAGTGTATGGAGTTATTTGTATAATTTAATAATATTTGTTTAGAAGTTAGTTTTGTAGGGTTAAACAGGGAAGAGAGTTTTGAGAATGAAAAATAATCAAATCACAACAATCTTAAGCTAGAAAAAACTAGATGGCATGAAACAGCCTTTTCCCCCCTAAAAAATCTTTTTTATAAATTTAACCAAAAATGCCAGATATGATAGATTGTCTATGAAACAACTTTTAAACTAAAAAAAACAGCTGAAATGAGATAAAATAATCTCTCTTAAAAACTTGCTCAAAAACAGCTGAATGAGAAAGATTTAATCTTTCCTAAACACACTCTTAGAGCTTAAAAAACATTATATGCACAAAGATAATTTAGAAAGAATTTATAATGACCAAATGCCTTCAACCAATAGTTGACCTAACAATGAAGGACATATGCTTCCTAATTTGATTAATCAATTCTTTTTTGGTAAACTTTGATTAATCAAATACAATTCTTAGGCGAATAATTTATAGTTTCCCATAATATTTTTCATTCGAGAAGTGAAAAAATATCTTAAGATACTATTAGACATATAAGTAAGTATCCCTCGTAATAATATTTGTTACAATATGATTTGATATGATACGATATGATTTGATTATGTAATTATTGTGATTGATATTGTGTGATCATATTAGGATATTAGGATTGATTAGCCTTTATTGATTATGAAGAAACACTTGCCCCTGTTGCACGCATCACCTCTGTTCAAATTCTTCTCGCTATTGCAGCCACTCGACAATGGTCACTTACACAAATGGATGTAAAAAATGCATTTCTCAACGGAGAGTTAGAAAAAAAAGGTTTATATGCGCCCTCATCCAGGATATACTTGTCCGGCGAACAAGGTTTGTCGTCTTCGAAAGGCTCTCTATGGCTTCTCAAACAAGCACCTCAGACCTGGTTTGCTAAATTTCATAGCACTATTAGTCAGTTGGGTTTCTCTTCCAGTGCTCATGATTGTGCTCTTTTTACTCGGAAGACTGAAAATGGTATTGTTGTCTTGCTTCTTTATGTCGATGAAATGATTATTACTGGCAGTGATTCTATTGGCATTACCGAGCTTAAGCAATTCTTGTGTCAACATTTTGAGATGAAGGATCTTCGAACGTTAAGTTACTTTCTAGGGCTTGAAGTTTTATCTTCTAGTGATGGTTTATTTCTCTCACAGGCTAAGTATGCTTCCGATCTTGTCTCTCGAGCAGGTCTCATTGATTGTAAAATCGAACACACTCATTTTGAGCCCAATGTTCGGTTTACTCCTCAAGATGGTACTTTACTTGAGGATGCCACTCTTTATCATCAGCTCGTAGGCAGTCTGATTTACCTCACTGTTACTCGACCAGACATCTCCTATGCAGTTCATCTGGTTAGTCAATTCATGTCTGCCCCGTGTATCACTCATTATGATGTTGTCCTCCGGATTATTCGGTATATCAAGGGTACCTTGTTTTATGGTCTTCACTACTCAGTGTCCTCTCCCTTGATTTTTCGAGCCTACTCTGATGCAGATTAGGCCGGTGATCCTAGTGATCGTCGTTCCACCACTGGATTCTGTATTTTTCTCGGAGATTCTCTTATTTCTTGGCATAGCAAGAAACAAACTTTGACTGTTCGCTCTAGCACCGAAGCAGAATATCGTGCACTTGTTGATAGTACATCTGAAATATTGTGGCTTCGTTGGCTTCTTGCTGATTTCGAGATATCTCAGTCGTCCTCCACTGATCTTTATTGTGACAATCATAGCGCCATTCAGATTGCCCACAATGATGTTTTCCATGAGCGCACCAAGCATATTGAGATTGATTGTGTCACTTCATTCATCAGCATCTTCTTCGTGGTGATCTCCATCTTGTCTCCATTGGCACTCTTGACCAGTCTGCTGATTCGTTCACGAAAGCTCATTCTCCTAGTAGCTTCCGCACTTTAGTGTCCAAACTCAACTTGGTTGCAGCTGCACCCACTTGAGTTTGAGGGGATGTTACGATATGATTTGATATGAGACGATATGATTTGATTATGTAATTATTGTGATTGATATTGTGTAATCATATTGGGACATTAGAATTGATTAGCCTTTATTTCTGTCTCTTTTTTTGCTCTATAAATAGGAGCACTCTCTTTTAACATTTACTCAATACATGAATATACAAAACCTTTTTCATCTTATTGCGTTTAGTTTCTACAATATTTTCCATACATTAAATTCCAATATTACATACTTAAGAAATCCAATATCCTCCGATTCTAGAAGAATTCAAAATATGACATAAAAAGTTAATAAAAAAGAATGGTATATAAAAAAAATCACCGCAGACAATATAAAGCAAAACTCAATATTAACATTCATGTTAGTAGTGTTCGTGTATTTATATATGTTGTAAAAAAAAACAACTTTTGTTTATGTTATTTTTATGTATATATAAGAAATAGAATGAAAGAAGCTATAATAGATGCTCATAAAAACAACTTTTGTGTGTTTGGTGGTTTGTTTTTTTCACATGTTTTTTGTATTACTCATTTATCTTTATTAACTAAAAAATATCACCTCATGCCATGCACACGATGGTATTGTGTTTTTGTTTACATTCCACAGCCAATATAGCCAACACTATAAACCTTTTGATTAAGTTCTTTGCAAATAGCCTAATAATTTTGATACTACTCGTGTGTTTCCAGTTTCCAGGCATCTACAGACATCTTATGAGTACTCTGTAACAGTCTCAACAATCTGTTACTGAGAAATAAAGCAACACATGGACTATTAAATATGTTTTGTATTAAGAAAATGAAATCAAAGTACAATCCACAAGAGCAGTATAGAAAGGGGATTGATATTAGAGGGAGAATAAGACTAAGAGAAAGGGAAACTCCGTAGCAGAAGAAGAAGAAGAATGTAGAGGGAGACTCAGAACAACACAACTAATTCCATATGCATTTTCACTACCTATATTCTGTTATATGTCTCTCATGCTCACTCTCACTCCTTCCACGTGTCCATCTGTTACAACTGATTTGGTTGCTTCCACTTGCTGAGTTGGCTTGCCTCATGTGAATTATTGGCTTTGTTAAGCATTTCTTTCCTTTTTTCTCTACTGGTATCATAACATACTCTCTTTCACTCTAATGCTTCATGATCTCTTAATTTGCTATAAAAGCATCTCATCTTCGTGGAATATTAATAGTACATTTCACTACTAGAAAAAGGTCAAATAGCAACCGAATTTAGCGATCGAAAATTATCGGTCGCAAATAGAAATTGAAATAGCGACCATTAAGATCTTTTTTGAAAATAATTGTCAAAATGCATTTAGCGACCGATTTTATCTGTCGCAAAAAAATCGGTTGCTAAATCGGTCGCTACACTATAAAATTTCAAAACTAATTAAATAAATTAGTTAGCGACCGATTTTTATGGTCGCAACCAAATTGGTCGCTAATTCGATCGTTAAACAATAATTTTTTTAAAATGGACAACATAGCGACCACATTAATTCGGTCGCTAAGTTTTTAAACCTAAATAAACACACGATTCCCTTCCTCCTGCTTTTCTCCTCTGTTCTCGCTTCTCAGCCCCTACTCTCCCCTTTGTATGTCTCTCGGTCTCTCCAAACAATTCCCGTCATACTACCTCACTCTCTACACAACGCAAATCCCTATTATTGAGCCTCTTCATCCTCATCTTTTTTCTTCTTCAAATCCCTAAATCATTTCCCTATTTCTCTCTTCTCCATCTCACCGCCACCTCTCTCCTCCACCGCAATTTCTTCTCTGGTTCTCCTGTCCCATTGTTCCAGTAACGTTACGTCGTCCCTCAATGCCACCGTTGCAGTTGAGATATGTCTCCTCGGGTCTCTCTCCCTTTCCTCCATTTTTGCCTCAACGTAAACAAAAAAAATCAGAAAAAAAAAAGTGAGAGTGAAAGGGAGAGAAGGGAGCTTTGGAGCAAGGGTTTTGTGACGGAAACACGAGGAAGGAGAGCTAATGAGGAGATTCTTGCTCTAAGACTTAGGGTTTGTGCAAAATGAGGTAAGGGCTCTAACCCTCTTGGTATTTTGAAACCCTGGGTTGTTTCTTATTTGAATGCTTATTTTGCTCTGAGCTATGCCTTTCCTCTGTTTGTGTTTGTTCGGTGCCATTTGTATAAATATATGCCCAAGAATGTGTGTGTTATTGCTTATCGAAACCAAAATATCCACCGCGAAGCTCATCTCCAACCCCTCTCCTTCACTGTATGTGTATTCTGACCTTTCATTCCTTATTTCAAATTTTCTGCATAATAATCTAATTCATTTTTGTTTCTATATAATGATGATTTTATTCTCTCTATACTAGGAGGTTCTCATTTCACAAAATCGTTTCTCCACTTTATTTCAACCTCAAGGTCTTTCTCTCTCAAATTTTATTTCACTTTTGTTCTTGAAATTTTTAATTTTGTTATACTAATTTTGTGTTTTAACTTTTCAAAAGAGACAAAAGATTCTGAAGGCAAAGGCAACGTTGGTGTGGGGTCTCTTACGGAGAGGAAGATGAACAGGGGCTTAAGGATGAGGTATGTATCTAATCTGATTCCTCTTAATACAGTGTGGTGCAACACCCCTCCTACAAATAGTACCATTGGACTACAATACCCCATCTAAAATATTAGTAACATTGCTGTCCAAAGCAATACAGGTCAGCCAAGATTTCAGTATTTAAGCTGCTATCAAAAGATTATAAAAGCAACTAACATGAACCATGATTTAGAGATCATAAAAGAGTGTAAATTAGCCAATTCATGTACTGCACACGAATTGAGACTTTAGCATGATGATTCTGTTTTGCAGCCATTAAGAATCATGAACTTGCTCTTTAAACAGAAGAATTTATTATGATGAACTAATAGGAGGTATGATGAAAGTTTCATGTGCTACAAACAGAAACGACAGCTAAGGCTCCAACAAGTAATGCATGCTTTATACTTGCTGGTTTCTTGTAGACTATGACTTATGATTAATTTTGCTCTCTACTGGCTGTTGGAAGAAGAGAAAAAATGAATTTAAAAGCCATGAATTATTAGTACAATAACTAACTATCAATTGTAACCATTAATAAGACTCTTGATAGCATCTAACTTGCTTAGTCAATTCAAAATTTTATGATTGTGCAGTACATGAATTGACCAAGTTACACTCTTTTATGATCTCCAAATCATGGCTAATGTTAGTTGCTTTTATAACCTTTTCATAGCAACTTGAATTGACCAAGTTACACTCTTTTATGATCTTCAAAATGTTAGTTGCTCTTTAATATATCAGCTGTTATAAGGCATCTTGTTTGGATGCCTTACACTCTATTAATGACCTTTTAACCTTGTTTAACTTGATTAATATGCTGGCAGTTTTATACTTTTCACATGTTATATGAATCCCTGAGTGAATTTATTGTTTAATATGGTCATTTGAGTTATTCCAATTACACCATATAAATGTACAAAATGACTCTGTAGTATACCACGCCTTGCTTTGTCAAATGAATGAATAGTATGTAAATATTAATGCTCCATTAGGCATGTAAGATAAAGATTAAAGGTCCGGTATTATTAAAATGGAATCTAATTAGTTGACTGGATTAGGGTGTATAAGGCATAACTTGGTCTCATAATGTACTTTGGCACATTTTATATGAATGTCATTTTTGCTTAAATTTTGTTTGGTGTGAAAGGAGTTGAAGTTACTTTTCAACCCACTTTGCAATTCAACCATGAAGGCTGGTTGGGCAATTTGATTAGAAAGATTCTTAGGTGTTGTCAAAAACTCAAATAAGGATATAAAACTTGATGACCTGGATTCCAAATCTCTTAGTATTCAAAATTTCTGAAAATTGGATTCCATATATTGAGGGATTTAACTGCCTTTAAGATGGCTAAAAATGCCTTTTTTTTATTCATTACCTTGCAGGGAGCAGCCACAACATGTTATGTTGCTCTCCACCCAAGCGTGAAAGGTGTAACTGGGAAGTACTTTATGGATAGCAATCAGTTTAAACCAAGTGCATTTGCCTCAAACCAACTCCTAGGGAAGGAACTCTAGGATTTCAGCAATAAGTTGATCGATTCAATTTCAAAAGCTTGTGTGCATTTGCCGCTTGGTGTTTTCTGTTTTCCCCTTAGTCGTGGTCACAACTTTCTGAAGAGGTCCGTCAGAGTTACAGTTATAATTTCTCGTTCTATGAAGATGTTTTGTTTATATGTGAAATAAGACAAGTGTATGCTTTCATATTGAATGTTTTCTGTTTATATATGAAATAAGACAAGTGTATGTTCTTGTTTATAAATAACAATATTGTGATAGCTTAAAAGAAGTTATTTTTTCATTTATTTCAAAGCATTTGGTTTGTTATATGTTTTTTTTTAAAGAAATCAGCCGCTAAATTGGTCTCTAGAATAAGTTTTGGTGACTGATTTAGCGACTTATTTTGTTTGAATTAGTGACCAATTTAGCGACCGAACTAGCGACCGAATTTTTGGTCGCTAAAATTGGTCACATAACAAGTGTTGGAGACAAATTTAGCTACCGATTTTTATGAATAGTGACCGATTTCAAATTTGGTCGCTAAATCATTTAGCGACTAGGGTTTTAGCAACCGTCACTATTCGGTCGCTAACCAATTTAGCGACCGAATTTTAGCAAATAGCGACCGATTCCTTCGGTCGCTAAACAACCTTTTTTTTGTAGTGTTTTAATATAAAAAAAGTTTAGTTTCAATGCAATGTCAGTGTAACTATTTTTTATATAGACATCCAATAATATCTTGACAAATCATCATCATTGTTATTTATCTCTCTTAGTTATTAAAATAAAAGCACACGTGTCAAGATATTAGTGGATGCCATTGTATAAAATTTACATTGACAGTGCATACTTCTTTAATCCATAAAAAAAAACATAAAACCAGAATATAAAATGGATTAAAGTAGTATGCACCGTCAGTGTAAAAAGTTTTACATTGGCATCCACTAATATTTTTACATGTGTGGTTTTATTTTAATAAATAAGAGAGAAAAATAACAATGATGCTGATTTGTCAATATTTATTGGATGTTTGTGTAGAAATTCTTTATACTGATAGTGTATAGAAGTTAAACTCATATAAAATCTATGAAGCACGGACACCTCTTCGAAGCGTCGTGTCCAGTGTCGGACACGCGTCCAGTGTCGGACACGCCTCAAACACAATTGTTTGCGTCTGATGAAAATTTGGTAAGTTCAACATCTGCAACCTAAACAGAAGATACATGAATATCATTTATTACAAAGGCGATATTAAAGGATATTGAAGTACCACACGGAAAGTTGAAAAAATTCCAACAGCTTTTTAGTTCATTTAACCTATACTATACTTTCTTATCTCTACATATTAAAATTTTACACATTGAAAATTCCAATTTCCAATCATACTGAAAAGCCAGTACTTTGGCTCCATGACCAATGCTTGAAGGCAAAAAGGTTTGATATTAGAATGCCCTAGGAAGCTTGGCAATGGTTCTCCAACCCTTTTGCCCAGAGACAGCACAACCATGCTCCATTGAGCATGGTCGTGCTCAATAGTAAGCACGACCGTGCTGAACTTAAAGTCCCAGCACGCCCGTGCTGGGGGTAAGCACACCCGTGCTCACATGTGCAGAACAGAAACGCAGAAACAGAACAGGGTGTTTCACCCCAAATGTTCCCAATGATGATAATATGACACCGAACGCAGTAAAGACAAGTTAGACATAATTTACCAAAGACTTAATAAGTATAACTAAATGCAAGTGTAAAGATAATGTTGTACCTTGGTAGTCGAGTGACCAGGGGGGACTTGATGCTTATTGGTCAAGGTGTTGAGCTCTGGTGCTTATTGGCCAGAGTGTTAATTAAAAGTTAACGTTGAACCTTGGTAGCCTAGTGGCCAAGGGGGCCTCGATAGCCAAGTGGTCGAGGTGTTGATGGTGATAAAACTTGGGTAACCAAGTGGCCCAAGCGGAGGTGGTGTTTGTTGTTTGTGTGTTGACGTTCTTCACGCATTCATGCATTGGAGTTGTTAGTGGGAGATGTTTCAACATATGAGAGGTCGTCCTAGAGTACGGCGATCTGGCCGTCCGCAGTGATTCAGATGAATCATGTACACTCGTGGTGGTGCATCCTAGAGTACGGTGCGTCGACTATCCAAGGGGTTCACTCATGATTTAGTGAACTGTCGGCGTTGGTGCATATTAGCCAATGTGGATATTTAACTCCGAAGTTGACTTCCTGATGTAGATTGGATCCAAGTGCATAACGGAGTAGTGGAGTAGCGCTGCATCGCATAGCATACATGTTTGAGATGACGTATATATATGATGTTGATGTGCTGATATGTTGTGATATGCTATGTTTATATGATGTATGTTCGTCTTACTAATTGCTTCCTTTGCTATTATGTTTTATAATGTTTCTTACTCCCCGTCGTTTGTTGTTGCTTGCACGTATCTTTTGGTTATGCAGAGGATGGTGAGCAGCTTGTTGAGGAGTGACTCTGAGGAGCCGCTACTTGTAGCATAGGATTTATCTTTAGTTTTAGTTTGTCTATCCGTGATGTTTCCGGATTTTTGGTTATACTAGCTCTGTAATGTGACATCGGGGTTGGGGTTTATTTCTCAGTTATGTTTTATGATATGTTTTATTTCCGCTTTATGACGTTTTGGTTACAATGTGGTATTCTCTACCCGTTGGCTTTCATTTTAAATAAATGATATACATGTGTTTATTCTTTTTAAATATTGTATCTTTTTTTTTATTTGTAAATACATGCGGGGTAGAGGGTGTCACAGTGGCAGCCGGAGAGGTGGTGGAGGTGACGGTTGAGGGAGTAAAAACTAAGAGAGAAAAGTGTTTGAGGGAGATGAAAATAGATGGAGTAAAAAATGAACGGTCTGTGCGATTTGAGTTATTTTATAGGGTACTAACGATGGCCTAGCCATCGGAAAAAATGGAGTCCTCAAAGGTGTGAATGTCAGGGTACTGATAGCTAAGGCCGTCAAAAATATTAAAGTGTATTATCGACGACCTTACTGACTGAAAATAGGTATCTCAAAAATTGAAATGTCAGTTTATCGATGATCTAGCCAACAGAAAATTTAGAGTGAATTGGCGACGGGCTAGGCCATCTGTATTATTAATCCTCCTTCGGTGATTTGGTGTTGAATATTTCATGCAAAAAATCGTCGGTAATGTTGAGGAAACGAACGGTTGATTTTTTCGACGACCAAAACCGTCGGTGTTGGCCAAATTTCTGACGGGCCCGTGGCTGTCTGTAATGAACCGTCGAAAATCGCACATTTCCTTGTAGTGGAAAACTTGGAATCTATACTCCCAATTAACGAAAAGATGAACAAGGCATAAACTCATACTGTTACCAAAGCAAAATCAAGCATACGTTAACACATAAATCCCTCACCTCAAGAAGATCCTTAGCTTGACGTTTCAAAAGAAAACGAAATGGAAAAGAGGTAGAGTGCAGAGGCGGAGGGAGGGGGAGGCCTATGGTTGCCATGGCCTCCCCCATGTTTTCAAAAGAAAATTTATATATACTATTCTATGTTGGCTTCTTGTGGTCTAGCGGTGCTTTGTTCTTGCGGCATTGTAGACGTAGTGTTTGTTCCCTTTCTTTTTCTTCTTTAATTCATTCTCTTCCTTGCATTTTTCATATAGGACATATAAGTTTTAACTTTTTTCTGATGGTAAGTTGTCTTTTTCTTGTTCTTTTATGTGATTGATTGATTCTTTTTCATATTTTTGTCCTTTATTTGATGGTTCTTTTTGTATTGTTTTTTAATTGAATTTGTTTTTAGTTATATATTTTTTATATAAAAATGTTTTTACAAAATTTATTTTTTAGGTTTACTAATTGAGTCAAGGTGATATCTAACAATAAAATTATTAACTCATTTTTCAAAAGGAAAGGGAGAATAAATGATAAAATGCAAATTAGTGCACCAATTTTGAATTCAGAGAATAATGTTGAAAATGTTCTTGAGCCACATCCTAAAGTTATAAGAATTGAATAATGAAAAATTAATATTGATACTTTAGTACGTGATCCTGGAAAGCACCCACAAATTTAGGATTATCCTATCAATCAACAAGATGAAATATGTAGGGCATATATAAAATTTGGACCATATCAATTTAATATGGATGTATATTTAGTCTTGGCCCCCCTCTTAAGAAATTTATGGCTCCGCTCCTGGTAGAGTGGGTAGATCCTCCATAACTTCCACCTTCCTTCCTTCTTCTTCTTCCTCTTTCCTCTTTCCTTTCTTTTCTCTATATTTTTTGTTCTCTCTTGTATCTGCTAGGGTTTTGAAAATGGGAAGGGGAAAATGCTTCCCTCCACTCTTCCCCTATATTTAAAGGATCATAAAAGTTTTTGGACCAAATTGCCATGCCCGGGGCATTATGGACACACCTTTAAAAGATATTAACTTAATTTCTATCTATATGTTAATCAAATTAATGATTGTATGTCAAGTTACGCACTACCCTATTTGAGTATGAAAATCCTTATTTAAACTTGCAAATAAAGCCCAAGGATATTTCTTTAAAAAAAAAATCTAGTGCAAATTATTAAAAAAAACACATTTATAAAAAAAGATAGCATAAATACCCTTTATTTAAAAAAATTGCAATTTTAACTTACTGAACATAATGCCATTTAAATAGAAATAGGGGAAAATACGATCATTTGCTGCTTTAGGCATTTGAGTATTTAGTGACCAAGAATTTATCGATCGTCAATTTGATCGCTAAATGGTTTATTTAGTAAATTCGATTATTTGACGACCTAATTAGTGATTGATTCAATTCGACCAACCGAATTGGTAGCTAAATGCATTATTGGTTTCTGGCAATCATTTTTAGAAAATAGCTTATCGATCACTATTTCGGTCTCTATTTGGGACCGATTCCTTTACAGTGGTTAAATTCAATTTTTTAGAAGGAGTCAATAGATTTTCTAGTCTATTAGACCTTATTAAGGTAAGGTTGCGAAATTAATTTTCTGTTAAATTTGATTCTTATATTTTGTTTTCCGGTTGATATAATATTCTTATTGAATGCATAAGGTTGTTTGTTAGTTATCAGTCAATGTAAATATATGAGATGCTTGTGATATATATAGATTGGAGTTCTCTCCCAGAGGTTGCATTTGATTTACAAAAAAGTAAGGGATACGAGACAATATAAAAGTAATTGTTCCATGTTTGATTTAAAAATTAGTCAAAGAACATGATAAAAAAGGGACAATGGACATGACAAAAATTCAAATTTTTGTCAAACATCAAACCGTGGAAATTTTTTGTCCCATGAACAAACTACTTAAAAGATAAAAACACCCTTTACTATTTAATAATTGCTCTCTCCCCCTCCCCAACGATACATATACATATATATATATATATATATATATATATATATATATATATATATATATATATGTATATAAATTTATAATATAATATTATAATTCATATTAATAATATATAATACTATTATGATATTAATAATATATTATTTTATATACTATATATTATATAGTGTATAACACTTATATAATATTATATTATATATGTTAATATATATTAATATATAATATATATACAAAGGCTATTACAATAAATATTATTTTGCTTGTGTTATCCATTATCTATCAAATGATGTACAAGATAAAGAGTTGTCCTGTAACTCAAGGGTTTATTGTGTGTTATCCTGCTTGTCCTGTACCTTAATGCATATCAAATGCATCCTAAGTCAGTGGTGGAAGCAGGGGTGGCCTCTATTTGCCATGGCCACCCCCAATTTTTTCATCTTTTATTTATTATTTTGTATATTTAAAATTTATGAGAGCTTTCATTTTAACATTTATTAATAGTTTTATTTATTGAAATGTAGTAAGCCTTGGTGGTATCCCTTTTTTTTTAATTTTTTTTTATCTCTATGTGTATTTTCATATCTATATTTTTTTTGATATAAAAATAATATAAAAAATATCTTTATCCACTTTTCTATGACTTTATAAATCAGTAATTAATTATTGAACAATATTTATGTACAATTTTTTTAGTTGGCTGAACTTGTTAGAAAAAAAGATTGCATTTTGTACTTCTTACGTTTTCATCGTAAACTTTATTGTAATAACCCTATAACTTGTTAAGAAAAAAAATGCAATTTGTGCTTTTTGATGTTTTCATTTTAGATTTTTCAGAAATAACCCTTTATTTAATTAAAATATTTGGCCCCTTAAATCAAAGTTCTAGCTCCGCCCAGTCACATGTGTTGTTTGCTTATAAGAAAAAGTAGATTTCTAACTGTTTGTTGATTTGTTGCTTCTATCTTAATCTTGATTTCTTTGTGTTCAAAGTTATTAATATCCTCAGGATGAACTTCTAATTATTTTATTATTTTACACTACAAGAGTACACCAATTTTTTTTTTTTTAAATACAATCATAATTTGTATTACAGTGAATGTCAAAGGTCAGAAAAAGAAAATAAAAATAGTTGGTGGAAGCAATTCTTGCATGATTTCTTTCTTTGTTTTGAACATTTTACGTTAGTAAATATTAGGCAAAATATAAAAGTAAATTGGTCTTATGTATTTTTTTTTCACTACCTCCAGTCCACAATATAAGAAATAAATGAGTCTTTTTTTGTCCAAAATATATATAAGAAACATTGATCAATTTTCACACATATTAAATGTTAATTTACAATATTGCCCTTATTAATTACTGTCATTAATTATAGACCATCAGAATATTAACTAAAATTATAAGGCGTGTTTTTAGAAATTTATATAAGTATTAATTACAATTAACTCATTCCAATACATTTCCTTGGTCCGTGTGTTTTAGGGATTTTATTTCTTATATTATGGACCGGATGTAGTACTTTTCACATCGGTCCTATAAATTTAATTTTATTTTCAAATTGGTCTTACACGTTATGTTCTGTTTCTACATTAGTACCCTTTCTTTCAATTTCGACTCAACACCGTCAATTTTGACCTGACGTGATTATCACATTAGTCTGACACATGGCTTTAGATCTCATTCCATAAGGTCGAAAATCGACGAGAAGGAGTACCTATTTTGCATAAACATTAACTACATTAATCATACATTAATTAGATTCGAAATTGATTGAATTAAAATATTTATGTCATGAAAATACTAACTATTGTCCTAAGGGCATTGGTTAAGAATACAAAATTATGTATTGAAAAGTTGTATCTTTTTTTTTTAAAGTTATAATTCTAAATAAAATATTTATATTTTTTGATTCCTTAACCAATATCCTTAGGGTATTGATTAACAAGACCCCTTAAATTATTTAGTATTTTATTTTATTTTATTTGTTTACGTAGCCATGCACGTGCATGTGTAATAATTCAGTGATTCAATAGTAATGGGGTCCAGTTGGGGATGAGATGGGACACAAAGACAAGTTACCTATATTATATGTCATGATATATCTATAAATACTCCTATATCAGTTGCGGAAACGACGTCGCAGGACTTCCCCTGGCCCTGCCTGTTACGCCGGTCATCGTGCCCAGACTGACGGTACCAACATCACTCCCAAGAAAAAAAATATTAGTTAATAAAAATCTACGAAAAGGGTAAACTTGTAAAATCAACCCAAAATTCCAAGGCGGGAAAAGGAGCCGTTGCTGCTCAAACCAATGAGATTTTGGCGCCAAAACGCATCTTCTTCACTCGCTTTGGGCTGCCCGTAAAATCCCGGGCACCACCCCTCTCCTTTATTTTCTCTGTTTCTTTGTTTCTTCCTTATTAGAAAATAGAAAATTTGCTTTCTGTTTTCCCACAAAACTCAAACCCCTAAACTCAACTCTTTTATTTCTCTCTTTCATCCTCTCATTATTCCTTCAAAGTTCCAACCTTTCGCTTCACCAAATACCCTTTTCTCTTATTCCTTGTTCTGCTGCTGCTTCTGATTCTCTTGCATCTATTTTTTTTTTCTTAATTGTTCTGATTCTCACTAAAATTCCACTCCTTTCAACCACCCTTTGTGTCCCTCTCTTCTTATTCTCATAAAAAAAAATTCCATTTTTTTTTTCATTTCATTTCTTCTTCAGTGTTTTTTCTTTGATTCTGATCAATACCCACTTTTCCTCTCTGCTTGTTGGATCAAAAGTTGAAACCTTTCACAAAAGGGGTTCCTAATTTCCATGATGGGGTTTTCGAAGAAGAAAACAACGCAAGCAGAGACTACTAGTCTGGAATCAGAATCAAAGAAATGGGTAATTGCTGGAATCTCTGTTCGGTCTTTGAAACCGATAAACACAAAGTTAAGGGGAAAAGAGAACGATGGTGGTGTTGAAGAAGAAGAAGAAGAATGCTCAACAACACCAACGGCGAAAGAAGCAAGAATACCAGAGAAGTTGACGTGTCCAATGGCACCAAGGAAGCGAAGACCATCAAGGTGTAACAACAACTTCAATGGTGTTAGGGAGTTCTTTACTCCTCCTGATTTGGAAACTGTGTTCAAGTTTCATGTTGAGAAAGCTGTATAATTTTCAGCTCTTTTTTCAACTAACAACAATTTTAGAAGATGGCGGATTCAAGTTGAAATGAAAACAAAAATTGAGTAAAAGGGGTTTTATTCTGAATGCTAAATCCTATGAAGGAGAGAGAACTTGTGTATAAAGAGCCAAAAAAAAATTATGATATTTAGATTGAAGTCTCGAGACTTGAGTAGTAGGTCTTTGTTTTGTTTTTAATTTGTTTATTTTGGATTTTAGACTATGTACTATGTAGTTTTGTTTAGTTTAGTTTTTGATTAATGAGAAGCTTTTAATTTTTTGAGTTTTAGCATACATAATTTGTTGAGAGTTGGATTTTGAATGAGTGTGTGGTGTTGGGTTCGTGTGCTTCAATATTCGGCATCAACACTTTCTATAGGTTGTCAATGTCTTGTGAGGATTCATTCTAGTGTAATATGACATCTAACCTTTTGAGGAATGTGTTATGTGCAGTTTCTGTTTCCCTTTTACATTTCCAATTTTACAATGGGTCATTTGTTCTATTTTCATTATTACTAATGTCTTGTTCGGATGTATATCTAATTGTTATGTATGTGTTTACAACAAACAGGCTTAATCTTACTAGCCAGTAATAATATTTCCATCCCCCAGTTTATTTGAGCTAAACTATTCACTATAAACTATTACTTACTTGGGCACACTCACTTAAAGTTTCTTCCATAGTTAGTTAGCAAAGGCAACAAATTTTGATGAAATTATGTATCTCCTGCCTGTGTACTATACCACCAGGACAAGCCGTGCCCTGCTCCTCTGCTCCACAAATCTTCAGAAGTCTTTTTTGATTCATTCTTTCTTTGCAACACAAATTATGGATTAATATTATTTACACATCATTTTATATTTATTTAATTTTTATCATTGGAATATAATTAATCTTATCTTAGTTTATGCGGATCCAACTTTTGATTGTGTATGAGTTGATATGCACTCACATAATTTGTATCAGGCATTTTTGTAAATTATCTTCCCCTCATGAAAGCTTATATATATATATAAATATATAGAAAAATGTGAAGGGGATTGCTCTTTCTCATAGTCTTCCATTGCAAGCTTCTAACCTCTTTCCTTCAATAGTTGTGTTAACTGAACACACGGCTCCGACGTCAATATGTGACATCACGTTACAGTAGCGCCACTTTCTCTCTCTCTCTTTTTTTTTTTAATTTTGACTTTTTCAAAAAAAATAAAAGTTTTATTTCTTAAAAAAATCCATCCACCAGATAATGAACTGAATTCACCAGATATTTGCATATACTTAACGAAAAAATTTATTTCTAAAAAAAAAACTCATTCACCAGATAATAAACTGAATTCATCAGATATTTGTACTTGATTCACCAGATATTTGCACATACTTAACCAAAAAATTTATTTCTCAAAAAAACTCATTCACCAGATAATGAACTGAATTCACCAGATATTTGTACCTGATTCACTAGATATTTACACATACTTAACCAAAAAAATTATTTATAAAAAAAAACATTTAAAAAAAGCTAAATTTTTTTTTTTAAAAGAAAGACCCACTACAGTGTCACACATACGATATCGCCGTATTGATATCGAGAAAGTGTGTCAAATTAGCATTTTTCTTCCTTCAACAACATCTTGGGCCTCCTAGGTTTCAACTTTCACTCAATAGTTTTTCATCCACTGAACCCCATACAAAAATGCAGGCGTGTAACACCATGAACGGGTCAAAATGTCTCTCTTAGTGGCCAAAAGTTTCTCTACACGTGTTAAAGGAAATCTTTTTAAGGGCTAAGATGGTGCTGCACAAATTGATTGACTATGACAAATCTCTTACAAGTTCCTACTCCTGGATTCAAGGAAAAAAATACATATATTTTTTAAAATCAAATATAAGTACGTGAATCAATTTAATTCTATTTAATATCAGTGTTTCAAAAATTAAGAGAATCAATCAATTTAATTAATTTTTTTTTTACTTTTTCAAGAACATTACACACTCTCGAAATAATTAAAGAATAATTTAGTAATTATAACTCATTTTTTATATAAATCAGTATAATTAAATTAAATTAATTAATTTTCTTAATAAATATAAAATTAGTTAATTTTACTGATAATTGAGTTAGGAAGTAGTACAACCTTATTAATTAGGCCTAAGGACCCTTCCCATGCTCTGCTAGTCTGCCACTCTTGCTATAATATTCTTCTATGCCCCACATTTGCTTGAACCTTGCACACTCCGGCAAAGGTCAAGTCCCTCATGATAGTCTTCTGATTATTAAAAGAGAAAATTAATAAGGACAGTATATCAGAATTGAGAATCCTATGCGATCGGTACTGTTCCAAAATAAATGGTCTAATTAATGCCATTGACAATATTGTACTCCATCGATCCATCCGTTACTTTTGTATAACAATTTTAGTTTTTTGTTTTTTTTCAAAACAATGAATATTTTATAAAATTAAGATATATTTGATAATTTTTTTTTCATATATATCCTTATCATAAAATTAAATTAAAATATATTGAAAACATATTAAACTTTTTCTACTTAAATTGCTTAATATTTGGTACTATATTTGTGTGGATAAGATTATTGCGCATGTTCTTGTCACGTACCAGAAACTGAGAGTTTATAATACGGTAGACAGGATACGATTCGCATGACTAGGGGATTTGTTTAAAGGATGATGATGATAGAGTTTACCTAATCTAAGGTTCTCCTTGGTATATTATTGTATAATTGTATAATAAGAAAGGTTTCCTGGGATTAGGATCCTTTCAAAAAAGCACACAGTAAAGTTGTAGCAAATGTTTTTTTTTTTTTTTTTTGATGAAAAAAGTTGTAGCAAATGTTAGTCTTATTTTGTCACATTGTGGTCATTTTGGTATTGGATAAGCAATGGTGTTCCTAATTTCTACCATGATGGCCACATGAGGTAATTCCTTGATAATTTCATAGGAAAAAAAGATTCTCTTCCATATTACTTTCGACCTTTTGCCCCTTGCCTCCTTCCTGGAAGCAACTCATTGTCTAAAGAGATTTGCATTTTTATTATTTAGTTATAAAATCCACATTCTTAGTAACAGGTCAAATTAGTTTACAAGATCAATATATTAAACCATATAGCTTTATACCATGGGCATAAATCTGTTCCGCCTGTCAAAATCATTTACATTAATTTAAATGCCAATTGAGTCTTAGACGAAACAGCTAGCGCCTAGTAGCAATAATGTGATCTTACTATATCACTCAAAAGGGTTGGGCATGGTTGCATTTTATTTATGTGCAGATAATTTGCTAGTCTGGGATTACTTTTAATTTTCGATCTCGATATTAGTTAAAACATCAAAAAACAGATATTATTAGAAGTTGTAACTTTTAAACTTTGAAAAAATAAAATATGGCATATATCACTTTAAAATACATAATTTATATCTTTATATTCTTAACAAATGCACTTAGGAGATATATTAATATTTTCCTTTAATTTTTACATGGAACAGTAAAAAGGAATTTGAGCGCATAAGTGTTGTTCCAAAAACCTTTCATTGCTTTCCTCCCGCTACTATTGCATCGCATTAGTCTTATTGTGCTCAAGAGGACAAGAACGAATAGGGATGCTGACACATGCTCATGTCATCTGAGGCACAAATTTGTTTTACTAGATCTCCAAAGGGCATTATGACTCACGAGCCAATTAAGCTTGTGGATATTATATTATATTATATAATTTCAATAATTGATCTAAATCTCGTGACGAAAGCTTAGAATCAGCACTGTTACTGTATGTCAATTTTACTGTCGAAACCTACCGGTTGATTTTGGTTTTTATCAAACTTGATTTTAGTAAAAATGAGATATTTAATTATTGTCAGGTAAAATTGATTTTGTCTTTGAAAACGATTTTGACTAAAAGTTACAAAAAAGTAACTTTTGCATTGGGTTAAAAAATGTACACTAAATTTTACATCAAACTTGTTTTAGAAATAAAAACATCTAAACATAAATTACTTCACTTCAACTCAATTATAAATAAATCAATTTTATTTAAAATCATTTTTATAGAAGGTTTATCCAAACACACACTTTTATATATATATATATATATTGAAAATTATATACTAATTATTTTCCATCTAGAATGGTACCATTTGGGAATGCAAATTAGTGAAATTACTTCATCCATGTGCATGACATGCCCCAATTTCATGCATAGTACAACAGGATTTATTAATCAGAAATGTGATGTCATCAGGGGATATGTGAATGGTACGGTTGAATATGATGTACAAGTAGAGACCCCCGAGTCTTTTGGTTTTTTTTTCACTGTACTCCTTTTATAAAAAGTATGCACTATAATATCCTTCTTTGAGAATTATTATCCCAAATATCCCAGTTTTGATTTTAGGTGAGAAATCTCACTTGCTAAACATGACTTCTCACCCTTCTTAATTTTTTTTTTTCTATTGAGAAGTCTCACTTACTAAACATGACTTCTCTCTCTTTTTTTTTTTGGTTTTAAATTTTTTAATTAAGAAACTTGTTAATTAATTGATAACTTTGATTAATTAGGTTAGTTAAGTTAATTATAGTGTTGATTATGATATTTAGAAGTGAAATTTTTACAAATAAAGATTAATTTTATGAATAAAAAACAGTAATTAAATATATTATACATCAATTAAACATAGGTAAATTAGCTGGTTTCATTTTTTTTTAATTATTTAGTTATATCTAGTTAATTAATTAGGCTACGGTGTTAATTTAGATTTAATTAAGGGATTATCAAAGTAAATTTATTGATTTAAAAGTTGAATTACAAACGTAACAGGGGCGACCATACATAAAAAAAAGTTACATGAAATTTTCTAGGGCTGAGAAGAACTTCCGGCACGGTTAGGGCAACTGTTCTTGTTATGACCTGGCATCCGACAGACAGAGCATCTTTTTGGCTGGTCGGCTTCCCTCATGTCCATTTCAGTACGGATCTGAGAGGATCGTGGACGGCCCTTACGATCCCTCCGCTGCTCGGGATTGTGGCACACCATGGGGCCATCATATTGTGGCCAGTATGCCTCGTTGCCGACAACCCCAAAATTTTCACAGTATACGCTGGACACATGTGTCAACCTGTACGCATCTGCCGTTTGGTCATACAAGTCTAGTCTCGCATGTGCACAAGCAGCAAGGACATGCGAACAGGGGAGGTGCATTGCCTGAAATTTTCCACAGTCGCACCACTTCTTATCCAAGTTCAACCGGAAGACGCCTCCAATTCGCCCCTCTATTTGGTTTGCCATCTCTTCCACCAAGAATGCACTCCTTCCCCGATCAAACTCACGCACAAAGTACGAGTTGGCAACGGCACGATCAGCGTCCACAAAGTGCGAGTTGGCAACGGCACGATCAAACTCACTTCTGAATGCACGATAACCATGGAGGATGTTGCGCTTCAGTTGGGTCTGAAAGTTAGCGGATTACCAGTCATTGGCCCAAGTTATTTGGATTTTGATCAACTCTGTGCCGAACTGTTGGGTGTGGTGCCTCCTAAAGACCAGAAGAAGGGCTCTACCATAAAGATCAGATGGTTAGAACAAACCTTTGCAACTCTTCCAGATGAAGCAACACCCTTCGATGTTGCGGCACACTGCAGGGCATACATACTACGCTTGATCGGGGGGGTGTTGATACCTGACAAATCACACAGCAGAGTCCATCTTATGTACCTGCCATTGCTGCGAGATTTTCAGCAGGCGGGCCGTTACAGTTGGGGATCAGCATGTTTGGCATGCATTTACAGAGAAATATGCCATGTAACCTTACCTGATGCCCTTTCAATCGGTGGTTGTCTTCTACTGCTACAGTCCTGGGCATGGTATCGCATGCCCTTCATTGCACTACGGTGCCCCCGTGATGTGACATGGCCGCTGGCACACAGGTTAATACAATAATTTATTACCTTAGATTTACTTTAGTTCCTTAATAGTGGACTGACTTAAAAATGTTTTTTTACTAGATGGGCGGGGGGGAGGATGCAGTATACCGGAACTCCTCAACACTCTGTTCCCGGTTACAGAACAACGATTGATCATATGGGACCTGACCAGGTTGAAATTGTCACTGTAAAATATATTCACCTGTAAATGCTGCCATCATGCTTAATATTAATGATCATGCTTAAACTTTCAGTTTTTGTGGATGCCGTATGAAAGTTATCGGAACGTCCTGCCAGCCAGAGCATTCAGAGACAGAGGATCGTGGGGTGCTAATACGGTGTTGATCTGTTTCTTTATGATTGAATGGCACCAAACAGATAGGGTAAAGCTCCAGTTTGGCACACAGCAGGACATACCCGAACCACCTTATGATTTGGATATCGAACACAACCTTGACATGAGGGGTCAACATTACACAAATTGGGAGGAAAGACACAATGGGTATCTGCCATACTGGAGGAATCGTAGAGAGAACGTTGTGCAAGGGCAACCTATTCAGGGTCCACTGTCTCATACAGCGGAGTATATGACGTGGTTTAGGCAAAATTCCAGGCCTTACCTGTCAATTCACCAGCAATTGCGAGACCCACGATGAGCTGGTCGGGGTCGACGTCAGCCTGACGTTGGTGAAACCTCGGCTGCAGTCCACAAGGTGCCTTCACAACGGCGTGCAAGGCAGACAACACCACGTCAACCAAGCCCCCCAGATGCCTACACAATGCAGCTTGAAGCCCAGTAACCTCCAACTGAATCTTTTGTGAACACTATCCCAGACCAAGAACACCCTCCACAATGGACCGGCAATCGTCGACTCTCATACGTCTCGAGTGATGACGAATTTGTCAGCAATCTATTCGGTGCAGACCTCAGTACACCAGCGTCGGGACAAAGGTACATAGAGAACATGTACTCCTTTGGAGAGCCAGCATTCCCCCACATGAGTGGTTTTGGTAGTTCTTCGATGCCGTATACCAGCGAACAATTTGATAACTCGTCAATGCCAGCATCAAACTTAAATCTCAATGACCCTGTGCAGCAAGACGCGCCAGCCGCCGGTGACGATGATCAAGAAGCTGTCCCACAACGCAGGCAACTTCCACCACGTAATAGACGCCCAACACGTTGTGGAACTGGACACCACCTTCGCGATTAGTTTTATGTGTTGATGGCGTTAGGATTTTAATTTATGGTCGTCATTATTGCTTTTAATTTAGGCTATTGCTTCTCAATATTAATGTTTAATGTGTTTAATTCTCAAATTTGTGTTCTAATCACATATTTTATTTGTAAACCGAATAATTAACACACTACGTAACTATATTAAAAAAAATTAAAATCAGCTAATTAATTGATGTATAATATATTTAATTACTGTTTTTTATTTATAAAATTAATCTTTATTTGTAAAAATTTCACTTCTAAATATCCTAATCAACACTATAATTAACTTAACTAACCTAATTAATCAAAGTTATCAATTAATTAACAAGTTTCTTAATTAAAAAATTTAAAACGAAAAAAAGAAGAAGAGAAGTCTTGTTTAGCAAGTGAGACTTCTCAATAGGCAAAAAAAAAAAAAAAATTAAGAAGGGTGAGAAGTCATGTTTAGCAAGTGAGACTTCTCACCTAAAATCAAAACTGGGGTATTTGGGATAATAATTCTTAAAGGGGGGTATTGTGGTGCATATTTTTTATAAAAGGGGTACAGTGAAAAAAAAACCGAGTCTTTTACGTTACATATAGCAAAATGTCAGAATTCTCGGCCCCAATAAAATAAATGCAGTGATGTGGCTCATCACCGGCTTTTTTCCGGTGTGGGTGTAAATTTGATCAACAAATTTCTGAAATAGTGTAAATTAAAAAATATTTACATATATAATGTAAGTCGTATGTAAGGGATACGATTTTTTAATACAAGTCGTATATAACATTAACGACTTGCATTATTATATATTTTTTTAATTAAATAATATAAGTCATATGTGATATTAACAACTTGAATGACTGTATAAATTTTTTAATTAAATAATATAAGCCGTATCTATTGTTAATGACTTACATGATTATATATTTTTATTAAATAAATGATACTCGTATGTTTTATTAATGACATGCAAACTTTTTTTAAAATTAAATAAAGCAAGTCGTATCAAATGATAACGACTTGCATGACTAATTTTTTCTTAATATGATTAAAAGTTTCGCAAAAATAAAATAAAATAAAAGTTATGTGGTGCATAGACTAATTGATTGTTACTTGTTATTTTTTTTATAAATTAAATAATGCAATTTTTTTTATATAATGTTAGACTTGCATGAAATGTTTTATATTTTAATTTTAAATAATATTTTAAACAAAAATATAGACTTATCTTTTATTATTTTTAAAACCTCCTGCATATTTTGACTCATTGTGATAAAGTTGCACCGAGTGAACACTTTATAGTCCTCGCTGAATCTCTATAACATGCAAGTCTAATATTTTTTTGTTTCCCAGGGTACCTACCGTGTGCAACTGCAGAGACTAATCTCTTGAGATACTGAACGATATTTAATGGTTGACCTCTCCCAACCAGATTTTCTTCATATGTAGGAGTTAGGGATCGAACTAACGACCACTTACAAGTAGAGACCCCCGAGTCTTCTACATTACATATAGCAAAATGTCAGAATTCTCGACCCCGATAAAATAAATGCAGTGATGTGGCTGATCACCAGATATCATAGGGTAATCCTCTAGTGAGGTTAATATATACTTGCAATTGGATATATGCTAAGATTTACTTACGAGTTACTTGGCATAATGGAAATTATAATCCTTGGCTTGGTTACTCTACCTATAGGTGACTAACAAACATTCCACGCAGCGAGACATCCATGCATTGAACCTTTTGGACAAATAAATAGTGAGCAATTTTACATGAACCAAAGTATAAAAAAGAGGTGGTTAATTTGGAGACGGGAGCTTGGCTTGTGTCTTCTAATTGTTGTTATCTTGAAACCCACAAATATAATCTACTCTTTTTCTTCTCAATTGAGTATGTGTCTGGATTAACAGCAAAAAAATGATTAGTCCAATAATCAATTATGTTATAATCGTTTATAATATAATCAATTTTATGTTTTAATTTGATGTATATGTGAAGCGATTTTAAGATAAATGGTAACAATGGAAGCAGCAATGAAGGTCAATATAGTTAGAAAAGCGCAAAAAGATATATGCTGGGAATTATTTATTGGTGTTGGGAAACTTTGTACTCTTTTATCTAACCATGTCGCAGGTACTTTGTAAAGGAAGATATCCATGTGGAAGGAACATGGTCGATAAATAAGAGAATGGTGCTCTTCAAAGGTGTTGTGCCAAGACTTTGCCACAATTTTTGAAGGAAAAAAAATACTATGCTGACATGATTGGGATGGAAAAGTGGGATAGTTGCTGCTATGGGTCCCTATTAGATGCTTTTTTTTTTTTTTGATGAAACTATTAGATGCTTTCTGCATTTAGTTTTTGTTTACAAATTATGTAATGTTTTGTTATGTGTGTGCTGGAGCCGAAAGAAGTCTATTGAAGTATAAGAGGCTGATTGATTTGAACAGGGTGTTATGCTTTTAGCAAAGAGGGTGTGAGTGCTTTGTTTTACCTTTAGATTTTGGATGTGTTTGCTCTTCAAAAGGTGGGGAGTATGGGCACTTTGATGCTAGAGGTGGATTTATTTTAATAAAATTTTGAATTATAAAAAAAAATCATCTTAAGATAATTTATTTAATTTGGATTATATAATAAAATCATTTTTATATAATAAAATACAAAAAAAATGAAGTTATTTTATATAACTTAATTATATCTATTTAATAGTTAGTTTTGCAAGAGTGAAATGAGAAAAATGTTATTGATTTTGAAATAATCTAACAACTTTTAAATAAGTTTCAATATCTAAAAATAACTTTTCCCCACAAAAACAGTTGTTTTACAATTTAATCATTTTACTCAAACATGTCAACTTTTACTTAAAAACAATTTTTACTATGAAAAAGCCATTTTTGGGAAAGATTATTGGTCCATTTGTTACGGATTAAAAAAATGATTGACATTCAATTAATAATTTAGAGATTATTTTTTAGAGATTTTAAAGAAAAACAGAAACTATTTTATGTTTGTTTATCATCTTAAAAATCATTTTTTTAAAAGAAGTTAATGATTTTTTTTCAAAAGCTAATAAAGTAGCTTTTCATTTTAACCATAAAAAAAATCATTTTCGTGAAAAGTTTAAACAAACACCATCAAACTAATTAAAAATGATTTTTTTACTTAAAGAATGTGATTTTTTTCTTCAAATAATATGTAACAAACCCACTTTATATGAATTTAAAAATTTTGAATTCCATTGTTCCCGTTAGAATACTAAGCAAAATCTACATATAGCATTTAATCAACATCTATATAGTTGGACTTATATGTATATTGAGAATTATGAGAAAGAAAAGAAATAAAGGTTGGATCAGGATCGAAGGTTGATATAACTGGGATTGCGGAGTATTAGTCAACTATTAAGAGTGTGTTTGGGAAAGCTGAAAAAAAAAGATTATGCTGATAATCTGTTTTCAAATAATCGATTATTGTGATAATCGATTATAATCAGAATCTGTTTTTGTTTGGGTATGTTTGCTGAAAAGCGATTTTAAGATAATCTATTTTGTTTGGGTGGTATAAAAATAATCACTTTTATATAATAAATTACGAAAAAGGGTATGAAGTTATTTGTTTATAATATTTGTTTTTCTTTTACTAACAACACATTAATAACCCAATCTCCTCAACTTTCTTCATTGTTCAGAAAATCTCCTCAACTTTCTTCATTGTTCAGAAACTCCACGGCCAAAGTCCGTAACTTTATATATGTTTAATCAACACCTTCACCATTGGGAAAGGAAAATAAAAAATGAAAGGAACCCAGTTGAGGAGGCACCAAATCCCAACATATGAATTAAAAAAATCCCATCTTATTACACTGTGTAATAACAATGTGCTGTAACACGAAACTGCGTGCGACCCTTTTGTGGAAAAAGCTTGTTGAGGATAATACTAAAGGCTATTACAGGAAATAGATGAACAATCGAAAATTTTTTTTAAGCAAACCGTCCACTTCTCAGCTGGTAGCAAAACCGATTAAATGAAGGAAAAAAAGCTTTTTAAGAAAAACATTTTGATTCCCAAACATAATGATTTTTTAACAAAACAGCTTAAACCATACAAAACAGCTGAATGGGAAAGAATTAATCTTTCCCAAACAAGCTCTAAGTATGAATTGAAGAAGTGAAAAGTGGTAACTGGATTCATAAAAAATTAAAGAAAGTGGTAATTGGATAGAGATGGAGGAATCCAATGTATGAAAGAGGAGTAGAGAGTAGAGACTGTACAATTCAGATGTTTTGTTGTCAAAAAGTTTTTTTTTAAGAAGAAAATTGTTATATTTGATTGACTAGCTTAAAATTAGAAAAGCTTTTATTTTATAAAATCAGTTGTTTTGAACAATTCAGAAAAGAGGACTGTTAGAGTATTTATAGTGAAGAATATCACTTTGGTTCTTAATATTTATTTTATAGGCCCATTAATGTCATATAAGATTTAAGAACTTTTATTTATTTTTACTCCAATGAAAGAACGATAATTTGTGTTCTTAACTTATTTTCTTTTTGAATTTACTTGTATTTTTTAATTGGAAATTATGATGGAAAAAAAGTTATTTTGGCAAGAACAATTCTTATAGAAAAATAATTCTATACTCTGACAATCACATCATTCTTTTATAATGAAATTTTTTACAAGAATATATTCTTATATTTAATAACTATCCTAAGAACTATCATTAAAGTTCATCTTAGGTAGATTATATGTGATTATGCTTTTCTCATTAAAAGCATTTTCCGGTATAACCCCTGTCAGTACTATCTTTTTGTTGACGTGTCTTTTCAATTTGTTGAACTTTTTGTTGTGATTTAGCAGGGGTACTGCTTGTGCTTCATTTCTTTCTTTTAATATATTTACCAGATGTTATACCCGTACATTGTACGGATATCTTTATACCACTTTATTTATATAGTTATCTTAAAATATTAAAAATTAAAATTAAAAATCGTTCAACTTTTGATATTAAAAATCATTGATTGAGTGTTTTGTATTTTGAACTTTTAAGTATGTAGAATTTGTTTATATTTGATATTTTTAAATTTAAATTTAAAATATTTGCATAATTAACTGAATAACAATTTTATGTATGAGTTATATTGGAAGTGAGAAATATTGAAATAAGTTTAGTCATATGTATGAAATCAATTATTTTGGCTTAAAAACTTTTAACACATATATAAATTAAAATGTAACGTTGCTCGTTGAAACCCCTTAAAAGGAAAAAGAGGACTAATTAGAGCAAGATATAAAGCGAAACTACTACTAAATGTAATAATTTAAAAGTAATTTAAATTGTGAAAGGATCAATTTCATGTTTTACATGAACTCCTGAATTAAGCTAGCTAAGTCTGGTGTGATCCGTGACCGTCTTGGACATGTCTACACCAAAAAAAAAAATTATATATTAAAAATGTCAAAAATATAACTTATAGGATTTAACCTTGATATATATCAAATATTGTTGGATTCAAATACATTTTCTCATTAGAAATTTTGTCAAAACTTTGGTTTATGTGTTTTATATTATTATTCAATCAATATAGATATTTAAACATAATATTATTCTCTTAAGTCATCAGTCTTACACCAGGTTTTTCTTTCGAGGTCAGTTCCGTTTATGTTTATCATGAACTTTTGAATTAAACTCGTTAAGCTTGGCATGGTCTGTAACCATCTTCTATTGTTGAAACTGTGCATTTTTTCATTAGAATGTTTTTGTCAAAATTGTGCATTAATTTTTTAATTTATATTATTATTCAATGAATTTAATTTTCAAACATAGTATTACACTATTAAATCGTCAGTCATATAACAAATTTTAATATTATTTTTATATAATATTTATTTTATTTTTTATGAGTTTTTTTATTTTAGTTTTTGTAATTTGTGTTTCTATCGTGCTATGGTTGCACAAAATATTTTTTACTGAACATATGTATTAATTTCTCCTAAAATTTTATTTAATCACCATTGATCCTCTTATTTTTTAATTTTCGTTAATTTATTAAAAAAAATTATTACTTCAAATTATACTTACCCATGAAAAATGACATCAGAATTATATTCGACGGTAACTTTTAAAATAATAAAATACCAAATATTTTAATAATACTTATTATTGTTAGTTGTTATAACAGTAAAATGGTGAAATTTGACCTTTGGATGCTGTACATTTCAATTTTAAATTAGCTCATTGAATCACTATGGCGTAAGAGTTAAGAAGGCAAAAAATCATACTTGCAGCACCATGTGCTTATATACAAACCATAACTTATTCATGTCTCCAAGATTATAAAGGGAGAAAGAAAGAAGCCTTTTGTTCACATTAGAAGAAAACGAAGAGCCAGACTAAAAACCTAATCAACAACATTTACTGATATATATACATTTATTGTTATTAATTTATTGATATAATTTCCAATTATATTGACATTTTTATCCTAAGTTTGGGTTGGAAAATACCAAGATACTCTATATTGTCCAAGTGATTTAACATATATGCCCCAGCCACCATCATGTCTCCAAGATTATAAGGGAGAAAGAAAGAAGCCTTTTGTTCACATTAGAAGAAAACGAAGAGCCAGACTAAAAACCTAATCAACAACATTTACCGATATATATATATATATATATATTTATTGTTATTAATTTATTGATATAAATTGCCAACTGTATTGATATTTTTATCCTAAGTTTGGGCTGGAAAATACCAAGATACTCTATATTGTCCAAGTGATTTGACATATATGCCCCAGCCACCATCATGTCTCCGGGATTATAAAGGGAGAAAGAAAGAAGCATTTTGTTCACATTAGAAGAAAACGAAGAGCCAGACTAAAAACCTAATCAACAACATTTACCGATATATATACATTTATTGTTATTAATTTATTGATATAAATCGACAACTGTATTGATATTTTTATCCTAAGTTTGGGCTGGAAAATACCAAAATACTCTATATTGTCCAAGTGATTTGACATATATGTCACAGCCACCTTCCTTTTAATAATAAATATTCTATCTTTGCCTTTCAAAAAAATAATGTGCATCTTTTCATAACAAATATATATATATATATATATATATATATATATATATATATATATATATATGTGTGTGTGTGTGCATCTGTACTGTGTGATATCAGTCATATAACAATTTTTTTACCCTACTACTTCCTGCAAATAAGATATGCAAATATTAAAATAATAAATTTTTTAAACTGAAATATATATTATTTTTATTTAACTATTATAAAATATAATATATTTTCACATGTTTTTATAATTATTAAAAAATGTTAGATGCGTCAAAAAAAATTGTTAAAAATTGTATTCAATTTTTTGTAAATAAAAAAAATTGATTTCAGGATATCAAAAGAAAATTATAATGTTATAAAAAATCAAATATTATTCAATTTTTCACCAAATATCATAAACAAATAATTTTATATATATTTTTTTGTAATTTACTATGTAAAAGTGATTTTTTTATGAAATAACTTATCTTAAATTCGCTTTTCAATAAATATATCTAAACAAAAACAAATTCGAATTATAATCGGTTATTTGAAATTAGCACTGTAGTCTAACATTTTTCGTAATGGATTTTACAAAATACTCCCTCCGGTCTTTATTATAAGAGGCAAATGACTACTTTTTTTGCTCCAAAATATAAGAGACATACATACATTTTGACAAATATTAAATGCTCATTTCCAATTTTACCCTTATTTATAATAGGGTTATATTTACGAGACAGTATAATTTTCAATACAAGTAGGTTTGTTCATTAATTATATAAGGGATAATTTTGTAAATTTATATGAATATTAATTACAAATAGTTTATTTCAATACATTTTCTTGATATACTCCCTCCGGTCAACAATGTAAGCAAAAATTTCCAATTTTTTTGGTCTAAAATATAAGCAAATTTCAACTACTTTCTTCTCATTTAATGAAGTTATTCTCAAAATACCCTTCATTTAATACAAATTTTGTTTTCCAATGACTCCTTTTATTCTCAATAACACAAGCTTAATAAATAAGAGGAAGAGTAATTTAGGTAACAAACTTAATTTTGTATTCCTAATGACTCTTTTAAATGAGATCAACTAACTATCTTAATATGTGTGTCCCATTTAATTTTTGCTTACTATAGAGACTGGAGGGAGTATATATTTTAGGGTTTTGCCTCTTATATATAGGACGAGAGGTAGTAATTATATGCCATTGCCTTTGGAAAGACACATTTAAACCGGCCAATCTATCTGCTGGTATTTGTTCCCCCACCCCACTCATATCTTTCCTTTCCAACCGTGAAAGAGAATGAGGGTAATTAATGGCAACGTAAAGAGACAAAGAGATCACTATAGCAATAAATGAAGGGGGACTTAGCATGTGATATGTACTACAGAACTCACATTCAATTGATAGAAAGGGGGATTCTATGATGAGCAATCTACACAAGTCTCTCACCATACATCACCTTTTAAAGCCATTAGATTAATCTGACCCACCATATTTATCATGCACACACATTATGCAATATTTCCTCCCCTTCTTTGTCACCCACCCCAACCCAACCCAACCGACCGCCCCCCTACCACCACCCCACCCTACCCCACCGACCACCACCCCCACCCCAACCCACCGTCCCCCCTCGTCTCCACCCCTACCCCAACCAACTGTCCCCTAGACCCACACCAACCCACCGTTCCCAACCATCACCCCCACCACCACCACCCCAACCACTGTCCCCCATCCTTGAACAAAATAGACAGATCGCGCGCGGTGGAACACTGATTAGTTTGTTCATGATGACAACTCGAGTTTATTTTGTTCATTCACTGTCAAACACTGGTTCTGGGTACCGCGGTGGGGCTTCTCGGTGGTGTCGAGGTGAAAGACGGCGGGCTATCTGAACGGAGATGGGACGCGGATCCGGATCGTGGGCGACTTTGTTGTGATAGAGGAGACCAGACGACAGCAACTAGTGGTGATGCGTGACGGAGATGGTGGAGCACGGGGGTGGTCCTCTCCCCGTGTCTCTTCTGGAGGACGACGACGGAGCGTTCCCGGAGGAGGAGGGGAGTGCTCGCCGCTCGGTGTGTGATATGGCAGATGGAGACCGGCGCCTGAGAAGGGAGATGCTGCTGGGGCGGCGCCGGAAAAACTGTGGGGCTGTGGATGGATTAGTGGAGAGTAATAATTTGGTGTGGAGGGTGCATGATATTAATATGGGGTTAAAATAAATCCAAGGGTAATAAGTGGTGTTGCATGGTGAGAGATATGTTGCACTTGCTCACCCTAGCAAAAGCCTTGATAGAAAAACCCTTTCATGTATAGCGAAATATTGAAGTTGACTAGTTGAAGTGCAGATGAAGAAGTGTGGGTGGAAAAGTGTGACTGTGTGAGTGAAAAAATGTGGGTGAAGCCGTGAAAGTGATATAGAAAACAGGACAGAGCCTCAAACTTTCTCCACTCCGCCTCTTCCCTGTTCTTCGCCACCGCCGTCGCGCCTCACCGCACGACGCAACCACCACCGCTGCTGCTTCGACCCACCGTCGTCATCACTGCACCACCACAGTCACGTTCCTCCGCCCCGAACCCAGCTCCGTCACGCTCCGCCCCATCGCTGCCACATTTCCCCGCCGTCTCGAACTGCAGATCTCGGACAGCACCGCACCAACGCCGTCCATCCGCCACCCTGATCCGTCATCACGATGAACCATCGCCATCGCCATCGCCATCGCCGACCAGCTCTCCCTCCAGCCGCGTCCGCCCTGGTTCCAGACTTGCTGTCCTTAGCCTCTGCACGTTGGTAACAATGAGAAGCTAGAATCTTCTTTTTTCTTCTGCTTGGTTTTATTTCTTTCTTTTAGCTTTTGTTATAATTTATTATATAATTTGTCTTATCTTTTGATATTGGGCTTCTGTTTGTTTGGTTTCATAATGTGTGGGTTTTAGGTCTTTTTAGTTACTGATTTCTTTTCATTGTGTGTAGTTTTTGTTAAAAATAAAATAACAAAAAAATATTTGGTGGGCTTAGTATTTTTGGTGCCTTCTACTATGCTCCATCACAAAGTTGGAGTAACATTACACCCTGTTGACCTAGAGTTTTACACCAATCATTTTGCCACAATGGGATCTGCATGGACACTTTGTTTTTAACTATTCAAAGCTATATGTATTTGGAGTGGGTATGTATTCTGAATAAATATATTTTATGTTTTAAAAAATTATTATCAAAAGTTTTATAATTTTTTTAACAAATATATAATTATTTCTTTTGAACCATCCTTATCCCTCACCACCACCACCCACACTCCAAACCAGATCTTGATTCCTCTTCAATGGCAAATTTGCAGATCTACAACTCATCCCCAAATCCATCCCTAACCCCCATTTTTCATTTCGACATCACCCCCTCCATGTCCCTGTCAACCCTTTGCCCTTAACCCAGCTCTGCCACCTGCACCATCGCGAGCTCCATGGCAGAGCTCTAACCCCAGGTGAAACCCCTTGTCCCCACTCGGCGAGCTATCTCCAGAGAAACCCACCAGGGAACCCAGAACACCATTGCAACGTAGGAACCCAGAAACTCATGAAACGAAGGAAACCAACGACCACAATGACGGACACTACCCCTTTAAAGGTCGTACAGACAGCAACGAAAAAATTTAAATACTTAATGTCATGAATAATATAATACAGCGAAATACCCTATGCATACTCAGTTGACCGCATATAACATACAATGCCTTTATATATGCTGACATGTCAAAGAACACCACCTTATTGGTCAGTCAAAGCGGTGCAAGGTTGCACCAGCAAAAATGCTGGTGCAACTTAGATGAAACCAGTATGTTTAGGATCATTGTGTGAGTCTTTCTTTTCTTTGTTTGCTTTTTGGGCTAAGGCATAAAAAACTAAAAAAAAAATAAAAAATTATTTCAGATAATAGAAAATCCTTTTCAAAAAGCAAAAGACAAAAAAAAAATTTATTTTTCTCAAAAAACTAAAATTAACCAACCAATCAAGCTTTTTTTAAGAACTACGTGGCTTTGAGTTTCCCATCACAACTGATAATACGTAGGAGCGGGATTAATCATTGTGTCAAGCCAAAATAAATCTTTCCTTATTTTAGGATCTCTTTTATTTTTGAATAGCTGATTAAAAACATTTGAACTTGTGTTATTTAGGGATGCCCTATGGACTCATGTGCCATGTTCAATCCCCTAGATTTGAGGTTGTCCTATGGACTTATGTGCCATGTTCAACCTCATTTAGGTTTCAATAAAGTTATTGAAAATTTTGCACATTTAATTTGCTAATACCTTCCTTACTCGTAACCGACTCCCGAGCTTGATCTCTTTTTTTAAAAGATCAGTTTCCTAAATAAATGAGTTTTCCAAGGTTTTCCCAATTAAAATATTGGTGGCGACTCCTTTTTTTTCTTTTTTCTTTCTCGGTGCCTGAACAGGATAGTCACGACAATATCTATTTTGACTCATGCACTCACCTTCATATCATCAATTATCTCTTTAGATTTAAGATTTCTATTCTATGTTAATTTATATATTTGTATTATAGTCATTTTATGTCGAATAGTTTTAAAATTTCTTGTATCTCTATACCTTTTTGTATTGTACTCATAACGTCAATTATCTCTTTTGATTTCAGATTTCTATTCTATGTTAATTTATATATTTGTATTATAGTCATTTGGTGTAGTATAGTTTTAAAATTTCTTGTATCTCAAAACCCTTTTTGTATTGTACTCGTGTTTCGTGTCATATTGTGCTTCTACATTTTCCATACCCTTTTTTGTCACTGTCTATTTTGTCCAAGGCTCTTAATCAATTCTCCCAACCCCAGCAGAACATCACCGTTCTTGCAAATTCTGACGTTAAGGGAATGAATTCACAAAGAACAATATCGCTACCTCTGAAACACAATCTTAATCCAAAGGAACTCAGTATATTGAAATTCTCTACGGATTATCAGAGTTATCGGTTACCAGAAAAATAGCTTAATCCCTTCCATATGCCCTATAACAACATATATACATCAGTTCAAATTCCAACTGCCTCGGATTCCCCCCTTTGTTGACGATGACAGCCGCCCTTTTCTCTCTGGCTACGTAACGCCCCACGTTCTCCACTTTCACATTTCCTCGATCCCACCTTTGCCAAACCGTTTGTCGGCTATTAGCTGATTCTCTTCTCGGCAATTCTCGGGTTGCTTATGGATTGGGCCGTACTTTCGAGCCATCTTGAGGCCCATATAAATCTAGCAGTATATTAGTCCCCCAAGCTCTGAGCTGGAAGAGCGAAAGAGCTTCAAGTTCAAGACCTCGGACCTCATTGGTTGCCCAATTATAGTTGACAGCACATTTCTAATAATACATACATTCTTAATAACACATTAGCCCTCCAAGCTCCGAGCTTTATCTGAGCGAGAGCTTTCAATCGAAGTTATCTGAGAATCAGACAACTTACTCCTGACAGCACATCAGTCCCCCAAGCTCCGAGCTTTAACTGAGCGAGAGAGCTTTCTTCCATGGATATTCCATTCTCAGATAACATATTCACTGCCATATCTTCGGGGAAGGGTTACTCGGAATGCCTCATTAAAACCTTTTCGTCCAAAAACCCATTGGGAAAAAAGAACGAGATAGGAAAAAGAGTACATACGCGAGTGACCTTAGCCGTCCTCCTGATCTCACTCAACAAATTATTTATAGGACATATGCCGTTCCACCCTATTTTGCTGCAATTAATTCTCTGCGCTTTATCCGCTTCTATGAACACGTATCAACGAGCACTTGCCCCTAGGTCTTTTCCTCGAGCCACACGCCCATACGCCTTCTCCTTGTATCAGTCTGCATATCTTCTCCTCACGTCAATCAATTCCATTTATCTCACTCAAACTCCTCACCTACTTTGACATTTACTGTACAATTATGACAGTTGTCTTGTACAACCATAATTACTGTCCCTTTCTCTCTCTTGTCTTTTCATTCTCCACGTGCATTCATCTCCTTCCTCTTCTATTTAAACCTTTCTTCTCCTCACCTCCACCCCTACTGTTCTTCAACTTCCTCACGCCCTTCACCTCTTGCTTCCAGAACGATATTTCTCCTCTGCCTCTTCTACTTCCTCACTGCACCTTTTCACACTGTACCAGGTACGTCCCTCTCCTCCATTTCTCTTTACTTCTTCAATATGACCTCTCTTTCCCCCCTTGAGAATGCTTCATCTTCCATTCCTAACCCCAACCTTGAAATACTTGCATGTGCTGGATGATTCTTCTTCTACCTCTGCCTCTGCTCCCTCTTCTGAACACACTATTTCCGCCGGCGAGTCTGATGGTGAACAATCTTCAGGCATCGTCGACCACCATACCAGGCGAAGTGTAGTTCTCCCTCCACCACATATGTCCCTGGTACCTGGGTATGAATGGGATGACCTTGATGTCATTTCCCACTTCTCGAACTTCCAGACCTATGCCTCTCTTACTGACCTGCGTAAGGAAATTGAGCTATCCACCCCAGACTTGGATCACAAATTTCTTTGCTCTCCCTGTTCTTCCTTTGATCGTGTTTGTATTCGTGCTGCCAAGGAAGACTTGCCCTTTGTCTTTCTTTATAAGACTCTATTCAAAGAACTTAAAATCCGACTTCCTTTCACACCCTTTCAGTGCGACGTGTTGTCCACCTTAAACCTCGCTCCTTCGCAACTTCACCCCAACAGTTGGACGTTCATTAGGGCCTTTAAAATTCTCTGTGCTGAGCTTTAGATTGAAGTCTCCACCTACAAATTCTTCCATTTCTACTCCATCAGACTGAACAAAAAAGCGCGGTGGGTTTCCCTTCACGACCGTCACAACAACCACTTACTCTCCCTATATAAATCTTCTTACAAACACTTCAAACCCGAGTTTTTCAAAGTACGGTCCACCCTCGAAGATTTAGCTTTTTTCTCTCAATGAAGAGGGAAATCCGAGATTTCCCTTGTACTGGACTCGATCACCTCACCAAGTTGCTGACAGTCATCCCTTACTCACCTCTGCCGAGAAGGAAGAGGTTGACTTTCTCTCCAAACTTGGCCCCTAGACTGTCAACTCTTGTTGAAGTTGCCTTCTGCCAAGGATCATGCTAGTAGTTGGCAAAGTAAGGAAACTAGTATTCTTTTGTTAAAAACGTCTTTGCTTTATAAATTAATTCCTTGCAGCCATCATGGGTTCCAAGCTTTCCTTTGTTGAGATGCTGAGACTAAAATGGAGAAGGAGAAGCAAAAGAAAATCGGGGGTTCTGCTCCAACTACCCTGAACCCTTCCGATCACGTTACCGTGACCACTCCTGAATCTGCTCCTTCTACCAACCTTCCCACCTCCCCTCCAAGCAAATGTCAGAAAGTTGCCGAGACAACTGAGAAAGGCATTTAAGCGGCCGAGGGTCAAGCAATACCTGCTGGTGCCGAGAAAGAAGCTGCTCACAAAGCTATACCAGAGAAGAGGGGGCACAAAAGGAAGTGGTATGATATCACTCAAAACACTGAACCTCTTTCACTATGGCATCATGAATCTAATCCGGGGTCTTTCATTGACTCCTACCTCACATATCCCCATATGTTGCGACCGTGCTCAAGTACGGAACTTCTTATGCATATGAAGCAGCTCAAACCTATGCACTTCGCACTATTGAGATCATCCGAATAGCTGAGAAAAAGCGAGCTTTAGTGCTGCGGAAGGTAGAGCAAGCTAATGCTGAGCTTGCTAAAATTGAAGAGTTGAAGAAGGAACTCCGAGATACTACAAAGGAGAGAAACAACTTCGCCCAACTTTATCAACAACTGAAGAAATGTCAAACTGACTTGAAAGAAGATCTACAGAAGGCTACTGAAGCGGCCAAAGTGGCCGAGAAGAACAATGCAACCATGGTTACTGAGCTTGAAGCTGCCAAGAACTCGGTCTCTACCTTGAACGGGGAATACAAAGTTCAGAAAGCTGCATTGGAGTCGGAGCTTGAGGCCTGCAAGCTAGAAGCAGGTGACCAGTACGAGAATGGCTTCAATGCTGCCTTGGCACAAGTGCGCATCATTGCTCCTGAGGTGGACATATCCGCGGCTTATGTCTGGAAGGAAATAATTGATGGCTGACTTGTGTCTCCTCCCTGAGAGACAGGGCCCTCCGAGATTCTTACTGTCGCTCCCGAGAATGCTGAAGCTGTTGCCGTTACTCAAGCCATGGAACCTACTACTACCAATGTTCATGCTGCTGAGGAAAATGTCCTTCAGCAGTAACTTATCTTTCCTTTTTAACTTAACTTGCTCCTTGTTCCTTCTCCTTCCCCTTTTCTTTATGTATGCATAGCACTTCTATGCCAAATTTTGATAACATCAATGCAAATCATGTTTCTCCTTTTCCATTGCTCACTCTCTTCCACATCTTTTGCGTGTTTTGACTATTACTTGCAATATTAGCTAATAACCGCTACCTCTGAACACAAGAATATTCCGACTGAGGATCACATCCATAACATACCATGATAAGATTTAACTTCAAACTTCACTAACTTAATAATCATAAGCGCTCTATATTGTATGTTCATTCCTTGTTCCTTTTGATTCTGGGATTACTTGCAACCTTCGAGCCCAAACCGAAATAGTGTTGCTTTCATAAAGTGCAAGTCTGAAAAGTTACTCACATATCTTCTCGGCATCTCCCCACAACCCCTCATCCAAACTTCCGTACCTCCAAGTTACTCACCTAAACTAGGCTGTATTTCCACTCTGTGTTCTCCCATGCTTCTCTACCTTTTGTTTCTCGGCATCTCCCTTCAATCCCTTCATTCACATTTCCACACATCCCCTACTCTTCAACTTTTCTTTCCTTATTGCTCCCTTTATAACTCATACTTCTTCATTTCCTTCTGCTATTTTTTGCCCTCAAACACCGTACTTCCCTGCATATTTTACTTTGCTCTTCTCACCCCCAAAAACTCTACCTCCTTGTCTTCAATTGTGTATTATCATCCTTTCTTTCCAACACCTCCATTTCTTCTGTACCCTTATCCTATATTTCACAAACTGCTGCTCATCTCCCAACCACCTTTCTACCTGCCTCACCCCTAGTACTACGAGAATCTCATCTATGATTCTCTCCAATTTTTTATTTCTCTCCTTCTTCTCTAAGACTTCCTTATTCCTCCCATTCCACCACCCTTATCTTTACTTAACCATTATCCTTAGTATCTTCCAATCATCAAACCGAGATTTACTACACCCTGGCATACTTATACGTTACGTTTTCCCTGTTTCCCTTTCCTTATGAGATAACACCTTAACCCTCCTCCAATTTCTTCATCTTTTAATTCTACTTTCTTACCCCAACCATCGCCTTCCTCCACTTTTCCTCTTTCTTCTTCCCCAATCTTTACTATTTCTCCCCTTTCTCCGTACTTCCCACCGAGAACAACGTTTACTCCTTTTTGTAATTCTCTGCCCCTCCGAGATTTCTGTTTCAGCTTAACATCCGTATTCTTAAAGTCATCTTCTTCACATTCTTCTCAACTCGGAAAACTCAACCCCTATTCTTCCAATTTTCCTCAACACCTCCTTTTTTCAGCCTCATCATTTTCCTATTTTTTACTTCATCATTTTATTGTTGCCTCAAATTTCAGTTATGATGACCTCCCACCACCAAATATAGATTATTTCACGCCTCAAACAGATATAATGCTATACTTAACTTTGGAATAAAGAGAATTCAAAAGAACGGAAATACAGCAAAGACTGCTTCATTCGTTGAAAATAAAGTAACATAGAGTCGGTGGCCTCATCCAAAGCTTCCCAGCCAAAAACCTCTCTTTCAGAGGGAAAAAGACTGTGGTAGGAAAAAGAGTACCACCCAATACATGAAATCAACTAAAGTAAAACTTTAAATGGGATGCGTTCCAAGTTCTCGGTATGACCTTCCCAGACAGTTCTTCTAGCCGGTAAGCTCCATTCTCCAGATTATCTACTATCTGGAAGGGTCTAGCCCAGTTTGCCGCCAATTTTCCTTCTGAAGGATCTTTACGAGCACTCCCTTGGAACCTTAACACCAAGTCACCGACTTCAAAGCTTCTCGGCTTCAACATAGCATTGTACCTCTCGGCAATTCTCCTCTTACATTCTTCCTCTCTTACTCAGACCTCCTCTCTAACTTCCTCTATCATATCCAACTCTTCACTTCTGTTTTCCTCATTAAGTTCGAACTAATAAAATTGCCTTCTAAGAGATGGTTCCCCTACCTCAACTGGTATTGCATCCGCTCCATGGGCCAACCGGAATGGCGTTTCCTTTGTTGTGGATTGAGGGGTACAATGATACCCCCATAGAATGCTCGGCAACTCCTCTGCCCACATTCCCTTGGCTCTTCCTAACCTCTTTTTCAGCTTCCATAGAATAACCTTATTGTCTGCCTCAACTTGACCATTGGTCTGAGGGTGCTCCACCAAAGAAAACCTCTTGATCCAAAGATTAACACAAAATTCGGTAAACTCCCTATCAGTAAACTGCTTTCCATTATCCGAGATTATCACCGCCGGAATCCCCTACCTACATATGATACTTTTCCACACAAATTTATGTACCTGACCAACAGTGATTCTCGCCAGCGACTCGGCCTCAATCCATTTTGTGAAGTAGTCCACAGCCACCAACAAGAACTTCACTTGCCCTCTTGCAATCGGGAATGGCCGAGGATGTCAATACCCCACATATCGAAAGGCCGATTGGTAATATACTATGCAACTCCTCCAGCTTCGTATGTGGTATCACTGCGTGTTTCTGACACTCGTCACAGTTGTGGACCCACTCGATACAATCGGCCATCAATTTTGGCAAATAGAACCCTGCTCGGATAACCTTCTTAGCCAATACCTTTCCTCCATTGTGCATTCCACAGATTCCTTCACGAAGCTCGGTCTCAGGAACAATCTTGGCATTGTAGATAGATGTTCTTATGTAACCCCACCCTATGTTTCTAAGGGGGTATGTTAGTGAATATAAGTAAGCCAGCTGTAGCTAGCTATAGACTAAGTAGTTAGACAAGTTGTAACCACTGCTAAGTCAGCAGTGCTGATTCTAACAGAATCAGTAACGATAGGATTCCTATATAAACACTCTATTGTATCATTCAACATTCAATGAATTCAAATCATATTACACTATTTACAAACTTTCTTTCTCTTCTCTGTTTCTAACAAGAACAAGAGACTTTAACATTGTTCATTGACATTCTTAAATGAACCAGATGAAACAACATGGGTAACTGTCATTTATAGGAAAAAAAACTCAATATATTGATATTGAACAAAACACAGAAATGCATCTTTAACTCATTAAGACGATTTTTTTGGCTTTTTGACCATGCATGACCCCATCCTCCACTAGTCATTGCTGCTGCATCATCTCTCCTAGTCCTCCCCTTACAACTCAATTGTTTCCGGGCGGCTTGTGTCCTTGCCATTATTTCTATAGATCCCATGAAGTATCATTTGAATCATTCCCAGTGGGATGCCCAACACATTTGGGATCTGCATAAAATGAAAATTGTATTAATATCATATATCATATTATTTTTTTAATTGATAAAGTAATATAATAGATACTTACAATCACATGGGTATCTCGGACAAAGATACCATACAGAAGCCACATCGTGGCACTCAAGGTGAGGAGGAAGGACATCAGGAAGGCTGACATATACTCGACACTCCTTGTACGAATCACCTCAACCTGAGAGCATGCATGAAATTAATTGGTGATAATCCATTATGGGAATTATGCATATACTAATAAAAATTTGACTCACCACATTGCTGAGAGGTGATACAAAGACACCCAGAGAAAATAAAACAAATATCCATCCGATAACTTTGGCTTGTAACAAATTACCATGTACCGCAAAATGGGTTACCGAAAACATCAAGGCGAACCATGCTTATCGCCACCATTATTAATATTCGTTTCTAAAATTTAAAAAATAATTTAGTATATTGGCAAAAATAAACAAAGGCATTATCTAAATTGTTAGGTTGATTGCATGCATACCTTGGCACTCCAAGGTGCATAGAAAATGTACACCGCGATGTACATGACCTCGATGACACCCCCAATAGTGTTTATGGTAAGAAGAAAAAATGTATTATTCGTTACGTTAGCGTAGTACAGTCACAACATGGAGTTGAATAACGCCACCACGTACATGAGAGACGGAAAACTCGTTGTTGAATTATTTTTATATATTTTATAAAATATTTGCCTGCAATTAAGGAAAGAGAAGAATTTAGTTTTTTGTCTTTTATAATAATTAAATTTGATTCATATTTTATTTTTAAAAAAAGATAGGGAATGGAAGTGCTTATAAAACAAAACATTGGATAGAAGTAGCTTACAGTGGGGAAAGGTACACAAAGAAGGAAGCGATGTTCCAAGGATGCCGAAAATTAGAGCGAAGGTGTCAATAGCCGCCATTTGTGCAGAATTCGGAACCTTGGGCTACTCCTACTTGGATTGATGCTCCTGTCTGATGGGATGCCTCTCTTAATATGTAACTTTCAGAGAGAGAATATATATGTAGTAGAGAAGGGAGTGAGTGCATAGACCTACGGTAGTGAGGGCTTTATATAATGTGGGAGATTCGAAAGTTAGTTCGTTATCTATGAGAAGCCAGCCGATGAAGCTTCCATTCTCAACCGTCTCACTGGCCAAACCTTATCACCAAACATTTCATCTCTTGTTCTTGTCTTCTCTTTTCTTCGTGGAGCTCTTACTTGACTTGTAAAATTTTTCTTACAAGAGTTGAAAGTATTGAATTGTAGTGATATAAAATGAATGCATTACTTACACATTATTTCTCCATTTTATCTTGCGTGCGTATAACTCGTAAACTACTAGTCAAAGGTCAGAGAAGCCGGTGAAGCACAAGAAGTTCTGATCACCAAACCTTCTCAAGTTATCCGAGGAAGACAACCCTACACCACTACAGGGGGACAAGACCCATCAAGAATCTTCCACCACCACCATGTTGTTTATACCGCTAGAAACAACATGGTGGTGGTGGACGATTATCGATGGGTCTTGTTCCCCTTTAGTGGTGTAGGGTTGTCTTCCTCGGATAACTTGAGAAGGTTTGGTGATCAGAACTTCTCGTACTTCACCGGCTTCTCTGACCTTTGACTAGTAGTTTACGAGTTTGGTTATACGCTTGCAGGATACAATGGAGAAATAACGTGTAAGTAATGCATTCATTTTATATCACTGCAATTTAATACTTTCAACTCTTGTAAGCAAAATTATTACAAGCCAAGCAAGAGCTCCACGAAGAAAAGAGAAGTCAAGAACAAGAGATGAAAAGTTTGGTGAGAAGGTTTGGCCGGTGAGACGGTTTGGTGAGAATGGCAGCTTCACCGGCTGGCTTCTCATAGATAACGAACGAACTTTCGAATCTCCCACATTATATAAAGCCCTCACTACCGTAGGTCTATGCACTCACTCCCTTCTCTACTACATATATATTCTCTCTCTGAAAGTTACAAATTAAGAGAGGCATCCCATCAGACAGGAGCATCAATCCAAGTAGGAGTAGCCCAAGGTTCCGAATTCTGCACAAATGGCGGCTATTGACACCTTCGCTCTAATTTTCGACATCCTTGGTAACATCGCTTCCTTCTTTGTGTACCTTTCCCCACTGTAAGCTACTTCTATCCAATGTTTTGTTTTATAAGCACTTCCATTCCCTATCTTTTTTTAAAAATAAAATATGAATCAAATTTAATTATTATAAAAGACAAAAAACTAAATTCTTCTCTTTCCTTAATTGCAGGCAAATATTTTATAAAATATATAAAAATAAATCAACAACGAGTTTTCCGTCTCTCATTTACGTGGTGGCGTTATTCAACTCCATGTTGTGACTACACTACGCCAACGTAACGAATAATACATTTTTTCTTCTTACCATAAACATGATTGGGGGTGTCATCGAGGTCATGTACATCGCGGTGTACATTTTCTATGCACCTTGGAGTGCCAAGGTATGCATGCAATCAACCTAACAATTTAGATAATGCCTTTGTTTATTTTTGCCAATATACTAAATTATTTTTTAAATTTTAGAAACGAACATTAATAATGGTGGCGATGAGCTTGGTTTGCTTCGCCTTGATCTTTTCGTAAAACCATTTTGCTGTACATTGTAATTTGTTACAAGCCAAAGTTATCGGATGGATATGTGTTTCATTTTGTCTGGTATCACCTCTCAACAATGTAGTGAGTCAAATTTCTATTAGTATATGCATAATTCCCATAATGGATTATCACTAATTAATTTCATGCATGCTCTCACGTTGATGTGATTCGTGCAAGGAGTGTCGAGTATATGTCGACCTTCCCGATGTCATTCATCCTCACCTTGAGTGCTATGATGTGGCTTCTGTATGGTATCTTTGTCCGAGATACCCATGTGATTGCAAGTATCTATTATATTACTTTATCAATTAAAAAACTAATACGATATATGATATTAATACAGTTTTCATTTTATGCAGATCCCAAATGTGCTGGGCATCCCACTGGGGATGATTCAAATGATACTTCATGGGATCTATTGAAATAATGGCGAGGACACAAGCCGCCCGGAAACAATTGAGTTGTAAGGGGAGGACTAGGAGAGATGATGCAGCAGCAACGACAGGTGGAGGATGGGGTCATGCATGGTCAAAAAGCCAAAAATTCATCTTAATGAGTTATAGATGCATTTCTGTGTTTTGTTCAATATCAATATATTGAGTCTTTTTTTTTTCCTCTATAAATGACAGTTACCCATGTTGTTTCATCTGGTTCATTTAAGCATGTCAGTGTATATTGTTAAAGTCTCTTGTGCTGCTCCACAAATATAAACGAAGAAATAAATTTACTAAAATCTTTCATTAACAGCTTGCATCAATTATAAGGCTTAGACTTAATAGTTTATACATACTGATTTACCATGCTACTCCATGCAAGATATGCTTGGAGTTCATCTAACATACATCACTAACTACATACAAACTATGGTTTCATGTTTATCTTATTAAACATAGACCACGTTGAGCATATCCCGATAGCAATGCATTCCAAGATTCCACACTGCTCCCTGGCATGTTATCGAAATCCAACCTTGCAGTCTTCAAATTCTTGGACTTTGCATACCCAATAATATTCATGGTGGTCCAAGTAATAACGTTCCTTTCTGACATATGAAAAATCCTATTTACTTCCTCTTGATTCTCCCATTTCCAGCAGCTGAGATGGGCTTGCAATGGAGGAAATTAGTGGCCTTAGCTTCGTCTTCTTGTTATTGTACGTTTAGCACTTGGTGGTGGTCACACTATACGTACTACTTTTCTTTGTTGTTTTACATGTGGCTGATGTCGTTTTGCCTTAATTAGATCCCCTGCTTAGAGAACTCTTGCTGGTGGCAATGTTTACTATGAACTAGGGCTGAGGAAAACTGCAAACTTTGCGCAGGAAATTGTGTGCAGTGTCCTAAGAAAATGCAACACTTTGTTTTTACTTTTTACAATGGTTTTCCTAACCTGTGCAATTTTGTACATGTTAAGAATCTTAAAAAATAAATTTACATAAGAATTTGTGTATTTTATATTTTCAAAACTGAAATACTTAGTTTTCCAATAAATAGTTATTACTTTTGACTTTCTTAATCTATGCAAAGTTACACATAATAGAAAAATCTTTTTTACAATGACAGCAGGAGTATTGAGTTTTAGGAGTTTGTAAACAACTACTAAAGCCACCTCTTAAGGACGGGTATTTATTTAAGCAAAGATTCTTAATTTTTTACCCCGTGAGTTGTGAATCGTGGGGTTTTAATTCATTCATTAAAATCCAACCGAAAACGGTCTTAGTGTCATCAATAGCTTGATTGACTCAAAAATCAAAATATAGTTAGACCAACGTGCAAATATATAATTTGAATGAAGGGCTATTATCATTTATATATAATTTCGGGATATGGAGGGCCCAGGAATTAGACTAAGGCAACCTAGGAAATTAAAACTCAAAGACGAAAATAACCTGTCCTCTCTAATAGTGTCTCTTTCTTTCTCTGTCTTGCAAAGTGGAGTTTGAAGGTGTTCGTTTTTTACTGTGATAAGAGAGAATTAGCGGACCGTTAACTTAAAAATTAAATGAGTTTGGCAAAGATTTTATTACAGAGATGTGAGAGATAAAATCTTCCTCCATTCCGGCCCGGATCATACTGTAATCCTACTTTTTCACCATAGTTAAGAATCTATTTCCTCAAAACAAACTATGATTTTCAATAACGGTCAGCGTGCACATGTTGGTTCCTTCTTTCTGACTTCTCAGTATTATGTTTCTGTCAATTCAAGTATTATTTTTCAAATATATAATAAAAGTCATGCTTGTATATATATATATATATATATATAAAGAAATTAAATTAGACTTTTATTAGAATTAAAATATGACACTGAAATGTAAATTAGACTTTCATATAAAGCCTCTTAATTAGCGTTTGTTACAAGTTTTAAAAAAACATTCCCGGGAATGCTGACATGAGAATAAAAGTTTCCCATATTTGATAAAAGTTTTAAAAATTTATTCCCAAGAAAAAACATTTCTTGTAATAAAATTAGGGAATAATAGTTAGAAAATTGAAAAAACTCTATTCCCATGTGTAAAGGTGGGAAAACTCTATGCCCGGGAATTTGATTCCCAGGAATATAGTTTGCCTGGGCATAAAACATTCCAGTTACCAAACGCCACATAAGTGTTTATATGTGTGCTATGTATGTTGTATGTTGTTAGAGTTTTGTCTTAGGAATGTTTTTGGGGTCAAGTAGGAGTTTCTAAGTGAAAAATCCCTTTCTGGTGCATGAGCATGGCCGTGCTCATGTTCAGCACGAACCCGTGCTCAAAGGCGTGCTCTTTGTCTGAGTGAGCCACGAGCACGGCAGTGCTCAAGGGGAGCACGGCCGTGTCAGAAAATAGGGCGCTATGACATGAATAGTGTAGACCCCGTGCTTAGTTGAGCACGGTCGTGCTCGGGGTGAGCACGGCCGTGCTCGGGGTCAGATGTTATATAAAGGAGTGTTTTAGGAGCGTTACGGGCACAACCCTTAAATTGGCACTTTTAGCAACCCTAATGTGATAGAAACCTCTCCCCTTTCCCTTCCCTTGAACCCTTCAAAGTTCCTGGAGTTCTTGAGTCCGTTTGGGAGAGAAGTCATGCGCGCTAGTGTCGATTAAGGTAACGTGGTCATCCCTCTGTTAATCTCTTATTCTTGTTTCTTGAATTTGAGATTAATGTTTGCCCTTTTATGTTTGGCCGAGGCTTGTGGAATTCGTCGAGCCGCTCGAGGGAACCAAAGTAGAGTTGCTTACGTTTGGCGTTAGTGGAATCTTCATACCAGGTATGGGGAGAAGGGATTAGTATAACATGTAGGCAATGAGGTAGCGTAAGATGAAGGGTTAACCCATGATCCTGTTGTGTGCTATTTGCCTATGATGTTTGTTTGTTATATGATTATCGATGTTTCTATATTATTGGCATGTTTAACTGTGAATTAGTAATGATGTTGCTTATGCCATGGATAAATGTTTGATTTGATGATGATGCTTATGCCATGGATGAACATATGCTTGATTGTAATGTTAATAAGACATTAAGGGATGCTGATAATGGCTATAAAGAATTAAGGGACAGTTCCCCAATGCTCATAAAACTTGAATCATAGTAGTGAGAGGCAAGGTTATTGCTTAATGGTATAGTCAAGACCCTAGGATTGATCCATGAGTGTCATAGGGATGTTGATAACCAAGAATGAATTAAAGGATTGACATTAGCGCCGGTGACATCTCTCCCAAACGGACTCAAGAACTCCGAAGGGTTCAAAGGAAAGGGAATAGGAGAGGTTTCTATCACACTAGGGTTGCTAAAAGTGTCAATTTGAAGGTTATGACTCGCAACCTTTAAAACCCACTTATATAAACTGTCAGACCCTGAGCACGGGGTCATGCTTGAAGGAGCACGGGGTCTGCAACATGTACGTCAAACACGTCCGATTTCTGACACGGCCATGCCCTCCTTGAGTACGGCTGTGCTCATGGCTCACTCAGCCATAGAGCACACTTTTGAGCACGGGGTCGTGCTGAACATGAGCACGGCCGTGCACATGTACCAGAAATGGATTTTTCACTCGAAAGTCCCACTTGACCCATTTTAAACACCCCTAAGGCATATCTAACAACCAACACAGCTTATAACTATATCATAAACACACATAGAGGCTTATATACATAAAACAGTGTGTTACATTAACCATTCAAATTTCATAAAATAAAAATGGTGAAAATATGATGGATTGACATGTCAGCAATTTGGATGAAATGGGGAGTAATGAAAATAGAAGCTAATCAATTATACTTTTTGAAATGGCAATGCTAAAACCTGCACTTCAGAAATTATATATTACAATAGATAATAGACATGTCACCTACTCACATTTAACACTCCACCCAATATTAAGTACGTACATCCCATAATTGATTCGTCACCTAAGGAATCTAAAGCAAAGCTACCTCATATATTTCTTATTTAAATATTTAAATATTCTACGGTTTCATCAATTCATTCAGGTGAAAAGAGAAGAGAGACAAAAAGTAAGTGAGTGATAGAGATAAACACATATGGTATCACATACGGTATAAAAAATTTGATGTTCAAATATCTTAAGCCATGATCAATTATGGGGTGTACGTACTTAATAATGGCTGGAGTGTTGAAGGTGAGTAGGTGACATGTGAGTACTAGTACTGCTGTTGGAGAGTGAGTGGAGGCACTTCTCATTTTGTGCGCTTTGCATTTCATAGAAGAAGCAATGGCCAAATATTTCACCATTCGATGCAATAGTGGCTCTGGAGTCTGGAGATCCTAAAGATTTTAAGATTGCATGGATACCTAACCTCAATTCCAATTCATAAAACCTGCAATTGATTCTAATAAGATGATTTTTCTGAAGACAACCAAAATTTCTTTTTTTTCCTTTTCTTATTCTCACTATCCATATTATCATTAAACAAAGCTTGCTCAACTTGGATAGAATTTAAATAAATTAATATTAATCTTTTACATGACTCTAAAAATTATGAAACTAGATTTTGCTGCGAGTTCATTGGACAAACCTTACATGCTTGCAGACAGATCTAATGCAGAAGCATGAAATGGGTAAACAATATAGGGATATGACTAACAGCATAAAGTCCAAAAAAGAAGTAAATCAGAAGTTAAGAGCTTATAGGCAATGCCACATATTATGAATAACACATCTAACATGCATAAGGTTACAAAAGAAAAACTGTGAGTAATTCATGTTAGAAAACATAGAAAATCTCAGATAGGCATAGCCATGTTTGGATTATCCTTATCCTTTTATTAACACCAGTTAGTTAACTGCCATTTCAGTTTGTTTATGTTAGTTATTCAGTTTTGTTGCTCTCTTGATCGGTTGTATGTATATATAAGAAAGTCATCTCAGAATTATTGATTCAATGAAAATTCATTCTTCCAGTAATCTTTTCTTGGGTTCTGAGTTTGATACAGATGTCGACAATACATTATTACTTATTATTTGATGGACTTGATGATTAATGGCAACATACAAGGAGCTTATATAATGAAAGCTCAAATTTATGGTGCACATTTACAGATGAAGTTATGGGATGTTTAAGAAAATAAACGTATTGCAGTGTTGATGAAGCACACGGGAGTTGTGAAATCCATGTCTTCTCATCCATCTAATGATGGTAATATTTCATTGACATTTTATCTACATCTCTGCGTTTCTGCACAACTCTGGATTTTCCACAACTGCAAAGTGATAAATTAGCAATTAATGTTCTTTAATCTCCAAACTTACGGATATTATTGTCTCTGGTTCAAGAGATCAATCCTTTCGTCTTTGGTACTTAAGATTTAACTCGTTTTGCTAAGAGTATGCAACTCCATATTCTTCTAGCATAGGGCACGTTGCATTTTTTTATTATTTGCAAAACTCCTGTAATGGTAAATATCTTGATCTATTAATCATTAGCTATTAATTGTAATTTATTAATTTAAAATTATTCTTATCTGGTTGTTTCACTAGTTCAACTGTTGTTGTCTTAAGGAGCACATCTTGCATTTCAAGCAAAACGAGTTAGGAGGGGCAAGGTTAGTTGCTTATAGTTTAAGTTCCTTTACATTTTGCAAACTAAATCTTTTTAACAACTCTAATATGTCAAGCTGCTTCCATGAGCATTACCTCTGTTCTTTGTCTCAAGGATCAGATTTCCATAGCCACTATATCGGGGTGGATAGGTTAGTTGGAAGTATTACTCATGAAAGTAAGCATTGATTTTTCTGATGCTTTTATCTAAATTAATTGATTTATCTATGCAATTGGTTCATTTCAGTGTGTTGAAGTTTTGGGACACTAGAAGTTTGAAAAGTTCTGTCACAGTGACATTTTTTTTTAACAAGCAAAATGGTATGCAAAGCATCACTATAGAATCTAACATCCAACTAGGTTGGCACCCTAAATCCTATCTATCATTTGTAGCATACCATGATATTATTAAAAGAAAAGGAAAAGGAAACACAAAATCATGGGGGGACATCAACCGAAACCCATGATGAAAAATCAACTAAATCTATAACTGGGAAGACCTATCCTATTTCGATTAAAGTCCCCTCTGATAAAATCTGGAATTGAATTCCACCGTGAAATACCAGAACTAGATCTACCATAAGTAGTTAGCCTATCTGCACAACAATTACCTTCTCTATGTATATGAGACACCAAAAATTTCATACTCCTAGTAATTAAAATACAATTAGACCAACGATTCCTGATTTTCCAAGGAACAATCCTCAAATTTTTAAAAGCAAGAATCACTAAAGTGGAATCACATTCTAAACATAGCTGCCTCCACCCTTTTTGATTTGCTATCTCTATAGCCATCATGGCTCCACATAGTTCAGCATACAGAGATGAAGCTCTTCCAAGATTAGCTGCATAACATCCTAAAACTGCAGCCTTGTAGTCACGAAAAATACCTCCACATGATGCTTGGCCCGAAGACTCCTTTGATGATCCATCAGAGTTACATTTTGTCCTGTAACATTGAGGAGGACACCCAATGATCTCCCTGATTATAGGAGCTTTGCTGGCGTGACAGGATATTTGAAAAGCTTTGAGGATACAAAACTCACTGATGGAAGAGAACATAGAACCATTTGAAAGATTTCCAACCATCTTAACTTGAGCAATGATCATGTTGATTAAAGACTTGATTGGAACAGACTTGCCATCAAATTTGCATCTGTTCCTACTGTACCAGATTCCATAAAGAACAAAAATAATTGCTGCTATTACAACATCTTTAACTTGAGAGCTCCAGCTTCTTCTACATGTAGCCAGCAGACCATCAATTGTGCTATGATCAATAGCAAAGTTTAAAATGTAGCTAAGTCAGGACCACATTTTTGAAGCAAAATGACATTGCAAAAAAAGGTGATCTGAGGATTCTTCTGCACAACCACAATGGCAGCATACAGAATCTACTGCACACCCTCTTTTTCGAAGGTTCTCATCAGTTGGAACTCTTTGATGAATGATTCTCCATAATAGGAAGGACCTTGATGGAGGAATAACAGAATTCCAAACTAAGGAAGCCCATGTGCAGGATTTTAGAACTGGATTGAGGAAAGAATATGCTTCCTTGAGGGACAAGCTACCATGCTCAGTATTACACCAAACAAGGCAATCCCTTGTAGGAGTTGATGGAATGACTACAAGCTCGATTTCTGCTACAATTACAGGAACTCGTCAGCCAGAAAACTAGGAATGTTCCATCTACCATTTTGGATAAATTCAGTGACTGCGGCTTTCAATGAGGAACACAAAGAATCAAGAAAATTCAAAGATTGAGCAATTGGCTTTGAAAGCCATCTATCATTTCAAAAATTGATTGTCAAACCATCTCCAAGCTGCCAAGAAGTATTTTTTACCACAGTAGGGTAAAAGGTCTTCAGGCTAGACCAAATTGAGGATTGTATGTATGAAGAGAATGGAACAGATTTCCTCAAGTATCTAGCTCTCAAGAACATAGACCATTGATTCTCAGATGAGATCATTTCCCAGCAGAGTTTTATCATTGCTGCAGAGTTAATGGACTTGATTGAACTTAGTCCTAAACCATCATCTTCAATGGGCTTACAAACTGAGCACCATGAAACTGTTACAATCTTTCGGACAGCAACATCACCAAACCAAACAAAGTTTTTCATCCAAGTATCCAGCAATTTTAACAAAGAAGATGGCCAAGCATAAATGTGGAAACTATATGCTAGCATACCATGGATAATGGATTTAATTAGTTGCACTCTACCCATGATTGAGAGTAGGGAACCTTTCCAACTAGACAGCTTCAACTGAATTCTATCCATCAAATGCTGAAAATAGACTCTCTTAGGCTTCCCCTTGAATATTGGAACTCCCAAATACTGGAAAGGGAAAGTTCCTGAAGAGAATCCCAGCAATGCTCTAGTGTCGGCTATTCTTCTAGCAGTCATGTTACCAGGATAGATTTTACATTTCTCAAGACTCAAGAACTGTCCTGAGGCATCAGCATAGTCTTTGAATAAGAACATCAGGTGCTGTAACCCTCTTTTTAATCCGCTACAGAAGACAACTATATCATCAGCATAGAGGGCATGAGATGGTGTGCAAAATCCTCTAGGACTATGCATAGGTTTAAGGAGACTATCATGCATCAAGGCTGAAATTCCTCTGCTTAACACATCCTCGGCGAGGCAAAAAAGCAAAGGGGAGAGAGGATCTCCTTGCCTCACCCCTCTTGAACAAGCAAAAAATCCAACTACATGACCATTCACCATAAAAGATAGTCTAGCAGATTTTAAGATTGTTGATATCCAATTACAGATCTTGCTTTCAAAACCAAAAGAAGAGATTTGTTATAAACTTATAATTGAACTGTGCTGTAAAGTGGCAGTGTTTTTGTTTCTTTATACTGGGCAGGAACTTACAAATTAATGTTCTAGGATAAATTGAACCTTGATAATAAGTGTAATAAGGGATATGCACTCAATATTCACCGTAGTACCCTTGAAAGAGTTAAAATGTTCAGTTGTATTAAGCTTTTCATGTCAGCAGGGTGTTTGAACAGTGTTGATTTTCTAACTGATTTTTATTACATGTTGGATGGCTTGAAATGTTTACTGTCTTGAGTATCTTGACAGTATTTTTTATTGTCATTTCATGAAAGATTGCATGGTACAATAAAAATAAAAAGAAAAAGTTATGATATTTTTCTAATCACAGTTAAAGCAACCACAGAAATTTCATAGACCAGTTGTTTAACCTTTTTTACTTAACTTGAAATACTAATGACCCATGATTTGAAACTGAATCCAACTGTAAAGTGTTATTATTATTGGTTTGGTTCAATCTCTCCATGACATAATACTATATCAACTATGCAAAATTTCAGTTTCAATTACATAACATTATCGCAAGTAACATCTTGTAAATCATGATAAATTAATAGAGCTTGAATTAAGCATTGTAGATACCGATGCTACATATCCTTTCAAGAAATCAAATAAAATCTAGCTAGTTTTTCATTTAACAGAGAAGAAAGCCTCACGAGAGGAAGAGAGAATTCTTCAGCTTTCTATTTGTTTAGCTTGAATTGCTTAATCCATTCCACGATACTATCATGCCTTTTAGGGCTTGTTTGGTGGTTAGGATAGGATAAAGGCGGATAAGATAAGAGAGTAGGATAGGATATAAGCAGGATAAACTGTTATCTCATCCGACATTTGATGTCCACCAGATAACCAACTAGAAAGCATTATAATTTTTGTATGAATTTTAAAATTTTTGTTTTTATTCTAAATGTTTTCATATTTTATTAGATTTTAGTTTTTTTTATAATTTTTATTTTTTAAATTATATAAAAAGACAAAATTATACTTGTGATAAAATTACATATATTTTTTTAAAATATTGTCTAGCTTAAATTGATTTTTATAATTTTAAATATTCATTTTTAGTTTTTAGTTTTTACTTTACATATAGTTAAATTATTAGAATAATTTTTTATTTTTTTAAAATAATATAAAATAACAAAATTAGCCTTGTGACAGAATAAAATAAGTTTTAAAATTAATTAATAATAATTTTATTATTTTAAATATTTTTTATTTTATTTTATTTTTTTGGTAACCATGTTATATTTTATTATACTTTTAAATTATTATTTTACTATACTTTAATAATGTTGTTTGGTAACCATGTTATATTTTATTAATAATGCTGTTTGATTATTGATGAGAAATGTATGTGTTTGACATTCTTTACTATGATTTCAGATACATTAAGCTTTCATTAGGATTTAGGGTTGAATCTTTTGTATTTATCATGCGTAATTGATAATTGATTGATGTCATTGTAAACTTAACATCTCGTAGTAGTGATCCCGGAATGATAAGCAAATTCTTTTGGACTAACAGCATGCTTCAGTATTCGGTATTAAGGGAGTATTTTATTTGGAGTGCAGTAACAGAGTGCTGTTAAATAAGTTTCTTCATTCAATGCTTTGTTTACATGATTATAATTGGTAAGAAAATACTATTAAGTTTAGTTCTTAAATTTATTTGGGTGGGTGTTCATTGTTAACATAGGTTTAGGTTTCTTCAACCATTAGTCTCTCGAAGCAATTTGAAGGATGGTTTGGTATAAACTGGTGGGCTGGGAGAACATTAATTGTACTTTTGACAACGCTTGCTATATTTGCACCCCTGGCAAGCTATGAGCGAATTGGTGAGTGTTATTCCTTTAATTGAAGTAAAAAAATTGTTAGTTTAATAGCAATGATCCTAATTTTACTACAATATGTTCGAATAGTGCCTCTCTTATCATAATTTCATAATAGCAATGATCCTTAATTTACTAGAATATGACTGAAAATGAATATACATACTTTTAACAACAAATTATCTTATTATTTTCAAAACTTAGTCTTGTTATACTCCATATGAATAGCAATTGGTTGGATATGATTTCTTGAGTACAAAATTTTATGCTACTCATTACTTTCACTTTATCTTTTTTATTACAGGGAAATATGATAAAGCTGTTAATTTCAACAACCCAATGGGGCCGGGTGGGTGTTGCTCATGCATCTACACAATGTACTAGCTGATTTTACAGTGCTTAGTTCTTTAGCACCCTGGTAACATTATAAGCTAACCATGAAGAAGCAACAAATATATGATCATATAATTGGTAATTGAATGCAACATTTATGAGTCTGAAGCATTTATCTTCTGATAGACGAGAGGAAGTAGAGAAAACTGAATTTCAGAATTGAGATTTTCATAGAATCATTGTAGTTACAAAGGGAGGTATATATAGGTTACTGTATCAACTGTTTACAGCTGGTGCAGTTGGACAACTGTCATAACTGATTGTGCTGACTCAGCACATATCAGTTATGCAGTCCATTACAAAACCTACGCTACTGCTGAACTTAGCTAGCCTAAACTCTACTCTAGTAGCCTCCCCTCAAACTCAAGGTGGTTGCTGTGAAGGGACCACATTGAGTTTGGTTATCAAGTCAATGAATTTGGAGGAGGAGAGTGGCTTAGTGAGGGAGTCAGCTAACTGGTCTTCACTTGGCACATGCACAACTGAAATTGTTTTGGACAGAACCTTCTCCATGACAAAATGGATGTCTAACTCCATATGCTTGGTACGAGCATGGAGAATGGGGTTATGAGCCAAGGATACAGCACTATGGTTGTCACAGAATAGTTGTGGTGCAGTGAAAGGGACCTTGAGTTCAGTAAGTAGGGATTGAATCCACATTGTCTCAGTTGTACAGTTTGCCATGCTCCTGTACTCAGCCTCTGTGCTAGACCTGGCCACAAGAGGCTGGTTCCTGGAGCACCACGATACCAGGTTTGGCCCAAAGAAGATGCAGGATCCCGAAGTGGACCTTCTGTCATCAGGGTCACTGACCCAATCCGCATCACAATAGGCATGAAGAGTGAAGGGTGTGGAGAGTAGGGCTGGTCTGAGCAATAAACCATACTCCATTGAGCCCTTGAGATACCTTAGGATCCTCTTAACTGCCTGCCAATGAGAGTCCAGGGGTGCTGCCATGAATTGGCACACCTTATTCACACTGTATGCAATGTCTGGCCTAGTGAGAGTAGCATATTGTAGAGCCCCAACCACTGACTTGTATAGATGAGGATCAGAGACTGAGTCAGTGCCAAATCTGGACAGTTTGCTATTACTGACCATGGGTGAAGAAATGCCTTTTGCATCAGTCATATGGGCTTTTGAGAGAAGATCTTTGATGTATTTGGTTAGAGTGAAAAGCAAAGCTCTAGTAGGCAGGTGTTTTACCTCAACTCCTAGGAAATAATCAAGATTCCCAAGCTCTTTAAGAGCAAACTCAACATTCAGTTTATGTATTAGATCCTAGACTTGAGTGACTGAGGACCCAGTGATGATTATGTCATCCACATAGACCAAGGCATAGAGAGTGGTTGTCCCATTTAAATAGATGAAAATAGATGGGTCACATCTGCTGGTTGTGAACCCATACTGCAACAGTGCTGCAGTCAATCTCTCATACCAGGCTCGGGGAGCCTGTTTGAGGCCATACAAGGCCTTGTGCAGCTTGCAAACTAAGTTCTTATCCTTGTGCTCAAAACCTGGAGGTTGCACCATGTAAACCTCTTCACTGAGAATGCCATTTAGAAAGGCATTGTTCACATCAATTTGACGGATAGCCCATTTGTGTGTGAGGGGCCAAAGTTAGAATAATCCGGATAGTCACAAGTTTCACAACTGGTGAAAAGGTCTCATGAAAGTCAAACCCTTCTTGCTGATGGAACCCTTTGGCCACAAGCCTCGCTTTATATTTATTGATTGTGCCATCCGAGTTTTCCTTAACCCTAAACACTCACTTACAGCCAATAGCTTTCCAATTGGAGGGTAGAGGAACTAGGGACCAAGTCTTATTCTTTAAGAGAGCATTGTGCTCTTCTTTCATTGCAGCCAGCCATGAGGGACTGGCCAAGGCCTCTTTGACAAAAAAGGGTTCAACATGACTGAGATAGACACTAGGAGGGAGACTTCCTGTTTTGGATCGAGTAAGCATAGGGTGATTATTAGTGGGAGGAGGAGATGAAGGAGATGAGGAAGAGGAGAGAGTTGGAGACACAGAATGGGATGCTGGTGCAGGAAATACAGTGCCAACAGCAGGGGATAAGGAAGTATGTGATGCCTCAGAATGTGTGGGAGTTGTGCAGGAGATAAGGAAGCAGCAGGGGACAGGGCTGTGCCTTGAGTGGGTGAGGGAAGTGGGGAATAGTGGTTTAGAGGAGTGGCAAGCAAGGGAGAGTAAGTTGGAACAGGAATGGTTGCAGGAAAATTAGTTGTAGGAGGTTGAGAAGGAGAAAAGGTGGGAGAAGGAAAGAGTTTGGGATAGGGGTAGGTGATCTCATTGAACAAGACATCCTTAGAGATGTAGATCCTGCCACTTGGAGCAAGGCATTTGTGACCTTTGTGTTGTGGTGAGAGGCCAAGATAAACACATTCTGAGGATCGGAACTGAAGTTTGTGTTGATTGTAGGGTCTAAGAAAAGGAAAACAGGCACATCCAAATACTCTTAGGGTAGAGTAGTCAGGTATGGATCCAAAGAGAGCATGAAAGGGAGAGGAATGTGTGGTTAGGGCTGTTGTTGGCAGTCTATTGATCAAGTACACAGCCTGAGTGAAACTGTGATCCCAAAATTTTAAGGGAAGGGAAGCATGAGAAAGTAATGTGAGGCCCATTTCAACTATCTGTCTGTGTTTTCGTTCAACTGTTCCATTTTGGTGAGAGGTGTGGGGACAAGTTAAACGATGTATGAATCCCAAATATTTGGTTAATTCAGTTCATTATATGGTTAATCACGTGTAAATATTTGGTTAATTCATGATGACCTATTAATCATATAAAAAACTGAATTAACTAGATATTTGCCTGTGATTAATATTTACATGATTATGGAAAATAAGCTTCATATAACACATTAATCATATAATGAACTGAATTAACAAAAAATTTATACATGATTAACCAAGGTGTCAACTTTAGGTGTCAAACTCAGGTGTTCACCTATCATTACTCAATAATTAATTGCAGTAGAGATTGTCATTTCATTTGTCACAACTTTCAGATTACTCTTCTCCTCCTAGAAATATCCTACAAATATCTTCTAGATATCATGATGAACTTGATTAGAGATTTCTGCTTGATTATTCTTCTCCTCCTGAAACACTTTTGTTTTATCCTTTACACGTAGTTTTGCTCACGGGTGAGCACTCTGAATTTTGTTGTGATTGTACCATGTGCTTGTTGAAATAATAGTGGCATTTGAAGGACTAAACATTGTATTAATGGAAATTGAAAACTCTATTTAACCTTATAATGGATACTTAAGACTAGGAGTGCTTTGTTCATAATCATAAATGAAACGGGTCACCTACCTACTGATGTGGACTTGCACGCCCCACTTCCGCATTGCATTACAGCTGCTTCTTCCATTGGGTTGATCTTCTTGTCCAAAATGAACTTAATGTCAAAAAAAATAACTCATTCAAATACAGGGTAATTACATTATGTGTGAAATCTTAGATTTACAAATAAAGATTATTCTCTACCCTTAACATAACATTAACTTTAGTTTCAATTTGAGTGAGTGGTTTTGTTTTTGGCTTCTCAAAGTATCCCGCGCACGCAACTATGGAGACTAGTCCCTCAAAATACTAGGCGGCATTGAAGGGCTGACATCTCTTAACCAGGTTTTCTATGGTAAAGTGAGTGTTTGATATGCAATGCAAGGAAATGGACCCCTGCATACACAAGCAAATTAACACACGTGCACACAGTTATACTAGTGATTTTCACCAGAGAATTTGATCGAAAGGAACAATTTTATAGCTTTTGATTTCTGTTTTCCTTATTGGAGCTAACCAAGCACACAGTCCTTTTCACTAAAGATACAAATCCTACGGAGATCATTGATTGAATTTTGTTTTTCAGTTAGCTATACACTGAGGAATTAGTAAGTGCTTGTCATTTTGAATATTCTTGTTGAAGAAAATCTTGTTCCTGACTCTAGTTAGGGTTAGCAATTAATCAGCTGTGTAGCTTATATTTATAATAGAAACCTAGGAGTCTTGAAAGTTTGCATCAACATTGGCCGCTCTACACTATAAACTGATGCTGATTGGTAAAAAAAAATAAAAATTTAAAGGTCATTTGGAGTCTTAGAACTTCAAAACAAAGACATGGCCCTAATGAAAGGTACGAAACAGATCAAAAATCATATACTCTATACAACTCAGCATATATATCTGTAAAAAAGAGACAATAATTTAAATCATGTTTGGGTACAATTATCCTTCAACTGATGTTCAGGTTAATTTGTCTTGCAAGGCAATCCATATATTTCTAGCTTTTGTTTATTTATTTTCTTTGCCAAAAGTAGAACAAGTTTTCAAAAGTTTAATCCATTTTGCAGCTATGACTCCTTCACATCATTGTGAGAGAAATTATATTTATAATAAAATGACTAGATTTTATTAATGAAACCAGACATGTGGTCTGGCTAATTAACTAGAGAAGTCACATGTAAAACTAGACAACAAAGAAAGATAAGGGCTACATTTATATAAATGTAAAATTTTGTTGTTTCAATGTTTTTTTTTTATTTGATTAGTTTCTTAATTACCTTCATAGATTTACCAATTACCATTGTGCAATTAGAGCTTAAGCACAACCTGCTTGGCTTTGATGTAGGTAGTAATTTTCCTTATTGGCTTTGATGTGGATACTATTTTTCCTTTTATTTGATTTGTTTGATAGATTGTTTTGATGATACTTCTTTCATTGCATGTTAAAAGCGGATGATTTTTGAAGCTTATATGGTTTTTTGAACCATAAAGATTTTTATCCTTATATGGTTTCCTTTTATTTGATTAGTTTGGTAGATTATTTTCATGATGCTTTTTTCATTGCCTTTTAAAAGCCACTAATGTTTTGAAAAATGTAGCAAGCAAGAAGCTGCTCAATTTGCTGGCTAGAACAGTAAGATTTTATACTTTCTGCTACTGTAAGCAATATGTTTTATACACATGGTTATTATGGTTCTTTGACATATTTGCATAGGATGCGAACTGTGAAAGCCTTCTCTGGTTTTTTCGATTGTATATTCCTTGAATTTTATTTTAAAATAACCAGAAACTTCAATATATTTGTTGGTGATTTGAGTCCCGTGGTCACTGATGCAACTTCATTTGCATGCTCCTCAGCCACTAATTCATAGCACATTTGGTAGGAGTGGATTTAGAGTATATAAACTCTTTGATCTGGATGTATAAAATATTCTTTGTAATTAGTTTTCATTATCTAAGTAATTACCATTCTGCTATAGAACTGCAACATGGTGATACAAACTACCATATGGATATGTTAGTTGGGCTTGCCAATATGAGGGCTCATAATTATCGCATTCCTGAGGTTGACATAAAAAATATCAATATTTATTCTGAATTATTTGACAAATAATCTTTATTATTAAAAGGAAGGCAAGTTCCAACAATAGTCTCAGTGTCCATTGTGACATTTCACCTTTCCTGGAAGAATGCACGAAACCCTTCCCTTCCTCTCACCATTTTCTTCGGTTGGGGAAGCTTCTTTCTTCCTCCCTTTCACGGCTCTGTCTTCGTCATTTTTGGGTTTTTATACATGGGAGCGGGATAGAGAGAAATAGGGGTAGACGAGGAGGAGGAGGAGGAGGAGGAGGAGGAGGAGGAGGAGGAGGAGGAGGAGGAGGAGGGGGATAGGGTGGATGGCAGCGGGACGACGAAGAAGAGGGAACCGTTGTCAGAGACGGGCGCTCAGGACGTGCCGTTGCCGGAGAGAGTCATTATATCCGACGAGACGACGGAGAGGACGCCACTCATGTAATTACAAATTTATATATTTTGATGAGATAAAAGGCAAAAGAATATTTCTTATATAGCATGCAGGTACTACAAGCAAAATTCTAATTATTATGAAGTACCCAAGAATGCAAGTATCAAAACCGAAGAATTCAGTGGGTAAATTATTAATTCTTAGATACTTTTGTAAGAGATTGATTTATAAGTTATATTATGGCTCAAGGTGTTTTTAATCAGAAAGCATATAATAAGCAAACTTGTTTTTGAAATGAGTTGGTTTTAAAAGAAAAAGATTTTAACTTTAATACATCTATTATCAAATTTTTTTTTAATGGTTCTATAAAGAATTATATTTTTTTTGTATTAAATATTAAGTGTTCAAATATTTTCAATCAAGTTTTTAAATCAATTGCCATGAAATACATACATGTCTTGCCTGTTATCATTTGAATCAAAATCTCCAGCAATGCACATGCGTGACTTTGGCTATTCCTTCAAATTGCATTTAGTGCAATTGGATTTGAAATTTTATAAAATTAATTGTCATATTCGTTCACTTTTTTTTAATGCAATTCAAATTGGCTTTAAGTAAAATGATGATGCAATATCTCTCAATGGCTCCTGATTCTTCTTTCAAATAGCAAAACCAATTTAATGGGTATTATTTACTATTAATTGTATCACCAGAATCTTAGTGCATTTCATTCACATTATATGCTAATTTCAAATTGAAGTCCAACGATCAAATTGCATTATTGCCCAGCCTCAATTACATGTTTCACACGTTTCTTTTCTATGGAAATTAAATGTTTTTTTTATAGCAAAAAATATCATGTGTATTAAATGAATTAAAACCATGTGCCTGGATATATTAAAATGCTGCAACGTTCATATTATTATTGGCTTTTAAAAGGGAAAGAGATTTGCAGCTTAAAACACACATACACGCGAGACAGTAGAAAAACATTTTTGTGTGTGACCAGTTTCGTTATTATTTTTATTCTAAGCTTTTGCTAAAATTCTGAAAACACTTTGAGCCATCACTAATACTTCTTGATCAATTTCATAGAACTTCAATTTGTAATATCTGCATTAGTTAGAGTGTTTCAAATTTCTTCTACTTCTTGTTGTATCAACTCTATAGGGTGAGGTATCCCGAGGTTAAGGGTGATGTATCCCTCTGATTAGAAGGTGAGGTATCCTTTTATGGTAAAGGATGGGGCATCCCTTTGTTGTACAACTTTAGGCTCAGAAGCGTGGGTGAGGTATCCCGGAGACGCGAGGGAGGGTGCTAGAGTTTGAGGCTCTTACACGTGGTGGGTGAGGTATCCCAAGAGGCGTGGTTAGAGTGCTCTGTTGTGTACAAAGGTTACAAGCACCAGTTTATAAGCTTGTTTATTAGTGGAAGAAAATCCCACAGGTGGAGTGGGGACTGGACGTAGGTCACTGGCGGTGGGTGGCTGAACCAGGATAAAATCCTCGTGCAAGTATTCTCTTCCTTTCTCTTTTAAATTATTTATGTTATATATTCGTTTACATGATTAATTTTGTTAAAGAAAATAATTTTTGAAAAATCCGAAAGAAAATTTAGACTCAATTCACCCCTCCTCTCTTGAGTCGAAGCCACCTATTCCAACAACTCATCCGCCCTATCCCATGGTTGTCTTCATCAACCCCGCAGCGGCGGCCGTCTCGGTCCAGTCCTTAAGGAGTGCCTCCAGCAACTCATGAGTGAAGAACAGGTCGTCGTTTTCTTTTCTTCTTCCCCTTCGTTATCGAAATTGCTAATGCACGTTTAGAATTATTGTTGCTTTATCATTTGAGCTGATTTCTATCTAAATAAATGTCACTGAACAGAGGAAATCATAGATATTATTTTGTATGAATTGGAGCTATAGTAAGACAGATAGGTGCTAAACTGATTATGAAAAAACGAAGTATCATTTTGAAGGATTCTAATTCTATTGTTGAAAGCTAGAAAGTAGACACTAATCACTAATCATTATCCTCTGTTATATTTTCTTTAATGTGTATTCTATTTGGTCCTTCTAGGATATTCTCACACACATGAGATCCAAGTTATTTGAACAAGTTAGGAGCTTTACTTCATTTTGCATTGTTCATTGTAATCATTATATTAGTTTTTTGTTCCTTTATCCCTCTTTGAATCCCGGAAGTATGGATGCTCTTAGTAGGAACTAAAATGGGAGGATTGGTTTGGAAATGAGTAAAAATTGATAAGTATTGAATATTAAGATGTGATGCATGTCTTAATATACTGTCAATTTTGTTTCTCTCTTCCATTCTTCCCATGTATTTTAAATTTCAGTGTTTGAGGTGACTCACCTACTATATATTTTGTTTCTTTTCCTAAATTTTTGTTGTTTTGCCATTATATGTTTTAATGTTTTGTACAACAAATATTTTTATACAAGTATTGGATCCTGTTTTCTGACATCTTATTCTAAATGGTTAAGAAGTATATGTTTAGATTTGTTCAGAGACTTATTTTTACGTCTTTTTTAAATGCACTTGCAGGTTTTTCTATTTTTAGCTGCTGAGTACGAAACCTCTAACAAAAAGAAAGGTGCTTCCAGTTTTTGCAAACGCTGCATTGTCAATAATATCTTGACAATAATATCTTGAACTAAAATCACTTGGCGAGCTATGTCCATTAATGTACAACATGTCCATTTTTCGTCTTCGTCAATGCAGCATCACTACAGTAAAATCTCCTTTTAGTGGCAATTATTTAGTGGCTATAAAGCAATTACCACTAATTCTTTTTCTAAACTTAAATTTTGTTGACTAATAAATATTAGTCATTAATAAGTTATCTTATACCAACTAATCCCACTTTCATCAATATTAGCAAGAATCGATCTTCGTTCGCGCCAAAATTTTACTCTCTGAACTAGGGATGTAAATGGGGCGGGATAGGTATGGGTAGTAGTCCCCCACTCCCCACCTCGCTGAAAGAAATTCTTACCCGTCCCCGCCCCATATCCGTGTGGGTATCCATCTTGCGGGTTTTAAACAAATTTAGTAATATTTGTGGATATCCATGGATATCCATGAATATTATAACATCTCACAAAATTGAGAGTAAGAGGGACTTTTTTCTGGAGTGTAGTGTGAGAGTGAAAGAGACTTTCTGAATTGGAGAGAAACGGGCACGCAAAATTGAGAGTAAAAACAGAGAGGGAGGGCAGGATGGTTGATGTGTAGCTGCGAAAGTTAGAAATAAAACAAGAGTAGATGTGTGCGTGTGTGTTCACACGTGCGTGCGTGAAGTGGGTAGCTTAGTAATAGTATATTAGCGGGTGCGGGTATCCGCGGGTATGGATACCATGTTACCCGTCCCCGCCCCATTAATAAATGGATAGATGAAATATCCATTTAATTTATCCGTGGGTACCCATTAAGATATCCATTTTCTATCTGTTGCGGATACTATCCACGGGTATCCTCGGGTATGGGTAAAATTTACATCCCTACTCTGAACTTACTCTAAACATTCTCCAAACTTTCCTCTAAACAAACATTCTGAAGCTGCACTTTGAACATTCTATCAATCTCACTCTCTAAATCTTCCCTTTTCTGAACCCTAGATTCTCATTCTGTTTCTCTCTCACCCTTCCACAATCGCTCCAATCTCCACCTTCGCTCCCTCTGTTTCTCGCCACAATCGCTTTGCTCAGAAATCACATCATTTAGGTTAGCTTTCTCACTCACTCACTATCTCCATCAATATATATCCATGTTTCTATCAATGTTTTCTGTTGTCTGGTGATTGAATTGAGTAGGTGTTTGAATCATAGAGTTAGTTCTGGTGAAAAGCTTGATTGTTGGATTTTTGTCAATTTTTTCTAAATTTTTATTTTGGATCTAATTTTTTGGTTTACTCAGAAATCGCTTTGCTCAGAAGTCACATCGTTCTGGTGCTTTTTGTCAATTGTTGGTTTGCTCGATCTAATTTTTATTCACAGTGAATCATGATAATGTTATCTATGGATGTGAGGAACAGAAGAATTGTCTTCGCCAGAGGTTGGTGGCGGTGGAGACGCAACAATCATCACTGTGACTGTCAATGTGACAAAATTGAATTCATTATTTCTTTGGGACAATTTTTTCAATTTGAATTATTTGTTTCCACTAATTGATATCATTCGGGGCATTCATGAACCACTGCAAGTGTAAAAGCAAGTTGTGATATTTTGAATTTTGATCACTAATAGCAAATTTAAGCAAGACATAACTACACATAGATGCTATAACAACATCGATCCTACATGTTAACAATAGCATGTGTATATGTCAACAACCACTCATTCTTACACCTAGCTACATGAAATCCCCATCGAGCTTAGTTTGTCTTCTACATAGTTCTTAAAAGATCCATGAGAAATATATTGAAGAAGAATCAGTTTGATTTATTTCTAATGATCTATGAGAAAACCAGAAGTTGAGGATATATATGGCTGCACCCTTTCTCCTTGCTGAGATCTGTCTTCTATTTTGTTGCAGTCTGCGAGGAAGCACAAAGCCAAAGAAATCATCTCAAAGCCAAAGAAGCTGCATAATACTTAATATACTGTCTAAACTAAAATATAGTAACTAATAGATATTAGCTGGTGTAAAACTATGTTTGGCTGACAATTAAAGTAAATTACCCATTTTCATTCATTAAGGAATTTTCTTTTGTTCATTCGGAGATACGTCTATCGCTGTTGCTATTGATTCTTGAAATCTGTTCATATTTTATTCTTCTATCGTCTATTATTTAACATGTGACTTGTGAATTGAATCCTTATTCTTGATGTTACAAAACAAAGAAGGATCTTGTTACTTTTCTCGCTATGTTCCCACTCAATAATTTACAAATGCCATTGTTGTGATGTGATAGGTGTAAGATTGAAGCAAACTTGCCTGATTGTCAGAGCCATGGAGAAGATTTGCCACACATGCATTTTCTATCTTATGTTCTGGAATGTAAGTTATGTGGTTATTTGAAAATTGTTGATCCATAGTCATTAACAACAATGGAATAATGTTTTAGTTATTATATTAAGTTCTACCTTTTTTTGGAGGACTTGTTTACACCTTTTTTTTGGAGGACAAGTGGGAAGGCTGCTGCTATGGGTCCCTATTAGATGTTTTCTTCTTTTAGTTTTTGTTTACAAAATTATGTAATATTTTGTTGTGTGTGTGCTGAAACCAAAAGAAACCTATTGAAGTATCAGAGGCTGAGTGATTTGAACAGGGTGTTATGCTTTTAGCAAAGAGGGTGTGAGTGCTTTGTTTTATTTTCAGATTTTGGATGTATTAACTCATAAAGCTAGGCCTATATATCAATTTGTTTGTGCTAAAATGAAGGCTATGCATGCAATTACTTTTCACTTCAAGGATTCTGTTTTGACTTCATGGTGCATGACTAATGACCTCTGTTTAGGACTTAGGCAAACCAGAAACTATTTTGAAGGCAGAAGTAGGTACCCATTTGGCTTTCATCTCTTGTGATCAAGGTGCAAGATCTGCCACAAGTCAGTATCAAGTATTTTGTCAATTGGTGTATCTAGCTAGCAAGTAATCTAGATTACTTTTTTAGTTATTAGTTCAGTGTTTTTAGTTAAGTTTGGAATGGTTTTCTTAATTCTACATGCTTACAGTATTTTGTAGGCCACATTGAAATCTTGAGAACCACAACAACTGAGTAGCATCTGCAGTGTTATTTTTTCTTTTGGTGTGTCAATGAGTTCACCATAGTAATAACATGGTTTTTATGTTTTCCTTTTATACTTCACATCGATGAATCATTTTAAGAATTCCAAACTGTTGTGCAGGTGAACAATGCAGGAATCAATGGATTCAATACTGATGACATGGTCAGTGGGCATGTTTTCTCTACTCTATGTGGGAGTATTGATCTATATAAAGCCTCTGAAAAGGATTTGGGTTTCCTATGAATGCAGGTGGAATCAACAATTAACTGGGTTAAATTCTTAATTATTGGATTTTGATGTCAGCCCAACTTACAGAATGATGGATTTTATTTTAGTCATAATGGAGTTTTTTCAAAAGCCACAAGTTGAACTTGATGGCAAGGCATGTGCTGCTGTTGGACAAAGCAGTCTTATGGCTCTTTATGATACTTTGTTTAGTCAGGTAATTGCAATAGTCTTAAATTCATGTTCATTACTGAACTAGCATTTTATGCTTACATACACCTAGTGTTGTTAATGCCATTTCATTTTTAGTTATTTCCTGATTTTTGGATAGTTCGTATTGTTGTGTTTATTCTTCTCTCTACCTGTCTTGTGTAACACCCTGTTTTTCAGAATATTTTATTTAAGCTGGTTGTATTAAGTTGGATTTATCGTTTAAGGGCTTAGTGGGATTTTTGGCTAAAAGTCCCTTCTGGTACATGAGCACGTCCCTGCTCATTAGCCAGCAAGCCCGTGCTTAAAGTCAGAAGCGTGTTTCTGATTTTAAGTTGAGCACGACCGTGCTCAACAGGGAGCACGCCCGTGCTCAATGCGTGGACCGCGTCTCGTGACGTAAGTGGAGCACGACCGTGCTCAAGGGAGAGCACGACCGTGCTCAGGTCCGGAAGTTATATACGTGAGCAGAATCGAGGGTTAACGTCATAACCCTATTTGTGACGGCTGGTACTGCTCTGTTGCGGCCAGAACTCATCCGTTCTGTATTTTTCCCTTTTTCCAGCGTTGTAGAAGGACTTTGAAAGCCGGTTGAGAAGCTGATTCGTCCGTGGTAGTCTGGAGGTAATGGTTCCCTCTTCCCTATTGGTTTCCTTTTCAGATTTATGATTGGGAAATTAATATTGGTGTGTTTCCTTTGTTTAAGACATAGTTGAGGTTGAACCGGATAAAGAGGAGGAACCAGATTACTATTCGGTGTTGGGAGAGCTACCTTCAATCCAGGTATGGGGAGAAGGTAGTATATTCATAGGCTTGGGGTTAGAGTAGAGTAAGGGTTCCCATAACCCAGTTTGTTGTGCAACTATCTGTTGATATGTGTTACTTTTTTTTTGATAACATGCTCTGGTTGGCATTATGATTTTTATGCTTTCTGTTCATATGATGATTATGTTGATTGGTTGATATGAACATGAATATGTTGATGATTATTTGGTTGATGCCAATGCTGTATGAATGCTAATGTTAACGCTGTTGTTCAACTCTTAAAACGTGTTAAAAATGGACTTAGGATGTTAAGTGATCAAATCCTTAAAATCGGTTAAGTATCAGCCTCTGTTCCTGCCCAGAACAGCACTGTCGCGCGTTGAGCACGACCGTGCTGAACAGGGAGCACGACCGTGCTCCCAGTTGAATTCTGGGAAGATGGCCGCGCTGTTGAGCACGGCCATACAGGACAAAGAGCACGATCGTGCTGCTGAGCACGACCGTGCTCATTAAGAAGCACGACCGTGCTTCACTTACAGGGGAGCACGCCCCTCACGTGCTTAAGCACGACCGTGCTGGGTTACGAGCACGACCGTGCTCAACCCACTGTGACAGAACAAGATTAAAGGACTTAAGGGGTTTTTAACCCCAATTCCCTATGATGATAACTGGTTAGACAACTTGGTCAATGTTATTAAAGATAATTAAAGATGATGAGATGGTGAGATGTTAAGTCGATACCCTGTTGGGTGCCGCAAGCAGATGAGTTGTGCCTTGGTGCTTTTTGGCCAAGGAGGCCTTGACCCCACGGTTTGGGTCTAAGGTGTTGTTGTTACGTACCTTGGTGGCCGAGAGTTTGCCCCAGGTACTGCGGTTGATTCCGCTTAAGTCCTCAGGTAGATTCCGCGAGGCAAGTTGGTGCGGTTGATCCCGCTGTTACCTTCGGTCGATCCCGTTGGAGTTATGGAGGTGGTGTTGCTGTTGTTGTTGTGTTGCATACGCATTGCATCGGAGTTGTTGTTTAGGGATGTTCGACATAGGGGAGATCGTCCTAGAGTACGGCGATCCGGCCATCCACGGTTGGAGTAGATTCTCCTAGCACCCCCGTGACGAGGCATTCGTTGGTTTGATGCGTTGGCTATCCAAGGAGTAGATTCTCCGGCGTTGAGTAGATTCTCAATGTGGATATGTAACTCCGAAGTCGTTCATCCCGAGTTTAGTGGATCCACATGCATTGATGGTTTAGCGGAGTAGGACTGCATTGCACTGCATAGCATAATGATGATGTTGGCGTTTGATGTGATGTTGCTATGTTTGCTGTCTACTTTACTGCCTATTCCCATGCTGATATGTTTATACGATTCTTACTCCCTATATATGTTTGTTGTTTGTGTTTGGCCTGATTGGCACATTGCAGAGGATGACGAGCAGCCTGGAGAGGAGTGACTCTGAGGAGCCGCCACTCATCGTAGGGCTAGTTTATGTTTTCGTAGTTGTTAGTTCAGTTGTAATTCCGTGGATTTTATTCCGTAACGGTTATACCAGCTCTGTATGTGACATCGGGGTTGGGTTATTTTTATTTTGGTTGGTCGTGTTTTTATCGTTTAAAACTTATTTGATTTCCGCGTTGTAAACGGTTCATGTGGGACTTTTCTACCCATGGACAATTGTTTATTTTATCCAGTATTTGCATGCTTTCCTTTAAATGTTTTTTTTTAATTTAAATGGCTTTTAACATGCGGGGTAGAAGGGTGTCACATCTTGCAGCTGGTGCTTCAACCCTCTGGAGTGTGTTAAAACCATAGTAATCTGGTTGTTTGTTTGGATGGTGGTCTTCCTCTGCTGCTGGATTCTTTTTTTCACTTGCTGTTGTGTTCTGGGTTTGCTATTAATGGGGTAGATTCCAGCTACTGCCCGAGATGCTGCTGATTTGGGTTCTTTGGTGTTATGCTAGCTGGCTTTTCTGGTTTATTCTTGTTCCCTTTTGGATAGGAATTAGGATTCTGTAATATCAAATACCATCTTTGGGATATTATGTCTATAGTCTTTTATTAGGGGTAGTTGCAATGTATACACAGTGTCTAGTTTGAAACAGTTTTTTGGGTTTGATGATGCGGTTTCTGGGTTGATTTTTGGGAACTTTGTCCCTTGTGTCAGGGGACTTGTAAATCATAACAGTACATATAGTACTTTTATTTAGTACATATACTTTGATTCATAAAAAAAACTCAGAATTATATTTATTTTTATTTCATAATTCTCTAAACTGTACGTGTTTGATAAATATTGATTCTGCAGCCAAGTTTTTCTTTAGACTATGGTAACTTTCTTACTTTTATGCCTTATGTCATGTTCTTTTGCATAAGTTTTATTACTACATGATTTATGGATAATACAAAATGATTTGATGTTTTTTTTTCTATGATTTTGTTTTTTATGTTGAAAATGATTTTTTAAGATATATATTAATAACTTATATTAACTTATATTATTATTTAAGTTTTTTAGGATCAAATATTATTGTTGCAAAAACTTTTGTTAATCAAATCATGCATGATTTGAATGACAAATAATATTGACATTTAGTGACAATAGTAATTCTTGGGAGAAGTCAACTAGAACTTTTAGCGGCAATAAAAAAAGTCGGTAAATGAGCTTATAGAACAATTCAGGAATCATATTTAGTGGCCATTAAAATTGTCGGCAAAAATTGCCGCTATAACTTTTGACTTTTAGCGGCAATCAATTGGGTCTTTACCAGCTTTTTTATAATTGTCGCTAATGCTTTTAGCGACACTGGATACACCGGCTAATTGATTAATTGCCAGTAAAGATTTTAGGGGCCATTATTATTGCCGCCAAAAGTTATAATAATTACTGCTAAAAGTGTATTTCGTTGTAGTGCATTTGCAAAAACTGGAAGCACCGTGCAACAAAGCAATAAAGCTTTTGAGAGAGCACTAAAAGCAATAAAAATTCAACTCTTTTTTTAAAAGGAAATTGTGCAATGCTAGATTTGGTTGGCGGAGGTGGCGACATCCACCATTCTGGTCTGTTTTTGGTGAATATGGTTAGACACGTTTGGCGCGGAAAGGAAGACAGAGGGAGAAAAGTCATGTTGATTTGTATTAAACAAAATGATTATATTAGCGATAAAATCAGAATGTTATCCAGTATGTGTTACACTCATCGCAGGGATGACACTTTAATCATAGCATCTGTTCATTTGAGGGGTCGTTTCTTCTACTAACAGTGTGCCTAGGGAGAATACATATTCTGATATACCAGTTCTGGAAGTAACATCAATCTCTGATATACCAGTTCTGGAAGTAACATCAATCTCTGAAATGAAAAACTTTTGGCTTCAAAACCATGCCTCACATTGTTCTATGGTATATGACTACATGTAAATTTTTGCTTCAATTTATGACTTAGATATTATTGTTTATTCTTTTGTTCTGTTCTAATGTTTATGATTTGTTTCTAGGAGGACAAGGGGCTGTTGATCAAGAGCTACTGCAGTTCAGATCGGATATTGAAAATACACCAACTGTGAACTAAAATTATTATGGATAGTGAGAGGGATTTGCTATTTTTCATTTTGGTAACATGTAAGTGCAGCCCTTGATCTTCTGTTACCTAATAACAACGATTCCCTGACAAATATATCATATACCAGAGTCTTGATCTGTTGAGGCAAAATTTAGTATTCTTTATCATAATTGTTGCATTTCTTGATGTTGAAGAGTCTCCTTGCTTTTAAGGGAAACAAAATTAAAAATGAATTATCAACATAAAACATTTATCAATTTAAAACGATTATTGAGGAGCTAAAATCTTAAATTGGAAATGATCAACTAATATTTTAATTATAAGTAATTATCTAGAATTTATCGGCAATTGAAATTAGTAACATTTATTTTATAATCGATCGAGCGTGATAATAATTTTAATAAAAATTAATATAACTTATAAACTTAACGAAATTTATACAAATTATTTTTAAATTTTAAACAAACCTGCTATTAGACAAATATATGAATGATAACAAAACATAATAGTTAACATTCATTTAATTTTGAGGATTATAGCGGCGACTATAAGATCAAATGGAGAAATTATAGTGACTTTTGCATCAAACAAAATAACAGTCCTCCTAATCCTTGATGGTAGCATAGTACATTTGAGGTTTGTCATTCGAAAAAATGTGAACGAAGAATCTACTTGCAATATCAAACAAGGCAGCCCGTTAACACAATTGACAATTAAAATCATGCTTATTATATGGGATGAAGCTCCAATGACTCACAAACACTGCTTTGAAGCAATTGACATAAACACAATTAACTCATCGGGACTTCCAAAACATGGGTTAAAGCTCAAAATTGGAGTTCCAATTATGTTGTTATGAGATGATCAACCAACGGGACTGTGCAATGGTACTCGACTTATAAATATTACTCAAATGAGAATCTATGTTCTAGAAAGAAAAGTTATTTCATGAAGCAGTAGTGGCCAAAGGGTATTTATTCCCAGATTGTTACTAACACCTTCTGATAACATGATTCCATTCACATTTCAACACAGGCAATTCCCAATAGTTGTTTCTTTTGCAATGATTATAAATAAAAGTCAAAGACAATCGCTAAAACATGTGGGAATTTATCTCCCGCAACCAATATTTTACATCAGCAGTTGTATGTCACAATATCAATAGTTACCTAGCATAATGGATTAAAGATATTAATGTGACCATGAAGACCAAAATTCAAACACTACTACAAATGTGGTTTATAAAGAAGTATATCAGAATTTAATCTACGTGACTTACTCTAAAATTATTATATTTATTGGTTGTTTAAGTATTAATCATATTCTTATTAGTTCATTGTCAATCTAACACGGGCTTCACCAAACTTGTTACACGTAAAATTATAAGTATTCATGAGGTTTTCCTTTTTAACCAATGCGATTTACTTAACGGATTTAATTGGTATACACTGACAGTGTAAAGTTTTTTTTTACACTATCAATCAATCAGAAATTGACACACCATATCAAATCTTTGATTTTTATTCTAACCACCTTAAAAGTCATCAATTTCATGATTTTTAATTGGTTGTCAGTATAAAAATCTTTCCGCTGGCAGTATAAAAATTAAACTCTTACTTAATTCATGTCACGATAATAATGTCACTCATTCCATTTCAAGTACTACTAATTTTGAATTTCTCTTGTATTCTTTCTTCAATGGTTCTTTCTCTTAAAAAACATTAGAAACAAACGACACATAACTCCTTATTCATTTTATTAAACAAATATATTCACAAACACAATATGAAATAACAATTATAATTATTCAAAACACTATAATAGCCCATGTATCGCACGGGTCTTAGTTCTAGTAGTCTTTTATGACCAAGAAGTGATTAGTTATTAATGACTTATTACATTAGTTATTACCAAAGTTTGACATTGCAAAAGTAAATATAAATACATTAGATTTGCAGGTAATTTCATGGTTCAGTACTTTTCAGGAAATGTAGATGATTTCGTCAGTTAAATCTTCACAAGTGTTATTATTTGCTGTGTGCCTGTGTATAACCATGTAACGTATCATCAATACAGTTTTGTTCTGTTCTTATTCTGAGACATGTTTGCTAAAGGGGAATATATATCGAGTACTACTTCAACTTGACCAATATATACTGAATTCATTTCATCACATGTTTAATCATTATATTTAAAATCTCAGGTAACACATTTAATGGCACACATGACATGAACAGCAGAAAATCCAATTTTAAGATCAGTAACATGCCATGGCTTAATGAGTTCGAAAAAGGTCCAGAAAACCAATAGTTCAAAGTTTAAGGGCCTGTTTGATTTTGTTTTGATTTTTTTTGTTTTTAAAAACTATTTTGTAAAGTAATTTTTAAGAACTATTTTCTAAAACAAAAAAAAAAAATTCTGTTTGTAAACAATGTTTTGAGAAGAGTTTTAAAAGTAAGAAAACAAAAAAATAACCTGTTTGGTAAATTTGTTCTAAAAATTGTTTCTAAATAAAAAAAAAATAAAAACTTGTTTGATTGGTAAGAACTGCTTTGATTTCTATGATTTGTTTTAAAATGTTTATTTTTTTTTATTTTTTTTTCAAGTGTTGACTAATTATACAACAAATTTTTAAAAAAAATATATTTCTTGATAAATATTATTACAAATATTTTATTTTTATAAAAATTAGTTAAAAAATATCAATTTATTTATTATTTATATATTGCTCAAAAGGTGTTTCCTTTTTTTTTTTTTGTTGAAAGAAAAGGTGTTTCCTTTGTTATATTTAATTATTTACAAATAAATATTTTTATTGTAACAATGTAAAACCCATTTTATTCGTAAAGCATTTCTGAAATCCCTAAGATCTTCCCAGCCCCTCTATGAAGTCCCCCTCCATCTCCCTCTTTGTCTCATGTATTTGTCCACCGCGAGCCCCTCCGGTGGTTTATGCCGAGATTAAATCTTTTTATTTATTTATGCTGAGATTAAATCCTAACTACCAAAAAAAACATGTAATTTCAGGAAGGAATACTTACTAGTAAAATAATCATATATATTCCATGGAACATATATGAAAGGCCTTGGTGCAATGTCTGATGATGTAGCATTTTTAAATCAGCTTATTAGATATTCCATGGAGCTACAACCTCAAGAACCAATCAGCCACTCGTGAATTGGATATTATGAAACCGGTGCAGGTACTTCAAAATGTTCGTTTGGCTTGGGTAAATTTTGAAATGTAGTTTTGTGTCTTTGTGAGCTGACATGTGGATTAGTCTGAATTTAAATGAATATTTAATTATTAAACGGGAGAAAACCAGGGTTGATTATAGTTGTATATAAAATATAAAATGTGATAACTGATAACTTGATGATTATTTGCATTGATATGGTATCATAAGTTCCCATTCCACATTACCTAACATGAATACCTGATTGGAATATACTATATAACCTTAGATTTTTCTGATGTTTCTCTTCGAAAGTTATTTTTTCCCATGTTTCTCTATTGCATTAAGCTATGTTTGGACATAGAACTGGTGGGAAGATCCTTTTACTGTTGGTTTTTGATTTGGTAGCCCTTGAAATGATGAATTCTACATTTTTTTCGCACCACAAATTTATATTGAATTAAAACAAATAAATGTCAAAATATATTTAATCTTTTATTAATTAATTAACAAAAATAACAGTTAGCCGAAGTATGTCTTTAATTGTCTAAATATGTTCTTTTTTAGTGATATATCCAGTGGTCTTGCATAAATTACTACTAATGGGTATTGCCATTGAAGGATGCTACATCCTTGCATGCATTTTATGAGGGTTTTGTTTTTCTTTTATTGATTGTTACTAGAAGGTCACATTACTAACAATAAAAGTTTATTGAAAATGAACAAGTGTGGCTGAACTTTTGCAAGCTTTTTTCTCATGGGTCATGGCTTTCAACCTATGACCGTGTAACTTATGTAGACAAAAATTAAAATAATGGTTAGTTTCATGGTAGTGCTTATCCTACTCTTACTCACATTCAATAGAGTCTGTTGCTAATGCTTATCATGTCAATACTGTGAATATGCAAGCTTGTAATAATTTGTATGTATTTGTTCGATGTAAATTACAAAACAAATAATAAAAACATATGTGTATCACATTACAGTCAAATATTTATTTATTTTGGTGAACCAGTCAAATATTTATTTTACTTTAATTTTTTTTGATGAATTTTATTTTACTTTAATTTTTATCATTAGTAAATATTAATTAATTAATATTAGTATAACTTCTTTTTATTTAACTTTACCTTTTTCTCATTAGTAAATATAACTTAATGAATGTTGTGTTGCTGTATAAATAGTGTCTCAGAAGAAAAACACAAGACATCCACATACAAATGATAATCATACAGATAGTCTTAACATAATGGTCACACATGACCTTACAACTCAAATAAAAGCATTACATAAAGAAACTACTCTCGAACTTCAATAAAACAATTTATGAAGCCAACAATTACATATTAAGGTTCCCATGAAACATATTGAGTTAAAGAAAAATTCCTTCTTTATCTCTTTAATCCTCCGAGGGACCTATACCTGCTTATCTGAAACAATAAAGAGCCTAGTGAGAAAAATGATTCTCAGTGAGCTTTGCTTCAAGCAAGAATATATGAATAATTAAAACCAATTAAAAAAATAAAAAATGAATATGAGCATGGGCACTTTAACTTAAAACATTCACTAGATAACTTCAAGTGTGAGGGACTTTAAGTGCTCTAGTTTAAAAGATTTTGATATGGCAGTCAGAGCTCTATGACAACAATCATGCGTCCCTTAATTGCTAGTACCATATCCTAGCCTTCAAGAAAATGAAGGACTTACGAAAAACATATCTCACCCACAATTACATATGTGGCCTCAATGGCTAAATTTGGTTTTGAAACAAGTGTCTCACTAAATGTAAACCATTTTAGATTTTTAGTACTGTGCTATATTTCATTTCATCATGATTAAAATCCAAACACAATTAGGACAGCAAGGGTCAATTACAACAAGTAATCAAAAACTTCAATTCACAATGAAATAAGAAAAAAAAAATACCACCATTTGGAGGATGAAGCCTAAAGTTGCCATCCACGCCATTTAATCCACAGTCCAACATTCATTTTCAAACAATTAGGAGCTCATAAAACACTAATCCAAACTGAACATATCAACTATGCATTGTAAATAAATCTAAAGTATTCTCAATCCAAACAAAAATTATGGAAATCAAAGTGTTAACTTATTCAGAACTGTCAGCAGAATATTCAGTGATTTGAAACAGAGATTCCTACACCAAAAATGATCCAAATTCAAAAATTCCAAAGCCTATATTGTTACACATTCTGTCTATTTTCTATTAACACAGGAATTAACTCAATCCAGCATTTGTACAATTTACTACAATTTAAACACTACAATAGTATCAGACTAGAGTTCCCAGTACGAACAGCAAATTGAATGTCATTTTTATCCCTCTATACTTAGTCGAATTGAACCATTCCAGAACCAATTCGAAGGAAAATGAGTCTAGTTTCCAATGGTACAAAAATCACTTTGAAACAAGTTCCGTGGAGGATGTTATGGATGAAATACTAACAAGGGTGCATACGGGTTTGAAAGATTTTTACAGCCCCTTGTCAATTCTTCATCAAAAACCACCTCTAATCAACATGCAAACAAAACCCAGTTGTTTAAAGTCATATATTAGTTCAAAACAAGCATTATACATAAGTAATTTAAACATTTAACAAATATTTGGGATTTATGGTTACCCAATATTCACTACAAAAAAAGATGTGTTTAGCGACCACCACATTTGGTAGCTAAATGTGTAAATTCGGTCGCTAAACCATTTAGCGACCGATTAAGCGACTACCGGACGTGGTAGCAGATTGCCTAGTTGCTAAACCGTTTAGTGGTCGCTAAATCGGTCGCCAAATGGTTTAGCGACCAATTTAGCGACCAAATTTTCATATTTAGCGACCGAATTCCACATTTAGCTACCGATTTAGTGTGGTCAATAAATGTCTGGTTGCTAAAATGACTTTTTTGTAGTGATTACAAACAACAATTCAAAGACTCACATAACCAAGTAGTGGATTGAAGGTGGTGAGTGTTGATCTCCCTGTGCTTACTAATCTGAGTTGTTCTTCAGTTTTCGGAAATTTTAATTTTTGAGGGAAGCTAGAGGTCTTGCATGTTGTCCTTCTTGCTTGATTTAGGGTTTTTATGAGTTATAAATGGAAGGTAAAACAGTTAGAAGGAATTGATGATGAATGGGTTGTTTCTTGATGAAGTGTAAAGGAGGAAATTATCCAGCCCTCTACCACAAGTTTCTGGTCGAAAATGGAGAGGAAGGGTGGAAGTCAGATGGCTGCCTTGTGTCTTCAAATGATGAATGAGGAAGAAGTGTGGGAAAGTCTAGCCATGAAGGTCTGGCCGAATTTGAGAGGGAGGAAAAGAGAGGACCAAAAGTTGTTTTTGTTGAGTGAGTAAATGAAAATGAACTACTCAGCTTCCCTTTACCTTGCTCTGGCCGAAAATAAGAGGGAGAAAATGGAGGGGTTTTGGCTGGCCAATGGGGTTGGACCTCCTTAACAAGTATAGGTTACTTAGGAAATTTTAGGATAGAGGTGGATAGGTTGGTTTAAAATAAGTGGCTGTGTGTATGATAAATAAAATAAAAAAAATATTTCTATTCCATTTAAAATCACAAATAATTAACTTCATTAAATCAATCAACTACACAATTTCACATTTATAAAAATATAAAAGGATTCAAACACACCCATGGTAGAATTATAATGAAAAGACTAAAATACTCTTGAGAAAGGATATTACATGTAACTTGACGATTGAATGTGTGTATATTTCTGGCTCAACTTAATGGCCAAGAAGACATTTTTTTTATGTGGTTCTTTCTTGTGTGCCATAAAATGTGAAATTATACTTTGTGATTAAGCTAACGGGTTCAATAATTCTAAATATAAATATAATGATTGTAAATGCTTAAAGAATTTTTTTTGCACTGTTTAAATATATTTTTATTCTATTAGTTTTCAAACCATAAATAACATGATTATGATTAAAATGCTTTTCTTTTTTAAACCCGTGCTTAGCATGGGCCTCTTTACCAGTATATTTAATAAAAAAAAATTACATATTAATAAAATAATTTACATTCAATATTAAACAGTATGAAATATATCCGAATTCACCTTAATCTGACATATTCCATTTTTGATATTTTTTTGGTATTCAAATTTGATAATTTAATAACACAATTGTTTTGAAAGAAACAACATAATACGATGTATATTGATTTTCCAAGAATATGGGCTTATAGAGTAGCAGTACAACATAATGGGCTTATGGCTGTTGCAGACACGGCAGCAGTACAAGTACAACATATCTTTTTTCTCTCTCTTCTTCGTTCATGCATCTTCTTTTCTTCTCCCACGGTCCTCTCCAAGCAAAAACCATTTTAGCACCCTACTAGTGCAGCAGAACGAAATCAGTGTTCTTGTAAACTAAAAAAGCCTACCCCTTTTTTTGGTGTTGTTGTTTTCATTTGAAATGGCTGGACAAAGCTGTGAAGGTTGCAAGTCTTGGATGGAAGACATTTACTGGTCCCATTTTCAGTCCTTCCATTTTGCTCTATTTCTCTGTAGCGGTTATGATCAACACCTTGTAAGTTACCCTTTCTTCTCCCACTCTTTTGGTTTTTTGTTGTACAATGTAAATCAACCAATAAAGTCTTGTAAAGGCATGACCTTTTGGGGTTTTGAGTGCATGCACTTCATTTCTTTGAAATATTTCAAATTTGCCCTTTTCCCCCTCCATCTTTTTTTAAATTTTTTTTACAGTTCGTGCTCCTTATACCCTTTTTTTCATAATAATTTTTCCATGTGTTAAATTATGAGTTTTGGAATAAGGTATATTCACACACACCAAAAAAAAAAAACTTATTTTTAAATATCCTAAATATTTCTTTCTTTCTTTCTTGTTTTTTTTTTTTTTTGAAAAAACTTAGTCTGGTGCTGCTCTCTGATGTTATTATAGGAGTTTTAGGAGTTTATACTCTTAGGATGATTTCTGTGTATTTTTTTTCTTTTGGGCTTTTATCCCCATTTCTTACCCCAAAAAAAAAAAATGTCTCATTAGCAAAGTAGCTGTTTTTCTGCTTTTGAGAGGCTTTGTTTTTGCTTTGGAAGAGGCCTGGTGTTTCCTCGGACTAATGTTTGAGCTTGCATTCACTCTTTTGGTTTTTTGTTGTAAAATATAAATCAACAAATAGTGTCTTGTAAAGGCATGATCTTTTGGGGTTGAGTGCATGCAGTCCATTTCTTTGAAATATGTCAAATTTGCCCTTTTTTCTCTCCATCTTTTTTTACAGTTCGTGCTCCTTGTACCCGTTTTTTTCATAATAATTTTTCCATGTTTTAAAGTTATGAGGTTTGGATCAGGTATCATCACACACACACCCACCAAAAAAAAACTTGTTCTTAAATATCCTAAATATGTCTCATTAGCATAGTAGCTGTTTTTCTTCTTTTGAGAGGCTTTGTTTTTGCTTTGGAAGAGGCCTGGTGTTTCCTTGGACTAAGTTTTTAGCTTGCATTGTATTGGATGAAACATGCATCAACAATGTTGGTTCCACCTTTGCATGCATCCTATTCCTAGTATGATCTGGGTTCTCATGTGTTTTTCTTGTCATTTGGTGAGTTGGAGGAGAGAGACAGATAAACAAGGATTTTTGACTGGGGTTTTGGTCCCACTAATAAAAAAATGGTTAAAGTAATGTTTTGGTCCCTATACGTGACACTGATTTTCAATTTGGTCCCTATACGTAAAAAGTTATCAATTTGGTCCCTATACGTGACACTAATTTTCAATTTGGTCCCTATACGTAAAAAGTTATCAATTTCGTCCCTATACGTGATACTGATTTTCAATTTAGTCCCTATACGTGACACTGATTATCAATTTGGTCCCTATACGTGACATTGGTTTTCAATTTGGTCATCACCGCTAATTGGTCCCTATATAAGAATGACCAAATTGCAAATTATTATCACATGTAGGGATCAAATTGAAAATAATTGTCACATGTAGGGACCGATTTCAATTTTTTTTTTGTTGAATTGGTCCCTACATGTGACAATAATTTGTAATTTGGTCCTCTTATATCGGGACCAATTAGCGGTGAGGACCAAATTGAAAACCAGTGTCACGTATAGGGACCGAATTGATACCTTTTTACGTATAGGGACCAAATTGAAAACCAGTGTCACGTATAGGGACCAAATTGATAACTTTTTACATATAGGGACCAAATTGAAAATTAGTGTCACGTATAGGGACCAAAACATTACTTTATCCTAAAAAAATTTATGTCTATCTTTCTGCAATTGATCACATGACAAGAAAAAAACATAAAAGAAGGGAAAAAAATGAGTATGCAACTGTAGATTGTAATGTGGTTGTTCTTGGCTTATTATTTTGTCTTTGTTCTGCAATACTAGCTATGCTTGAGATGTTTAGTGCGTGGTTCTCAATCTAAATACTTATGATTAGATACTTCTACTTACATATCTCAGGAGTCTATGTTATCTTATATTCTTATTCTTAGATGAAATTTGAATTTTGACTGCAGGCACTTCCCAAAACATTTTCTGATAATTTGAAGAAGAAGCTGCCAGAAACTGTGGGCCTTAGGGGTCCTAGTGGAATTGTGTGGAATATAGGATTGACAACAAGAGATGATACCTTGTACTTCACGGATGGATGGCAACAGTTTATGAAAGATCACTCTTTGAAAGAGAGTGATTTACTGGTATTTAGGTACAATGGTGGTGAATCACTGTTTGATGTTTTGATATTTGATGGGGGTAGCTTCAATGAGAAGGCAGCTTCTTATTTCATTCGAAAATGTGGACATACTGAACATGGGTGTGGATGTTCCAGCAAGGAAAAAAACACAGACAATTCTGTGGGAGAAGAACGTAATACCCCTACTAATGCTGGTGTTGAGGGTGTTGCACCTAAGAGATCTGTGCAGGATAACAGTGTCAGAGTGCCAATAGCTGTACCCTTTGAATCTCCTAGTGAAAGGACTTTTAATGTTGGTGTTGAATCTGCTACCCCTGTGCAATTTATGGGTACTAATGGAGACATGGTGCCACCAGTTGCCACCCCTGTGCAATTTGTGGCTACTAATGGAGACATGGTGCCACCAGCTGCGACCCCTGTGAATGGAGACACGGTGCCTTCAGTTGCTATCGCTGTGCAAATTGTGGGTACTAATGGAGACATGGTGCCACCGTCTGCACCCTTGCAAACTGCTGATAAAACGATCAAGAAGCTAGTTTCTGCTATTCAGCATGTCCAGACTAAGCGGAGAGGAAGACCTCCAAAACTATCTAGTCCTCATCAGCAAGTTTCTGCTGTTCAGCATGTTGAGGATATTGTTCCTCTGAGCAAGGTTAATGCTCCAGGCCAAAAAAGGGGAAGGAAAAAAGTCAATCGCCTCCATGATCCAGACATAGAGAATGCTTGTCTTGTGGGGCTTTTTTGTTGGAATGCAACGTAAGTTAACAGTTGTCCTATGGCTGAAGACCAAGCTCATGTGTTTTATCTTAATAGTCTGGGTTTTATGCTGGATTGTTTAACTTTATCATTACTAGGGGTGATGTACTACATACACTCCCTATTGCAGTTATTTGATCTACTTATGTTCATATATGAAATTATTAGCTATCTGCTGAATTGTTAATAGTGTGGATTTTATGTTGGAGTGTTTAACTTAATCATTTCTAGGGTGATATACTATATACACTCTATTGCAGTTAATTGATCTTCTTATGTTCAAATATGAATTGGTTAGTTACCTGTAGAATTTTGCAATATTGAATGTATATGAATTATGAAATGATTAGTTACTAAGAAATGAGATTTGTTTTTCTTAATCTATAGCTTGTGAAAGTATATAAAACTACGTTGCAATGTTGAGTAAGCAGCAATAGATGAAACTGCTACTTTAGGAAAAAAAAAACTAGGCACACCATCTCAAACCAGTATTTTTTACCCCATTTCTTGTATATATGGCAATGCCCTGCTACAACAACAAACTTGAAACACAGTTTTTGAAACCGGAACATGTCCTTGCTGCAGAATTGCATACCAAAGAGTATTGCTGCACAATAGTTCTAGTTGCTGCTACTAATGTGCTCACACCTTGCTGATACTAGAAACAACTTTGCTGCCCACACTCCATGCTCTTTCTTCTTTTCCTCCTATTAAAGTGCTCACCAACTTGCTGATCTTGGAAGTTAATTCACTGCCCAAACTCTCTGCTCTTCCTCCTCTTGACAACTGCCAAGTTCACATTCATAGGATAATGTTTACTGGATTTTCAATTAGTACTGAAATAGCATCTTGATGAAACAATAATCCGCTGCATATCTTTTGATGATGGCTCATTCCTACCAACCTCTTTGGCCATGTCCTGTATTAGATCATGTATCCTCAATTCTTTGCCTTTATTAACAAGCACCAATACCATATTTTAGCTAGCCGAAGGATTTATATTTGTTATGGTTGTGAAGAACCATTTTTCAATGTGGACATATTATATATTCTAAAGATTGCAACTTTGGTCTCCATAAAATTGGTGCATTGGAAGGAAAGGACTATGCCAAAGCAGCATGGAGGACTCCAAAGATGGGATATGCATTGTTGTGTTGAAGAAGTCTGTTTCTTATTTTGGAAGATGAATATTGAATAGTTATATGCATACAATAGCTCAGCAGTTGAGGACTTCTGCATTATGCAACATTATGCCTTGTAATTTGTAAATTGAGTTTGTGCTCAAGGTGACCATCTTTTATTCTAATAGAGAAATTGTGATCTAGACTCAGCTGGCCATGTAGTGGTTTTCTGTTAAATATTCTTGAATGCTTTGAAAGTTGAATATAAGCCTTTTCTATTTATGTTTTTTTCCCCCTACATTACCTGTGGCATGTCAATAGCATGTTACTTCATCAAAGGTGATGGAATGTGGCTCAAATAGAAGAACCATTCCTCTTTTCCTGTTATGATTAGTCTCCACAATAGCTACTTCATGCCTTGTGGATAACGAGCGAGGAGAGGTGCTTCCACTTATAGTTTCTCCATCTTTCACTGCGAGGTGGTTCCAGTGTTCCACATAAATATTATGTGAATTGAAAATCAACTGTCATAGATGAAGAACCTATATTTGATGTTGTGACAAGCTATTTTTTGTGTTTCAACACATTAGTTCCCGGTACAAAGTTGAAAAGTAATGTATATTCAATCAAAGCCACAACACCTATTCAATACCGAGTAAATATCCAAATTGGTCCCAAAAATTGTGAAGTATTATCAACTTGGTCCTTGAAATTATCAAAATTTCAAAAGCATTCCTGAATCATAAGTTAGTATCAATTTGGTCCTTCATTTACTCACTTAATATCAATTAAGTCCTTGAAACTACAAACTTAAAATCAACTTAGTCCATACGATTTTCAACGGAGGGATTAAGTTGATTATAATTTTACAATTTCAGGGACTAATTTGGAATTTCGATAATTTTAGGGACTAAGTTAATACTACTTCATAATTTCAGGGACAAATTAGGTGTTTACTCATTCAATACCGGTATGACTGAGTGAAGAACCCACTAGATTGAAAAACTTCAATTCCTGGTGGTTTTGTCGAGTTAGACAGAACCTTTCATAGTTTCATGAGAAAATATGTGAAAACATCAGATAATTTATATGACAAGGAAGGCACAAAAATAAACATATAGATTAATTAAGAACATACATGTCTTCATCTCTTCCCAAGAAGCTCATTATTTACTATGGCGTTCTGTCCATGCATCATAAGGTGACATCCAAAATTCCCATAACTGCCAATTTTTTATGTTTTCTATGTGCATAAAGCAAAGAAAATAGATGAGTACTGTTAGAACATAATGTGACAGACTAAGTTTGTTTTGTTTTGTATCTATATGAGATTGTTGAGGTAAGGATCATGCAAAAATTTTCAAGATAGAATAGAGTGAAGGCCCAAATCGGTCCCTCGAAAATTTCAGGGACCCACTTTTAGTACCTGGAAAAAATAAATTAACTATTTACTCCCTCAAACTTTCAAACGTGGGATACATTAGTCCTTAGATTTAGTTCCGAAGTCCATTTACTTGTCTACGTGTCTCATTAACCATCATACTTCGCTCGTTAGTGGTCCTGCGAGGCCTATGACGAATTTCCGCAGTAAAAAATTAATGAAAAGTGAAAAAAGTGTATAATTTTTAGGTATTTGAATTTTAAAAATTGTTTACGTTTTTCACTTTTATTCGTTTTCTACAGAGGAAATTCGTCATAAGCCACGCAGGACCACTAACGGGGCCAAGTAGGATGGTTATGAGACACGGAGGCAGGTAAATGGACGTTAGAACTAAATCCAGGGACTGATGTATCCCGCGTTTGAAAATTTGACGGACTAAGTGTGTTTGTATTAGATTTTTTCTAACGCCAATTGGAGTTTAAACCTCCATTAGGAGGAAGCTCCAAATTGGAGCTTTGTAAAAAAAAAGTGGGTTTGAGTGCATTGGGACGTGTAAAACCTCAGTTGGCGTTAAAAAAATCTTACCCAAACATAGTCTAAATGATTAATTTATTTTTTTCAGGGACTAAAAGTGGATCCCGAAATTTTTCTGGACCAATTTGAGCCGTCACTCTTTTTTCTAATACCCATTTGTTTTAGTTTTAGCTTGTGCCAAACTAATTTCACATATACTTGGCATTACTGTCCATTACAATTATTGCAAGCTACATACTGCAACTTCTTTCAACAATAAATTTTGCTATGCTCAATTTTTAAATCAAATGTTTGTAAAAACCTACTCCATTGAAGATTGCCTTCCCTTTTACTAATCGCAAAAGTTTTGGTCTGTCAACTGCTTTTCCATATACCATCATTGGATACCTTGAAAAGTGCCTTCAACGTCTCTTAGCTAAATGCTTAACCATTGCTTTTTTTAATAATTTCTCAGCAGAAAAAAATATTATTTCTAATTTGAAAGTGCATCAATTAATTTTTTTTAGCATACCACAATTATTGGTTACCAAGAAAAACCTTTTGGTTTTTTATCAACAAACCTTTTGGTTTTATAAAAAAATATCAACTGTTGTTAAATATACACAAATTGACTCAAACACTTCATCGAGATATATATATACACACTTCATCGTGAATATTTTTCTCAAACACTTTTCAAGATAATTGACTCCTTCCATGTTGTATTATAACCAATTCGTGAAGGCTTGCTGAATTAAATTATAGATGTTGGTAAGCTATGTGAAAATTACAAACATTCTATTATTTTGATTAATTAAATTGCCTTTTGAGCGTCATATCTAAGTTTAAAAAATTTAAACAATATTTAAATAAACACTTAATATTGTCGAACAATTCTCAACGGTAACGTAATTATAATACCAAAATGCCCGATTATTTAAAAATACCTTAGTTTGCAAGTAAAGTATTCCAATTGCCTACTAGATCATGTTTCTCATTTATATTTTAAAAATCTCATTTTAGAAATTTAGAGTTATTCTTTGTTTAAAGATGTTCAAAATTTTGCATCATAACCTTAACAATGCATCTTAATGTTGTTAGCTTATTGGGGGAAAAACCGCCCTTACATTAAAGATCTATGAAATAATATTAATTGGAAAATTCTAAAAAAAATGAAATAATATTTTTTTTTTTTTTGAAAGGGAAATAATAATATTTTTTAAAACGTCAGAAATTCAAAATAATAATACCATTAGTTTCTTATAACTCTATGATCAAACTATTATATATCTTATGAAATAACATTATTGTATTACCTTTTTCGTATTTGACTATTGTTCCTATTCCCTTCCCTTATAGTAACAAATAGGGAAAACACGACTTACCCAATTTTGGGATTCAAAATCTAAAAGGAAGTAAATTCTATTCTTACATTTTTCTTTTATCATTTTTGGCTTTAAATTGCTTTCCTTTTTGTATCTACTTTACAAGGTGAAGGTCGACATGGTGACATACTACTCCATCCACATCATGTGGTTTGAATCAAACAATTCAACAAACAAGTAAGCTCTTTAATTCTTTTTGCATTGTTGTGTACAACAATATAAAAACAACTATAATTTTCTTAACCATTTCTATTATAACAAAAATGTTAAATAGTTAGTAGTTTTTTCTGTTTACTACCCTGGTCTACAATATAAGAAACAAAACTCTAGAACACACAGACCAAGGAAATTTATTGAAATGAGTTAATTATAATTAATACTCATATAAATTTCCAAAAATACCCCTTCTAATTTTAATGAACCAACTCACTTGCATGGAAAATTGATATATCTCATAAATATAAATCCTATTATAAATAAGGGTAGTATTGGAAATTAGCTTTTAATATGTGTGAAAATTAATATATGTTTTTTATATTTTGGACAAAAAAAAGGACCAATTTGTTTATTATATTGTGGACCGAGGGTAATATTTTTTTGATTTATTTATTATCCTTCTAAATAATGCATAATTATATTATTCACACTTTATTTACTCGTGCATTGCACGAGTTCATCATTTAGTTAAAATATATTCTCTCCGGTTCATAATACAATAAACAAATGAGTCCTTTTTTTTCCCCAAAATATAAGAGAGATGCATCAATTTTCACACATATTAAATGTTAATTTCCAATATTACACTTAACTACTGTCATTAATTATAAGTCATCAGAATATTAATTAAAATTAGAATGAGTGTTTTTGGAAATTTATATGAGTATTAATTACAATTAACTCATTTCAATACATTTACTTTGTCCGTGTGTTTTAGGGTTTTGTTTCTTATATTGTGGACCGGCAGGAGTATAACATGGATCAACTACATAACAAATGTTGGTAGGGCAATGGCTTAACATCTTTTCTGTTCTTTGCAATAGCACTAAACCTAGTTCAAAAAATTCATGCCTAAAGTGAGAAAAGACTAAACATTTATTGTAAAATAACTTCACATAAATCATACTCCCTCCGGTCTCTATTGTAAGCAAAAATTAAATGGGACACACATATTAAGATAGTTAGTTGATCTCATCTAAAAGAGTCATTGGGAATAAAAAATTAAGTTTGTTACCTAAATTACCCTTCATCTTATTTATTAAGTTTGTGTTATTGAGAATAAAAGGAGTCATTGGAAAACAAAATTTGTATTAAATGAAGGGTATTTTGAGAATAACTTCATTAAATGAGAAGAAAGTAGTTGAAATTTGCTTATATTTTGGACCAAAAAATTTGGAAATTTTTGCTTACATTGTGGACCGGAGGGAGTAACATCTATGCATTAGAATTGGCAGACTTATTGTTAGTGGAATGACTTCACATAAATCGACAAGAAGGAAGAGGTTTGGAGTTTGGTGAAAGAAGATAATACATTGGTTGTGGAAAATCCAATTGAGTTTTTTAATAAGAAAATATCGTAAATTAAATTTTGGAAAGAATGAATCTTGAAAAAGAAGAATTTAGAGAATAAATATCAATTAATAGGCCGGTGTTGAGAGAGTGTGGGGAAGAGGAGAATTGAGAAATTTTGAATATCTTAATCTTAAAAGAACTAGTTAATAGTTTACGGGTTTTTCTATCATGTGCAATTTTACACAGGTTTAACCTCATCAAATACTCCCTCCGTTCCTTTTCTATGGTAATTTTAGCTATTTATTTTTGTTCCAAAACAATGGATCTTTTATAAACCTAAGGTATATTTGACAATTTTTTTCATATATACCCTTATCATAGAATTAAATTGAAATGCCTTGAAAATACACTAAACCTTCCCTACTTAAATTCAGTCATAAATGTTGCATGTTCCAAAACAAAAGTAGCACATATCAATGGACTTTGCATTTGACCAAGGTATATAAATGTTTCTTTTCAAGATACATAAATGGCTAGTGGAGTGTGGAGTAAATATGGTTAGAATTTATAAATAATTAATGATACTATAAATAAGGGTATTTTGGTACAAATGTAAACAAATTAATGATTTCTTAATCTGTGTGTAGAAACCTTAAATTACCATAGAAAATGAACAGAGGGAGTATACATTTTTAATTAAGTTAATTAATCATATCTTTTTGAAAAACGATTTCCTCTCTCTCCCATTTATTATCATATTTATTATATGAATTCACTACTCTATATAATCTCTCTACTATTTATTATCCTTTTTGTCTTTTGAACTGCTCCTTTCCGAACCGCTGCTCTTTTTATCTTTGGATCGGATGACTTTTTGCCTCAAAACCGATCTAAACTGAACCGCGATCACCCCTACATTATACATCTCTAATAATCATATTACAATACATAACAACAATAAAATAAAAAGAATATAAAATAATGGGAAAAAGGAAATATGGACACGTATTATAATTTATAATGGGAAAAAGGAAATTAAAATAAAATGTAAATGATTTATATTTAATTAAAATCAAAAGTGACCTGCAGATGTTGTGACGCAACAAAAAAAAAAACAGTAAAAATGGATAGTGAAAATGAACAGGAAATGATTGTTCAAAAGACAAAAAGGATAATAAATAGGTGAGAGAGATTATACAGGGTGGCGAATTCATATAATAAATAGGATAATAAATAGAGACAGAAAATCATTTTTCAAAAATATATGATTAAGTAACTTAATTAAAGATGTATATTTAATGAGGTTAAACCTGTATAGAAAACCCCATAGTTTACATATAACCATGAATATTTTGGCATTGCATATGCCTTCAGCCCTATATAAGAAGAATTGCATCTATTGTTAAGCCATTATATTATAGCTTATTGTGAAATGATGGCTTCTGTCTACAAAATTGTCTTATCCTTCTTTTTTATGTTTACCATACTTGTTTCACAATTCATGGGTGGTGCTACTATAAATATTAATCTTTACAGTGTTCAAATGACCAGCATGATACCAGGTGTGCAGCTCAACGTTCATTGCAAAGATAAGAATAATGATCTTGGAATTCATACTTTGAATTTCATGGAAACTTACAGTTTCGAGTTTATGACTAGTGTATTTGGAACAACACTATATTTTTGTGGCTTTCGTTGGCAAGGAGAATTTCACTATTTTGATATTTATGTTCAGTCAAGGGATCATTGCAAACCATGCCTTTGGAATATATATACAACAGGACCGTGTAGGATGAACCAAGATTCTCCTAGATGCTTTTTTTGGAATAAAGATGGGAGGCAGAATAATACTCTTGGGCCGTAGTATGTCTTTTATAGTAATCTTTCTATGTAATTGTAAGGTTTGTTTCGAGTCTTATGGATTGCCAAAGTTAAAAATAATTCAATAAAATATTTTTGAGTTGTTACTTGTGTCTTTCAATTTAAATATATTATTACGAACGAAGGTTGATCCAGTTGGTAAGGATACGTCTCGTAACCCACAAGGTCGTGAGTTCGAATCCCACTACCGATGTGAGGACCTCGTTGGTGGATAACATGTAAGTACCTATGTAAGCACTCCTTGAGCCTTGAGGCCTACCCTGGCCTTGGTGGTCCACCGGGACCCAACTCACCTAAACTTTTTGTAATAATAAATTAAAAATTAAATATATTATTTACTTCATTCCTCGTAGATTAATACACTTTTAGTTGCTTCTTTACATTTCCCCCCCTTTTTTCGGCTTGATTATTTTTCTAGAATTAAAAAAAATGAAAAATGAAAACAATAAAAAAAAAGTCTCGAACATTCAGAAAAAGGAAGAAAAAAAATCTTCAACGCCCTATTAACTGCCTTTCATCAGTGTCAGGGGACTCTATGAAACACGTTAATGGGTAGTCCTTGGCTTCCTTAAACTAGGCATTGTCATTTTCGTTTTGAGAGAGATCAGAAGAAGGCTTGGTGGTTTTGGAAGATGCGGTTCAGTGGGAAAGTGCTAGAAGGTATTGGGGATGAAGAGTAAAGTAAACCAGAAGATTAATATCTACTTTCTGTCTATATAGGTTTATTATTTTTAGAGTCATGTAAAAGATTGATATTAAATTATTTAAATTCTGTCCAAGTTTTTTTTGTTTTTTTTTTTTTTTGAGGCAATTCTGTCCAAGTTAAGCAAGCTTTGTTTAATGAAAGTATAATATGGATATTGAGATTAAGACGAGGAAAAATAGAAATTTTGGTTGTGATCAGAAAAATCATCTTATCAGAATAAGTTGTAGGTTTTACAAATTGAAATTGAGGTACCCATGCAATCTTTAGGAGCACCAGAGCCACTATTGCACGGAATGGTGTTAGGAATTAAACCAAGCTTAAAAAAGTATCAAATTTCCACTGGTTAAGTAAGTTGTACAAGGTCATACATGACAACACCAAATTCTAGGCGCCTACTTTGTTGAAGATATTTGCAAGATTTTTTTTTTTTTTTGTGATAATCAAAGAATGTATTGAAAAGTAATACAAGGGGTACTCAACCCATATACAAGGGAACACTAAGATAAAATCACCAAAGTGTTGGATGGTATACAAGTAAATTCCTCCCCACAAAACAAAAACCAAACAGGGAAGATTGTAAGAACATTCTCTAGTTATAACCAACCAAACTAGAAACCTCCCTAGGACTACATGAGATCGTCCCTGCACCTAAGCTAGCAACCTTTGCCGAGAAGAGTCCAGCAATTGAAACAAAAAAAGGCAAACCCATTACAGCAAGGACCAAAAAGACAGTAACCGTGAGAGCAGTGAATCACAGCAGAAAAACCAATGTAGCAGAACCAAAACAGCAACCGTAAGAGCAAAGACATACACCCATAAGAACCAATCAAAGCAACCATGCAATTGGCATACATGGAACCATTTTTCTTTCACTAAAGATTAAGCACATTCAAGACATACACCCTAAGGGGGAGACACACCAGTCAGAGTAGCAATAACCCAACTCTCTTTGCTTTCCAGAGAACCAAAACCAAGACCTTGACTTAACAGCTTCTAGGATGACCAACAGATCTGCCTTACCATTCTTGAATACAATATTTTGCTTAATTCAGGCTCTATTAATTTATTATTTATAAGATGTTACTTGTGATCATGTTATGTAATCGAAACTGAAATATTACATAGTTGATATAGTATTATGTCATGGAGAGATTGAACCAAACCAACAAGAATCACACTTTACAATTGGATTCAGTTTCAAATCATGGGTAATTAGTGTTTCAAGTTAAGTGAAAAAGGTTAAACAACTGGTGTATGAAGTTTCTGTGGTTGCTTTATCTATGATTAGAAAAAGATCATAACTTTTTTTTTACTAGAGTTCTTGCTCGTGCACTGCACGGGAATTGGGCGATTGCAAAAGATAAAATATATGCCGATAAATTAAATTGGAGTATGAGAATTTTGTGCATCATTTGATAGGAGATATGAATAATTTCGCAGAACACATAATAATTTTTATAAATCCCCCAAACTACATATAGCATAAATAAGATAAGTTTGCACCATGGCAATAGGATTGTACAGAAAACATAAAAAACACAAACTAAATTAAACAAACAGTAAATAACATAATTTTAAAAAAAGGAACTTGTCGCAGCAAGGGTCAAGGGATTTCTTCATCATTGGCAGTAAATAACAGAGACACAACATAACCTATAGGATTTCTTCATTATAAACTTCAATATATGAAACATATAATTTAAATGAATGACTTTTAAACTTCAATATATGAAACAAATAAATCAAAAATAATTTTAAAATTTTTTGGAACCTTAAATGCAATAGAACTACCTAGTCATTGAGTCTTTCAAAATTTCAATTAATGAGTCTTTTAAAATTTCACTAATTGTATGATTTTTTATTTTATTTTTACTAAATGTATTGATATTCATGCATTTTAGTATTTTTATGTAATTTTATTGTTTTATTGAAAATTCACCACACAATAAATGTTAAATTATTGACTCACTTAATGGAATTGTTACCCAGATTTCAATAATTATAATAATATTTTTTATAACTGTGACCTCTTTCCAATTATACTAAAAATATAATTGATTTGGTTATCTTCTTTTCCTATGACCATTTTTATTTTTATAAAATACATTTAAACATCAAATTTTTTTTGTTCTCTTTTAAAAATTTATTTAATTAGTTTCTCCACTTTTCCCTTTTAAATCATTTGTAGAAAATTTAATTTATTTATTTATCCGTTTTGTAAGTCCATGTTAGCTATCTTTTGGAAAAATTCATATAGGTCCCTATATCTTTTAGCAAAATTAAAATAGGTCCCTATAATTTTTGAAACTCTAACGGAAAAGTGTAAGAGGGACTCCATTACAAATTTTTTATGTGTTTGACCCAATTACAAACTTTTAAAATATAAAGACCTATTTGAAAATTCCAAATAGTTGAATGAGCTAAGGATTAATTTAACATTGAAAAAACACAATACAGTTAAGTAAAGTAAGGAAGTGCGAAATTGCTTACAGTTTCTCTAGGCCGAGAAAAGCTATATCGTAAGACTCGGAGTAGATAAGTGGAGCCTGAAACGTCAAAAAGTTGAGTCCAAAATTTCATAGCGCAAATAGAAAACAAGTAAGTATCTTGCTTGAGAGGAAGCAATTGCTCTGAATGGTGTCGTTCGTGGAAGAAGACGACATCGAGAACGACGGTTGAGAAGAATGGTTCAATGAAGAAAGAAAGAGAGAAATTAGAAGAGAGAAACGGAGATCCTGACCTGTCTTAGGTGGAGGGAGAAGGCTCTGCAGGCAGACGGAGGCGGCGGCAGCAGGAGGTGGAGGAAGGCGGCAGATCTGGTCATGTAGGATTGGAAGAGAGCGCAAGGAGGGAGGTAGGAATAGCAAATGAAAAGAAAACAAGAAAGAAGGATGTTGCTTTTTGCACCCCAAAAAATATTGTAGCTGCCACCAGGAACTAAGGGTGGGAATAGGCTAGGCCGAGTTAGGCCCTGACAAGCCTGAGCCTGGTATGCGTTCCAATCTCGAGGCCTGAGCCTGCCCTATGACCTTATATAGGCCAATTTTTAAGGACTGAGACTGGCCTACTTTAAAGTCTGGCCTGACCTGAAAGCCTACCTAAAAACCTATTTATCAATCAGACCTTTAAATATGTCTCCACCTATAAATAGGCAAGTAGACCACTACATGGCCAATAGGCCTTTACTTTCAAATATATTATAATATAAATAAATAATATATTATAGTGTATGTATATGTTAAATAAGTCGGCCTGATAGGCCTAATAGGTTTTTTTTAAAGCCTTAGGCCTAGCCTCTTTAGCTATATAGGCTTTTTGAAAAGCTTTAACCTGACATTTTTACTAAATAGGCTAGGCCGAGCTAGGCCTTAAATAGGCTAGGCCGTAGGCCCTCGACGAGCAACCTGACCTATTCCTACCCCTACCAGGAACCAACAAGAGCAGATTTTGGCCCTCCTTGCTTTTTATTTGGGCCCAGCCAGCCCTCCTTAACAAACGGGAAAGAAGAATGGTGTTTCTTTTTACACCACATTTTATGTTAATACACCACAAATTTAAAAAAAAAAAAAATTCCTAAACTATCTCATCTCTTTCCTCTCGCTTCATACTCCATTTCCGCCTTTCCGATTTGCTTTTCTTTCATCTTCGTCCCTTTCCTCTTCTTGTTCTGGTTCCCTCGTTTCTGTTTCTTCTTCTTCCATCTATGTCTTCTTCCTCTTTGTTCGTCTTTGTTCTCCACCGGAAAGACAGTGAGAGAGCTTCTTCTGCAACAGGCGTGTTCGTCTTCTACACAAGTTCGTGCCATATTTTTTTTCCTTTCAAATTTCACCGCATTCCGGAAGTTTATATCCCGTCTTTATATAATTTATGATTTACATACCGGAGTTTTAAAACTGGCTTTCAATTTAATGCTCACTTATGACCGGAAATGTAGATATGATATTTGTTATATATATTCAAACGATCATTGATCCCGACCGACATATGATCACTTATTCCATCTGATAATTGTTGAATATCCAATGCTTAAGCCACTGACTTTTTACTGCAGTTTCTTAAAATTTATCCGAAGCAAACTTTGCAGCTTGTATACGACAACCACTTTCTTCATGAATGGGTTTGTAATAATATATTAATATTGTAACTCATCTTGTGTAGCCTATACAAGGCAAATCTCTTGTACCATTTTTTATCAAGAAAATATATATTGGGTAAATGAAATGTGAAGTCTTCTCCCTATGTGATGTGTGAGTGTTTTGTGAGAGAGTCAAAAGGTTTCCTGGGTATATGTATTTATGATAGAGTTATGTTATTTATACATCAAAATTTAGACACCGTATATGTTTATCGTTATCCTTTACTTACTTTTTATTTTCTTTGTATACACGCTTCTCGAAAATACACTAAAAAAAAATTCATTATTTAAAAAATCATTCCTCTTTATGGTAACACATGTACTTCATTATTCGTGATTTTCATGTAAGTAATGTGCCCTCATATACATGCTTCTATATTAGACATGAGAAGGACACATCAGAGTGCACAAAAACATTTGGAAAAGATCATATCTTAGCGTGAGAAGGTAAAATGTGCTACTAGAAGGTTGGAAGCAGGAGATCGAGATGAGAAGCACCGAATTAGTATAAGGAGTTGTCCTTTACAAATCTGAATTAACAAAAATCTAAATGAGAAATGAACAAAATGAAAGTTAATTCCCGATTATTTATTCTACATTACCGGAAGTTAATTTCCGGTTTATTATCAAGTGTTTGCCGGAAGTTTACAATTTCAGAAGTGGTATATTTCAGAGAACATGTTAAGGAGTTTATTAAGATAATTAAGGGTATTTAGGGAATATACAAATGTTTTTAAAATATTTGTGGTGTATCAGAAATTTTTGTAGTGTAAAAAGTAACACCCAAGGAAAAAAGAAGAAAGAAGGGTGTTGCTTTTTGCACCCCAAAAATTTCTAATACACCCTCATTTTACTATTTAAAATTTTTATGCTCTTTTTTTTTCTTTCCAAAACCTCATCTCTTTCATATTTCTTTTGCCCTCGTGTGTTGTTGGGTGTTGCTTCGTTCCATCATCTGGGTTCGTGTTCACCCGATCTTTTTTTTCCCCCTTCAAATTTTCATACTTTCCGAAATCAAGTTTTCAGAATACAAATGTGTGCCCTTACGGAAACTTAGTTCCGGAATACCAAGATGTGATGATTTTTGTATTCTGGAAACTAAATTCTGGAATAGAGGTGGCTGAGTTTTAAAAACATTGGAAACTTATTTTCAAAGCTTTATCTGTTTAATTTCATATACTTGCAGAGGAGGTCCTCATACATGAGGTGGAGTCGTTTCCGAGAGGGCCCGAGGATCGGTCCATGTTGAGGTCGTTTCGAGACCATGTTGCTACCCAACTATCGAGCAAAGAGGTAATAAAGCTTACAAAAATTCTGGATTTTGGTTTGGTTTTCTGTTGATAAATTAATATAATCAACATAGTGTATGCTTCTACGATTGCATAGACTCGCGTATCTGAAGGGACATTAAGAACACTCACATTTTTTAGTTCCCATCACTTTGCAAGCTAACACATACTTGAATTGTCTATACTTTCCACTCATTTTAAACCCAATATTACAATTATATTCCTTCCTATACTACCTGTCTCTGACCTCACAATGACAGAAACAAATCCATTTTCTCTCCCAACGGCTTGAGTCTAATTCAAAAGATCATCTCAGGTAGGAAAGACCTAAAAATAAAAATAAAAAACCAACTTATAATGCTCATATAGCCATATGGGGAAATGTAAAAAAATTCTTCCATGTCAATTTTTGCACACAAGCAACACAAACACACAAAATAAATTGTATGCATAAGTGGGACGTTACAAAACAAACTTCTGAGAGCTAAACTTTATAGTTCCGAAATTTAATTTATGGAATGCAACAAAATGTGTGTTTTAGAAATTAGATTTTGGAACTATGAAGTTAAGCTTCCAGAATTTAAATTCCATGCAATAACTAAAAATAAATTTTTTGGGTGCAAAAAGCAACATCCAATAAGGAATGAGATTAAGAGGCCTGACATAAGAAAGCCCCAAATTTACAGCTCTATTTATTAATTAATTCCAATTTCCATTTCCAATCGCAGGTAAAAAGTATGACACTCTCTAATCTCGTACTTTAATTAAACCTATTCGTACAATTCAGATTAAAAAAAAAACTTTTTCGAAAAAGGAAACCTCTCTCTTTTTTACTGATACAAGAGTTGGAATCCATTTGAAAAGAGAATTTCTCGTGTCATGACATTATTACTTTCCACGCCATCACCAATGAGACAGTGCCACGTATGAGTCTCGGTCTAGTTCTGGCTCTTTCTCTATTGTTCCCTCAAAAACCCTAAACCCTCGAATTCCCACTTCTTCTTCACTCTGATTCTCACTTTAACTCACTCAGATCACAATCTTACCATTTTGGTACTCAAAGGAACGCAAAGTTCAGTAGCAGTTAGTCAGTTAGTTACTTGATGATGATCTTCTGATTGTTATTTTTTTTTGTTTGTTTCTGAAGTAAGTAGAAGATGGATTTGTTGATGAGTTTTCTGATTATTATGATGATGATGATGCATCATACTGTATCATCATCATCATCATCGTCAAGTGGGCCCCACATTGCAGATGTTAACCTTCTGTTGCCACCTAAGATGACCTTCCCCGTCGAGTATAGGCTTCAAGGAACTGGCGGTTGCTTCAAATGGTCACCTTCTATTCTCTGTTCTTTTTTCCTTCATTTTTTTCCATGATACTTAATTGCTCAGAAAATGTTGAAAGATAGTGGAAAAAGCTCAATGTCATCTCAACTGAGCTGCATGCATACATTATGCAAAATGTAAATCAGTCTTTGGTTCTATTTTAAATCACTAAGAAAATAAAAGCATGAAAGGAGTTTAAATTGTTTAATAGAATATAAGCATGAGGAGATTTAAATTGAACAGGTGATTCCTTAAACTTCTTAATTATTAATATATTTATATGTTTTTTTATTTGTTGTAAAACTATTTTTGAGTTGATCTTGATGTTTATGTATTTCTTTATAATGTGTTCTTAGGTCATGGGATCATCATGATATACTGTCTGTTTTGCCTGAGTATAATTCAAGCAACAAGTGCTCTACTAGTGCGAGGCTGCAATCGATTGCCCCTTATGGAGGTCGCAAGGAGACTGCTGTTTACGCTGCAGATGTGCAAACTGGATCCGTAATTCGCTGCAAAGTCTTCATTGACAACATATCCAGAATCCAGATATTTCATCATTCAATTAAGCTTGATCTAGATGGGCTTGCTACACTACGTGTCCGTGCATTTGACAGTGAAGGTATTCATCAAATCACTTTGGTCTTGGATGATGGGGCTAAAACTAGTGTGCAAACACATGGTGGGGTCACACGGGATTTTCATATACTATAGGATTACACCAAGTCTCAACTTTGAGTCCTTATCTTTTCACCATGGTCTTGGATATGCTATTGAGCATATCCAAGAGCCAGTGCCACAATGCATTTTCTGTAATCCTATTAAGAAAGTCAAAAGAGGGAATAAATAGGAAGCTAGAGCTTTGGAGACAGGCATTGGAGGCACATGACTTCTAAAATGTAGTATATGGAATGTAAGTTAAGCAAGAAGTGCACTAGCAATAGCTTACAGGTGAAAACTGGAGATCATACCATACTGGAAGTCACACTTTTAGTTATCTTAAGTCTATTGTACAAATGATTCAGAAATAGAGTGAGATGTAAACCATAGGTTCTATTACATGATGAAATACCTGTAGATCAAAGTATTTCACCTGAACGTGCTCTGAGCTTTTCTCTTCGTCCGATTCCGACATAGGATGAGCGGAGGGGGTATACCTGCAATGACACTCTGACGCTTAAGTTAGTGAGTTATATAGGAGAGAGAGAGTTAGAACTTCGTTTACTCGTGGATAAGCTAAGGTCGAGATCCTTGATCAGCTAGAGGGATTCTCGATAGAAGATAGGTGATAAGCTCAATGTTTATGTTGTTGTTCTGCTGATAGAGGTTCTAGAAGGCTTGGTCTGCTGTGGGCCTGGACTTTGGGCCCATTAATGATTAAGTCCTAACCGAACGGGTTGCTGGACTAGCTCAGCCCAAGGAGGTGCAGTTCAAACTGGGCAGATGAAATGAAGAAGTGCTTTGGGTGTTATTTGTGATAGAAACCTATCAAGTATAAAGGAATTTTTTTTCACAAATAAGACTCGTGATGCTTTATGATACTGAATGCTAGGCGAAAAAAAAAAAAAAACCAGGAGCATAAGCTCAGTGTTCCAAGGATGAGGGCGTTGCGTTGGATGAGTTGATATACAGGATTAGACTGTATTAGAATGAATGCATTTGAGAGAAAGTCAGGGTAGCACCTATTATGGAAAAGATGGTAAAATATTCAACCCGTGGTTTCTCTAGCAGTGTTTCCTTGATATACATGCATAGAGATTGACATGCCTTTGTTGTATGACGCAATATCCTAGCTCCTAGTGTTTCTTTTTGTTTTCGTAGGAGGATATGCATAGAGTTTGGGTTCCATTGTGTTTTGTGTTTTTGGAGCTTGTTCACTCTTCTTGTATTTATGTCTCTCTGTAGTTTTTTTTTGGGGGAGGATATCTTATCCTCCTATATTGTAATCCTCTTCCATCTTAATGAATTTCTTCTTTTGTTGAAAAATATGGTAGAATCTCGCCTTTGGTGGTTTAGCAATGTGAGGAAAAGACTAGAGATAATGCCTAATAAGAGCTTATAAGTAGTGGGCAATCCTCATCCCATGAGCTAGCTTTTGGGGTTGAGTTAGGCTCAAAATCTAATATGGTATCAGAGCTATCCTAGATCAATTGTTAGGCCACCCACCATATTATCCACGCACCAAGCTCAATAGTACTGGGCGTGAGGGGGTGTATTGGGAAAAAATCAAGTCCCACATTGACTAGAGATAGTGCCTAACAAGAGGTTATAAGTAGTGGGCAATCCTCATCTCATGAGCTAGCTTTTGGGATTGAGTTAGGCTCAAAATCTAATAGTAAAAAGAGTAGATCAGGTGAAAGATATCCCAATAGTTAGAGATAGATGGTGACTTAGAAAAACTATGGAGTTAGATATAAGTGCTCTTTCTAAGGACATGGTTTATGACAAAACACAATGGCCTGATTTGAATCCATGTAGCCAATCCCACATAGTGAGAAAAGGCTTTACTGTTGTTTATATTATACATTTAGATAATAAAATTCACCATTTTATACCTCCTCATTATACTCGGGTTTACTATTTTGCGTATTCTATGTCTTACTTTAGCAGAATTTTTCTCTTGAAAACTTAAAAAATGACCTTTAGTAAATGAAAGAAGACATCTCATTACAGGATTGGCATGAGAAGTACAGTGGGGTTTATTTTACTCTGTTTGCCTTTTGAACATGCTAATTGCTAGGCATAGGCTATGAACTTTTCAGTATTTATTTATTCTTTTCTTTATTTATCTATCAGATACAAATTTTTTTTTTCTAGCTTAAAGTCTTGTACTAATTTTCAATTTGATCCTTTTCGCCTTCTTTATCAAGTGTTGGCAGATTACAATCGCAAATGTTTATTAAACCTATCTATTGCACTGCAGAAAATGTATTTTCTTCATTAGTTGGCTTACAGTTTGCGTGGAACCTTATGCCTGAATCTGATGGATCACCTCATCACCTTGTTAATGTTCCTCTAAAAGATTCTCCCCTTAGCGATTGTGGAGGACTCTGTGGTGACTTAGATATGCAAATAAAACTTGAAGACATTGTAAGTCTGCAAAGCAGGTTTAAATGAGTCAAGCCACTCTGTTATAACTTAGGATGCATATTTAATATTATATCCAACCTTTTTTCCTGGTCCTGTTTTGCAGGGTGTATTTTCAGATCTGTTTGTAGTGAAGGGAGTTGAGATTGGCCATGAGATTGTGTTAGTGCATTTGATCGAGCCACAATTGAAGAATTTGGCTGATGAGATTATTCTCACTGTAGCTGAAGCTATGTCACTTGACCCTCCCTCACCAGTTTTTGTCCTCGTTGGTGCAGTCATCCCCTATACGCTTAAAGTCATCTGTGGAAATGTTCCTCAAGGTTTTCTTATTTTGTTTACTTTTCATTTTAAATTTGTGGTAGTCTTTTGAAGTTGTAAGTCCTTTATTTCTGTGATTTTGCTGTCGTCAATTTGTAGAACAAACTGCTAGGAATATAATTGACCATTTATTGATGGGGGGACTCTATTGATTTATTTTATATTTTATCAGAATTCTTGTCCTCCTTATTATCTGTACTCTTCTTTCAGTAAATTCCTCTAATTTGCAATCCATTTTCTTGAAATTTAGCTCTAACATCTTTTTGAATGCCAAATCTCTGTCTACGGCTAATGCTTTTATTTGGACTGCATTTCACGATATGTTTAATACTAATGAGTTGTTACAGGTGTTTAGACCTCATAAGGCCCATTTCTCTGACATTTATATTGCCACAATCAAATAGTAATCTCTTCCTGCATCTAGAGGTAGCTTGGCAGCTAAAAAGCTGTTTGGGCTTTAAGTAGTAGAAGAACTATGGATCTCTCTATCTAATTTGGGTGTAGCGGATTTGGGAGTACAAAGGAGAGGAAGGTGGAGTTGTGCTCTTTTTTCCAGAGTGTAGTGGATTTGGCTGGGTCATAAGTTCGGAGTTAGCTGGAGATTTCTTCCTCCTCATCTTTTTTGTGCGATAGCATTGCTTTATTGTCAGATTAGCTCATGGGTTTCCAAACAGAGCTTATTGTCTGATTTGCAAAGACACAATGTTTTTCTTCTTTTAGCTGTTTTTATTTCTTTGTTGATTCTCTGTTTTAGTAGGTTTCCTTATCTCCTTGCCCTGCATTCTTTTTCTCTTTTTATGAATGCTTTTTTCTTTCTTAAACAGAGTACTTTAGTGGCATTCATATTCTGATAACATGGACAAGCAAATATGCGGGTATATTTATTCTATGGAATCTTTATTGATTTTGCTTCTTTATTTACCGTGGGAGGCGAATCTAGTTTCTCGCCCGACAATACCTGCAAAAGCTGAGAGAACAAAAGAATCAGGATGAATTTCCACTGAACTAGTTTTACACTATACAAATTTATTATACTCTGCTTCAGTTATATTTAGCAAACACTGTCACAATTTGGGCTCTTGGGAGGGTATTGGATATGTCCTCCTAATTATGAGTTCTTTTCTTCTACCCACATTTGTGTTTTTCTGTGCAAAAGGGAATAAGGTGCTTAGGAAGTTTACACTTTTTGTTGGTGCATGATGTATTTGGATGGAGCAACAAGCAAAATGCCAGAACCTTGCCTATTATGCTGAGTGTCTGGTTTGCTTGTATGAGTTTATTCCCTTCTTTCACTGATGTTGCCTTTTCCTTTGTAGGAGGATTCTCGATCCTCTATCTTTGCATTTTTGTTTTCTCTTCTTGTACATCAAAAAAATTTGCTGTTACTACTCATGAATGATGCTAGCACCATGGTGGCAATCGGTAAATGCATAATTTCTTGTCTTTTTTGAAGCTAGCTATATGCAAAAATTTCTGATTGGGTATTGCTTCCTCTCGTATTTGAAAGTTTGGACAAGTATTTTGTGGTCTGTCCCTTCATACTAATGACTTTTACATTGGTTCTGTGATGCTGTAGGTCAGCACTGCATATTATCAACAGTCTTAGTATCTTAACAATAATTTTCTTTTGGATTTGTAGTGGTCACTTTACCTTCACCACATCATCGCTGGTCTGTCTCAAATTCTTCGGTTGCTCAAGTTGACTCGAAGACAGGGTTAGCATATGCATGGAACTTGGGGATGACAGCTATCATTGTTGAAGATACAAGGGTTGCTGGCCATTTACAAGTGTCTTCACTAAATGTGGTCCTACCAGCTTCTTTATGCTTATATATAGCTCCTTTATCTAGTTCTGGCGATCCTGTGGAAGGAATCAAATCCATTCCTCTAATGGCCCGTTGGTATGTTATATCTGGCCATCAATATCTTATCCAGATAAAGGTTTTTGCTCATGATCACGATTCACAAGAGATTTATATTACAAAGGTAGCTTGTGTATTCTGCTATGATTATTTTAATAACAACAATGGTAAATCATGTTTATTGACTTGCTATATTTTCTGAGCTTCATGCATTAGGCCACCTAATGATCTGTAAGACATATGAAGAATGGACACGAAAATGTCCAAAATATAGGACACTGACACACGACACCATACACACACACTTATACATATATATTAAAATTAAAATGTCAAATGAAATTAAATATGAGCAACATAAGAAAAGATCTAAATTAAGAAATCACTATTTATATATTTCCCATGATAATGAGCCTCACAAAAAAATACTAAGAGGTGTCATTTTTCAATATAAGCACTTCGTCTCTTTACCAAAAGGATTCCAAAACAAATGGTGAACCATATCTTTCACCTTTGATCAGTGTTGTCAAATTGCCGCCATGGTGGCGCCATGGCAACATGTCATGGTGGAGCCGCCATAGGTCGCAACCCCTATTATACCCGCCATGTTTCCACCATAGGCTGCAACGGCATATTTATATGGTGGATTTTTGGCTGGCCGCCATAACCTGCCATTCGCCATCGATAACACTGCCTTTAATCTATTCATATGTACGTATAACAAAAATTAAGAAAAGATTTAGTCTATCTAAGACCTTTCTACCCCTTCTTGGTAATCTTCATTGAAAAGGATAGCCTCTAGCTCCTGTTCATCAAGTGACAAATTAGCAACTTGTACTTCAAGAATTCCACAATTATGAAGTGATCCAAACTCATGGAAGAAGACAAAGATTGCTATGAACGAAGACTAAACCTTCTGCCCTATGTGGCGCCATCGTGTTTCTCTTTAAAGAATGGATAAAAGAGTATGTACTCCAAACATTTTAGATTAACTTCATGAAAGCTACATAAAAAAAAATTTCAAATTTTTCTAAATGCATGTCCTTCAAGGTGTCTAATCGTTTTCGGGTGTCAGGTAAGTGTCCGAGCCAAGTCTGGCGCTTGTGTCTTAGACACCTCAATAAACAACAGTGTTGTTGTTTCCTACGACAACTGAAAAGTGCAGATGAGAGGAGCTTTTGTGTCTCATGCATGATATGCATTCAGGATCTTTTCCTATCAGCTCAAGTTTTTGTGGCAAATAGTAATCCACTATGTAGGGGCCAGATAAAGTGCTCCATCTCTAATGGTGTGTAAAATCCCTGGAAGGAACTCCTTTGGATGGACAGAATGTCCACCAATTGAAATCCTCCCTAGCTTTTATCATCTTGCTTTCAACAAGCTTTCCTCTTGTTCGAAACTCTTATGCTTCTATCCACACAACTGCTCCACATCAAACAGTTGGAAGGAACAGATATGATGCAGTTGGTGCATCAATGGTAGAGCACCCTGTGGACACAAATGAACACAAAGGAACCAAAAGAAATGATTGATTTACTGCTTGCCAAATAACAGTCAACAGTCTTTGTATAGACATCCAAGGATAACAGTTAAGAGTTAACTCAATTGAAAAAGAAAATCCTATTCTATCTGCTGCTTTATTAACTTATTATCGCATTATCAACTGATGGGATTAGCCATCCCTAAAGCCTTGACCCTTCTGAAACTCCAAAGTATTCAGCCATAACCACGTGGTTGAAATGTACTGTTGATGTGTCAAGTTAGCTATTATGAATTGCTAGAATCTACTGATGATTAAGACCAGTGGTTTAGCTTCTTGTGAGTTCATGATTTCTAATACCACTCGAGCAAGTCATCCCCCACCATATTGGCCTGATGTGTAGCACTAAACCACCTGGTTACAATTTTTAGAATTTGGTGTCCCTGTGTCTGTGTCAGTGTTGTGTCGCGTGACCATGTTTATGCTTCATAGAGAGGAACATGATTGGAAATGAACCTAAGAACATTTTGTTGACGTTGTTTGATCTTACCAGTTGAGTCAAGCCAACCCTCGTTGGCTAAGACAACATATTTTGAGGACGATAATGCCGTTGTTTCTTTCCTTTCTTTTTTCTTTTAAATTTTTTGTTATGTTATCCGTGACTTATTTTCTAATCCTTACACTATAAGGAGGTCAAGCATTACAAGTGAATTAACCACGCCATCAACAGCACGATTCAACTTAGGCAGTTTAAGTCTTACATATTGAAATGATTAGCACATATATATTCTAATTTGCCTATTGTGATATTTTCAGTTTGCATTTTGGTCTTATTTCTTCTGTTTTATTAATAATAAATAATACAGCTGTGTTGGGAATTTCTCATGTAATCAATCTTTATCCTCTCTTAGATGAATTTGTCGTGTTTTTCTTTTGATAGTTTGCCACTTACATTTTCATTTCATTGCAGAATGATGATATTAAGGTTTATGATAACCAGTCTGATTACTGGAAAACATACTGGGTTTCAAATGAAATTGCTGTCAAACATGGCTGGCAGAATTGTCAAATCTTGAAAGCTTATTCAACAGGAATGGGAAAATTGACAGCTTCTTTGAGCTATCCTGTTGGAGCTGATGACAAGAAGGAGGTGATCACTCTTTGTTTGAAGTTTTCAGCAGAAACAATTTCTTTAATTCCTTTCTCCTCAATTATTTGCAGCCTGTGTTTCTTGATGGAGCATGTTACTCTGTGGTTATTATATTTTTTTTGTGTGTGGACAGAGAGAGGCTATGCATTGCTTTGTTGGCTTTCTAAGAACATTCTAGTACTTTTTTCAAGGTCTCACTTTGTTAAACCTTGCAGATTATCAAGGTTGTGCAAGAAATCATGGTTTGTGATCAAGTAAAGTTCACTTTGGGCAATGAAAGTGGAATCATCTTTCTGCCCTGGGCCCCTGGTGTTTATCAGGAGGCGGAGTTAAAGGCTATAGGAGGTTGGAAGCTTTTTCTATTTGCTCCAATCTGAAGTGACTAGCTTATTTCTGATATTTGTTAATTTACTTTTGATCCCACTACGTGGTATAGGTTGCGCAAAAGCAGTGAGTGACTACAAATGGTTATCATCAGACACATCTACTGTATCTGTGTCAGCTTTTGGTATTATCCAGGCAAAAAAGCCTGGTAAAGCTACCATTAAAGTGTTATCTGTATATGATTCACTAAATTATGATGAGGTAATGTTGTTAAGGTAGTTTTATACTTTAATTTGTTCCCATTAAATATCATTGCTATATTTGATCATGTTTTGTTCATAAGCCCAAATCTAGCTTCATTGCTTTGCACCTGTCCCCATGTTACTTAGTATGATATTTTAAGGTAAGAATGTTGTTTTGTTACAGGGTAACAATATGGTATGTGTTAATCTTAAGCATATTGGCTGGGCTCATTATTGCTGTACGTTGTTGGAAATTGAAAATGATTAATGCTCTTGTGCATGTATTTGTGTGTTCATGCATCTGTAGGTTCATGTACATACATTGTTATTAATGTACTTAGTCTATGTTTGGGAGTTTTGATGGAGATGGTGTAGAGTGGTTAGTAATGGAGTGATTTAGGATGTAATGGAGTGGAGATGTGAAAGTAAACCACTCCATTGTTTGGAAGTTTTAATGGGAGAATGGAGAAAGATCCCACTTCATTGTTTGGAGGTTACAATGATTAATAATGGAGTGGAATGAATTGAAAATTTTAGTTCCAATATTACCCTTTTTTAATTTTCATTGCTCACAACAATATTAATTGATTAAAAAGCATACAGGATGACCAAGCAGACAAGCACAATTGCTTCACTTGAGGATGGGTTCATGGGATGCAAGGAACTGGGTATCTGCATGAGATTAACTCAGTTTTTTTTTTTGTAAAAAGGCATAGAGAATTACAAAGTAACAGTAATATCTTTCACACAGAAAATTAGAAAGTAATCATAGGCAAAGAAATCATCAATGATAAAGTGAGAATCTGGGGACGGAGAAAACAACTGTTGAAGAGAAGAGAGGAATCTCGTGATGTGCCTGCAAATGGAGTTGAGAGAGGAACAACCTGGACTGATGGAGTGTACTGAAAGTGATTTTTTTTTTGAAGTAGGGATAAATTTGTAAATTTCTATGTAAAATAAAAAAAGAGAAAAGTGTTCCCTCCCAAATCTCCAAATTGGAGGGTATGAAAAATTGGAGTGGGTGGGATGGGATGGTTGAGTTCCCACTCTCAACCATTCCACTCCATTATTTAAAATACTCCCAAACAATGAGTCAAGCCTTTTATACCATCCCACTCCTTGCTAACCACCCCACCGCCCCACCCCGTCCTCCCAAACATAGCCATAGGGAGTAGCACCTTTAATTGTTGTGTTGTAAACATAAGTTGTTTTGACTCCTAAGTGTATCATAGTATGCTCAGTGCTATTCACTTGAGCAATTCAGAAATTTTCACCTTCCAAAATCCCTAAATCTTTCTCAAGTTGGTATCAAAGCGGGCTTCGTCCCGCTGCCTCTTTGTCTCAGAGGTTTCTGCCTTAGGTCCTGCAGAACCTCGTAAAACCTAAGTCCCTTTCCTCTACTTTGTCCAAACAGCCACCTTCTAAGTCTAGAAGTCATTGTCGCTGACCACCCACCATCTTCCCTCGCACGCCACCTTTCCCGAACCACTCACTATCTGTTTACTGTTTTGTCTAAGTGGTCAGAAGCTCAGACTCAAACCACTGGTGTATGCCTAGGTTATTATCTCCCTTTCCTTGTGGCCTTTTACTTTACTCGAAATTGCCACTGAGAATGAAAATGGCCCCTAACCCTAGAACTACCCAAGACTCTCAATCCTTCCAGAAAATGGCAAATGGTAATTCCTTTACTGGTCCTTGTTTCTCTGTTTCCGGAATTCTAAGAATTATCTCAGAAAAACTAAATGGAAAGAATTATTTAGCTTGGTCTGCGTTTGTTGAACTCTGGTTTCTTTGTTAGGTACACCAAGGGCATTTTGAAAAATCTTCTCACAAAATTGCAGAAGAAAAGCATAGTGAATGGAAACGACTTAATTATCAGCTTTGTGCTTTGCTTTGGCAATATATTGAATCATGAATCTTTACAAATTTCTGAGCCTTCAGAACTTGTTTCTCCATTTGGAAGAAGGCTCAAAATGTTTTCGCCAACGACATTCAAAGGCTGTATGATTCAACATAGAAATTGGCCACACTTAAACAATCTAATCATAATATGATTTCTTATGTTTTGAAAGCCCAATCTGTAGTTGAGGAGTTAAAAATGTCTTTGGAAGTTGATACTCTTGAAGGTGTAAAGACGAAACTTGATAATCTGTACATGGTGCCGGTTTCTCGTGGAACACACCCAACTTGATACTAGGATTTGTACACTGCTGTTGAGGTGTGGTTATTAGGCTAGTGTCTTTCTGATCATCTAACTAAGAAGGCTTTTGACATTGATACAGAGGTGAGACAATGGCAGCGAGCAGATTATCATCTTGTATTCGTATTATGGCAGTCTATTGATCCCAAATTGATTGTACATTTCCGTCCATACAAGTCATGTTATGAAGTTGGGCAAAAGGCCCGAAACGTTTATGCTAATGATATTTAGATATCGTATGAATCTGTTCGTAGTTTGGCAACCCTCCATATGACTCATCATGATTTATTTTCTTATTTTAATTGAACTCAGTCCACTATTGATGAGCTCCAATTAATGCTGGTTAGTGATGATCTTCATAGGGTGTTGAGCAAGCTTGATAGTATGTTTATGGTTATGAAGCACTGACACTTCTGGGTTTAGGGGTGTTTGAGTGTCGGACACGCGTCCGACACTGACATGCGTGCTACACTCATATGACACGTCTCCGAGACCCCTTCTCCAATATCCAATTTTTTTTTTTTTGTTGTTGGGTCAAACACTTAGCCGACACCTTTATGTGGCTGGATAGCGCTAAAGGACTCCTAAAATTTTATAATGATGTCTATCGATATTTTTTTTGAGACTCATTATCATAGGGAAAATGTAATGTGTAACAAGTTATTTTGAGATGATAAATGTATAAATCTTGATTCTCAATTTAAATCTTTTATAATGATGCTCATATTTAATTTTATTTGATTTGACGCACACACACACACACATTGTCGTGTCGTGGTGTGGTGTCCTATATTTTGGACATTGCTGGTGTCTGCGTGTCAGTGTCCGTGACGTGTCCGATGTTCGTGTTTGTGCTAGTTCATGGTGTTTATTGTCCCTGTCTTTTACAAGGACTATGGATCCTTTTGGGATCAGAATATGACGAATCCCAGCTTCCCTACGGTGGTGGAGCTCATCGACTGTCTGATTCGAGTTTCCTCACTAGAAGCTGATTCCCAGACAGCACCAGAGTCCTCTATTTTTATCTCTAATTAGGTTTACCATGGGGGCCGAGGACGTGGTCGTGGTTGTGGTAGAGGGGGTAGAGGAACCCCTCACTGTACTTATTGTAAGAAAGATGGACACACTTAGGATCAGTGCTCCTCCTTGCATGGTTTTTCGAGCAAGATTGTTAATGTTGCTCAGTCTCCGATACCAGCTCCTGAGCCAAAGATTGATTATCTGAGCTTGTTTGCCGTCAATGAATATAAGGAGTATCTTCAACTGAAGGCAGTCCAACAGGTCTCTTCCTCAGTCACTGTTGCCCATACTGACAATTCTACCATTTGTTTGTCTCGCTTTCTACATATTCAATCTTAGGTTTTGAATTTTGGTACTTCTGATCACTTAACTGGTAACCGCCTCTTTTCTCTCACCTATCACCACCTAAAACACCACACCATATCACTCTTGCATATAGGTATAAAGTACAAGCTAATGGCGTTAGCCATGCTTCACCTTTTCCCTTATTGCCATTGACTTCTATTCCATTTGTTCCCCATCACCATTTTAATCCAATCTATATCAACAAATTGAGTCGCTCAATAAATTGTGTCATATCCTTTACTTCTGACTCTTTCTTGATACAAGAACAGAGTAGGGGACAAACGATTGGAGCCGGATATGAATCATAGGGTCTTTGCTACCTTCAAGCATCTACTTCCACTATATGTACTGTACAGAATCTCCCGGTCTTGTTCATCGCCGAGTCAGTCGAGTCTGCATAAGTTGAAGAAAATTGTGCCTCATCTCTCATACTTGGAATCTTTAGAATGTGAGTCGTGTTATCTTGGAAAGCACATTAGAGTCTCTTTTCCTAGTTGTGTTAATGATCGAGTTATGTCTTCTTTTGATGTTTGTGATCCTAGTCATGTCCCTTCCGTCTTAAGGTATAGGTTTTATTTTACTTTTATTGATGATTTCTTATGATGTACTTGGATATTTTTAATGAATCGTTTTGAGTTATTTAATATCTTCAAGAATTTTTGTTCAGAAATCAAAACTCAATTTGAAAAAACAATTCGCATTTTACGTAGTGACAATGTCAAGGAATATTTTTCTGATTGTTTCAGTTCGCTCATGACTTCCCATGGCATTAAACATCAATCTTGTTGTCAAATACAACCCAGTAAAATGGTATAGCCTAAGGCAAACATAGTCGACTCTGCTCATACTATCTTATTCTGCTTTTGTGAAGATTTCTGGTGTAATTTGATAGGATGCACTATTAAAACAGTACTTTCTTATGCGCGCAGTTCAATATCTAATAATATCTTTTCATATCTTTAGATGATCTCTTAGGATTTATTTCTTATTTATATTTTATGATTTGATTCTCTATTTGATCAAGACTAGGGTTCTATTTTTAGTATAAATAGGACTATTAGGGTTGTCTTTTGTAATTAAATCATCACTCCATCAAATCAATACGAGTCTTATTATTTGTTAGTTTATTTCTCTCTTTTCCTCCTTCCCTACCTAAAATCTTCTAATTCAACATGGTATCAAAGAGGTACCATCCTTTGTGACTTGTCCCATCACTATTCCGCTGCGGAGTTTCACTAAGTCTGAAGGAACTCTAACTATCTTCTCAGCCATACCCAAAAAAAAAAAAAAAAAAAACCTTTTTTTGTTTGTCGTGCCCTTTTTCCACTAATGGATCATATCATTGGTTTCTCTTCCCACCGATGATCATTCCGGTGGTGACTCCTTTCCCATGGATGAATCATATTAGTGGTGACTTCTATTTTCGTCGACGATTGACTTATGTTGGTTATGAATTGTACTAGCCCAACTTTTTGTCCAAGATGCTCTGGCCTCGGATCTTTGTCCTAGATGCAATGGCATCGTCTTTGTCCCAGATGCACTAGCCAAGGCCTTTTGTCCCAGATGCACTGGCCTCGTCTCAGTCCCGGAAGTAGTTGTTTACCTTAATTTCAATTTTAAATAATTTTGGTATCTGATATTGTCGTTGAAGCTTCTAAATGCGATTTTGAGAAGTTTGGACCTTGCTGCTAGATTGCTTGCCAAGAAATTTCTGTCAGGCTGATGATCATTCCAGCTATCTTGCTAAGTTATCTTTCCAGTGACTCTCTCCGGCCTCTCCAACATCCTTAAGTTGCATTTCAACCATTATTTTCGTGGAGCTCAGTTTATGGTTTTTTTATTTTAAATTTTAATTTGAGGGGAATGCATTGTTTTTGTGTAATAAGCTTAAAGCTTAGTAAGCTTTAGCTTGAGGGGGAGTATTAGAAAATCAGAGAAATATCTAATAATATCTTTTTATATCTTAGAATATTTTAGATTATCTTAGATGATCTTTTAGGATTTATTTCTTATTTATATTTTATGATTTGATTCTCTATTTGATCAAGACTAGGATTCTATTTTTAGTATAAATAGGACTATTAGGGTTGTCTTTTGTAATCACATCATTACTGCATCAAATCAATACGAGTCTTATTATTTGTTCGTTTATTTCTCTCTTTTCCTCCTTCCCTACCTAAAACCGTCCAACTCAAGAAATATCTTCAAGAATTTTTGTTCAGAAATCAAAACTCAATTTGGAAAAACAATTTGCATTTTACGTAGTGACAATGTCAAGGAATATTTTTCTGATTGTTTCAATTCGCTAATGACTTCCCATGGCATTATACATCAATCTTGTTGTCAAATACAACCCAGTAAAATGGTATAGCCGAAGGCAAACATAGACATATTGTTGACTCTGCTCATACTATCTTATTCTGCTTTTTTTGAAGATTTCTGATGTAATTTGATAGGAGCACTACTAAAACAGTACTTTCTTATCCGCGCAGTTCATAATTATTCTGCTAGTACATCCCAAATGTCCTCTATTTCTAGCCACTTCATTGACTTCAGCAAGTTCCTCAGATGCTGATCTTATTATAAAATGTCCTGAGTGGTGTTTTCTGTCGGACACTCTTTGCGCCATTTTTCCGTCTTCTATCCATGCATAAAATAACCAAACTTTATTTCAAATTACTTTGGATGTCTATACAATTTGTAAAATGTTTTTATTTTATAATAATTCATATTTTCTTATAGGTCGTTGTAGAGGTCTCCACCCCATCTTCTATGGTTATGCTTCACAATTTTCTGGTAGAAACTGTAGTTGGATCACATCTTCAAGCTGCTGTGACATTGAAAGCTGCAAATGGTGACACCTTCTTCAAAGATATTGGGGTTTCTTTTCCATGTTACTGCTTGGCATTTTTGCTTATGTTAATTTGTCATGTGCAGGTGCCTTTTTTTATAGATGTGATGCCTTAAATTCTTTGATAAAGTGGAAAGCTGGAAGTGAGTCTTTTGTAATTGTTAATACAACTCAGGATTTGTCATACTTCGAAACAGTGCCAAATACTCAGCTCCATTCATCAATCAATGGCTTTCCCTGTTCTTGGACTTATATATATGCTTCTAATCCTGGTCAAGCTGTGATCCATGCCATACTCTCGAAAGAATATCACCAATTCAGTCATGGTCCTGTTGTCTTAAAAGCATCTTTACGTGTCGCGGCATATCTACCCCTTATTGTACGTCAGGCAAGTGATGGGAACCAATTTGGTGGCTACTGGCTTGACTTGGCTCGAGCAGAAAGTAACAAGCAATCACATAGCTTAGAGGAGTTATATCTTGTCCCTGGGACAAATTTAGACATATTACTTGTTGGTGGACCTGAACGGTGGGACAAAGGCATTGATTTCATTGAAACTGTGGAAGTTTTGGATGAAGCTAATGCCCTGGTTGACGATGGAATTCTTGTGCATCTGATTTCTGACAGCCATAGGAGTTTGTATGGAGTTTTTTGTCAAACACTGGGAACCTTTGTAAGCTTCAGTATTCCTTTCTGGGTAGAAAGCTTCATAGTATATTTAAGATGACAAAAAAGTAGGTAAATAATGACCTTTTCTTGTTTCAAATGACTCAGAAACTGCTTTTCAAACGTGGAAATTTGGTTGGGGATGACCATCCTCTGCCATCAGTAGCTGAAGCTTGGCTGTCAGTTGCATGTAGCATTCCTTCTTCTATTGTACTTATAGCTGATGAGCCAGGTAAACATTATTTTGCACAATATGAGTTTCAATACTTCGCAACATATTTTTTTTGAGGTTCTTTATCTCTCAAGTGAATTGTGCTTTGCAGTAAATGAACGTGAAATTATTAGAGCTGCAGCACAAGCTGACCATAGTTCAGGACGACTTCGCGATGCCCCTGTTACTGTGGCAAATGGGCGCACTATTCGGATATCTGCTGCTGGTGTTACTGATTCTGGTGAAGCTTTTGCGAACTCATCTTCTCTCAGTTTGAGATGGGAACTTAGCAGTTGTGAGGGACTAGCATATTGGGATTATGCTTGTGATTCTGCAAAGTCTGACAACTGGGAGAGATTTTTGGTCTTAAAAAATGAATCAGGATTGGTAAGATTGCTGATAAATTTTGTCATTTTATTGTCTGGCCTTATTACTTTATTTGGGAACTTCTGACAATTTAACTACTGGAGTTGCTTGTGAAAACTTGTTATCCCAAAAACTCGTTTATTTAGACTTGCCTTCGGACATTATTTGCCCTACTTGTACTTAGTAGTTAGTACTAATAATGTTATACTGTATATTATTGCTTTAATTTATAACTTGTGATCTATAAATCATGATTTTGTATTTGATTTCCGTTTCTTAGAATAGACTTAGACTGTCTTTCGGTAGTACTTTTGCTATCAGATTAGTTATTATTTATTTTTAATTGACTTGAACAGTTTTCTCATGTAACTTTGTCTAGATTGCTTTTGACATGGATTTCTTCTATATATTATGTTTTCTTCTGCTTTTTTGTTTTCTATAAGCTTTATTGTTATTATTATTATTTTGGAATTTAAATATTTTTTAATATGAGCTTTTAGAATTAGTGAACATAAAAGTAGTCATTATTTTACAGCTTACAAATTTACTCACTAGCTATTACCCAAGTTCACAATGAGTTTATTAATTTGGAAAATATGTATTCATAGTAAGACAGTTTTACTTGTGAGATTGTTTGGATTTTCTAATCTAAACTTGTAAACTTGTATTTTGCAAGTTAACTCGAGTTACATGCTTACTATCCTATCCTTAATATAATATTACAAAAAAATTAGTACGGTTGAACAATCAGGAAGTACACCTGGGATGAGTGGTGTGAGGCGTATGAGTCTGTTGCTAATCTAGTATAAATTTAATAAATCACCTATTGCTAATCCTACTTCATTGAAGTAAATAGTAGTTTTTATAATTTAATGATCCTATTAGTCTTTTTAAAGGATTGTTAATTTGTCTAGTAAGTTCCATACTCAAACTCATACGTAAATAATCTTTTGTATATTTGTATATCATTGTGATGGTTGCCAACTTTCGGCCCCTTCCTAATAACTAGACTTTCATTTGTTTAGTTCTTTGATGTTGGGTTAAAGCCATGTTAATAAAGTGATTTAGAGTTTGATCGGCCATCTTTATTCTATAATTAGAACTCAGCATAAAACAATGATAGGCACTCTTAAAACTGAATTAGCTATTTGTGTGAGAGAATATATTATATATTATAGGCACTACATTGTCATTCTTTGCTCTCACCTAGGATCCTAAGGAATATGCAAGTGACTTTTTATTATATGTACCTTACCAGTTTGTGATAAGTCTTGACTAGAATACATTAATCTGATAATCTATACTTGTAAAATCATTTTTTGAGTCCAATCTTCCCAGATCGCCTACTTTATGGATGGTTTAAGATTCATAACACATAAAGTTGGGGTCATCCACATTGAGATTATGAAATACTAAGTTGACATTGGAATTAAGAGGAGATTGAAAATAAGAGGAACTCGAGGAAGAAATGGGCAAACCCTGACCATTACCAACAAGAACCTGATCTAAGCCATAAAATGGAGTAGGATGCTGTATGTTCTGGAAATCGGAAGTTACATGGTGGGAGGGCCCAGAATCTGGGTACCATTGGTGAGAAAAACCAGTGTTAGAGGTGGCTAGGGTGACTTGAGGTGAGGGTTGAGGATACTGGTGCTGTGTTTGCCATGGTGGAGGGTTAGGTTGGGCAAGATGAGGGAATTTATTGAAGTTGGGTGGGTTGTGTGGTGGTTGTGGTTGCTGAGGGATATATTGCTGATCATATCGGTGCCAGCACATGAAGGCATCATGTCCAAACTTTCTGCACAGTTGGCACTGAATAGAACTCCGGCCACCACGACCCCGACCACGGCCGCCACGACCACTACCACGACCATTGCGGCCACCACCACCTCGAAAGTACTGGGACGGCGGCACCGAGTACAGTTGTTGATTCTGAGCTACATTAACCTGAGGCGTGGGATCGGAGGTAGGTGCCGCGACGTTCGCAACATTCACCGTGGCGGCACTGCGAGCAGCGTTCTGTTTGTAGCGATCAAGATGCACCTCTTGCGCAAGGAGTAGGGCTTCCAATTCATCTAGATCTGAGGCATCATATCGAGTGCTCACAAGGTTGATTAACGAGTCATACTCCTCGGGTAACCCTTCCAATATCACATCCAGTTGTTCTTGAGACGAAACAGGGTCACCGATGGAGTAGAGAGCATCGACGAGAGCTTTCACACGGAGAATAAATTCTGAGATCGAACGATCGTCCTTTTTCGTGTTGCGAAGCTCTGTGCGAAGCATTCTTGCTTTCGCACGAGTCTTGGATTGAAAATGATGATGCAACTTCTCCCAAGTTGCCAAGAATGGATGCACCCTATCAGGCGAGTGAGAATCGGTGCTGTAACGGAGTATTGGAGCCATGAGAGAAGTAAGGAATCTTGAAGCTCCCAACGTGTGTAATCTGGATTTTGGTTTCCGGCGAGTCTATCAGATTCAGAGAGGTATTGATTTGGAATCTGTGGTGAAACGAGGAATCGATGGAGTTGGTGCGCCTTGATAAGAGGCTCGATCTGCTGCTTCCATAACAAGAAATTGTCTTTTGTAAGCTTCTCCGAGATCGATAAGGAGAATGCAGGGGGAGGGATAGCAGAGATCGGTGCCGGAGGAGGAGTTGGCGGCGGCGGAGGAGGAGGGGGAGGAGGAGGAGAAGATTCAGTAGAAGCCATGGAAGCTTTACCTAGCTCTGAGATACCATGTTAGAATTGGTACAGAGAGTAAAGAGAGAGAGAAAGATAGATCTGAATTAAGATTTTCATTTTTACTAAATTGTATTACAAGAGGATTATACATTTATACAGGTTAGGGATAGGTTAACTGACTAACTGATTCAGTTACACTTAGCTATAGCTAACCTAGAGAGGTGATACAGTGTGCAGCACTGTATCAGTCTAATCGTGTACTCTATCAGTAATGACATATGAAAGTAAAAATCTGTCAATAATATGTTATAACAATAAGGTTGTTGCTGCTATTTGACATGTTGTAATTTATATAAGACTGTTTTCCGTTAATTCTCATAGCCATGCTTATAGATAGTTTTGGCATAAATAGTGTAGTACTTTGTGTACCTTTCAGAAAATGGTGACATTATTCTATCATAAAATGATAAAAAAAAAAAAAAAAATTTGATGACATTAGTTTACTTGCCTTGTTCTAATGTATGGAAAACTAAAGTGACCTTAAATGCTGTGCCTCTTAGTGCATTGTCCGTGCTACTGTTACTGGCTTTCCTGATAGCTTGGGAGAAGATACTTTTGATCGGTTTCCTGCAACTGAAAATGTGCTGACAGATGCAATTCGTTTACAGGTACTATCTGTTGGAATTAATTTTTCATCAATACAAAGCTGCCGATTGCTTTACTTTAATTGATTTAAATGATCAGTTTATAAATGGTCAAGTTTTGCATCTTTTCCCTGCAGGTCGGTTTCCTATGATGGGATTTTGTAGCACTTACATGTTCTTATTGTTGTTATTCTGTCTTGTAAACTTGTCTCATCTTTACATTTTTGCAACAATGCAGCTAGTTTCTTCCCTAAGAATTGATCCAGAATTCAACTTGATATATTTCAATCCTAACGCAAAGGTAACACCATTATATGTCGAGATTTTCTCTGTTTCATGACCACACCTCAGATGGGTGGGTTTTCATGTATTCACCAAGATCGTGACAGTATTTTTTAGTATTTATTCATTGAGTTCTGCTCAAGGCTTCAAGGTGCACGATCCCGTTGGAGCAATATTTTGCCAGATTATGTCTGGTTGGCTGCAATATAATTATGGGGTATCCGAAATTTAATGAAAACATAATTTTTGGAGTTTTGGGATAGACCTCTGCACCATATATTAGTAGTCCTGTAAAAAAAAATAGACATATTACATTTTTTTATATAACTATTTTACCTTCGGGGATATATGTTACTCAATTACCTCTGCTACTTTTACTGTTCATCTTAAGCGAAATTTCCACGTTAAAAAAATGATTAGTCTGTTAACACTTAAAAAATGATGGGCCAGTGCAATTAATTTAACTACGTCTGAACCCTTCATGCACCAATATATAATACTCTTGTGATTAGCTTGCTCTCTGGAATCACAAGAGCATGGGACAACTCTTAGGACTTAATATAATTAATTTTTAATGATAAATGATAAAATGTTAGAATTTAAATCTATTGCCAACTGTTTCCTAATATTTCAGTTTTTTTTTTTAATTACAAAAACCATAGTTACCAGATTCACCCAATAATCCTATTAAGTATAAATCCCATACTAGAATCTACTTTGTATCATGTGCCATGTGCCAGATTCATCATAAAGAAAGTCTTGTAATATAATCACGAAAAGTGACAAATGTCCTATACCGCATTTCTCGTAACTATGACCAAAATATGCTAAAGCACTAGAATTTATTGAGCCAGAATCCTTATTAGTCTTCCCGAAGGCAATTGATTATGAGATCCTAAGGGTTATATTTGAGGTTCTTTTGTAGGGGGTTCCCCCTCCCCTCCCTGCCAGGGCAGGGCTCCATCACACTTGGTGATGTAACCTGCTTTTATTGCCCTTCTTTGCGATTCTATTACGTCTTACACAATACTTTCTGATCATGAAATTACCCTGTTAATGCAATTTAGTTTTCACTTAAGGGCTTTTAGTTATCTACTTATCTTGTATATCTGCCTCCAGGTAAATTTGTCAATTACTGGTGGGAGCTGTTTCTTGGAAGCTGTTACAAATGATTCACAAGTTGTAGAGCTTATCCAACCACCCTCAGGATTACAATGCCTACAACTGATTCTGTCCCCTAAAGGATTAGGGATAGCTAATCTGACTTTATATGACGTTGGACTAACTCCTCCACTAAGAGCATCTGCACTGGTAAGCTCCCTCTTTCTCCCAATTTTGAAATGTTTGAAATTTATAGAAAATACTTGGTTTTGATGTCTTAGAGGATTTTTTAAATATATATTATGTTATAATCTCTTGGGATGATTAGTGACCTGTGACTCTTCTTTCTTCTTGCATGCTTATGACTCTTATTTTGTTTGGAAAGCCACAAACTTCTGTGTCATGTCATTCAAACATAAATATCAATATCAAATCTCTTAATTGGTTTTAATGTAACACATTTACGACTTAGAAATATCTGTTTCCTCATCTCCTTATTACTATTTTAGTATTTGAACAAAGTAGTCAATCCCAGATAGCTGCACGGAGTGGCTGATCTCAAGAACGCTATAGTGGGATAGTGGGTAGCGGGATGACCGCTACATCGAAGATGAGGGAAAATAACATAATTAATTTATACTATACACATATAAATGTTCAAAAAAAAAAAAAAAACACACACAAAATAAAGGCATATTCATAATTAATAAAGTGGAGGTAGAGCACAAGTTTTGGTATTGCAGAGGAAGTGAGCAACAGAGAGTTGAGCGCTGGAAAATCACCGGATCGCAACAGAGGAACAGACTGGAAACTCACTGGGACGAAGAGGGAATGAGTGAGAGAGAGCGAATGCTCGTGGCTGCTGAACAGAAGGTGAAAAGTGTTGAGAGACACAAGTCTTCACCCTGATATTCTAATTCAGTGAGAGAACGGCTAAACAGTAGGAGTAACATTGGGTTTTCAAGCCCAGTCATATCTAATTTTGATCTCAGTTTTGTGACTAAAGCTTACCATCTTGGAAGGAAAATTTATTGACTTGTAGTAAGAGTTCAACTTGTAGCAAGAGTTCAAAAGCTATCACCTGCCAGTGTCAATAAGGATTTAAAATATGCGTGTCCAAGTTTTATGTACTGCAATACAACTTGGTCTTGGTGTATGAGGATGTTCAAGTGATGTTACTTAATGTTTGATGCTTATAATGGTTAAATATTGCAGGTCCAAGTTGCAGATATAGAGTGGATTAAGATAATATCAGGAGAAGACATTAGCCTAATGGTACGTCTTTTCTAAAATATTCTAGTTTTTTGGCCTAAACTGGCTTGAGCATGAGATTTTCATGGATGGACATGTACCCAACACAAAATGGTACCACTAAAAGACAGGTAGAAAATATCAAAAGAAAGCTGAATAACACCTTTGTAATGGTCCCACAATGGTCCCACTTGGCATGTTGCTTTTTGCTGTTGTTTTTGTCATTTTTAAATGTGAATATGTGATATATAGATTTGTGTCCTTCCTAGAATTTCTCCTTCATGATATGCCATGCTGATCTTTACAGGAAGGAAGTTTTCAAACTATTGACTTATTGGCTGGTATTAATGATGGAAGCAGTTTTCACGCTTCTCAGGTTTGAATTGTTTTTCCTATTTCATTTTAGGAACTGCACTTCATTGTTTTGTGCTTGGCCTGCTTTAATCTGATCTTGTGGGAAATGGATGTAATTTGTACTGCCTTGCATATGGTTGACAAGATTATTATCTTATCTTATTAATCTTCTTGTCCTTTTGGATATTGTCTTGCCCACACTCACCTATAGCAACATATTGCAGTGACGTTTTTCTATTTGGAGTCATCGTTTAATGATTTGGTAACTATGATGCAGTTTGTTTACATGAATCTTCATGTAAATGTTGAGGATAGTATAATTGAGCTGGTGGATACTTACAATGTCTCAAGTCTTGTTGATGGGCATGTTAATGCACCAAGTTTTAAAATAAAGGGGAGACATCTTGGGATTACAACCCTTTACGTAAGCCTATTGTCAACCTCTATAATCTAGACCTTCATCTCAATCAAATATCTTTATAGATTATTGAAAACTCAAAATCTTACTCATTGTTTACTGTAATTAGGTCAGCGCCATACAGCATTTTGGATATGTAATACAAAGTCAAGCTATCAAGGTGGAAGTTTATGCGCCGCCAAGAATAGACCCTCCGGATATTTTCCTGCTACCCGGTGCGTCATATGTGGTATGTTCCAGGGAAGAAGTGTTGTTTCTTCAGAAGTATGAGCTTGACTTGAAAATGTGAACTTCAAAAAGAAACCTTATACTAACATTCTTCTCTTCAAATTGTGCTTAACTTTTCTTGGTTTTATGATGACACCATTTTATTTATTTATTTGCTTAGCTTACCATGAAAGGAGGCCCAACTCTCGGTGTTCATGTTGAGTACTCAATGGAAAATGATAAAATTGCAAGCATAGATAAATATTCTGGACGGCTATCAGCAATTTCTGTTGGGAACACTGTAAGATGTGAAATATTGCTCAGACTTATTTTGTTCCTTATTTCATTTAGCTATTTTTATTTTTAAATTTTAATGTTATAAATGTTGACATTCATGTTTATGCATGGTTTTTCTGATTGTCTAATGCAAAACTTTTGCTTTTATCTATCTACAGAAGATAGATACTGTACTTTGAGCACAATAGTGTTTTGTTGTTGCATTTGAGTGACCATGTTGTTAGGACGAGAAATGTTTTTTGCACACCTGCAGCTGACACCTATAGGCGACACCCGCTACTGTAGCTCTACTGTAGCATAATTTTTTATAAATTTTGACTTTTTTTTAAAAAAAAAAGCTTTTTTGAATACTAACATTTTTTTGTTAATTACGTGCAAATATTTGGTTAATCCAGTACAAATATCTGGTTAATTCAGTTCATTATATGGTTAATGGGTCATCCTCAAGCATATAATCATTTTCTACAACCATGTAAAACAAAAACACGTGGTTAATCCTTTGAAATCGTTGGTTAATTCAGTGTATTCTGTGGTTAATGGGTAACTCTGATGCTTGAAATAAGATTTTTACATGCCATAAACACATGGTTAATCCTTTGAAAATGGTTGGTTAATTCAGTGTATTCTGTGGTTAATGGGTAACTCTGATGCTTGAAATAAGATTTTTACATGCCATAAACACGTGGTTAATCCTTTGAAAATGGTTGGTTGATTCAGTGTATTCTTTGGTTAATGGGTAACTCTGATGCTTCAACCATTCTATATGGTTAATCATGTGCAAAGATTTGGTTAATTCAGTTCATTATATGGTTAATGGGTCATCTTGAAGGTTACAATCATTTTTCACAACCATGTAAATATTTGGTTAATCACGTGCAAATATCTGGTTAATTCAGTTTATTATATGGTTAATTTATGTGGAAAATTATTGTAAGTTTCAGGATGACCCATTAACCATATAATAAACTGAATTATTTAGATATTTGTACGTGATTAACCAAATATTTGCACGTAATTAACCAGAGCTAAATTTTTATTATAAAAAAGAAAGAAAAAAAAAAGGTGAGCTACAGTACCTGGGTGTCCTAACCGGATGTGCAAATAACATAGCTGTATTAGGACAGGCAATTTGCTGATTTAAAATATATGCCCCCCTTGGTCTTAGGGAAGTTATTTGGGATGGTATTAGAGCCTAAGTTAGATTATTGCTGCCTACATTCATTCATCATTAAATTAAAGTTTATCACATACAAAAGTGGGCCTGTGCAGTGTCCACACACCAGACCAAGGCTCTTGTCTGAGGGCGTGTGTTAAAGATCTATAAACCATTCTTTGGCCTAAGCTTTTAGGAGATTTGGTCTTTGACAATATCCTTCAAATAAAAGGGCCGATTTCAGATTTCATGGTTCAACTGGGATTCAACATGTTTATTTTTCATATCTCTTGAAATTTGGGCTTGGGGCCTAACTCAACCCTACAAAACTCGTTTGTAAGATGAGGATTGCCGAATAAGCACAAAACCAGCCTTGTAAGATGAGAACTTCCCAAGCTTTATTAGGCCATATCTCTAGGCAATGTGGGACTAAACACACCCCCAACACAATGAAGGTGCTGGAGGCTGCAATGGAGGCCGCCCACATTTGTCGCAATTAAGGCGGCTGGGGCCGGACCGCAATTAAGACAACATTTCTAGCACACCCCTTCATGCCTAGGGCTATCCACTTGAAGCGTGGACAATGCGGGCAACCCAACAACAAATCTAGGATAGACTTTGATACCATCTTCAATTTTGGGCTTAGGGCCTAACTCAACCCCACAAAACTTGTTTGTAAGATCAGAATTGCCCAAGCCTTATAAGCACTACTTAGGCCATATCTCTAGACAATGTGGGACTAAACATACCCCGTCACACAATACCACAATGAAGGTGCTAGAGGTTGCAATGAAGGCAGCCCAAAATTGTTGCAATTAAGGCGGTTAGGGGGCGGACCGCAATTAAAATGGCTTTCCAACAATGTATGTTGAGTGGGACCCTTCTCTGATCCAACCCCATTTATGGCATACCCAAAACCTTTTTATAGGATCGACGGTTGATCTAAAGTTGTGTGAGCCATGGCGTTATGGCATGGAGGATTTTGTGCCAACCGCCATAGGCCGCAATCCTCCATTGATAACACTGGTCAAGAATTGTCATCAATACTATTTTTCTGATTTTGAAAGTGTAGATATCTTCTGCACATGTACTCTTTCCTTCTCCTTTTAATATTTTTCCTGTTTCTCCTAACAGAAAATAAAAGATGAAACACAGATTTTAGTTATTCAAATAGTTTGCTTTAAATAAACCACATGTTTTATTTTTTTCTTTAACAGTTAGTTCATTATATAGTTTTCATTTAAACATATCTGGTTTGTGGAAGATATTAGTCTAATCCAAGACATCGTTACTGTGGTCAGACAATTCTTGCCAGCATCTTTGTGAATGGCAATACTGTGATATGTGAAGCACGGGGCATTTTAAAGGTGGGAGTTCCGTCTACTGTCACATTGCATGTGCAGAGTGAACAACTTGGTGTTGGCCACATATTGCCAATTTATCCGTTATTTCCTGAGGTGACAGTTAAAATAAAAGGAAAAAAAAAGAAAATTTCCATTCATTTATGTATTGCATGTCTTAATATCGACCACCTTGTTGATATTGTCAGGGGAATGTGTTTTCTTTCTATGAGCTGTGTAAAAATTACCAGTGGACTATTGAAGATGAAAAGGTTTGCTGCTATCTGAAATCTATATTATCATTTGAATGAGGTTTTTACCTTTCATTATAGATAATAAATGCATAAAGGATCACCAACGGAGTAGCAGAGTTCAAGTCTAGTACACAATGTATGTAAAAGTTTATAACTCCTAGGAATCACAAGTCCATTATGGCCTAAAAGACGTATACAATTGAAAAAAAATACCCAGAAAGACACTAGAATCAGAATGAAAGTGTTGTGCTGTGCCCTAAAGATACAACTAACAAACAGTCCTTAAACCTCTCCCGAGTCTTGTCTTTGCTGTTAGATCTGAGTTTTATTAAATTATTTATAGACCACATAACACATGCTGGAAGCATTCTCTACATTTGTTGACCCTTTCTAGCACTAGAATTGCATCTCCAGCAATAAAAAAAATGTTCTCAACTGTCGCACCATAATCATGAATTCCAAACTATATAAAATTAGTGCTTCTGGTTGTGGACTGGTAATGATTTGCTGTATCACCATCTGCCTTGCATATAACACCTAGTCACTTCCAATCGTGTCCCTTATTTCCACAGTTATCAACAGACTCCATCCAATGGATAACTCCATTCTCAACGTTAAGAAAAACAGTTACTATAGTTAACATACTTAGGAGAAACTTTAACTAAAGGCGCGTACTAGAAATCATGCTAAAAAGATACTATACACCTTTTCCCAGCCTGTAAGACATAAACTGTATATGAGCATGACCTTCCAAACCCTTACCCTGTAAAACTGTCAATTCAGGGGAGTAATCTGTCTGTATTGCTCTCCATGTATCTCCTGCCAGTCAATTCCCTCCCAAGAAAATCATGCTCAAAGGTGTAAGATAGTCTAAAGAATTTTGACTTTGCTTTGTTTCTTTAGGTATTGAATTTCAAGGTGGCAGAGCGCTTGCATGGTGAAAAATATGAGATCCAGTTTGCTGCTTCAGAAGAGAGTCAAGATAGTGGTTATTTGGATGAGAACGAAATTGGGTTTATTAATGTCTTGTATGGAAGGTATTAAGTTAATATAAAGGTATTAAAGTATTAAGTTAATGTCTTAAACGTGTTAATTTTCGAACATGTTGTCAGTTTATGAATCATTAAAAATGATTTCAAAAATAAAATATAATAAAATAATAGGTAGTAGAATACCAAATATATATAATATATATTTCCAGATCTGCAGGCAAGACCAATGTTGCTGTGTCATTCTCATGTGAACTTTCAACTTCTGGTTCAAAGACACTTTCAAGATCTTACAGTTCATCTTTATCTGTAACGGTGGTTCCCAATCTGCCCCTGGCTTTGGGAGTCCCTATAACCTGGATTCTTCCTCCCCATTATACAACTACAAGCCTTCTGCCATCATCCTCAGAATCTTATACTCAATTTAATAGTCAGAATCGCAAAGGAACAATCAACTACTCTTTACTGAGAAGTGTGGAGAAAAATGATGCTCTGCAGATAGATGCCATATTCATTAATGGGGATAGAATTAAAACAACAGCAAGTAATAATGTTGCATGCATTCAAGCTAAAGATCATACCACCGGAAGAACAGAGATTGCTTCTTGTGTCAAGGTTGCTGAGGTATGGAATTTAATCATTCACTTACTCTTAGTCGGGGCTACTTGTTGGCACTCCTATGAGAGTCCAAGCTTTGTTTGGGGCAAATTGATTTCTGCTAGAGCAGGTTGTCTATTTCAAGCATCAGCTTTTAACTTCAGAGAATGGATATTTAGAATATTAAATGGTTTATCCATGTATTATCCACTTTATACATTGTTTTCATTAACTGAGATAGGAGAGGTCTGCACCATTTTAGATTAAAATTTTGACATGCTAGCTGGTCTTATTGTGGTGTGAATTGTTGTTTCATATCTTTGGTGCTTCACTTCTGGGTTCCCTTCTGTCTATTTTATTGACCATGTTATTTGGATACTAGACATACCTTTATTGTTTTTGAAATTGTAATTCACATCATAAATTTTCTATATCTTGGTCAGGTGATTCAAATAAGAATAGCCAGTAAGGAGGTTCTGTTCAATGTAATGGACCTTGCTGTTGGTGCTGAACTTGATCTTCCCACAAGCTTTTATGATGCTCTAGGTATCAGTGTACTCTTGATGACGAATCACGTGTAGGAACTTTCAGACTGAAAGTATTCATCTTCTATTGTGTCTTACTTTGTTTCAACAGGAAATCCTTTCTATGAAGCATACAATGCAGTGTCATTTTATGCTGAAACTAACTACCCTGATGTTCTCTGCATAAACAAAACAGCTGATGGAAAAGGAGATGTCCATATCAAGGTTTGTTTACGGTTCTCATGAAAAATCATTTTCATGCTTGTCTATGTTTTTCAGAATTTTGAGCTACAAGCAGAACATGATCCTGCAGCTTGCGCGTTCTTAGATTTTGGTGACTATTGTTTTGCCTATTTTTATTTTTTGGTTGGAAAGTGTCTCTAATTTAGTGAAGCCTACATAGTGTTATCAAGATCAGGCTTATTTCACTTTAATTTTCTCTGTGATCCAACTTGAAGGGAGCCTATCTCTAAGTGCATGACATCAGTTAGAACAAACTATATTTGTTTAGAGTCTAGACAAATTTATGATGCCTGGTACTTTATTATCTACTAAATGCTTTACTCAGCTAAGTAATTCAGTGGAATTTTTGTCATGATTGGACTATTCATGGTTGAAGGCAATTCGGCGTGGTAAAGCTCTGGTGCGTGTATCAATTAGTGAAGCTCCACAGAAATCTGATTACATGCTGGTAAGTATTTGCTTTTTGTCAAAAACCTGCACTTTATAAAAGCAAATTACTGCTCTACATACCCTGATCTCTTATGCCCTATGACAGATTGTTGGAACCTTTTTAATGACACAGAACTAATTATTTTGGTGATGCACTTAAACAGGATTGTATTTTTGTTCAAGGTCATTTACCTTTTCAGAACCTAGCAAACCCTGCAGTTCTGACTTACTCTCTACTGTTTGTTTCTGTCATGTTCAGAAAAACAAAGCCTTATATTCACCTTAATCATCGCTAGATGCAGTCGCCTGTCATCATAGTCATGCGTATGATATGTTAATTAAAATCATTGTCAATGAGATTTATTGGCGAGTTTTTTTTTATGTTTTTTTCTCCATGTAGTTTTGCTACTAGGAGGATACCCTGATGTTCTGTTTTCTCTCTCTTTAATACAGCTTCAATTATAAAAAAAAATCATTGTTAAATGCAATTTTCGATAAACATAAGTGGTTAAAGATCAGTTGATCAGCAGGCTTCTGAAAGTATCTATGAATTATGAGTGTCAATGTCGATAACTGGAAACATTATTACTGCAGAATCATGCTGAACACAGCAGCTTATATTATACCTGAGATATGCCTGATTATTAACATTTATTTATTTCTAATTGCTACCTCAATAACCACCCCTTTGTATTATGTTCATTATTCTGCCTTGCATTTATCTTTCCTTACTCTTCCTCTGCCTCTTGCACTATCTGAATCAGTGTTTTTTTTCTATAATCTTTTCTTTTCAGATTAGAGTTGGTGCCCATATATATCCTCAAAATCCTGTCCTTCACATTGGAAGCCCTCTTAATTTCAGCATAAAAGGTTGCTGTTAATTTATTCTTCTCATAATGTCTTACTTGAGAAAGATTTAGAGATTTTGGAAGGTGGAATGTTTTTTGAATTGCTTGAGTGAATAGCACTCAATATACTTTGATATTTATAGGTTAAATTACTCTGTTGGTCCATGAACTATTTGGAAATTTTCAAATAGGTCCCTAAACTTCAAATGTTTGTGATTGGGTCCCTAAACTTATAAAATTTGCAATTGAGTCCGTCATACACATTTTTGATAGGGTTCCGTTAAGTCTCTGTTAAGTGATCCATCCATTCCTGCATTTGTGGATCCCTGAACTTTCTGAAAAAAATTCAAATAGATCCCTATACTTTTTGGAAATTTTTAATAGGTCCCTATATTTTTTTTGGAACATTGACAGAACCCTAATAGAGATATGTATGGGGGATTAGTTAAAAAAATTTAAATTTTAGGGACCCAGTTATAAACTTTTAAAGTTGAGAGACCTATTTAAAAAAATTCAAATAGTTTAGGTACCAATAGAATAATTAAACCATATTTATATAATTATATACACTTAGCAATGGATACATCTTATGTTTAGAAGGCAATTAATAAAGTGCTACTTCCTAAGTGCATGAATGATAGAATCTATGTACATGAGCCTACAAATACGTGAACCAGAACATTAGTTGGTAGTAGTTAGTACACTCACCATCCCATACATATCAGGCTACATATGCTTATTGGACTCTTAACACTAATAGTATATTGAAAATATATTCACTTAAACATATCGTTGCTGTTTCATATCCTTCATTTTTGAGGAATTTGTCTCATCCTATGCCCGTCGCGTGTTGTACCCATATCATTGTATCTGTGCTTTCTTCATAAACCTTGCAGAGTGGCAGACAGTTATTTTCAATTGCTTGAATGACTTTGGGTTCTGCCCAATAGTCTTTGATAGGGTCCCTAAAGTAACTAAGGTTTACGTAAGGAGGAAAGGGGTGTGCACTGTAGGACATTGTGGCAGTAGGAGGGTAGTGGGAGATGTAAGTGGTATAAGGCTAGTGAGTGAGGATTGCGGGAGGTAGGCCGGGATTTGGCTGGAAACTTTTGGCATGGATTAGGCGCACTCTAATTGACTAGGCTATTTTCTTTCTTGCTTTGTATCCCTCTTCTTTCCATTTCCAGATTCAGACACTGTTATCACCTTGATACAGGTCTGGGATCTGCATTAATACAATGAATTTCCATCTCTTTTTCAGTTATTTTTCTGGTAATATTTTCCTTTTCCTATTTCTTCTGGAAGGATAACGTCATTCTATCTTCATATTTTAGGTTTGAGTGATAAAGTCTCAGGACAGTGGTTTTCCTCAAATGGAAGTGTAATATCAGTTGATGCGTTATCTGGGATGGCCAAAGCTATTGGGGATGGTTCAGCCCAAGGTGCTGAAATAGCAATATTTGAGTACAGAAAATGAACTTTCTGTTGTGATTGTCATTGTCTGCAGTTTTTGATTTATAAACAATTACACCGCTCCCTGGTTGAAATTTGTTGTTATGAACAGTATCTTTCCAGTTTGCAAGATCGAAACTACAAACAATGGTTACAGTGTTGAATGGAGATACTATTTCTGTGGATGCTCCAAAAGAGATGTTAACTAATGTTCCATACCCTTCAAAAGGGTACAACTTCTCTGTGAAGTTCAGGTTTGTAAATTATTACTCTAGACATGTACTTTGGTTTGAATGACATCACCATTAACTTCTTTGGGGACTGAACCAATTGCAATAGTGAAAGCCTTGGTGCACCTGGAGGAAGCAAGAGAATTTCATTTGATTGTAGAGTAGATCCGCCATATTTGGGGTATCTCTATCCCTACTCATATTTATCTGGTATGATTAAAAATCAATTCATTCTTAGATATGACTTCTACATGCATTAACTCCAGGTACGTGAAGCCATGGCTGGATTTGGACTCTGGTAACTCATATTGCCTATTTTTCCCCTACTCAACGGAGCATTTAGTGCACTCAGTACCCAAGTTAGAAGGCATGAGACCAGATGTATCTCTCTCCATATATGCTTCTCTTAAAGAACTTAAACATGCCTCGGGATCTGCATCGGCACTTTTTATTGGAGGATTTTCTATAATGGAGTTGGGCAAGGTAATGGCATATTGGCAAAAGCTAAATTGGAGCCCTTGATTCTTTTTTGTCTCATTGCTTGAAAGTTCATATCTGCGGGACACAAATGTAGGTTGAATGCTGCCATTTTGTTGGTGCAATCTCTTGATCTTGTCTTGATCAATTTGCACTCCTTTATGCCTGTGATGTTCTGAATTGCAAATTCATTAGAACCCCTCAGAATCTGATTGTGAAACCAACTATTAAAGTTTAATTTATAATGTTAAAACTTTTTCCCCCTCAGGATTCAATGCAGCTGGATCTGACACCAGGCTCTAACAAATCTAGCATAACCATCTTGGGAAATACTGGTAAGATGGCATACCATGGTAAACAAGTGAGTGTTATTGCACATTTTCCTTTCTTCATGCATATGGCAAGATGAGTAGATGACTGCAGGTCTGGGCCCACTAAACTCCTTAATTAACCTCCCCCAGCCTCCTCCCAAGGTGGGGTGAAGAAATTATAAGAGGAAATGACCTAAAAAGAGACTCCTGATGAAGTATTTACAATGAAGGAAAATTTGCCACATTTTATTTCTCCAGAATTGCCACATTTGTTCCTTGATTATCCAAATTTTTGTCCGAAGTTCCCTTTTTTCTGTATTTCTCCCTCAAAAAATAGGAGGTTGACGTGGTTGGTGGGTAACGTCAACCATTCTGCCCGGTCCCATGGAGATTTTCCTCAAGTCAATAGCTATTATCTTCACTGATTTTTGGGAGCATAGTTGGTATAAATATTTCATCACTATATTCTACCATACGTATGATAAACTATTGGGCTGTCTTATTATAGATGTTGAAATTCACTGGCACCACCGAGATTTGATAATGATCAGTCCCGTCCATAAAGAAAATTTTGGCATTGGAGGGTTTGCACGGTATGAGGTGAGTTCTTTTACAGTGTTTGATCATCACTCAAATCTGAATTTGAAATTATTTCGTAGAGTAGCCAAAATTTTGTTTACTAGTTAGATGATGCATTTTCCACCAGAACCATGTGTTTCTTTTATTTGTGCTGCAGTCCATTGCAAACATTTCACATGAGAAGTTAGCAACTGACCAGTGCACTGATCCCTATTACTAGACAGAGCCAACAAGTGTTGTGATAGATTTAAAATATACACTTCCAAATTTATTTTTCTTGTCCATGTTTCCAGGTGAAACTGCTGAAAGCCAAGAGATTCAAAGACAAAATCATCATCACACTCCCAGCTAATGGTTACGTATTTCTGAAGCTTAATACGTCTTGATTCCCATCAGCAATTTAGAAAATTTGATTAAAGAGGGAAAAGGCTGAGTGTATGTTGGGGGTCACAAGTTTAATCTTTGTTTTACCTGTTTTACAGGTCAGAGTGTGGAAATAGACATCAACTATGAACCAGAGGAAACAGCACCATCCAGTGTAACCATAAATAAAGCCTTATGGGCAAGCATCCTGGGGTGTCTTCTGCTTTTGATTTTAACAATAGCTATCTTCATACGTTTCTTGGACAGACCAGAGAGATCTCAGCAACCCAGTGCCCCTGTTACAACAAGCATTGCAGCACCTGCAACACCTAATAGAAGCAGCCCTGCTGTTACAAATGAGATGTCTCCTCGGACTCCTCAACCATTCGTAGACTATGTAAGGAGAACGATTGATGAAACTCCATACTACAAGCGGGACGGGAGGAGAAGGGTTAATCCACAGAATACGTTTTAGGCTTGTGGCCTATGAATGATACCCACCACCACTCCTCACGTCAGAGGCTGACACATATAGGTGCACCCTCACCAATGTTGTATAATTTTCACTGACAATTTTGGTGACTGACTACGAGTAGTTGTGTAAATTTAGGAATGTTGCTCATTCTGTGATGATTAGTGTACGTTAAATATTTATATCGTTGTTAGGTTAATGTAGTAGTTACATCACAATGCACGTGCCTTTCTTTAATTGCATTGCCTTGTTGCTTCTCCAAGAAACTTGGATTTTAAATAACGGTATACAACATAACTTGCAAAATGTAATACTTTCACCTTCGGCCTTCCTCCCCTGGCGGATTGGATATTTTCTTCTACTGGTGGTTGGGGAGCTTTTCCACGTTGCTTCCTTTTCCTTTTCCGTGTGTTTGTTCAAAAAAAAAACTAAAACTAAAATATAAAAATTGAGCAGTGTCAACATTTTTTTGTTTGACTGTTTATTGTTCACCAACATTTGTTGGTTTGGATGGAAAGAATTTGGATTCCTTAAATATGGTTTGGGTTTGATCTTGGGATTCATGCATATGAAAAAAAACATCATCGAAAGAAATGTTTATTTAGGCGCTTCATTGTACATTAGGATTTTATTCTTCCACCTATCTTAGGATACTTTGAAAAAATTGTTTGATTCAATCTGTTATCTACACAAATCATAATCTGTGATGCTGCAAACTACTTTTGTTTTATGTGTAGTTAGCATTTAGATTTAGTCTATCCGATATTAAAGTTAAAATGTTATGAATCATCTTTGATTATGATCTTTGCCAAATAACTTCTTTGTGGCTTTTATTTAAAGTGATTATTGTTTAACATGTCAAACTTTCAATTTATGGCGAAAAGCCCACTACATACCAAATTGAAAATACAATTGATGTTAATGGCAAAATGGCGAGTGGTAATAGGCCTTTGGGAGGAAATTGTCATTTGAAAAAGCAAATATTAGGGCTATGGAAATTATACGAATTGGACATTCAAAATAATTCATTTAATTTTATATCATGTGCATTTTAGTTCTTCAAATTTTAAAATGTACGAAAAGGTTCATAAACTACATAAATCGTGCAAAGTGATTTACATTAGTTTTTGGGCACACAATGTTGTTAATTTTTTATAGTTCAGCCAATGTAATTAAAATGGAAAAGTCTAAATTATACCATTTAACGTTGCCTTATATGCACTTTGGTTCTTCAAAATATGTGAAAGTGGTACGAAATTGTGCCAAGATACATGACACTTTCTGTTCAAAATTAACATCTGGCATCATTAATTGTTTTTTTTTTTTTTAGGAACTCACTGTAATTAGGACCTTTGGTTCCCAATGGGTCCACGAAGTATCCTCACAAGCTTAGATCCTTTGGACCCGCTATGGGACTAATATCCGCTCTGGTGTTTAGCCACAGTTAAGGTTCTTCACCCCTTCCCAAAGATGTGTTATGTGAGATTCGAACTTGGGTCCTCCCCCACAAGCTCAGTCTGCACAACCAACTGAGTCACACCCATTGAGATGAAACCCAGGGTATACGCGCAACCGGTAGCCATATGACTAATCCCCAGGAATGTAGAATATCAGTTAAGGGATAACTCATCTACCACAGATGCAACTCTATGTAAATCCTTATTTTTACGATATTAATCTTTTTGAAATTATTAATGTATAAAATTTAATTACTTCATTCTTCTAATTACTAGCTTATTCAATGAATCCCACACATTACATTAATACTTATTTTTAAATGAATAAATGGTTATTAAAAGTGATTTAAACAAAAAGTATCTCGTTGATAGAAAATGTTTTATGCTAGTTTCTAGTGAAGATCTAACCAATTTCATTTGTGGTATATGATCTAACCAACTTCATATAATTTTTATCATATGATAAAAGGTATTTAAAAAATCTTCTTTGAAGATGTTTTCATCATTTAACTTCTATGAAGTGTGATTTTTAAGTGAAAACGTTACCTTAAAGTATATATTTGCATCAACATACCATATGACTTTTTAATCCTAAAATAAAACATTCTTTAACACTTAAACTGTAAAATGTATTTTATTAGCCATCAAGCTTTTTTGATTTGTTAATAACTTAAATTATTTTACTCCAAATTAAACTCTTCAATTCTATTTTATTTTCGGTAATAAACTCTTCGATTTTAATTTTTTTATTTTATTTAAAAAAAAAAGATTCTTATAAATGAATGGAATGGATTGATGAGAAAAGGGCCAGAAGCATCCCAAAATATGTGGCCCATGGACCTAAAACCAATACAATTAAAAACAAAAAAATCTAATATTGCAATCAAATTCCCACAAAGAAAACAAAAGGGTTTTAGAAAAAGAAGATATATCCCATCCATCCATATATCTGTAGCTAGGGTTACTCTTTTCTTCTTTTGCTTCTAAATCGTAAGCGATGGACTCACCCGTTGATGACCACGTTGTCGGTGGCGGAGAACCCAACGACGTCGTTAGACCCTTTTCTCAAAGAGAAGATGAAGATCAGCAACAACACCACAATTCTCACCCTCTTACCGGCGATGGTGCAAGTCCTGGGTAACTTTTTTTTTTAATTTTCTCTCTCTCTTTTTTTTTTCTTCTAAGAACTCTATTTGGCTTCTGAGAAAAAAAAAATTCGAAAATTGGAACCTTGAGAAACTGACCCAGGTTGAGAAAAGAAGAAAAGATTCCTTTTTTCGTTTTTATAAGAAAAGGGTTTTTGTTATATGTTGTTTGTTAGTTAGATGTGAATATTGTTAGATTTGGTTCTAATTGCACTCGACCCCATAATTTGCAGAAAGATATTTATAGGTGGTTTAGCGAGAGAAACGACCATTGGTTAGTACTTAGTGCTTTGTCTTTATATTTCTAGTTTTTAATTATGATTATTGGAGATCCAATCAATCCCCTTTTTCTATTTTGTGAAATTTCTAGTTTTGTACATTGGTTTCTTGATTTCTCATCCATTTGGATTCTTTATGTCTGGTCTTGCAGCCCAATTTATCAAGCACTTTGGTAAATATGGTGAGATTACTGATTCTGTCATCATGAAGGACCGGAAAACTGGCCAGCCTCGTGGATTTGGGTTTATAACCTATGCAGATCCTTCTGTAGTTGATAAAGTCATTGAGGACACTCATATCATCAATGGCAAACAAGTAAGGCTTGCATTTGATGATGTTTTAGCTTAGGATATTATGTGTTTTGTTTTAGTTATGGTAATTAGTGAATGAAATGAACCTTTTGCTGGATCTTGTGGTTTTGGGATCATGTTTAGGTTGAGATTAAGCGGACGATACCAAGGGGAGCTGGTGGCTCTAAGGATTTTAGGACAAAGAAAATTTTTGTAGGTGGGATTCCTTCAACTGTGACTGAAGGTAGGTTGACTCTTTAGTGACCTAATTTTTGCTGCTTGACTAAGGTGTTAATAAGGGGAACACAGTAGAACACCTTGAAATAGTAAAGTCCAAAATATGAGGACAATATGGGCATATATAACAATTTTTTTATCTTAAGTAGTTTGTTATTAATAGATGCACCAAATGGCTCATTGCTTTGATTAATATCAGTTTTACTCAAAGATGCTCTTTTGCAGATGAATTTAGAGACTTCTTTACACGCTATGGTGAAGTCAAAGATCACCAAATAATGCGGGACCACTCCACCAATCGTTCTCGTGGCTTTGGGTTTATCACCTTTGACTCTGAGGAAGCTGTTGATGATCTTCTATCTATGGGGAACAAGATTGAGTTTGCTGGATCTCAGGTGAGGAATCTTTTATCTATTATTCAAAATGAATACCTACCTTTGCGTTATTGTACATAGCAGATATAAGAGGCAGGGAAGTAGAAGAGCTTAGATTTATGTAAACTGACTTCCAAATCTTGATGGTTAGTTTATTTGAGATTATTTTTGACTGAGAAGTTTGTGTTGAAGTGGCAAAAAACAGTAAAATATTGGTTGTTGTTTATGTGAAAAACCAACTCTATCAAAAGTTTAAGTTTTTAATTGGAGGCCCTTTAATGAATGGCTTTGTGTTTATGCCCAAATATGCTCAAAAGTCATCATTAACTTTAGGCAATAATTTATTGTCAAGAATCAAGGTTCCACTATTTCTGAATTTCCTATTGAATTCAATGAACCAGTTGCTATCTAGTATCTACTTTGTAGAAAAAATTGGAGTTCCATAGTTTTGTAAAACATTATATGCATCTTTGTGTTTTAGTGATGATTACTACTTTAGTAGTGCAGTGGGTTTCCTGGGACCTAGTAAGGTTTGCAACTTTGCATTGGTTTTTGGATAGGATTAGTGGAGGATCACTTATTCTTCTTTGGGCTACTTTCAGCCTTTGTATTGAATAGAGCGCCTAAATTTTTTTGCTTTTAGTAGTATCCAGAAACTACTATAGAAAGGAGAAGGGTATGGGGATGAAGTTCAAGCATATTTCTTCCGTCTTTATAATTAGAAATTCACCCTCTTTTCTTGGCTTGGGGAAGGGGGGATTAGGTTTTGTTTTTCTGATGCATGATCTGATCTGCATGAGTTTGTTGCCTCATATAGTACATTAGCTTCCTATCAATCTCGAGTAGGTATTCTTGGTTCTAACTGTTTGAACTTCCATCGTGGGTTGATGTTGTGAATCTCAAACATTTTCCAGATTACCTAATTTATTTGTGTGACTTGGCAGATCAAGAAACTTCTTGAATTATTTTGTCTATTTTTCATTAAATGCAATTTTTATTGACTAAGGAACTTTTTATCTTCCTTTGTAGGTGGAAATCAAGAAGGCTGAACCAAAGAAGCCCAACCCACCACCTCCATCATCGAAGCGTTATAATGACTCAAGGTCTTCATACAGCGGTGGAGGATACGGAGATGCTTATGATGGATTCAGTGGCAGCTTTGGTGTTGGGGGTTACAGATCAGGCAGTGTCTATGGTGGTAGGGGTGGTCCATATGGTGGCTATGGAAGTGAATTTGGTGGGTATGGAGGATATGCTGGTGCGATGGGACCCTATAGAGGAGATCCTTCCCTTGGGTATGCTGGTCGCTATGGTGGAGGCTTTAGCAGAGGTTATGATCTTGGTGGGTATGGTGGACCTAGTGAGAATTACGGGGCATATGGTGGTGCTGCTGGTGCTGCCGGCGGTGGTTCTTCTGGTAGTGGTGCCTATCAAAGTGGTTATGATGCCAGCCTAGGGGGTGGATATGGAGGGGCTAGTGGAGGCTCCTTTTATGGCAGTAGAGGAGGATATGGTGCTGGTCGATACCATCCTTATGGAAGATAGAAGCCCAAGCATTTTTAGTGTAGGACTGATATGTCTAGCATCAAAGCAAGTTTGTAGTTTGTTTGGCTCTTCGGTCAGGTTACATATTTTCAATTTTATTTTTTGAAAAAAATTGTCCAGGATACTTTAATTTATCAGCATATTTATTTCTTTGCAAGCTTTAGAAGACCAAACATTTTCCCTTGCCCCCCTGTTGGAGTCTGTTTTCTGGTTGATGTAAGAGCTGCAAATTATGCAGATGATTGTATTCTGATTCTTGTCATCATTACTTGTTGTAACGTATGTTACTGCTGCCTTTTTGTTTATTTGATTTGGTTACTCCTTTAGACTGATTTATGTTTCATGAAAAGATGGGAAATGGACAAATGGTTCGTTTCTTATTTTGTTAATAGACATTGTTAGCAAGTTAAAATATACTCATCTAAATGCTCGGTTATACACATCGTTAGGTGAAGCTAGTTACATATTTATACATACATTTGATATCCCTACAATTTTAGCATATGATCATAATTAGTTCCACGTAAACTTTCTGGAACATGTGTTTTCGCAACCTGGCTTATTGTCGCTGGATTATATAGTCTTGTGTTGCTTATTGTTACTCGACTACAATCTCGTGTGATGTTTGTCTCTCGGGTTTTCCCACGTAGAAGTTTAATGGAACAATCCTATGTAGTTAAAGGTTTCCCACGTAGTATGCTCATTTGGTATTTTTGTATTGTTTAATTGTACTTTCAGTCCCTTAAACTTTAGCATTTATGAGATCAAAGTTCCTCGAATTTTTTAGAACATTTGATTCAAGTAAACTTAGTAAGCGTGCTCCTTGAAGGTGCGGATGTTGGTGGGGTGGTCGAGGTTCCAAAGTTTGATGTTGTCAGAGGAGGAGGAGAAGTTGCAGCAGATGGGGTTGTATTGGATAGGGTGGACTTCATGAGTATGCTCGTGGAAGGAGGGCGAGGTCGTAGAGTTTGAAGAAGCCATTGGCCATGACAGTGACTAGGAAGGAGTCGTGAGACTCAAACCAGGCAAGAACCTAAGAGTGTGTTTGTAAGATTTATTATTTTATTTTGTTTTTAGGGAAAGGAAAGGGAAGGGAATGTTTATTGGAGAGTCGTCCTTGTTTGTGATTTCAGAAAATTGGAAGGGACTGTTTTCAGGATTTCAATAAACCATTATCTTCCTACTTTTTTTGGTTCCCCCAATTTGGGGTATTTTTGAGGAAAACTAACCTAAATTACTAATCTAGGTTATTTTTAAAGAAATATCGTTTAATTATTTTTTTACATGAATATTATTTAAAGAATATTACTTATGATAATTTTTTCAAATTAGGGTAAAATTGTAAAAGCATGTTATAAACCCTTCATTTTCTTCCCCTCACATAAAATATACTCCCTAACAAGGAGAGAGGTAATCATCTTCTTCTTCTTTCCATCCCTTTCCTTTCATTTTGATCCCTTCCCTTTTGTTTCTCTCCTAACTCAAATAAAGCCTAAACGTCGGCGATGATGTCTAGGTGACGAGCTCGGAGGTTGGGTGAATAATCATATGCCTAGCGTTGTGGGTGACGTTCTTGGTCTTGCGCCATTGGTGCTATAGAAGACTCTTTGGGTATCACCTTCCAAATGTTTTCTTATAGACAACTTCGTCACAACTCAAAATGGTAGTAGAGGTTATGATCAATTGACAGGGTTCAGGCAATATGTTGCACTCTGGAAATTGGTTTGGAACCTCCATGGAGGCTATGCAACAATATTCTCCCTATCTAGTCTGCCAAAATTTTGGAAAGGGGAATGTACATGGGCTACTAATTCCTGTTTTTTGAATTCCCATATGTCCAAAATGCCACCTCATCAACATTTCCCCCCCTCAATATGGGTGGATTTTAGACCACAAGAGTTGGTTGAAGGTGATTGTATATGTGTTCTAATCACATCTCAGCCACAGGTAAAGGAAGGAAACTTGCATGGTGTGGCATGGAATGTGGAAAGAGAGAAATTCAATGTGGAATAGGAAGACATCATGACTATCTTTATTGAATAGGGTTGACAGCTTTGGCTAACATGCTGGCGTACCAATATTATAGTTAATGGAGGGATTATTTAGTTAGATTACTGACAATTGGTTGATAGAGGAATTAACTTTGCAACTTTTCAAATATTAGAGGATCAAATGTCCTAAAAAAAAATTGGGGGGATTAAATTCATACAAGTGCTAAAGTTTAGAACCTCAAATTGCAATTAAGCCATAAAAAATGAAAATTGGGCATGCTACATGGCAAATTGTTAGCCACGTAAGACTCGTTTGTTAGATATTTATGAGATTACTGACGATTGGTTGATAGAGGAATTACTTTGCAACTTTTCAAATATTAGAGGACCAAATGTCCTAAAAAAATCGGGGGATTAAATTTATACTTGTGCTAAAGTTTAGAACCTCAAATTTCAATTAAGCCATAAAAAATGAAAATTGGGTATGCTATGTGGCAACTTGTTAGCCACGTGAGACTCGTTTGTTAGATTTCTGACAGACATTTGATGGAGGGACTAACGTTGCAACGTTATAAAACTTAAAGGATCAAATGTCCTAAAAAATTAAGGGGACGAACATTAAGCCTACATTATAAATGGCTTGGATGCATAATGATAGAATTTGTGTAAAGTGAGAAGCAACAGTTTAAAAAACTGATTATGGCTTTTCCTGCTTTACACACTCAAATTTCCCCTCCATCCCAACAGTATTGGGGTTGTAATGCTCTCTGCTCTGATTTCACCTGTCACTCTAATTTGTAATGAATTTGAAAGCTTCAATCTTTAAAATTGATCATTAAGAACCGCATGGTGTAGATTGTGCAATGCTTTACAGTGATAATTGCTAGCTTTCCTTAGAAAGAATACTTCTACCTCAACAAAACAACTTTGCACAGATATGAGAAGACTGATTAGTAGGAGGAAAATTGAAAAGTTCATGAGAACACGACCAGCATGTTTGAATCTACGTGTATGTTTGGTTCCATGGTGGGAACAACGAAATTCACTTTTGCAATGGTCAAACGTGGGTTTGACCATTTTTTAAGATGTTTGGCTCTTGGATATCGAAGTAATTTTGGATTCCAGAATCAATTCTACCAGAAGCTGTTTGGAGTAGCTTCTGCTTCTGGATTGAAAAATTAACTATGTTTTATAGCAAATTTGCTTTTAAAATAAAATCATCTAAACATAAATCACTTCACTTCAAACTCAATTATATTGAAATCATTTCTACAAAATCGATTCCATTTAAAATCATGTCAAATGTTCATCCAAACACACACTATATCAATTTTCCCCCCAAACGTGCGTCCAATTGAAGCTACGTACAATGTGTAGCTTATGCGTTTGTAACATGCATTTGAGCTGAGTGATCAGAGAACTTAACTTTTCAATTTTCTTTCTGCTTTTTGGCCTAATATTAAATATATTGACATAGATGGATTTGAATGTATGACTAATTCAACCTATTCACACATTATAAAGATGAGGAATTTGAGCAAGGTGTTTGGTTAACCAGCTGTGATTGTCATTTGCCTTTATTATTATGGTTCAAAAAGCAGAAAGTTGGTGTAGATCCACTCAGTCCAACTTTTCATGTCCTGTTTAATTAACAAGGCACAATTGATCATCTTTTGTGTTGCAAATATTGCTATATTGTTTCAACTATGCATACTGGTATTCCAACACAAATGTGAGAATCGAAATGGAAACAGAATCATGCAATTTGGATTCTCTGCATTCATTATTCATTATTTTTACACATTCACGGCATTCACACATTCACTGATATATACCATTAGATACATTTGAGTATGTATTAAAAAAAGAGTTAAAAATTAAAATAAGATTGATCCAATGATATATCTTATGACTTCGTGAATGCAGGGAATCCAATTCCCATTTTCAGTTGGGGCATTGACGAGATAGTCTTATTGTTTTATTTTTTCAAAGCAGAACTTGCAGTGTGGGGAGAGAGTAGCAGCACAAGTACAAGCTTACCCCGTATCAGCTGTCCTGTAAACACCCTTGTCCCCTTCAAAAGTGAAAAAATACAAAGAAAGCGATAAGAGACTTGATGTACTTTTGTCCACGGGAGATGCATACTATGTATTTATTATATAGTTTTGATCTTGTCACCTAACATGATCATCGTATTGGAGAGGAGAGAGACAGACAAATAATTATAATACAAGAGCTCATCAATATATTATAATAGAACTCACTCGCTATTTTAAACAAAAAAAATGTGTATTTTTCTCTTGACCCTCTTATGCTTTTGTCAGCATGAATGATGAAAGAATGCAAGTCCTTTATTACGATCTTGATGATTACATGCAGTTATATTTGATTTCAAGATGTAATTCCTGTATCATCTATTTCTTCCTTAACTTCTTTCATAACCAATAACAAATTAAAAACCTCCATTTTGTTTAATAAAGTAAAATAAAAAAAACTTAGTACAACATTTCAGTAAAGTGCTATATACTTGGTAACTATATTGAATCAGAAAAATTGGATTCAATCTCCTGTATGTTGGCAATAATTAACACGAGATTCAATCTCTATTTTGCACAAATTGGATTTTGCTTTTAACTAGGATATAGCCAAGCACTCTAGAGCAGGAAAAGCAATTTTGGGATACGAAAAACATATTAAAGGAGGCCTTTTTTTTTTTTTTGTTCTATTTGATCAAATTTTAAAATCCTTCTAGCAAACAAATGATTCTTTGGAGTAACGTTTTGCCCTTATAATATAATCTGATTATGCGCATGATCCTAATCTTGGAAGATGTGACCATGCCATGAAATTTGCTACCTGTCTGATTCCTATGGATGGATAAGACATAAGAATGATTGATGGACAAAGTGTTTACTGAAAGTGATTGTTGAAAGAATAATTTTAGTTAAGCAATTTTCATACATGTTACTTTACATCAGCAAAGTTTTCAATATGGTATTATATCTACTTCTCTTTCATTTTCTACACACATCTATTTTTAATACATTTTTACCTCACATCTAGGGTAACTTTGGACACTTGGCAGCCATTGAGGAGCCCACATCTAAAAGTTGGTTAATATGCTTGACATAGGTCTCATGTTTAATGCTGTAGAGTAAATGCTCTTTAACATAAGACCTTATTTGTCTTTATTTATTTCTGTTGCATGTAACCTGTATGATCAAATGCTCAAATGATTGGGTTATATGTGCTTTTCTTTCCATCTTTATATTTTTTTCTTCTAATTTTTGTTGTTGTGTAGAATCTTTTAGAGTGATTGAAATTTGAAACCCACTAGCCATTGGGGATGCTTTTATACCATATCTTGATTACGTACATCAGGGAAAGCACTCAACTTCTGATCACATGCTTGAGACTTTGAATTATATCAACCACCTACATAATAAGGTGAGTCAATTGCAAACAAAGAGGGATCAGTTAATTAAACAGTTATTAAGTACCATTCTCTTAAGTACTTTTCGTCCTGAGAATGGAAGTTCTACTACCCATCTTCTACCTTATGTTGTTATTCATCAATAGAAAAATCGGATCGGATTTTGGATTCATTTTTTTAAACCGAACCAATCCAAAATAACCGCATACATAAAATTAAATATATATTTATTCTATTTTTTGCATTATTGATTTTTTATTTGTTGGTTTTTCCCAAATAATGCTTATCAATTTGATTTGACATAATTTTTTACTACTTTTAAGTTCCAAACATTAAAAACGATGTCATGGAATTAGTTGATGATGATATTTATTTATTTTATACATATTTTATGAAATGTTATTACATTAATATATAAACAAGTATATACAAGTTTAATATTTTGTTCAATTTTCTCAAAAAAAAAAAAAGGATTTTGTTCAATTTATCTTGTAATCTTGATTTTTTGTTGTAATATAAATATGCAGTGATGTATTAGTAAAAACCGAATCAACCGAACAGATCCAAACTGCATTTAGTCGGATCGGATTTTTTTTTTTAAGGAAACCATCCAAACCGAACCGAATCGCATGCTCTTTTTTTTTTTTCGGATGACTTTTTACCTCAAAACTGATCCAAACCTAACCGTGAACACCCCCGTTAAAAATAAGGCAAAGGAGTAAATAATCATCTCTTAAATCCCTTGATTCCAATTAGGGTTTAGCCTAAATTTCTCATAATTTAAATTTTAATATTTAGACAATAACCACAACATAAAAATAAGTATATAATATTTTGTAACTTATTTTTATGTTTTAATCCTATTACGTATCATACAAAATAAGATATAAAATATTAATCATGAAGTTAATTAATGTTTTAGTTAGTTGGTAATTTGTTGGAGGGTCTATTTGCTGTCTGTTTTGCAAATCTTTTCACGTCAGTAGCAGGATAAATAACAGTATAACACCTACTGATGCGGTGATGCCAACTACTACATTCTTTCATTGTGGCCCTAACATTCTTTCCTTATCTAGGGAGGATTATTTTGAATTTATTTGACTTGTTTTTGTTTATTTCATGCTAGAATGAATACAGTGATAGTGACTAATTTGTTTACTCAATATGATTCAGCAAGTGTACGTTTCTTTCTCAAGTGCAACAGCTCAAACTTTGAGCTATTTAGTGTGTTTCAGCTACCCACTTTTCTTTGAATTAATATACACCGAATTGATTCTTGTGAATTTAGTATTTATATGTAAGGACACCCTTCTCAAAGTTATTTCCAACACTCAATACTCACTCACCCTTTTTCTCTTATCTCCCTTCTCCTTCAGTTCCAAGCAAAAATGGCTTCTTTGCAGCACACCATAGCCACACTTCAATCCAAGCACAACCAAATCCCTTCCCTCAAGCTCAAGTTTCCTATTTGTTGTTGATTTTCAATTTATAATAATACTTACGCTTGTTGCTAGGTTTCTGTGATTTCGTTAAACTCATAGCCACATGGGTTTCCAGAAAGTTACTGAGAGGTTTCTTGCACAAACGGATAGTTTGAAGTTTTCCAATTCATATCCTCGCTCCAGAAAGTATGATTTTTCATTTCATCCCTTATACATGTTTGTACCTTAACATTATGCATTGTCTTCTTCCTATGTTGCCTTACGTTGCCGCACCTGACATTTTCAATTATCTTTTCCTTCCATGATACTTTTATGCTTTGTTTGGTTGTGAGAAGAAAAGGAGAAGAGAGAAAGAAGTGAGAAAGAATATGAGAAGAGAGAAAAATGTGAGAAATAGAGTAGACAATTTAGTGCTGACATTAAATCAGCGGAAGCTTACTATTCTTCTTTGGTTTTGTTTCTAGAATGAACTCTCTACTCTTGTGTCCAAATTTCATGTAAAAGATATTCTCCTCCAAATTTTGTAGTAGCCCTGATCAATATTTTCCTTTGTTTGTTAAATTATTTGCAGATAGAATAAAGATGAAGACTTGAAAGATGCACAAAAGAGAAAAATATCTCTTCTGATTGAAAAAGTGAGTACCTTTGATTGCTATTTTACTATTTTTTTTTTTTAATAGGCAAATGATAATATGTTAGTTTTTCTCATTTGCCCGGGTTTGAACCCTGCACCCCCACCTCTTTCGATACCTTAAACCCTTAGCTTAAATCAGTTGAGCTACCCTAGCCCTTTTATAAAATGTCTTGCAAAAGGTCTAGTACTCTAATATGATTTTTCTTTATATAAATCAAGGCTAGAATAGATAAGAAGCATGAAATTCTTGAGATTGGATGCGGATGGGGAAGTTTAACTTTGCAGAATCATTTACAGTAGCAATATTTCTAACATATTGCATAATTTGTATACGCATATTTCAGTGAAATGATAGAAGCCGTTGGCCATGAATATATGGAAGAGTTCTTTGGTTGCTGTGAATCAGTGTTGGCAGATGATGGACTTCTTGTTCTCCTGGTATTTGATGGAACATTAAACTTTCATTTCTACCTTTATTCTACTACTATAATCTTTATGTAATGCTCGATAAGTTCATTTCTGACCGGGAAATAAAATAATAATAATTTGTTGCTAGAGACTGATAAATCTACAAATTAATAATGAAAGTATCAGCCCAATTAGCCAAATTGGACTGCAAGAGCAATGTGGTACAAGTCAAAGGATTATGATTGGGAATATTCTAGAATAACAATTAGTTAGGATATTATGAGTAGTTTATAATTTTAGATATTCTAAATATGCAAGAAAATTAGAGATGAAGACATTTGTCATATGATCCTTATCATTAGGAAGTTTGTTAATGTTCAACTTGTTATATTTACCCTTCATGATGAATGAAAAACTAATCAAGAAAGTTAAATAAAAATCCCTCTCTCCCTCAAGGCTTCCCCCAACAAGGGAATTCAATTTCTCCCAACCTGGCTGCCACACAAACAAAAGAATTGCGTACATACTTTAAAATGTTGAGGCACAAAGCTCGCATATAAAGATATAGATTATCTCTATTATCGCCCCAAAAAAAATTGATAGATACGAGTATACGACTATGAAGCTGTCTCGGATCAATGCGCCATAGTAGATCCAAGAGAGACACGTGAGAAATTTATAACGTAAGATCTCACTGGAAAGTCTCTAGTTTATCTATCCCTATATATTACTCAAAATGTTCGCCTGCGATTTAGTAAATTTATAATAATTAAATTTTTAAATATTCTACTTTAAAAAAAAAAATTTAAAGTGCAAGTAACTTACAGTGGAAGCAGATAAATTGCTGCTTCAAAAATGTTACCTAGAAAACAAATAAAATGAATTTAACCTAAATTACTTAAATAAAATTAATTGTACAAAAATGAATTGTAGGGAAAAAAAAAAGGGACATACCTATAAGGCCTGAAATAACAGAAAACCTACTGTGATCATATGGTAAATTACCGATAATGGCCATTGTTTTTTGTCGTTCACTTCTAGTCAGAGAGAGGGGGAAAGAGAGGGGGGAGGGATTGTGTGTGGTTTTCGTGGTAAGTATTAGAGAGCCAGTAAACTAATTAAGTAGTCTCATTAAAAAAAGTGTTGGAATTATTTTCAAAATAATTTGTTTTTAAAAGGATTTTAATATCATTTATTACAATTTATTATAATTAATATTTTATCCTTAAGCTTATGAAATAACGGTTGTATTTAATAGGAATTTATTTATAGGTATGTGTATGTTACAACATTGAAGTGTCTTAATGTGTTTTTAAAATTATTAAATCATATATTCTTCTTACCTCTTTAATTGGTGAACGGTGGTGTATTTGGAACTTGGTCAATGGCGCCAGTCAAACTGACGCCACACAGTCAGCAAAAAAAATAATAAAAAATTTCAACATTGGCAAAATCAATATTACTTTGGTAAATTGTTTCAAGGTGAATTCTCTGAACCACTCCATAGTTTTAGGGTAAATGTTACACTTCTTAGGTTGCCCATTGATATGGTAACAACATAAATGTTTCAAAAGTAGGTTATTTTGGTAGGAGAATGCTAACAAGTGCCCTTAGGGCATTGTTTAAGGAACTAAAAAAGGAAAATTTATATGGGAAATAGTGTATTTAGCATTTCGAAGAGTGCAATATTTAGTTTTTCAATATGAATTTTTCTTTTGTGGGTTCCTTAACCAATGCACTTAGAGTACTCGTTAGCAAGACCTATTTTGGTATATAGTTTTTAAAAGTAAACTACTTTGGTCAAAAAGCCGGCCATTCTTATTCACCTTTCTTCATTTACTTGCACTTCTTCACCAACACTTCTCCACCCACACTTCTTAGCATTTCATCAGAGACTCACCCACCAAAGCTATACTTGATATAATACTTTTTAATTTTATAGAATGGTCCCCCTCGCAAGTTTTCAAATACAGCTCAGCCACTTTGCTGCTTCGTGCAGTACTTCATCATTTAATTAGGGGCTCAAAAAATGGAATTATTAATTAATTGGCCTGCTTTTGTCTATTAGTTTGAATTTAAATACATTGTTTAATAATTGAGATCAATAACTGTAGTATGAGAGGTGAATGAATGTCAGAGATATGAATCACATGGTTGATGCCTATTCTCATAGTAATGTTTATAGCAGTGAGGTCACCTTACATGATAAATGATAATATCTCTATAGGTCACGGTCACCCAACCCTAGTTTTAAAAAACCGCTTAGCCAATGTATATAATAAAACACTCAAGACCAACACTATGTTTGGTAGAAAATGAGAGGAAAGAAAGTGAAAGGGAAGAAAGAGAAATGAAAGAAAAAGAGTGAAAATGAGATGATTATTTAGTTGTTTGGTTGGAGAGAAAAATGAAAGGAACACTACAAAAAAAAAGGGTTTTAGCGACCGAATTATTCGGTCGCTATTTAATGATTTTCAGTCGCTAAATAGGTCAGCGACCGAATTAGCGACCGATTACAATCGGTTGCCAAAACCAATTAGCGACCGAATTTTCGGTCGCAAAATAGTTATCATTTGGTCGTTTAGATTGGTCGTTTACAATTTGAAATGACCGATTTTAGCGACCGAATTTTTTAATTTTGCGACCGAATTATCAGTCGGTAATCCAACGGTTATACTTAAATATCACGTCCGAAAAATCGGTCGCTAATTCGGTCGCTAATTTAAGAAAATCGGTCGCTAATTCGGTCGCTAACGGTCATATTAAGAAACTGTCCGAAAAATCGGTCGCTAATTCAGTCGCTAACGGTCATATTACAAACCTGTCCAAAAAATCGGTCGCTAATTCGGTCGCTAACGGTCATATTAAGAAACTGTCCGAAAAATCGGTCGCTAATTCAGTCGCTAACGGTCATATTAAGAAACTGTCCGAAAAATCGGTCGCTAATTCGGTCGCTAAAATCAACCAACATATCTAAATTTAGCGACCAAAAAAATTCGGTCGCTAATTGATTTTTTTTTTTTTTTGATTCCACAAAAAATTAAAATAAGATTTAATTAATTAAAATAAAATTATAACATAAACTTACAGCAAATAAAATTAAATATCAATCATATTAAAACAGGTAATTTGATAAAAATTCACACAAAATATATAAAAGGCAAGGAGAAACTTTGATTAATAGAAATATTTATAAGCATATCTCAGAATTGACAAGCTAAGAGTAACTTTGATTAATACCCCAACACTATCATCATCCATTAAGGAACAATTATTAAGTCAATTCTTTTTAAGAGTCAAAGCTGACAGCGAGACCAAACACATGAGCAAAACTACAGCAACGAAGGAAATCACCACAGCCTCACTAGCAGTTTGGCAGAAGTTGGTGAATCCTTGACAAATAGCTATCCAATTGGCATCTTGACTCCCATTATGTGATAAGTACACAATGGCTGCTGCAGATGAAGTAGCAGGTATCACTAGACCCATCATCACCTGAAGTTCCACTTATCAATTCAACTTTATTTCAATTACTTATATATATATATAGCATTCAAAGCTAAAGATATTGAAGAGGATGTTTTTTTGTTAATCAATATATATATTCATTGGATGCAAGCTTACTATGTCGAAGGTCATTAGTAGAAGCCTTAGCCCTACTGCATGAGGTCGAACAATGCACACATATGAGAAGGGAAGGGAAAGGATCATGTATCCACTTATTACCCCATTTGAGACCACAAAAAACCTGCATATGAATGGGGGGGAAAAAAATAAAGTAGAGAAAGAAAACAACATTGATACCTCTCTTAAATGTATCCTTTCCTTAAGCAGAGAGCTTTCCTCTTGCATAAGCTCAACATAGGTCTAGAACATGCAAAAAAAGAATCATATACACGGATGATACATCAGTAGGCAATTAGAGGCAATTGGCTTCTCAAACCAGAGATCAATGACCACGACAAAATTTTTTTAAACTAATGATAATAAAGTAAAAGATACTTATTAGGTAGCTTTACCTTTTTCCTTTTGCACTTCTTGGTGGAAGCAGAGTTGTCCCCATGTTCACCTGTAGTAGCTCCCCTGTAATTTTAACATCCCAAACAAAAACACTTGCCTATATATTTATATTTTCATACAAAAGAAAGGCTCTCCGAGCCTTAAACATACATACTTATCAGTAATCAACGTCTTAAAACTTAGGCTGGTCGTTCTAAAAGACATCCATAAACATAACAGTAATCCAATAAGATTTGATAGTCCCCTATTGAGTACATTTCGTGCAGGGTAGCCGATTTCCACGACAAGAGGTTGCAAAGCCCCAAGCATTTCATGGAGTTCGAGCCCGAATGTCCCTAAAGACCCAAAAGCCCAAGAATATGCCTTTGGTCCGTAACTATCAAATTTGTCAGTTCACCCTATGTGAAACTGTAACTCGATGGCACGTCTGCCAGATCATCTTTCAGATATTAGACTTTTAATATCAATTTGAGTTTTGAACTCTCTAAAGATTTTCCAAAAATCTTTTATCAACAGACACTAGTCCGACGTCTCGGAATTCTAGGTCCTTAACAGGAGGAAGGCTAGTCCGGCTTCACTGTAATCAGAATCCAACCTGAAACCTCAGCACAGAAATCTAGTCCTTTTCTGTTTCCTTTCCACTTTCCAAAGAAAGCCAAAAATCATGTTTTCCACTTTTCTATGTTCGTATATTTTTTTATAAAACAAGGTTTCTCCTTTATAAGCCATGCTTCAACCAGTCTCAAAATATTCATCAACATAATTGATCACATATATGTATACATATTCATCAAATAACCATATAGTTTCAGATCTCAATATTACATAACACATATATGTATATATATATTCACAGTCATTCCATATATTATTAATTATTACATGCAGTTCATAACATTAAATATATAACGGCTAATAACTCCTCAAGCTTACTCCCTTTACCTTTGAAGACCAGAAAGGATCCTCTCCTTGACGCATTTAACAGTCAGCTTCCCTCACCAAGAAGCTGCTCAAGTTTCAAACCCCAACTCGACATTCTCGTTTCCTCTACATAGCTCCTGTCAACTCCCGAACAATATAGAATCTGTTTCCCCAAAGCAACCACAACCACAACGACATCCCGAAGAGGGAGTCAAAGTAGTTTTCAACAATCAGACAAATCTAACTGTTGATCATTCATAATCAAACACTTACTCTAAGTTGATTTAAATACTTAATTTCACAAAAGCAAAGCCATTTGCAAAGAAAACAGATTTGGGACTTAAGGTTTATAACACAAATTTGAGGAAACTTTATTTTAATTAAAGAATCATGAAACTGAGCATAGAAGTCATCAATTAGGAGTCCTAATTGCACTAAAACAAGGTTAAGTTTCAAGATTGAAATCTGAAATCAAAATCTTAGGGTTAGGGTTTCAAAATTAATTTGGAGCTTTTACAATCTAGAAGAGAATAGGGGTAAACACTTACCCAAGATGAAGGAAAAGAGGACATGGTGGTTGGAAGGCCAACCGGCACGGCGGCAGGCGGCGGAGGACGGCGGCCAGTGGTGGTTCTGCATCAACCATAGTAAAAAGAGATGAAAGAAGGCATAGAAGTAGGAGAAATGGAGATCTAATACTCAAGAGTGGTGAAACCACCATGAATAGCGCTTACCATGGCGGAGCTACGACGGTTCGACGCTGAACGGCGGCAGCCCCGTTTCACTGCTCCGGCGACGCGATTCGCAGCGGAGGACGCGTGCAAGACAGCAACACCGTCGTCTCCTCTCGTGCGGCGGCCGAGCTCGATTCCGGCGGGGTGCAAGGTGGCGGCGCGATCTAGGGTGGAGGAGAAGGAAAAATGAAGTGAAGAGGAGAAGAGATGAGGTGAAGAAGGAGGAGAAAAAGGAAAGAAAGAAAGAGAAATGAGCAAATGGGGTGGACTGCGTACAGAATACGGGAAAAGGGAGGGGATTGGGTTTTTCATTTAGTTACTTTTTAATTAGGTACAAAATGAGTATTTGAGATTGAGTCTAAAAATAAATAAATAATATTGAGCCATGGATCTAAAAATAATGGTTGACAATTATATACTTTCAAAATTTGAAATAAAGTAGAGATTGATAGTTGAATTGATCAACTAAGAAAATCAACGGTCCAAAATTAATCTCCGATTAATTTCGAACCAGCTTATTTTTAACTCCAAAATTAAATAGAATAAAAATATGAAAATAATTTACTCTTAATCATATTATTTAAAATATTTTTCTGCACTGATAATAATAGTGACAATAACGTAATTATTGTCTAGTAAGTGTGCATACACTGAAATAAGTTAGTGCTAACGCACCCAATAAAATAATTTAAAAATAGTAATTAAATTACTCAAACTAAACCACATAAACATAAGTTAAAATAATTATTCAGATAATTAATCAATCCAACTTAAATAATATAAACATATAAATTTACTGAAATTGAAGAATAGTAAAAACCGGGGTGTTACAGACTACATCATAATCCTTACGATCTTCATATCACTATATTCCCATAAACAATTTTACCAAATTACAGAATCAATATCGTATTGTTCTTTGATCTAAAATAATAATAAAAAATTCCTCCGCTATGGTTCTGTAATCTAAAATAAAAGAAATAAACCAAAACCAAAAGCAATAAACCACCAGATTGTTCTGTAATCAATTTAACAAGGGATTGATAAAATTAATTTAGGGGAACACTTAATCATAATCCCACTTTCATAAAATACCAATTAATTTCAAAATTCAATATCTGAAATCAAAGCTAGGGTTTGAGTTTGGGGAAAATTTGGGGTTTCATGAAATTGAACCAAGGGAGTGAGAAAACCACTCACCCAAGGAAGAAGAAGATGTTGAGATGAGAGAAGAAGAAGGAAGAAATAGAAGAAGAAAAGAAAAGAAGAAGAAAGAAGAAAGTAGAAGCAGAAAAGAAAAGAAGAGAAGAAAAGAAAAGTTACGGGGAGAAGAGAGAGAATCACAGGGAGAGGGGGCGGTGTGAATAGGGAAAGGATCTAAATTTAATTTTAGGTTTTGATTAGCGACCAAAAAAATTCGGTCGCTAATTCGGTCGCTAATTTAAGAAATTCGGTCGCTAATTCGGTCGCTAACGGCCATATTAAAAAACTGTGTCCGAAAAATCGGTCGCTAATTCGGTCGCTAAAATCACCCAATAATTCGGTCGCTAAATCGGTCGCAAAACATTAAATTCTATATTCAGCGACTGAAACAATTCGGTCGCTAATTCGGTCGCTAATTTAAGAAAATCGGTCGCTAACGGCCATATTAAAAAACTGTGTCCGAAAAATCGGTCGCTAATTCGGTCGCTAAAATACCCAATAATTCGGTCGCTAAATCGGTCGCAAATTAGGTAAATTTGGTTATCTTTCCGTACTTTGTTTTAGCGACTGAATTAGCGACTGAATATTTTGCGACTGCTGATATCGGTCGCTAATTCGGTCGCTGAATACAATTTTTGACCAATCCTAGAAAAAGGTAAATTCGGTCGGAAATTCGGTCGCTGATAGCAACGGATTAAATCGGTCGCTAAATTCGGTCGCTAAAACCAGTTTTTCTTGTAGTGGAAAGAAAACTGAAACTTTTCTCTCCTCTTGTTTGGTTGTGTAGAAAGTGAGAGGAAATAAAAGAACCTAGTTGTAAAATGACATAAACACCCTTAAGTAAAAATGAAATATAATAAATAAGATTAAATAAAAAAAATACTCTTCCAATTAAAAATTTAAAAAGATAACATAAAAATGAGTTGAGAACCAATGATAAATTTTAAAATTGTTAATAAATTTAATAATATTAATTTTACCAATTAAAATAAAATAAAAATCATCTACCCTATAAAAATAAAAAATAAATGAGCAACACATTTGACAATTCCAAGGGAATGTCATTTTATTTAGTGAGTGTTTCGGTGTTCAAAATTTATTTTTTTATTTATTTTAACAAAATTTGTTTATGAAAATTAAATTCATTTGAAACTCTCATTTTCAACTGTTTTAAAAAAAAATTTAAATTCAAATAATATATTGATATTGTATATGTCGGAAAGATGTATATGGGCCTCATAAAAAAATATTTTATTTAAATTATTTATTAGTTCATATCCCAGACCCAGGCAATGCAAGTTCTTGTCTTTTTGCATACTTCCTCCTTAAAAAAATTTCCTTTTTTTAGCTTATTAAATTTGTTTTGAAGTTTTATCACTCGCCCTTTTCTCTAATATCTCGACGTCTCCAGTTCCTCTTGATGTCGGTGAGTTACGTCTCCGCTCCCCAGGCCAAGCTACAACTTGGCAGAGCCCGACGGCGACGGTTTTGAGGAGGTTTGGTGCCTGTTGAGGTGAATGGTGTCGGTGGTAGTTCAAGGAAGAAGAGAACATTGAAAATGGTAAAGGGTATCATCGTCTTTTTCATCACATCTTAGGCTTTTCCCTCTGTTTTCTTCTCCTTTAGCACAGAAAGCATTTTTGGCATGGGTCCCACAAAGATTCTTCCTTCCTCCCATTTTCATAGCACAACCAAACGACGGAAAGCTCCCTTTTTTGCCTCCTTTCCTTCCTCTCTTTTTCTTTCCCTTGTTTTTCCCATGAACCAAACACAGCGCAAGTCTTTCTCCTCTTATGAATAGGACTTTTTTTGGATGATTGGTGAATGGCAAAAGAAGCTCACGGGACAAGACTGACTTTTTGTTATTAACATATCATGATTAGGAATAACATCAACGGTACAGTAAACAAAGCTTACCTACCAAGTATATCCAACAAAAGACAAGAGATAAAAAGGGACGTTGCATCCTCTCTTGCGCATTAGTCATAGAAATTTTTTCTAAAATTTTATAATCTAGTCTCAGATTAACACTAACACCATTAAATATTTATTAAGTGTTTCTGATGTGACATTACTCTATTTAATAATGAAATTCATTTTTTCCATCATATAAATGGTCCCCATTTGCTGACGATGTCAATTTTTAAAATATTAAATATTTTTACTTTTCCTTTAATAATTTTTATTTTAATTCCGTATTCAATGCTATTAGGGTAGGGGTTATTGATCGTTCGGGCCATGAAGCCTCCAAGGACACAGAAATCTCAAGCACAAGAACATTACCGAGAATACATACCTATCAACCGGAACATAGCACAATATAATTCCGGTTGATAGGTATGTATTCTCGGTAATGTTCTTGTGCTTGAGATTTCTGTGTCCTTGGAGGCTTCATGGCCCGGACGATCAATAATAGCATTGAATAAGGAATTAAAATAAAAATTATTAAAGGAAAAGTAAAAATATTTAATATTTTAAAAATTGACATTGTCAGCAAATGGGGACCATTTATATGATGGAAAAAATGAATTTCATTATTAATTAGAGTAATGTCACATCAGAAACACTTAATAAATATGTAATCGTGTTGATGTTAATTGGGGGCTTGATTATAAAATTTTAGAAAAATTTTCTATGACTAATATGCAAGAGAGGATGCAACATCCCTTTCTATCTCTTGTCTTTTGTTGGATATAGTTGGTAGGTAAGCTTTGTTTACTGTACCATTGATGTTATTCCCGATTTTGATATGTTGATAATAAAATGTCAGTCTTGTCTCATGAGCTTCTTTTGCCATTCACTAATCATCCAAAGAAAGTCCTATTCATAAGAGGAGAAAGACTTGTGCTGTGTTTGGTTCAGGGGAAAAACGAGGGAAAGAAAAAGAGAGGAAGGAAAGGAGGCAGAAAAGGGTGCTTTCCGTCGTTTGGTTGTGCAATGAAAATGGGAGGAAGGAAGAATCTTTGTGGGACCCATGCCAAAAATGCTTTCTGCGCTGAAGGAGAAGAGGGAAAAGCCTGAGATGTGATGAAAAAAACGATGATACCCTTTACCATTTTCAATGTTCTCTGCTTCCTTGAACTACCACCAACACCACCTCAACAAGCACCAAACCTTCTAAAAAACATCGCCGACATCAAGAAGAACGGGAGACGTCGAGATGTTAGAGAAAGGGGGTAGTGATAAAACTTCAAAACAAATTTAATAAGCTAAAAAAGGAACTTTTTTTAAGGAGGAAGTATGTAAAAAGACAAAAACTTGCATTGCCTGGGGTCTGGGGATATGAAATAATAAATAATTAAAAAAAAATTTATGAGGCCGCAATACATATTTCAAACATATACAATATCAATATATTATTTGAATATAATTTTTTTTAAAAATTGAAAATGAGAGTTTCAAATGAATTTAATTTTCATAAACAAATTTTGTAAAAAAAAATAAACAAATAAATTGTTAACACCGAAACACTCACTAAATAAAATGACATTCTCTTGGTATTGTCAAGTGTGTTGCTCATTTTTTTTTTAATAGGGTAGATGATTTTTATTTTATTTTAATTGGTAAAATTAAAATTATTAAATTTATTAACAATTTTAAAATTTATCATTGGTTCTCAACTCATTTTTATTTTATCTTTTTTAATTTTTAATTGGAAGAGTATATTTTTTATTTAATCTTATTTATTATATTCCATTTTTACTTAAGAGTGTTTATGTCATTTTACAACTAGATTTTTTTATTTCCTCTCACTTTCTACACAACCAAACAAGAGGTGAGAAAAGTTTCAGTTTTCTTTCTTTTCATTTTCTCTCCAACCAAACAACTAAATAATCGTCTAATTTTTCACTCTTTTTCTTTCTTTCCTTTCTCTTTGTTTCCTTTCACTTTCTTTCCTCTCATTTTCTTTCCTAAACCAAACATAGTGTTGGTCTTGAGTGTTTTATTATATACATTGGCTAAGCGGTTTTTTTAAAATTGGGGTTGGGTAACCGTGACCTATAGAGATATTATCATTTATCATGTAAGGTGACCTTATTGCTATAAATATTACTATGAGAATAGACATCAACCATGTGCTTCATATCTCTGGCATTCATTCACCTCTCATGCTACAGTTATTGATCTCAATTATTAAACAATGTATTTAAATTCAAACTAATAGATAAAAGTAGGCCAACTAATTAAAACAATGTATTTATTTCAAACTAATAGATAAAAGTAGGCCAACTAATTAATAATTCCATTTTCTGAGCCCCTAATTAAATCATGAAGTACTGCACGAAACAACAGAGTGGCTGAGCTGTATTTGAAAACTTGGGAGGGGGAGGGACCATGCTATAAAATTAAAAAGTATTATATCAAGTACTAAGAAGTGTGGGTGGAGAAGTGGGTGAAGAAGTGCAAGTAAATGAAGAAAGGTGAATAAGAATGGCCGGCTTTTTGACCAAAAATAGTCTACTTTTAAAAACTATATATCAAAATGGGTCTTGATAACGAGTGCCCTAAGTGTATTGGTTAAGGAACCCTCAAAAGAAAAATTTGTATTGAAAAACTAAATATTAGACTATTCGAAATGCTAAATACACCATTTCCCATATAAATTTTTCCTTTTTTAGTTCCTTAAACAATGTCCTAAGGGTACTTGTTAGCATTCTCCTACCAAAATAACATACTTTTGAAACATTTTTGGTGTTACCATATCAATGGGCAACCTAAGAAGTGTAGCATTTACTCTAAAACTATGGAGTGTTTCAAAGAATTCACCTTGAAACAATTTACCAAAGTAATCTTGTTTTTGCCAACGTGGAATTTTTTATTATTTTTTTTGCTGACTGTGTGTGCCGTCAATTTGACTGGCACCATTGACTAACTTCCAAATACACCACCGTTCACCAATTAAAGAGGTAATAATAATATACTAGTATGATTTAATAATTTTAAAAACACATTAAGAAACTTCAATGTTGTAACATACACATACCTATAAATAAATTCCTCTTAAATACAACGGTTATTTCATAAACTTAAGGATAAAATATTAATTATAATAAATTGTAATAAATGATATTAAAATCCTTTTAAAAACAAATTATTTTGACAATATTTTCAACACTTTTTATTGAGACTACTTAATTAGTCTACTGGCTCTCTAACGCTTACCACGAAATGCCACACGCAATCCCTCCCCCCTCTCTCTCCCTCTCTCTGACTAGAAGAGAACAACAAAAACAATGGTCATTATCGGTGATTTACAATACGATCACAATAAGTTTTATGTTATTTTAGGCCTTATAGGTATGTCCCTTTTTTTTTTCCTACAATTCATTTTTGTACAATTAATTTTATTTAAGTAACTTAGGTTAAATTCATTTTATTTGTTTTCTAGGTAACATTTTTGAAGCAGTAATTTATCTGCTTCCACTGTAAGTTACTTGCACTTTAATTTTTTTAAAAGTAGAATATTTAAAAATTTAATTATTATAAATTTACTAAATTGCAGGCGAACATTTTGTGTAATATATAGGGATAGATCAACTAGAGACTTTCCAGTGAGATATTACGTTATAAATTTTCTCACGTGTCTCTCTTGGATCTACTATGGCGCATTGATTCGAGATGGCTTCATAGTCTTATACTCGTATCTATCAATTTTTTTTGGGGCGATAGTAGAGATAACCTATATCTTTATATGCGAGCTTTGCGCCTCAACATTTTAAAGTATGTACGCAATTCTTTTGTTTGTGTGGCAGCTAGGTTGGGATTAATTGTGATTTCACATACACTTTGTAACCGCTTTGAGATTTTCATCCAGTGACGCAACTTGTGCCACTGCATGTTCATATAATAACACTTTCTCATTTAACTTTCATCCGTGTCTTATGTCTCGGATTACATCACAACCGGTAATTTATTTTTAATGGCATCACAACCGTTTAGTAGAGAAGAGAGAAAACACAACTCCATCCACACCTACACTAATAACACTTCGTATCCATTTCTTTCACCCTAAAGATTTTTATTTTCGTCTCTATCAAATCATCTCTCTGGAAACATCCCATCCAAACCCATGGCAGTAGCTCGACTGACCATGCGTGATGGACAACATAAGCTCACATATGGCCGCAATGCGATGCACCAGTGCGACAACATTTCGCCGGACACAACGACAGGAGGTAACACAGCAAGAGGCGGTGTCCGCTATAAGGATCAGGGGCGGTGTTTCGTGTGGTTGCAAGGGACTGACACTGTAATTGGCCGGTTTTCCATACTCGGATCCGGTTCATCCGGTTCTAACCCAGTTCAAGTGATTTTCCAAATTTTCCTTCGGTTTTTCAAGACCAACGATTTGTACGACCAAATCGAAGCATTGACACAGCTGGTTCCCTGTTCAATCGGTTGAACTAGCCGATCCGGTCCCTTTTTAAAACACTAGTATTAGGTCTATTTCTACTCCCATCCCCACAATCTAGTACCCAAAGAATGAATTATCAAGAATTAAGTATTAAGTATTGTATACATACCACAACATTTCGAGGCGCATAACACATCTATATCATTATATAGATTAACTCTTTGATACATCTAGCCAAATTTATTGTGACGACTAATAAGCCTTCTTCGATTATTACGCTGTAGTACATTCAATTAATGCACTGAATTAGGTCATCAAGTAACATAGCCATGGCAAGTCTCCAGTAGATTTGTTCTTAATTATTTTATAAAAAAAAGTACACCTGAAATTTAGAAAAGGAAGAATTTATTCTTTTATAATAATTTAATTAAAGTATTATTAAAGATAGAAAAACGAATTCTTTCTTTTCCTAAATTGCAAGAAAACTTTTTATAAAATATTTAAAAGCAAAGCCACTGGAAACTTTTCGTGGCTATGTTACTCGATGACCTATTTCAATGCATTGAATTGGTTGTACTATGACGGATAATCGAAGACGGCATGTATGTATACGACAATATTTCGAGGCGCATAACACATATATATAATGGTATGAAAATTATATAATCTAAAAAAATGAAAATTATAATAAAACTAAAATCTAATAAAATATGAAAGCAATGTAAAAAAAAAAAAAACATTTATGAAAGCATTTAGAATAAAAATGAAAATTTTAAAATTCTTACTAAAATTATAATGGTATCCAGTTGGTTATCTGGTGGACGTCAAACGTCGGATAAGATAACAATGTTTCCTGCTCATATACTATTCTACTCCTATCTTGCTTTCTTATCCTATCCGCCCCTATCCTATCATGACCATCAAACGAGCCCTTAAAATACAATTTAAGCAGAATATTAACATAATAAAATTAAAAAATAATAATCTTGAAATATTAATAACTCTAATTTGCTCATTCTACATATTCTAAAATGTGAAAGTGGACTAATGATCTAAGTTAAAAAGCAAAGTTTATAAGGTAAATTCAACGGATCAATGATCCAAGACGGCTTCTTAGACTAAGAAGCCGTCTTGGATCGACGAGTCGTATCCAAAACGAAGAAATGAGAAAGTTTATAAGCTAAATTCAACGGGGAAGTAATTGGTTGATCTATATCTAAATATTCTAATATGCAAGAGAGGATGCAACATCCCTTTCTATCTCTTGTCTTTTGTTGGATATAGTTGGTAGGTAAGCTTTGTTTACTGTACCATTGATATTATTCCCGATCTTGATATGTTGATAATAAAATGTCAGTCTTGTCTCAGGAGCTTCTTTTGCCATTCACTAATCATCCAAAGAAAGTCCTATTCATAAGAGGAGAAAGACTTGTGCTGTGTTTGGTTCAGGGGAAAAACGAGGGAAAGAAAAAGAGAGGAAGGAAAGGAGGCAGAAAAGGGAGCTTTCCGTCATTTGGTCGTGCAATGAAAATGGGAGGAAGGAAGAATCTTTGTGGGACCCATGCCAAAAATGCTTTCTGCGCTAAAGGAGAAGAAAACAGAGGGAAAAGCCTGAGATGTGATGAAAAAGACGATGATACCCTTTACCATTTTCAATGTTCTCTTCTTCCTTGAACTACCACCAACACCATTCACCTCAACAAGCACCAAACCTTCTCAAAAACGTCGCCGACATCAAGAAGAACGGGAGACGTCGAGATGTTAGAGAAAGGGGCTAGTGATAAAACTTCAAAACAAATTTAATAAGCTAAAAAAGGAATTTTTTTTTTTTAAGGAGGAAGTATGTAAAAAGACAAAAACTTGCATTGCCTGGGGTCTGGGGTCTGGGGGTATGAACTAATAAATAATTTTTTTTTAAAAATAATTATGAGGCCGCAATACATATTTCAAACATATACAATATCAATATATATATTATTTGAATATAAATTTTTTAAAAAAAATTGAAAATGAGAGTTTCAAATGAATTTAATTTTAATAAACAAATTTTGTAAAAAAAAATAAACAAATAAATTGTGAACACCAAAACACTCACTAAATAAAATGACACTCTCTTGGTATTGTCAAGTGTGTTGCTCATTTTTTTTTTTAATAGGGTAGATGATTTTTATTTTATTTTAATTGGTAAAATTAAAATTATTAAATTTATTAACAATTTTAAAATTTATCATTGGTTCTCAACTCATTTTTATTTTATCTTTTTTAATTTTTAATTGGAAGAGTATATTTTTTATTTAATCTTATTTATTATATTTCATTTTTACTTAAGGGTGTTTATGTCATTTTACAACTAGATTTTTTTATTTCCTCTCACTTTCTACACAACCAAACAAGAGGTGAGAAAAGTTTCAGTTTTCTTTCCTTTCATTTTCTCTCCAACCAAACAACTAAATAATCATCTAATTTTTCACTCTTTTTCTTTCCTTTCTCTTTGTTTCCTTTCACTTTCTTTCCTCTCATTTTCTTTCCTAAACCAAAGATAGTGTTGGTCTTGAGTGTTTTATTATATACATTGGCTAAGCGGTTTTTTTAAAAACTGGGGTTGGGTAACCGTGACCTATAGAGATATTATCATTTATCATGTAAGGTGACCTTATTGCTATAAATATTACTATGAGAATAGACATCAACCATGTGCTTCATATCTCTGGCATTCATTCACCTCTCATGCTACAGTTATTGATCTCAATTATTAAACAATGTATTTAAATTCAAACTAATAGACAAAAGTAGGCCAACTAATTAATAATTCCATTTTCTGAGCCCCTAATTAAATCATGAAGTACTGCACGAAACAGCAGAGTGGCTGAGCTGTATTTGAAAACTTGGGAGGGGGAGGGACCATGCTATAAAATTAAAAAGTATTATATCAAGTACTAAGAAGTGTGGGTGGAGAAGTGTTGGTGAAGAAGTGCAAGTAAATGAAGAAAGGTGAATAAGAATGGCCGGCTTTTTGACCAAAATAGTCTACATTTAAAAACTATATATCAAAATGGGTCTTGCTAACGAGTGCCCTAAGTGTATTGGTTAAGGAACCCTCAAAATAAAAATTTGTATTGAAAAACTAAATATTACACTATTCGAAATGCTAAATACACCATTTCCCATATAAATTTTCCTTTTTTAGTTCCTTAAACAATGTCCTAAGGGTACTTGTTAGCATTCTCCTACCAAAATAACATACTTTTGAAACATTTTTGGTGTTACCATATCAATGGGCAACCTAAGAAGTGTAGCATTTACTCTAAAACTATGAAGTGTTTCAAAGAATTCACCTTGAAACAATTTACCAAAGTAATCTTGTTTTTGCCAACGTGGAATTTTTTATTATTTTAGGGTTTAGGGTTATAATAAAACTAAAATCTAATAAAATATGAAAGCAATGTAAAAAAAAAAACATTTATGAAAGCATTTAGAATAAAAACGAAAATTTTAAAATTCATACTAAAATTATAATGGTATCCAGTTGGTTATCTGGTGGACGCTAAACGTCGGATAAGATAACAATGTTTCCTGCTCATATACTATGCTACTCCTATCTTGCTTTCTTATCCTATCCGCCCCTATCCTATCATGACCATCAAACGAGCCCTTAAAATACAATTTAAGCATAATATTAACATAATAAAATTAAAAAATAATAATCTTGAAATATTAATAACTCTAATTTGCTCATTCTACATATTCTAAAATGTGAAAGTGGACTAATGATCTAAGTTAAAAAGCAAAGTTTATAAGGTAAATTCAACGGATCAATGATCCAAGACGGCTTCTTAGACTAAGAAGCCGTCTTGGATCGACGAGTCGTATCCAAAACGAAGAAATGAGAAAGTTTATAAGCTAAATTCAACGGGGAAGTAATTGGTTGATCTATATCTAAATATTCTACAACTATTCGCCTATAATTTAGGAAATTTATAATAATTAATTTTTTTAAATATTCTATTAAAAAAATTAAGAAGTGCAAGTAACTTACATTGGGAGCAGATAAATTACCAATATATTTGAATTAGTAGTTTATTTGCTCCTAAAATTTTTCTAAATTGCATACGAACAGTTTGTAGAATATTTAGAAATAGATCAATTGGAGACTTTCCTGTTGAATCTTACCTGATGAACTTTTTCACTTATTTGTTTTGGATTTACGACGGATCATTGATGCAAGATGGCTTCCTAGACTAAGAAGTCGTCTTGGATCTGAGTCGTATCCAAAACGAAAAAATGAGAATGTTTATAAGGTACGATTCAACGAGGAAGTAATTGGTTGATCTATTTCTAAATATTCTACAACTATTCGCCTGCAATTTAGGAAATTTATAATAATTAAATTTTTTAAATATTATATTTAAAAAAAATTAATAAGTTCAAGCAACTTACATTGGGAGCAGATACACTATTAATTCAAATATGTTACGTAGAAAACAAAAGAAGAATATGTCAATTTAACTGAAATTGTTGTAAATAAAATGAATTATAAAAAAAAAATACCAACAAGGTCTAAAATAACAGAAAATTTTTCATACTTTTTAACCGAATTACCGTGTAATAATTCTTGTATCTTGTATTGATAATGTGTAGATTGATTACATTATGATGAACTTAGCCTCTATTTATAATAATGATTTGGCTAGCTGCATTCAACTAATGCTTGCAATTCCTGTTTGACTAACAGATTATGATAACTCCAACTAACTAACAAAAGACCTCTGTGGTCAATGTGTTTTCATCCTGCCTCAATGACTTGTGCCTATATTCTAGGAAAATAGTTTTCTTTAAATAAAAAAAATGAAACTCCTAAAAATGAATAATGATATCGAAACTCTTATCTATCATAGTAAGGGGTCTATTCTTTGGTCTCTGGCAGAAAGCAATAAAAGAAAATTGTGCTTGCCAAACATCATTACCCCATCAAGCAAAAAGAACACCAATTCCCCTCTGGTGTTATATCGAGATTTTCCCATATGAAAAGCACAGCACCAATTATGCAAGAGGTCTTTGGAACTTGGAAGGGACTTGGAATAGAATGATGCTCCCAAAATGACAACCGTCCACGTGGTACTACTCAGGTTCACGTGTGTGCATGTGAAAGCTCCTCATCATTATTGGTGACAATTTAATATGGGAAGATATTGAATCTTTTCAGTTTTTTTAGGACAGATTGGCTCTGGAAATCAAAAGAAATATTTAAAAAAAAAAAACTAATCAAAATTTAAAGGTTCTGTTTGGTAAAAACTAGCGGATAGTGGATAAGCTAGCTGATAGCGGTAGCGAATAAACTAGCGGATAGCAGATAAGCTAGCGGATAGCGGATAGCTGATTAGCTAGCGGATTAGATTTGAAGTGTTTGGTAAAACTAGCGGTTGGACTAGCTGATAAATGTAAAATGACATAAAAGGATATGTTTGCATTTTTTTATATAAATTATATATATATATATATATTATTTATATTATTTATTTTAAAATAATTATCACTTATAATAATTTATTTTATTCTAAATTATTTATCGTTTAAAAAATTCAATCATTAATTTTAAATTTTAAATATTAATATTAATTTAGTTTTAATTATTTTTAATAAATAAAATGGAATAATAAAAATAAAATTATATATTGAATTGATTTTTATATAAGTTTTATTTTTTATAGATAAAAATATATTTTCCTCTTTTTTATCTTAAATATAAATCTAAATAGCAAAATTAATTCTTATTTATATACTATGTTAAATGATTAGTATTTTATTTTATAATCAAGGATAAGTGATGAATTTAATTAAGATGGTAGGGATAAAAATGGAATAAAAAATGAAACGCTATACGCTATAAGCTCAAACGCTACTTCAAGTAGCGTCTGGGGAAAAACGCTATACGCTAGTGAAAAAAAACGCTATACGCTAATTTTAAAAACGACTACCAAACGGGGCTACTTTCCCATCCGCTATACGCTATCCGCTAAACGCTAGCGGATTTGGCAAACCAAACAGTGCCAAAATGTATGTAGTTTTGATAAGACACTTCTTTCTTTTTTTAATCCTTACCCAGTGTGGTTAGCATTTTCCTAATATATAAGTTAAAGTTTACAACAGGTATCCTTAAGTAATTTAAGTGGTAGTAATTGTGTATCATTAATTAATGAATCAAAATAGAAATCATTAAATAAAAACTAATATATTAAGTAATTAAAATTCATTTATTACTTTTCTTATTTATGTAATTTAAAATATTAAGTTCCATTAAACACACCCTCCATTATTTTTTATTCATCATTTTAGAAAAGCATTTGATCCATATTTGTCTGTCGTCGTAGAAAACCATTAAGTATTAATTTTTTTTCTAACTTACTTATGATATTTATTTTTTACTCTTTATTATGATATTAATAAATAATAAGTAAGTAAAATAAAAAATTAATAGAGCCATAATAATATTGTGAATATTTCGATTATGAATAAATTTAATTTAATTATTTTTACTTATTTTTTAGATTAATAGAGCCAATTGGCTCTCCCTAATTTTTTTCAAAAACAATCACTTAGATATATCTACATTTTTTATGAGCAAAAGAGGATCAACCCCAAAGAACAAACTAAAAGCCCGTTAGTGACTTACCGACGGCTTATTCCGTCAGTACTGAGGCAACCAACCAAATGACTGATATGTCCGTCAGTAATCTGTACGTGGATCACCGAGGGAACAAAGTTTGGCATGGAATGTGGAAACAGACTACATAAAGCAGAAAATCAATTATATAGAAGGCTGTTGGAAAGACAAGTTAATTGTTATTGGCATAAAACAACTACATAAACAAATAAAATGAAGTGGAAAAAAAATGCATACCTTAAACCTGAAACAGTTTGTCTTTGCCTCTAAGCCTAGTTCACTTTCTGCAATGGAAGCGGATCTGTTATTATCAAGAGATCTATCATTTCTCAAGAACCTTCCTCTAAGCAATGCCTGATAACATTTTAAAGAACATTCATCAAATTTAGCACAAAGCTCAAGATTTAAATCCTGTCCAACACTCTTATATTTTAAATTATGCTTGCATGTATTAGCATTTACAACATTTCTGTTTTCATATTTCATATGTTTTCCAATTCAGTCGTATTTCCTACAGCTTAGATTATGTTTTCATTTACAGCAACTTCATGGCTCAGACTTTTGCTTTTTAACTCTGAAATGTTGTGGTATGTATACAAGCCGTCTTCGATTATTCGTGGTATTACAACCAATTCAATGCACTGAAATAGGTCATCAGGTACATAGACACGGAAAGTTTCTGGTGGATTTGCTTTTAAATATTTTATAAAAAGTTCGCTTGCAATTTAGGAAAAAGAAGGAATTCATTTTTCTATCTTTTATCTATACTTCTATACTAATAGATAATGGGAGAGTTCAAAAATGATAGTTTTTGGTGTCAACTTTTTAATATTACAAAAATACCCCCAGAAACTTTAGCATATATTATTCCACTAACTTAAATGCTTCCGCATCTGACTCAATTTTTGTTGGAAAAAATAAAATAAAAATAAAAAACTCCTTAAAAAACATAACTGCAAAGATCAAATGATAGTTCCAGATAAAACTGACACTTCCAAATTCAAATTCAAGATAAAACTAACTCTCCCCTCCCACTCTCGCTGTAATACTATAAAACACATCCTTCTGATTAATTCATTGGATCAACAACAGGGGCACAAAAATGCATCTTCTGCAAAATAAACAGAAAAAATCTGTCACAGAAATCAACAATCACCATTACGGTATGCCTATTTTTATGATTTCTTCACAAATGATCTACTACACCTACCTGCACTTTCACAAACAAAAACCTTTATTTTGTTTAAGCCATTTATCAGTATCTATTTTTCTTTCCATATTTACAGAGAAACTGATAAGAATGCACGCCACACTCAGAAGTCAGGCAACAAATCAAATACTAACAAAGAATGATAGCTTGGATTTTTCACAGTTTATTCATGAAAAAAATTGAAATCTTTTTGGGTTTATCATTGTCATATCTATACTTACCTTTCATTCATTATTTTTCAGATCATATATTAGGCCAGATCGAATCTCAATCACCTTTCGGGATATGTGTGTGTTTGTTTGGGTGAATGAGAAAGAGAGAAAAGCAAGAGAAAGAACAAACCTTCCCAATAGGTTGATTGTTCACCACCACCCATGGTAGAAAATCACTATATTTAACCATTAATTTGCTGTGCAAATATTTTCCCCCATTATATTATTTTGGTTAATTATTGTTAGGCCATCTCCATCCCAGCACCCCATATTTTTACTTTTTTGGGTTCTTAAACGGGTCCCATCTTGACACATCACTCATTTTACTTTTTACAACTTAAGCACTCATCCCTCCAACCCAGCATCTATAAAATTTTTACTAAATGGACCCCACAAATAATATTTATCTAATTAATAAAAGAATAAAACTATAAAAAGGTAACAAAAGTACAAAATATGGCCCACATCCAATGTTAAGACCCAGTGCTTGTATAAGCACCTTGCTCCAAATGATTCTTAATAAGCACCTTGCTCCAATGGTCTCACTTGTTAAGGACCAGTGCTTAATAAGCACTTTCTCTTCGAGCACCTCCCGTTGGAGGTGCCCTTAGAATACAATAACTTCAACAATTATAAAGTCATGGAAATGTAAATAAAATAAACCTCTGTTGCATTTCCTCTTTTATAGCAATTCAGAATAGGTTTAATGGGCAACCCCAAATCTCTGAAACAGCTCTTCCAATTCTCGAGCCTTCCATCGAGTCCCAGAAACTCAAAGCAGTTAATCAAAGCATATAATGTTTGTCCTGCATCATAAATTGATTGCAGATATCTGAGATGAAGTGCAAAGCATGATTTGTTATGTTTACCACCTCTGAGATCAGTTACACTTACCACATTCCAAATGTTGATGGCACAGGCTTCCACTGTATTTAGGATGCATTCATTTGGGCCGTTCTGCAAAGTTCATTGATCAAAACATTCAGCAACATCGTTAAAGTTAAACCACTTTTTCCCAATTGAATTGAAAAGAAAACATAGGGAAAGACACATAAAAAGCATACAAAAGATCCCATGAAAAAAAACAATTTAAAGCAACTGAATTGTAAGTACAAACCATTTTAAAGTCCTAGCAGTTACAGTTTTGATTATTTGATTATTGTTTTTTCCTCAGAAATGCATGGTTCTACATTTTGAATCAATAAGCTTGTCTACCTTTAATTTTCTCTTTGATCCTTAAGCTAGTTATGACCTCTATAAGGCAACAAAATTAATATCAACTTAGCCAGTGGCACAAAAAAATCAACCATGTTATTTGCTGAAAGTTTTAATGCTTTGCTTAACTTCAAAAGAATGAGCTTTACTGTCTAAATTTTATCAACACAACTTTACATAACAAAGATAATAGAGATAAAACAAAACCTGACATATTATGGAATTGTTAGTCTTAATGACATGAGCACTGGCCCAAGGGACTAGGTGGAGATTGACAATGTTGATGAGATCCTTGTGGAAGATTTCCTGCAGATTCTCAACAACGAAAGTTGCACAAGGTAGGCATAGGCTTTCATAGTATACTGATACATTAACTTTCTGAGAAGCAAATGCTGTAACCACAGCATTATCAGCATGTGAACCAGAAGGGTAAGAAGCACCATCAGATTGATAGATGAAAACAAAAGGGACTAATGCCAGTACAATGATGGTTGCATGTTTTGGAGAAACCATTGTTTTTCTTCTGAGCCTGCAGAACTATGAGGACTTTTCTGCTGTGTCTATATGGTTGTATGAGTATAATGAATATTACACTGAATTTTATAAGTCACTCATTAACCAAAGAATAAAAGATAATAAAAAGTTGAAAATAATGAGAGAGAGAGAGAATAAAGAAAAGGCAGCTAGTACTACTACTACCCATTAGTACATTTGAGTTTTTATGTTTGTATCTGACTTTTAGGAAAACCTCAATGTATAGCTTTTGTCATATGTTAACAAATCAATTTCCTAGTTTATTTTTAAACAATATAGCCAAAATCCTCCAGGAAACTTTTCTTTTCTTTTCTTTTCTTCCATAGGTAAACAAGGGAGAATAAAGCTCATAAATACACTAGATCAATTCTAGCTAGGGATATAAGGGACAACTGTATCAGCCATGATCATCTATTCACACTAATAGCCTCTTCTTTGTATTGTGTTAATTAATTAACCTTGCTTTTTAGTCCCATAGAAAGAAAAAAAGGAAGTTATAAGCCATACGAATAATTTGCATTCTTGTATATATGTTTGTCCTTTTCTACCTATCCCTCTCTTAAATCTGTCTCATTTACCAATCACAAGCTGTATAGAACTCACTATGAGACTTTCATTCACATTCCTTTTTGTCATTAACTAGTTTTCAGTTTTAGTTTCCTTTTTCTTCTTTAGGCTTTTGATTTGATATTTATATCGTCCAAGTGAAAATGTACATACTACATACTATGATTTTAATTCTGTCTCTTTCAATCTCTCCCTATCCTGATAATCATGGTGAAATTCATGGCATATGGTTGGATGATATTATATTATAGTTCAACCTATACAGATTTATTGAAGGCCTTCTTTATCACATTAAACTTTAGGGGGAGTAGAGGCAGATTGGGAGATTTCTTAGGGGGCAAATGGAGCAAACAAATTAATGGGGTCAATCAAGCTAAAGATTTTTATTTTTTAAATAATAAAATACATTTATTATTTTCATGAAAAATGGGGGTGGGGTCATAACCCCCTCCTAACATAACTAAGTCTCTGTCCGTGGAAGGGGTTGGATGGCTCAACTGATTTAAACTAAAGGTATAAGATGTTAAAGAACGGGAGGTTCAGGATTCAAACCCTAGCAAAGAAGAACACTAACATAACATTTAACTTAGTAACATTGGCCTAAAAAAAAAAAGTATACGTCCGTAGGAAAATTTATATATACCGTTTATCACTCATTGGACCCCCTCCCCATAAATCAACTATAACCTAACTATATGTATTTGGACCCTTTTAATCGGTGCAGCTCTCTTCAACCAATTTTATTGACTGAATTTAACACTTACTACGACTATGTTTGAGAAAGCTGGGAGAAAAAGATTTTTTTTTAATAAGCAAAAATATATATTAACAAGAGTACAAGAGATACTCTAACCCATATAAAGAAAAATGAATAGCATGTACATGTGCGGAAAAAGATAATGGTTCAACCACAAGTCACCAAAATCATGGTTGAATAACTAACTAATCCCCACATAATAATAACCAAGAACCCGTAGGCACCCAACAGGGAATAAAAGCCCGCCAATAGAGACAATAAATGCCAAACTTGTTAGAATACTAGTCTCATTGCAGAATCCAAATCAGAAGAGTAGCCAAAGGAATAGGAACCAAACTCACCAGGGACCAAAAATCGAGCATCTAACATGGCATAGTAGTAGAAGCCTTGAAGAGTCATAGCCGTAAACCAATTAGTGTTCCAAAGGCTATGGGCAATCGATGCCTGTAACACCATTCTTGGTGCTACATGGTTAACTCGTTGCGGAAAAAAAAAAAAAAAAAAAAAAACTAGTTACTTTCGAAAAATAGTTTACGTAATAACTGCATTCGAAAAATGGGTATAAAATTTTTTCTTTGCGGTGAATACATTTTCAATAGGTACACATCATCGCAGAACAACGTAATATACATCGTAGTGGTAATAAAATATCACAGCGTACGAGTTTGTTTTTCATAAAGTATACACCTAAACAAAAGTCATAACTGTATATCACTGAAAACTGATAAGTCTGAAAAACTACTACTCAAAAGGATGGCCCTCAGAAACCAAATATACAGATTGTCCTCAAAAGACATACTTTCCACAAAATAAAGACAACCCCAAAAATATCCTAAATAACCTGGTCATTCTAACGAACATCTACTAGGAAGACCCCCGTGGTCATCCCCATGATCAACGGCCTCTTCAAATATCCGGACTAATGTCCCCGAGTGAAATAGCGGACTCCTCTGCAATATTTGTACTCACGTATCAAGGTACAATAGCAAAGCCAGAAAAACATATATATCGCAAGGATGAGATACCGACAAATGAGTTTTATCATGATAACTACATGCGTGACACACAAATAACAGCATATACATACACATCCAGCACATAAATTCTCAAGATAATCATAATATTTTAAACAATGAGATTCATATCCGACAATCATCGCTATTTAAAAAAATACATGACACTTCAACGTCCACCATCTAATTTTGATATTTATTCTCCGGAGATCCTAATTTTCCTTCGTCGAGCAGTATAGGCTGCAATATCCCCATAACACAATTGTTTTCTGTGAGGTCGGCCTCTCAATTTAGGCTGGAGCTCCAATTGTTCAAGGGTATCACACTCAAGCACCTAAATAATATTGAGTAGTCCCTGATTGAGTAAATGCAACGTTTGGCAGTAGTTACATCCACGGCACGAGGTTGCAAGGCCCCAGCCTTTGTGGCTCATGAACCCGGATGTCCCTAATAGACCCACTTTGGTCTTGACTTTCCCAATTTGTCAATCCATCCTTTGTGGATTGTAGCTCGATAACACAATGGCATGTCTGCCAACATGGCACGTCTGCCAACATGGCACGTCTGCCAACATATGCATGTAAAACATTTATTCTAGATCCTCTGTCCCACTTTCCTGTCATATTCCCTGTCCCCCATCAATTATAATTCGTCACTTAATAAAATAAAATCATAACTCATTAACAATTGTACACATTATCAGTTTTTGATTTGTTGGGATACCGAGACATCATTTTTTGGGGACAATAGATTTGTATCCTACAATGACATAGTTAACAACATTCAAGTTCCTACTATAAATTAAATGACATCGAACCCACAAAAAAAGTGGCGTAGTTATGGGACTATGAACTTTTTAAAAGTTGCATTGAAATGAAGGAATACGAAACTTATGAAGGGTCTACATGATGCAACTCAAGAAAGTTGCATGGTTGAAGTCTTAAAGATGCTCTTAGGCCTTGTAGATGTGATGGACATGAACCCAAAATCTTAATCCTAATCCTAATATGGAACAAATTGTTATTTCTTTTTAAAAAAAAAAAAAAAAAAACTAAAAGTTAATATGAACTTGTTAAACAGTTTTTTTTTTTCCCTCTACATTATAATTAAAATTACCTTCAAATATATTAGGTGTTGGCTAGTGACTAGGAGCAAATATGCAGTAGTTTGAATTGCAAATTATCCTATATATGATTTTTAGAATAACTATTATAAGAGTCAAACATTTTTAACGATGTGATAATTTATAATTTATTGATGATATGAAAAATATATATACTTGTTCCGTGCAGAACAATAATCTTCGATTTGGACGGAGAGTTATAGTATTAATTAAAAATTGAATACAAGGGAGCCATGGGAGGCTTATTACATATAGCCTAGGTACAAGTAAAACACTAGTCTATAAGGGGTGTGTGTGAGGGAGAGAGTGCCCTCATTGTGAATAGATAGACTCTTTATATATCATTCTAAGTGGGCCTAACCTAGTTCAGTCTTTAAGGAAATGGCCTTGGCCCAACCGACCTAACTGCCTTCCCTGTATCCCAAGAAGAAGTATTATTGTCCCAACCGAGATGTCTTATTTTTGGGTTGACCGAGCTTTTTTCCTCTTATCCTATTTGGCCTCCATCCTTATTGGGTAGTTCACCCATCATAGTTGGGTTTGTCATATACTGTGCCCTTGGCCCAATTTTGGTGGGAACAACATGTTGGTGTAAGCCCTAGTGGCCAATCTATTTTGAATAGATCATCATTTGTATCATGACTTTGATCATATATTTGATATATGAATAAGGCATTCATTTATTGTGTTATTAGTTTATAGCATGATAAAGTCCTTAGAATAGGCAGTTCATTCAATGAGATATTAAGTGCATGACTTAATCGTGAGACCTCATTAAATAATAAGAACGCTATTCTTAAATATCCGTAGTCGAGTATTATTGTTAATTAGGACGACAATAATACATAGAGACTATTGTGTGAGTAGACTGATGGCCATATCTCACGGGTCATGGATATGTGATATCAAGTCAGTACACAGGTATAAATATTAGGAGGATATTTATACCGGATGACCCACTATGAGAATACTTCATAATAGTTATGTAAGTGTCATAAGTATTCTCATGGCGACCATAGTGAAGTAGTCCTTCGACTTGAAGTCACTACGATTCCTACATGAGGAATTGTAGGCTTTAATGCTATCAAACATCACGCGTAACAGGGTGGTCACAAAGGTAGTTATTAGGTTTGCAATAAATCATGTTGAGGAGTGTGAGTGATGATGTAGACAGGATTCGTCCCTCCTACATAACAGGGGTAATGTCTTGGGCCCCTCGATAGAGTGAGACATGAAATATGCGTGGCCACGCGGAAGTGGGCCAATATGTGATATTGGGCCCGTTTGTGATTACACGTCTACTCGGGGATCGAGGAACAAATGATTGAACATAACAAGGATGACATTATTATGCCTTGTATTCAATTAAGACATATAGACGAAAGGACATTTACTGCACGGTAAATTTTGGTCGCGGTAAGGCTAAAATCGGATCACCGATACTCTCGCTAATTGGGGTAGTAATGATGCATTGCTAGATGCCGCTCATTATTTATAATATTTAATATTATAATTAATATTTGATATTATTATAATATTTAATATTATTGCCAACTTAGTGGGAGCCTATAGGGTCACACGCATAGAGCAAATGCGGAGCAGTTAAATTAATTAAATATGATTTAATTGATTTAAAGGACAATTGGGCTTGTAGTACAAAGCCCAATAGGGTAAGCAATTAGGCTAAAGGGAGCTGCCAACTTATAAATAGAAGTGCTCTCCCCTCTAACCTATTCTTGCTAATTGTGCCTACCGTAGCCGTCAGCTAGCACAAGACGCATAGCTCCGACGCCCATTTGCTCGCGTGGACTGAGTAGAGGTGCTTCTCTCCTTCGTGACACTGGTGATCGAAAAGTAAAGCACGCTTCAAGAGGTAAACACTATTTACCATTTGTGATTCATGTTTGTAATGCGCGATCCATGGGGATAGTTTTCTTCCGCCTTGAGATTTGATTTGAAAAGAGAATAATCTCATGAAAATCTCATCAGTGGTATCAGAGCTTATGGTCGTAGTTACCTTGAATCCCTACGTGCTTGTTTGCCTTATTTGATAACATGATTTTTTGCTTTTGAATTTGATTCAATCAAATACATGTTTGATATATAAGATCACTATGCGTTCAAAAATTCCAGAAATTGGCTCCTATGTGCAATTCATCATTTATGTGAATTCTCATGAATTCACTGTACGCGTAGGACCATAATGTTGAGCCCATGAATTGCGTAATATGTTTGTTACAGGAGCCTTAGTTCAGGATTACGTGAATTGAAATTTGAAATGCTTTTGAACAGTGTGTCAAATTGCCTTTTGGAATCCATTTGAAATGTCTTTTGAAATGTTCAAACCAAATAGATTTCTTGAAGGTGAATGTGAACTGTACGTGTAGTATACTTTACATAATCAGTTTCATTTTGATTTCAATATTCAGTGCACAATGATACGTCATACGTGAGTTAGAGCATAATATTGAGATCGTGTTAGCGAGAAGCTGGGAGCAATTCTCGTAATGGATCAATATCATAATATCTCGTAATGGATTAATAGCATATAATGATTATTTAATTTTTATTTTTTTTGGTAATTAGCATATAATGATTATATAATATCACGCCTCTTCATATGCTCATCAAATATTAAAGTGATTTTAATTAATTTAAAATTGTTTAAAGATTTTAATAATAATAAAGGTTATTATTATTTATAATTAAATAATTTTAAATGTCCGGTATATGGTTATGGCCTTAGATTTTGGTGTTATTTATTTTGATTAAATACGACCTGCGCGTCGTGATTTATTTATTTAAATTTAAATACGGTCTGGGTGCCGTGCCTTTAATTATTTATTTATTTTAAATAAATGTAATTGCTCGAGTTGAAGAAGAGGCAACACCAAATGATGACGCCATGAGAGAAGCTTGAGAAGCTCGCTCGAGGGTCAGAGAATTGTAATAGATTAGTTATTTAATTCTTGCACGCTAGGGGGCCATAACCATTATACCTATCATGTATGTTTATGTATGAGATGCATGAAATGTATGAGATGTATGTTGTGTATATGATGCATGAAATGTATGTATACATGTATATTTTAAATGTTATATATGTTTGTTAAATGTATGATAGCATGTATACATGTATTCTGATAGACGTCTTGTATGAGATACAATGCCGGTGAGATCATTTTTAATAAAAATCCCTCAAAAGGAAATATTAAGTTTGAGAGCCTTCCAATGCTTAGCACTCGTCAAGACTAATATCGAATGAGTGTAGGTCCGCCAAAGCGGAGTGCATTCTTCTATAATAGTAAGGCGCGATGGGACAATTGTAATGTCCAATTGCTATCCATTGGGTCTAACTTAACTAAGCCAAATTCAATAGGATTGAAAGGCTTAGAGGCGTTGAGTTGGGCTTTAATTCATGAGATGAATCAGAATAAGAGTTATTCACCCAACTGATCCAAGAGTTACATGAGATGTAATTGGAAAAGAGTTTCCTACCTAAATAACTAAGTTTTGGGAGATCAGCCAAAGTTGACTCAAGACGAGGTGAAATATGGATCTTGGTCTCACTAGAAAATCTTCCAAAGGGATTTTCCGAGTCAATGATGAGGGTCATTGATTTGAGTAAAATAGTGGGAGCGCATTTAATAAAAGACCTTATTAAATATGTTTTATCATGATACTTATATTTTACATATTTCTGTAATTAGAATTACCATGAAATAAGACACTATAATTTATTACTGCGATTTGTCCTTGAGAAGGACAAGATATCCGGAAATTAAATTTATGGATTGGTACAAGAATTTGAGGATTGTCCTCAAGTACGAGAAAGAGCTGTATGTTCTTAAGCAAATAATTCTTGAGCAACCAGTTCCTACTAGGATCGAAATGGATGCTTAAGAGAAGCATCAAGTCGATGTCCTAGATATAGGATTCCTCATGCTTGTAACCATGAAGGTGCGTGATATGATTATACACCTCATGATGCTCTCTTGAGAGCATACAATGCATAAGAACCACAAGTCATCCCGACCCTTTTTCAGTTGCGAACTAAGAGAAAGGAAATCCCGACAGTTATGATGTGCTTCATATTATTGAGTACATTAAGAACTTAGTAAAATGAGATTTCCTTTTGGCCAAATATTGGCCAGTGATACGATCTTGCAATTGTTGCTGGATAGTTATAGTCAATTCGTTATGAACGATTCTAACAGACCTCTACTAGAGATTGCAAAGGAAGTTGAGAACTGTCGAATAGAGTCTCTAAAGTCGATAAGGGTAGACTATTATGATAGTCTTGAAAGGGAAAGTCTTAAGCCTGCTAAACAAAGAGAAGAACATGGGCAAGAACAAGTTCAAGCCCAATACTTCTTTGTTGAAGCTAATAGTTAGGGTTGCAAAGGAAGGCAGTTACTTTCATTGTGATTTGACCGGACATTGAAAAACTGCCAGAAGGTACAAGAAAGAGTATGAGAAAATAAAGGAAGTGTGACTTCCTCTTCTAGCATTGTGTTATAGAAGTCAACCTACTTCAAAATCATGGGTATTTGATACCGCATGTGGATCTCACATTAATGTGGAGGATCAAAGGGAGTAGGACGTTGACTAAAAGCGAAATTAACTTGTGAATAGGAAATGGAGCAAAAGTTGTTGCATTAACTATAGAAGTTTTGACTTTGCCTTCAGGGCTTGTTTTGGAACTAAATAAGTGTTATTATGTTCCAGCTATTGGTAGAAACATCAGTCACATGATATTTTTCTATGCGAACAAGTATTTGGATAATGGACTTTGTGTCCTTAATCCTCATATGCCCATCTATAATATAAATGTGAAAACCTTTGACATTGCCGATTAGGACATATAGGTGAGAAACGCATCTCCAAGCTCCATAAGGATGAACTATTGGACTCACTCGATTATGAATCGTTTGATGTATGCAAGTCTTGCTTATTGGGGAAGATGACTGAGGCCCCATTCACCTGGCAAAGTGAAAGGGTCAGTGATCTTTTGGGCTTGATACATAGCGATGTATGTGAACCCCTGTGAGGACAAAGTGTTTGTCGCCAGGACCGAATGTTCCTTGAGTAGGAATACATCCCCAAAGGAGACACTGGGAGAAATGTAGAACTTGGAGAAATCCAAGTACCACAAAGCATTGATCCGCCTGCAATGGAACAAGAACCGGTTCCACAAGATGTTGTGGTTGAACCGCCAGTTCAAGTAACACAAGACTTGTGTAGGTCTAGCAGGTCACGTCACCAACCTGAGAGATATGGACTTCTCCTAACTTAGGAAGGTGATGTGCTGCTCATGGATCAAGATGAGCCTGTAAACTACCAAGAGGCCATAATTGGACAGAAATCTGAGAAGTGGCTTGAGGCCATAGAATCCGAAATGGAATCCATGTACACAAACCGGGTATGGACCTTGTTGAGCCACCCGAAGAGATAAAACCCATAGGGTGCAAGTGGGTCTTCAATAAGAAGACTGACATGGATGGTATGGTGAACACCTTTAAAGCACGACTGGTTGCGAAAGGTTTCAAGAAAAATCATGGTGTAGACCATGATGAAACTTTCTTCCCAGTAGCGATGCTCAAATCCATTCGGATTCTACTTGCAATTGCTGCATACTATGACTAGAGATCTAACAGATGGATGTCAAGACTTCATTCCATAGCGGGAATCTCCTAGAGGATGTGTACATGACACAACCCGAGGGTTTTGTCGATCCAAAGGATGTTGGAAAGATATGTAACTTGCAGAGATCCATTCATGGATTAAAGTAAGCTTCCAGAAGTTGGAATCTTCGTTTTGATAAAGCTGTAAGACAGTTTGGATTTATCAAGAACGAGGATGAACCTTGTGTGTACAAGAAGGTTAGTGGGAGTGAGATTGCCTTTCTCGTTTTATATGTTGATGACATACTACTCATTGGAAACGATATCCCTACACTGCAAAATGTGAAAACATGGTTGGGGAATTGTTTCTTGATGAAGGACTTGGGCGAGGCTTCCTACGTGTTAGGAATCAGGATCTATAGAGATAGATCGCTGAAGTTGTCGAGCCTTAGTTAGAGTACATTATGTACTACACCAATTGTCTCGTATGCTTTGAGCATGACAAGAAGGTACTAATTGATATCGGTGAAGGTCACTGAACTGTAGTTAAGAACATCCTTAAGTATCTGAGAAGAACTTAGGATACATTCTTGATAGATGAAGATGAGGAAGAAGTCATTGTAAGGTGTTACATAGATAGTGTTTCCAAACCGATAAAGATTATTTCAGATCGCAGTCTGGATTTGTGTTTTATCTTAATGGTGGCACTGTATACTTGGAAAAAGTTCCAAGTGCTAGACAGTTATAGATTTCATTACAGAGGCCAAGTATATAGTTGCCTTAAATGTAGATTTAAAGGCCGTTTGGATCGGCAAGTTCATTTATGAACTAGGAATGATTCCTAACTTTGTGAACTCCATTGATCTCATTGCGATGATGATGGAGTAATCGCTTAAGCTAAGGAAACTTGATCTCACCAGCGATCCAGACATATACTTAGGTGCTTCCATCTCATTCGATAGATGATCGATAGAGGGGAGATGTGAAGATGTGTATAGTGACAACACTAAATAATCCGCTAATAGAGTTTCTTACTCAGTGGTAGCATTAAACTCACACTAGATCAATGGGTGTTAGATTGATGCCCGATTGGCTCTAGTGCTAGTGGGAGATTGTTGGTGTAAGCCCTAGTGGCCAATCTATTTTGAATAGATCATCATTTGTATCATGACTTTGATCATATATTTGATATATGAATAAGGCATTCATTTATTGTGTTATTAGTTTATAGCATGATAAAGTCCTTAGAATAGGCAGTTCATTCAATGAGATATTAAGTGCATGACTTAATCGTGAGACCTCATTAAATAATAAGAACGCTATTCTTAAATATCCGTAGTCGAGTATTATTGTTAATTAGGACGACAATAATACATAGAGACTATTGTGTGAGTAGACTGATGGCCACATCTCACGGGTCATGGATATGTGATATCAAGTCAGTACACAGGTATAAATATTAGGAGGATATTTATACCGGATGACCCACTATGAGAATACTTCATAATAGTTATGTAAGTGTCATAAGTATTCTCATGGCGACCATAGTGAAGTAGTCCTTCGACTTGAAGTCACTACGATTCCTACATGAGGAATTGTAGGCTTTAATGCTATCAAACATCACGCGTAACAGGGTGGTCACAAAGGTAGTTATTAGGTTTGCAATAAATCATGTTGAGGAGTGTGAGTGATGTAGACAGGATTCGTCCCTCCTACATAACAGGGGTAATGTCTTGGGCCCCTCGATAGAGTGAGACATGAAATATGCGTGGCCACGCGGAAGTGGGCCAATATGTGATATTGGGCCCGTTTGTGATTACACGTCTACTCGGGGATCGAGGAACAAATGATTGAACATAACAAGGATGACATTATTATGCCTTGTGTTCAATTAAGACATATAGACGAAGGGACATTTACTGCACGGTAAATTTTGGTCGCGGTAAGGCTAAAATCGGATCACCGATACTCTCGCTAATTGGGTAGTAATGATGCATTGCTAGATGCCGCTCATTATTTATAATATTTAATATTATAATTAATATTTGATATTATTATAATATTTAATATTATTGCCAACTTAGTGGGAGCCTATAGGGTCACACGCATAGAGCAAATGCGGAGCAGTTAAATTAATTAAATATGATTTAATTGATTTAAAGGACAATTGGGCTTGTAGTGTACAAAGCCCAATAGGGTAAGCAATTAGGCTAAAGGGAGCTGCCAACTTATAAATAGAAGTGCTCTCCCCTCTAACCTATTCTTGCTAATTGTGCCTACCGTAGCCGTCAGCTAGCACAAGACGCATAGCTCCGACGCCCATTTGCTCGCGTGGACTGAGTAGAGGTGCTTCTCCTTCGTGGCACTGGTGATCGAAAAGTAAAGCACGCTTCAAGAGGTAAACACTATTTACCATTTGTGATTCATGTTTGTAATGCCCGATCCATGGGGATAGTTTTCTTCCGCCTTGAGATTTGATTTGAAAAGAGAATAATCTCATGAAAATCCCATCACAACACTGACGACCTGTAACAATTAAATCCCATTTTAAAGCCTCAAGTGGTATTTAATTAAAAAAAAAAAAAAACCTCTAGTGGTACCCTCGAAGAAAAAAACATTGTAATAATTTTATTTTTTTTTATATTGGTCTCCTGAATTTTTTGTTGGAAATGAAAAAGAAAAGGATTGGTGATGAACTTGGGCCATTGAAGAGTACAGGCCCAACTCAGAAGACCATACTTTACTTTCCTTGAACAGTGAAAGTGTAATGAATTTTATATATATGCAACTAGACTATGGACCTGTGCGATACACAAGTGAAATATCCGTCAACAGTATAATTTTATATTATTTGAAAATATAATACATTTTTTGTTAGGAATTTTTTTTTTTTGTATCTTACAAATAGTAAGATTATATAATATTATAGATAAATAAATATTAAGGTAACACGAACAAAATCCTCCTAATTAAGATAACATGGATACAATACACTCGTGTATCACACGTGTGCCCGTGCGATACACACGTAAAGTTTTTGGTTGAATAATTTATTTTGTAAATTAAAAATTATAAGTTAAGCGAGAGTTGTTGACAAATTAATATTAACATCATATAATGAAATCTAAAGGTTTTCTGCATAAATTAAGACTGGATATATGTGCAATAAAACATAAATTATTATACTTCAACATTCTTTTGCTCTACTTTCTCCAATTGCCCCTAATACTCACCTCAATCAATGCTATATATATATATTAACATGTTATATTTTTATTAAAAAAATAAAATCATAAACATTTAAAAAATGTTACTAATGAGATCTTGTCCAATGTCCAAAACTTAATCACTCCTTACTCCTTACTCCTTCAGTCTAGTAGTCCAACCAACCACTATTCGCATTGTTTTATCCCTTGTTGTCTCTAAAAGTTGGCTTCTCCATCAAATTGATATCAACGATGCCTTTTTGAATGGAGATCTCCAAGAGGAAGTGTTCATGACTCAACCTCCAGGATTTATTCAAGGGGATGGTTCCCTGGTTTGCAAGTTGCACAAAGCCATTTATGGCTTGAAACGGGCATCTAGAGCCTGGTTTGCCAAACTACACCATACATTGTTAAGCATGGGATTTAGACCAGTCAAGTCAGATTGTTCCTTGTTCATTCAACTATCTAACTCACACATTCTTTTGGTTCTTGTATATGTGGATGATATAATCAACACTGGGAATTCCTTTGAAGCCATGCAGTATTTTATCACTTATCTTAACCATATTTTTCCCTTAAAGGACCTTGGCCCTCTTCATTATTTCCTTGGCATTCAAGTGCATCCTCTACCAAATGGTGGCATTCAATTATTTCAAACAAAGTATATCCTTGACTTGCTGCACAAAGCCAAATGGACCATGCCAAGCCAATGCCAACTCCAATGACTACAAGCCTCAAACTAGTTAATAGTTAGTTTTTATCAGTTAATGTTAGTTTAGCTAATTGGTTCCCTTTGTGACAGATTCTGCTTTTGATGAGATAAGGACTGAGTCCTATCTGTGCTATATATAGCACCTATGTAATTCATCAGTTAATAAGTGAAAGCATTATTCAGTTTACCCTCTTCTTCTCTAGATTCCTTTCTGTTCTCTATTCACCATATTTGCTCTGATACATTTATATATAAAGCACCTCTTAACTTTTTGGTTTAAAGTAAAATTGTTAACTATAAACATTCCTAAGTCCAAAAAAATAAAATAAAATAATTATGAAATTGAATAGTCGTGGTTTTAGGCGAATTAGCCATAATTTCAAATGTTGAATTCATCCTTTTTAAAAGGTTTAGAGACGTTAAAGTTAAGTTATCACTTTGAACAAGAAGTTTAAGAGTGTGTTTGGGAAAGCTGGAAAAAAAAGATTATGCTGATAATCTGTTTTCAAATAATCGATTATTGTGATAATCGATTATAATCAGAATCTGTTTTTGTTTGGGTATGTTTGCTGAAAAGATATTTTAAGATAATCTATTTTGTTTGGGTGGTATAAAAATAATCACTTTTATATGGCAAATTACGAAAAAGGGTATAAAGTTATTTGTTTATATTTATAATAATTTGGTGTTTTTTTAAATATTAAAACTTGTAGATTTTTTTTTTAATATTTTTCATCAATTTTTTTCTATTATAAAAAATTGAATGAAACTTGTAATATTTTTTTATGACATGAAAAAAATTATATTGAAACAAATATGCAGTGTAATAGAAATACAAGTACCGTAAGAATCAAAAAAAAAAAGCATCATTAATGCATGATAGGAAAAGTCCACGACTCAAGCCCATCCACAGATTCATCGCATACGCACATCGAAGAAGAGAAGCAAAGTTCATACAAGGGACTGATGGAGGGTTAATATGGGACATTCACCATCTCATTAAACCATAATCTAAAAAAAAACCATCAAACAGCTCACTCTTTCAGCTGGTTAAAAACACAGCCTTTTTTACAAAATTAAAGCTTTTTCAAAATTTAAGTTAGAAAGCCAAACATGATGGATTATTTAAGAAACAGATTTTAATCTGAAAAATAGCTGAAACTAAAAAATTTAAGTGTTCCCAAACACAATTAGGAAATCTTTTATTGATACTTAGGCTAAATGTTATGACCCAAATTCCTGAATTACAAGGTGCAACTAGAGAAGCCCAAGAGTTAGGAGATGCTGCTGAAGAAGAGGCCCAAGAACTGGTTGAACCTGAAGAATAAAATTCCACAGACTAGAGCCAAGCGTAATCGGGTCAAGCCCAAATGGCTTAGGAATTATGAGCTTCCTTGAGTAGAGAATATGCCACGCATAGAAGGAATTATGATCTATATGTACGCATTTCTAATTATGAATGAAGGCAAGAAAGAAGAATTATCCAGATATGTTTTCTTTGTTTTTATACTAAACATTTTCTTTTACTTGAATCCTGAACCTTACACTAAACCTATATAGCTGCCTTCGTAAGCATCTAACCCATGTTCTTGAGTCTTAATAAGCTAGCAATAGCTACAATACCCATCCATGATCCAAATGAGCCAATCATGGGAAAACATCATGATTTCTTTAAAATAAATATTTCTATGTTCAATAATCAATCAATACAGGTCGTTTCTGTGTGGTCAAAAAGCTAACATTCAATATGAATGTAATAATACTATAAAAAAAATAATACAATATATGTCGATTCTCGTGTTTATGATTTTATTTAACACCGTGCAGAAACAAGCAGCAAAAGTGTAATTTTTTTTTTTTGGACGGGAACAAAAGTGTATTTTGCATTGTTTTCAAGCTAGAAAATAACAGAAAATAACCTCAAAAATATCAGTAGAAAATTAATATGAAATAAAATCTATACATTAGGAAAATGGGAAGGAGTGCGTCACGAGTCATGGCTGATGGGTCGAAAATGAAGTGCCCCATACCATTTACCAGTCACAACATGACCCAATATTTCTCTTCAATCTTTGTACTCAACAAGCATAAAAAACTTGGCAAAAACAAGAACAAGAAACAAAGGGAATTTGGCTTTTAGAGGGAAAACATGAATATATATCTATTAAGAGAAGGAAGGCATTTTATTTTTGGTGTGTTAGATTTCATGGTTGGAATAATTAAAATTAATTTTGCTTCATGTCAAACATGATTTTAGTAAAAATATAAATGTTTGGTCAGGGCCGGCCCAAGAGCGAGTGAGGCCTAAAGCAAATTTTGAATGAGGCCTTTTCATTTTAAGTGAAGTATCTATTTGGATCAAGTTGTATTTTAAGTTAAGCCTTTTTGTTAGCATGTGTAACCTTTTTCCTTTATAAAAGTTAAGAGTAAATAATTTTTTTTGCTAGTGGGCCTAAAGCTAGGACTTTAGTAGGTTCACCCTTGGGGAGGCCATGTGTTTTGGTTACAGTCAAACAGAATTGATTTTGCTCCCAAACCCCGATTTGACTAACAGTGATAAAAGGTAGCTTTTGTGTTAACTTGAAAAGTTTATACTAACTTTTATATCAAAATTACTTTTAGAAGAAAAATATCCAAACATACAATTACTTCATTTCAAACTCAATTCTAACTAATTAAATTTCACAAAAGTAAGTTAATTCAAAATCACTTTTAACAAACACTTGTGCAAACACAAACTTTATCATTTCTCTTCAATATGTGCATTCAAAAAGCATAAAAAAAATGATTTTAAGTAAGAACAACTTTAACAAACAAACCCTGAGGGTGCGTTTGATTTGTAAAAATTCAGGGGACTGGACAGTACAAAATTTTTTGTCCCCTGTTTGATTTGAAAAGTGGTCAAGGGACAGGACAAAAAATGGGGTGAGGGACAGGACAAAAACCCAGAGTTTTGTCCCCCACCAAACCATGGGACAACTTTTTGTCCCATGGACAGACTAACAAATGACAAAATTATCCTTACATCTCTCTCCTCTGTCTCTCTCACCTCTCTCTTTCTCTCTCCCTCTCCCCCCCTCTCTCTCTCCTCTCCCTCTCTCCATCTCTCTCCACTCTCTCTCTCCTCTCCTCTCTCTTTTAGGGATGTCAATTTTACCCGTACCCGCGGGTACCCGCGGGTAAAATCCGTCACGGGTACGGGGCGGGGGGCTAAATGGATACCCGCGGATTAAGTTTGGCGGATTTTTCCCATTACCCGTTAATAAACGGGCGGGTGCGGGTTTGATGCTACCCGTGCCCGCGGATACCCGCACCCGTAGGGATCTATTACCTAAATACCCTTAAATAAACCTAGTTCACATATCAATCATCAGACATTCAGACTCTCACTCATCAGACATTCAAACTTCTCACTCTCATAGTCTCACTGACTTGCGCCGCAGCTCACACCCCTGCACAGATCGCCGGACTCCGCGTCTCCGCTAGGCCAGAAGCGCCGCTGCTGCTGCCGCGCCTCCCTCCCTCACTGTAAGTTCCCTCTTCCCTCTTCCCTCTTCCCCTCTTCCCTCTTCCTTGCCACTGCGTGTCTGCGACTCTGCGTCGCTCCTGCGTTTTCCCTCCACAGCCACTGTGTGGCTTGCGCCGCATCTCGCCGGCCACAGCCACCGCGTGGGCGGCGTGGCTTCGTTCCACCACGTTCCCTTCCACTGCCATCAACCGATCCACCGTTTGGATGCTCGGTCCGCCGCACTGTTTCGCGCCCCGCCCCGCCGCGTTCCGTAGCCGTGGACCGTGGTGGTGCTCCCCTTCGTTTCTGCGTTACAGAGAGAAGAAGACATATTTAGTTTTGTTTTTTATTACTTGTTCTTTTTTGTTAATTGGTTTAATTTTTTGTTGTTGTTGTTTGGATCTGGGTCAGATTTGGCTAATGGTGAGTAGGTTATTGGGTTAGACTGTGTTATTATTCTGAGTTACTTTAGTGGATGCTCTGTACTGTAATAGGGTTTTCTTTGATAGTCTATGGTTTGGGTTTTCTTTGATTCTCAATGGTAGAAAATAGGTGTGTCAAATATTTAGTTCTTTTTAAATTTATAGATTCAGTTCTGTTTTTTTTTGTAGAATGTCTACTGAACAAACCTCAACTCCTATGGAAGATGTGCAAGAGCAACTGCAAGTTCCAGCTAATGTGGAGGAATCAAATGTGGGTAATGCTAGTTCTATGAATGTAGAGACTAATTCAACTCCACATCAAGCTGAAAGCTCAATTCCAAGTCAAGCTGGCTCACTTCAAAGGAAGAAAACCTCAGATGTTTGGAATCATTTTTCACAGCAAATGATTAATGGACAGTTGAAAGCCGTTTGCAAATATTGTAGCTCAAAACTTTTGGGTGACCCAAAGCAAGGAACATCACACTTGCGTAATCATTTCAAAACTTGCAAACTTCGAACAACTAGAGATATAAGGCAAGCGTTTATCAAAACTGAGAAAATTGGAGGTGAAACAGTAGTGGTTGGTAATTATGCGTTTAATCAAGAAACAGCAAGGCGAGCACTTGCAAAGATGATAGTTCTTCATGAGTACCCTATGAAGATGGTTGATCACATAGGTTTCAAAGAATTTTGTGATGCTATGCAACCCTTATTTCAAGGGATTTCTCGCAACACTGTTAGGAGTGACATCATGAAATTGTATAAGGATGAGAAAGAGAGTATGATGAAGTCGTTGTCAAAGAATCAAAGTCGTATTGCAATAACTACTGATATGTGGACTGCTAGTCATCAAAACAGAGGTTATATGACTGTCACGGCTCACTTTATTGATGATTCATGGACCCTACAAAGTCGACTTGTTAGGTAACAACACTAAACTATTTTGACATTGTGACAATTCTTATTATTTTTGTTATGCTGTTGGTGATATTATTATTGAAATATTTGTTTGATTGTTAGGTTCATTTATGTGCCTGCGCCTCATACTGCTAAAATTCTTGCTGATGTCTTGCTTGAATGCTTGATGGATTGGAATCTAGATAGGAAGTTGTCCACTTTGACTGTTGATAATTGCTCTACGAATGATGCTATGATTGAACGCATTTTAGTTAAGATTTCACCTAGGTCTCTTATTTTGGGTGGTCAATTGTTTCACATGCGATGTTGTGCTCATATCCTAAACTTAATTGTGAAAGATGGCTTGTCCATAATCTCTGATGCTATTGATAGTGTTAGAGATAGTGTTAATTTTTGGACAGCAACACCCAAAAGAGAGGAGAAATTCATAGAGACATGTGCTCAAGTGAACATTTCTTATGGTAAGAAGCTCATTCTTGATTGCAAAACTAGGTGGAATTCTACATTTTTAATGCTTCAAGTAGCCATACAATATAAAGATGTGTTTGATCGATTGGCACAACGTGAGCATCAATATAAAACATTGCCTAGTGAAAATGATTGGAGGATGGCAAAAGAAATTTGCCAAAAGTTGGAAATATTTTATGATGTTACCTAATTGTTTTCTGGTACTTTGTATCCAACTGCTAATGTTTATTTTCCAAAAATATGTGAAATTAAATTGGCATTGATTGAGTGGCTTGGCTGTCCTAATTTGATTATTCATCAAATGGCTGCAACCATGATTGGTAAATTTGACAAGTATTGGAGTGAGATCAATGGGGTGATGGCTGTAGGCATTGTGTTAGATCCAAGGTACAAAGTTGATTTGTTGGATTATTTTTTTCCTCGAATTTATGGAGAGAATTCTGATGATGAAATTGAGAAGGTAAAATCTATTTGCCAAGATATGGTAAAAGAGTATGAAATGAAAGTCAAGGGTAAGGAGAGTGATACTTCATCTACAGCTCCAAACCAAAATGAAGTAGATGTGGGTGTTGGAAGAAAAGAAGGTTGGAGGTCAGATTTTGCCAAGCATAAGAGGTCAAAAACTAATTCCACAACGAGTACTAAGTCAGAACTTGACCATTATTTGGAGGAGCCATCGTTGCCTGATGTAAGTGAAGAGTTTGACATCTTAGGTTGGTGGAAGGCTAATGGGTTAAAATATCCAATATTGCAATTGATTGCAAGAGATTTCTTAGCAGTCCCTATCTCAACCGTTGCTTCTGAATCTTCATTTAGCACTGGTGGTCGGTTTCTTACTCCTCATCGTAGTAGATTGCTTCCAGATACTTTAGAGGCAATGATGTGTGTCCAAGATTGGCTATGGACGGATGTGAAAGGTAATAAAGTTTATTAGTTTTAACTTTTAACTAAAAATCTCTATTGATTCATTGTTACATGTCTTTTAATTAACTTATTTTTCTTTTTCAGGTTCTTCAAAATTGAAAATTGACAACATTGAATTGAATACAATATTGGAAGATACAGATACCGAGGTTGTTAGTAAATATTTTTAAAATTTCATTTCAAACTTCATAATTATGTTGGTTGCTTGAATTTTTATTCAGTTGCTTTTTTTCTTCTTTCAGGAACCAAGTGGTCAAGGTGGTGTTGGTGAAACATAATTAGGAATTGATTAAATCTGTTTGTTTAGTGGAGCACAATCCATTGTATTGGAAGACTCTCAAAGTCCTTGTATCATTTCCTAGATTATTTTCATCTATTGTGTTGTTTCATGGATATTTTAAGTGTGATGTATTAATTTGTAGGTGCTATTTCGTTAAATACTAGAAGATATTAATGTGGTGGTTTGTTTAAGTTTTATGTGTTTTTTTTTTAAATTTAAAAACAGATTTGTTTGTTGTTCACAACTATCCATGGATATCCGCGGATACCCGTGAAAATCCGCGAATCCGTTAAGAACCCGTTAAACGGGTACCCGTGCGGATACGGGGCGGGCACGGGTGGATTTTTTATCCAACGGGGCGGGTAGCGGGTAACCAGTATCCGTGCCCGCCCCGCCCCGTTGACATCCCTACTCTCTTTCTCTCTCCCTCCCCCTCACTCTCTCTTTCTCTCTCCTCTCTCTTTCTCTATCCTCTCTCTCTCCCCTCTCACTCACTTTCTCTCTCTCTCCCTCTCTCTCTCTCTCTATTGTCTATATTATATATATTAAATATATATATATATATTATAAAGGGTATTCCGATAAATTTAATATTATTTTGTTTGTGCTGTCCATTATCCATCAAACATGTACAAGACAAAGAATTGTCCTGTGACTCAAGGATTTGTCCTGTGTTGTTCTATCTGTCCTGTGCTGTCCTGATACCTTTTGCAAATCAAACGGACCCTAATTGGTTTAACTATTGAGTAGGTCGCTGAACTATTTGATAATTTTCAACCAGGTCCCTATATTAAAAAAAATTGTAATTGGGTCCTCGAACTTTTATAAAGTTTTCAATTGGATCCCTAAACTAAAAAAAGTAGTTGGATCCCTGAACTTATATAAAATTTTCAATAGGGTCCCTAAATTATAAAATTCGTTAGTGATATGTTGAAATGGACGGAATATAACTGATTTCATGCAACCTGACCATTTATGAGTAGTTTGGCTGGAAGATGAACCTTGAGACATTGTTACAACAAAATGTAGCAAGATGTAACAAGATGAAGTGAGATATCGTAAGTTGCGAGTGAGGGAACTATTTTGGAAGAAATTATTTCAAGGAAGGGATATAGAACTGTAAAACATAAATCGGGGAAGGAATAAACTATTTGTTCAAATGGAGGGAAAGCAATCGCATGTCACGTTTTGGTTTTCTGGCTCAACATTTTGGTCTCTTGCAACCCTAAATACAAATTTGGGGAATTCCAGGTTACGTTTCACATCAGCAGACTTAAAGACCTTCTTCACGGAACCCTACCCCAGAGACTAGTCCATTGAAAATTTTATATAAGTTCAGGGATCCGATTAGAAACTTTTTTAGCATAGGAACCCAATTGAAAACTTTATAAAAGTTCGAGACCCAATTACATTTTTTTTTAGTAGGGACTTATTTGAAAATTCTCAAATAATTCAGGGACCTACTCAATAGTTAAACCTATAAAAAAAAGTAGATTCCTAATTGAAGTTTTTATTCTAGATAAAATAATAAGTGCATATAAAAGTAAACAAAGCTTTTTTTTTTGGTCTTTGATCGATATCCTCGCAAAATTGCAGATTAACCCTCAGACCGAGGGTAATGGTTAGGTAAAACTCTTCTCAAAGTAACAACGATTCAAACCTTAAACATTCCACATACATAAAATTTGTCTGGTGACACATTTCCCTTCGACCAACCATTGTTAATAAAACAAAGAAACAAATTTAGAGAATGAGATTAAATTAAATTATTTTATAACGAAATAATAATTTAATAAGAGTTGTTAATTTGTTATTTGTTATCCCATACATTGCATTTGTCACAACTCACAAAAGCTAATAATAGTAATAAATAGTAATATTATTATTGATATTATTATTATTTTGATTTTATCATTACTGTCGATAAAAAAAAAATGATTTATATTATTACTAGTGTGCTATTTGGTCCCTTCTTTTTGGATCGGATCTGAGACAGAAAGGGTTGTTCAGTTTCACTCTTGCTCAGTGATACAGAAAGAAAGACACACCAAAGTTAACTTCACTTTCTTTTCTTGGGGTCTCAGTAATCACATGCTCCTTTCTTCTGCTTCTTCCTTCAACAAATGAAACAGCATTTCTTACTCTTCATTTGCATTGCCTGATCAGGTTCTCTCTCTCTCTACCTTTTGCTTCTTTCTTCGTGGGGAGGTTTTCATTCACTGTAGTAGAATCAAAGAAACCTCAAGGGGGCTTCTAAAGAATCAAACTTTTTTATTTGGGGTATTGTAGTTTGATGCATTTGGCATTAAAAAAAAATATTGGTGGCTTTGATTTATCCTCTGGGTTCTGAATGATTAGGCTCGTTGCTTCATCAAGTTAATGTCTTGTTTGTTTGTAGTGATCAGAAGTGAACATGGGTTCTTGGGAAACTTGTAAAAACTCAAACTTTTTTGTCTGAAAAACCTTGTGAATTTTCTTGAGTCTTAATGGAATCACGAGATGCTTCTCTTTTATGAATGGATTATGTTCAATTGGATGGTTTTTTGATGATTGTGTCTCTTGCAAATTCTCTTATGCTTTCTTTATTTTGTTTTTTGAATTTGATTTTCGGTGTGTGCAAATTAATGTCTGTTATTTCAACCAGCATAATTATTAAATTTTTTATTTTTTACAGTTTCTTTTTCCTAGATATAAATTTTATGGACATTTTATAGTAAATGCAAGAGATTCTGTAATTAAGGACCTTTTTAATGAGTACATATGAGTAATTCACTTTGCTGAGTTGGGTTTTTAAACTTTTTCAGAAATCCTTCATGGAGCCATCTGTCAATGGAGTTGAGTCGTTGTCAGAGGTTCAGAATTCAGTTTCTGGGATACATCAAGATCTTCCTTCGACATCTGGGACTCTGCGCATCCTTCGCGGCCTCCCTTAAGACCATCTAGAAATCATGGTGCTTCTTCCACATCCTATTTGGCTGGTCACCATAATTATGCATTGAAGACCAACCACCATCAAATCAGCTATGTTATTAATCAAAAGCATTCCTATCAAGAGGGCGACAATGTGGAGCATGAAGGATTGCCAACAAAATTGTGCATCAAGCAACCACTTGATGATTCCAAGAATTGTGATTCAAATGGCATATTAGAATCTGACAATTGCAACTTAGTTCCGTCAAAGCGAGCTGTTGTTAATCACGCCAAGAGTTACTGTCCGTCAGAGGTTACTTTTTGTTCAAGTCCTCAGAATAGTTTCTATTCTGCCACTGTCTATTCAGAAGCCAAAGAAAGTTTCACCATTACTGAAGTCAGTGAATGTGCTAGTGTTGATAAGTCATGTGAGAGTGGAGAAGTTGCAAATTCCTGTGATTTTATTGAGAGCAGGAAGACCAGCATCTGTAGAGCGAGTAGCGGAAGTGATGTTAGTGATGAGAGCAGCACCAGTAGTTTGAGCAGTGCTATGTATAAACCCCATAAGTCAAATGATATAAGATGGGAAGCAATTCAAGCCGTCCGAGCTCGTGATGGGATGTTGGAAATGAGGCATTTCAGGTTGTTGAAGAAATTGGGATGTGGAGACATAGGAAGTGTATATCTAGCAGAACTGAGCGGCACAAGGACTTCTTTTGCCATGAAAATCATGAACAAAACAGAGCTGGCAAGTCGCAAGAAGCTTCTGAGGACTCAGACAGAGAGAGAGATATTGCAGTCTTTAGACCATCCATTTCTACCCACATTATATACACACTTTGAGACAGAGTCATTCTCCTGCTTGGTAATGGAGTTCTGCCCTGGTGGGGACTTGCATGCACTTAGGCAAAGACAACCTGGGAAGTATTTTTCAGAGCATGCTGTCAGGTTAGCAGTTACTTTTTTTTGCTTGCCCCCTGCAATTATATCTATATCTATATATAACAAGCCGAAACATATACAAAAAGCAAGGAAGAGTGAACCTTTGTTCATGAAGGAGAACTCTATCCCTTCCCGTGAGAATAACGGAAAGCTTTATGCCGGCTGAGGTTTCATAACATAAATGAACATAAAAATGAAAAGCTGGACTGCTGGACTGTCAGAATGTACCTCCTATCCATTGTGATCCATATATGTAGTGAACCTGAAACATTACTCCTCAGATTGCACACTCTACCCTTTCCTTTTATGTCTTCACGATTACTTTATTTATTTACTCCCCCCTTTTCCACCAATGTGACACTCTGATTCTATAAGAATTCTAATTTTAATTTACTGCCACTATTAGTGTAAAATTTGTTTATCCTACCTTTCAATCACATGTTACTACATTGTTAAAACATGTTAGTGTATAGCTCTTTTAATGATGTGGTAAGATATGATTGGATGATAGTATAAACAAATTTTTTACTGATAGTAGATTAAAATTAAACTCCGTCTCTTCCTATAAACTATGTGAGTGCTTAGTGGTCCTACACTTACAAATAGCCATTTTTCTTGCATCTTCTCTCTCTCCAAGTCTTGTGAATTCTGCGAATAGGTTCTCTTTCGCCTCCAGTTCTTTTTGATGTCTTTGACTAGTGTTGACTTATGTCTTTTTGTGTTTAAGAATATGGCCGCGTTTGGGTAAACAACTTAATTAAGAGCTTATCACATAAGATCTTATCTCATGAGAGCTTATGCCATAAGAGCTTATGAAGAAAGGGGCATGAGAGGATTTGAAGGGAGAAAACACGGAGGGGTCATAAGCACTTGTTAAAATTCCATAAGCTTGTTCCAGTGACTTATAAAAAATAAGTCAAAAACTCCTTATGGGATGGCATAAGTTACTTTTATAAGCTCTGCCAAACACACTGTATAAGAGCTTATGTCATCAGATAAGTCAAAAGGAGCTTAAATAAGCTCTTCCAAACGCCACCTATATCTTTTTTTTTTTATATTTTCTTATATGAGTAGCTAGTATGCATTTGTTGTCCTCTATATGTTCTGTACCTAATGAACAGAAAGAAGAATATGATACCAGTTAATCTGGCCTCGCTGATAGCTTGCATGGTGGAAATCACTCCTTGGTATTATTGAGTCCTATACAACAACTTTTGACAAATAGATTAGAATTGCTGGTATATTAGCTTCTTGTTGCCTGTTTAGGAAACATGAACCTTGACAAATATAAAGATGTATCTTTTTTATTTTTATATTTTTTGAATATTTGGAAAAGGATCAGAGATGGTACAACTAAGTATATTGTCATTTCATTAATCTGCATTTTTGGTTTGCAGGTTTTATGTGGCAGAAGTTCTCCTTGCTTTGGAGTACTTGCACATGCTTGGGATCATTTACCGAGACCTTAAACCTGAGAATGTGTTGGTGAGAGAAGATGGTCATATAATGCTGACAGATTTTGATCTCTCTCTTAGGTGCACGTTCAGTCCAACCCTAGTAAAGTCTTCAACCTCTAGCTTGGAGACAAAAAACTCAGGATACTGCATTCAGCCTGCTTGCATTGAGCCAAGATGTGTAATGCAGCCAGACTGCATCCAACCTGCATGTTTTTTGCCACGCTTTTTTTCCGGTAAATCCAAGAAAGAAAAGAAGTTTAAACCGAAAAATGATATGCATCATCAGGTGACCCCTCTACCTGAGCTTATCGCTGAGCCCACAAATGCCCGGTCAATGTCCTTTGTTGGTACACATGAGTACTTGGCGCCTGAAATTATTAAGGGTGAAGGGCATGGCAGTGCTGTAGACTGGTGGACATTTGGGATTTTCTTATACGAGCTTTTGTTTGGTAGAACGCCATTCAAAGGTTCAGTGAATCGAGCAACACTGTTTAATGTGGTCGGTCAGCCCTTAAGGTTTCCAGAATCTCCTACTGTCAGCTTTGCTGCCAGGGACTTGATTAGGGGTTTACTTGTGAAAGAGCCTCAGCATCGTCTTGCCTATAGACGCGGAGCTACAGAAATTAAACAGCATCCATTCTTTCACAATGTTAACTGGGCATTGATCCGTTGTGCGAACCCTCCGGAGGTGCCAAGACAGGTCGTCAGAGCACCCTCAACTGAAAAGGACCCTGGTGTGAAGCCTTCTGGTAATTATTTAGATATTGATTTCTTTTGATCTTTTGTTGTCTATTTTCTCCTTTGGACTAGTTTCAATGTCTCATTTGTGTTGTTTGTTGGTCCATGGTTATTTCCTTTGCATTAAAGGATGCAATGCAACATTTTAAACTACATTGATCAGCACTTATAATTGTCCATGATAAACTGTTGTAAGAAATTCCAATTGCCTTAAATTGAGGAACAAAGTTTCTTGTGTCTCATTTACCTATAAACTACATTGATCAAGCAATGGCAAGTTCAGTTTACACGCAGCTCTGCCTCTTCCAATCACCTTCCTATTCTAGTGGAAGGTATGTTATTAACCTTCACACCAAGAATCAAGTAACTGGTGTAGTTTCTTTAGTTGAGTCTTGATTTGTTTGCATGTCTTCTAAGATTTAGATTCTCTTCTTTTTGTTCTTTCATGTTATAAGAGAGAAAAAGCAAATTTGAATGGATCTCGTAAACAGAAGCAAATTTGATTTTGTCTCTATCTCTCATAACATGAAAGGTAACATGAGTGAATAAAAGAAAAGAATCCAAATTCATTTTTTAACTTGTCATGTTTAATTAGTATCCGAGTCCTGCTCATAAACTAATTAATGTTAAAAAAGGTGATCTAAATAAAAAAGAAATGCATTAAGAATTCTATAGTAGGGTGTGAGCTGGAAATGGAAGGGTGGTGCAAACAAAACCAATGAGGTCACTTGGATGAATTTAGTGCTGTAGCTTGAATGAACGTATGGCGTCTAGAAACAAGATGTGCTTCAACACAGCAATAAAAAACCACAAAGCTCCAAACTTTTGACCAAACGAAGAATTCGTAAGAGCATGCGTCATCATCATTCATGCACTCCAAAAGACTAAATAATATCAGGAATATTATTTGCATACGTATTTGGGACACCTTGATTAATTATATATAAATATTTGGTTAATTCAGTTTATTATATGGATATTCACGTGTAAATATTTGGTTAATTCATGATGACCAATTAATCATATAAAAAACTGAATTAATCAGATATTTATATGTGATTAATCAAATATTTACATGGTTATGAAAAATAAGCCCATTAATCATATAATGAACTAAATTAATCAAATATTTATACGTGATTAACCAAAGTGTCTTAAATGGGTGTCCTATTTGGGTGTGTAAATAACATAATTGAAATAATATTAGAATTTTTGAACAAAACCATCGACATCTACATTGTAACAATAATATTAGACTTTTATACTGTTATAAAATTGGCATGAATATTAATGTGAATGTATGATATATATCTAAAAAAAAAAATTTGTTGACTGACCACTTCAGCGGAGGTTATGTAATGTAATCAACTAACCTTGAGTTGTTGTTGCGCAAGTCGTAACTGCCCTGCTCCCGCCCACTCATTTTCAACTCCACCCCCACGCGCCCATGCAAGGAAGGTCACATCAAATAAGGGAAACTTGGCTAGAATGAAGATTGAGAGGATTGGAAGATATTTGAGAAGAGTAAAGATATTTAGATATAAAAAATGGTGTTCAACATCATATAAAAATATTTTTTAATATTAATTTATTGTTTTATTTTCTCTTATTGTATATTTTATCACTCTCAAAACATCCTATTAGTTATACATATCCATACATGGTGTCAAAATTTATGTCCAAATATCATTATTTGAGAAAAGTTGAAATATAAACAAAAACTTGAGAGTGAAAAAAATAAATAGAAAATGAATAGGGGTGAGAATAGGCTAGGCCGAGTTAGGTCCTGACAGGCCTGAGCCTGACCTGCGTTCCAATCTCGAGGCTTGAGCCTGACCTATGAGCCTGATATAGGTCGATTTTTAAAGTCCGAGTCTAGCCTACTTCAAAGTCTGACCTGACCTGAAAGTCTATTTAAAAACATACTTATCAACAAGGCCTTAAAAATGTCTCCACCTATGAATTGGTCACAGATCTTTACCTGTAAATAGGCTCTAGGCATCTAATGATAGAGAGGTTGGTAGACCTATACTGACATATAGACCACTAGGCCTTTACAAATAAATGGGCCAAGTAGGTAGGTCACTACATTTAAATGAGCCAATAGACATTTACTTTCAAATATTATAAATAGTGTAAATAATATTTTATATATATATATATATATATATATATATGTGTGTGTGTTAAATAGGCCTGCCTGATAGGCCTGGTAGGCTTTTCTCAGAACCTTATCCTGGGTCTCTTTAGCTATATAAGTTTTTTAAAAAACATTGACCTGATATTTTTACTACTTAGGTTATGTTGGGCTAGGTCTTAAATAGGCTAAGCCACAGGCTCCCGAAAGCGGTCTAGCCTATTCCCAACCCTAAAAATGAAGTAGAAAGCAAAAAATAGAATAGATCTACAAGTTAACTTTTTTTATCTTAAGACCAAAGAACCTTTGCTTTCGTGTTACTAAGTCATACATGAGTAACATAACCAGATGTATGTGCATTGACTTTGTCCTCAGAAATGCATCGAGGGAGCCAATTTTTTTTTAAAGGTTAAAGTAATTATTTAGTCTCTATATGTGATATTAATTTTTAATTGAGTTAATTGATATACACTGTCAGTATAAAAGTTTTTTACACTGTCAACCAATAATAAATCGTCATGTCATTAAAAATCTTTGATTCTTATCCAAATTACCTTAAAAATCATTCACATCATGATTTGTGATTCGATGAAACTATAAAAAACTTTACACTGACAATGCATACCAGTTAAACTCTTTTCAATTTAGTTCCTATATGTAAAAATTTTCAAATGTTCCTGTAAGTGACAATCATCTTCAATTTGGTCCTCATTTTTTATTAGTGTTATAATGTTGTTTGTTGGAGCTAAGGGTATATGGACTAAATTGAAAATGATTGTCACGAGTAGGTATTAAATTCAACAAAAAAAAAAAAGAATTTGGTCAGTACACATGACAATTATTTTTAATTTAGTCCCTACATGTAATAATTATTTTCACTTTGTTCTTATTATACGACGGTATTATAACATCAATAACGATAAGGACTAAATTGAAAATGATTGTCACGTTTAGGACGAATTTGAAATGTTATTACATATAAGAATAATGATTCCTTGACACATTTATTTTACATCATACGGTTTACACCGTATAGTGCTGTACTGTGCGGCACTGTAGCGGGTGCCTTTTTTTTTTTAAATTTCGTTTTCTTTTTTGGTTAAGTATGTACAAATACATGGTGAATCAGGTATAAATATCTGGTGAATTCAGTTCATTATCTGGTGAATGAGTTTTTTTTAGAAATATTTTTTTGGTTAAGTATGTGCAAATATCTGATGAATCAGGTACAAATATCTGATGAATTCAGTTCATTATCTGGTGAATGGGTTATTTTGAGAAATAATTTTTTTTTAAAAAAAAAACGTAAAAAAAAAGCTACTGTAGCACTACAACGGTTTTTTTATTTATTAAGTTTTGGTTTTTTTTTTAAATGTTATTTTTTGATAAATAAATTTTTTGGTTAAATACGTGTAAATATCTAGTGAATCATGAACAAATATCTGGTGAATTCAGTTCATTATCTGGTGAATGAGTTTTTTGAGAAATAAAAATTTTCATTAAGTATATGCAAATATCCGGTGAATCGTGTACAAATATCTGGTGAATTCAGTTCATTAGTTGGTGAATGGGTTTTTTTGAGAAATAGAACTTTTGGTTAAACATGTGCAAATATCTGGTGAATCATGTACAAATATCTGGTGAATTTAATTCATTATCTGGTGAATGGATTTTTTTGAGAAATAAATTTTTTGGTTAAACATGTGCAAATATCTGGTGAATCATGTACAAATATCTGGTGAATTTAATTCATTATCTGGTGAATGGATTTTTTTGAGTATGTGCAAATATCTAGTGAATCAGGTTTTACTTCTTTACTTGATTAATGGGTTTTTTTGATAAATAAAATTTTATTTTTTATAAAAAACTAAAATTTAAAATAAAAAAAAATTGCTGCTACAATGCCAGACAATATAACTACAATGTTGCACAGTGCGATACTATACGGTATAAGTCGCATGATGTAAAAAATTTGTGTATCACGACTCTACATATAATGACCAAATTTAAAATCACTGTGTCACGTATGTCGACTTTGACATTTTCTTAATTACGGACTGAGGTTGACTAAAGAAAGAAGGAACAAGGAAGGTGTTTAACAAAAAAAAAAATTTAATAAAGAAAGAAGGAAGGAAGGTGTGCGCATTGCGCACCCACCCATCATGACCCATGCCGTTAGCTCATAATATTAGAATCGGAATCTGTCATTCCCATTGGACTCTCTTTTCTCGTTCTCTCTTCTCCGCCACCATGACTTCCGCCGCCGTCGACGACGCCAAGCACGGCTTCACCCGACCGGAGATGTACAAGGAAAACCTCGACGGCACCGTCGATGCCTACGACCGTCACGTCTTCCTCTGCTACAAGAACCACCACTCTTGGCCGCCGCGTGTAGAAGCCTCCGACGCCGATCCACTCCCCAAGCGCGTCGCCACAGCTTGGAAAGCTCGCAAGAAAGACATCGCCGTCAACGTCAGTTTCATTTACTTCAATTTTCTGTGATATGATATGATTATGAGTAATAATTATATGGTATGGTTTTGTTGTTGTTGGCAGACGAAAATCACGGTGTGCGAATCGCGTGAGGAGGATGGCTTTTCCGACGGAGATGTGTTGATTTTCCCAGATATGATCAAATACAGGTAATTTCTTCTTTTGCTTATTCCATTTCTCTTTGCATAAATAATTTTAAGCTGTTTTTATTAACAGTTACAAGAGTTTAGTTTAGTTTAGTTCTGATAGATAGTGTAAAGGTTTTATTATGTCAATCAATCACAAACTATTGATAATCGTTCATCGTATGTGTGACAGTGATATCACTAACAAGAGTCAAAATTTCTAATGAAAGTATGAAACAATTTATAATTGATTGACCGTGTAAAAAATTCTTATACTGACACTATATATCAATTGAATCCTTATTACTATGTCATGTATGCTGTATAAATCTTTGCAAACTGTAGTAATAAATAAAAGCATTTTTGTAATTATAAATTATTAATTATTAATAAAAGTAAAATAAAAATAGAAAATGTTTACTTAAATCAGATACACCCTAGGCACTTTAAGCTGTGTTACTGTGTTTTCAATTAATTTATTTTATATTTAAAATAATTTATGTGTAAAACTGAACTTTTGAAAAGAAAAATTCACTGAAAATCAATCAAAACCAAACTTGCACTCATGTAACTTAACTGTTACATAGTTGAAGGTAGCGTCTTTATGTTAAAATATAGTTTGGATTTGCATATTTACTTTTGGAGGTCTTTTTAGTTATTATTTATATATTTTCTTTGATTGAAAGGGGATTGGAGGAATCAAAAGTGGATAGCTTTCTTGATGATGTTGTGGTGAGGGGTGAAACATGGAGTGCTGGACTGAAGGATCAGATGACAGGTTCACATATTTTTGTATGTGCTCATGGTAGTCGTGATGTCAGATGTGGTGTTTGTGGCCCTGTACTCATAGAGAAGCTTAATGAGGAAATTGAGCTTCGGGGATTGAAGAATCAGATATCTGTTTTGGCATGCTCTCATGTCGGTGGCCACAAGTATGCTGGGAACGTAATCATATACAGTCCAGGACCAGATGGAAATATTATGGGTCACTGGTGAGCTTCCTCTCTCACTTGTGTGTGTGTGTGTGAGTATGTGTGTGTCTATAGTATGATTAGTTGTAATGTGTGTGTGTGTGTAGTATTGCTGGTTTAGTTGTAGCACTTAATATATGATTAATTACAGGTATGGTTATGTTACTCCTAATGATGTGCCTGCATTGTTGGACCAACATATTGCCAAGGGAGAGGTCATACAAAAACTTTGGAGGTTTGCTGCTTTTTTATTCTGTATTTTATATCCTTTCATGAAATGTTAATTTCAAGAATGTATATATTGTTTTTAAAGAAAACAAGAAAACAATTGTAATGTGTGGTTTAGATTCTATTAGTATTCTGCTATTAGTTTACTTGAAATTATGGTGGAGACAAGATGATCACTCATAGCCATATGGATATACATAGTTGATTTGAGGGGTGTTTGGATAGTTGAAGACAACATCATCCTACTAATATATAAAATTGAATCTCCATTTTGTTTGTTGCATGCTGAATTAGTTTCGGTAATCACAACATTTATCTTATGGATAAATTTGCAGCTAATTAATTTATTGTTTTCAACCCCCACAAATAAATAAACCTGCAGGCAGGTAAATCAGAATTAATGGAGCCTTTATTTGTCATGAGCCATAATTCTTATTCATCTGTGTTGAACATGATGCAATTTCCTAGAATTGTCACGAAGTAGCAAAGGTGGCATCCTATTTTTCAGATCTATATTCTAGTAGTTTCCTGCCCTGCTTGTTGTAGCATAATAGCTTGTATCTAGTACTATTAGGATGCATATAGAAAAATTAGAACCACCACATAAATACGGTGCTGCAGGCCTACAAATAGGCATTAGGCAAACATTTTATAGCATACAGAAATTGCAAATTTGCAATATAAACAACACTGACCGAGTATCAAATCATGTCTATCTTCTTCTATATTCAACTATCTTCATTTTTATTTTATAAACAACACTGAATGTTTTGTTTCCTCCTTATGGTTCTGTCTGACGGAATTATATGTGCTTATGCACCTGAATTTACTATTTAAAATCCGTATCATTAAGTAGTACATTACCTATGATGCTGCTTAGGCACTTGATGTAACTCATTGCATCTGAAGTGCTTTCTTTATAATGGAGAGGTGGCTAAATTTAATCATATGAAATTGTTTCAGAGGCCAAATGGGGCCACCTGTTGCCGGAGTTAAGGGAGCAGATGACCAGAAACTTGCTAATGGAGATGATACGGGCAATGCCAAGAAGAATCCTATAGAAAGTACCAATCTGAGCAGCAATGAAACTGTGGCTGGTTGTTGTCAGGGTGTTAATGGGGCTTCTTGTTGCATGAATGCAAGTCTTGAGCGAAACAAAGGGATTGAAGAAACCACTGAAGCACATGAAAAGCAGGGGAGCAAAATTAGTTGGAATTGGCCTCTTTTGCAGGAACGTCAGCTTCTAACAGCTGCTGGTATACTTGGAGCTTTGGCTGCTGTTACTGTGGCTTACAGATTTTATAGAAGGTCAGACTGAAATACGCTGTAATAATAAGTTTTAGGTTGCTTGGGGGTTTACAATCCTTGCTTTTTTTGTAGAGGTTCAAAAAACCTAGAAATAATAATGAGAACCAATTCTATGTAAGTCATAGCCTCATAGGTACAACCTTTCCATTTATTGGTGAGAGATAGTAAAAGTATAGCAAAATGGAGTGATAAAAACTTTACTTGTTTGGTTAAATTCATCACAATTATGATTATGCTGTATTTGTTTGTGTTCCTGGTTTTCCAGGATTTTCAAAATTTACTGTGATGATTGATGATGAAACTTAAGCTGGTTGTTTCTGTTTTTGAGTTTATCATGTGTATTCTATGTGCAGTCACTGAATCAAACAGTGACTATGGTACTCCCAGTCACCTAGTTGTCTCTTGATTAGTTTGCATGTTTTTTCTTTCGACCTCCGAAAGTATCCTTCCATCCGATCGATAAAAAAGTGATTTCCCGGATTACAGTAAGCGTTTAAGTGGACACTCCTTCCAATTGGGTTTTTTTTTCGTACACGTCTAGGAATCATATTCAGGAATACATATTTAAAGGATTCAAGTCTCTTCCGCTTAGATTAATAGTTTTGGTTTTTACACTGGTATTGATTCGTGCATATAAACTAATTATACAGGATTTTAAAGTAAGAAAGGTGAAAATTAATGTACAAAGAATTCTGTTGTAGAATTCCAATTGTGCCTAAGCCTAATTTCGAATTTGTGCTCAAATTTATGATTTACCATCAATCAAGCATCCAAATGGTTCGGTCTGAATTTTGAACTGCAAATGGATGGGTGAAAGCAAACAAATACCAATGAGGCCACTTAGCGGAGTACTTGGGCTTTAGCTTGAATGAATGCATGGCCTCTAGAAGCAAACAAGATATGCTTCACAAAATTTTTAAAATAAAAATCCCGAAGTCCCAATTTTCTTTTTATCAAAAAAGAGCAACTAAAAGTTTATCCATCTTAAATATTTTAAATTATTTCTATATATCTTAGATAAAATCAAATGTAGATATACTTGTACTTACTCAAGTGTATTTTTAATTTATTTATAAAATCTTGATATATAAGAAAATAACACACTTCAGGTTTCCAAAATGTCATAATAATAATTTTGTTAATTTAGAACACTTCAACGAAAAGACCAACTGCCTTTCTCCCACCTTTTTTTCTTTTCAAATCTACTTATTCCCACGCGCTTCTATTCATCATCGCGCCTAATTAGCAATAAAGAAAACAAAAATTTAATCAACTGATCAGGAGTATAAATAACTCAAAAAACATGATTAAACTGTGCTGATATGGCAGCAAGTTTGTTAACTCTGTTAGAAATTGGTTAAGTTAGTTAACAGAGAGTTGCAGAGTAAGGGGGTATACTGGTTCCTATTATTGAATATGTGTGTATATATAGCATAGGTTATGTAATTTAGTTTGCAAAACAAGTTAATAGAATTACACATTTGATCCATTCTCTCTACAAGCTTTTTCCTCTCTCGTTCTTTGTTTCTTGATTAGTACGTTTCTTGATTGAAGGTGAAAGAAAGAAAGAATGGAACCTTGTAGTCCTCTTGATTATCCTAGTTTCTCTCCGGAAAGGTATAAGGATCAACTTGCCGGCACCGTCGAACCCTACGACCGACACATCTTCATCTGCCAGGAGAACCACCAGTCTTGGCCGCCCTACGTGGAGAACAACCCCTTGCCAAAGAGTCTCATCAAAGCTTGGGAAGCTCGCCAGAACGATGTCAATATCAAGACCAAAATCATGGTCTGCGACATCCCAAAGGGTATCGAAGATGTTGCCTGGGATGGAGATGTCTTGATTTTCCCTGAATTGAGGATATCCAAGTAAGTAATGTACATGTAATATATTTATATATATGTTACGTACCTTAATTAATTTCTTGTTAATTTTGATGATATATTTATTTATTTTTTGTATTTTTTGGTGAATTAGGTTTTTGGATGAATCAAACATGGATCAATTTGTTGATAATGTTTTGGTGAAAGGTGATTTGGAAAAACAAAATGGTGCATGGTTGTACGAGGATGATACATTTATTTTTGTGTGTGCTCATGGGAGCCGAGACAAGAGATGTGCTTTTGGGTCGTCACTCATTGACATGTTTAATTTGGGAATTGAGCGCCGGGGATGGGAGCAGCACGTATTCGTTTCTGAATGCTCTGATTGCTCTCTTGACGATGGACATAAGTTTGCTGGACATTTAATCATATTCAATTGCTCAGAATCAGATGGTTATGTTTACGGTCACTGGTTAGTCACTCACCTCTCACACTTCTATATCATATATATACCTATATGTCTTCTAGCTCATAGCCGTAGCAGAATAATCCCTTTTGAGAAATAGAGATATTGAAACGGGTTCTCCTTGTTCAACAAATTTTTTTCATATACAATATAGAAATTAAATCTCTCAAATTATGCTTAAGGAACATGACTATCTACTCACTATATCGGGCCTTTGTGTATATTTATTAAGCTTGTTTGACATTGGTATATATAATTCAATACTATTGTATGTTAAGTATTTTTTGGTATTGTGTATATTAAGTATTTTTTTGGGTACAAATTCTGTATGTTAAGTATTTAAATGTGATTAAAATGTTATTTTAGTATCATATGTGGAATAAGGTTTTAAATTACTATCTTTAAAAAAAGGTTTTAAATTACTTATAATTGTATTGTGGTGTATTGAGGTCATTGTGGCGATTATGTATGTGATTCGTATTAGGTGATGCGATCCATAATTTGAAACACTAATACGGAGTGTTTAGATAATATAACTCATTAGATAATTGCAGGTATGGGTGTGTTACATCTGATGACGTGGAAGCATTGTTGGACCAACATATCGCCCAGGGAGAGATCGTAAAAGAACTTTGGCGGTAACTTTTACAATTTATTTTTTATTATTATGAATTTTCTATCCATCAATAAAATGTTAAATTGAAAGACACATTATTGTGCATAGGAAGTTATATCGTAATTTTTTTTTTTCCCGGAAGTACGGTACTAATGAATTGTAGCAAAGCATTTTGTTGGATGTTGATTATTGTAAAATAAAATATTTGAGGACTTTCCTTAATTCATTTAACTCGTGAAATTATTTCAGGGGCCAAATGAACCCTAAAAAAGTACGATGGTTCTATGAAGAGATCTGTGAACAGTTAAGGAATGAAGAAGCAAGTGAAAAGCGGAGGAGAAAGTGCTGGTACGCTATTGGTATACTTGGAGCTGTGGTAGCTGTTGCTATGGCTTGCCGATTTTATAGAAGGTCACGCTGAAATATGTTGTAATCATAAGTTTTAGATTGTAATCCTTACGTTTTCTTTAGAAATTAAGGTCCAGTTCATGAGAACCAACTAAATAAGTCATAGGTACAAATTAGTGCAATACAAGTTTCCAGAGATATAACATAAGTCTAGTAAAAGAAGTATTGACGAAAACTTTACCTGCTCTTTTAAATTGATCCGAATTATATGATTTTGCTTTATTTGTTTCTTTGTGTTACTGGTTTTCTAGAAAATTCAAGGTTGTTTGTAATGATGAATTAAGCTGATTGTTAATTTCTGTTTTTATGTTTATCACCGTATTCATTCCAAAATATTATTAAAAAAAATGCAGTCACTAATCAAACAGTGGCTATATATCGGAAATTTTGAAATTGGAATAATATGTTGTGCTAGCTCTTGTACGATATAAATGTGTTATAATAAAATATTTCATGATACTATTTTTTTATTTTAGGATATTTTGAAATAACTTAGTTGGATTTTAGAATATATCATGAAATCCATTAATCATTCAATTGAGGAAGCAATCTTAATTAGGAGTTATTTTTATGACTATATTTCCTTATTTGATTACATATAAAGTTTAGTATAAAAATTCACCAATATCATTCACATGATTCAATTCGAGGATGACATGTCAAATATAAACATCCAAGTTGCCAATGCTATCTTACTTTTTTTTTTTATAAGCAAAAAATATATTAAATGAGGGTGTGTTTCATTTGCAAAAATTCAGGGACTAGAGAATACAAAAATTTTTGTCACTTGTTTGATTCGAAAAGTAATAAGGGGATAAGACAAAATAAGGGGTAAGGGACAGGACAAAAACCCAAAATTTTGTCTCCCACCAAATCATGGGACAACTTTTTGTCCCATAAACAGACTACTAAAAAAGACAAAATTATATTTATATCTCCATCTCTCCCCCTCTCCCCCTCCCCCTCCCCCTCCCCTCTCTCACCACCCCACGTTATTTAATTTTTTTCAAACGTTAATGTTATATATAATACATATTAATAATATATATAATATTATTATGATAGTAATAATATATTATCATATATACTATATATTATAAAAATATTATATATTAATATATAATAATATATATTACAAAGGGTATTATAGTAAAATTAATATTATTTTACTTGTGCAGTTCATTATCTATCACACGATGTACAGGACAAAAAGTTATCCTGTGATTCAAGGGATTGTACTGTGGTGTCCTGCTTGTCCTATGTTGTGCCCTGTATCTTAATGCGTATCAAACACATCCTGAAAGTATAAAAGGTATGTAAATAAAATACTATCCCACAAAACAGTACTAGCTTTACACAACTTAACCCGAGAAGCCAGAAACCAGACAGTGTACTTTTAGTTAATAAAATCACCCAAATCAGAGCCCCAAAACAATGCAAATAAATAGAGCACCATGAACCAACTTCACCCAGTATACTAAGCCAATGCTATCTTTGTTTTTTTTATAAGCAAAATGTATAAAAAATTGAGTACAAGGGATAATCAACCCGTATACATGGTATCTTAGAAGAGGACCAACTAGAAGAACAAGGAGAAGTTAAGCTACTTAGCAACCAAAAGCATAAATAAGCAACAAGGTTGGTTAATAACTATGTTCATCCTACCCTTAGAGACTAACAACATTGTCAGGCCCAAACCTCCCTTCTTTAGCATAACTAAGGCTAATGACAAGCGAAACAAGCAGAGATGATTGTGACATGCCACCCGAAACAGCTGCTGCAAAATTAAAAAGAAGTCCAGAAGATACTTGCAGATCATGAACCAAGCCAAACACCTTAGCCACTGTACAGCCCGATGGATAGATTGGCCCTGCAGTGCATCCCCAAAACCAAAGCAATGTAATCATGACAGCAAAGTTGCATATTTCAGCTAAGTTGTAATCATTAACAGCTAAGCAGAACACTGCAGCAAGGCATAGCAGCAGGCTACACAACATCAGCAGAACAGAAGCATACCATGCACCCAAATTCGAAGCTATTACACACATGACTTCAGACAGCTTAAGGGAGCAATGCACCAATCTGAAAAGCAATAGCTGCAGCCCTTACCTCTGAATTGGAACCAATTCCAAGCTCTGAACTTAATCATCAGTTCCAGCAGTTGGTTTGGATCAAATGTTTCTTGATTAAAAATGACACCATTCCTAGATAGCCAAATTGACCAAATAGTAGAGAACCAAACTACCATCCATAGCCTTTTATATCCTTTCCCTATGATGAAATTAATGTGCTTTTCCACTTACTGGCAAGACCACATCAAAACCTGTCCATTTGTACACCAATTTCCAAAGAAGCGAAGATTTGCTGCATGTAACATGTATACTGTTGGAGTCTCTACTAGTATCCTAGTTACATCTGTCCTGCTCCTATTCTTGTAAATAGGTTGAGTACCCTTTGTACTCCGTTATAAATATACTTCTTTGCTTATCAAAAAAAATAAAAAAAAAATAACAGATGATCCATGGTCTCCACCCCTCCATCACAGATAACACAATTGAGCCCTTCCACTACAGGTCTGTTTGGTTCCAACAAGAGCATCCAGCTGTTTGAAAGGGCAGTGTAAGCTGATTTACATGAATATATTCCATCATTATTGTGCCTAAACCACCACTCATCAGTAACCCCTCTCTTTAATTTCACATTTGAGAGTAATCCCAACAGTTCCTGTACCAACCCCTATCTTACTAACATGAACCAACTTCACACATACCTATTAATGTCAATGGGGTTTAAAGTTTGACTGAATAATGAAGACCCCGCATTTATGGATTTAATGGTGCTTTTGGATATAGGTGTTGATTTGTTTGTCCACCTGTTAGTAATAAAGAAAACAAAAATTTAATCAACTGATCAGGAATATAAATAACTCATAAAACATGATTAAACTGTGCTGATGTGGCAGCAAGTTTGTTAAAACCGTTAGAAATTGGTTAAGTTAGTTAACAGAGAGTTGCAGAGTAAGAAGGTTCGTATTATTGAATATGTGTGTATATATAGCATAAGTTATATATGTTATTTTGCGAACAATAGATAATAAAAATACACATTTGATCCATTCCCTCTGCAAGCTTTTTCTCTCTCGTTCTTTGTTTCTTGGTTAGTACGTTTCTTGATTGAAGGTGAAAGAAAGAAAGAATGGAACCTAGTAGTCCTCTTGATTATCCTAGTGCTTCTCCACCTCAGAGTCCGGAAAGGTATAAGGATCAACTTGCCGGCACCGTCGAACCCTACGATCCGGCATATCTTCATCTGCCAGGAGAACCACCAGTCTTGGCCGCCCAACGTGGAGAACAATCCCTTGCCAAAGAGCCTCATCAAAGCTTGGGAAGCTCGCAAGAACGATGTCAATATCAAGACCAAAATCATGGTCTGTGACATCCCACAGTGTTTCGAAGATGTTGCCTGGGATGGAGATGTCTTGCTTTTCCCTGAAATGAGGATATCCAAGTAATGTACACATAATATAGTTATACATATGTTACGTACCTTAGCTTAATTAATTTTGATGATATATATATCTTCTGTATTTTTGTTTTTGGTGAATTAGGTTTTTGGATGAATCAAACATGGATAAATTTGTTGATAATGTTTTGGTGAAAGGTAATTTTCTTGAACAAATGGGTGCATGGTTGTCACATGAGGATGCATTTATTTTTGTGTGTGCTCATGGGAGCCGAGACAAGAGATGTGCATTTGGGTCGTCACTGATTGACATGTTTAATTTGGAAATTGAGCGCCGAGGATGGCAGATACACGTATTCGTTTCCGGATGCTCTGATTGCTCTCTTGATGATGATGGACATAAGTTTGCTGGACATTTAATCATATTCAACAATAACCCAGATGGATATATTTGCGGTCACTGGTTAGTGTACTCACCTCTCACACTTCTATATCATATATACCTATATGTCTTCTAGCTCATGGTTGTAACAGAGTAATCCCTTTTGAGAAATAGAGATATTGAGACGGGTTCTCTGCCTCATCCAACAAAATCTTTTCCATATACATGATAGAAATTAAATCTCTCACATTATGCTTGAACCCGACTATCTACTCACTATATATTAAGATTGTTTGACGTAGGTATATATGATTCAATACTATTGTATGCTAAGTATTTTTTTTTATATTGCGTATGGTAAGTATTTAAATGTGAGTAAAATGTTATTTTAGTACCATATATGGAATAAGGTTTTAAATTATTGTCAAGATCGTTAATGCAGTTATGGTTGTATTGTGGTTTATTGAGGTCATTGTGGTCCGCAATCATGACCTGATACGATATTATGATTGTGGGGATTATGTATGTGATTCGTATTAGGTGATGCCATCCATAATTTAAAACAGTAATATGGAGTTTTTTAGATAATAGAACTCATTAGATAAATGCAGGTATGGCTGTGTTACATCTGATGACGTGGAAGCATTGTTGGACCAACATATCGGCCGGGGAGAGATAGTACAAGAACTTTGGCGGTAACTTTTACATATTTTTTAATTATGAATTTTCTATCCATTATTAAAATGTTAAATTGAAAGACACGTTATCGTGCATAGGAAATTATATCGCAATGTTTTTTTGTTTTTTGAAGTACGGTACTAATGAATTGTAGTAAAGCATTTTGTTGGATGTTGATTATTTTAAAATATTTATTATCAAAGGATAAATTTATTTTGTTGTTCCAATAAATAATATCATATATATTGTTATAGTGCTTGTTCATGTGAAATTGTTTCAGGGGCCAAATGAACCCTAAAAAAGTACGATGGCTTGCAGTCATTGAAGAGATCTGTGAAAAGGTAGTGAATGAAGAAGAAGCAAGTGAAAAGCAGAGTAGAAAGTGTTGGTACACTATTGGTATACTTGGAGCTTTGGCAGCTGTTGCTATGGGCGCTTGGCGACTTTATAGAAGGTCACGCTGAAATATGTTGTAATTAGGTCCAATTCATGAAAACCAACTAAATAAGTCATAGGTACAATACAAGTTTCCAGAGATAGCAAAAGAAGCAGTGGCGAAAACTTTACCTGCTCTTTTAAATTGATCCGAATTATGATTTTGCTTTATTTGTTTCTTTGTGTTACTACTGGTTTTCTAGAAAATTCAAAGTTGTTTGTAATGATGAAACTTAAGCTGATTGTTAATTTCTGTTTTTATGTTTATCACCGTATTCATTCCAAAATATTAAAAAAAAAAAAAATGCAGTCAGTAATCAAACAGTGGCTATATATAGGAAATTTTGAAATTGGAATATCATGTTGTGCTAGCTCTTGTACGATATAAATGTGTTATAGTAAAATATTTCATGATGGATAATGGATAATATGAATTAAATTTTCCATATGGTATGCTGTGACTGGAGAACAGCACTAACAACACAATTGGAATTGTATGTAAGTTTTCTCCTTCTTAGAATATATATCATGAAATCCATTAATCATTGGAAGCAATCTTAATTAGGAGTTATTTTTATGACACTATATATACCTTATTTAATTACATATAAAGTTTAGTATAAAAATAGTCACCAATATCATTCACATGATTCAATTCGAGGATGACATGTCAAATATAAACATCCAAGTTGGTCATTTGTTAAGAATATATATCAGCAAGTAGCCAAGTAACATAAGATCTTAAACTATTATCATATTTAAATTTTAAGGTTTATGATTCAGTATATATAGTAACGTTAAATTTTAAATCATACTGACCAATTGACACCAAAATCAAAGTTGAACCATACCAGAAAAGATCCCTAACCAATCTCATGTACAAAGAAACATTGCCAATCCTGCATTGGCCTAGATGACATTAATATTTTCTTTCTAGTGAAATCCTAAACTAGAAATCCTTATCAAAATCATCATTGATACCAAAGCGTTAAAAAGAAGAAAGTGATGCATTACTTGAAAGTTCTTGTATTGAGCTTTGCAATCATTTCCTCCACCAACCTCAACTTAGTGTCAGCCAATTTCTCTCCTTCTGCATCAATTTCTTCCATGATCCTTGCTATGAGCTCATGGTTCATTTGTTTATGCCTTGAACCATAATTGGAGCAATCCCTCAAAAGCAACAACAATTCTCGAGCCATGTTTTTGGCTCTCCATGTTCCATCCACACTTAACTGAAGCAACCCTGGCATCACTCCCTCTCTCAAAATCAATCCTCTGTATTTATCTCTGCAGCTTTGGCATATTAGTAGAAGTATCCCTACTGCATGCTCTTTGCCTAGTAAAGAACCATCTTCAATAGTCTCAACCATTATCTTAATTGCTCCACCAATAGTAGCAGCATCACAAAGTGCACTCTCTGATGAAGACACAATACTTTCTAGCAACCCAATTGCTTTCTCAACCAAATGAGATGATTTTATTGAGTTGTGGATTAGTTCAAGCAAGGAAACTATTACACCAGAAGAGACCATCAATGGAATAATCTCTTGGCATGTTGAGAGGCTGTGGAGAGTTGCTATAGCATCAAGTTGAGACTCAGTGCTGCTACTGCTATTGACAAATTCAGCTAAGATTTGGATTGCCCCAGATGAAGCAATTGCTACCTTATTAACCTTACAAGAAGATAAGGTTAGCATGGCTGCTATTGATAATTGTAGCACTGTCTGGCATTGACATTGGAAGAGATTAAGCAAAACTGGTAATGCTCCTGACTTGATGATCCGAATCTTGTTCCTTTAAGAAAAAGTTGCTGTAAGATTTCATTAATTGCTAATGAAACTTTTGATGCAATTTGTACAATAGAAGGAATTAATATTCCCCCTTGTGTTTTATACATTACTTTAAGGTAAAGAATCAATCATGATGGTACAGTGTACCATTATTAACCAATGGCAAGCATTATTACCAAGAACATATTCCTTAGTCCCACTGGCAAAAAAACAATCATGGGGTACTAAAAAGTTTCAAACTTTTTAGTTACTCCCATACAATGTTGTTTTGGGTATGTTTTATTTCCTCTAATCTTGTTACTATTTAATCAAATTTTGGTAATGAAATTGTAGATTAAGCAATATGGAAAAATGGACTAAGAAGAAATGGAAGAACTTTGCATTGAATATTGAGGGTGGATGGACTAACCTTTCACTGCCAAAGGCAAGGCTGAGTAGAGCACAAAGAGCAGCTTCATTGGCTTCATAGTTTTCAGAATGAAGCATGGAAACCAAAGGAATTATAACTCCAGTTTCTACCAATTTGTGCCTTTGCTTACTGCTTAATCTACTAAGTTCCATAGCTGCTTGACTTTGAGCTTCTCCATCACCATTCCAAAGGTTTTCCACAACCTCTTTCTCCATTGAAGCTCTCTCTAGCCGGCTTCTAAATCTTCTATGCTAGGGAGTGGTAATTGTAGCATTGAGATTGGTTGCTTGAAGAGGTAATGTTATGCTTTTGTGGGTATCCCAATCCATTGTTTCAGCTAGAAGCAACATACAATTCTTTTGGTCAGCTTTTTTTTAATCTTTGGAGTATGTTTGTATTGGGAAAAACAATATCGATTCCTAAGAATGAATCTTTAACTTTCCTTATATGGAAGCAAACGCCGTCAGCTTTTGGTAGGTTAAATATTTTGTGCAAATTTTCTAGTGATTTTGTGTCTATTCTTTAATGGTAGGTTTGCTAGTAGGACCTTAGAGTGATATTTAATTATATATTTAATACTATTGTTAATCACATTGACAACGTTCTTTATTCTTTTCTTCAATAATGCCAAATCCCTTTTGACCCTTGGTTGTTATAGCCACCAATAACTTCTTTTAGATCAAACAGAAACGAATGAAAAGAAAAGGGGGAAAAAATAGGTCAGAGGCGATCTCAGAAATTATGCAATATATTATAATCCCCAGAAAAATTATGGTAGTGAATCAGCTTTATGTTTTTCAATTTTCACAGGAACTGACAAAAACAACGCTCTAGTAAGTAGGTCTTCTAAACAAAATTCGATAAAAGGGTGCCCAAAACAAATTAAGTCAATTAACACATAATTAAGTTTCTTTTGTATAATTTATTTAATCTGCATTTTTTTAATCTCCACATTTTTTTTAACCTGTTCACTTTTGCGTTCCATTTAATTGACTATACTGAATAATTTCTCAATTATTTTCTCGTCAAGTTGATTTTGCAGCGGACAAACATTTGATGAGTAGTTGATACGGTAGATTCATGGTCACAAATTTTGAGCCTTCGCTTTTTTTCTTTTTTTCAGTTTTATGTTTTCATTCTATGTTTTCAAAAATAATTATAAAACTGTTACTTATTTTCAAAGATTTATTGGAAACAATTAATACAAGAAAAATATTTTAAGAGTTTTCTGTATAAATTTCTAAATACAAAAAACAAAATGAAATTAAAGTAATAATTTTGTAATGTTTATGAAAACAAGAAATGAAAACTGAAAACTGAAAAATAAGGGCCTGTCTACTTTTAAAAAATATTTTTAGTTTTCATTTTCTAAAATCTGTATTGATTTTAGTATTTGCATCATCATTCTCTTTTTCAATTTTTGAAAACAGATCCAGTATTTCTAGAAATTTTGAAAATGTCAAAAAGTTGTTTTCATTGTTTCTGGAAATGCATTCTTCCTAACTAGTTTTACATCTTCTCTTTGTCACACTTGGTTATTGTATAAGCCTTCCATCTTCTTGTTAGCAAATTAAAATCAATACAAATTTTAGAAAATAAAAATTGAAAATAATTGTAGAAAGTAAACAAACCCTAAAGCAAACAGGAGTATCAGTTATATCAATTTCTAATGATAATACTATCCTTTCTTTACGGTAGTATTTTATTTATATTAGGTGGTGTTTGGTTCTTAATTTTTGTACATGGGTTGGAGGACCTCTTATTCTCCCTTTTATGGAAATCCTTTGTTTATAAAAATAAATAAAATCTAATGACAATGAATATCTTTATGAATTCCTTAATCCCGGTATAAAATATAAATGACTTATTTTTTTTTATAAGCAAAAGATTTATTGATACAAGTATGAGGGGTACCCAATCCGTAATACATAGGGATAGAGAAAAAGATACAAATAGGTTGACAAAGTACCCATTCAACAGAGGCATATAGCCACCCAAATAAAACGATGGACCAAAATGCAAGGCCCCACTCCCAAAAATTCTGCACGAACTAAAACAAGAGGCCCAATTAGGCCGAATAATCCTATAGTCTCGTGCTCCCTTGCACCCTAAAGCAGCTGAAAAGCCTGCGCAAATAGGAGCCAATGTACATGACCGGGAAAAAATGGGGTTTTGACCAAACTAATCCACTTTTAGAAACTATTTAGAAACTATTTACCAAAATAAACCTACTTTTGAAACTATTTACCAAACTAACCTACTTTTGAATAAAATAAAATTTTTTTTTGTTGACTTTGAGTAGCGCCGGTCCTACCGGCGCCATTGACTTTGACCCGCCACGTGACGGGTCTCTATTGGCCAAAAAAAAAAACGAAAAAGAAAAGAAAAAAAAGAAAGAAAGAGGGCAGTGGCACCGTTAGGACTGGCGCCACTGTTTTATAATATATATATATATATATATAATAATTATATATATATAAATAATTAAATATATATATATAATTTAATATAATTATTATATATAAATAATTTAATAATATTAATATAATTATATTAATTATTAACTAATTAATAAATATTTATTATTAATATTAATAATATATGTTAATATAACTTTATATATATATAAAAATTAATAATTTAATATAATTATTATATATAAATAATTTAATAATATTAATATATTTATATTAATTAGTAATTAATTAATAAAATTCTTATATAATGATAATATTTATTAGTATAATTTAATTAATTAATTAATTAATATTTATTATTAATTAATAGTTAATAATATAAATTTGTGTTGTCTTGTGTCTGTAATGTAATTTGTTAAGCTCGTTTCCTTTAACCGATGACTTGGTTGCTCGTCACATTCACATCTCATGCATGTCCACTGATCACAATACTATCACACTAGTGGACTGTTTGACAATTTCGCAATTCTTGCTCCACAAAAACCAACTCCAACAAATTTGTTTATAATAATTAATTATTATATAAATAAATGAAAATATTAATTATTATATATATAAATGATAATATTAATTTATAATTTTAATTATCTTCTTATAAAAGTATTTTTCCTTATATTTTTTATTGCTAGCTACGCTTCTAACCTCAATTGATTGTTTCTTTTCTCACATGACAGTATTTGTTTACAATAATAAAGTGTTCGGTTTGCGGTTTTTTTTTATAAAAGTGTTCGGTTTGTGGTTTTTTTTATCTTTAATGTAATTTGTTAAGCTCGTTTCCTTTGATCGATGACTTGGTTGCTCGTCACATTCACATCACATGCATGTTCACTGATCACAATACTATCATTTATATATATAATAGTTAATATTATCATTTATTTATATAATAATTAATTATTATAAACAAATTTGTTGGAGTTGGTTTTTGTGGAGCAAGAATTGTGAAATTGTCAAACAGTCCACTAGTGTGATAGTATTGTGATCAGTGAACATGCATGTGATGTGAATGTGACGAGCAACCAAGTCATCGGTCAAAGGAAACGAGCTTAACAAATTACATTACAGACACAAGACAACACAAATTTATATTATTAACTATTAATTAATAATAAATATTAATTAATTAATTAATTAAATTATACTAATAAATATTATCATTATATAAGAATTATATTAATTAATTACTAATTAATATAAATATATTAATATGATTAAATTATTTATATATAATAATTATATTAAATTATTAATTTTTATATATATATAAAGTTATATTAACATATATTATTAATATTAATAATAAATATTTATTAATTAGTTAATAATTAATATAATTATATAATATTATTAAATTATTTATATATAATAATTATATTAAAATAAAACAGTGGCGCCAGTCCTAACGGCGCCACTGCCCTCTTTTTTTTTTTTTTTTTTTCGTTTTCGTTTTTTTTTTGCCAATAGAGACCCGCCACGTGGCGGGTCAAAGTCAATGGCGCCGGTAGGACCGGCGCCACTCAAAGTCAACAAAAAAAAATATTATTTTATTCAAAAGTAGGTTGGTTTGGTAAATAGTTTCAAAAGTAGGTTATTTTGGTAAATAGTTTCTAAAAGTGGGTTAGTTTGGTCAAAACCCCGGAAAAAATAAGTAGACCAAATAGTTTTCCGCTGAGAGTCCCTTAGGTTACAATAGTAGTAGCCAAACTTCATCGAAGCAGAATCCAGAGGTAGCATAAACCAAGGCCGAAAGAGATTTTTTTTTTTTTGAATGTAAACACAAATTTCATTAGATAAACCAAATCACATTACACATAAAATGATCAGAAGCCAAAGGGGCATTTCCAAACCAGAAATCAAATCCTAAAAGACAATCTATCAAATTGTTCCACACACGGTTCATGACAAATAAGAAGAGAGAAGCCACAGTCTTTATCCCTATCTAGTTATGGATCATTTCTTTGACTTCTGCAAGCTCGTTTCGACTATAGGTGGTCTCGGGTTTGTCTGGAGGCCAAATGATAGCTGGAGAGGATGTTGATGAGGATGGTGTTAGCCACATTTGTATCTTCACACCCTATGTTATTCCAATATGCTAGGCTTTTATGAGGCATTTCATCAACCACTCGGAGTGCATTCTTAAAATAAACTATCCATAAAAACACCTCATACAAAAGAGAGCTCACATTAACACCAGCAACAACACTAACTAGAAGACAATCTTTACCTACATCTGGTGGCTTTGGTGGAGGGCGGATAGGGACAAGATATGGTGGCGGCGGCTCCGGTGGAGGTCGTTTTTCATGGCCACCGAGATACGAACGGCAGGTTGGTGACGTCGGGTTGAAGTTCGGGACTGCGGCTGGAGTGTTGAAATCGGTGAGGAATTTTTCGTTTGATTTCTGGTTTGTCACTTTAACCCACCTTTTTCAAAACAAAAATGCAATTTTTCGTTTGTTTGTTGTAAAGTTGAACATTTTTGGCTAACTTTGATGTGTCAGCTGAGATTAATGTTCTTTTCAAACAATTTTAAGGGGGCACCTCAGAGTTCATACATTTAAGGGAATTATTAATCTTGCATGCTTAGCTGCTGGGTTTAGATTTTAACTCAAATAACTAAGGTAAAAATCAGACAATGTTAAAATTATCTGGGTGTTTCCACCGAGTGGTTGGTAGAAATTAAATTCGGATGGTAAATCAAAAGACAATCCAAGGTTAGGAGGTTGTGGGGGATTAATTCGAGATGACAAAGGCAAGTGGATTACAAGGTATGCAGTTCCCTAGCCCAAAGCCAATAAAGTTAGGGCTTTAGACCCCCAATTTTTATTTGAGTTTTTTAGGTTTCCAATTTTTAAAATTTTTTTTTTGGTTATTTAAACTTAACAAGAAAAATAAATCATAACCTTAAACCATAAACTATAGGAAATAAAAAATGCAAATGTATGTACAAACAACAAAATTTTACATCAACCATAATAATTACACTTTAAAATATAAAAATTATAATAAAGATAAAATTTAAATAAAAATATATATTTTTAAATATAATATTATTCTAAGTTTTAAAAAGTCCTTATCTGAAGTATTTGGATTATTAGAAATAAGGTCGTTTTAAAAAATGTTGGTTTTGATTTTTTAGCCATTATTGACTTAATCAAAATAAGGTCCAGTCTTGGTTGTTAGCAAATTATGGAAGGTCAGGTTTTCAATTTCTAATTGGTGTAATAATCCTTTGTATTGTATTATGAGTTGTGTTTCATTATGTAGACTGTTTTTATATACACAGGTTGGAGTACCCCTTATACTCCAATTAATATGTTTTGATTACCAAAAAAAACAAAAACAAGAGAAATCGGAGAATCGAACCCAAGCCATACATGTGTGGCAGAAGGCTTGAGCGCACATATCAACTCTATTTAAAAAAAAAAAACAAAAAAAACAAATTAGGGAGGGGACCAAGTAGGCCATTATCTCTGGATACGATAATAACCAGAAAGTTGTGGTACTCGATCATTGTCAATTCGTTGCATTTGGACATTTTCAGTAAAGGATGATACATTATAAGGACAAATTATTCATTCCCTATATGACGGAAATAATTAGACCACAGATTTTATTCAGTATAGTTATTGAAAATAAAATAAAAGGTCTATTTGCGTTGTTGTTTTCACAACCCTCTGGCATATCTAATAATACATTATTAAGTTCTCTAAAATAGACACACAAACATGACAATATAGCTTCGTACATTTGAAAATGAAATTCTTCCATCTAATTTCTCTCTCTGTTATCCTAACTTTCAAACCATCAAATTGCTCGGGGTAACAGGATGACCTTCCACCAATTGGAAACGATATTTACTCAAAATGGCAGTTGTCACCATCTTCAATTGAATGAAGGACACCTCCAAGCTAGGAAGTTGATACTTACTAGCTACTCGATTTAGTCCACAAATTATATTGTAAAAATATCCATCATTTTGCATAAGTTTTATTTTATTTATGTCTTGTATAAGTATTGCATATATAAATACTAAATAGAATGATAAATAATATAATTGAATAAAAATATTTTGATTGTGGGTGCATTTTGAAGAGTTTAAATGAGCTTATCTTATGATATAAGCGTTTCTACGAATATTTCGAAGAGTTTATGCAAAGTTTCAACTCATAAGTTATTTGATTGTAGAATCAGCTTATACATAATTGCTATTCAAACACATCCTATGTCAATAAAAATAATTTAGTTAGATACAATTGTCTTTTAATAATGATAAATGATTATTAAAACATCAGTATATGTACATCAATACGTTGTTCCTCTGTTTTTCTTTTATGTATTTTTGAAATGCTAAACTATTTAATCATTTTCTCTCTCCTGTGCAATATGGATCCGTACAATATATGCATGCACTTCTTCCCTTGTGTTGTTTTTAGTTCATAACTTTATATAGCTTCCTGCGCCATAGAAATTAGAAACTAACTAATAAAAGATCTTTGGCAAATTGGCAAAACACTGAAATAGACGTTGCAGCCGTATATATTAATTGTGAGACGAAACAGTCGGCCGGGGAATGACTAAAAAGATATATAAATCTTCACGAAGTATTTTCAAATCTTACAAATTTTAATAATATAAATCCTTTAAAATCCAATCTATAAAATTTTGATCATAAAAGTCTTTAAAAAAAATATATTATAAAATCATTACATTTTTAAATAGTCTTTTAAAAATCACAAGACTTTTTTTTATTTAAAAACACTCTTTTAAAATCCTAATTGAATACACCCCCATAAGTGGTAGGTCATCAATCTCTACTATTAATTTTTTGTTATTGTTAGCGAGTGTCCTAAGGGCATTGTTTAAAGATTTCAAATAAAGTAATTATTCATTGAAAATCTAAGTATATCTCTTCGCAATGTATTGAATACACAACTTTTCATAAAACTTACTTCTTTTTAAACTTCTTAAATAATGCCCTTAGGATACTCGTTAGCATTTATCTTGATTTTTTTTATTGCTAATCAATGATTAAAATGTATGGTCCACCGGCGGACCATTGATATTATAATTACGCTAACTCATCCGTCTAACATTGGGGTTGTAGTCACAATTGTGTATGTCACAACTCAATTTGGGAATAAGAACCAACGAAGTCTGGTTGGATTTGGAGTTTGGACCATTTGGTCATTATGGTTTGCACCGAAACTAGATAAATATTTTTTTTGAGAATAAAAGCTTAACGCATATCATTAATAATCAAAGCAGCAATACAAGGAGGTGCAACATGATAATCAAGAGGACTAGCAGAAAATAATGTAGCCTTTGCTAAGCTATGGGCAACACTATTAGCTTGTCTCCTAACAAAACTCATACTAGAGTTAGAGAAATAAGAGAGGGTAGCAGTACAATCCTTAATAAGATGACCAAATTCAGAGCTATCCTCCTTTGGCTTGTTCACAGAGTCAGCAACAACTTGACAATCCACTTCAAAGACAACATTCTGTAACCCAAGGCTAAGAACCCAATGAATAGCTTTTAGCAGCCCCGATGCTTCTCCCTCAAGAGTTGGGAGTAGGAATGGAGTCCATTTGGTTCTAGCAGCAACAAACTGGCCATAATCATCTCTAAGACACATGCCAAAGGAAGTTTTACTAGCTTCTTTGAAGAAGGAGGCATCAACGTTGCATTTGAGGCAGCCACTAGGGGGTGCAGACCAAGAGGCACAAACCGAAGACACTGCAGCAACACAACTCGAGTTCTCAGCATTTCTTGCTTGAACCCAATCACCAAGGAAGGCGATGGCTCTATGGAGATGAGAGTCACTTGAGATGGTTTTTCCTTCCCAAAGTTTCTCGTTTCAACCTCGCCAAATGGACCAGAGGATCATAGCAAACTCAGCACGCCTATTAGGATCAAGGTTGCCTATAACGTTGAAAAACAATTCCTTGAAAGAATCTGCTTGCATGGTTTGTGGCGAGATGTGATTCCAAAAGTTGCTCTTAGTCCAACATTCCACACTAACAGTGCAAAAGAACATGAGATGGAAAAAAGTTTCTGGCTCTTGCTCACAAACAACACAAGTTGACGAACAATGAACCCCCTTATTCTGGAGATTCACTCGCGAGGGCATACAATCTCTGCAAGCTTTCCAAAGAAAAAACTTAACTCTTGGTGAAACTTTGAGCTTCCAAATGTCCAGCCAATTCCCACTTTCATGTAAATGAGAGGCATCAACCATTTCATTCATGGCCAAGTGATAGGAGGATTTGACTGAATAGATGCCATTATTACAATGAGCCCAAATAGTTGCATCCGCACCAACCGAAGCACTGAGAGGGGTCTGCATGATAATGTTGGCTACGTGGACGTTAAAAATTTGCGTAACTATGGAGCTTTCCCACATACGTGCATGAGGTATCATTAGGTCACTGACTTTCAAGTTCTCTAGACCGAGGTGCTCATCAGGATAAAAGATAACTACATGGCTTTTCCCATCCTCATCACGGGCCCATGCCGTAGTGTCCCATACGGATATATTGCTCCCATCACCAATTTTCCAGTGAAGCCCTTGTTTGACCAAAGCTCTAGATTGCCAAAGACTCCTCCACTCATATGATGGATTGTGACCTATGCTAGCATCCAGAAAATTACCCTGAGAGAAATATTTGGCTTTGAAGATTCTGGTTACAAAGGCATTAGGATGCATTAAAAACTTCCAAGCTTGTTTACCCAACATAGCTAAATTGAAAGCATGAAAATTCCGGAAACCAAGACCTCCACACTTCTTAGGCATAGACAATTTGTCCCAAGAGAGCCACCTAATTCCTTTTGAATCATTCCCACTAGATCCCCACCAATAGGAGTTTAGCATTTTTTCAATTTCATCTGCAAGCGAAGGGGGAATAAGATACATGCTCATGCAATAGGCCGGGATAGATTGAGCAACAGATTTAATGAGGACTTCTTTACCCGCCAATGAAAGAGTTTTACCCTTCCAAGTGCTCACCTTCTTCCAAATACGATCTTTGACAAAATGAAAAACATCTCTTCTATTTCTACCAATCAACGAGGGAAGACCAAGGTACTTACTCACACCAAGCCTCTCTTGGACACCCAAGATATCAATCAAATCATTGCGCACCTGTTGGGACACATTACGACAAAAAAGAATTTCAGACTTATCCAAGTTAATTGTTTGGCCTGAGGCAGCTTCAAACTTACACAGGATGTCCTTAATTTGGCTACCCTCCTGATCATTGGCTTTGAAAAATAAGAAACTATCATCTGCAAAAAGGAGGTGGGAGACAATAGGTGCCCCCCTACAAATTTTGATTCCATGGAGATTGCCACTACCCAGAGAGTTATTTATCAGATATGAGAGCCCTTCTGTACATAGAATATAGATATATGGAGAGAGGGGGTCACCTTGGCGAAGCCCACGCCCTGGGGTAACCATGCCAGAGCTTGAATTATTCACAAGAACCGAGTAGTTGACAGAAGAAACACACATTAACATCCAGCTTACCCATTGGGAATGAAAGCCGAGTTTAAGCAAAACCTCCCGAAGATAGTCCCAGCTGACTCTGTCATAGGCTTTACTGATATCAAGCTTTAAGGCCACATCACCCACTTTACCCACCCGCTTGCAATTCAAGTAATGAATGATCTCTGTAGCAATAAGGGCATTATCCGTGATTGATCTACCAGCCACAAAAGCAGACTGCTCCTCAGAAACACACTTCCCCACAACCTTAGCCAATCGGTTAGCTAAAGTTTTTGCCAATATTTTATAGATAACATTACAAAGGGAAATAGGCCGAAATTTTTTTAGAGACACTGGATGCTTACCTTTTGGGATAAGCACAATATTGGTTGCATTGATTTCATTCAGAATTGAACCATCTTGGAGCCATTACAAACAAGCTGAGACAACATCACTCCCACAAATATCCCAGAATTTTTGATAGAAAGCTGCATTAAAACCATCCGAGCCCGGAGCTTTGTCAGGGTGCATACTAAGAGCGGCAAATCTAAATTCCTCGACGGTAAAGGGAGCAGCAAGAAGGAAAGCATTATCATCACAAGAGAGTTTCGGTTGAAGATGATCAACTGCCTGGAAAACCTCGCTGCGTTGACTAGTGAAAAGTGAGGTAAAATAATTATTTGCCAATCTACCAAGGCCTTCATTAGAGTTCACCACCAACCCATCATCATCAACCAGGGACTCAATAGTGTTGATCCTCCTCCTGGATGAGGCAGAGGCATGGAAATACTTTGTGCTGGAATCCCCTCCTCTCAACCAGTGTGTCTTCGCTCTTTGCCGCCAATAGGACTCTTCTTGAACAAGGATCTTAACAAGTCTTTTTCTTAAGGCTAAAAAATGATTAAGAGAAGCTCTATCCTTTTTAAATCTCAGCGCCTCCTGTAGGAACTTAATTACTTGTGCCTAGACATGTTTCTAATCCCTTAAACATCATGTAGACAAAATCAATATTAACAAGAAACATGTTCTTCATCAAGTACAAATCCAAAACCAATAATCTCATGTCAATTCAAGATGACTAATGAATGCGGAAGCATACTCGGAGGATCCATGAAGTCTTGATGGAAATGATGATGTTCTTGATAGAGTAGTGATCTTCCAATTGTAGATTCTCCTTAACCTTAGTTCCTCCTCTAATGGGATGAAGAGAATTGAAATTCTTTGTATGTCTACAATTGGGGACCATAACCCCTTATTTATAAGAATTACGTGCCCTCTCATGAAGAGTGATATCCCTTTGAGTTCAAACTCTTTCATGAAGAGTCATGACTATTCACACTTTTCTTATTTCTATTTTTGTCCATCATAAAAATAGAAATAAGACTTTTGGTATCTACACAATAATTTCCATGACAATTATGTCCATAACCATAAACCTTACTTGAATTAGATCACTTTAATTTGGCTAATTAAAATAATGACCCTAATACATTTAAACACTATATTGTGACCCAAAATTTCTAACACCTCCATCTTCCTCTTGCACTCGATTATAATAGCTTTGAAATTTGGCACCAAAGCGATGCTCCAATCAGCCAAATTCCTAGCACAATGCTCAATCTTGTCCGCGATTTGAGGAGACAGATCGATTCCAGCTGTACCATATTATGTATGAAAGATTGAAAGATTGAAAGATTGATTTTGACAAAGTTTTTTACAGTAGTATTTATATCATGTATTATATATAGAATTAAAATAAACTTAATATATGAAGATGTGAGTGGAGTATTATATTTTAGATATTCAAATTAAATAAAACAACTCTATATAATAACCAATTTCTCGTCCTGCTGTAACATATCTCAAAGATGTAAGGACAAATTATCCATTCCCTTTTTGACGGAAATAGGCCACAGATTTTATTTAATATAGTTATCGAAACAAAATAAAAAGGTTTTTATTTGCATTGTTATTTTCACAACCCGTTTGCATATCTAACAATACATTATTAACCATAAGTTTCTCAAATAGACGCACACAACATGACAATATAGTTTCTACAAGTCTTCATACATTGGAAAATGAATCTCTCTTCCATCAAATTTATCTCTTTGTTATCCTAACCTTCAAACCATGCTGCATAAGAAGAACAATTGAATTGCTAGGAGTAACAAGATGACCTTCCACCAATTGGATACTATACTTACTCAAAATGGCAGTTGCAACCATCTTCAATTGAATGAAGGACAAGTCCTTCCCTAAGCAAGTCCTTGGTCCTGCATTAAAACTTATGAATTTGTAACTTGGTGCATAAACAATGCTTCCTCTCTCAGAAATCCATCTCTCTGGCTTGAACTCCAAGCAATCTTTACCCCATATTTCTTCAATTCTCCCCATTGCATACAAAGAAAATAAAATCATTGTATTTGGACTTACACAGTGACCACTAGGAAGTGTGTCAGCATTAATTGCTTGCTTTCGCTCAAAGGGTATTGGAGGAAAAAGCCTAAGAGCTTCACATAGAGCACCATGCAAATAAACTAGCTTTTTCACTTCCTCAATGCCTAAAACCTCAACCTTCTCTTCATAATTGGCTCCAAAGTGTTCTTTCATCTCTTCAAGAATCTTTGTTTCCACTAAAGGGTGTGTAGCAACAAGCCAAAAGAACCAAGTAAGAGCTGAAGTTATAGTATCTCTACCTGCTACAAAAAGATTAAATGCAGCATCCCTTAAAAACACATTGTCATGTGCTTTTCCTTTTCCTTTTCCCTTCTCTTCTTCTCTAATCAAAGTTGTTAGCAAGTCAACATCATAAGCTTCAACTACTTCTTCATTTTTGTTGTACTTTTTACTTAGCTCTTCACGCTTAGATGCTATACATGCATATAGGAATTGGTCAAATACTTTGCATGCTTCTGTCATCTTTTTTTCTTGCCCAATTTGAAGCCACTTCTGCAACTTCCAAACACTTTTTGGCACCACGTGTCTATAGAAAATTGACTCTTCTGCTTCGTTGAAAGCCTTTTCACATGCAACTTCTGGGAACTCAATGGAAAGACAATTAGGATCATGTCCTAGAACAATGGAACATATGTTATCGAATGTGAATCTATTGAAAACATCTTGAAGATCCAACACGGTTCCTTGTTGTTGTGCCGCATGATCAAGTATTGGAAATAAGCTACCCTTCACCTTCTTCTGAATGGTTTTCTCAAGAAACATCTCGAAGCTTCTATGTTTGAACAAAGAATGGAACAAAGACCTGTTGTATTTCCATGTGTCTGAATCAGAAGTGAAGATTCCATCCCCGAAAGCTTGAAAAATCTCACGAAACTCAGGGCCTTTTACGTAATTGTCAAAACTCTTGCTCATGATGTAATGAACATTGATGGGGTCACTAGTGACCATGAAGTTCATTTTGGTGAACCATGGTCCCATGAAGTCTCCGGTGCCACGGCGTCGTTTCAAGATCTCAGTTAAGAAATCATGGATCCGCCACACGTTGCAGAGGAGTTGTGGCAACATGCCAAGGATGGGAAAATCTATCAAGAGTGGGGTTTTGCAACACTTTCTTCGATGAAAGAAATATAGAAAGCAGAGGAGTGTTGCAACTATTGCTGCATAGCCAAACATGGCCATCGTAAAAATTGAATAAAGAGTTAGAGCTTCTAGTTTTTTAGACGTGGTTGATTGGTTTATAATTAAATTCTCATGTGTGTATATATGTTCCTATATATAGAAATTAGAATGGCACGTACGTTTTGCCTTTTCTATATAAAAAAAGTATGAATTGTGCTCTTTCAATAATTTAATGTGAAGCTGGCCTTAAAATTAAGGTGATGCTTACTAGCTACTCGATTTAGTCCACAAATTACCTTTTGAAAATATCTATCTTTTTGTTTGCACATCTTAAGGTCTGTTTGGGAGTTATTGGGAGTGGAAGAGTTTGAGAAGCTTAAGCAATGGAGAAGGAATGAGATGGGGAAAGGAAGCTAAAAAAAAAAGTCCTCCAAGACCCTTCTTTAAGTTTTTTTTTTTTTTTCAATTCCCTCGATGGATTTTGATTTTTTTGTTAAAAAATGAATGAGAGACAGTTTTGGAAGTCTTCCTTCTTACTTCATCCCTCTCTTTCTCCATTCCCCTCCCAACTCCCAAAGAGACCCTCCCTTTAGGCTTTGTTTGGTTTGGAAGAGAAAATAGAAAGAGAGAAGATAAAAAGAGAGAGGATTGTGGAAAAAAGAGTAGATTTTAAGAGTTGCTTGGTATAAGAGAAACATGAAAGAAAATGAAAAGAAAGAAGTTGAGAGAAGTTTTAAAATAACATAAATACCCCTTATTAAAATAATATAGATTAAGTATATTTTTTTAAAATATATTATAAAAATGATTATATTTATAATAAATATTAATAAAAAAATATTTTTATTATCCCCTAATCCCTTCCCCTCCCATGCGTATGTTAATTGTTAACTGCATCCCCTTCCCCTTGTCATCTTTTATGGAACATATATATTATTATAAAAATAATTATATTTTGTTAATAAAAATTCTTTTTTATTGCCCACCCTCGTGACCCCAACACCAGCAACACGTAACACCTTCACCCTCCATTCTTATCTTTCTTCAACCTCCAGAAAACCCCATATGACATAACCCTTCCCACTTCTTATCTTTTCAACTCCAGATCCGCAACGGAGATGCAACTATGGCGAGGTACGAGGCGCATGGTTGCGGATGCTTGCCATGGTCGCAGGTCGGGAAGGAGAGGAGCTTGGTGGGTGGAAGAGGGGTAGGGATGTAAAACTGTTCATTTCTTCCCTGCATCCAACTTTTCTTCGCAGATGAGAAGAGAAAAAATATTAGTGCGACCCACGTTCTTTTTTTCTCTCTCATGACTCGTTTCTCTTTGCCACCAAACGAAGCCTTAGTGTTAATCATTTAATAAAGTGATTTTAAATATAATTGATTTTATAAAATTGGTTTGATTAGAATTGAGTTTGAACTATAGTGATTTATGTTTGGATGTTTTCATCTTAAAAACAAGTTTAATGTAAAATTTAGTGTAAAACTTTTAACCCAACGCAAAAGCTACATTTTGTTTGATGGCAAATATTAACTAGTGCTCTAAGGATATTGGTTAAGGTGTCAAGGATAAAAATTTTGTATTGAAAATTGTGTATTCAATATCTAAAAATTTAAAAGCTATTACTTTCAGTACAAAGTTTCTATTTTTTGTTTCCTTAAGCACTGTCCTTAGGGCACTGGTTACCAAGACCATTGTTTACATTTTCTGATATTTTAATGGAGAATGCTAACCAGTATCTTTAAAGTATTGATTAAGGAATATAAAAAACAAAGTTTCATTGACAATTGGTGTATTCATGATCTTGAGGAGTGATATCTTTAGTTTTTAAATGAAAACTTGGTTTTATTGGAATAATCTTTAACCAATATCTTTAGGACACTCTTCAGTAAAATCCTATTTTTAATTTGCTGGCACATTGCTATCACAATTGGGTATGTGCTCGCCCAATATTTGCTCGTGCTGTTTTTTGTTTAGTTCATATAGCTTTCTGCGCCACAGAAACTAGAGATCTTTGGCAAAACACTGAAATGGAGGTCCAGCCGTATTTAACGTGATTCCTCTAACTTGATGGCATTGGCTGGATAGACAGAGTGTACCATATTAATTGTAAGCGCATATAGTTGGGAGTTGCATCCTATAATACTTTTGTATAATTTAAATACTTACTATGACATTAGAAAATATAAATCACAAACAATATACCAAATTAAATTACATTTTGTAATATTTACCCTAAATGAATAATTATTATATATTATATATATAACACCTTTTATATAACATGACAGGTTCATTCATTAAAAAAATTCATTATAAACTAATATAAAAATTTAAAATTAGAGAATGCTAAAAACACTAGTTAAGAAATCGAAGAAAAAAAATGTATTGAAAAGTGTTGTATCCAATATTTTAAGAAGTGATAAATTTCGTGTTCAAAATCATTGTAAATTATGTTTATTTCAATCAGTTAGTTTTCCACTACCAAGTACCAACTATAAATTAATCAACTTTCAACTAGCTTCTATTAACGGTGAATTCTAGCATGAAGTAAGTGTTTTAGTGGTATACCCATATACCACTAAATGCCTTATTTTTTTTTATGAGAAATATCATTTTTACCCTTATCTTCAACATCTTCTCCCTACACTTCACCACCACCCACCACCGGCCCACCGACTGCCACCACCCCACCACCACCGCCCCCCACCACCGCACCGACTGCCACCACCCATCGCCTCCCAAATCGCTCTTCTTCCTTTCTATTCCTCAACCAAAGACAGGGGTGGCTTGTGGAAATGGTGGTGCTGGTTCGAAAGGGATGTAAAAGAGAGAGAGAGAGATGTAAAAGAGTTAAGCATTTAGGAGTGAAAAAGAAACGCATGGTTCACACCAACTTATGTGTCTAAAACAATTTGGAATGGGTGAGGTAGTGACAGGGGGAAGATGAACGAATTGCTGGTCATTTCCATCATTTTTGTTATTATTGGTTCTTTGCTTTTGGTCATAATAAAATGTTAAAAGAAAAATGCCAAACGAAGAGAGATCGACCATTTGGCAAGTCTGCAACATGGAAATATTTGATTTACAGCCACAGCCCACAGAGGAATCTAGCCAAGTTCAAAACAATCCCTCTAAAGTAGAAATTTCATTCATATACAAAGACAAATGAGATGGAAACGCCTTCCAGTGCTAGATCCACAAAGAATAACAGTTCCGCCTTCAACGGCGGCGAAAGATTTCACCTCGGAGCCGACTATGTCAAACTCAAACACAGAGCATAAAAACACAGCCACTTCACCTGGTAGGGGAGAAGAAGGAAGGGTAAACTGGTATATTTCAATTTTTTTTTGTTTTCAATTTTATTTTGGACCAATAAATCTGGACCATTTATTATTTAATTATTATATCTAACGGTTCAAAATTGTCTCTGATAAAAATATTAGTGGTATATGAATATACCACTAAAACACCTACTTCATGCTAGAATCCACCTCTATTAACTAGTTTTTACCAAACAAACTAAAAAAAAAGTTACAACGGTTCCATTTCACGGAATGCAAGTCCAATTATCAAAATAACTCGATTGACCAAATTACAAGTTTAAGGAAAATAGCTCCCAAGAATCTAACATTCAGCCATTCACCCTTAATAAATCACCAGTTCCTTAAATACCCAAAAATAATGAAAAGAAATAAAGAAAATTTAAGAATTTCCCTCACAAGCGCAAAAATGGTGTATCAACAAAGTTTCAAAATTTTCATAAAGAAGAAAACCACTTCATTTTACTTCATTTTACATCACGGGATACAAATCTGTTGACCCAAAAAATAGTGTTTTAGTGTCTCCTACCAATCAGTTATGATTTTATTTTATTAAGTGACAGATTATAATTGATGAGAGATAAAAAAATGTGACAGAAAAGTAGGTCAGATGATCTCCATCCTCTATCACGAGCTCACGGCACTCATTCACCTCGAAGGTTTTGAACCAGAACCGCTTCCTCCGGATTGCTTGACCCTCCACGTATCAATAATACAATCACAGCCCACCGCGCCCCAGTTAACTAACCTGTCGGTCATCAATCTCTACTGTATATTAATTAATTTGTTATTGCTTTTTTATTTTATTTTGATAGGTTAATTTGTTATTGCTAATCAATGGTGAAAATTGTAAGGTCCACCGCTGGACCATTGACATTATAATTAAGTAGGCTAACTCATCCGTCTAACATTCGGATTGTGGTCACCATTTTGTATATCACAATTCAATTTGGAATAAGAACCAAGAGGGTCGAATTTCGTCGCTATGGTTGCACCTAAACTGGATAGTATTTAAAGAAGGAAAGGTTGATTTTGAATAAGTTTTTGTTGTAGACTCTTTAGAGAAAAGGAGGAAATTTTTCTTTTACGGATAATTGATATATTAATTATATTATTTGTTTGAAATCTTGCCACAAGAAGTAGATATATTACATTTGATTTGATGTTATGAGTTACTAGATGTTGTACCCGTGCGATGCACGAGCATCTTTACACTACTTTATTTGGATAGTTATCTTAAAATGTTGAAAATTAAATTTAAAATTTCTTCAACTTTTGATATTAAAAATAATTGAATGGGTGTTTTGTATTTTGGACTTCTAAATATGTAGAATATGATTATATTTTTTATTTTTTAAAATATTTGGATGATTAACTGAATAACAACTTTATGTATTAGTTATTTGAAGTAGGAAATGTTGAAATAAATTTAGTTATATGAATGAAGTCATTTGTTTTTGCTTACAAACATTTGAAATATATATAAATTAAAATTTAAAGTTGCTCTTTGAAGTCCGTTAAAAAGAAAAAGAGGACCAATAAGAGTAACATATAAAGTGAAACAACCACTAAATATAATAATTTAAGAATAACTCGAATGGTGGAAGAACCAAGTTCATATTTTATATGAACTCTTGAATTAAGCTAGTTTAGTCTTGTGTAGTTTGTGACAGTCTTGGACTTGTCTACACCAATTTTTTTTTATATTAAAAATTGTCCAAAATATAACTTATAGTATTTAACTTTGATATATATGAAATATTATTGGTTTCAAATGCATTTTCTCATTAGAATGTTTTTGTCAAAACTTTGGTTTATGTGTTTAATTTGTATTATTAGTCAATCAATTTAACTTTTTAAACATAATATTATCCTCTTAAGTCATCAGTGTTACCACAGATTTTTCTTTCGGGGTCGGTGTCATTTCTGCTTTTGTCAAAACTGGGTTTTAAGTGTTTTTATTTATATTATTATTCAATCAATTTAAATTTTAAACATAATATTATACTATTAAATCGTCACCCATATTACAACTTTTTATATTTTTTTTTATAATATTTGTTTATTTTTATAAGTTTTTTTATTTTAGTTTTAAAATTTTTGCTTCTATCTCGCTATGGTTGCACAAAAGAATTTTTTTTTCTGAACATTTATATTAATTTCTCCTAAAATTTTATTTAATCGCCCTTGATCCTCTTATTTTTTTAAATCAAAATTTATTGTTATAAATTTAATGATATAAATTGCCTTACTGTTATATACATTTATTGTTATAAATTTATTGATATAAATTGCCAACTATATTGACTTATTTTTATTCTAAGTATGGGTTGAAAAATATCAAAATACTCTAAATTATCCAAGTGATTTGACATATATTCCCCATCCACTATCTTCTTTTTAATAATAAAGATATATAGAGTACCCCTTTAAAAGAAACTCTTCATACATTGGTCTTTTAAAGGCTTCACCATCCTATTTTTATAAACAAACTCTTCATATATATATATATTCTTTTAAAAATAAGTTAAGTTTGCAATTGTTGGTTTTTATTAGAATGATTCGACCAATGTATTTTAACTAGAGTAACTGACCCGTGCCAAGCACGGGGAATATACTAACTTTTTACCATTTTATCAAAATATATGTAATTGTTGATTTTATGTTTTTAGTTTAAAAACTTTTTTGATGAGGAATTATATACCACAAATTATTGATTTATGAGGTTTTTTTTTTACAATTTTTTTATGAGGTTAATTATGCAGAAATATTTCACAAAAATTTTAAGTAAAATATAAAAGATAAATCTTTATAAAAGTTTAATTATAATATTTTTTTAATCTATTTGATTTATAATCATTCTTTATTGAAAATTTATTTATTTTTATTCTTTTTCGCTCCAAGTTAACCTTTATTATAAAATATATTTATCTAATATATTTTTTTTTTCCTCTCTTCAAAATCTATTTGATTTATATCTCCTTTTTTCAAGAACCATGTTAATGTTATGGTTGTGTAATAAAAAAAAAGTGAATATTTATTCTGATTGAAAATGAAGGCTGACTATTTCTACCAACATTCGTTTTCAGTTGATTCCTTTTCCAAAAAAAAAAAAAAATCGATTTCAGTTGATTGTTTACCAGGAAGAATATGCCCAAAGTCTAAAAAGAGGAAAAGAAAATAAAGAGCGGTGAGTTAAGGGAATTATGAAAAATAGAGAAAAAAAGACATGAAGGTAAATATTTACATCCACAAAGATTCATGCCATCTCAGACCCTCGCAAGTTAACCATTTTTAGAAAATATATTTATTTATCATATTTTTTTTCTTCTCTCTTAAAAATATATTTGATTTATTTATCTTCTTTTCTCATGCAAACTAATCATAAAATGCCTTCACTACATATTAACGGAAATGACTTATAGAATTTGACTACATTTATTGGAAATGATTTATTTCCAATTTGAATCAAAGGATCAAATCAAATCAAATCAAATAGGAAAATGATTTGAAAACAATTTATCATACATACTAATGGAAATAATGGCCAAGTTAGCGATGACAAACTTTGTGGTTCGTAAAATACTTTTATCACGTTTAATATTAATAAATTTATTATCTTATTAGTTGGTTTCAATTGAGTCAAAAAAAAAAAAAGTTGTGCAATAAAAAAAAAGTGAATATTTATTTTGATTGAAAATGAAGGCTGACAATTTCCACCAACATTCGTTTTCAGTTGATTCCTTTCAAAAAAAAAAAAATCGATTTTAGTTGATTGTTTACCAGGAAGAATATGCCCAAAGTCTAAGAAGAGGAAAATAAAATAAAGAGCGGTGAGTTAAGGGGATTATGAAAAATAGAGAAAAAATACATGAAGGTAAGTATTTACATCCACAAAGATTCATGCCATCTCAGACCCTCGCAAGTTAACCATTTTTAGAAAATATATTTATTTATCATATTTTTTTCCTTCTCTCTTAAAAATATATTTGATTTATTTATCTTCTTTTCTCATGCAAACTAATCATAAAATGCCCTCAATACATATTAACGGAAATGACTTATAAAATTTGACTACATTTATTGGAAATGATTTATTTCCAATTTGAATCAAAGGATCAAATCAAATCAAATCAAATAGGAAAATGATTTGAAAACAATTTATCATACATACTAATGGAAATAATGGCCAAGTTAGTGATGACAAACTTTGTGGTTCGTAAAATACTTTTATCACGTTTAATATTAATAAATTTATTATCTTATTAGTTGGTTTCAATTGAGTCAAAAAAAAATAGTTGTGCAATAAAAAAAAAGTGAATATTTATTCTGATTGAAAATGAAGGCTGACAATTTCTACCAACATTCGTTTTCAGTTGATTCCTTTCAAAAAAAAAAAATCGATTTTAGTTGATTGTTTGCCCGGAAGAATATGCCCAAAGTCTAAGAAGAGGAAAATAAAATAAAGAGCGGTGAGTTAAGTGGATTATGAAAAATAGAGAAAAAAAAACATGAAGGTAAATATTTACATCCACAAAGATTCATGCCATCTCAGACCCTCGCAAGTTAACCATTTTTAGAAAATATATTTATTTATCATATTTTTTTCCTTCTCTCTTAAAAATATATTTGATTTATTTATCTTCTTTTCTCATGCAAACTAATCATAAAATGCCCTCACTACATATTAACAGAAATGACTTATAAAATTTGACTACATTTATTGGAAATGATTTATTTCCAATTTGAATCAAAGGATCAAATCAAATCAAATCAAATAGGAAAATGATTTGAAAACAATTTATCATACATACTAATGGAAATAATGGCCAAGTTAGTGATGACAAACTTTGGGGTTCGTAAAATACTTTTATCACGTTTAATATTAATAAATTTATTATCTTATTAGTTGGTTTCAATTGAGTCAAAAAAAAAAAAAAGTTGTGTAATAAAAAAAAAGTGAATATTTATTTTGATTGAAAATGAAGGCTGACTATTTCTACCAACATTCGCTTTCAGTTGATTCCTTTAAAAAAAAAAAAAAATCGATTTCAGTTGATTGTTTACCAGGAAGAATATGCCCAAAGTCTTAGAAGAGGAAAATAACATAAAGAGCGGTGAGTTAAGGGGATTATGAAAAATAGAGAAAAAAAGACATGAAGGTAAATATTTACATCCACAAAGATTCATGCCATCTCAGATCCTCGCAAGTTAACCATTTTTAGAAATATATTTATTTATCAGCCTTCTCTCTTAAAAATATATTTGACTTATTTCTCTTCTTTTCTCATACAAACTAATCATAAAATGCCCTCACTACATATTAACGGAAATGACTTATAAAATTTGACTACATTTATTGGAAATGATTTATTTCCAATTTGAATCAAAGGATCAAATCAAATCAAATCAAATAGGAAAATGATTTGAAAACAATTTATCATACATACTAATGGAAATAATGGCCAAGTTAGTGATGACAAACTTTGTGGTTCGTAAAATACTTTTATCACGTTTAATATTAATAAATTTATTATCTTATTAGTTGGTTTCAATTGACTCAAAAAAAAAAATAGTTGTGAAATAAAAAAAAGTGAATATTTATTCTGATTGAAAATGAAGGCTGACAATTTCTACCAACATTCGTTTTCAGTTGATTCCTTTCAAAAAAAAAAAATCGATTTTAGTTGATTGTTTACCCGGAAGAATATGCCCAAAGTCTAAGAAGAGGAAAATAAAATAAAGAGCGGTGAGTTAAGTGGATTATGAAAAATAGAGAAAAAAAAACATGAAGGTAAATATTTACATCCACAAAGATTCATGCCATCTCAGACCCTCGCAAGTTAACCATTTTTAGAAAATATATTTATTTATCATATTTTTTTCCTTCTCTCTTAAAAATATATTTGATTTATTTATCTTCTTTTCTCATGCAAACTAATCATAAAATGCCCTCCCTACATATTAACAGAAATGACTTATAAAATTTGACTACATTTATTGGAAATGATTTATTTCCAATTTGAATCAAAGGATCAAATCAAATCAAATCAAATAGGAAAATGATTTGAAAACAATTTATCATACATACTAATGGAAATAATGGCCAAGTTAGTGATGACAAACTCTGGGGTTCGTAAAATACTTTTATCACGTTTAATATTAATAAATGTATTATCTTATTAGTTGGTTTCAATTGAGTCAAAAAAAAAATAGTTGTGTAATAAAAAAAAAGTGAATATTTATTTTGATTGAAAATGAAGGCTGACTATTTCTACCAACATTCGCTTTCAGTTGATTCCTTAAAAAAACAAAAAAAATCGATTTCAGTTGATTGTTTACCAGGAAGAATATGCCCAAAGTCTTAGAAGAGGAAATTAACATAAAGAGCGGTGAGTTAAGGGGATTATGAAAAATAGAGAAAAAAGACATGAAGGTAAATATTTACATCCACAAAGATTCATGCCATCTCAGATCCTCGCAAGTTAACCATTTTTAGAAATATATTTATTTATCAGCCTTCTCTCTTAAAAATATATTTGACTTATTTCTCTTCTTTTCTCATACAAACTAATCATAAAATGCCCTCACTACATATTAACGGAAATGACTTATAAAATTTGACTACATTTATTGGAAATGATTTATTTCCAATTTGAATCAAAGGATCAAATCAAATCAAATCAAATAGGAAAATGATTTGAAAACAATTTATCATACATACTAATGGAAATAATGGCCAAGTTAGTGATGACAAACTTTGTGGTTCGTAAAATACTTTTATCACGTTTAATATTAATAAATTTATTATCTTATTAGTTGGTTTCAATTGAGTCAAAAAAAAAAAATAGTTGTGCAATAAAAAAAAAGTGAATATTTATTCTGATTGAAAATGAAGGCTGACAATTTCTACCAACATTCGTTTTCAGTTGATTCCTTTCAAAAAAAAAAAAAAATCGATTTTAGTTGACTGTTTACCCGGAAGAATATGCCCAAAGTCTAAGAAGAGGAAAATAAAATAAAGAGCGGTGAGTTAAGTGGATTATGAAAAATAGAGAAAAAAAAACATGAAGGTAAATATTTACATCCACAAAGATTCATGCCATCTCAGACCCTCGCAAGTTAACCATTTTTAGAAAATATATTTATTTATCATATTTTTTTTCCTTCTCTCTTAAAAATATATTTGATTTATTTATCTTCTTTTCTCATGCAAACTAATCATAAAATGCCCTCCCTACATATTAACAGAAATGACTTATAAAATTTGACTACATTTATTGGAAATGATTTATTTCCAATTTGAATCAAAGGATCAAATCAAATCAAATCAAATAGGAAAATGATTTGAAAACAATTTATCATACATACTAATGGAAATAATGGCCAAGTTAGTGATGACAAACTTTGGGGTTCGTAAAATACTTTTATCACGTTTAATATTAATAAATGTATTATCTTATTAGTTGGTTTCAATTGAGTCAAAAAAAAAAAATTGTTGTGTAATAAAAAAAAAGTGAATATTTATTTTGATTGAAAATGAAGGCTGACTATTTCTACCAACATTCGCTTTCAGTTGATTCCTTTAAAAAAAAAAAAATCGATTTCAGTTGATTGTTTACCAGGAAGAATATGCCCAAAGTCTTAGAAGAGGAAAATAACATAAAGAGCGGTGAGTTAAGGGGATTATGAAAAATAGAGAAAAAAAGACATGAAGGTAAATATTTACATCCACAAAGATTCATGCCATCTCAGATCCTCGCAAGTTAACCATTTTTAGAAATATATTTATTTATCAGCCTTCTCTCTTAAAAATATATTTGACTTATTTCTCTTCTTTTCTCATACAAACTAATCATAAAATGCCCTCACTACATATTAACGGAAATGACTTATAAAATTTGACTACATTTATTGGAAATGATTTATTTCCAATTTGAATCAAAGGATCAAATCAAATCAAATCAAATAGGAAAATGATTTGAAAACAATTTATCATACATACTAATGGAAATAATGGCCAAGTTAGTGATGACAAACTTTGTGGTTCGTAAAATACTTTTATCACGTTTAATATTAATAAATTTATTATCTTATTAGTTGGTTTCAATTGAGTCAAAAAAAAATAGTTGTGCAATAAAAAAAAAGTGAATATTTATTCTGATTGAAAATGAAGGCTGACAATTTCTACCAACATTCGTTTTCAGTTGATTCCTTTCAAAAAAAAAAAAATCGATTTTAGTTGATTGTTTACCCGGAAGAATATGCCCAAAGTCTAAGAAGAGGAAAATAAAATAAAGAGCGGTGAGTTAAGTGGATTATGAAAAATTGAGAAAAAAAAACATGAAGGTAAATATTTACATCCACAAAGATTCATGCCATCTCAGACCCTCGCAAGTTAACCATTTTTATAAAATATATTTATTTATCATATTTTTTTCCTTCTCTCTTAAAAATATATTTGATTTATTTATCTTCTTTTCTCATGCAAACTAATCATAAAATGCCCTCACTACATATTAACAGAAATGACTTATAAAATTTGACTACATTTATTGGAAATGATTTATTTCCAATTTGAATCAAAGGATCAAATCAAATCAAATCAAATAGGAAAATGATTTGAAAACAATTTATCATACATACTAATGGAAATAATGGCCAAGTTATTGATGACAAACTTTGGGGTTCGTAAAATACTTTTATCACGTTTAATATTAATAAATTTATTATCTTATTAGTTGGTTTCAATTGAGTCAAAAAAAAAAATAGTTGTGTAATAAAAAAAAAGTGAATATTTATTTTGATTGAAAATGAAGGCTGACTATTTCTACCAACATTCGCTTTCAGTTGATTCCTTTAAAAAAAAAAAAAATCGATTTCAGTTGATTGTTTACCAGGAAGAATATGCCCAAAGTCTTAGAAGAGGAAAATAACATAAAGAGCGGTGAGTTAAGGGGATTATGAAAAATAGAGAAAAAAAGACATGAAGGTAAATATTTTCATCCACAAAGATTCATGCCATCTCAGATCCTCGCAAGTTAACCATTTTTAGAAATATATTTATTTATCAGCCTTCTCTCTTAAAAATATATTTGACTTATTGTCGCAACCAAAAATCGCGAAGGGGACGGCGATAAAAAGAGATTTTTAAAATGAAGAGTAGAGTCGCCACCAATTTTATTTATTTAGGATAAAAATTGGAAAAAACCTTAAAAAAAAAAATGGTCTTTGGAACCCAGTTGAGTTCGGAAGTCGATTGCGCATAGGGAAGGATGAGGACTTAACCCCACTGCACCCCCAGTACACCCATTAAAAAAAAACGGTTACCCAAATTAATCGTGCAAGTATTTAATAAATTCCAAAACATTTATTTTAACTCCATATTTATTTTTTTGTTAAAAGGACCCAACTTCAATTTCTTTTATTGTTAACTTGATCCTTTTAATTTAGATGGAACCCATTTGATTTAGACCAGCTAACAATCCATATCATTAGCAGCCCATTCAACCTAACCAAGCAGCAAACAAAAGAAAGTGAATAAAAAAAAGAAAAGAAAAGAAATTGAATTTAAAAGACTTTCTGAAAAGTGTAAACAAAGCATTAGATCATTGGAGTGATTGTTACAGTGGTCATGAATAGAATGAACAAGACAGACCAAGCCCTCAACCCTTCACCTGTGCGCACGATCGGACGGAGCAGAGGCTGGCTGGAACGGTGGTCGCCGGCGGATGTCGCAGTCGAGACGGAGGCGGGAGGCGGCTGAGTTGGAAGCGGGGTGCGGCGGATCTGGGCTTGTGCTCGCGTGGGAGAAGCGTCGATGGAGGAAATCAACCCCGGACGACGGCGTCGGCGTGTGTAGGTGGTCTGGGCGAAGGAGCGGCGCGCGATGGTGGCGCGACGGCGGCGCGACGGCGGCTAGACAGTGGTCAAGGACAGAACCGTGCCTCTCCTCTCTTCTCTGGTTTTTTGTGTATTGGCACTAGGACTCTCCTCACTGTATCTTTTTCTTCTACTCAGAGCATCGTGTTGTTCATCAAATTTCTCTTTGACTTGCTGATTTTTTTTTTTCCTCCCCGTTATTGTTGTTGTGCCCTCTTTTTATAGAGTGTTAGCATCTAATTTGTCACCTGCCAAGAGAAAGAACAGACACCATTAATATCATGATTGAAACCAAAAGGGAAAGGAAAAATACTTACCTCATGATCCATTGCGTAAAATCTGGGATGCAACCTCATATTAGAGGTAAAAATGGAAAGAAATAATCTTATCCTGAACATGGGTGTATGCAGTTGATGGCTCAATCAAGATTTGATCCTTATTTTGATCTGGGATTGCTACGAATTTACTACCCATTAAGTTGCATCAAGGAAGGAAATAAGAAGGAAAAAAAAAACGTGATGGAAAGGGGCTGACGGCTAGGTTTGTGGAAATAGGGAGAAAATGTGGTGTGGGTAATGGATCCAGGTTCGGGAAAAATGGGTACTGGGCTTGGTTGGTTCTTATCCAAAGAAACAAAAAAGTGTAACATAAACTAAAAAATTAAAATTCTCTTTGTGATTTTTGTCTTTTAAATTTTTATTTTTTTATTTTTGGATTTTGGGATGAATACAAACAAAAATAAGATGGCAAGATATTTATTTTATTTGCTCCTTTTTATTTTTATTTTTATTTTTATTTTTATTTTTTTGAAAATTTTAGTGTGAATTAAAAAAAGAACCCGGTCAAAATAGGGTGTTCACAGTTGCCCCTCTTTACTTGTTCATTACTAGAATACATGAAGAATGAACGATTTTTCATGTGATAGTGGTAAGGAACTAGTAAAGAAAATGAACTCACATTTTGGCCGGGATGGGAAATAGGCTGGAGAAAATTCAGAACATTAAGCTTCAGAGCTTGGAAAATAAAAAGGCAGCGGGCCTCAGATCCCAAAAATAAAATGTAGTGAGCCTCAGGGCTAGAAAAATATTTTTTGCAGCGGGCCTCAGATCCCAAAAATAAAATGTAGTGAGCCTCAGAGCGAAAAAATAAAATGCGATGAGCCTCAGAGCTCGAAAAATTAAATTGCAGTGGGCCTCAGATCCCAAAAATAAAATGCAGTGAGCCTCAGAGCTCGAAAGGTAAAATGCGATGAGCCTCAAAGCTCGAAAAATAAAATGCGACGAGCCTCAGAGCTCGAAAAATTAAATTGCAATGGGCCTCAGATCCCAAAAATAAAATGCAGTGAGCCTCAGAGCTCGAAAAGTAAAATGCGATGAGCCTCAGAGCTCGAAAAATTGCAGTGGGTCTCAGATCCCAAAAATAAAATGCAGTGAGCCTTAGAGCTCGAAAAGTTAAATTGCAGTGGGCCTCAGATCCCAAAATTAAAATGCAGTGAGCCTCAGAGCTCGAAAAATAAAATGCGAGCCTCAGAGCTCGAAAAATTAAATTGCAATGGGCCTCAGATCCCAAAAATAAAATGCAGTGAGCCTCAGAGCTCGAAAAGTAAAATGCGATGAGCCTCAGAGCTCGAAAAATTGCAGTGGGTCTCAGATCCCAAAAATAAAATGCAGTGAGCCTTAGAGCTCGAAAAGTTAAATTGCAGTGGGCCTGAGATCCCAAAATTAAAATGCAGTGAGCCTCAGAGCTCGAAAAATAAAATGCGACGAGCCTCAGAGCTCGAAAAATTAAATTGCAATGGGCCTCAGATCCCAAAAATAAAATGCAGTGAGCCTCAGAGCTCGAAAAGTAAAATGCGATGAGCCTCAGAGCTCGAAAAATTAAATTAGCAGTGAGCCACAGAGCTCGAAGAATTAAATTGCAGTGGGCCTCAGATCCCGAAAATAAAATGCTGGTAACTTGCTTTCTCTTTTCTCTCACTCTCTCTCCCTTTTTTTTTTTTTTTTTTTATTACTTCCTTTTATTTCCTTACCTTTGTTCCAATTAAAGCTGAACCATACGCTCCCTGGAAAGACTTCGACCAATCAAACCTTTGTTTACCGACAACTCTGAGTCGGGGTCTTGTACGTTCCGGCAGAGGGACTTCTTCTTGCAAGAGGTGGATACATGTGGAGCGATTGCTTCTTCAAGACTAGGACTTGTGGAAACTTTCGTCATTGCTTTGCTTTTTCCCCCATTGTGCACTGTTATCTCCCTTATTGACTTTGAAATACTGGGCTTTCTTTGGTTCAAACCATTTATTGAAGTAACCATTAGAATTATCAAATCATACTATTAAACTTAAATTTACTTAAATTGAGACATGATTTCAATGCAAAAACATGATTTGAGCATAATAATGGAAAATGGATGAATAAAATCCTTGCCTTAATATGAGAATCTACATTGCACACAAGGAATTTGGAAAAAATGAGGGGAGATACAAAGGGGGTACATGGGAATTGTATGAAAAGGGATAATGGAATAAAAGAAAACCGCATAAAAATTTGCCCCAGTATTGGTTCCTTGATCCTCATTACTGATTCCCAACAACTATTTGACGTCAGTCCTGGTCTCAGCTTCCACATACATTCTTCCATTAACACTTCAATGATTCATCCTTGCCCCATTGTAGCCAACGACGAACAAAATTGCCCCAGTGTAGCAAGTCACAAGCAAAAATTGCCCCAGTGTGGTCAACATTTAAGTCATCGCTTAAGCTGCCCTTGCGGGTTTTCAGCCTAAGATTCAGTTTCTTTGTCCTAACTTTTGCTTAGGTTGCCCTTTCGGGTTTTCAACCTAACGAACCCCTTTTTTTTTTTTTTTTTTTTTTTTTATGCCCTAACTTTTGCTTAGGTCGCCCTTGCGGGTTTTCAACCTAACGGGCTTTTTTTTTTTTTTTTTTTTTTTTTTTTTTTTTCAGGCATAGAACTTTTTCACAGCATCAGAGTTTACAGGCCTCGGTAGTTCTCGTCCATTTTCATCTACTAGGATTAAGGCCCCGCCTGAGTATGCCTGCTTTACTATGTATGGCCCTTCATAATTGGGTGCCCATTTTCCTCGAGCATCTTCTTGATTGGGAAGTATCTTCTTTAACACCAAATCACCTGGTTGAAACTCCCTAGGACGGACTTTCTTATTAAAGGCTTTAGCCATCCTTCTCTGATATAGTTGTCCATGACAAAGGGCCACTAGTCTTTTTTCCTCAATCATGTTTAACTGATCATATCGAGCTTTTACCCATTCAGATTCTTCCAAGTCAGCTTCCATCAACACTCTTAATGAAGGGATTTCAACTTCTATGGGAGAAACAGCTTCCATCCCATAAACCAAGGAGAAAGGTGTTGCCCCAGTACTTGATCGTATATTGGTACGATACGCATGCAAAGCATATGGCAACATTTCATGCCAATCCTTGTAATTTACGACCATTTTAGCAACAATTTTCTTGATATTCTTGTTGGCCGCTTCTACCGCCCCGTTCATCTGAGGTCTATATGGGGCAGAATTATGATGCTTGATTTTGAAGGTCTCAAATAGTTTGGCTGCATTATCTGTAATGATTCTTTCTGGTATTCCATAGCGACAGATAATATCCCTTTTCAGAAACTTGGTAAACACCTTTTGAGTTATACTGGCATATGATGCTGCTTCCACCCACTTAGTGAAGTAATCTATTGCAACCAGAATGAAGCGATGTCCGTTTGAAGCCTTGGGATTGATAGGCCCAATGACGTCTGTTCCCCACATAGAAAAGGGCCAAGGGGACATCATACTGTGCAGTTGAAATGGTGGAGTTTTGATCTGATCTGCATATGTTTGGCATTTATGGCATCTTCGGACGTACTCCAAACAATCAGCTTCCATGGTTGACCAATAGTAACCATCTCGTAAGATCTTGCGTGCCATCATGTGACCATTAGCATGTGTTCCACATATCCCTTCGTGCACTTCTATCATGATAGTCCGGGCTTCACGAGCATCAACACACCTTATGAGGACCCCATCATAATTCCTCTTATACAAAACTTTACCATCTAAGTAAAAGGACATTGATAATCTCCGAATCGTCCTCTTATTCACTTCATTTGCTCCCGCTGGGTACGTTCTGCTCTGAATATATTGCTTGATGTCGTGATACCAAGGATTACCTTCGTGCTCTTCTTCCACATGTGCACAGTATGTTGGCTCATCTTGTACCTTCACTTGAATAGGCTGGACGGTGGTATGGAGGTCCAACTTGGTCATGGCGGCTAATGTGGCTAACGCATCGGCAAATTGATTCTTGTCTCGAGTTAAGTGCGAGAAAGTAATCTCATCAAACTTCGCAACTAAATGAGTCAAGTATTTCTGATACGGGATAAGCTTGGGATCTTTTGTTTGCCATTCGCCATTGACCTGATAAATAATTAGGGCTGCATCTCCAAAGACCTGTAACTGTTTTACTCCAAGATCAATCGCTGCTTGTAATCCACTAGCACATGCTTCATATTCGGCAATATTATTGGTGCATTCAAATTCAAGCTTGACGGCCACTGGGTATTGCTTGCCATCCGGAGAAATAACCACTGCTCCTATGCCAGAACCGTGCATATTAACTGCACCATCGAAATACATCTTCCACACACTTTCCTTTTCTACTTCATCTTCCTCCAATGATAGTATCTCCCCATCAGGGAACTCAGATGTAATCGGCTGTCCATCCTTGAGAGGATTTTCAGCTAAATGATCGGCAATTGCACTTCCCTTGATGGATTTCCGAGTCATATACTTAATATCGAACTCTGATAATATTACTTGCCACTTTGAAACCCTTAAGGATATGTGGGGACTTTCAAATATATACTTCAAAGGGTCCATTCGAGAGATTAACCAAGTGGTGTGATATAACATGTATTGCCTGAGTCTTTTGGAAGTCCACACCAGTGCACAACAAGTCTTCTCAATTGCCATGTATCGAGCTTCGCAATCATTAAACTTCTTGCTCAGGTAGTAAATTGCCTGTTCTTTCTTGCCAGACTCATCATGTTGTCCCAACATTGCCCCCATTGAGGTTGGTAAGATAGTGAGATACAATAGCAAGGGACGACCTCGAGTGGGCGGCACCAACACTGGTGGGCTTAATAGGTATGCCTTTATTTTGTCAAAGGCTTCTTGACATTCCTCATTCCATCTTCCCGGATTATTCTTCCTTAATAGTCTGAAAATTGGCTCACACGTGCTAGTCAAGTTAGCGATGAATCGGGCAATGTAATTTAATCTCCCTAGAAAACCCCTTACTTCTCGTTCATTTTTGGGGGTCGGCATGTCTCTGATCGCCTTTGCTTTTTCTGGCTGCACCTGTATTCCTTCTCTATTGACCACAAAACCAAGCAATTTCCCAGTTGATGCTCCAAAAACACATTTCGTGGGGTTGAGGCTCAAGTTGTACTTCCTCAATCTCTCAAATAACTTCTGCAAAACTGCTACATGGCTTTCGCCCTCCTTAGACTTAGCCACTATGTCATCCACATATACCTCTATCTCCTTGTGCATCATATCATGGAATAATGCTACCATAGCACGCTGGTAGGTAGCTCCGGCATTCTTCAACCCAAAAGGCATTACTCTGTAACAAAAAGTTCCCCAAGGGGTGATGAAAGTCGTCTTTTCTTTGTCATCGACGTCCATGAGGATTTGATTGTATCCTGAATACCCATCCATGAAGGAGAACCTGTGGTTCCTGGCTGTGCTGTCTACAAGGACGTCAATATGAGGCAATGGGAAGTCATCCTTTGGACTGGCCTTATTTAGATCTCTGTAATCCACACACATTCTTACTTTCCCATCCTTCTTCGGCACTGGTACAATATTAGCTACCCACTCTGGGTGTCTCGATACTTCCACAAATCCAGCTTCTAGCTGCTTAGTTACCTCTTCTTTGATCTTTAGTGACATCTCCGGATGCATCCTCCTCAACCTTTGTTTCTTCGCCACCATATCTGGGTACAACGGGATTTTATGTGATGCTATCTCTGGATCCAAACCTGGCATATCTTTGTAGGACCACGCAAACACATCGAGGTACTCCTTAAATAGCGCGACCATCTCTACACGCTCTGGATTATCCACTATTTTCAGCTCCTTCTTTTCTTCCTCGGTCCCCATATTAATTACTTCTATAACTTCGTCATTCGGAGTGAACTCATTTTCTGAGCACTCCATCAACTTTGTGAATTCCTCAATGGCTTCTTCTTCCTCACTAATCCCAGGATCATCTTCGTCAAGAGCCGCAAGGGTATCAGTAAATGAGGTTTCAGGGTTCCTTTTGTGAGACAAATCTTCAGCGGGGGAGAGGTTCCTGAAATAAGATGTTTGCAACAAGAGCAATATAGGCAAGGATATTATTCAAGAAATAAAATGCAATTGATATAAGATAAAGGGTAGAGAAAGGGAAACACCAAAAAAATGCTGAAAAATCATGCTAACACATTTTATTCATGTCTCAACCAAAGTAAACATTAGTTTATTCGAGATACAAAAAGATAATTACTTCATGGAAATAACATCAACAAATGGTTCAGACTGCCAATTGCCAAGGACTTCATTGTCAGTAGAGAGATAAATAACAGGGTTTCTTTCTTGCTCCTCTTCAAGTGCACTGATAGTGAAATGAGGGGAAGTCAACTTTTCTAGCCAGATCACTTCGGTTGATGCCGAGAAAGTCTCCTTCAAGTGGGGGACATAATCAACTTCTTCGCCTTCTCCATTCTTGCTTCCGAGAGCTAAGTACTTCATCTTTTCTGCTAAAGAAGGCTCATACCCCAGTCCATGTCTTCCATCTCTTGCAGCTGCTTCAATCGGTTGAGGGATCCCTTGGAGATTTGCCCCCAGGCCTCTTCCTTTATGATACCCATTCCTTTCCATAATACGCACTGCCACTTCATTTACATTCTGCAATGACAGCTCCTTCCTCTTGTTCTCTGGCTTCAGGACTTCAAAACTACGCAGGGAATCATCTTCAACTTGCTCTGCACTTTCTACATAAGGTACTGAGACAGGCTTTGACAGCATGATTTCTTCTTCACCACGGATGGTAATTACAGCCCCATTTTGAATGTACTTCAAACGCTGATGCAATGTTGACGGAACAACACCAGCTTCATGAATCCAAGGTCTTCCTAGAAGCATAGTATATGCTGGTTGAATCTCCATGACTTGAAAGAGGACTGGAAAACAACTAGGCCCTATTTCAAGGGACAAAGTTATTTCCCCAAGGATTCCTCTCGCTGTCCCATCAAAAGCTCGCACAATCATTTCCTGCGGCGTTAAATCTGCCAAGCCTATGTTCAATTGCTCTAGAGTGGACATCGGGATCACATTCAATGCCGAGCCACCGTCGATGAGCACCTTTGCAACAACAAATCCTTTGCACCTTAGGGTAATGTGTAAGGCTTTGGGATTACCTTGTGATTTCAGAGCTACCTCATCTTCCGAGAAGGTGATCATGTTGACTCGCCTTATCGGATCTACCATGTTTACTACATTCTCTGGAGTGACGTCAGGCTTGACATAAGCTTCATTTAACACCTTCAATAGTGCCTTACGATGCATCTCCGATGTCAGGACAAGCGACAGGAGGGAAATTCTTGCCGGTGTTTTCTTTAACTGCTCCATCACATCGTATTCACTTTGCTTCATAATTTTCAGAAACTCTTCTTCTTCTTCCTTCTCCTTTCCTTCATCCATGATCTCCTTATCTTTGGCATTCTTCCTTGCTTCTTCTTCCACAGGGCCATAGTATCGCCCACTCCTCGTAATACCTCCAATTCTCACAACATTGGTAACTTGGGCCTTCGAAGACTCTCCTGCTCCTCCTACTAGCTCAACCTTCTGTTCATAATTCCATGGTACAGCATGTGTATCATCATAAGCAAAAGGAGTTGGCCTTTTTACCCTTACAATCACTTTTTCTGGCGCCGGTGCATCATTCACAGGTGGTATCCGGAGCACAACCTTTTCAACCACATTGACTTCTTCAATCGCACCTCGCCTGGCTTGGATCACCCCTAAGGTGAGCAATCCTTGGACTCGGACCTTAAAGTCCCAGCAAGTTTCAATATCATGCCCTACCTGCCCATGATGATAGTCGCAACTCAAATCACCATCACACCTCACTTCATTTTCGATCGGCTTCACCGGTGCAACAATATCATATCCTGCTTTCTTGAGCCCCTCAAACAATTCTTGCATCGGTGTTCGCAATTCCAAGACCTTCTTGACTTGAGACCGCTTCACTTCCAAGTTATTCACCCTGTTTTCCGAATTATGGTTTGGGATTGGGTTATTGACAATGCTAGGCCCAGAATCTTCCTCAAAACCCAATCGTCCACAAGCAATCAACTTTCTTATCGCAGTCTTAAAGGCCTCACATTCTTCAATGGAATGCCCTAGGGCATCCATGTGATACTTGCAAGTCAAGTTAGGATTGTACCAAGCAGGAAAAGGTGGTTCCATGGGTCGTACAGGGTTTCCAGCAATTAGGTGACGGTCAAACAATTGTTTGAACAAATCTGCGTTGGAAATGGACAGTCTTGGGAAGGGTGGCAGGTTTTGAGATTGGAAGCGTCCCTGATTTTGAAAAGTTGGGCGAGGTCGAGGGTAGCTTGGACGGTTTTGTTGAGGTGCAGGTGGGTAATGAGTATATGTTGGGCGAGTGGGGTTGTATGGCTGAGGGGTAGGGATGTTATTTACTTGGTTCTGTGGCTGGGTGATTGTTGGCGAGGCCTGTTGAGGTGGGTAAAATGGTGTTTGTGTCTGGTATGGTGCTTGGTACCTTGGGTATGAAGGGACATGACGAGGTCCAAAGTTTTGTTGGTACTGCACATAATTTGCTTCGGCTTCCTTCTTCTTTGGCTGGAACCCTTTCTTGGGTGCACTACCCTCCGCATCAACTGACAACTTCCCAGCTCTGGCTAAGATTTCAATTCTTTCTCCTGCAGCAATCAAGTCGGAGAAATCCCTATAAGCTGCTCCTGCCATTGCCCCAATAAAGGGGGCTCCCAGGGTTCCCAAGAAGTATGAGCACATTTCAGACAACATCAACGGTGGTTGAACCTGTGCAGCCAAACTCCTCCATCTTTGTGCATACTGTTTGAAGGACTCATCACTCTTCTTCTGCATCGCAGTTAACTGTTCACGGGTTGGAGCTACGTCCAAATTGAATTTATATTGATCCATGAACAAATCAGCTAACTCTGTCCACCGTGAGATCTTAGAATGGTCTAACTGAAGGTACCACTCCAACGCGAGCCCGGTCAAACTTTCATGGAAAAAGCTAATGAGGAACTTGTCATCTTTAGACCAAATGGCCATTTTAGTGGCATAACTAATCAGATGGAATCGTGGGTTACCACTTCCGTCATATTTGGAAAAATCAGGAATCTTGAAATCCTTAGGAATCAAGACGTTCGTGGCAGGAAAAAGTTCTTCTATTTTGAGAGGGCCATAAGTATTTGAACCCTTGATCTCCTTTATTTGTTCCTCTACTTTCTCCATCCACTCTTCCTTCATCTTATCGTGTCTGACCTGAGCTCCCCTGGATTGTTCGGGAATGGATACACGAGGTTTTTTCCCAAGTGAGCCCTGCATAACCAGCAGCCTCATGATACACATTCTCGATGGGGCGATATCCTTCCCCGATGGGGATTATTATGGGCTCTGTGTAACTTGACATTCCCTGAGTGAGACTATTGTTAATTGGTGCCGTTACCATGGAGAGGGCCGGTTGTATGCTCATGTGTGGGCCATCTTCATTTCCAATTCTATTTGCACCAAGCCTATTAAGAGATTCCCTCATATCCTGAAGTATAGCCTCTAACCTTGCTTGAGTTTCAGAGATTTCTGTTACCCTTCCCCTCACTTCGTCTACTTCTAAACTCAAGTTCCTTCCTGTTTCCGAGTTGTCGGCAGCCATTCTGGTCCGAGATCTAGTGTTGTGAACCCGGGTTTGATTGGTGTCGCCTTTCCTGGGTCGCGCAATGGTTCTTGAATAGGTCCAAACCTGTGCAAGTACCAAGACAACGAAAGAGTTAGTGTTTACCTTATAGGGGTGAGGAGATTCGACGCGCAAGAAATGATTGGTTGATCCAATAGCAAGGTAACAATTCCCGTGTCGTGTGTACCCCATTAGCAGAGATTGTTGATATCCCATTCCACAATGGACAAAAGTGTAACATTAGCAAGGCTCTTCATTTTGCATACTAAATGTGACAGGCACTCTCACTTAAACATAGTATCCAAGGAAGTATACACTCCACAATAGATACTACCATGGCATCATCAAACTCAATACAAAAGTCCTTTGGCATTAAGACGATTTAATTTTTTTTTTTTTTTTTTTTTAAATGTGCAAAGGCATCACAACGAGGAGAAACATCCCAACTAGGTTGGCACCTTACTCCACATCTATCATTTGCAGCACATCAGCTAGTAATTAGTGACGATCAAAAAGGACTTTTATAAGGCATAATCGAATCAAAGTCTCATCTTCATTTATTGAACGGAAGGAATACAAAGTTCATATCTAGATAAAAGAAGCATAAATGGATTACATCAACAACTTTGTCTTTCTTTTCTTAAAGCCCTTAATAATCTCTCCACAATATTTCATAAATTCTCTTATTCCTGGAGGTAGCTTTACCCAAGGATCTATGCGAATATGAGCATTTGCTTCCTCAAGATGATCAATGAAATTTGAGGCATGATACTGGATGGTGCGGCATATGTATTCATATTCCTCTTGCCATTTTTCTCTCATTCTTTTCTGATCCCAAGCTACCGCAATCCATCCATCCACCCATTCGTTCTTCTCTTTCTCATGTCTTTGGGCTTCTTGTCTCCATTGCTCCTTCTCTAGCTCCAGCTTCTGAATCCTCAAACACAACCGTTCTTCTGTCTTGCTTATTTTTCCCAGTGCATCACGATATTCTTTCACCAATTTCCATCCTCGATCTGAGTGGCTTTGTACTTGAGTCAGAGTTCCGCATAAAGATTCTATCCTTTCTCTTAGTACCTCCACTACTTGATCCTGCACTTTGGCATTTGCCTCTAACTCTTCTTTTTCTTTCAAGATCTTTAGTATAAACTCCTCTTGGAATTCAATTCTTGCCTTTAACTCTGGGACTTCTTCGGACTCCTTCTCTTTCCATCTTCTTGCTTTCTTTGATTGTCTTGAAGCTTCCCAAGCATCCGCACATTCATTTTCCAACTGCTCTATCTTTTGCTCATCTTTTCACACTTACTTTGGAGGGTCATTTTTTGAATTTCAATTGCTTCCTTTTCTTGCCTCAGGGAGTCCATCTGTGCTTTGAGGATTTCAACCTGGGACTCTGCTAGAGACTCCTTTTGAAAGTTGCAGTCGCTTCTTGGCATAAATTCGGGCATACGACAATGTTTCCTCCTGGCTTCTCTCCATTTTTGGTAACGATCAGTGCAAGCTTTGAATCGTCGTCCCAACTCCTTTTTTCCTGCCATATGAATGTCTTTCCAAGCCGCTATGATTTTGGCTATTTGTTCATTGCCATTAGGGTTCCCATCAAACCAGAAACAATATCCTCCAAGTTGTTCTTCTCGTGGTATATCCTGAGTCCACTTAAGTTGTCTGATCACCAAGGCAGGTGTATATGATATGCATCCCCTCGGTCCCATCAGAGGTACATTATTAATATTTCCACAACTTAGAATGACTTCATCACCATCATACCATGGACAAACCCACTCAAATGACGTCGGGTTCATCTGGGCAAACTCCTCTTTCCATTCATAGGACGTCTGTTTCTTAATCGGAGTCTTTTTAAAGGACCTCAATGGATCATCCAAGTGATTTATATGTTTCCCGGCGCACGCATGTGTCATGATCCAAACATATAATAATTGAGTGCAACCTCGGAATTTGCCTTCACCTTTCCTTTTACAAACTTCCAAAGATAGGAATGTCTCCGCCAAGATCGCAGGTACGGGGTTTCGCTTATGCTTTTCAAACCAGATGAATACGTCCATAGCTGTTTGGTCCACCATGTCAATAGAAGACGGAAACAACACCAGTCCGTAGATAGTCATGGCTAGCACCCTATTAAAACCCTTCCAATTTCCTTGTCGTGCTAACTCTTGCAAGTGAGATTCTAAGTATGTTCTTGTCAGTGCTCGTATGGACCCACTTCCTGTCAATTTGACCTCCGCAAATGGCATTTCCAATAAAGCAGCTATCTTCCCTATCGACAGATAATGACCTCCATATGTGTAGACTTGGGTGTCTCGCCCAAGGGGTAACCTTAACATGTAAGCATACTCTTCAATGGTAGGGGTTATGTCCAAGTGGGGTAGTTCAAAACATCTTAGTGCGGAGTTCCAAAATTGGGCCAAGGAACTCAACACAGAAATCTGGACCGGAATGAGCAACAAATCTAATATCCTCCCGTATTGACTCACGAAATCTTTTCGGGCTTCTATGGGCATCCCGTGGCTTATTTCTTGCAGGCTTCCAAGCGGGCTGACGATCACTGATACTTTGAAATTCTTTCCACTGATGACCTTGCTAATGTTATCTGCATTATGGGGGCCTTCCATACCTTGCTATTGATTCACCAAAACCTTTCCTTGCGTGTCAAATCAAACCCTACAAGAGGAAATAAAGAAATTAAAAGAATATTGAGAAGATAAAAGTAAATAAATGAAATAAATAAAAAGGGTAAGTACGCCCCCTTTGTGTCCTAATAGGGTGAAACCTAACGATCAAGCTGACTAGGTTCCGTCTACTAGTGCATGGTTTTCAAGGATAGTTCTAAACCCTAGAGGAAAAGGTCCCCAGATTGCCCCTATCAAGGAGATAAGGATCTAATCCCATGAATTAATCACAAGGAGGGATAAACCCTCACAATATGATCAACCCATGAAACTAGGCACAATCTGAGCGGGAGAATTAGCGCAAGTCAAGGAAGCATAAAGCTACACAATAACATCGCTAAAGCCCCTTCTAAGTCCTAGGCGTCACTCAGGCTCGGGTATAGAGCCCATAATGTGTGTGAGGTAAGTGACCGTGAGGTGTGTGGAGGGAGCATACCAACCTGTAACACCTAAAAAAAAACCTGCAAAACAACAACACATGTATATATAAGAAACAAAAAGGTCAGAAAGAAGAAAAAAAACAGAAAAATCGTTAGTGAAACATATACAAGAAAAAAACAAAAAAAAGAATATAAAATAAATAAATAACATGAAAAAATAAAAAAAAAAAATATATAAGGAAAAGGTCAAAAAAAAATAAAAAAAAGAGGGTAAAACAAATATATTAAAATCTACTAAAAATTTGCACAACTAATTTTAATGGGCTTGACTCTCTAAAAATAGTCCCCAGTGGAGTCGCCATCTGTCGCAACCAAAAATCGCGAAGGGGACGGCGATAAAAAGAGATTTTTAAAATGAAGTGTAGAGTCGCCACCAATTTTATTTATTTAGGATAAAAATTGGAAAAAACCTTAAAAAAAAAAATGGTCTTTGGAACCCAGTTGAGTTCGGAAGTCGATTGCGCATAGGGAAGGATGAGGACTTAACCCCACTGCACCCCCAGTACACCCATTAAAAAAAAACGGTTACCCAAATTAATCGTGCAAGTATTTAATAAATTCCAAAACATTTATTTTAACTCCATATTTATTTTTTTGTTAAAAGGACCCAACTTCAATTTCTTTTATTGTTAACTTGATCCTTTTAATTTAGATGGAACCCATTTGATTTAGACCAGCTAACAATCCATATCATTAGCAGCCCATTCAACCTAACCAAGCAGCAAACAAAAGAAAGTGAATAAAAAAAAGAAAAGAAAAGAAATTGAATTTAAAAGACTTTCTGAAAAGTGTAAACAAAGCATTAGATCATTGGAGTGATTGTTACAGTGGTCATGAACAGAATGAACAAGACAGACCAAGCCCTCAACCCTTCACCTGTGCGCACGATCGGACGGAGCAGAGGCTGGCTGGAACGGTGGTCGCCGGCGGATGTCGCAGTCGAGACGGAGGCGGGAGGCGGCTGAGCTGGAAGCGGGGTGCGGCGGATCTGGGCTTGTGCTCGCGTGGGAGAAGCGTTGATGGAGGAAATCAACCCCGGACGACGGCGTCGGCGTGTGGAGGTGGTCTGGGCGAAGGAGCGGCGAGCGATGGTGGCGCGACGGCGGCGCGACGGCGGCTAGACAGTGGTCAAGGACAGAACCGTGCCTCTCCTCTCTTCTCTGGTTTTTTGTGTATTGGCACTAGGACTCTCCTCACTGTATCTTTTTCTTCTACTCAGAGCATCGTGTTGTTCATCAAATTTCTCTTTACTTGCTGATTTTTTTTTTCCCCCCCGTTATTGTTGTTGTGCCCTCTTTTTATAGAGTGTTAGCATCTAATTTGTCACCTGCCAAGAGAAAGAACAGACACCATTAATATCATGATTGAAACCAAAAGGGAAAGGAAAAATACTTACCTCATGATCCATTGCGTAAAATCTGGGATGCAACCTCATATTAGAGGTAAAAATGGAAAGAAATAATCTTATCCTGAACATGGGTGTATGCAGTTGATGGCTCAATCAAGATTTGATCCTTATTTTGATCTGGGATTGCTGCGAATTTACTACCCATTAAGTTGCATCAAGGAAGGAAATAAGAAGGAAAAAAAAACGTGATGGAAAGGGGCTGACGGCTAGGTTTGTGGAAATAGGGAGAAAATGTGGTGTGGGTAATGGATCCAGGTTCGGGAAAAATGGGTACTGGGCTTGGTTGGTTCTTATCCAAAGAAACAAAAAAGTGTAACATAAACTAAAAAATTAAAATTCTCTTTGTGATTTTTGTCTTTTAAATTTTTATTTTTTTATTTTTGGATTTTGGGATGAATACAAACAAAAATAAGATGGCAAGATATTTATTTTATTTGCTCCTCTTTATTTTTTATTTTTATTTTTATTTTTTTGAAAATTTTAGTGTGAATTAAAAAAAGAACCCGGTCAAAATAGGGTGTTCACACTTATTTCTCTTCTTTTCTCATACAAACTAATCATAAAATGCCCTCACTACATATTAACGGAAATGACTTATAAAATTTGACTACATTTATTGGAAATGATTTATTTCCATTTTGAATCAAAGGATCTAATCAAATCAAATAGGAAAATGATTTGAAAACAATTTATCATACATATTAATGGAAATAATGGCCAAGTTATTGATGACAAACTTTGTGGTTCGTAAAATACTTTTATCACGTTTAATATTAATAAATTTATTATCTTATTAGTTGGTTTCAATTGAGTCAAAAAAAAAAATAGTTGTGTGATAAAAAAAAAGTGAATATTTATTTTGATTAAAAATGAAGGCTAACTACTTCTACCAACATTCGTTTTCAGTTGATTCCTTTAAAAAAAAAAATCGATTTCAGTTGATTGTTTACCAAGAAGAATATTCCCAAAGTCTAAGAAGAGGAAAAGAAAATAAAGAGCGGTGAGTTAAGGGGATTATGAAAAATAGAGAAAAAAAGACATGAAGGTAAATATTTACATCCACAAAGATTCAAGCCATCTCAGACCCTCGCAAGTTAACCATTTTTAGAAAATACATTTATTTACCATTTTTTTTTCATTCTCTCTTAAAAATATATTTAATTTATTTCTCTTCTTTTCTCATGCAAACTAATCATAAAATGCCCTCACTACATATTAACAGAAATGACTTATAAAATTTGACTACATTTATTGGAAATGATTTATTTCCAATTTGAATCAAAGGATCAAATCAAATCAAATCAAATCAAATAGGAAAATGATTTGAAAACAATTTATCATACATACTAATGGAAATAATGGCCAAGTTAGTGATGACAAACTTTGTGGTTCGTAAAATACTTTTATCATGTTTAATATTAATAAATTTATTATCTTATTAGTTGGTTTCAATTGAGTCAAAAAAAAAAGTTGTGTAATAAAAAAAAAAGTGAATATTTATTCTGATTGAAAATGAAGGCTGACTATTTCTACCAACATTCGTTTTCAGTTGATTCCTTTCAAAAAAAAAAAATCGATTTCATTTGATTGTTTACCAAGAAGAATATGCCCAAAGTCTAAGAAGAAAAAAAGAAAATAAAGAGCGGTTAGTTAATGGGATTATGAAAATTAGAGAAAAAAGACATGAAGGTAAATATTTACATTCACAAAGATTCATGCCATCTCAGACCCTCGCAAGTTAACCATTTTTAAAAAATATATTTGATTTATTTCTTTTCTTTTCTCATGCAAACTAATCATAAAATGCCCTCACTACATATTAACGGAAATGACTTATAAAATTTGACTACATTTTATTGGAAATGATTTATTTCCAATTTGAATCAAAGGATCAAATCAAATCAAATAGGAGAATGATTTGAAAACAATTTACCATACATATTAATGGAAATAATGGCCAAGTTAGTGATGACAAACTTTGTGGTTCGTAAAATACTTTTATCACGTTTAATATTAATAAATTTATTATCTTATTAGTTGGTTTCAATTGAGTCAAAAAAAAAAATTTGTTGGTTTTAAAAATGAATTTCAAATCTCATGTTCAATGGCATGATATTAATGAGTTCAATACCAAATTCCAAACGTGACATAAATAATTTCATTTAGATGAGTGTATTAAATGTTAAATTGCTAATAGGTTGACACTTGGAATAGTAATCAATGAGGTTATTTCAATTTGTATATAGTATAGATTTGCTCATATGTTCATTTAAAGACCACTTAACACACCTCTTATACATAAGCTTAGATATACGTGAAGTTTGGAATTGGTCATGATCGTGGGTGGTCTATCATGCATCAACATTATTGAGGTAGGCACTTGGTTTAACTTCACTCCAATATATATATATATATATATATATATATATATATATATATATATGGAATTGGTCATGATCGTGGGTGGTCTATCATGCATCAACATTATTGAGGTAGGCACTTGGTTTAACTTCACTCCAAAATATATATATATATATATATATATATATATATATATATATATATATATATATATGGAATTGGTCATGATCGTGGGTGGTCTATCATGCATCAACATTATTGAGGTAGGCACTTGGTTTAACTTCACTCCAATATATATATATATATATATATAAAATTTGCATCTTTAATTTTGTTTTTTTTTGACAAAATTTGCATCTTTAAATTATTTTATTATATATTTATATATAATATAATATGGAATCTATTGACATCAGGTATAAGTCACTTATATATCAAATCTAAATCGTTGAAATTAACAATTTAATGGCTCAAAAATATTCCAATCAAATGATTTATAAAAGATTAAAAAAAATCATGCATCTTTCTTTCCCACAAACAACCCTTCTAAGGGATTTCTTCTCTGTAAGGTAGTTCAATGTCACGCTGCCGCTGACAATGTGTTCCTAACTTGCCCACAAAAGAAGTTCGAGTTTGTAAAGAGAACCAACAAAAATGGCAGAATCATTGTCGTCCCCCAGCAACAATATGCTCACAACGAAGTCTTACGCGAAGGTTTTTGTACAATCAAACTTAATCAGAGCAAGCATAATAATAGCCATTATTTTTGTTCACACTAAATTATTTTCATCTTTATGTAAAGAATATAAAAAATTATATATTTTATAATTCAAAGAAAACATGGCTATGATCTAGCAATTTTTTTATTCCTTCATTGAAACAATATGAATATTCTTCTTTTGAGTCAAGAGATAGCAAAAATAATTAGTCCGGCAAGGAAGGTTGATTATGTCTCATGTTGTGTGTTCATCAAGCCATGAAATAATGTCACCAAAAAGAATTATCCGTCCATCGGGATCGCACTCGAGAAGAGAATTGCAAGCATCCTTGTAAATTGGGGGTTGTTGGCGAAGAATAACATTTAATTCCAAAGCAAGACTAAAAAAAAAAATAGGGGATTCTACGATCCAAAGGCTGTAAAAGAGGATCCCAGTCCAAAGCATGAATGTTTTACAAGCATGTAGAATGATCTGCTAAGAAGATTAGTCAATTTCGCACAAGCCTTATTGAGAAAGACGAATAAGGATGAGGAAACCTTGTTGTCAATCCTTCAAAATGAAGCTTTCTTTCTTGTTTCTCCACTCTGATGATTCAGTAGGGTTGCTTTCAGTTGCAACATTGACAGTATAAATTGAGGGCTGTTGTAGCTCCAACGAGTTCCTTGTCTTCCTTTGAGATCCCTAACAGAGAAAAGAGGCTGGTGTGGGAAAGAAATGGGAAGTTCCGGTTGGTCTTTGTAACTTTGGTTGTGTTTCAGCTATTGGTTTTAAGGTTCTCTACTGGTTTTAGTAACTTATTTGATTATAATTAGCTCAGTTTTTTTTAAATGAGGTTGGGTGGTTGTGGTGGGCTTTGTCAAGCCTAGGGGTTTGTTCTTTGCTTTGGGTTGGGGTTAAGTTAGATTTTCAATCTAGAGGGTAGGTCTTCGTCTTGGGTTAAGTTAGATTTTCAACCTAGAGGCTAGGTCTTTGTCTTTAAGTTGAATGTTTACCTTATTACCTTTTGTCCCTTCGGTTGCTCTATCATGTATAAGGGTTCGAGTACTCCTTTTACTCAAATTAATATACTTTTGCCTATAAAAAAATGGGAAGAAAGAAATGCATGTGACTTTTTTTTTAATCTTTCTAATTTTTATTATAATATTTTGAGTCGTTAGATTAATTAATTTCAACAATTCAAATTTGATGTAAGTCATGACTTACACCTGGTATCAGCGGATCTCAATCTTCATATCCCTATGTGTGTGTGTGTGTGTGTGTGTATATATACATAACTTTTTTAAGGCTAAAATGCATGTAATTTCTCCCAATCATGACTCGTAGGGGAAGAATTTTTGTGCTTTGCAATTTACCAAGTTATAGGGGAGTCATATTTCGTATGTTAATTTTTTTTTATCAACAAACAAAAATGTATTAGTGAGAATAGAAGGGAGGGGGGGGGGGGGGGGGGGGGGGGGGGGGGTTACTCTAACCCTTACATCAAAGCAAATATATCAACTCTTTTTAGTTCTCTAATACTCTTCTTTTCTTTCTACTAACAAAATTCATACAACCCTTCAGCTGCCTTACACAATAATCATGATATAATCCTAATTAGATCTAAGACATAGTCAAAATTGGATTTAACTCCTTTGAAAATACCATATGTTAGTGTAAAGAGCTATATTGTGAATTTCAAATGGCTGATAGTTGGAATGAAAATTGACATGTCATGCACAATTTGAAATGTCACATGGGTCATTTATGAAATTTGGCATTAAATAATCAAAGAGTTTGGTATATGTTGCCATGTTGGGTTTAGAGAGCTTCCACCTTAGCCCTTGTTTGGTTGAGAAAAGAAAATAAGAGGAAAGAAATGAGAATGAAAGAAAAAGAGTAAAAATTGAGATGATTATCTAGTTGTTTGGTAGGAGAGAAAAATGAAAGGGTAGAAAATGAGATGAAAGAAAAAACATATTTGTGAAATGACATAAATACCCTCATATAATAATTTTAAAAAATTGTCTTTTCATGTGCATATTTCTTTTCATTTTATGCAATGATCTCTCTCTCTCTCTCTCTCTCTCTCAATATGTGTGTGAGAGATACAACTTTGTATTATTATACTATTACATTAATACATTAATAAATTAACATTTAGGCAGAATAGGCAGATTGGTCCTATACGTTTTTTTATTTTTACACAACGGTCCTATAAGTTTTTTCTTTTCAAATTGGTTTTACACGTTATGTTCTGTTTCCACATTAGACATTTCCATCAATTTCGACCTAACGTCGTCAGATCAAAAGCCACATGTCAAATTAATGTGATAGCCACGTTAGGTCAAAAACTGACGGCGTTAGTTCGAAATTGACGGAAAGGACCAACGTGGAAGTGGAACGTAACGTGTACAACCAATTTGAAAAATAAAAAAACATATGGGACCGATGTGAAAAATAAATAAATATAAGACCAATTTACCTATTTTGCCTAGTATTTAATACTATATAATTCCAAACTTCAATTAAGTTCATCATAAAAAAGAAATATAGGAGCTCATCATGTAAAGAAAAGTATAGGAACTCATTCAAATTTATAGGTTGGCTCGGCCCATTATGGACTAGCTCATATTGGATTTGGATTTCTCAAACTCTAAATCATATTTGATATCGGATTGATCAGACTATCTCGTTGAGCTTTACTCATTTTAACACATTTAATCTTTGTCGTATAATGAGACATTCCCCGCTAAAAATTAAATTATAAAATGGCAACTAATTGATGACAACGGCTTAAAACGAGTAAATATCAAAATTGGTCCTTGAAATTGTGTATCAACTTGGTCCTTGAAATTTTCAAAATTCCAAAAGCGTCCCAGAATGATAAGTTAGTATCAAATTGGTCCTTCATTTTACTCACTTAATATCAATTAAGTCCCTGAAACTACAAACTTAAAATCAACTTAGTCCCTTAATCCATTCGATTTTCAACGGAGGGACTAAATTGATTACAGTTTTACAATTTCAGGGACTAATTTGGAATTTCGATAATTTTAGGGACTAAGTTGATACTACTTCACAATTTCAGGGACCAAATTGGGTGTTTACTCGACTTTAAAACAATCCAATGATCCATGGATGTTAAAGAAATAAATGATTTTATAAACTATTATTAAGGGGATCTTATTCTTCTTCAACTTTTTTTTTTAATCATTAACATTAATATTATATGTATAAATGATAAAATTGTAAATACTTTTTTCTTTCCTTCCTTCTTATAGGATGGAAATGAAAGCAACCGACTAAGCCGAAAAACAAAGCTTCTACTATTCCAATAACATGTATGATATTGAGCGTCTCCCCAAATACTAACCCCAAAAATCCCTTAAATGGTCCAATTCATTAAATTAATTTGTTCATTTTTTATGCATTTCCACATACCCAATTACCCATTATCAGAAATGTTTTTGGAATGTTGAACATTACAAATTCGCCACTGCTATTGCATTTCCACTGCTGATAGTCAATTGCGCGGAAGGATTCGGATTTGGTGCAGTGGGTAAAATCCCGCAATTACGCATTTGACAAAATCCACACCCTTAAACAAATCCAATGCACCAGATAAGTTATTCCATTTTGTACCCAAAACGAGGCGTCGTTTCTGGGAAAATAGAGCAAGTATCACGAACTTCCCTTTATTCTCAAAAGTTGGCGCCATATGAAAGGTGTCGAGGACGTGAAGAGTTTTTTCCCACTCTAGAAGTTAACAAGTTTATGATATTACACTAATATGGTTAGAGAAAGAATGGCGCCATTACTAGCATTCCAAGATCATTGTGGTACCCTTATATCTGGATTCTAAAGTTCATTTTCTTCAACCAATATCAGCATCTATTGTATCTTCATATCAACATCTATTGGGTTCTGAAGTTCATTTTCTTGAACCAACATCAGTGCACGTTGGTTTACTCCTGTGAGTGATATATCAATAAGTTAATTGTAATTTTTTTTCGGTAACTCCCCTTCCAATTTTTTAAATCTTGACCATGCTTATAGGTTTTATGTATGATCTGTTTGTAACTTTAATTTATTTTGAAGCTGACTATTTTGGACCAAAGATGACAAGCATTACGATACCGAGTGTCGGCATGGAATTTGATAGTAAAGATGAAGCCTGGAAATTTTGGGTTGAATATGGTTAAAAAAAACTGGTTTTGGAGTTAGCAAGAAGTATTCAAACAAAAGAAAGAAAGATGACTTCATTACATCATTTAGATTTGTTTGTTGCAAGGAAGGTAATCGAATGAAAGATAAAAGATCCCTTTTGGTTAAGAAGCGCAGAGCTGAGACAAGAACAGACTGCGAAGCAAGAATTTCACTCAGTGCAAGGAATGGAAAGTTTGTAATTCAAGAGTTTGTGGAGGCCCATAACCATCCTTTGCAACTTCCAGAAACAACGCACATGTTAGTATCACATCGTAAAATATCTGAAGTTCAAGCATACGAGATTGAAATGGCAGAGGACTCTGGATTGATGCAAAAGGCTTCATTTCAGCTTATGAGCACACATGCAGGAGGTAGCACTAATCTCGGATACACACGGTTGGATATTAAGAACTATCTTCAAGCAAGAAGACAACGTACGTAGCATGGTGTATGGGGAAGTTGCTAGTCTTATGCAGTATTTTCAACACCAGTTTGTTGGAGAATCCATCATTTTACCATGCATATCAAATGGATTGCGATGAACAAATCACAAATATATTTTGGGCTGATGCAAAAATGATCTTGGACTATGGATATTTTGGTGATGTGGTTTCTTTGGACACAACATATTGCACCAATCGCGCTAATCGACCGCTTGCATTGTTTTCAGGCTTCAACCATTACAGGGGTATAGTCATTTTTGTGGCTGTACTATTGTATGATGAAACCACTGAATCATTCAAATGGTTATTTGAAACATTCCTTGAGGCACATGGAAACAAAAAGCCTCAAACTTTGTTCACTGACCAAGACCAAGCAATGGCCAAATCACTCGCTGAGGTGATGCCAGAGACTCGACATGGTCTATGTACATGGCACTTGATGCAAAATGGGATCAAGCACCTTGGTCACTTGATGAAAAGAGGTAATCATTTCTTAACTGGCTTTAAGAAGTGCATGTATGATTACGACCAAAAAGTGAAGTTTGAGGAATCTTGGAGTAAGTTGGTTACAGAATTTAATGTTAGTGATAACAATTGGGTGAAATCAATGTATGCTATCAAGCAAAAATGGGCGGCATGTCACATGAAGGAAGCATTCACCCTTGGAATGCGAAGCACTCAACTAAGCGAGAGTTTAAATTCAGATTTTAAGGCTTGCATGAGACCGGATGTCAGTGTCATTCAGTTCTTCAAGCACTTTGAGAGAGTCGTTGAGGAGAAACGCTATAATGAGTTAGTATGTGAATATGAGTCTCGGCATAAACTACCAAAGTTGAGATATGAGCATTCGCCAATTCTAATGCAACTCGCACAGGTATACACACCTACAATTTTTGGTCTATTCCATGATGAGTTTGCCTTATTTTTAGCTGCTTGCATACGAGAAAGAAATGTATCTCAACTTCCATTTGAATATGTTATCACCATGGTCAGTGAGGAAGGAGAGTGGAGAGTATTATTTGATCCTGTACAATCCTCCATATCATGCAATTGTAGAAAGTGAGACTTTCGAAATACTTTGTTGTCATGCATTAAAGGTCTTTGAGGCAAATGATGTTAAAATTGTCCTCGAACAATACATCCTAAATAGGTGGACAAGAGATGCGCGCAATGGTATTATACTTGATGTTAAGAGAAACGAGGTTGTGGAAGATCCTAAACTATCTAGTACACGGCGATATAGGCAACTTTGCTCCACTATGATTAAATTAGCAGCTGATGTGTCAACATTTGAAAAATTGCACCAACTTGTAGAAAAAGGAATACATGACTTGTGTAAGCAGGTAATGGAGGTTCGGCTACAAGAAAAGGAGATGCTCAATGATGAAGGTGATATCCCAACACTAACAACAGATTATGAGACGCAAGCAAAGGGGTTTAAGAAACGACCTGGGTCAAAAAGACATAAACGAATAAAGAGTTGTGTTGAGCTTCAGTCTAAGAAAAAAAGAAGAGCTCCAACTGTAAGTCAAAGATCTGGGTATATAAATTATTTGATTGCAGCCACTTTTTTTTTTTTTTTACTTTGCTTGTAATTATTATGTGCTAATTTTTCATGTTCATTGAAGGATATTGAATCTCTAAGTCAAATGGACTCTGGAACATCTAGTTTAGCACATCCAGCATATGAGTTCTCTCAAAACAGTGGGAATCAATTTAGTTTCACTAGATTATTAATGGTAAGATATTATGTCTTTAGTTTCTTTAGTTGCAGCTTGTAATGATATTGTATCTTTTGCTTTAATAATGCAAGAGTCAATAAATGGTGAATGAAAATCAGTCAACAATGCATATCTACCAAACAGGAATGGCTTTTTTGAGTTGTTTGAAGAATTGAGAGTTGTAATTATTTAGTGCACTTCTTTTGCTATTGACAGTTCCTGCTGATTTACAGTTTAAAGAATTGGAAGCTGTAGTTACTTTGTGCATTTGTTTTGTAATTAGAAGAAGCTGTTATTTTGTGCATCTCTTATGTACTTAGAAGTAGCTGTAATGAAACAAGGAAGCTCAATTCATTATGACCAGAAAGAGTTTCAAACTTACAACATATCAATACATAGCTTGTCATGAAAAGGAAAATGTTTCCTATAAGAATACATAATTCACAAATTGTCTGTGAGAATTGCACCTAATACTACTTTACAACTTTTCTGTCAACTGTTAAGACTACAAGTCCCCAAAAATCTAAACAGATTAAGCTAGCTTGAAATTCTGCAGAGGGTCCTCATGCCATAGCTTCAAATTCTGCAGAGTGATCCTGTCCAATGTTCAAATTCTGCATTTCTTGAAGCACTTGTTCTTTGTTGTCTGCTGCAATAGAGGAAATCTTTTTAGAAAAAACACCTTTAACCAACCAATCTAATGAACCATGAAAATTCAATCCCAAATATAATGCTGCATAAAAAAGAATGGCAAGAAGCAAAGGGAAATGTTACCAAAAGAGAATCAGCCACTGTCAAACTAGTGTACTAATTTCACTAGTGCAATTAACTTGTTACAAATTCTGAACATGTAATTGCCACAACTAAATCCACAACCAGTAGCATTTGCAGCTTCAAACTCACTTGAACTAGCTTGAAAGATTTACATATCAAACTAGTTTGACCTGTCATAGCTTGAAAGATTTACATATCAAACTAGTTTAACCATTTGAATGATTCAGTGGTTTCATCATACAATAGTGCAGCCACAAAAATGACTATACCCCTGTAATGGTTGAAGCCTGAAAACAATGCAAGCGGTCGATTAGCGCGATTGGTGCAATATGTTGTGTCCAAAGAAACCACATCACCAAAATATCCATAGTCCAAGATCATTTTTGCATCAGCCCAAAATATATTTGTGATTTGTTCATCGCAATCCATTTGATATGCATGGTAAAATGATGGATTCTCCAACAACTGGTGTTGAAAATACTGCATAAGACTACCAACTTCCCCATACACCATGCTACGTTGTCTTCTTTCTTGAAGATAGTTCTTAACATCCAACCGTGTGTATCCGAGATTAGTTCTACCTCCTGCATGTGTGCTCATAAGCTGAAATGAAGCCTTTTGCATCAATCCAGAGTCCTCTGCCATTTCAATCTCGTATGCTTGAACTTCAGATATTTTACGATGTGATGCTAACATGTGTGTTGTTTCTGGAAGTTGCAAAGGATGGTTATGGGCCTCCACAAACTCTTGAATTACAAACTTTCCATTCCTTGCACTGAGTGAAATTCTTGCTTCGCAGTCTGTTCTTATCTCAGCTCTGGGCTTCTTAACCAAAAGGGATCTTTTATCTTTCATTCGATTACCTTCCTTGCAACAAACAAATCTAAATGATGTAATGAAGTCATCTTTCTTTCTTTTGTTTGAATACTTCTTTCTAACTCCAAAACCAGTTTTTTTTTTACCATATTCAACCCAAAATTGCCAGGCTTCATCTTTACTATCAAATTCCATGCCGACACTCGGTATCGTAATGCTTGTCATCTTTGGCCCAAATCAGTCAGCTTCAAAAATAAATTAAAGTTACAAACAGAGCATACATAAAACCTATAAGCATGGTCAAGATTTAAAAAATTGGAAGGGGAGTTACCAAAAAAAATTACAATTAACTTATTGATATATCACTCACAGGAGTAAACCAATGTGCACTGATGTTGGTTCAAGAAAATGAACTTCAGAACCCAATAGATGTTGATATGAAGATACAATAGATGCTGATATTGGTTGAAGAAAATGAACTTCAAAATCCAGATATAAGGGTACCACAATGATCTTGGAATGCTAGTAATGGCGCCATTCTTTCTCTGACCATATTAGTGTAATATCATAAACTTGTTAACTTCTAGAGTGGGAAAAAACTCTTCACGTCCTCGACACCTTTCATATGGCGCCAACTTTTGAGAATAAAGGGAAGTTCGTGATACTTGCTCTATTTTCCCGGAAACGATGCCTCGTTTTGGGTACAAAATGGAATAACTTATCTGGTGCGTTGGATTTGTTTAAGGGTGTGGATTTTGTCAAATGCTTAATTGCAGGATTTTACCCACTGCACCAAATCCGAATCCTTCTGAGTTCAGTCGTTCGTTGCCTTCCTTACACAAACCTTTCATACTCTTATTATTTTTGTTTTCCCTTTCATACTTCAATTTATGTTCATTTTCTTACTAATATAATGTCTTGCAAGTTTCTGTGTCCTCTTTTGTCATAATTCATATTGTTGATTGATTCTTAGTTTTTTTTTTTTTTTTTTACAGAAAAGAATCATATTCTTTATTAATTGAAGAGACTTAAGTCCATCAAAGTGCAATTTGCAAATACAAGGATGAGTGTCCCCATTGCATACAAAGAAATTAATATCTTTGTATTTGGATTAACATGGTGACCATTAGGAAGAATGTCAGCATTAATTGCTTGTTTGCGCTCTAAGGGTATGGGAGGATAAAGCCTAAGAGCTTCACGTAGAGCACCATGCAAATAAACTAGCCTTTTCACCTTTTCCATGCCTAAAACCTCAACTTTCTCCTCATTAACCCCAAAGTTTTTTTTAATCTCTTCAAGAATCGTTGCTTCCACTATTGGGTGTGTAGCAACAAGCCAAAAGAACTAAGTAAGAGCTGAAGTGATGGTATCCCTTCCTGCTACAAAAAGATTGAATATTGCATCTCAGTTTCAGTTTTCTGTTAGCATATCTTTTGATAAGTTAGTTAATCACTTTTCCTTTTGTAACTATTAGTTAGTTAGTTTCTGGTTTAGTTAGTTTTCTCTTACTTTCTTTATTCACAGGCCCTTATACTTGGCTATATAAGGAGCTCATCACTTTGTTTTTCAATCTAGTCATTCAATAACAAAATTGATGCAATTCAGTTTACAATCTAGTTTACTCTGATAATATGGTATCAGTCAACTAGCTTCCGCATTCTTCCACATCTTTTCTTTCCTACTACCGATCCCTCCCAAGTCCCTACCAGCCCCTATTATCTTCATCTTGTAGAAAATCTAGGAGCTATTCTGGTGTCACCACCCCTTAATGGTGACAATTTTCATTCATGGGTCTGTGTTATGAAGAGGGCCTTGCTTTCAAAGAACAAACACAAGTTTTTTGATGGCACCATTCTTGCTCCCCTTCCAACAAATCCTCTTTTTGATGCTTGGGAGAGATGTAACAACATAGTTCTTTATTGGCTCAACCGATGCCTAACCCCACATATTGCACAAAGCACAGTTTATATTGATAATGCACGACTTCTTTGGCTTGATCTCCATGTAAGGTTCTCTAAAGGTAATCATTTTCGTCTTTTTGACATTCTTCAAGATTTACATTCCTAAATCATAAGACGGAGGGCGACTCCCTTCCCGAGTTAGTCGACGTCGAGGTTGTTCTCGGCGCCTTCGGTCTCATTCTTTCCAGGGCTGCTTGATCTCATTCATCTGCAACTGGTTTTCAATTTTCCAACCCTGAAGATCACGCTCCCAATTCTCACATCTGGACCTCATTGCGTTGTGTGTAATTCCCATCCAAGCTCCCGGGACCGAGAGCTTTGATACCATTGTTAGGAACCCAGAAAAATAATAAGAAAAATGAATGGGAATAAACTGTATTATGGTAATATCAGATATGTATCAAGATGATATCAGAACTGAGTAGAGGAATTACAAGGAGAAATGCAAGAAAAGAAAAGGAAATGATAATCTGGGCAAAGTCGAGAGTGCCCAATTCTCTCCCAAGTCCAGTCCCAATTCTAGCCTACTTCACTATGCTCTCCCCTCCCATACAAATACTCCCACAACAACAGAATTCACACTCACACACCATCCCTCATTGCTATTGCCAACTAAGCAGTAGTTAGTTATACAATTTCTCTCTCTTGGGGTGTGATCAGGTGCATCATCCTCACCTACACTTTAGTAATAGTGGGCTTAGTAATATTGGGCCTTGGGTCTAGGTCCCTATCATGGAGACATCTTGACTTTTGGACGTGTCTTTTAAGGAAGATGATTCCATGTGAGGCAAAGATTCTTGATCGTCTAAGAGATGTGTTGAAGCATGCATCATGGCATCAGTGAGTACCAGGGTCATCTCTTCGACATTCTTACCTTCTTGCACTTTTGAATGTTTGGTACTCCGGATCATTTGATCCTTTTCTTCAAATGACAACTCTCTTTCGCTAATCACTTTCTCGCTCATCACTTCAGATCTTTTCCCCCCTTTCTTTAATAGTGTCTAATATTTAAGTCGACTAAAAGGATGTTTTAGGGGTGTGGGGCTTGATTCTCCAGTCACGTGTCTTTCTTTCCCACAAACAACCCTTTTAAGGGATTTTTTTCCTATATAAGTGCCACATCGTCGCCAACAATGTGTTCCTAACTTGCACACGAAAGAAGTCCGAGTTTGTAAAGAGAACCAGCAAAAATGGCGGAATCATCGTGTCCCCCAGCAACAATATGCTCACAGTGAAGTCTTACGCAGAGGTTCTTGTACAATCAAACTTAATCAATGCAAGCATAATAATAGCCATTATTTTGTTTCACACTAAATTCATTTCATCTTTATGCAAACAATATAAAACAATTATATAATTTATTCACAGAAAACATGGCTATGATCAAGTAATTTTTTATTCCTTCGTTGAAACAATATGAATATTCTTCTTTTGAATCAAGACTCAAGAGATAGCAAAAATAATTATAGTACTGCAAGGAAGATTGATTATGTTTCAAGTTGTGCTCATCAAGCCATGAAATGATGTCACCAAAAAGAATTATCAGTCCATCGGGGTCGCACTTGAGAAGAGAATGGCAAGCATTCTTGTAATTGGGGGGTTGTTGGCGCAGAAGAATATCATTTAAGTCCAAACAGTGACTATAACAAAATAGGGGATTCTATGATCCAAAGGTTGTAAAAGAGGATTCTAGCTAGTACAAAGCATGAATGTTTTAGAAGCCTATAGAATGATCTACTAAGAAGATTGATCAATTTCGTATAAGCCTTACTGAGAAAGACGAATAAGAATGAGGAAACATTTTTGTCAATCCTTCAATATGAAGCTTTCTTTCTTTTGTCTCCATTCTAATGATTTAGTAAGGTTGCTTTTAGAGTTTCAGTTGCAACATTGACAGTATAAATTGAGGGTTGTTGCAGCTCCAATAGTTCCTTGTCTTCCTTTGAGATCCCAAACAAAGAAAAGAGGCTGGTGTGGAAAAGAAATGGGAAGAAAGAGACACACGTGACTTTTTTTTTTTTAATCTTTCTAATTTTTTTTATTAGAATATTTTGAGTCGTTAGATTAATTAATTTAAACGATTCAGATTTGGTGTAAGTCATGACTTATATTTGGTGTCAACGAATCTCAAACTTCATATCCCTGTATGTGTAGATGTGTGTGTGTGTGTGTCTATATATATATATATATATAATAGAGATGAAGAGAATCGAAACTGAATTGTAATTATTAATTCTCAAATGATTACAGAGTGTATCAATTTTTATACTGATCACAGAGTCAGCTATAAGTGTGACTGACTTAGACTAACATTGGGCCTAAACCACTTAGACTAACATGGGCCTAAGCCCAACACAAAGGAAACCTTACACTAACAGTAGGAGTACATGAAAATTTTCATGGCAAACAAATCCAAGTTTAAACTGACTGGAGTTTAAAATAGTTAAGAAATTCTAATTGTTCAAGGTTGAAAAATGCGCATTTCACATATATCGGTATAACTACCTCCTTTAAAATATAAAAGACAGTAGCCAACAATAATAACCTTTCTTATATAGATCTCTTAGAAGTAAGCCTGTAACCAATTTGACATCAACAGGACTCTTGCATCATTGATTTGTATCAAGTGTAATGCAACGATTGGGTAACTGCAAATGTTAAATATGGTTTGTCTATTATTTCTGTGGATTGGATGAATCACTAACCTTCCATCCAGAGCAACTGCCATCTGATTTTCCAAGTACCTTCCATTACACAATTGAAACTCAAGCCTCTCTTCATTGGGAGAAAGAAAAAAGAGACCACCAGCTTGCCCACGAGAAATAATAGATATCTTCGCTTCAAGGTCATATTCAAGCATCATGTTATTTCATAATCCTCTTTAACAAAATGCCTAAAACTCCACTAATTATTCTATAGTCTTGGTCCTTTATTTCGCGGAGGATTATATTATTTTGCTACCTATATAGAACATTGATTAATTCTAGAATATAAAAGCATATTGGGTCCCCACCAATGACAATATATAAGTACATTAGCAGGAAATTTATTCATCATCAAAATAGGACTTGAACTACAACATATATTACCTATTAGCAGCAGGAAATGACAAGTAAAGTGAAACTCGATGGACCAATATAAAATGAAGAAACTTGAAGACTGAAATACATCAGAGATAAGATATTCACAAGAGACATATGAGAGACAAGATATACAAGAGATACTTATATTCAAGAGTAAAGTATTTTACTGAGAATACATACGCTTAAAGCTCTCACACTCCGATCAATCTTCTCTCCAAATTACAAATCACTTAGAGAATACCTCATTCTGCAATCTACCTGATCCTAAATCCTGATTCACTCTTTGAAGTGTTAGTCTGGTTGAATTGCTTTTGTGTAATACTGAAGCGCCAGCTTCAAACAACTCTTACTCAGAATACATACGCTGAAAGCTCTCACACTCTGATCAATCTTCTCTCCAAATTACAAATCACTTAGAGAAGACCTCATTCTACAATATCTACCTGATCACAAATCATGATTCACTCTTTGAATTGTTAGTCTGGTTGAATTGCTTTTGTCTAATACTAAAGTTGTGCTTCAAACAACTCTTAAAGTCCTTGAGCCTGAAGAGGTTTGTTGAAAAAAAATACTTGTTGTTGAGCCTGAAGAGGCTAGGTGTGCAAATAATACTTGTGGTTGAGGTTGGAGAGGTTAGGTGTACAAATAATACTAGTCTGTAATCTTGATCAGTTATAGTGATAAAACTTGGTGAAGCCAAGGACTGAACGTAGCCCAAAGTTTGTGGGTGAACTCTGATTTGAGAAAACACTATTTTACCCCCCCTTCTAATGTTGTTTTGTGCCATTTCAATAAGAACTAAGTTAGGAATTTTAAATCAATCATGCATCGAATAAATATATATGTCATTATACCTTGTTATTTCTGACATGTGTATTGAATATGAAGGCAGAAAGCTCATAATCGATTAGTATAATCGATTATGTAAAAAGTAGGAAAAAGACCAAAATCCAGCAAGCTCATAATCGATTGGTATAATCGATTATGGCAAAATGAAGAAAAGAAAGCACACTGACAGAGGACAGCTAATCGATTAGCATAATTGATTACTCATAAAAGTCTTTCCAAAAACCAAAAATAACAGGCTCAGTAATCGATCATACATTCATATGTTCATCATGAATAATCAATTTGGTAACTAATTATGGAGAAACCCAGAAAATAATCGATTGGATAATCGATTATATGGATTTCAAAAGTTAGGCACCAAAAGTGTAGAAATGAACCAACCTATCAGGAAGTGCCACGTCATCAAAATAATAGATTATTCCGGTAAGATAATCGATTATTGCTCGCATTAATAGGTAAATCGGAAACCCTAGTGCCTCATAATCGCATTTTAGTTGTTGTTGCACCTCTCTTTCTACTATTTTCTATGGTTTCTTGCTCCAAACCTCCTCCCCATTACTTCTCTTCATCCCATCTCATCACCATGCCTCCCAAATGCTAACACACTGCTGTGGTGAATCCTGGACCTCTCTCCCAAGAATAAATCAATAGGTTCTTCACCAATGGGATCCAATTTGCTGAATTTATGAGTGGTTATTTGGAGAAAGAAATTCAGAAACCCCTCTTGCTAGATATGGAGTACTTGAGGAATGGAAACTTCAAGTTTCTTGAATATCTGGACCATTCTGATCTAACTAAGTTTTTATCTATGGCTGAGGATATCTATCCGGAGCTTGTTCGGGTATTTCACTGCAACATGAGCCTGGTAGATGGAGTTCTCATTTCTGAGGTATGTCACAAACCCATCCATTTTACTGCTGTGGCATTTGGTAGGGTTGTTGGCATGCCCTCTGATGGCAGCACTATCTCTGCTGAGGGTCCTACTGAACCCTTGGCAAATGAGTTTGCTAGGTTAGAAGCCACTAAGGCTCTCTTGAGAGACCCTAGTGATACCACTGATAAAGAGATTACCACGGGTCATATGAAAGTTCAGAGTAGACTATTGCATTATGCGATTGCTAGATTGCTTTTTCCTAGGCATCACAACTTTTCTCGGTTATTACGCATGGATGTTGTACTGCTCTGGTTGTTGGAGAATAAGAATCAGGTTGATTCTGTCGGTTTAGTCGTGCAGCACATGTATTACAACCAGAAGAGTGCCATGCTGCCTTATGGTCACTTGGTGACCCGCATTCTCAGGCATGTTAGGTTTAACCTCACTGGAGAGGTTAAGTTGGACTATAAAAAGTATCATGCCGTGATGAATGAGGGCATGATCAACCAGATGGGCATTGTATTATGGAGATGCATGGGTTTACAAGCCCAAGAGTAGGAAGCTGGTTGGTTTCTATTCTGATTCTAATGGATCATCACGTCCCGATGGAGCATCTTCTTCACATGCCCCTCCTGCTGCCAGTTCCTCCGAGATGATGACACTTCTTCAGAGTATTCTTGCGGAGGTTCGTGTGAACACCATGGAGAACAGGGCTAACTCCACTGTGACACCCTTCTACCCCGCATGTTATAAGGCATTTAAAATAAAACAATTAAAAAGAAAAATATGCATTTACTGAATAATATAAAATATTTGTTCATGGGTAGAAAAGTCCCACATGAACCACCAGTTCACAATCGCGGAAAAAATATAATAAGTTTAATCATTGAAACAAAACAAGGAAATAAATATACCCCAACCCCGATGTCACATACAGAGCTGGTATAATCGTTCCGGAATAAAATCCATGGAATTACAACTGAAAACTAACAAAACATAAACATAAGCCCTAACTATGAGTGGCGGCTCCTCAGAGTCACTCCTCTCCGGGCTGCTCGTCATCCTCTGCAAGGTGCCAATCAGGCCAACAATAAACAAACAAACAACAAACATAGGGAGTAAGAATCATGTAAACATAATAGCAAGGAATAGGTAGTAAAGTAAAACATGCAGCAAAGCAACAACTGGAACATCCATCAACAATCAACATGCTATGCAGTGCAGTGCAATCCTACTCTGCTAAACCAACAATGCATGTGGATCTACTAAACTCGGGATGGACGACTTCGGAGTTAAATATCCACATTGAGAATCTACTCAACGCCGGAGAATCTACTCCTTAGATAGCCAACGCATCAAACCAACGAATGCCTCGTCACGGGGGTGCTAGGAGAATCTACTCCAACCGTGGATGGCCAGATCGCCGTTACTCTAGGATGACCTCCCCTATGTCGAAACGTCCCTAAACAACATCTTCGATGCAATGCTTATGCAACACAACAAACAACGGCAACACCACCTCCATAACTCCAACGAAATCGACCGAAGATAACAGCGGAATCGACCGCAACAACTTGCCTCGCGGAATCTACCTGATGACTTTAACGGAATCAACCGCAAAACCTGGGGTAAACTCTCGGCCACCAAGGTACACAAACACCTTAGACCCAAACCGCGGGGTCAAAGCCTTCCTTGGCCAAAAAGCACCAAGGCACAGCTCATCAGCTTGCGGTACCCAATGGGTATCGACCTTATCAACTCAAACACCTCACCATCTCATCATTTTAATTATCGTTAGTAGACATTAACCAAGTTGTCTAATCAACTTATCATTATTGGGGAAATGGGGTTTGAAACCCTTAAATTCCTTTAATTTTGTTCTGTCCAGTAGGGTTTGAGCACGGTCGTGCTTAACCCTCAGCACGGTTGTGCTTAAACACGTGAGGGGCATGCTGCCCTTTAAGTGAAGCACGGTCGTTGCTCAGCAACACGGTCGTGCTCTTTGTCCTGCACGGCCGTGCTAAACAACACGGCCATCTTCCCTAGAATTTAACTGGGAGCACGGTCGTGCTCCTTGTTCAGCACGGTCTTGCTCATCGCGCGATAATGCTGTCTGGGCAAAGAACAGAGACTGAGTTTTAACCAAATTTTAGGGTTTCAATCCCATTAATCCTAAAGTCCTTTAAAACTTACCAACATTATCAACATCAACACAATAGTGGCATCAACCAAACAATATATCATGTTTCATAACCATCTACAACAACATCAACACAACCAACATTATGAACAAAGGCATAAAACATCATATTACCAAATATTAACAGGTTATCAGAATAATTAAAAGACATCATTCATAGAAACAAATTTTATTCAAACCAACCGGGGTTATGGGAACCCCTTTACTTTACTTCTAACCCCGAGCCTATGATTACACTACCCCTTCTCCCCATACCTGGATTGAAGGTAGCTATCTAACAGCAGTCTTAACCGCAAACTGTTCCTCCCCTTTAAACGGCTCATACTCGAACAATCCTTAAAAACAATCAGCAACATAAGCGTAATTAGTTTCCCAACCACAAAACTAAAGGAAACCAACGAAAAGGAATGAAACGTTACCGATACACGAAGTACAGAGAACGAGGATGACCAGACGTTTTCCTATTGAGCCTCCAATGCTCAAGAGGCACACTTGAGTATGATAGGAAAAAAGGGAAAAATTAAAGTTAATTCAAATTAGTTTATTATATTATTTATTAATTTATTTATATAATTTTCACTATAAAGAAAATAAAATATTGTATAAAATTTATTAACAGGTAAATAAAATTATTATATAAATTATTTTCGAAGACATACTTGTTTTTGCCATAATTTAATTATATTTAATCATTAGTTTTAAACAAAGATTGTAATAAATTATTAAAATATTAACTTTTTTTTGTTTATCTTTTATTAAAAAATATGTGTGTGTAAACTCACGCAAGACAACAAGATTTATCTTATATATGAAGCAATAAAATATATTTTCTTTATTGGCTTAAAAATATATTCGCTAAAAATTATTATTTTTTGACAAAAATTAATAATAAAATAAATATATTACTATGATATGTAACTAATAGAGACCCCTTTATCATAATTTGCACAAAAGAAATGCATTCAGTACGTCTATTACGACGGTTGGAACCGCCGTAATTTGCACAAAAGAAATGCATTCAGGACCTAGATTACGGCAGTTCAAACGGCTGTAATATGCAACAAAGAAATGGATTCACGATGTAGATTACGGCGGTTCAAACGGCCATAATTTGCAACAAAGAAACGAATTCAGGACGTCTATTACGGCGGTTCAAACGGCCGTAATATGCAACAAAGAAATTGATTCACGTTGTAGATTACGGCGGTTCAAATGGCCGTAATTTGCAACAAAGAAATTCATTCAGAATGTGTATTACGGCAGTTCAAAGGGTCGTAATTTGCAACAAAGAAATGAATTCAGAACGTCTATTACGGCTGTTCAAACGGCCGTAAGTTTCAACAGAGAAACGGATTCGAGACGTATATTACGGCATTTCAAACGGCCGTAATTTTCAAGAAAGAAATGGACTCAGGTCGTTTATTACGGCGGTTCTAACGGCCGTAATATGCAAAAGAAATGGATTCAGGACGTATATTACGGCAGTTCAAAAGGCCGTAATTTTCAACAAAGAAATGGACTCAGGTCGTTTATTACGGCGGTTCTAACGGCCGTAATTTGCAAAAAATAAATGGATTCACGATGTAGATTACGGCAGTTCAAAAGGCCGTAATTTGCAACAAAGAAACGAATTCAGGATGTCTATTGCGGCGGTTGGAACCGCCGTAATTCGCACATAAGAAATACATTTGAGATATATTACGGCAGTTCAACCGGCCGTAATTTGACAATAATTATATTAATATATTACTCTTATAAATATTTTATATAAGTAGAAAATTAATACTTTCCCTAATTTTTTTAGGCCAATAAAAAAATATTATCATAATAAATATATTTTAACTTATGTTTTAAAGTTAATTCAAATTAGTTTATTATATTATTTATTAATTTATTTATATAATTTTCACTATAAAGAAAATAAAATATTGTATAAAATTTATTAACAGGTAAATAAAATTATTATATAAATTATTTTCGAAGACATACTTGTTTTTGCCATAATTTAATTATATTTAATCATTAGTTTTAAACAAAGATTGTAATAAATTATTAAAATATTAACTTTTTTTTGTTTATCTTTTATTGAAAAATATGTGTGTGTAAACTCACGCAAGACAACAAGATTTATCTTATATATGAAGCAATAAAATATATTTTCTTTATTGGCTTAAAAATATATTCGCTAAAAATTATTATTTTTTGACAAAAATTAATAATAAAATAAATATATTACTATGATATGTAACTAATAGAGACCCCTTTATCATAATTTGCACAAAAGAAATGCATTCAGTACGTCTATTACGATGGTTGGAACCGCCGTAATTTGCACAAAAGAAATGCATTCAGGACCTAGATTACGGCAGTTCAAACGGCTGTAATATGCAACAAAGAAATGGATTCACGATGTAGATTACGGCGGTTCAAACGGCCATAATTGGCAACAAAGAAACGAATTCAGGACGTCTATTACGGCGGTTCAAACGGCCGTAATATGCAACAAAGAAATTCATTCACGTTGTAGATTACGGCGGTTCAAATTGCGGTAATTTGCAACAAAGAAATTCATTCAGAATGTGTATTACGGCAGTTCAAAGGGTCGTAATTTTCAACAAAGAAATGAATTCAGAACGTCTATTACGGCTGTTCAAACGGCCGTAAGTTTCAACAGAGAAACGGATTCGAGACGTATATTACGGCATTTCAAACGGCCGTAATTTTCAAGAAAGAAATGGACTCAGGTCGTTTATTACGGCGGTTCTAACGGCCGTAATATGCAAAAAAGAAATGGATTCAGGACGTATATTACGGCAGTTCAAAAGGCCGTAATTTTCAACAAAGAAATGGACTCAGGTCGTTTATTACGGCGGTTCTAACGGCCGTAATATTCAAAAAAGGAATGGATTCACGATGTAGATTACGGCAGTTCCAAAGGCCGTAATTTGCAACAAAGAAACGAATTCAGGATGTCTATTGCGACGGTTGGAACCGCCGTAATTCGCACATAAGAAATACATTTGAGGTATATTACGGCAGTTCAACCGGCCGTAATTTGACAATAATTATATTAAAATATTACTCTTATAAATATTTTATATAAGTAGAAAATTAATACTTTCCCTAATTTTTTTAGGCCAATAAAAAAATATTATCATAATAAATATATTTTAACTTATGTTTTAAAGTTAATTCAAATTAGTTTATTATATTATTTATTAATTTATTTATATATTTTTCACTATAAAGAAAATAAAATATTGTATAAAATTTATTAACAGGTAAATAAAATTATTATATAAATTATTTTCGAAGACATACTTGTTTTTGCCATAATTTAATTATATTTAATCATTAGTTTTAAACAAAGATTGTAATAAATTATTTAAAATTTAACTTTTTTTTGTTTATCTTTTATTAAAAAATATGTGTGTGTAAACTCACGCAAGACAACAAGATTTATCTTATATATGAAGCAATAAAATATATTTTCTTTATTGGCTTAAAAATATATTCGCTAAAAATTATTATTTTTTGACAACAATTAATAATAAAATAAATATATTACTATGATATGTAACTAATAGAGACCCCTTTATCATAATTTGCACAAAAGAAATGCATTCAGTACGTCTATTACGACGGTTGGAACCGCCGTAATTTGCACAAAAGAAATGCATTCAGGACCTAGATTACGGCAGTTCAAACGGCTGTAATATGCAACAAAGAAATGGATTCACGATGTAGATTACGGCGGTTCAAACGGCCATAATTTGCAACAAAGAAACGAATTCAGGACGTCTATTACGGCGGTTCAAACGGCCGTAATATGCAACAAAGAAATTGATTCACGTTGTAGATTACGGCGGTTCAAATGGCCGTAATTTGCAACAAAGAAATTCATTCAGAATGTGTATTACGGCAGTTCAAAGGGTCGTAATTTGCAACAAAGAAATGAATTCAGAACGTCTATTACGGCTGTTCAAACGGCCGTAAGTTTCAACAGAGAAACGGATTCGAGACGTATATTACGGCATTTCAAACGGCCGTAATTTTCAAGAAAGAAATGGACTCAGGTCGTTTATTACGGCGGTTCTAACGGCCGTAATATGCAAAAAAGAAATGGATTCAGGACGTATATTACGGCAGTTCAAAAGGCCGTAATTTTCAACAAAGAAATGGACTCAGGTCGTTTATTACGGCGGTTCTAACGGCCGTAATTTGCAAAAAATAAATGGATTCACGATGTAGATTACGGCAGTTCAAAAGGCCGTAATTTGCAACAAAGAAACGAATTCAGGATGTCTATTGCGGCGGTTGGAACCGCCTTAATTCGCACATAAGAAATACATTTGAGATATATTACGGCAGTTCAACCGGCCGTAATTTGACAATAATTATATTAATATATTACTCTTATAAATATTTTATATAAGTAGAAAATTAATACTTTCCCTAATTTTTTTAGGCCAATAAAAAAATATTATCATAATAAATATATTTTAACTTATGTTTTAAAGTTAATTCAAATTAGTTTATTATATTATTTATTAATTTATTTATATAATTTTCACTATAAAGAAAATAAAATATTGTATAAAATTTATTAACAGGTAAATAAAATTATTATATAAATTATTTTCGAAGACATACTTGTTTTTGCCATAATTTAATTATATTTAATCATTAGTTTTAAACAAAGATTGTAATAAATTATTAAAATATTAACTTTTTTTTGTTTATCTTTTATTGAAAAATATGTGTGTGTAAACTCACGCAAGACAACAAGATTTATCTTATATATGAAGCAATAAAATATATTTTCTTTATTGGCTTAAAAATATATTCGCTAAAAATTATTATTTTTTGACAAAAATTAATAATAAAATAAATATATTACTATGATATGTAACTAATAGAGACCCCTTTATCATAATTTGCACAAAAGAAATGCATTCAGTACGTCTATTACGACGGTTGGAACCGCCGTAATTTGCACAAAAGAAATGCATTCAGGACCTAGATTACGGCAGTTCAAACGGCTGTAATATGCAACAAAGAAATGGATTCACGATGTAGATTACGGCGGTTCAAACGGCCATAATTGGCAACAAAGAAACGAATTCAGGACGTCTATTACGGCGGTTCAAACGGCCGTAATATGCAACAAAGAAATTCATTCAGAATGTGTATTACGGCCGTTCAAACGGTCGTAATTTGCAACAAAGAAATGAATTCAGAACGTCTATTACGGCTGTTCAAACGGCCGTAAGTTTCAACAGAGAAACGGATTCGAGACGTATATTACGGCATTTCAAACGGCCGTAATTTTCAAGAAAGAAATGGACTCAGGTCGTTTATTACGGCGGTTCTAACGGCCGTAATATGCAAAAAAGAAATGGATTCAGGACGTATATTACGGCAGTTCAAAAGGCCGTAAGTTTCAACAAAGAAATGGACTCAGGTCGTTTATTACGGCGGTTCTAACGGCCGTAATATGCAAAAAAGGAATGGATTCACGATGTAGATTACGGCAGTTCCAAAGGCCGTAATTTGCAACAAAGAAACGAATTCAGGATGTCTATTGCGACGGTTGGAACCGCCGTAATTCGCACATAAGAAATACATTTGAGGTATATTACGGCAGTTCAACCGGCCGTAATTTGACAATAATTATATTAATATATTATTCTTATAAATATTTTATATAAGTAGAAAATTAATACTTTCCCTAATTTTTTTAGGCCAATAAAAAAATATTATCATAATAAATATATTTTAACTTATGTTTTAAAGTTAATTCAAATTAGTTTATTATATTATTTATTAATTTATTTATATATTTTTCACTATAAAGAAAATAAAATATTGTATAAAATTTATTAACAGGTAAATAAAATTATTATATAAATTATTTTCGAAGACATACTTGTTTTTGCCATAATTTAATTATATTTAATCATTAGTTTTAAACAAAGATTGTAATAAATTATTTAAAATTTAACTTTTTTTTGTTTATCTTTTATTAAAAAATATGTGTGTGTAAACTCACGCAAGACAACAAGATTTATCTTATATATGAAGCAATAAAATATATTTTCTTTATTGGCTTAAAAATATATTCGCTAAAAATTATTATTTTTTGACAACAATTAATAATAAAATAAATATATTACTATGATATGTAACTAATAGAGACCCCTTTATCATAATTTGCACAAAAGAAATGCATTCAGTACGTCTATTACGACGGTTGGAACCGCCGTAATTTGCACAAAAGAAATGCATTCAGGACCTAGATTACGGCAGTTCAAACGGCTGTAATATGCAACAAAGAAATGGATTCACGATGTAGATTACGGCGGTTCAAACGGCCATAATTTGCAACAAAGAAACGAATTCAGGACGTCTATTACGGCGGTTCAAACGGCCGTAATATGCAACAAAGAAATTGATTCACGTTGTAGATTACGGCGGTTCAAATGGCCGTAATTTGCAACAAAGAAATTCATTCAGAATGTGTATTACGGCAGTTCAAAGGGTCGTAATTTGCAACAAAGAAATGAATTCAGAACGTCTATTACGGCTGTTCAAACGGCCGTAATTTGCAACAGAGAAACGGATTCGAGACGTATATTACGGCATTTCAAACGGCCGTAATTTTCAAGAAAGAAATGGACTCAGGTCGTTTATTACGGCGGTTCTAACGGCCGTAATATGCAAAAAAGAAATGGATTCAGGACGTATATTACGGCAGTTCAAAAGGCCGTAATTTTCAACAAAGAAATGGACTCAGGTCGTTTATTACGGCGGTTCTAACGGCCGTAATATGCAAAAAAGAAATGGATTCACGATGTAGATTACGGCAGTTCAAAAGGCCGTAATTTGCAACAAAGAAACGAATTCAGGATGTCTATTGCGGCGGTTGGAACCGCCGTAATTCGCACATAAGAAATACATTTGAGGTATATTACGGCAGTTCAACCGGCCGTAATTTGACAATAATTATATTAATATATTATTCTTATAAATATTTTATATAAGTAGAAAATTAATACTTTCCCTAATTTTTTTAGGCCAATAAAAAAATATTATCATAATAAATATATTTTAACTTATGTTTTTTAAAATGTGTCAGAAATGGTCCCTACATCATACTTGTAACAGCCTGTTTTCTTTAAATGTTTTCTTAAGTTAGTTTTATTTATTTTTAATTTGTTGGTTAAGGGCTAAGTGGGATTTTAGCCTAAAAGTCCCTTTCTGGTACATGAGCACGCTCGTGCTCATCAGCCAGCAAGCCCGTGCTTAAAGTCAGAGGCGTGTTTCTGATTTTAAGTTGAGCACGACCGTGCTCAATAGTGAGCACGCCCGTGCTCAATGCGTGGACCGCGTCTCGCTGACGCTAAGTGGAGCACGACCGTGCTTAAGGAGAAGCACGACCGTGCTCAAGTCCGAGGTTTATAAACGTTGCAGAACCCGAGGGTTTGACGTGAAACCCTGTTTTTGGTGCAGCTGCGGCCAGAACTCCTTCTTGCGCCGTTTCTCCTTCGTTCATCGCCGTGGTGGAGTTTTGAGGACCGTTTAGGAGGTTAGTTTGATCTGCCTCATCGTTAATAGGTAATGGTTTCATCCCTTCTAGTTTCCTTTCGTGTTTTTGGGATTGGAGACTAACCGGTTGTGTTCTTGTTTGCCCAAGGTTCGTCATTGGAGTGAGCCGCTTGGGAACGGTACCAGTTTGCCAGTAGGATCAGTGTTAGAGCTACCTTCAATCCAGGTATGGGGAGAAGTGGGATTTTACTCATTAGGCAGTGGGTAGTGTAAGGTAACGGGGTTCCCTATGACCCCGGTGTTTTGTATGCATGTTGTTGTAATATGGCAATTAATTTGTGATAGTATGTTTCTGGTTATTGTAGTGTTATATGCCTATGAACATGATGGTTGTTTATACGATGCTATGTTATTGTTATTGACATAATGATGTTGGATGGTTGACTGCTGTTGTTGTTACTGTTTGATGAGTTTAATGTTGATAAAGTTGTTAATGGAATGATTAAGTTTAATAAACGTATAAGGTTAGGTGTTTAATCTATTAGAATTTGGTTAGAATACGGTTTCTGTCCCTGCCCAGAACAGTGCAGTCGTGCATTGAGCACGACCGTGCTGAACAGGGAGCACGACCGTGCTCCCACTCAAATTCTGGAAAATGGCCGCGCTGCTCAGCACGGCCCAGCAGGTTGAACAGCACGATCGTGCTGCTGAGCACGACCGTGCTGAGTGTGAAGCACGACCGTGCTTCACTTAAAAGGGCAGCACGCCCTCACGTGTCCAAGCACGACCGTGCTAAGGTCTAAGCACGACCGTGCTGACCTCCTGGACAGTGATTCAATTAAAGGACTTAAGGGGTTTTAACACCCCATTCCCCTATGATGATAAGTTGAGATAAATAATCAAAGATAAATATTAGACAACCTGGTTATTAATTATATAAGATAATTAGATAATCAAATGTTAAGTCGGTATCCGTTGGGTTACCGCACGTTGATAAGTTGAAGTCTTGGGTGCTTATAGACCCAAGCACGTTGAGTTGAACCTTGGTGCTTATTGGCCAAGGGAGCCTTGACCCCACGGTTTGGGTCTAAGGTTACGTTGAGTTTGATGTTGAAAGTCTTGGGAGCTTCATGACCCAAGCAAGGAGGTGGTTGAGATTGTTTGTTGTTGTGCCATTTGCATAAAGCATTGGAGTAGTTGATGGGGGAGGTTCGACAAAGGGGAGATCACCCGAGAGTACGGTGATCTGGCCATCCACGGTAGGTCACCCAAGGTTTGGTGACCGAGGCCCCCCGTGATGAGGCATCCACGGTCTGATGCGTTGGCTATCCATGGGGTTCACCCAAGGTTTGGTGAACTGCCGGTGTTGGTGCTTTTATGGCCAATACGGATATGTAACTCCAAAGTCGTTCATCCTGAGTTAGTTTGGATCCACATGCATAGTTGGAGTAGCGGAGTAGTTGATGCGTTGCATAGCATAGCATACTTGGTTGTTATGTTACTGATGGATGTTGATGTATGCTTATGTGTATGTTTACCTTGCGTACTATTCCCCTGCTGTTTAAATGATTACATGAATCTTACTCCCTGTATTGTTTGTGTTTGGCCTGATCGGCATTTGCAGAGGATGACGAGCAGCCCGGAGAGGAGTGACTCTGAGGAGCCGCCACTCATAGTAGGGTTGTTTTAGTTTAGTTAGTTGTTTCCAGTTGTATTCTGAGGATTTAATTCCGGAACGGTTATACCAGCTCTGAATTGTGACATCGGGGTTGGGTTATTTATTTGTTCATGTTTTTATTTGATTAAACTTATTTTGTTATTTTTCGCGTTGTAAACGAGTTCATGTGGGACTTTTCTACCCATGGACAATTGTTTCGTTTAATTCAGTTAAATGCATGTTTTTCTTTTATTTGTTTTATATTTAATTGCCTTATAACATGTATGGGTAGAAGGGTGTCACAATACTTCTGTTTGAAAAATGAGGGACTAAAACCAAATTTTTGTAAAAAATGAGGGACTAAAAATGTGTGATTGTGAAAAGATGAGGGACTAATAATCTATGGTGTAAGGACTACTTCTGACACATTTTCAGAATCGTGGGACTAAAAAAGTATGTTTCCCAAAAGGGGACTAAAACTGAATTTTCGTCAAAAATAAAGGACTAAAAATATATTTAAACCTTTTATTTTTATTGTCTCATTTTATTTAATGAAAATAATTAATAATTAAAAATAAAATATTTTTTGATTTTCGAGATGATAAATAATTTAAAACAAATTAAAGTATCAAATTCGCTAATTATTTTAAAATAAATAATATATATAATTTATCTAAAAATAACATTTAAATATGTCATTTTATATTTATCAGTTAGTTCAACCACTAGTTTTACCAAATACTTCATCCAATCAGCTAGTTTATCCGCTATCTGCTATAAGCTCATCTTTTAACAGCTAGCTTATTTGTTATCCGCTAATTTTTACTAAACAGAGCCTTACTGCCTCATCCTCTCACAGTATTTCACTACTCTCACTAAGTACCCCCTTTATAAATACCTAAAGTAAAGAAAGAAAACAATTAGTGCGCTAGCAAGTAATAAAGCCTTACCTTTTTCAGTTAGTAATGACAACCACAACCCACTTTATCATTTTGATGCATGTTTACACCATTGTTTTAGTTTCAAGGAAAAAAAATGCCTTGACATTACCCAAGTTTTCATCCATTCTAGTATTTGGGGATTCGACGCTTGACTCATGCAACAACAACTACATCATAACATTAGGCAAGACAAATCATGTGCCTTATGGCAAGAATTTCCCTAGTCATGTGCCCTACTGGTAGATTCTCTAATGGAAAATTAATTCTTGACTTCCTTGCCTCTGTGTTGAACATCAAAGATATAATGCCTCCTTTCCTGGACCCAAACCTATCAAATGAACAACTTCTAACAGGTGTTAACCTTGAATCTGGTTGATTGTGCTATGATGATATGAGTGTAGCTCTAATAAGCGGCGGCACCATAACAATTCCCAAGCAAATTGAATTTTTCAAAACTTATATAGAAACGCTCAAGAGAATTGTAGGGGAAGATAAAGCTAAATAAATAATTGGAAACGCTCTATTTATTATTAGTGCAGGAAGCAATGACCTTATTTTTTTTTTTACAATTTTTGTGACCTCCCCATTAGAAGGATGATGTTCAACATGGATCAATACCAAGATTGTAACACCCCGATTTTTGCTGTTTTCTTTATTGATAAACAATTATCTGTTTATATTTTTGTTTAAGACTTAGAAAATGATTTTGGATAAACCGAGATCATATTCATACTCTACTTTACCGTAGAGAGCTCCGATTCGATTTTAGGTTGAAAAGTCAGGCGAAACCCGATCTGTGAATTTCAGTGACAGTATAATTATACTGCTCAGAAAACCTAATTTTTACTCGTGAACGAAACACTTAAGGTTTTTATTTAATTTCCTACAATTTTGGTTATTTTGAAATATTTCACTAAAAAGTGAAATATTATATTTTATCCGGGTAATATTTTATCGGGTAAGCAACGGAGCTGAATACGGGATTTCCGGGAGCTGCTAAAGGATAATACCAATGTGTGACTCACCAATGTGAATGCATTTATGATGCACATGGCCCTCATAATGACAAACTATAAGGAAATTGCAAAATGGTCCTTGAACTTTTTAAGTTTTGCAAATTGGTCCTTAATCAATATTGCATTTTGGTCCTTATGAAACAAGATTCCTTGCCTTTGGACCTAATCAATCATGGCCCAAGCCCATCAAGGAGGCACTCCACACTTCTATAAAATTCTAGAGTCTTCATCTTCTTCAACCTTTGCCATTTTCTCTTAAAACTTCCTAAGTTACCATAGCTTGATTTTGTGAAGAAAGTGTTGGATTCTTTGCCCATTTCTCAATTCCAAGAGGTAATCCTTGCTCCTCATCATCATTAAGCATCATGTTCTTCAATTCCTTTCTTGATTTAAGGTCTTTATCATCTTTCTAATTTCTAGATCTAGAAAGTTTGAAATTCTCTAGAAAATCATAGAAAAATCCTAAAAATATGAAACCAATTTCTATAATCCTATTATCATCCCTATATTCTAGATCTAGAAGCTTGCATCAAACAAAAATCTCTAACCCTTTGAACCCTAAGAGGCCGAACCTAGGTTTTGTGGGGGGGAAGGATTTTGTTCATTTTCTTTACATGATTCAATCTTATAAGCTATATAGGTATTGGATCTATGTTGTTTGAATAGAATCAAGGTCTCTAAGCCATTGTTTTACTCATGGCCGAAATTCATTTTTTTAGGTTTGGAATATTTGATTTCAATCTTTGTATGTTAACCTTTGTTTTAGGGTTTTAAGTGATGATAAGTCACTAATCCAAGAGTTTAGAAATTTTAGAGATTTTCAACCCTAAAAACAGCCCTAGGCCGAAACCAACATGTAAGATTTTAGGTTTGATTAAGTTGTTTGTTTGTTAATTGATTGTTATGTTTAATGAAGGATTGTGTTAGTAGTTGTTGTTTGGAGTTCGTGGAGGAAACCGGACCGGATTTGAAAACCGAGACTTCATTGAATCAAACTTGAATCTTCAAGAGGTAAGGGGAGTTTACCTGAAGAGCTTCGATAGCTATGTGTATCATTTGTTTGGTGTGTCTGTAATAATTATTGTAGTTGTAGTGTTTGTTTTAAAATTATTGCGTAATATTCTGTGATGCATGATTTATCTGTGAAAGCATGCTATAATTTGTGATGTGTGAATTTATTGTTGATTGTGAAAGCATGTGATAAATTGTGTTGTATGAAACTTTCTGTGGATTTTGTGATTGGCTGGAAGCCTGACATCGGTCAGTGCTCATTGGAAATTAAAGATAAAACGTTAAGAAGAATTAAGGGAAACAACATGTTTTTGAAAATAAGCGGATTTAATTTTAAGGTAAAAATAATAATGTTTTAATGAGTTTTAATGAAAGAATACATTAATAAATGACAGCGCGTACGTAACCGTGAAAAAATTTCACTTTCGCACTTTTTTCAAAATACCGGAAAGAAAATGGAAACAAATCTTGATGTTGAAGAAATGTATTTTAAATATTGTTTTAGGGTTAATAATAAATAATTTTTCAAGAAATAAGGGTTTTCTGTTTGCCTAACGGCAGTAAAAAGAAAAACGATCTTTTAAGAAAGAAAAATGGAAAAATAACTTTACAAAGGGAATATGGATTTGTAGAAATCAAAATACAAGATTTGAGGAAAAATGATTTTCGTTACGTTTTAAAATGAATTTCATAAAAGGATTTTTGGAAAAGGATTTAAGAACAGCGGACGTTTTCCGTCAAACTTGGATAAGTTTTTCGGAGTTTTTGGTTTTGGTATTCATTTTTCACCGAACGAAAATTCTTGGAGGAAATAAAGGAAAGGATAAGGACCTAGATTGCCGAGACGTCGGGCTAGTGTTCCTAAAAGGAAATTACCTTTTGGAAGGGAAAGGAAATTGGAATACCTAAGGAAAGGTAATCGGGAACTTTAGAGGAAAACAAACGACAAAGAACAATTACGATAACAACGGATTTTACATGCATAGTCTGGCAAATATGCCAATTTGGGCAGACGTGCCTTGGGTATCGAGCTACAATTTCACAAAGGGTGAATTGGGTAAATTGGTTAGTTACGGACCAAAGATAAATTCTAGGGTCTTTGGGTCTTAGGGACATTCGGGCTTCGAAAATCCAGCGAATACTTGGGGCCTTGCAACCTCGGGTCGTGGAATTCGGCTACCCTGTACGAACGTACTCAATAGGGAACTATTCCAATATTATTTTAGGTGCTCCATCGTGATATTCCCTGAACAATTGGAGCCGGACCTAAATTTAGAGGTCGATCTCATGTGACAATTGTGTTAAGGGTATCGCAGCCTAATCATTGCTCGAAGGAGGGAAGTTAGAAATCTCCGGAGAATAAAGGTCAAGACTCATAGGATGGATATTGAAGTGCCATGCATTTTTGGAAAAATTACGATTGGATGACCGGGTATGAATCCCATTGGTAGGAAATAATTATAGTATGTGTATATGATGTTTGTTTGAGTGTCATACATGTAGTTATCATGATGAAACTCCATGATGGTATCTCACCCTTACTTTATTTCTTTTCATGTTGGGTTTCTACTATGCTTCTATATGTATATATTCGAGTACAGATGAACCAAATGAGTCTGATATCTTACACGGGAATACGTTCCCTGCACTTTGACGAGGCTAATGACGGATGTGCGTGGAGGATGACCTGGATACTTCTGCGGGCGGGAAGTTCTAGGGAGGACTTCCCCATGATTTTATAGTACGACCAGCTATAGGATCTGTTTTGAGTTACTGTTGGGAAGCAGTACTGTTACTATTTAAGTTTAGTTTGTGTGTTTTCCTTATTCTATGACTTAAATAAAGGATTGTAATATAAAGATCCATATGTAAAACTGTATTGATGCATATATATATATGTATTTGGTTGTTTGTTAATTTACATCGGTAGAAGAAAAAAAAATCTACAACTAATTTCAAGGAAGTTAAGAAATAGAGAAAGTTATATTTTCCGAAAGCAACCAGCGTAATTATTTTTAGACTTTTAGTTTTTCAATATGTAGCACCCAAGGGAGGGTGTTACATTAGTGGTATCAGAGCTGGTCGAGTCTTTCGGGAATCCTTGGGAAATAGGTCTGTTATGTCTATGTTGTGTGATCTCTGACTTAGAATTTTTTTTTTTTTATTACTTCTTAGAAGTAATGTGTGGTTTACGTTTCAGTTTCTGGTTTTGGTTTAACTGATTGTGGCTTGTAGGTCAGTTATGGAACCAGTTGTTGAACCAGAAGCTAGACGTGGACGTGGACGTGGACGCGGCCATGGAAGAGGCCGTAGAGGCGGTCGTGTTGGCGGTCGTGGTAATCTGGGAGAGAATCTTGAAGAAGCTGGTGGGATGGACTATGCAGCACAGGCAATGGAAAATGTTGCAGCTGCTATTGCGTTACAGACGGCAACTATGGCTGCCCAAAATCAACAAGAACAACTCAGAGCTGAGCAAGCTGCAGAGGGAAAAGGATTGACTGCTTTTCGGCGTCAGAATCCGTCACAATTTCATGGGGATGCTGATCCCGAGAAGGCTGATCTTTGGATACAAGAATTAGAGAAGATTTTCGAACTGATTCATAGCCCAGAAGGAGTCAAAGTTCAGTATGCTACGTTCCTGCTCGTGGGTGATGCTGAGTACTGGTGGAGGGGCGTCAGACAATTGATGGAAGCGGATCATCAGGGGATTACTTGGAATGCATTTTGTAACGCATTCCTGGACAAGTACTTTCCTCAAAGTGCTAGGACTGAGAAAGAGCAAGAATTTCTGCGTCTACAGCAGAGAGAAATGACTGTTGGGGAATACGCGGCGAAGTTCGAATCGCTCGCCAAGTATTTCCGTTTCTTCCAAGCTCAACCTGACGAAGAATGGAAATGTGAGAAGTTTGAAGGAGGATTAAGGTTTGAAATTAAGGAGTCAGTGCTGCCGTTGGAGATCAAGAATTTTCAAGCTCTGGTCGAGAAACGCAGGAAGGTGGAACAGATGAAAAAGGGAAGAGATAACAGAGGGAATGTTGGAGGACCATCTAGATCCAAGAATCAGTACCAGAATCAGTACCAAAACCAGAGAGGGAAACAAGCTCAGGGAAAGCCTTATTCCCGACCACCCGGGAATAATCAGAATCAGAACCAGAATCAACAAAATTACCGTCCAGTCGCTTCTGCGTACAATAGTGGAGGCCAAAGGAACCAAAACCAAGGCCAGTTTCGAAAGTGTTTCAAGTGTGGAAGCGAAACTCATTTTACTGATAGTTGTCGACTCCAAGGAGTGCAGTGCTTCAAATGCGGAAAGATAGGGCACATGGCCAAAGACTGTCAAACTCAGAAACCGGCATCAAACACCAACAATTCTAGGACCAATAAACCGACAGCTAAGGGAAGGGTTTACACCATGAGTGGTGCTGAGGCTTCAAATTCCGAAGATCTCATACAAGGTAGTTGCGACATAGCTGGTAATCTCTTAACGGTACTTTTTGATTCGGGTGCAACGCACTCTTTTATTGAGATGGATTGTGTGAGACATTTAGAATTACCTGTTTCTTCCATGTCATATAATTTGATTGTTTCAACTCCAACTGCTGAACCTGTTATTGTGACTTCTATATGTCTGAACTGTCCTATCATTATTCAGGATAGACATTTTCTTGTTAATCTCATATGTTTGCCTTTAATTCAATTAGATGTAATTTTAGGCATGGATTGGTTATCTTCCAACCATATCCTTTTAGATTGTTCCCATAAGACCTTAGTTTTTCCTGATCCTGAGATTTCTGGATTTTTATCTAACCACCAAATGAGAAATTCTTCGAAAGAAGGAGCTCAGGAATATTTGCTTCTATCTAACTTGGAAGTCGAGAGGGAAATCGACTTGAGTACGATGCCTGTAGTTAGAGAATTTCCGGATGTGTTTCCTAATGATGTTCCGGGTTTACCACCTGTCAGAGATATCGAATTCTCCATCGACTTGATTCCAGGAACCGGCCCAATTTCAGTCGCACCGTATCGGATGGCACCGACAGAACTTGCTGAGTTGAAGGCTCAACTGGAGGATCTTTTGTCGAAACAGTTTATCCGACCAAGTGTTTCCCCGTGGGGAGCACCAGTTCTACTAGTAAGAAAGAAGGATGGAGGGTCGAGACTCTGTGTGGATTTTTGCCAACTCAATAAAGTGACGATCAAGAACAAATATCCTTTACCGCGTATAGACGATCTAATGGATCAACTAAGAGGAGCCGTTGTGTTTTCAAAAATCGATTTGAGAACGGGATATCATCAGATAAGGGTGAAGACGGAGGATACACCAAAAACTGCATTCAGAACTCGCTACGGACATTACGAATATCTTGTAATGCCTTTTGGAGTAACAAATGCACCTGCTATCTTCATGGACTACATGAACCGGATTTTTCGTCCGTTTCTAGATAAGTTCGTTGTCGTGTTTATCGATGACATTCTCATTTATTCTAAGAATGATGAGGAACATGAAGAGCATTTGAGACAAGTCCTGCAAATCCTACGTGAGAATGTATTATACGCAAAGCTATCTAAGTGTGAATTCTGGCTCGGAGAGGTAAAATTCTTGGGGCACGTGATTACTGAGGAAGGAATTGCTGTCGATCCTGTAAAAGTAGAAGCAGTACTTTCTTGGGAAAGACCAAAAACGGTAACGGAGATTCGCAGCTTTGTGGGTCTAGCCGGTTATTATAGGAGATTTATTGAAGGTTTTTCCAAGATAGTGGGACCGTTGACTCAACTGACAAGGAAGGATCAACCTTTCGTATGGACTGACAAGTGCGAGAACGTTTGACAACCTCGCCAGTGTTAATACTTCCTGAACCGAATGAACCTTACGAAGTGTATTGTGATGCTTCATATCAAGGTTTGGGTTGTGTATTGATGCAACATCGGAAAGTCGTAGCTTACGCGTCACGACAATTAAAGACTCATGAGAGGAATTATCCGACGCATGATCTGGAATTAGCTGCTGTGGTTTTTGCACTAAAGATATGGAGACACCACCTGTATGGAGCTAAGTTTGATGTCTTTAGTGATCACAAGAGTCTGAAATACCTGTTTGATCAGAAGGAGCTCAACATGAGACAGAGACAATGGATGGAGTTCCTGAAAGATTATGACTTCACGTTACAGTATCATCCAGGAAAGGCGAACGTCCGTAGCAGATGCACTAAGCAGGAAGGCCATTCATATCTCAGCTATGATGGTGAAAGAATGAGAGCTGATTGAGAAATTCCGTGATCTCAACTTAATCATGGACGTAAGTCAAAAGAAAATTTGTGTAGGAATGATCAAGATTTCAAGTGGATTAATGGAAGAGATCAGAGAACAACAAGTCGCCGATCTCGATCTTCAAGAGAAAAAGAAGTTAATGGAACAAGGAAAAGCTACTGAGTTTAGCTTGGGACCAGATAACATCTTAAGGTGCAATGGACGAGTCTGTGTACCTGATAATCCTGAGATGAAAAAGATGATTCTGGAGGAATCACACAAGAGCAAGTTGAGTATTCATCCAGGATCAACTAAGATGTATCAAGATCTGAAACAAAAGTTTTGGTGGCCAGGCATGAAAAAGCAAGTCGCAGAGTATGTTGCAGCCTGTCTGATTTGTCAAAAAGCGAAGGTAGAACATCAAAGACCAGGCGGAATGCTTACATCGTTGGATGTACCTGAATGGAAGTGGGATAGCATATCAATGGATTTTGTGGTAAGTTTACCGCGAACTTCCAAAGGATTTGACTCAATTTGGGTGATCGTTGACAGGTTAACAAAGTCAGCACACTTTTTACCTGTTACGATCAACTACACTGTGGAAAAGTTGACCGAAATTTATATCAAGGAAGTGATTAGACTTCATGGAGTACCTTCGAGTATTGTTTCAGATAGAGACCCGAAGTTCACTTCACGGTTTTGGGGAAGTTTACATCAAGCGCTGGGAACTAAGTTACGCTTAAGTTCAGCTTATCATCCCCAAACTGATGGACAAACCGAGAGGACGATTCAATCATTAGAAGACTTGCTGAGGGCATGTGTTTTAGAGAATCGAGGAAGCTGGGATGACCTTTTGCCGCTTATCGAGTTTACGTACAACAATAGTTTTCACTCAAGTATAGGAATGGCACCCTATGAAGCCTTATACGGAAGGAGATGTCAAACACCTATGTGTTGGTATCAAGATGGAGAAAGCACGATTTTAGGACCAGAACTTGTGCAACAAACAACAGAAAAGGTTAAACAAATCCGTGAAAAGATGAGAATGGCACAAAGCAGGCAGAAGAGTTACTCTGATCAGAGGAGACGACCCCTTGAATTCCAAGAAGGAGAACATGTATTTTTGAGAGTCACACCCACGACTGGGGTAGGTAGGGTTTTAAAATCCAGAAAACTCACTCCAAAATTTATCGGACCTTACCAAATTCTTCGTCGTATTGGTCCAGTAGCCTATCAAATTGCTTTACCACCTTTTCTTTCAAATATTCATAGCGTCTTTCATGTCTCACAATTGAGGAAGTATATTCCTGATCCATCTCATATAATTGAACCCGATGAAGTACAATTAAAAGAAAACTTGTCTTATGAGACTTCACCTGTGCGAATCGAGGATAAGAGGATTAAGCAGCTCAGGGGTAAACAAATTTCCTTAGTCAAGGTTATTTGGAACGAGACAACGGGAGAGGCAACATGGGAAGCTGAGGACAAAATGAAGTTACAGTATCCTGATCTTTTTCCAGGTACGTAATTTCGAGGACGAAATTTTTTTTTAGTGGGGTAATAATGTAACACCCCGATTTTTGCTGTTTTCTTTATTGATAAACAATTATCTGTTTATATTTTTGTTTAAGACTTAGAAAATGATTTTGGATAAACCGAGATCATATTCATACTCTACTTTACCGTAGAGAGCTCCGATTCGATTTTAGGTTGAAAAGTCAGGCGAAACCCGGTCTGTGAATTTCAGTGACAGTATAATTATACTGCTCAGAAAAACCTAATTTTTACTCGTGAATGAAACACTTAAGGTTTTTATTTAATTTCCTACAATTTTGGTTATTTTGAAATATTTCACTAAAAAGTGAAATATTATATTTTATCCGGGTAATATTTTATCGGGTAAGCAACGGAGCTGAATACGGGATTTCCGGGAGCTGCTAAAGGATAATACCAATGTGTGACTCACCAATGTGAATGCATTTATGATGCACATGGCCCTCATAATGACAAACTATAAGGAAATTGCAAAATGGTCCTTGAACTTTTTAAGTTTTGCAAATTGGTCCTTAATCAATATTGCATTTTGGTCCTTATGAAACAAGATTCCTTGCCTTTGGACCTAATCAATCATGGCCCAAGCCCATCAAGGAGGCACTCCACACTTCTATAAAATTCTAGAGTCTTCATCTTCTTCAACCTTTGCCATTTTCTCTTAAAACTTCCTAAGTTACCATAGCTTGATTTTGTGAAGAAAGTGTTGGATTCTTTGCCCATTTCTCAATTCCAAGAGGTAATCCTTGCTCCTCATCATCATTAAGCATCATGTTCTTCAATTCCTTTCTTGATTTAAGGTCTTTATCATCTTTCTAATTTCTAGATCTAGAAAGTTTGAAATTCTCTAGAAAATCATAGAAAAATCCTAAAAATATGAAACCAATTTCTATAATCCTATTATCATCCCTATATTCTAGATCTAGAAGCTTGCATCAAACAAAAATCTCTAACCCTTTGAACCCTAAGAGGCCGAACCTAGGTTTTGTGGGGGGGAAGGATTTTGTTCATTTTCTTTACATGATTCAATCTTATAAGCTATATAGGTATTGGATCTATGTTGTTTGAATAGAATCAAGGTCTCTAAGCCATTGTTTTACTCATGGCCGAAATTCATTTTTTTAGGTTTGGAATATTTGATTTCAATCTTTGTATGTTAACCTTTGTTTTAGGGTTTTAAGTGATGATAAGTCACTAATCCAAGAGTTTAGAAATTTTAGAGATTTTCAACCCTAAAAACAGCCCTAGGCCGAAACCAACATGTAAGATTTTAGGTTTGATTAAGTTGTTTGTTTGTTAATTGATTGTTATGTTTAATGAAGGATTGTGTTAGTAGTTGTTGTTTGGAGTTCGTGGAGGAAACCGGACCGGATTTGAAAACCGAGACTTCATTGAATCAAACTTGAATCTTCAAGAGGTAAGGGGAGTTTACCTGAAGAGCTTCGATAGCTATGTGTATCATTTGTTTGGTGTGTCTGTAATAATTATTGTAGTTGTAGTGTTTGTTTTAAAATTATTGCGTAATATTCTGTGATCCATGATTTATCTGTGAAAGCTGCTATAATTTGTGATGTGTGAATTTATTGTTGATTGTGAAAGCATGTGATAAATTGTGTTGTATGAAACTTTCTGTGGATTTTGTGATTGGCTGGAAGCCTGACATCGGTCAGTGCTCATTGGAAATTAAAGATAAAACGTTAAGAAGAATTAAGGGAAACAACATGTTTTTGAAAATAAGCGGATTTAATTTTAAGGTAAAAATAATAATGTTTTAATGAGTTTTAATGAAAGAATACATTAATAAATGACAGCGCGTACGTAACCGTGAAAAAATTTCACTTTCGTACTTTTTTCAAAATACCGGAAAGAAAATGGAAACAAATCTTGATGTTGAAGAAATGTATTTTAAATATTGTTTTAGGGTTAATAATAAATAATTTTTCAAGAAATAAGGGTTTTCTGTTTGCCTAACGGCAGTAAAAAGAAAAACGATCTTTTAAGAAAGAAAAATGGAAAAATAACTTTACAAAGGGAATATGGATTTGTAGAAATCAAAATACAAGATTTGAGGAAAAATGATTTTCGTTACGTTTTAAAATGAATTTCATAAAAGGATTTTTGGAAAAGGATTTAAGAACAGCGGACGTTTTCCGTCAAACTTGGATAAGTTTTTCGGAGTTTTTGGTTTTGGTATTCATTTTTCACCGAACGAAAATTCTTGGAGGAAATAAAGGAAAGGATAAGGACCTAGATTGCCGAGACGTCGGGCTAGTGTTCCTAAAAGGAAATTACCTTTTGGAAGGGAAAGGAAATTGGAATACCTAAGGAAAGGTAATCGGGAACTTTAGAGGAAAACAAACGACAAAGAACAATTACGATAACAACGGATTTTACATGCATAGTCTGGCAAATATGCCAATTTGGGCAGACGTGCCTTGGGTATCGAGCTACAATTTCACAAAGGGTGAATTGGGTAAATTGGTTAGTTACGGACCAAAGATAAATTCTAGGGTCTTTGGGTCTTAGGGACATTCGGGCTTCGAAAATCCAGCGAATACTTGGGGCCTTGCAACCTCGGGTCGTGGAATTCGGCTACCCGGCACGAATGTACTCAATAGGGAACTATTCCAATATTATTTTAGGTGCTCCATCGTGATATTCCCTGAACAATTGGAGCCGGACCTAAATTTAGAGGCCGATCTCATGAGACAATTGTGTTAAGGGTATCGCAACCTAATCATTGCTCGAAGGAGGGAAGTTAGAAATCTCCGGAGAATAAAGGTCAAGACTCATAGGATGGATATTGAAGTGCCATGCATTTTTGGAAAAATTACGATTGGATGACCGGGTATGAATCCCATTGGTAGGAAATAATTATAGTATGTGTATATGATGTTTGTTTTGAGTGTCATACATGTAGTTATCATGATGAAACTCCATGATGGTATCTCACCCTTACTTTATTTCTTTTCATGTTAGGTTTCTACTATGCTTCTATATGTATATATTCGAGTACAGATGAACCAAATGAGTCTGATATCGTACACGGGAATACGTTCCCTGCACTTTGACGAGGCTAATGACGGATGTGCGTGGAGGATGACCTGGATACTTCTGCGGGCGGGAAGTTCTAGGGAGGACTTCCCCATGATTTTATAGTACGACCAGCTATAGGATCTGTTTTGAGTTACTGTTGGGAAGCAGTACTGTTACTATTTAAGTTTAGTTTGTGTGTTTTCCTTATTCTATGACTTAAATAAAGGATTGTAATATAAAGATCCATATGTAAAACTGTATTGATGCATATATATATGTATTTGGTTGTTTGTTAATTTACATCGGTAGAAGAAAAAAAAAATCTACAACTAATTTCAAGGAAGTTAAGAAATAGAGAAAATTATATTTTCCGAAAGCAACCAGCGTAATTATTTTTAGACTTTTAGTTTTTCAATATGTAGCACCCAAGGGAGGGTGTTACAAAGATCATTTGCAGGGTAGGCTTCAAATGTTTATCAAGATAAACCAAAATATATTATTATTAATCTATTATAATTCAACTATTCATGCTTTTAAAGTAATTAACAAATAGAAAGTCATTATGATGACGAAATAAATATATATAGTTTTTGGTTGGAGGGAAATAGAAGGGAGTGGAGAGATTTTTTTCAATTTTTTTTTTTCATATTTGTTTTCAATTTTTTGGAAGGGAGAAGGGGAATAGAGGTGGTGAAAATTCATCCTCGCTCAATTTTGGCTTCCCTCCAATATTGGAGGATTTGGAGGGGATGGGGATTTAAAACATTTTAAATGCATTGAGTAAAACGTCCTTACTTGTGTATTTCGAAATCAAAAATTATAAGGGTGTAAAAGTAAATTAATTTTAAACTCCATCTCCTCCCCTTGTGAACCAAACATGAATAGTTTTTTGTATCCTCACCTCCATTAAAATATCCCTCCTACCTTCATCTCAATCAAACACAATATCTAATTAAAATCTCTCATTTCCCATTCTCTCTTTTGAACCAAACACACATGAGTACTTAGTAGTTAATAGTGACTTAGGCTCTATTTGGAAAAAAAAAACTAGCAGATAGCGGATGAGCTAGCTGATAGCGGATAATTTAGCTGATAACGGAACTAGCAGATGTGGTAGCGGATTAAATTTGACGAGTTTAGTAAAACTAACAGTTGAACTAGTTGATGAATGTAAAATGACATAAAAGAACATGTTTGTACCCTTTTTTATATATAAATTCTACATATATATATATATATATATATATATATATATATATATATATATATATATATATATATATATTATTTATATTAATTATTTTAAAATAATTATCACTTTTGATATTTTAATTTATTCCAATTTATTTATCATTTCAAAAATTAAAATATTAATTTTAGTTTTTAATATTAATTTAATTTTAATTATTTTTCATAAATAAATGAGATCATAAAAATAAGATGATATATTGATATGATTCTTATACAAAAGTTATTTGTTATCTTAAATATAAATATAAATAGTGAAATTAATTCTCATTTATATACTCTGTTAAATAAAATAATTTTAAATTTTTTTATATGAAATTTTATAATTTGTCTAAACTACATGTGGCCAAATTTTATAGGTCATGACATAGAAAACTTGAAAATGAAAAAAAAAGAAGTAATAAGTCTGATTAGGATTTTATTTTATTTAGCTAAAAATAAGTGAGGAATTTAAGTAAGATAATAGGGATAAAAATGGAAGAAAATGATAAGCTATATGTTATAAGCTCAAACGCTACTTTAAGTAGCGTCTGGACAAAACACTATAAGCTACTTCTAAAAATAGTTATCAAATGGGGCTACTTTTTATTCAATATAAACTACCAGATTTGGCAAGCCAAATAGTGCCTTTAGTATAATAATCGAGAACATGTTATTGGTAGACCACACTAATTTTGATTATTTTGATTCGTGGTTACTTTTCATCTAGATATATACCTAAAGACCAATTAATTATATCATAGATATGTGGATACTAAAATAAATATTTTGAATTCCATAAGATAGTTAAAAGCTTTTCATGATTTTAGTATTAATTTATTTGATAAAAGTCAGCTAAGATAGTCGTTGTAAAAATCAAAGAGTTTTTTTTTTTTTTGACAAAAGAAAAGTTAAGCAATTTCATTAATAATGGAGAATACAATATATCCGGTAACATCATCACGAATTTGGAGAATAGTAATATATGTAGCCACCCCTAAAAAAGAGTGAGCAACTACATGGACTTTCCTCCTATCAAACTCTACCAAAGAGTTGTTAACATAAGATGATAAAAGACTCTTACAATTTAAAATAACAGCCCTATAATTAGCTTGGTCCTCTTGAAGGAGACCTAAGACTTCCTCTTTTTGCACATGAAGTCTGAGAGAGTAACTATAAAATTTAGCTTTGAAAAAATATCCTCCTCATCACGTAAAAATCAAAGAGTTTGGAACAAACAAAAAGGTGCCAAAATTTTAATTGAAATTGATGGCAGTTCCATGCGTTTTGCTTTGATTTTTTTTTTATATATATCTTAATGAAAGTTCAAATTCAGTTCTTTTATATTCGTTAAATTCTCTATGTTAGAACGAGTCTTAAATGTTATATATATATATAGCAATGGTCATGTAATGTTGTCAATGGGAAATTGGTTCCTCACTGTTCTTTCCAAGCACACTGATTGCAAATACATTATCTTTTAATTTGATATTTTTATATTTATCTTACGTACCAAACTGTTAAATAAGCCACTTAAAACACTAATTTTTATTACAGATTGACTAGGTCCAAGAGAAGATATACCTATTTCACATTCAAAATTCAAATTTTGTAATCTAAGATAAGGATTTTCTGTTTCTATTTCGTAATCTTTTATTAGCATTTTTAGTTCCTATCACTTTTTTGAATGCCTTTTGTAAACTCTATATAAATATAAATTGATGAACTGCTTTCTTGTATGAAAATGAACTGCAACAGTTGCTTTCTGCACACAGATATGTATCATTCAATTTTGGAGAAGGACTATAATGTGCATATTTACAGGAGGAACAACAACCAAGTTTTGCAAACACGGTTTTGCTGAAAGAGAATAATTTTCGTTACTCTGAAGTCAATATGGGACGAAGCAATAGTATCATTACTGCATAGACACTGCTAAGCATATGACATAGACCATCAAATTAGGGCTCAAATTATCAAATATTTTAAGATCTATAAATTAAACTTAGTCAAAGTATATATGTTCTAAAATTTTAGAAGTTGGAACAAGTACCAATAGCCTACCATTTCACATCTATTACGAATCTTAGTGTTTAAACTTTAATAGTAATAAGCAGATCGATTTAAGCAAAAACAAGAATGCAAGATGAAAGCTTGACCCTGTTTTTTTTTCCTTCAAAACTTATATTTTTTTGGGACATTAATTCTTCAATATCCAAACAATGTTGGCTAGGTAACATTTATAATGGATATTTGAGTGATGGTAGTTGAGGAAGCGAAATAATGAGCATTATTTTTTTTCCCTTTTAGCTCCATGTGTCATTGGTTCTCATTGGATTCCCCGAGACCAAAAAGTATGGTCATTTTCCTTTTCACATGCATTTGTTGCTTCCCAGATATAGCAGGATTCTCCTTTTGTGTTTAGTCCTTTTATGTCTTTATATTTATCATCTTTGATTTTGCCGAAGCATTAACGCTTTTCTCTGTCCATTTTGCATTGGAAACAAAAATGAGTATGCAGATGGGAGATGGTCCACGCATGGTGCATGCAGATGCCAGATGGCATGCAAATTTGTTAAAGAGGTTTTAACTAATTCAGCATGCAGATGGAGGACATGCAAAGGGTGGTAGCGACGGTGCATGCAGATGGCAGGGAATCGTGGACAAAGTAGGAGTAGGTAGAGAGAATTTGAATTATATGCCTCAATTAATTACTATCTAAGGATAATAATTTGTTTTAACTTCAAATTTAAAATTTGGAGCGATGGTGCATGCAGAAGCTTTTGACCCTCTTCACCTTGATAAATCGTAGTAAACGTCACATAAGCCAATCCTATTAAATTAAATTAATAGTAACAAATTAAAAAATATCAATTAATTAATAATAATTTATTCTTAATTATTAATAGGAGAACAAACGGAGGACATGCAAAGGCTGGTAGCTAACAGCCTAAGATGCGCGGTTCGATGGGACCAAATTCTTGTATTAATTTTTTTGTCTTTTCCTTCTTCTTTTTTTAAATTGAATAGTGATAAGTAAAAAATATCAATTAATTAGTAATATTTTTTATCAATCAATTGAACATATGGAGGACATGTTTATCATTAGATGTGCGGTGCATGTTTATCATTAGATCAGATCAGCAGATGGCATGCAAAATAGTAAACTTTCCCTTCCACAATTAATGTTCTTAACTTTTGGAGCTGCATGTTTATCGTTTGGTCTCTCCTGAGCATGCAGATGCAGAACAAATGGAGGACATGCAAAGGGTGGGGGACATGTTTTATCGTGGACAAAGCAGGAGTAGGTAGATAGAATTTGAAATTTTGAATTATGCCTCAATTAATTACTAATTAATTATTATCTAAGGATAATTTACATGATGATTGAAGTAATATTTAGCTCGTTTACATGATGGCAGGGAATCGTGGACAACTTTTCTGAAATTATAAACAGATAGCTCATGTCATATAGCAGTGTCCAATTACTTTCACGCCCACTGGACCAAAATCCTGTTTTTAATTTTTTGTCTTTTCCTTTTTGGGTTTTTTATGCCTCAATTAATTACTAACTAATTATTATCTAACGATAATTTACATGATGGTTGAAGTAATATTTAGCTCATTTAAATTTATGAAAACTGTTTTATCTTCCCAAGAATGACAATCTAAGGCCACTATGCTGCTACCATCATTGAATCCCATGTTAGCTGGGCTATTAACTTAAAGGAAAATGCTAACGAGTGCTCCTTAGGACACTCGTTAAGAAATCAAGAAAAGAAAATTTATATGGAGAATTAGTGTGTTTAATATTTGAAAAAGTAAAATGTTTAGTGCTTGTTTGGTTTGCATTTTCATTTCCTGTTTTCATTTTCTAAAATTTGTATTCACTTTAGTATTTGCCACATTATTTTCTTTTTCAAATTTTTAAAACACATCCAAAATCAAAATTCGTTCATTTTGCAAGGACCAAATACATGATTTTTAGATAATTATAACAAAAGTGAAATGAGTTAAAACTCTTTTTTTTTTTTTTTTTTGGTTATGAAATGAACCAAAACAATAGTAAGATATATAAACTATGAAGAATAACGAGAGAAGGGAGAAAGAGATTATACTATTTTAATTTGTGATTAATTGAGAAAACCATTTGCAAACATTTTTTAAATTTTCAATATATTTTATTATGATAATAAAGAACTTTAAAATAATATAATCTAGATATTAACACAATAGATTTATGGTTGGTTCGATTGTATTAGGTTTTGGGGGTGTTCTATATAGTGTTGTTATGGGATTTTAGTTACTTTCTCAACCTAGCTAGCAGGAGCAAGGCCTGAAAGCTGGGTTGATCATGTACCTTTTGTCCCTTGTTGTATTTGTTTTCTCTTTGTAATCAGGTTTGAGTTCCCTTTGTACTCGTAATAATTAAAGTACGGCTTATCAAAAAAAAAAAAAACAACAACAATAGATTTATGTGTATGTGTCAAATTTCACTCTTATACCAATTTTTCGAAGACATACTTGTTTTTGCCATAATTTAATTATATTTAATCATTAGTTTTAAACAAAGATTGTAATAAATTATTAAAATATTAACTTTTTTTTGTTTATCTTTTATTAAAAAATATGTATGTGTAAACTCACGCAAGACAACAAGATTTATCTTATATATGAAGCAATAAAATATATTTTCTTTATTGGCTTAAAAATATATTCGCTAAAAATTATTATTTTTTGACAAAAATTAATAATAAAATAAATATATTACTATGATATGTAACTAATAGAGACCCCTTTATCATAATTTGCACAAAAGAAATGCATTCAGTACGTCTATTACGACGGTTGGAACCGCCGTAATTTGCACAAAAGAAATACATTCAGGACCTAGATTACGGCAGTTCAAACGGCTGTAATATGCAACAAAGAAATGGATTCACGATGTAGATTACGGCGGTTCAAACGGCCATAATTTGCAACAAAGAAACGAATTCAGGACGTCTATTACGGCGGTTCAAACGGCCGTAATTTGCAACAAAGAAATTGATTCACATTGTAGATTACGGCGGTTCAAATGGCCGTAATTTGCAACAAAGAAATTCATTCAGAATGTGTATTACGGCAGTTCAAACGGTCGTAATTTGCAACAAAGAAATGGATTCAGAACGTCTATTACGGCTGTTCAAACGGCCGTAATTTGCAACAGAGAAACGGATTCGAGACGTATATTACGGCATTTCAAACGGCCGTAATTTTCAAAAAAGAAATGGACTCAGGTCGTTTATTACGGCGGTTCTAACGGCCGTAATATGCAAAAAAAGAAATGGATTCAGGACGTATATTACGGCAGTTCAAAAGGCCGTAATTGTCAACAAAGAAATGGACTCAGGACGTCTATTACGGCGGTTTCTAACGACCGTAATATGCAAAAAAGAAATGGATTCACGATGTAGATTACGGCAGTTCAAAAGGCCGTAATTTGCAACAAAGAAACGAATTCAGGATGTCTATTGCGGCGGTTGGAACCGCCGTAATTTGCACATAAGAAATACATTTGAGGTATATTACGGCAGTTCAAACGGCCGTAATTTGAAAATAATTATATTAATATATTATTCTTATAAATATTTTATATAAGTAGAAAATTAATACTTTCCCTAATTTTTTAGGCCAATAAAAAAAATATTATCATAATAAATATATTTTAACTTATGTTTTAAAGTTAATTCAAATTAGTTTATTTATATTATTTATTAATTTATTATAATTTTCACTATAAAGAAATAAAATATTGTGTAAAATTTATTAACAGGTAAATAAAATTATTATAAATTATTTTCGAAGACATACTTGTTTTTGCCATAATTTAATTATATTTAATCACTAGTTTTAAACAAAGATTGTAATAAATTATTAAAAATTTAACTTTTTTTTGTTTATCTTTTATTAAAAAAAATATGTATGTGTAAACTCACGCAAGACAACAAGATTTATCTTATATATGAAGCAATAAAATATATTTTCTTTATTGGCTTAAAAATATATTCAAAAAATTATTATTTTGACAAAAATTAATAATAAAATAATATATTACTATGATATGTAACTAATAGAGACCCCTTTATCATAATTTGCACCAAAGAAATGCATTCAGTACGTCTATTACGACTGTTGGAACCGCCGTAATTTGCACAAAAGAAATGCATTCAGGACCTAGATTACGGCAGTTCAAACGGCTGTAATATGCAACAAAGAAATGGATTCACGATGTAGATTACGGCGGTTCAAACGGCCATAATTTGCAACAAAGAAACGAATTCAGGACGTCTATTACGGCGGTTCAAACGGCCGTAATATGCAACAAAGAAATTGATTCACGTTGTAGATTACGGCGGTTCAAATGGCCGTAATTTGCAACAAAGAAATTCATTCAGAATGTGTATTACGGCAGTTCAAAAGGCCGTAATTTACAACAAAGAAATGGATTCACGATGTAGTTTAATTCAAATTAGTTTTATTATATTATTTATTAATTTATTTATATAATTTTCACTATAAAGAAAATAAAAATATTGTGTAAAATTTATTAACAGGTAAATAAAATTATTATATAAATTATTTTCGAAGACATACTTATTTTTGCCATAATTTAATTATATTTAATCACTAGTTTTAAACAAAGATTGTAATAAATTATTAAAATATTAACTTTTTTTTGTTTATCTTTTATTAAAAAATATGTATGTGTAAACTCACGCAAGACAACAAGATTTATCTTATATATGAAGCAATAAAATATATTTTCTTTATTGGCTTAAAAATATATTCGCTAAAAATTATTATTTTTTTGACAAAAATTAATAATAAAATAATATATTACTATGATATGTAAACTAATAGAGACCCCTTTATCATAATTTGCACAAAAGAAATGCATTCAGTACGTCTATTACGACGGTTGGAACCGCCGTAATTTGCACAAAGAAATGGACTCAGGACGTCTATTACGGCGGTTCTAACGGCCGTAATATGCAAAAAAGAAATGGATTCACGATGTAGATTACGGCAGTTCAAAAGGCCGTAATTTACAACAAAGAAACGAATTCAGGATGTCTAATTGCGGCGGTTCAAACGGCCGTAATTTGCAACAAAGAAATTGATTCACGTTGTAGATTACGGCGGTTCAAATGGCCGTAATTTGCAACAAAGAAATTCATTCAGAATGTGTATTACGGCAGTTCAAAACGGTCGTAATTTGCAACAAAGAAATGGATTCAGAACGTCTATTACGGCTGTTCAAACGGCCGTAATTTGCAACAGAGAAACGGAATTCGAGACGTATATTACGGCATTTCAAACGGCCGTAATTTTCAAAAAAGAAATGGACTCAGGTCGTTTATTACGGCGGTTCTAACGGCCGTAATATGCAAAAAAAGAAATGGATTCAGGACGTATATTACGGCAGTTCAAAAGGCCGTAATTTTCAACAAAGAAATGGACTCAGGTCGTTTATTACGGCGGTTCTAACGGCCGTAATATGCAAAAAAGGAATGGATTCACGATGTAGATTACGGCAGGTCAAAAGGCCGTAATTTGCAACAAAGAAACGAATTCAGGATGTCTATTGCGGCGGTTGGAACCGCCGTAATTCGCACATAAGAAATACATTTGAGGTATATTACGGCAGTTCAACCGGCCGTAATTTGACAATAATTATATTAAAATATTACTCTTATAAATATTTTATATAAGTAGAAAATTAATACTTTCCCTAATTTTTTTAGGCCAATAAAAAAATATTATCATAATAAATATATTTTAACTTATGTTTTAAAGTTAATTCAAATTAGTTTATTATATTATTTATTAATTTATTTATATAATTTTCACTATAAAGAAAATAAAATATTGTATAAAATTTATTAACAGGTAAATAAAATTATTATATAAATTATTTTCGAAGACATACTTGTTTTTGCCATAATTTAATTATATTTAATCATTAGTTTTAAACAAAGATTGTAATAAATTATTAAAATATTAACTTTTCTTTGTTTATCTTTTATTAAAAAATATGTGTGTGTAAACTCACGCAAGACAACAAGATTTATCTTATATATGAAGCAATAAAATATATTTTCTTTATTGGCTTAAAAATATATTCGCTAAAAATTATTATTTTTTGACAAAAATTAATAATAAAATAAATATATTACTATGATATGTAACTAATAGAGACCCCTTTATCATAATTTGCACAAAAGAAATGCATTCAGTACGTCTATTACGACGGTTGGAACCGCCGTAATTTGCACAAAAGAAATGCATTCAGGACCTAGATTACGGCAGTTCAAACGGCTGTAATATGCAACAAAGAAATGGATTCACGATGTAGATTACGGCGGTTCAAACGGCCATAATTTTCAACAAAGAAACGAATTCAGGACGTCTATTACGGCGGTTGAAACGGCCGTAATTTGCAACAAAGAAACGAATTCAGGACGTCTATTACGGCGGTTCAAACGGCCGTAATATGCAACAAAGAAATTGATTCACGTTGTAGATTACGGCGGTTCAAATGGCCGTAATTTGCAACAAAGAAATTCATTCAGAATGTGTATTACGGCAGTTCAAACGGTCGTAATTTGCAACAAAGAAATGAATTCAGAACGTCTATTACGGCTGTTCAAACGGCCGTAATTTGCAACAGAGAAACGGATTCGAGACGTATATTACGGCATTTCAAACGGCCGTAATTTTCAAAAAAGAAATGGACTCAGGTCGTTTATTACGGCGGTTCTAACGGCCGTAATATGCAAAAAAGAAATGGATTCAGGACGTATATTACGGCAGTTCAAAAGGCCGTAATTGTCAACAAAGAAATGGACTCAGGACGTCTATTACGGCGGTTCTAACGGCCGTAATATGCAAAAAAGGAATGGATTCACGATGTAGATTACGGCAGGTCAAAAGGCCGTAATTTGCAACAAAGAAACGAATTCAGGATGTCTATTGCGGCGGTTGGAACCGCCGTAATTCGCACATAAGAAATACATTTGAGGTATATTACGGCAGTTCAAACGGCCGTAATTTGAAAATAATTATATTAAAATATTATTCTTATAAATATTTTATATAAGTATAAATATTCACGTTGTAGATTACGGCGGTTCAAATGGCCGTAATTTGCAACAAAGAAATTCATTCAGAATGTGTATTACGGCAGTTCAAACGGTCGTAATTTGCAACAAAGAAATGGATTCAGAACGTCTATTACGGCTGTTCAAACGGCCGTAATTTGAACCAGAGAAACGGATTCGAGACGTATATTACGGCATTTCAAACGGCCGTAATTTTCAAAAAAGAAATGGACTCAGGTCGTTTATTACGACGGTTCTAACGGCCGTAATATGCAAAAAAAGAAATGGATTCAGGACGTATATTACGGCAGTTCAAAAGGCCATAATTTTCAACAAAGAAATGGACTCAGGTCGTCTATTACGGCGGTTCTAACGGCCGTAATATGCAAAAAAGAAATGGATTCACGATGTAGATTACGGCAGTTCAAAAGGTCGTAATTTACAACAAAGAAATGGATTCACGATGTAGTTTAATTCAAATTAGTTTATTATATTATTTATTAATTTATTTATATAATTTTCACTATAAAGAAAATAAAATATTGTGTAAAATTTATTAACAGGTAAATAAAATTATTATATAAATTATTTTCGAAGACATACTTGTTTTTGCCATAATTTAATTATATTTAATCACTAGTTTTAAACAAAGATTGTAATAAATTATTAAAATATTAACTTTTTTTTGTTTATCTTTTATTAAAAAATATGTATGTGTAAACTCACGCAAGACAACAAGATTTATCTTATATATGAAGCAATAAAATATATTTTCTTTATTGGCTTAAAAATACATTCGCTAAAAATTATTATTTTTTGACAAAAATTAATAATAAAATAATATATTACTATGATATGTAACTAATAGAGACCCCTTTATCATAATTTGCACAAAAGAAATGCATTCAGTACGTCTATTACGACGGTTGGAACCGCCGTAATTTGCACAAAGAAATGGACTCAGGACGTCTATTACGGCGGTTCTAACGGCCGTAATATGCAAAAAAGAAATGGATTCACGATGTAGATTACGGCAGTTCAAAAGGCCGTAATTTACAACAAAGAAACGAATTCAGGATGTCTATTGCGGCGGTTGGAACCGCCGTAATTCGCACATAAGAAATACATTTGAGGTATATTACGGCAGTTCAAACGGCCGTAATTTGACAATAAATATATTAAAATATTATTCTTATAAATATTTTAAATAAGCAGAAAATTAATACTTTCCCTAATTTTTTTAGGCCAATAAAAAAATATTATCATAATAAATATATTTTAACTTATGTTTTAAAGTTAATTCAAATTAGTTTATTATGTTATTTATTAATTTATTTATATAATTTTCACTATAAAGAAAATAAAATATTGTATAAAATTTATTAACAGGTAAATAAAATTATTATATAAATTATTTTCGAAGACATACTTGTTTTTGCCATAATTTAATTATATTTAATCACTAGATTTAAACAAAGATTGTAATAAATTATTAAAATATTAACTTTTTTTTGTTTATCTTTTATTAAAAAATATGTATGTGTAAACTCACGCAAGACAACAAGATTTATCTTATATATGAAGCAATAAAATATATTTTCTTTATTGGCTTAAAAATATATTCGCTAAAAATTATTATTTTTTGACAAAAATTAATAATAAAATAATATATTACTATGATATGTAACTAATAGAGACCCCTTTATCATAATTTGCACAAAATAAATGCATTCAGTACGTCTATTACGACGGTTGGAACCGTCGTAATTTGCACAAAGAAATGGACTCAGGACGTCTATTACGGCGGTTCTAACGGCCGTAATATGCAAAAAAGAAATGGATTCACGATGTAGATTACGGCAGTTCAAAAGGCCGTAATTTGCAACAAAGAAACGAATTCAGGATGTCTATTGCGACAGTTGGAACCGCCGTAATTTTCACATAAGAAATACATTTGAGGTATATTACGGCTGTTCAACCGGCCGTAATTTGACAATAATTATATTAAAATATTATTCTTATAAATATTTTATATAAGTAGAAAATTAATACTTTCCCTAATTTTTTTAGGCAAATAAAAAAATATTATCATAATAAATATATTTTAATTTATGTTTTAAAGTTAATTCAAATTAGTTTATTATGTTATTTATTAATTTATTTATATAATTTTCATTATAAAGAAAATAAAATATTGTATAAAATTTATTAACAGGTAAATAAAATTATTATATAAATTATTTTCGAAGACATACTTGTTTTTGCCATAATTTAATTATATTTAATCATTAGTTTTAAACAAAGATTGTAATAAATTATTAAAATATTAACTTTTCTTTGTTTATCTTTTATTAAAAAATATGTGTGTGTAAACTCACGCAAGACAACAAGATTTATCTTATATATGAAGCAATAAAATATATTTTCTTTATTGGCTTAAAAATATATTCGCTAAAAATTATTATTTTTTGACAAAAATTAATAATAAAATAAATATATTACTATGATATGTAACTAATAGAGACCCCTTTATCATAATTTGCACAAAAGAAATGCATTCAGTACGTCTATTACGACGGTTGGAACCGCCGTAATTTGCACAAAAGAAATGCATTCAGGACCTAGATTACGGCAGTTCAAACGGCTGTAATATGCAACAAAGAAATGGATTCACGATGTAGATTACGGCGGTTCAAACGGCCATAATTTTCAACAAAGAAACGAATTCAGGACGTCTATTACGGCGGTTGAAACGGCCGTAATTTGCAACAAAGAAACGAATTCAGGACGTCTATTACGGCGGTTCAAACGGCCGTAATATGCAACAAAGAAATTGATTCACGTTGTAGATTACGGCGGTTCAAATGGCCGTAATTTGCAACAAAGAAATTCATTCAGAATGTGTATTATGGCAGTTCAAACGGTCGTAATTTGCAACAAAGAAATGAATTCAGAACGTCTATTACGGCTGTTCAAACGGCCGTAATTTGCAACAGAGAAACGGATTCGAGACGTATATTACGGCATTTCAAACGGCCGTAATTTTCAAAAAAGAAATGGACTCAGGTCGTTTATTACGGCGGTTCTAACGGCCGTAATATGCAAAAAAAGAAATGGATTCAGGACGTATATTACGGCAGTTCAAAAGGCCGTAATTGTCAACAAAGAAATGGACTCAGGACGTCTATTACGGCGGTTCTAACGGCCGTAATATGCAAAAAAGGAATGGATTCACGATGTAGATTACGGCAGGTCAAAAGGCCGTAATTTGCAACAAAGAAACGAATTCAGGATGTCTATTGCGGCGGTTGGAAACCGCCGTAATTCGCACATAAGAAATACATTTGAGGTATATTACGGCAGTTCAAACGGCCGTAATTTGAAAATAATTATATTAAAATATTATTCTTATAAATATTTTATATAAGTATAAATATTCACGTTGTAGATTACGGCGGTTCAAATGGCCGTAATTTGCAACAAAGAAATTCATTCAGAATGTGTATTACGGCAGTTCAAACGGTCGTAATTTGCAACAAAGAAATGGATTCAGAACGTCTATTACGGCTGTTCAAACGGCCGTAATTTGAACCAGAGAAACGGATTCGAGACGTATATTACGGCATTTCAAACGGCCGTAATTTTCAAAAAAGAAATGGACTCAGGTCGTTTATTACGACGGTTCTAACGGCCGTAATATGCAAAAAAAGAAATGGATTCAGGACGTATATTACGGCAGTTCAAAAGGCCATAATTTTCAACAAAGAAATGGACTCAGGTCGTCTATTACGGCGGTTCTAACGGCCGTAATATGCAAAAAAGAAATGGATTCACGATGTAGATTACGGCAGTTCAAAAGGCCGTAATTTACAACAAAGAAATGGATTCACGATGTAGTTTAATTCAAATTAGTTTATTATATTATTTATTAATTTATTTATATAATTTTCACTATAAAGAAAATAAAATATTGTGTAAAATTTATTAACAGGTAAATAAAATTATTATATAAATTATTTTCGAAGACATACTTGTTTTTGCCATAATTTAATTATATTTAATCACTAGTTTTAAACAAAGATTGTAATAAATTATTAAAATATTAACTTTTTTTTGTTTATCTTTTATTAAAAAATATGTATGTGTAAACTCACGCAAGACAACAAGATTTATCTTATATATGAAGCAATAAAATATATTTTCTTTATTGGCTTAAAAATATATTCGCTAAAAATTATTATTTTTGACAAAAATTAATAATAAAATAATATATTACTATGATATGTAACTAATAGAGACCCCTTTATCATAATTTGCACAAAAGAAATGCATTCAGTACGTCTATTACGAAGGTTGGAACCGCCGTAATTTGCACAAAGAAATGGACTCAGGACGTCTATTACGGCGGTTCTAACGGCCGTAATATGCAAAAAAGAAATGGATTCACGATGTAGATTACGGCAGTTCAAAAGGCCGTAATTTACAACAAAGAAACGAATTCAGGATGTCTATTGCGGCGGTTGGAACCGCCGTAATTCGCACATAAGAAATACATTTGAGGTATATTACGGCAGTTCAAACGGCCGTAATTTGACAATAAATATATTAAAATATTATTCTTATAAATATTTTAAATAAGTAGAAAATTAATACTTTCCCTAATTTTTTTAGGCCAATAAAAAAATATTATCATAATAAATATATTTTAACTTATGTTTTAAAGTTAATTCAAATTAGTTTATTATGTTATTTATTAATTTATTTATATAATTTTCACTATAAAGAAAATAAAATATTGTATAAAATTTATTAACAGGTAAATAAAATTATTATATAAATTATTTTCGAAGACATACTTGTTTTTGCCATAATTTAATTATATTTAATCACTAGATTTAAACAAAGATTGTAATAAATTATTAAAATATTAACTTTTTTTTGTTTATCTTTTATTAAAAAATATGTATGTGTAAACTCACGCAAGACAACAAGATTTATCTTATATATGAAGCAATAAAATATATTTTCTTTATTGGCTTAAAAATATATTCGCTAAAAATTATTATTTTTTGACAAAAATTAATAATAAAATAATATATTACTATGATATGTAACTAATAGAGACCCCTTTATCATAATTTGCACAAAATAAATGCATTCAGTACGTCTATTACGACGGTTGGAACCGTCGTAATTTGCACAAAGAAATGGACTCAGGACGTCTATTACGGCGGTTCTAACGGCCGTAATATGCAAAAAAGAAATGGATTCACGATGTAGATTACGGCAGTTCAAAAGGCCGTAATTTGCAACAAAGAAACGAATTCAGGATGTCTATTGCGGCAGTTGGAACCGCCGTAATTTTCACATAAGAAATACATTTGAGGTATATTACGGCTGTTCAACCGGCCGTAATTTGACAATAATTATATTAAAATATTATTCTTATAAATATTTTATATAAGTAGAAAATTAATACTTTCCCTAATTTTTTTAGGCAAATAAAAAAATATTATCATAATAAATATATTTTAATTTATGTTTTAAAGTTAATTCAAATTAGTTTATTATGTTATTTATTAATTTATTTATATAATTTTCATTATAAAGAAAATAAAATATTGTATAAAATTTATTAACAGGTAAATAAAATTATTATATAAATTATTTTCGAAGACATACTTGTTTTTGCCATAATTTAATTATATTTAATCACTAGTTTTAAACAAAGATTGTAATAAATTATTAAAATATTAACTTTTTTTTGTTTATCTTTTATTAAAAAATATGTATGTGTAAACTCACGCAAGACAACAAGATTTATCTTATATATGAAGCAATAAAATATATTTTCTTTATTGGCTTAAAAATATATTCGCTAAAAATTATTATTTTTTGACAAAAATTAATAATAAAATAATATATTACTATGATATGTAACTAATAGAGACCCCTTTATCATAATTTGCACAAAAGAAATGCATTCAGTACGTCTATTACGACGGTTGGAACCGCCGTAATTTGCACAAAAGAAATGCATTCAGGACCTAGATTACGGCAGTTCAAACGGCTGTAATATGCAACAAAGAAATGGATTCACGATGTAGATTACGGCGGTTCAAACGGCCATAATTTGCAACAAAGAAACGAATTCAGGACGTCTATTACGGCGGTTCAAACGGCCGTAATATGCAACAAAGAAATTGATTCACGTTGTAGATTACGGCGGTTCAAATGGCCGTAATTTGCAAAAAAGAAATTCATTCAGAATGTGTATTACGGCAGTTCAAACGGTCGTAATTTGCAACAAAGAAATGAATTCAGGATGTCTATTGCGGCGGTTGGAACCGCCGTAATTCGCAACAGAGAAATGGATTCGAGACGTATATTACGGCATTTCAAACGGCCGTAATTTTCAACAAAGAAATGGACTCAGTACGTCTATTACGGCGGTTCTAACGGCCGTAATATTCAAAAAAGAAATGGATTCACGATGTAGATTACGGCAGTTCAAAAGGCCGTAATTTTCAACAAAGAAACGAATTCAGGATGTCTATTGCGGCGGTTGGAACCGCCGTAATTTGCACATAAGAAATACATTTGAGGTATATTACGGCAATTCAAACGGCCGTAATTTGACAATAATTATATTAATATATTATTCTTATAAATATTTTATATAAGTAGAAAATTAATACTTTCCCTAATTTTTTTAGGCCAATAAAAAAATATTATCATAATAAATATATTTTAACTTATGTTTTAAAGTTAATTCAAATTAGTTTATTATATTATTTATTAATTTATTTATATAATTTTCACTATAAAGAAAATATAATATTGTATAAAATTTATTAACAGGTAAATAAAATTATTATATAAATTATTTTCGAAGACATACTTGTTTTTCCCATAATTTAATTATATTTAATCACTAGTTTTAAACAAAGATTGTAATATATTATTAAAATATGTATGCGTTAACTCACGCAAGACAACAAGATTTATCTTATATATGAAGCAATAAAATATATTTTCTTTATTGGCTTAAAAATATATTCGCTAATAATTATTATTTTTTTGACAAAAATTAATAATAAAATAATATATTACTATGATATGTAACTAATAGAGACCCCTTTATCATAATTTGCACAAAAGAAATGCATTCAAGACGTCTATTACGGCGGTTGGAACCGCTGTAATTTGCACAAAAGATATGCATTCAGGACGTAGATTATGGCAGTTCAAACGGCTATAATTTGCAACAAAGAAACGAATTCAATACGTACATTACGGCGGTTCAAACGGCCGTAATTTGCAACAAAGAAATGAATTCAGGACGTCTATTACGGCGGTTCTAACGGCCGTAATATGCCACAAAGAAATCGATTCACGATGTAGATTAATTGGAAATCTTAAGCAACAGGAGATTAAGGTGCAAGTTGGAACCGAAGAGACCACAATGACCCTGTTGAACTACTACAAGCGCAAGACGTGTCATCTTTCTAAGGGCTGGCCTGAATTTGCCGTCAAACACAATTTGAAACCTGGAAACCATGTGCACTTCGAAGTCATCTACACACCTCCGGATGGATTTTGCCTGCAAGCAACCATTTCTAAAAACCTTGAGTAGGTTGACCGGGATGAGACTCGTAACATAGACACTATACCAGCTTTTTGTGAAAAGGTTCCGTGTGGACCTTGTATGTTGTCGTAGGTTTTTTTTTTTTGGGTCAATGGATTTTTTATTTTTTTTGTAACCGAATGGTTGCAGAACTAGGTTAATGTTAAATTTTTTTTTAGGTGCCTCCAGACATAATTAACCACTATCTGATGCATATTGAACTGTTTAGAGGGAGGAAGTTGAGGAAGTTTAGAAGTCTGTTTTAGCAAACTACAATCTGGACTATTTGGCTTCAAAGGAATGCAGTTATCTTAAAAAATGAGCAGGTTGTGTTCGGGAACTTCACTGAATTGATTAGAAACAAGTCATGGCATTGGTTCTCTGCTGATAGCAACCATTCTGATTGGAGCATTTGTCCTTCGGCTTGTCTCGGCTAGATATAGTGTAGTGAACACAACCCTTCTGCTACTGTCCATGCCTGAATCTTCATTGTGAGGACTACTTTTTACGTTGTACACCTTCTTGTGATGCATCTTCCTGGTCTAAGTTGATGTATATCAATTGGCTGAGAGTAAATTTGGGAGATTGACCCTACCTTTGAGTGACAAATGTGGAGGAGTGAGGTTGTGAGGTTTTTAACTAATGTTTATTTCTATGGTGTGTTTGCTGTTTTTTCTTGCAGTTTTTCTCCCTCGGCGGCCTAATATCCCAATGGGGGGGAGGTTTTTCTGGATTCCTAACTATAGGCGTATTTACCTATACAATCTTCCTGGCTAATTGTAAACTATGGTGCTTTGCTTAGTGAGACCGGTGAGCTACTTCTCTACAGCGCTGTGGTACTATGGTTTTCGGTGGTAGCTTGTGATAGAATTGTCTCGGTTTGCTACTGTTTTTTTAAACTGCAACTATGTTCAGGGAGTTTTGTATCAATGTAATTTGATCCCTCTCCTTACTTCATGTTCTCGGTTTGGTCATTTTGTTGTTGCGCTGCCATTGGCTTTGGTTTTGAGCTTGTTCGGGTCAGGGAGGTTGGAGGCGCAGAGTACTCGTGTGTGCTGTATTTTGTGGTGTGCTATGTTACTGTTTCAGGCTGCGGTTGGCTTTGGCTAGGGGCTGCTGTTACAACAAGTCACAACCAAATATCCATTGGTATAATAAGGATGACTTGTGGTGTATATCTTTGTGTTAAGGTTCTGCCTCAGTTCCTCTTGGAATTGAATAGATTCTGCCTGCTTATGGATAATTGAATGAGGCCAACAAGCCAATAAATCTGTACAAGGAAGTGGTCCTCTGTTTAGCGTTGGTATGGGGTTTTGGTCAGGGAGTGGCGTTTAAATCTGGTATTTGGAGTTTAGGATATGATCACATTTTATTTTGCTTTGGTTTATATTCAATAGGATGGAAATTGAAAATTGGTTTTGCGTATTGTTGCTGATATGGGAAGTTTGCTACTGATATAGCTGGGTTTTTTGGGGATGTCATTAGTTATCACACAACCTATTAGTTACTCCTCATAGTGCTTTTGGTTGTGAAGTAGCTTTTGTATTCATCTTTTTTCATACTTGATTCTTTGTATATGGGTTGAGTACCCCTTGTACTCAATTATATACATCTTTTGCTTATCAAAAAAATAAATAAATGTTTTTTTTTTTTTTTTTGCTTGTCAATGTTGATGTTGTTTTTGTTGTTGCTTATCACATGTAGGGATGGCAATGGGTAGGGTTTGGGTAGGGTAATATAGTACCCGTCCCCATACTCGCGTTTAAAAAAATTACCCGGACCCGTACCCTCGTGGGTAGAAACTTTAGTATCCTTACCCGTACCCACATTCGTTACTCGCACTTTAACAGTGAAAAAGTAAAAAATAACAAAAGAAGTTATAACAATTAAAAAACGATTCAAAGGTCTTTTAAATCCACTAATAAATATTACAAATCAAAATATTTAAATAAATAAAAACACCCAAAATGGAATTATAGATGCAACTAAGTTTAGAAAGTTAAGAATCTTTAGATTAATTTTGGTTTTATAATTTATATTATAGTTAAAAATATATATATTAGTAATATAAATAAATAAATAAATAAATAATTATATATACATTTACATATGTGCGGGTATGGGGCGGGGTGGGTACCATAGTACCCGTACCCGCACCTGTACCCATTCATTTTTGCGGGTAATTACCCGTACCCGGACACTTACCCATTGTGCGGGTAATTACCCTACCCATTGTGGGTAATTTTTGCGGGTACCCTATGGGTAGGGTACAAATTGCCATCCCTAATCACACGGCCCCAGTATTATCGTCATTTACATAATTAACAATTAAAATTGGTCAAGTAGAAAAATAACAATAAATTAAGATTGTTTTAAACATTGACTTACAATAATATATTGAATTACTAATAAGGTTTGTTTTATTTTAATTTGCAATCACAATTAATTTATTAGTTGAATAAGCATATAATATAGACATTTAATTATGATTAAAATTTAAATTTAAAATAATAAAATTATTAATTATTAATATATAACAACCTTAATTTGTATATAATCTATTTTTTTTTTTTTGAAAAGCCAAAATGATTTTATAATAAAAGGGCACTTGGGGTACCCTAACCTATGTACAACAAGAACCAATATAACTTACAAATAGAAAAACAAGGTACAAGATCAACCAAAAGCACCAAACACCCCGAGACTAAGGCAGTCTAAAAAATGTCACAGGCAAAAAGGTTGGGCAAGTACTTCATACCCATCAGAAGCAAATGAAAAAGAAACCAAAACCAAGTAAGAGACGGCCTTGTGATACCAGCAATATGCACCCAACCATAGTTATACTCCAAACCACCATACCAAACTAAAACCAGTTAGCTGAAGTGATGCCTAATGAACACGCGAGAATAAATGGACCAAATGTAGCATAGCTTCCAATAAGAGTCTTTGGACAAAACAGCAAGTAGAATAGGATCCTTTTAAGCACATAATGACAAATAGTAACAGATGAAGACACTAAGGATGACCCTGAAATGTTGAGGCAGACCAAAACACAGTATAGAACGTCTAATTGAGAGCAATCCATCAATAAAATCATGCAAACAGAGCTGTGGTGAGAAAACCTTTAGTCTAATATACACCAATATAAATTCCATAGAGTAACATTCTGTATACTTGTATCCAAACACTAGAAAACCAGTCAGAGCAAATCTCCAGTACCAACACTTAACAAAGCATCGTTTCTCAAAACTGGAGATAAAGGCACAAAGTGTAACATAATAAGTTAACTTTCACTCAAGAACACAGGAAATTTGTGGAACTCCATTCCTTATTACTTATCATACCATGATCCAGGTGAAAGGCTCCAATTAGATGGCAGGGTTATCTCATTATGAATGTTCACATACTAAAGATAAAAGGGATCAATATATGAGAAAAAACGAGCAATCTACGTACACATGCCTGAAATAGGGTTGGGTCGACTGATGTGGGCCACGAACTGTTTAAAATACTATGTTATATAGGGTTGGGCTAAGATGTACCACCCTAAAATTACACTCCCTAATACATCACCCATATGATAATTTGTGGGCCAATAGAATTGCCACATGGATGGTCAAAGTTTCAAACCTTGGAGGTATATTTATACAATAGTCAAAGCCTGTATGTACTGTATACTGCAGTATAGTATATGTATTTATGGTATTTATATATTTTGCCAAAAAAATTTATGTTCTGTGTATTGTTGTCCAGAATAGCTCCAACGATGAGTGCCTACTGGATCGTCCATAATACAAATTAAACTATTTTTTATATTAAAAATAATAAATAATTTTTTTTGGTAAAATATATAAATACCATAAATACATATACTATACTGCAGTATACAGTACATACAAGTTTTAACTACTGTATAAATACACCTCCAAGGTTTGAAACTTTGACCATCCATGTGACAATTGGCAATTCTATTAGTCTTCAAATTGCCACATGGGTGGTGCATTAGGGGGTGTAATTTTAAGGTGGTGCATCTTAGCCCAAATATATACTATGTTACACAAACATAATATACATGGATTGCGTCTACACATTTTCGGAAACACCCATTGCCCCTTAAACTTCGGATAAGAGCTGATTATAAAGGGGTATTTTCATGCGTATGAAATTTGACGCATATGAAACGTTCTTTGTGTATGCATACCAAATTTGATGGCCCTGAAATTTGATACATATGAAACGTTGTTTGTGTATGCATACGAAATAAAACCCAAGTAGCAGATATAGCAATGTTCCTATCCATTTACGCAACATGTAGAAGATAATGCATATAGATAAACAAAGGCTCCATATAAATTAATACAACGGGGTTTGTTCATATAATCATCCCTTTAAATATACCCTACTAATTACTTAAGCTATAAAAAAAACACAATAAAAGGGCATTACAAATGAAGCAAAAATACACAGGTACTTAAGGTGAATTTAGTTGCAGAACTTGACAAACTTGACACCTCCTCCAAACTTCTCAACGGATAAAATCCCTCATTAGAATCCACACAGGTTCAGCTGTACAAAAATAGAATGGAAAAGGCAAAATCATTAGTATGGCAATATTCAACCGAGTATTGCAATATCCCTCACCTGAGCAACCTCTACTCTTTAGTACTTACAGTGTCACGTGGTATAAGGGTCATCCTGTAATGTGGCTTCCTCTTCTGCAAACGAAAATTCATTGCATTCGGATAGGTCATCATCTATCATTTGTCGGGGACGTTTACGTCGCGGGCATGTAACCTTGTTGTGTCAAATGTGACACCCGGGACTGACGAGGGCGGGGAGTGGTCGTCGGTGCAAGAGGCATGATCAAGGAGCGGCTCCTGGCAGGCTTCTAGGCTGAGGGACACATGAATGAACCGATAGCACACCTGAATGAGAGGGATCCTGAGACTGTGTAGGTATGGGACTATACAGTAGAGGATGGCTTATATGAATTGATTGGTACTACCTATACTAACAACAGTAGAGGATGGCTTATATGAATTGATTGGTACTACCTATACTAACAAGATGCATCTTTTTTTCGAGAGACCATCACTTAAGAACTCCACAGTTAAGCGTGCTTGACTTGGAGCGATTCTGGGATGGGTGACCTCCTGGGAAGTTTTCCCGGGAAGCATGTGAGTGAGGACAAAGCATGCTGAAAAGACCCGTGTTGGTCTGTGGGGTCAGTCGTCAATCCATAGAGCAGCCAGGGATGTTACATCAAAGACCCTTACATACTGAGCACTTGATCACACGCTTGACTCTTATGCCAGCAGATGATGTGCTCCCACCGCCTTTGCCCTTGGTTCTTGCACGCATGGGGTTTCTGAGACAATCATGCACGTTCTTGCTCTCCTCATTGCCTTGTATGGCCTTTTCCCTTGCATGATTGAATTCCTCCGTGCTAACAGAGTTCAGATCCACCCATTTCCCTGTACAACTCCATCATTGTTGCACATCTAGCGCTTTTCTGAGAGTCCCAAAAACTAACCCCATCAGACATCAAACTATGAACATTATCCTTAGCACCTTTGCTCCATCTTTTCAATAGAACATACTTGGGATCTCTTCCAACCCTAAATGAGCTAAAACAGTCATAGTGTGCTGGCAAGGCACGCCCCTTGTCTCAAACCTCAAGCAAGAACATTTAAATTCACAACTGTCTGGGGAATGCAACACGTGTCATTCATCTTCACCATGCTTATCCTTACATTACACACTGTATATATCAACTATGTCAACATCTCTCTGCATCTTGTGACACACATACGGCTTCCCCTTTCAATCAAGAGGTGAAACATAAGGAAAATTTCCTTTGTCAGGTACTTAGTCTTTAACCTATCAAGCATGGCAAATTCGTTTGAAACACAGCCTCACCGTGTGTAGAAACAAAATCATCTTCCAACTCTTTGTAACGCATATGATTAATGCAACAAGTGTACTGCTCTAAAAATTCTCTTAGGTTATACCTTGAGTGTACAAACTTCGCAAGCTCAGAGTGCAATCCCTCACATCGGGAAGTTGTCCAGAACCCTGCAAAAAAACTACTGCGCATATGAGCAGTGGCCCACATTGACCTCTTCTCATATAAATTGAGGATCCATGGATTATCTTCCACACCAAACCTTGAAACCAGTTCACGCCATTTTCTTGTGAATTTACCAACGTCAGAATCAGTTAGCATACACTTCCAAACATCGAAGAAACCATGGCTACGACGATCCTAGACATTATTCGAACCGGACATCGATGTGCAAAAATCAATCAACAAAAACCTAAATATACGGTCAGAATTCAACAAGGTACTTACATATAATACAAAATCAAAATAATGAAATATAACATATACATTTGAGCAGAGCATATACTCTTTGACCAGTCAAACTTAAACAAAAACTACATATCTTGATAAATATTGAATAAAGTTTTCTGTTGGTATGACTTAGACCAAACCTTCTTTGACTGTCTATATCTCTCTGCAGAGTTAGGTTGAAACGAGGCTTTTTTACATTTGTAGTGCAATTTCATTGCAAAATTACCGAAATAGTATAGTTTCAAAAATAATTATCAAAGTAGTGTAAATCGTATATGAAATATACGAAATATGATAAGCAAGTCGTTAATGATATCCACGACTAATTATTATATTCATTTCAAAAAAAAACTCAAAGATTGGGCTAGTCGTAAATCACAAACACGTCGTAAATCACAAACACGACTTTGCTATTTTTTTTCCGACAAGGACGGGAGTCGTATTCGATATATACGACTTGTGTTATTTTAACAAATTTTTCAAGTCGTGAACATAATATACGACTTTGCATGATTATTAACTCAAGTTATGCTCTCTGGTACATAGAGTAATAACAGAGCACCAATTGAAGTTACCACAGAAAGGAATACGCACGTTAAACGTGGTTTAAATTTTCCACAATAAAGCTATTTTTAGATAGAAAGGTGAGGGAAAAAATGAAAAGGAAGAATCTATAACCAACTTGGCCAGGTTTACTAAAGCTTATTGGCAGCACACAATATAGTTGTCAAAGCAATCCAAGGCGGCTAGAAGTGATGAATGATAGAGCATGTGAGGTGATTGTGGAAATTTGTGTGATATTTAAAATATTTTAAAATATTTTTTAATGTTAATTTTATTATAAATATATAATTTTCCTAATAAATATTGAATAAAGCTCATTTAAATTAAGCAAAAGTATAAAACGGATACACTTACTAGGTTACCCTCAATTAGTTAAATTATATTAGAATCTCAACTCGTTTTAATTAATCAAGAGTTTAGTTTCTCACTTTACACAATTTATTCAATTTAGTCCGAACATATCACGTACATATTGCGTATATTGTGAGAAGCAAGACCCAAAAATTGGAGACCACTCCTTCTGATTGGGCAGTTTCGTCATGAATCCACATTTTTTTTTTGAAGGCAAGTTCCACAATTATTATTAAATCTTCATTTGCCTATGCATTATTATGATAGTACCTACGGTTGTTGCTATTTATACACAACTCACCCTCCAACTCTACCCCATTTCATATACAATTCCCCAAGGCCCAAGATTCAAAGCTCGAAACAGAAGGGGAGGTGGGGTTTGTGGTTCCAAACCCAGATCAGCTTTCTGCATATATATGAAGATCACCAATAATGGGTAACAGCTTAAGGTGTTGTTTGGCTTGTGTTCTTCCATGTGGAGCACTAGACTTGATCCGAATAGTCCATTTGAGTGGTTACATAGAAGAGATTACACGTCCAATCACAGCAGGGGAAGTTCTCAAAGCGAACCCTGACCATGTCCTAAGCAAACCTAGCTCCCAAGGAGTTGTTCGCCGGATTCTCATCCTTTCGCCGGAGACTGAGCTCAAGAGAGGCAGCATATACTTCTTGATCCCCTCCTCCTCCTTGCCTCAGAAGAAAAGGCATCATCTCAACAACAAGAAGGGATCCTCCAAGAATATTATTAGCAACAAGTGTGATCATGATGATTTCTCATCACAGCAATGTCATGGATACCTCTCAGTCACTACTGACATAGTTTCTAATAAGGAGAAGAAATCCTCACGGCAGGATCGCCTGCATGGCCATGTCGGAGTATGGCAGCCTCATTTGGAAAGCATCTCAGAAGACTAGGCCGGTGCCGGAATTAAATATTGGCATGCCGCGAGGGAGGGGGAACCGAAGATGGTTGAATACTTGAATTATTAAAATTAAATATAGCAGCAACATAACCCTTCTTTTTCTTTTTCTTTTTAATGTATGTGAGTATTTGATTTTGTGGATACAAAGTCATGTTGCTTTCCTTTTTTTTGTATTTTTGGGCTTAAATTTCTCATACTATATAATATGTTTGATCATACTCATCATACCAAGAAAACAGAAAAGAAAAAAATGGGGAAAAAATCAAGAGGGTGAAGAATAACTATTTTTGTTTCCAAGCGATTCATAGCCCTAGAGCTGCAAACAAATATGCTGACATCTTAGCTCAAAAAGGCCATTCTCGATTTTTATGTTTCTATGGTAGAGAGGCCTTGGCCTCTTTTAGGGATGTTGTCATGTTGATGGAAGAGGATAATAGGGGTTCTCCCTCATCCCTCTAGTTCTTTTTACTGTTATCCGATTAATATAACAATATATATATATGAGTTGGGCATTTGGTTTTATTTCCTCCCACAATATTCGTAACTCAAACCTACCTATTTGTCTTAATTGTGTTTTAAATGGCTTGCCGAAATGATGTTTTAAGAGCATATTTATTTTTATTTGTGGCTAAATAAGCATTATATGTTCCCTAAACAGTAAACATTAATGGTGGCATCCAATTAATAATCACCCAAATATTAGATCCATATTTCAATGATTAAACCGAGTTTCAATTCTTTCAACAACAACACACAAAAAAAAAAAAAAAACAAGTTTCAATTGAAAATTTAATTGGAACATGCACGTTAGGCACATACGTCTACTCAAGGAATCTATCACCAAAAAAAATATGAAACGCTTAGGTTTACATTATTATTATTTATTTCAATTCCTAACCAAATCTGTAGTTTTTTTTTTCTTTTGGGTGAACAACCAAATCTGTAGCTGGAACAGAGACTATAGTGATATATACAACTTCTAGGTGATGAACAGTTGTAATCTGAATAAACAATTGGTACAAATAATTAGAAAAAATATGTACAAGCTTTGTTCGTTCATGCGAAAAAGTCAAAGTAAAACTTAAGCACATAATTAGCGCATTAATTTTATTAGGCAACAAAGGGAGGGAATTTCGGTAACAACCTCATTAAGTTTTAAAGCAAAAGTATAGATTATGCCCTAATTAAGTTGATGATTGTGCAGAGCACCAAAAAATTTTAAAAAAGTTTACAAGTAGTGCTGAACAACTTAGGCTAGCCGTCATGAAAATAAACATATATAAACAAAGTTGAAAAAAAGTAAATTGGTGGAATTTTTTATTGATGAATGTCTGTTCACTGCTAGAGGTTTAGTAATTAAACGATATTTAATTATATTTCTTTACAACAATACATTTTGAAAGAAACAATGGACAAGAAAAAGATAGATGGTAGAAACATTAGAGAGGAAAAAAAGGCGGGACTTGGTAGAAGCATAGGCGACACCTCCACGTTACATAAGCAAACAAGTTGTCATATATATCTTCCTTAACTTATTTCCTAATTAATTACTCAACTATTCACATGGATCCCATCTTCTCTCCCATACCAATAATAGACAATTCTTTGCACATCTTTTTCTTAGACTCCAACTCATCCATATATTGTTATACTAGCTCGATTTGGACCATATACCCACTGCGGTTTCACTCCTCTAGATCATATTCATAGATCGATGCACATCTATTTTGTGAACCAAAAATGTGTTCACTGATTGCTGTTACTTTTCTTTTTTTCTAAACCAAATGGTTTAACTTTAAACAACATACGTAAGAATACGGGATTGATTGGATGCCCTTCTTTCAAGGTAAAATTTCATCGATTAGATTAAAAGGAAGGACATACATAGGTAAACTCCTCTTTAACACTTGGCATTAACTAACTTCTAATCAAAGAGTAGCCTCTGCAGCTCTGCTTATGGTAAATTGTGAAATGTTTGACCGTAAAAGGATTACTTTAAAAAATAAAAAGTTATTTAGAGCTTTACATAAAAAAAATTACTTAAATGTTAAAAAATAAATATTTTTATAAATGTAACTATCATTTATATATTCTTCTTTCATAAATAATAGTGGCCTATCTGCCTAAAATCATTTTTGCTCAATGAAAGTGTGTACTTGGATAAGCGATGGATAAACGTGATTTTGAATAAAATTTGTTTAAAAAAATTGACCTGCTTATAATTAAGTTTTGTTGTTGTTAGAGGTTACAATTATAATTAAGTTTGAAGTAAAATAATGATTTATGTTTGGATGTTTTTATTTTGTAAGAAAATTTGATGTAAAACTTAATCTAAATTCAATCCAATGCAAAAGCTAGATATTCTGTAGCTTCTAGTCAAAATCACTTATGAAAGAAAAACCAATTTCGCTTGATAGTAATCAAACATCTCATTTTTATTAAAATCATGTTTGACAAAAAACAAAAGCAATTTTGCACCTTTTCACCATGGAACCAAACACACACTTAATATATATTGTGGTAAGCGAAAGCTACTTTTTAAGATAAGCAATTTGCGCTCTTGAATAGGGATGGCAATTTGTACCCTACCCATTGGGTACCCACAAAAATTACCCACGATGAGTAGGGTAATTACCCACATAATGGGTTAGGGTCCGGGTACGGGTAATTACTCGTAAATTTGAATGGTATGGGTGCGGGTACTATGGTACCCACCCCGCCCCATACCCGTACATATGTATATGTATATATAATTATTTATTAATTTACTTATGTTACTAATATATATAATATTAACTATAATACAAATTTTAAAACCAAAATTAATCTAAAAATTCTTAACTTTCTAAACCTAATTGCATCTATAATTCCTTTTTGGATTTTTTATTTATTTAAATATTTTGATTTGTAATGTTTTATGAGTAGATTTAAAAGACCTTTGAATCATTTTTTAATTGTTGTAACGTTTCATTTGTTATTTATTTCTTTTTCACAGTTAAAGCACGGGTAACAGGAGAAGGTACGGGTACTTTAGGTACCCAGAGGGTACGGGTAAAGGTACTAAAATTGCTACCCACACAGGTACGGATCCGGGTACGAGTAATTTTTTCGAACGCGGGTATGGGGATAGGTACTATATTATCCTACCTAGACCCTACCCATTGTCATCCCTACTCTTGAACAAGACTAGAATTCAAAATTTCAAATCTTGTAAAACCCAAACTAATGAGAGGATCTCCTCCAATGTGATTGAAGGTAGAATCGGAAAGTTAGAAGATTTTTATTAAGGAAGTGAAATAAAAATAAATTTATATTTATGGAAATTAAGTTTAAATATTTGTATTTTTTTTAAAAAAAAATTACATATTAAAAATTTTGCTTTTATATAAAATCTTTGAAATAAACATAACAGCCAACTCATTACAACATTATTAGGTTAGGCGTCATCCATGCTTGAAGGGTTAGTCTTGTACTGGTACACGTGGAGGAACATTGGTCAAAAACCAATTTTAGTCGCTGTTGATACAAGAGAACATCTCAAAAATTTTGGGAGAGAATATTTGATTTGACAAACTACTATAGCATATTAATTTATAGGAAGTGATGTAATCAATACATTAAAAAATAATATACTTAGTTTTTTAATGAATAATTACCATATTTGAGTTACTTAACCAGTGCTTTTAGGGCAAACCCTAATTTATGTTAAAAATCAAGTTTAGCTCCTAATTAAATGTGATTACAAACCAACATGGTGTGATACCATTGACAGATAATCGGATTCTTTAAGCATGTGGTTAGGGGTTCGATTCCTAACTCATGTTTATGGAAGAACATCCCCTTAAATGGATCTTCGTATCTCGAGAGATTAGTCTTTGGGGAGGCTGGAGGATACCCCCGGGTTCACCAAAAAATATGATTACGAGGGTGGTAGTATTCGAAAATTCATGTAAAGAATGATATTATCATTGACTAATTAAAAATTTCAGCAAATTTATTGATAATGCATAACAAATGGTAGGACTGATCCGAAAGGTTGTTACACAGTAAGATCAGCGTATAGTATATGTATGGAGAGACTGCTGGACACATCACATTTGAAAGAGGAAGGTATGTGGAACTTGATTTGGAACATGACAATCCCTCCCAAGGTAAAGAACTTCCTTTGGAGGGCATGTCGTGGATGTATTCCTACTAGAGTAAATCTGCAAAATCGTGGCATTAATGTCCCCTTCAGTTGTCCATGGTGTAACTCGGATGTGGAGACATCTTCTCATATTCTTCTATCCTGCCCTAAAAGTGAGAGCTGTTGGCGTAAACTAAACCTTTGGCGTGTGGTTGATTCTCAGCTGCAAGTGGAAGGTACATTCAAAGCTATATTCTTTACTGTTTCCCAACATCTTTCAACTAAGGACAGAGCTACTTGGGTTATGATTTTATGGAGCTTATGGCGTAGCAGAAATAAGAAGATCTGGGAAGGGGTGGATGAGCCCACTTATGCCATTATTCAGCGTGGTAAGCTTGTGCTAGAGGAATGGACCAATGCAAGGATGAACACCAATGGGGCGCAAAATCAGCAATATGTTGAGCAGCTCACCAAGTGGTCTAAGCCAATGCCTGGAACAGTAAAATGCAACATTGATGCTTCTTTCTCTAAGGAGCAAAATAAAGTAGGTGTTGGTTTGTGTCTTAGGGATGAGTTTGGCCTCTTCATGGGAGCTAAAACCATGTGGTTTCAGCCTCTAGTTGATGTAAAACTTCGAGAAGCTTATGGTTTAAAAGATGCTATTCTTTGGATGCGGGAGCTTGGTCTCAAGGATGTGGTCTTTGAGCTGGATGCAAAACTTGTGGGGATGCTGTGAAGAACTCTTCCACTGATGTCACAGAATTTGGATCTATTGTGCTTGATTGTAGATCTTTGTTACTTTCTTTTTTTGAAAACTCTAGGGTGGAGTTTGTTAAGAGGTAAGCTAATATGGTGGCTCACAATCTTGCTAGGGTGGCCATATATAATGCTGGTCCTCATCTTTATTTTGATATGCCTACTTGTATTGAAGCTGCTATATTTAATGATATGAATTAGACATTTACGCTACTAGAAATCCGTCATTTTCGGACAGATTTACAGACGAATTTCGAACGAAAATTGTACAATTTTCCTGCGGATTTCGGACGGATATTTAATTTTGGACGAATTTCAGACGAAATGTCACCCGTCTGAAAAAGCCTCGTTGGAAATTATAAAATCCATCCCAAATTCCGTCCAAAAATATTTACAGACGGATTACAGACAGAATTCGGACAATGCACAAATCTGAATTTTGGTTATTGTTCAGACAAATTTCAGACAGATTTATTATTGTTTTTCAACAGACTTGGGACGGATTTGGGACGGATGTTGTGATTTTATTTGGGACATATTTCCCACGAATTAAATAAATAAATTTATCCGGTATGGTTTTCACACGGATTTAAGATAGAAACGTTTATCCTTTTGAGACGGATTTTGGACGAATTTAATAAAAAATATTTTTTTTATAAAGAAAATTGACACAAATTTATAAATTGGCTTAATTTATTTTTGAAATAACATTGAGATAAAATATCAAAATCATTATTCAAGTTATAGTTTCACACAAATTTGAGACGAAACTGAATAGAAAATTGACATATTTGAACAAATTTCAAACATGACATTAACATGTAAAGAACAATCAAGTATACCTAATAATGTTTTTACCTAAAAGTCAAGAATAATCACATAAACTAAATTCATATAAGTGTTTCATCATTCTAGCACAATAAAACAAACCACTATTATCAAAGTACTCATTAGTCAATAACAAAGTAACACAAACTAGAGTGATATGTATATCGATCTAAAACAACATAAAACTAACTAGTGTCACCAAGGTCCTAGACCATATAATGTCCCTTTTTTGCCTTTAGGAACTACTTCTTTCCAAATAGTCAAGTCATCTGGCATATGTTGGCTTTCACAAAACAACCCGTCACCATCCTCATCATACCATCCTCATCTTGAGACAATGATAGTTCAAAAACCTCTGTTTTTCTCTTTTTAAATTCTCCCTACAAAACATTTCAATTTGAGTTTTGTTAGTCATTTTACTAACAAACAATTTTGAACTATGCATGTAACAAAAGTTACAGAAAAATTAAAGTTAACACTTAACACCACATGCCATAGCCTTCTCAAATCTACTGTCAACTCAAGAGTTGTCCTTTTTCAAATGGCATTTAGCAAACACTTCTTCCACGGAAGGTTTGACTTGTGTAGCTACCTCCTACACTTTGTCATAACTTCAATGAGAAAATTCCCAATAGTTTTTTTCATAAAATTAAATACTCAAGCAAACAATTTCAAGCGTCTTACCATTCTACGTGCATGCTCACCCATAGATATAGAACCACCAATAAAGAGGCACCTGGACTTGACATCTAATATAATTTCAAAAAATACAAATTTATTCCTCATTGTCACTTTGATCACTAAACTCTTCATCTTCATCTAGCAAATCATCCATCATCTCCTCCTCCTCACTATTGTCATTGTCGTCATTGATTAATTTAATGGTAATCCAGGATATTCAATTTGAATAATTTATTAACTAAAGAACAACTCTTAACTACCAAATGGTGCATGAATCGTTTCTGAATTCTCATACTGATAGACTTACTACTAAAACTAATAAAAAAACTAACACTACCTTAATTCTCCTTATAAGTATATATATACTTCATGTATAATATAATAGCTAATATAGTAGCTAAGCCACGTGAATATATAGCTTCTTGGGTTTCTAAACACCTATATATTATCACAATAATGGGCAAAGCTTTCAAGTTGTAGTTTTAGGACAATCCCGTCAAGGTCATCTCATGCTAGTATTTGACATTTGCTCAAAGAGAAATAGTTTGAACAATGAAGAAGAAGGCTAGAGGATCACACAAAGGATGGAGTTATCCATTTGCAAAAAGAACCCACAAGCACACTTATTTCAATAAGAAATTAACACTTGTTTTTTCCTTTCCCAGTGAATCAAACTGATTCATAAGCAGACACCCCAAAACTTCAAAATTCAAACTAAGCATGTAAGTCACCCTTTAAATAAAAGAAAGAAAAAGGAAAAGTTTTAAATATTGTTCTATCTATAATATAAGGCATTCAACTACATCCATCTTGAATTAGTTTAAAAAAAAGAAAAGAAAAGAAACAAATAGAAAACCTTGTGCAATTAAATGATCAAATTCTGCTTCATGAGATACTATCTTCAAATTTACTTACTAGGAATACTGATGACTAGTAGTTCAAACATATAAATCACAGTATTTCTTCTCGACATATGATCTTTCTAGCTGTAATTTTTTGGTTCTAGGGGATTGAAATGTATGCCTTGGGAAACTGGGCAGAAGTTGCTGAGCACGTTGGGACGAAGAACAAAGAATCATGCATAGAACACTATAAGAATGCTTAACCATCTCACATGACATAGACTAATTAGATAGGTATAACCAAACCAATTACATATCATTATTAGTTAAACAGAGCCTCAATCATAATTTCTTCGGTCAAAATGCAGAGCACCTATCAAACTCTTTGAAGTCAAGCAAATCCTAAACTAACGTGACCTATGTACTGAATGAAATAAAGAAATAAAAAAAAAACCACTTGCAGATTTAAAAAACAACCTAGCCATATGATGGGTAGGAGATATATAGGACACTTGCAGAACCAAAAGAACGTGAAATAAGTGCCCTGTTCTTTTATTTGGGTTTCAAAATTGAACAAAAATTGAAGCTTTACCTGGAATGTGATGCACCAAACCCGTGATTTTGGGGGAGAGGGAATGAAGACGGTGAATGAGATCGTCCCTTTACCACTCTGTCAACAAGAATGTTTGAGAAGGAGGAAATGAAAGAGATAAGAGAAAATGAGGAGGGTTGGGGAAGAGAAGAGAAAGGAAGAAGAAGAAGGAGGAGCTACCTGCGCTGCCAGGGAAGAAAAGAAGAGGAGGAGGAGGCGCTTCAGTCTCACGATGGGTTGGGGAAAGGGTTTCTGTGCTATTAGGGAATTAGGGAAAGGGTTTCGGCGGTTCAACTAAAATTGGGAGGGAATGAAAAAAAATTAAAGAGGGAATGAAACATTGAGAAATTAGAAATAAAAGAAAGATAATATCATTAATCTGAAAAAAATATTCTCTTCAAAATCCATCCCAGAATTCAGATAGATTATAGACGGATCTAACTTAAAAAAATTAAATAAAAAATATATTATATAATCCGTCTGAAATCCGTCTCAAAGTTTCGAACGGATTTTAGACCAAATATTGAAAAGACATCGATCTGTCTGAAATTCATAGGAAATATTTTTGGCGCATTGGTGGCGCCAACAAGTTGTAGACGGAATTGAGACGGATTTGGGACAGAATCAGCTTGATTATTAATATGTCTCAAATACGTCCCAAATTCGTCCGAAACATCAATGACATTTCAGACGGAATCGTTTTCGTCCGAAAATTCCGTCTGAAAATCCATAATTTCTAGTAGTACGGTAAAAAAAAAATGGAAGGACCGAATAAAAAAAAAAAACAAATGGTAGGAAAGAAATGATAAAGAGGGAGATCCCAAGGAAGGAGTAAGTAGCATTGAACCTTGAGCGGCATTTGGTTAGGCCAAAGCAAATCAAGACGCTTAGTCCCCGGGTTCAGTAGCTATAATCCCGGAGGTAAAATTGCCCAAATGTCTAAATTATGTAAACATCCTATCATTAGAGATTGGAGTCACAATTTGATTCTTTTTATACCTGTTTTTTTTTTTAATAAGCAAAAGCTGTTTAAAAAAATAAAATAAGCAAAAGCTATATTAATAAGAGTATACTGGGTATTTTAAGTCTAGAGCCGTCAAAACGAGCCAATCCAGGTCACCCAGTTGGCCTACCAAAGGTTGGGATAAGAAATGGGTCAACCCAACCCGGGTCATTTTTTGGTGAACCAGTAAATAGCCAACCCAGTTCGGCCTACCCCATATAGGTAAGTTGTGCGGGTTGGCTCACATTTATTTAAGAAAATAAAAAAAAAAGGAAAAAAAAGATTTCTTTTTTTAAAAAAAATATCTATTCAAAAGATGCCTTTGTTTCCTAATACTCTACGTCTCTGCCCTGCTCATGTCTTGTGGTTAATATTTAGAGAGTTCAAAAGTAAAAGTTTAAATTTCTCAACATGTCTTAATATGATAAATTTATTAACTTGTGGTTTGTTAAAAAAAGGCAAAACAGGTAGATTGGTCCGATACATTTTATTTTTTATTTTTCATATCAGTCCTATAAGTTTTTTATTTTTCAAATCGGTCCTATATCACTACCAAAAACACCGACTTACCGACGGATTTTTACCGATGGAATCCACGTCTGTCGGTAATTACAAAATTTCCTACAGAAACAACCTTCGGTAGCTCTGAATACCAAAGGTTTCAATAATTACCGACGGAATGGCCGTCGGTAATGTTACCGTGAGTTATTCCGTCAGTAACAGTGGCGGGAAGGGAATCATTTGGCGCCATAATGGATCGACGGTTATTTCCATTGGTAACTTCCCTACCTTTATCAACGAATTGCCCATCGGAAATTAATTACACATTTACCGACGGAAGTTTCCATCGGTAATTCAATAATTTGAATTACCAACGTAATTCAATAATTTGAATTATCGACGGAAATATCCGTTAGTAAATTTCAAAGTACATCGCAAAATCAACAGTATATCCCCACCGCAAAACCCCTCTTCCTCACTTTTGCTTTCTCTCTCCATTTCTCTCCTTCGCTCTGTCCTCTCTCCTCTCTGAGACCTCCAGCCACCACCACACCACCACCGGCGCTGCACCTCCGGCGTCACCCCTTCCTCCCTGCACCTCGGGCCTCACCCCTTCCTTCCTCTCTCTCTCTCCCCTTCCCCTCACTGTCACCACCACTCGACCATCTAGCCTCCACTAGGCGACCACCACGCAGCCAGGGAGCCACCACTGGGCACCACCTAGCCTTCCCCAGGTTTGAAGCTTTAACCACCACCATCACAACCAATATTGTTCATACAATTTTTTAAATTTTTTGTTATTAAATTTTCTTGCTTATTGTTATGCAGCCACTCATCACCGTGTCTCTATGTGTTCGGCAACAAGTATGAGTTCTGTAATTTTGTAATATGTATGCATGCTTTTCTTGCTTGTTTGCCAATTTGTTCATATGTGTATGTACTTTTGTCAATCATTTTGTGTTCTGTTTGTTTGCCCAATATATGTTCATTTCTTTGTTCATCGTCATGGTTGTTGTTCTGATCATTTGGATATATTTAATTTAAAATTAAGATGAGGACCTTTAAATTTTAGCAACTATCAATAATTAAATAAATCATTGATAATAAAAAACTATGCTGGTATGGGTAAAAGATTAGTTTTAAATACAAATCACTTTAATCCCAGGTATAAAGGAGATATTAAAAAAATTTAATACCAAATTAAATAGTTAAAAATAAAATATATTTTTATTTAAAACTATAAATATCTAAATAAATTAATTTTTTGAGAAGAATTACTAATTAAAAAGTAATTAACTAATATACTAATAATCAGTTTATACACAACTTGATATCGTAGGACTTTAAACAGTAAAGTAACGTGGGGAAAGTGGGAAGAATAAAAAATATTTAAATAACTTATGTTAAATAGTAATTATTTAACTAAGCAATTAACTAATATACTAATAATATATTTCAAGACTTGATATAATAGAACTTTAAACAGTCAAGTAAACAAATATAAGTGGGAAGAATAACTATTATATAAATAAAATAAAAAATAGTAATTAATTAACTAAGTAATTAACTAATTGAATAAAATGTTATAATAATTAAATTAATCTAAAAATAAATGATTTAATATAAAGTTAGACGAATAATTATGAGATTTATTTTTTAGACGAATACTTTGTGTATGATAGTTGCTTATGTGTTTTAATTGTTTGCCAACAATGTCAAACTTTATAAGATGTCTATGTTACTTAAAGTTTTATTTTATTTCAGAGTATAATTAATACGTGCTTCAGAAAAATCATAGTTTTCCGTTCAAAGTTCAATATTATTGATCATTTGTACTTGTGGTTATGGTATCGCTCATTTTATTAAATCTTGAATTGTCCAATTGGGACAGTTTGGGAAGAAACTTTTTCTCCACTGATATACTAATAACTTGTTGTTATGATGATGGTTATTAGGATAGTTATAGTTATCGGGTTTTGTAGCTGTAGGGTTATTTATGTATGGATCGATATTGAATTTGTTTTATGATTTTATTTTATTTTTATTTTAATGTTAATTACTTTTTTAATTTTATTTGTAATTTCAATTTAAATTTCAATTAATAGAATAATAATATAAAAAATTAATGAAAATAAAATAAAATAAAAATTAATATTTAAAATAAAGATAAATTTTAATATAAAAAATAATAACTAATTATTAAAATAATAAAAATTTATTATTAATAATTAAAACAAAATAAAATAAAAAAATCAATTAAAAATAATAATTAATATTAATAATTAAAATAAAATTAATTAATTGTAATATAAAAAAAATGCAATTACCGACGAACTTTTCCATCGGTAATTTTGGATCCGTATTACCGACGGAAAGTCCGTTGTTAACTCCCTCATGCGCTTACCGACGGAAAAGTCTATCGGTATTTAGGGGTAACCCTCTGACTAGTTACCGACGGACCGCCCAAATCCATCTGAAACCCTTATCGACGAGCTCATAACGGACGGACACGTGGCCGTCGAAAATACGTCGGTAATCATCCATTACCGACGGTCTTTTGACATTTCCAACAGTTTTTGGACGTCGGTAATCAGGTAATTTTTTGTAGTGTATGTCACGTTCTATTTTCATGTTAGTCATTTCCGTCAATTTTGTCCTTATGGATTTAGTTCAAAAGCCACATGTCAGACTAAGGTGATAGCCACGTCAGGTCAAAACTGACGGCATTAGGTCAAAATTGACGGAAAGAACTAACGTGAAAATGAAACGCAACGTGTAGGGCCAATTTGAAAAATAAAAAACTTAAAGGACCAATATGAAAAATAAAAAAAAAAATGTATAGAACCGATTTACCTATTTTGCCTAAAAAAAATTTATAAAAATGGGCAATCCATGAGCCAATCCGGTTTGAACTCACCCAACCTGAGGGTTAGGTGAGCCGGGTCAAAATGACTCGAGGTTAAAATAAGCCATGTTTTGGCCAACCCAACCCACCGAAGAGCCGAGTGAGTCGAGTTGGCTCACGGATGGCAACTCATTTTGTCAGCTCTAATTTTAACCCATATACAAAAGGTAATTAGATCGGAAAAAGATCATCTTTCATCTATTCATTTCTGTTTATTTCCAAAGTTGGGAAAATAAATGTATATTATACACATGTGTGTAGTCCCTCCATGCATTAGTTTTGCCCCTACACAATTGAGTATGGATCCTCTCAATTTTATAGGAGAAATGAAGATCTCCATTTCTTTTCTTCTATTGTTGACATGTGGCAATAAAAATGTTCAAATGACTCAGATTTATTTGTTTTTAAATAAATTATAACTCATTTTAAATTTACAAAAATGTTCAAAAAATATTTTGCTCTTCTAATAGGCCCTTGGCCCCTCTCCTTCTCCTTCGTGGCAACCTAGGTAAACTATCCCACACCTTCATCTCCATTTATGCTCAAACTCATCAACAAGAAGCTCTGCCGCTTCTGCTCGCACCTCTGGTGGCCACTTCAGCGCCACCACTCCAAGTCCAAACTAATCATCAAGAGATTCGATAAACCCACCCCGAAGCCTCAAAACAACACTTTGGTTCACCCCAACACCCAATTGGGTAATCCAAAATCAAAACCAGAGAAACCAATATGAATTACGCTACCATGTTCTCCATGGTATCCATGCTCCCCGACCTAGAAGAAAATGGCAAAATTTGGATGATGATGAAAATGGCACAAAAAAAAAACTACCACCTTGGACAACGACGAAAATGGCATTGTTGCTCTAAAACTTGGATGAACCAGAGAGCAAACACTATAAGAAAATGTGTGATTACCGATAGAATTTTACCTATAGGAGTATGGTCATCGGTAGTAGCCACACTTTCGATGACTTACTCGTCGAAAATCTGACGTTTGATTTTTGTTGAACATACCGTCGGACTCACCCATCACTAATGGTACCGACAGTCAAGTTGTCGCAAAGCTAAGACTTGGCTTGCTTTTTGTGGGAATTAAATGGCTCCAGATTACCGACGAGCGAGGCTGTCATTAATTACCTACGGGTGAGGCCATCAGTAACTACCTATGGGCTAGGACGTTGGTATTAATCTCAAAATTTCCGACGGACAAAGGTCGTCGGTATTGATTAGTGATCGTCGGTAAACTTCCATATAACCTATTTCACGAACCGCCTCTCCCATTTTCATTTCTTACCGTGCGTGCGAATCGGGTGACCTTCTCCACCATTTATGGCCTTCTCCCTCTATTTTTCGGTCGTCCCAATTTCCTATTGTCTCTCCTCTCTCTGACACAACTTCCTTCTTCGTCCCAAAACGTTTCCACTCCCTCCACAAACGAATGCAGCAGTCATCGGCACCAGCGACTCCGCCACCACTGCCCGTCTCTAGTCAATAACCACTTTGTTCTTCCTTCTCCATCACTGCTCATTTTTTAGTTTTTATTTATTTTTTTGTTTTGTTGTTTCTGGTCCTCACAGCTAGCAGCCTCCTCACAGCACCTCCAACCAACAAAAAACAGAAGATCTACCCAGGTATGTTGTGATTTCTGATACATTGTTCACTTTCTATTCTTCATGATTATTGTCCATTGCTTGATTAATGCAGCTGTGCTTGAAAATTGTTGCTTTTTGTTGATTTACTTGGTTTATTTGGTTATGTTGTTTTTATTGTTGATATGATCAGCATGTTATTATTTTTCAAAATGTGGTTATGCATGCTTTTTTGAATGGAAAAATAATTTTTGTATGTCAACATTTGTTCAAATATAATATTATATAATAGTATGTTGTATTAGATTTTAATAATCATCAACAAAAAATATAATTTAATAATATTTATAAAAAAACTGAAACCGAAGGGCAAGACCGTCTGTAATTATCTACGGACGAGGCCGTCGATAATTACTTACGGTTTTTGTTAAACCCGTCGATAGGTGTTTTCGACCCCCCTTTTTTCTACCGACACATGTCCTTTGGTAATCCATCGGTAATCTGTGGTTACCGACTGCTTTATGGTCGTAAGTAATGGTGTTTTTTCTTGTAGTGAAAGTCATTGAGTGAAGCGATGGTGGCTGGGCAGGGCAGCGCAGCAAGCAATGGTGGCTGGCACTTGGCGGGGTGATGGTGGCTGGGAGGGGCGGTGCGACGGCACGTCAAAGGCGCAAGGAGAAGTCACAGGGGTAGGTGGCGTGTCATAGGGGGCGGCCGACGTCAGCATCATAGGCAATAGTGCGACAACACTAGGTCACCTAGGTTGTTTGTTCTCTGGGTTAGAAAGAAGAAGAGCAGGAGTTCTTTTATGTGGGATTTCTCCATTTCATGTCTTGTTATTTAAATTTAAAATAATTTATTTAAAACACCATAAATCTGGGCCTTTTGGAATTGTTTATTGCCACTTGTTAGCAGCAGCAGAATAAAAGAAATGGAGATATCCATTTCTCCCCTAAACGGAGAGGATCCATACACCAATTTTGTAGTCACTTGAATTCAGAGTGATGCAACCAAGTGGACACATACATCAATTTAAGTAAGTATATCCAATTAGTTAATGTAAAATTTAGTGTAATTTTTTTAACCCAACACAAAAACTACTTTTTTTAGCTTCTAGTTAAAATTGTTTCTGAAGACAAAATCAATTTTTACCTGACAATAATCAAACACCTCAATTTTACTAAAATTACGCTTGATAGAGGGTATAATTAATTATGGAGATTTCCAACGTGTAACCAAACACACATGTAATTAAAAATTCAACTCATTGCAAATTACATCTCTGCTGCATTACAATCATAGAGTGTGTTTGGGAAAGCTGGAAAAAAAAGATTATGCTGATAATCAATTTTTGTATAATCGATTATTGTGATAATCGATTATAATCAGAATTTATTTTTGTTTGGGACTGTTTGCTGAAAAGCGATTTTAAGATAATCTATTTCGTTTGGATGGTGTAAAAAAAATCACTTTTATATAATAAATTACGAAAAAGGGTATGAAGTTATTTATATAATTTAATAATATTTGATGAATTTCATTATTTTTTATTTAAAAAAATATTAATTTTCTAAATGTATATTTTTTTATTTCAAAGTCTTATAAATTTAAATTAAAAAATATATATATTATAGACATCACAGTGTGTTATATAATAAGAAGTGCAGTATTCTTCCTATTGACACAGATACTTTGCACAATCAATTGCGCCATCAATGAGTGCAAATGCAGTGACGAGAGTCCCAGGGCCAGGGGTAAGACCGGAAGAATCGTTTGAAGATGTAAAATAATCAGAAGCAAATAATCTACCAGTCCTCATTATGAGATGGTTGAAAACAGCTTCTTTTCCCAAAGAAACAGCTTTTTCAAAATTTAAGTTAAAGCCCAAACACAAAAGATTTTATATGAAGCAGCTTTTATATGCAAAAACAGCTGAAATAACAAAATTTAATCCTTCCCAAACACACACATAGTATGTTTGGCGATGTGTTTGAATGGAGAAAAATCACTTTTTGAGGATGCAAAAACGTTTCTCTTGAGCTTTTTATCCATCAACTGTAACTAATACGGCTAAATCGAGAAAAACTGCTTTTTATGTAGTTGAAACCCCACAAATCCACAATCTTTAGAAAGAAATGTATTTTACTTTTGACAAATTAGTAAATTAATTTGAATTTTAACAAATTTTGTGTACCTTAGTATTTAGATTATATCTAGATGAGTTAAAATGAGTTTTTTTTTTTTTTTTGACAAAAAGAAGCTACTGCATCTCATTAAAAATCAAAGTACCAATACATATAGGATATCAGAAAAGAAATGAGGACTAGCATGAAAAATAACCACCCTAACTAAACTATGAGTAATCATGTTAGCTTGCCTCCTAATGAACTCAACCTGAGAGTTTTGAAAAAAAAAAAAAAAAAAAGAAAAAAAAAACTACTCCTTGCACGATGAAATAACCGAACAATTAAAATGAGTTTTTAGAGATCGACTGTCTCAGTGTATGCTTGGTTTGTATAAGGTAATGAATATATGGTTTTTAGTATTTGTATTAATTAGAGCTATAGTCATTCAACAATCCATCCACCTAGCTTATATTCATTAAATGTCACACTTTGGGTGTTTCTTTGATGTCGTGGAAATGAGGATATATCAAATTTAAAATAAAAATCATTTTGTACGTAGTTTGCACCATAAAAATAAGACTCTTGAATTGAACTAAAGAAAAATGTGAGACAACTGAAACTTTTTTTTTTATCAGCAAAACATGTATTGATACAAGTACAAGGGGTGCTTGACCATATACAAGGATCTATACCAAAGATAGATTAAAGGACTTAAAAGAACTAGAATCTTAGATGACCATAAAGCAAAGAAAAAAATTCTGCAACAAAGCAGAAAGCAAACCAAATGAAACAACACAGCTACAGACAGAGCATTGGAGAATATATGACCAGCAAGAATTACCATATCATAGCAAGGAGCGGCCACAAATCTGATAAGCATCAACCCATTAAACCAACACCCCCCTAATTTCTGGAACCAAAAATCCAGCACAGCTAGACACCAAAACAATTAAAGAAAAGAAAACCAAAAAAACACCCTGCCACCTCTGCCAGCAGAACTTGGGAACCAAATTAGAATCCAAATTCAACACCTGTAGCAGATATGCATAGTAGCCACCCCCACATCATCATAACCCCACCAAAACAAAAGATAGTAGATTCACAAAAGTAACAGTACCCGCAGCATAACCTTTAACTAACAGAAGAAACTCTCTCCTACAGGTGCTAGATAATCTCATACATTCAAAGGGACATGAACACCAATCTGAAAAGGAAAATTCCCCTCCTATCTTAATTTTGACCCAATGCCAAGACCTTACTTTTATAAGATCAAAGGTGTCAAAAGTGCTAAGAGCGTCAACCTGCTCTTGTTTGAAAATAATGCTATTTCTATGTAACCAAATCGACCAAATAGTAGTGAACCAAGCTGTAGTGAGACTTGACAGTAAAGTCTTACTCATTTATACTTTCAGGAATGCTATTTGATGCGAAAGTGTTGGGAATGAAATTCAACGACTCAAATCAATTGGTTACCAAAACACAAATAAATAATCGCAGGTTATTCCATTCATACGTTGTTTTACGAATTCACTCTTGTACTACTTAATTTTCCTTATACTTTTTCCCACAAATTATGACCACTCCTATGTAGCATGAAAGTTATAAGTTGAAATGTTTTTATACTATCTTTCAAACAACGATGAGTGAAAATTAAAAGCTGTCTTCCGAGTCCATTCACACCCCCTTGCTAAAATTGGATCCTCTCTGTTTTTTATTTTAACTTGATCCCATATTCAACTTAATTGAACTTTAACTACATTCATATAATCTTCCAACTGTACTTTACTTTTATTTACAGTATTTAAACATACACTGAAAATAACTTTGCTTTGATCTTTAAAATATTCGACTTTGCTTCATAACTTCAAATTTCAAACAGGTTTAGCAGATTAAACAACATGATAGCATTCTATTACATGTTTCTGGATTGAATCTGATCTTAATATGTCTTAGGCTCTGGATTGAATCTGATCTAATATGTCTTAGGCTCCTGAATTAAATCTGATCAAATATGTCTTATGCTCTGTTTGGATAATAGAAGTAAACATTTGGAAGTATAATGTCATTTCTAATTCTTTCAAAAGTATAATTAGTTCAGAACATCAGATCTTAAAATTATGTTGAATATACAAAGAATCAGGAAATAAAATTATACTTTTGACTTTATTGTTTGGGGTGAATGGTCTAAGACTCTTTAAAATTAAGTCTAATGTTTTTTTTTTCTTTATAGAAAAAGAATGAGAAGAGAAGAGTACAAAGCAAGAGGGAAAGACATTCTCACAAACCAAAAAGATATAGCAAAAACATTTGAGAATGTGTCAGGTAACAAAGCATGTAAATATCTCTTCATGTCTAACATAGTTCCCTACTTCCCTGAAACAAAGGAAAAGCCCTAATTACTTTTACAAAAGAATGAAAATAAATTTGCATTCACTCTAATTCATTGATCTCTTTCACTTTCAAACACTACGTTCCTCTTCAACCTCAGCTTCCCCCTGCTATTATCACACTTTTGGTTAAGAAATTTTACTGCACCTTCTTAGTTATTGAAGATTACTACTTTGAGTTCCTGGCTTCCTGCCTTACATATTTGATAAAATGAATTCTCAATGGAAAAAGATAAAAATATATAATAACCTGAAACTGGAGACAACGGGTACATACTACTACTTACTGATAAAAGAGAATGAAGATGTAATTGAACAACACATAAAACATCATAAAATGATCCTTGAAGATAAATATATAGCCAATTGGTAAAAAAACAAAAAAAAAAAACTGTCCGCAATCTGTTAAAATGCACAGATAACTTAAGGGTATGAATTTAAGGAAGAAAAGGAGACAAACAAAAGTACTCATCTTTAATCAAGGGTAACTCAATCACATCGTTGATAAATTGAAACTCACTAAAAGGTCTGTTAGTATTCAGTATTCACTCAATGGAAATGGATGATCATGGACTTGGGCAAATCAATCTACTCGTTCTTCCAAGCATACAAAATAAGCAAGAAACCAAGGCCTTGCAATTTGTAGTTCTGAATTCAACTTTGTATATGTTACCACTGTGAACAAGATTATACTATCATTTCCTCATAACTGAATCAGTTTGGTTAGGTTAGAGTGTTAGACTCAAATTAGAAGACTCAGATGCATCGAAGTTATCAACCTTTAAATCATATGCTACAAAATCTAAAAAAAGCTATTGTTTTCAAGCAAAAGGAAGTTCTTATCATTTAAATTTGTTATTTCAAGCAATTGATTTCTTCAAGGGGAAAGAACAAGAACTCAAATATTCTAAGCTCGACCAGTAAATTCAAAGTACTAAGTTCTACTTGTTCAAAAGCATTAATTCTACTTGTAACGGAGATGAAAAATTCAAAGTAGTAAACCAAACCAGTGATCAATGCTTACTGAGATTGATTAACATACCAATAAAACTCTCACATCAGAACAACTTTAATTGGCCTAGACATTTTATCAAACAGTATACATTCATAGGCAGCACAAGCTTCAAATTCAACATCGAGTGTGATTTGAAGAAGAGGAAAAAATGGAGGAAGGCATGCACGAAGAAGAGGAGAAAGAAGAAGAATGGAATAATTTGAGTGTAATTTGATTTGATTTACCTTGCAATTGTTGGTGTCATCTTCTTCATAGAGAGCCTTCAAAACCTCCTTATCACAGAGCCTTCACCCCTGAGCTCTGAGATTCACAAAGAGAATCTGAAGACTAATTAACATGTCTCCCACATAACCAAGTTCTGGATACTCATTCCATTCAGTTAATCCGTTGAACAATGATGACGACTCACTTGCATGGCGTCTACCCACCAACCTTAAACTTGTGATTTGTTTGGATTATGCATCAATAATCAAGATTATAATATTAGACAATTAATTAACTTTTAGATTTAGATTTTCATGAATGATTTAACAATTTAGATTTGTTCCTCCAATCTCTTGCAACAATTCAGTACTCTCATTAAATAGCTCCCTTTATATATAACTAATGTAAACGAAGAAAGTTATCAATTCGTGTACCAGCAAGTAAAACATTTCCTTTTTCAATTAGCAATGACAACCACAACCCACTTTATCATTTTGATACATGTTTACACCATTGTTTTAGTTACAAGCAAAAGCAATATCTAAGGTTACCCAAGTTTTCATCCATTCTTGTCCTTGGAGATTTAATGGTGGACTCGGGCAACAACAACAATTACATCATATTAGGCAAGAGAAATCTTGTGTCTTATAGCAGAGATTTCCTTGGTCATGTGTCTATTGATAGATTCTATAATGAAAAATTGATTTCTTACCTAATTGCCTCTGTGTTAAACATCAAAGTATAGTCCCTCACTATTTGCTGATTTCAATTAGTATACTTGTCCTTATAAGTGACCTGTCTGTTTCTGTCATGCTTCATATACATGCCAATTCAGGGTTCTTTAGTATAAGCACAGCTGGTTTTTAATAGATTTTGTTAATGCGTGTCCTTGCACATGTTGAACAACTAGCGAACCTCCTCATCTATATCACTCTAATCTTCTTATCTTTTGCCTTGCTTTGCCGGTGGCATAAGCAAGTGCAACTTAATGTAGAATGTATCTTCACTAAGTATCCAAAAATATTTTAGCTGAAATGAAACACACACACACACACATATATATATATATGAGATATAATTTCAATACAATATTTTGAAATATTTAAATAACATAAATCATCCAACACTATGACAGATTCGATTACAATGGGCTATGGTCCCCTGCTTTGATTACTCTATGAACACTTGTACAAGTCCTATCCATAAGATACTTACATGTTATTATTCACAAATCCCTACGCAAATGTTTATTAAGTATTAACAAATTACTTGTAAAAAATTAAGTAAAGCCATAAATGGTATCTAAATTAAACTCAGTTCTTGATGTGTGCAATGGTTAAACTAATTAACACCTGGCTACCTCTCTAAATAATTACGGGGCACTTCCACAATGGTTAAAGGTTCTTGCTTCGGATTGATGATAGAAGAGGCTATATGCACATCATGATGACCAGCCCCTAACCACGGTTGCTGCACCACCAACACAGACCCATCAAAAGTAGAATCTGAAGACACTAACATGTCTCCCACATAACCAAGTTCTGGATACTCATTCCATTCAGTTAATCCATTGAACAATGATGATGACTCACTTGCATGCCGTCTACCAACCAAAATCAAATCAAAGCAACCTTCTAGTGACCTTACCACATTGATAACTTCCACACTATCTCTCACAATCTCCTCTTTATAATCATGCCGTTTGATATGAACATACTCAACCTTAAACTTGTGAATAAGATTACCATCATTATCCCTATTGATCAAAGTCCTAGTTTTCTTGTGAGGTTCTATTAACCTTACCACTGTGATCCTTACATTTGAACGTTCAGCCATGCGCATTGCATACGCTAAGGCTTCACGATCATCTGGCCCTTCTATAAAAACCACTCCAACACTGTAAAAGGACACGCATGTTAAAGGGCTGTTCCTAATCAAGTTACCACGTTCAACTAGGATCCCAACTGAGCAAGGTGCTATTCTCAGCAATTGGCGGTTCAATGCTCTAATGGGCTGTGCTGATTCTGAAACCCCATTTGGTGTCCACTGTTTATGAAAAGGTACAATCAGCATAGAAGCTCTCTTATCAGCAGCTTGGATGCATATCTCATCATGCATTGTCTCATAAGGGGAGATAGATGAGAAGAGTTTCACAACCACTTTGCCTGAATTCATCTCCTCATATGATCTGAAAGCATTTATTGCGTGCTTTGATTGACTAAAGTATGATGAGTCTGAGTAGTTGTTGATCTTGTTGTTGCCTGGTTGATGATCAATGAAAAGTGGTGTTGCTCTGGCTGTGAGTTGAATGAGACGCAAGACATAGAAACAAATGGGACTCTCCAATGAGGGGTTGGACATTTCAAGAAGATTGATGATGGATGGGGAGTTTTCTTCACAGTGCATGCAAGCCATGAGACGAAGTTCAGCATTGGGAGAGGCATGCTCAATGGTCCTTCTCTTACTTGAGGTCAAGTACGTCTTAGATGGGTCATACAGGTATTTCACTATGGGTGTGGCCACTCCTGTCAACCATAACAAAGCTATCACCACGTTACCATATGATTGTTCATCTATAATCTGCAACACATAATTCACATATTCAAGCTGGCTATTAGAAAGAACAAGAAACCAGGAAATATGCTGCTTTGATTAATGTCATTGCATTCTGCAAACCTATTGCATCATTGCATGCTAGAAAAGGAAAAGGGTGCTTGAACATCATTTTTGTACACTATTTCTCACATGGTTAACAATGTATGAATATCTGGTCAACCACATTATTATATAATAGGTTGTTTATCAGAAATTTGTACATTATAAACCAGCGGCAAGGTTTTAAAATCCGATCGCGGTTGCAGTTACGTTGTGTTTACTGCAATTATGGGCAATTGTGGGAAAATGCAGCCGGTGTGGCCGTAATTGATATCGTGTTTCGGTTTTGGAGACCTCCAAAATCAAAATGTTAAGGTCCCAATTGTTGTCGCGAACCTTTATTTTAAAACCCTGACCAGCGGTATAAAAATGGTGTACAAATTATATGGTGCGATGTGCTAGAAGCAAATATATACTTGATAGAAAAATAGCAGGATATGTGTGTATATTTATTCTTACAAGAAGGTGTAGAGATGATTGAAAGTAAAGCATGTCAGTGATGCCACGGGAACCCATGATGAGGCCTAAGCTGAGAGCATCAACCACCGGCATCTTGCAGTACATTGAAGGAAGCATGGTTCCTATAACCTTCCCAAGGAAGCTAATAAAAGCCACAAGCTGCACCATTGCAAAGCTAGGGGTATCAATCAGACGGACCTGGAATTTGGAACCACTGAAGAGGAAGTACAAGGGCAAGAACACTGCTGAGACCATGGTCTCAAGCTTTTCTACCAATGCTGAACCCTAATGGGGGTCCATCTGGTACTGCCATGCCCAGAAGGATAGGCCCTATGAGGAAGTGCTCACCAATAAACTCCCCAAAGAAAGAACACCCCAACAACATGAAAAGGACAAAGAATATGTAGGACTCTTTGATTGGTTTCCCTTTTGGTGTCTGCCTTACCATCCATAACATGATAGGCCTAAGAACATATACTATGAAAACCACCAAAACAATCAAAGAAACCATCATCATGTTGAAAGAGTTGTCTTGCCTTAAAGTACTCTGCCTACTTGTGAACACACTGGTCACCCAGATTGCAGAGAACATTCCACCCACCATAGCTGAAGAGATTCCTATTCTACCAAGCTCTGAATTTAGGAGCTTTAGATCTGCTAAATGAGTGGCAGTGACATGGAAAGGAAGTAGATGAGAAGAAAAATGCTATGAAAAGTATGGATGAGTGGAGTTTTTCATCTGGAGAGCTCAACATCAACCTTAGAAGAATAGCAGCAATTGTGCTAAGCATGAGTGGTATTATGAAAGAACATGTACCAATGGCCCAAGTCCTTTTCCCTTTTTTCAGTGCCTTGATGACCGAAGATAAATCTATTCTGACTCCAATTAAGAACATGTACATCATGCTCCCAAAAAAGGCTATTGTGTCATTTATATAGAAAGTTTTGGGTGGGAAAAGCAGTTTTTTAACTGATTCAATTTCTCCAAGTATTGATGGTCCCATTATCAAGCCTGCCTGAAACACATTCCAACAACAACAGAAGAATTAGCCACTATCCAGCACCAGTTTTACATTCCTGAAAAGAAAAATGCTAAAGATGATGACTTCCCTTACAGCAAAGTGGTTATTACTTATTATGTTTGAAAAGAAATCCTTACTATTTTCTTCTTGATATATAGATTTGATTCTTCAATATTGGAATCCAGTTAAAATATAAGCAAGCACTGGTTTACACTTTACACATGAATCAAGTATCAATCAATACTTTTCTTTTGGGTCTAATGACATGAATAATGTTGTATATAGTATATACACATCTACACACAGATCACTTCACATTTGTATAGTATTTATCTCTGATTATATAGCTGGTTTTATCTTAATTTTTTTACTATCGCTATTCTCATTTGGTTACTTATGGTGACGTGAGGAGAATAGCTTGTAAGTGAAGTGTGTTACAAGCATTTTTTGAAATGATCTGTGTATCAACATATACTTTGGCTAATATTTAATTCCTTCTTTTAGGGGGGAAAAAAATTGGTTATAAAAACTTTGGGTTTTGGTTCAAACAGCCATTATTGTCAAATTTATAAGAATGCTGAATACCATGGAGTAAGGATTTACTGTGCCATTGTTATGCATCACACGTTGTCCCTATCAATAATATCTTGTTGTCACTTATTCGACTTTTTTAACATTACATGAAATTTTAACTCATGTGACAACATATTATTGATAGAGACATGAATATAATATATCAAAATGGGGTAACAAATCAGAGCTATACTCTGGCAGTTCCAAATGAAAATGGGATTTTTTTATTATTATTAGAATTTGATGAAATATTATAGTAATTACCAGCAAGTGTGCAAAGAAGGTAGTCTCCCCAAGTGGAGTAAGTAGGAGCTGCAAGATTGTGGTCAAAATTCCGACTAATGATATCTGAAGAACGATGGCTGGCAGCGCGTATTTCAATGGGTTATCACCGAAGAAAATCCCACTTGACCGTTGAAACCTGGTTGTGACCTCGCATACATATATGCTCATGTTCAATGCAGGTCCAGCCATGTCACTAGAAGAGACACACACTTGGTACAAATTAATCAAGCATGGTTTAGAAGATAGATGTCATATGCAAATGTGCATATGGAATTAAGAAGCTATGGAATGAAAATTAAGGAAGGGAAGAGAATGGTGAAAGAGGAATAGCGTCAAATTAGTCAAACCCCTGAAAAGCTCTTATGTTGGTTTATTTGAAAGACATGCATAGACCATGAATTGCGGGTTTCTTGTCTTAAAATTAGATTTGTTTTGTGATTAGTCGATGATGATATTTTTAGCAGCTAATTGGTGGTGTTGTGGTGGGACTGCAAATGGGGTACCGCATTTTCTTTGCTTTTAGTTTACTGTATAGAATTTTGAGGTACCATGTTCATGGGCTAATGTTGTTTTATTTTCATGCTAACTCCTGGACGTGTGAAGTGATACATATGGCACTTTGGTCTTTGGTAGTGCGACGAATTTAATTACTCGACAATTAATTAACATCAGTTTAAAACTTCTATGGCATTTTGTTACATGAAACGTTGATTTCATGAAATGTGCTGGAACTTCAGTTCATAATTCCGTAGTCAGAACTATATGTTTGTTCAAAATCATAGGATATAAAGTTTCTTTAAAATAAATTTATTTTTAAATTGAACATATAATAATATATTGATTTGATAAAACATGTAAAAATCCCACTTTACTAAATGATTTGAGAATTGATACATCTTACTTAATTTCTTTATAAAAATTCACTTTAGAGAAATCCATGTCATCTAATAGCATCTCATGTGTGAAAACACCACAAGCGAGAAGCAAGAAAGTATAGCCATCGTGCCATCTATTATCATCTCCAACAAGCTCCATGCTCGCTACCATTCGCGGCACCCGTCGTTTTTGTGGCGATCTCGACTGTCTCCAATGCGATCTCAGATTCTCAATCACACTAGCAATGTATAACTTTTTTATAAATAAAAAAAAGAATAGGAAGGTTAAATTCTTTTGTAATTAATTTTATTTTATTTTAAAAATGGCTAGAGAACTTGCTTGCAAGCTGAATTTCTCATAAATTTATGTAAAATGACATTATTAGAAGGGAATAGTGTGGCGTGTGTGGGTGCGGGGTGCGGAGGTGGCCGTCGGGGGTTGTGGTCTTGTGGACCGGTGGTTAGGTAGAAGAACAAGTTATTATGTAGAAGGACCTAAGAGTGCTTCATTTGTAGGCTTTTATTTGGACACATCCAAAGGCCGAATGCCAGGTTTAGCCCAGTAGGTTATGAAATGGGAGTTACCTTTTATTACGTTATAGCTACAAACAAGTCAATGAGATGGGCCTATGTTTTTGAAAGATTATAAAATAGAAAAAGTTTAAGGCCTGTTTGGTTTATTTTCTATTTCCTGTTTTCATTTCCTGATTTCAAGAATAATTAACAAAAATAATTACAAAATTGTTACTTTATTTTCATTCTATTTTCTGTTTTCAAATATTTGTATAGGAAACAGTGAAATTAAACAAAAAGTTGTTTGTCGAACTTCGCACCCACGTTGATAAATCCATGGGACACAACCACCACACCACTCAACATTTGTGTGTCAATTGATCACCACTAATTGTATTTAACCATTAAAATAAAACAATAAAAGGTGCAATTTTTAATTTCAAAAATTTCTCACATTTCCCTATTTCTTGGAAGTCATGACTTTTCATCTTTCTCTTCTCATGGCAACTTGGCAAGAGTTCACCTGCAAGCTTTCCATTGCAAGCTTTCCCATTTCCTTCCTCTATGTTTGAACTTCTACACTTTGGTAATCGGTAGCTCTCAATTGCAAGCTTTCCCTATTTCCTTAGTCTGTGCTTGAACTTCTACTTGTTCATCTTCTCTTCTCTTAGCAAGAGTTCACGTTGCAAGCTCTCCATTGCAAGCTTTCCCATTTCTTTCCTCTAGGTTTGAACTTCTACATTTTGGTAATCGGTAGCTCTCTATTGCAAGCTTTCTCATTTCCTTAGTCTGTGTTTGAACTTCTACTTGTTCATCTTCTCTTGGAAAGAGTTCATGTTGCAAGCTCTCCATTGCAAGCTTTCTCATTTCCTTAATTCCCCTGTGTTTCAACTTCTACACATGTGTTCCAACAACTCTTACAAGAGGTCCTCATAGGATGTAACTAGCCAGGCACTAAGAATGAATTGAAAGGAAGCGTCAATGACGTCCTCATGGTTAAAAAGTGGCTCATTAAGGAATATTCCTTTTGTGAGGAAAACATTACCATCCTGGTTGTTACAGACACAGTGTCGTCTTCCATCAAAGCCATTGGCTTCAATATTTGGTCGGAGATAGGGTCACTTGTTGACAACGCAACATCTGATGTCGTTATGTTAGTATACTACAATGGACATGGACTCTGCGTGAAGAATGAGGATGGTGAGATTGTTCACTGCATTGTTCCTACATATGCAATGGAAGTGGTGGATGTGGGTGGCAGGTGATATAGATCTTGTTTAAGTGGCCTTTGCAGCAGAGCTTGACCCGAGCTCAAGTCCTTCACAACAAAACAATCAGGGAAAAATTCAACAGAAACGGTGGTTAGTTTGACATAATTTAGAAACAGATAAAAGATTGGACTGAATATTTGGTACACTTAACACTTGATTAAGATAAAGAGGTTTAATTGGTGTGTTAAGTGAAGTGTGACCAATATGAGTGATTTTCAAACCCGTGCCATCACCAACCATGACCTGATCTGACCCTGGATAAGGATTGGCCAAGGTTAGTTGCTGAAGGTCCTGAATGACATGGTGAGAAGCTCCTGTGTCCATGATCCAGCTAGAATTTTGCACTGAAAGCTTATGAGTGGCTACATTTATAGAAGGTCTATTCCCATTGCACTTAGGATCGCCTTTGATTTTGTAGCAGTTGCAAGCTATGTGACCATCTTTGTCACATAATTGACAAGTGACTTTGTTGTTAGAGTTGGAAGCAGTGGGAGATGAGCTGTGATATGAGTTATGCCTTGGACGTTGCTATCCTTTGTTGCGATTGACTGCATTGGCTGTAGCAACAATAGAATTTGATGGAGTAGTGTCCTCACAATGGAGGGTGGTTTCAAAATCCATGAGTTTCTAATGGAGTTCAGCAAAATCAATTGGGTTTTTCCTGCTGCGAAGAGTTGTTGAGATCTCACGATATTCAACACACTCAAACCATTTAAAGTGTGAATAACTAGATCAGTATCATCAAGGGGATGATCAATAATAGAGAGCTCATCAGAAATTGTTTTAATACCTTGAAGATAAGTAGCCATGGATTGATTACCTTTACTGAAGGTGGAGATGCGCTGCTTCAAAGCCATGATACGAACTCTGGATCTACCAGCATACATTTTCTTGAGAAAATCCCAAGCTTGTTGGACAATTTTGACAGTGCCAAGGTGGGTGATCACAGTGGCTGCAGCAGAGGAGACAATACCATGGAGAATCAGCTGATCTTGTCGAATCTAGTGTGTGTAAGCAGGATTGACAACTGTAGTATTGTTCCCCACATGTTTCGATGGGCATGGTGGCTTCCATTAATGTATCCCATGAGGTCATAACCAGTTCAGAGAGTTGGGAACTGAATGAGTCAGGCTGGATAATTGTCTCCATCAAGTTTGATAAGCAACTGAGAGCCAGCATTGAGAGCAACAAGTTTGTCAGCTGAAGTGGAAATGGTGTTTGTGGGGGTGATCTCAGTCTCAGAATAGGAACTCATATTGAAAAGAGGATCGAGAAAAAAAAATGTTGTTAAGCTTAGATAGCTCTTGATACCATAAAGGGTTTGTATTGTTGCTTGAATCAACAAGGTACAACAACACCTTATAAATAGTAATAGATTGAAGTTTTAAAATAAAATCTGATCCCTACAAACTAGGAACAATCAAAGATCAGAGATACAACTATACAATCTCAATAGAGCTATGCAATCTCAAACAATAAACAACTAATTCTAATTTAAACAATCTTATCTCTTTAATTAAGTCTATGTTATCTATTAATATAGATATCATAAAGCTTATGAGCCTCTTGAGAGTGATGAAATACATGATGAAAGAGAAGAAAACAATAAATAAATGAATAGAAAAATATTTTTATATAATATTGGATACTATTTTAATGTCCAAATATCATTACTCAACGCAAGAATGGGCTAATGTTTTATTTTCATGCTAATTCCTGGATGTGTGAAGTGATACATATGGCACTTTGGTCTTTGGTAGCAAGACGAATAAAGTGTCTAATATAAATTAATATTGTTGCATTGTCTGTTGTAACTTTTTATAAATAAAAAATCAACATGGTAATTTATAATATGATTAAATGATACTATATAATTTTTATTTATTTTGTATCAAAATTAAAATAATTAAATAAAGTTTTTTGTCAGCCACATCATCGCATATGCATGCCAATCGATGACATCTTCAATGATGTCATTGTACGTCATCAAACTATTTGCTACCTAGCATATTTATGAAACACATCAACACCTTTTTTTAGATCTTATCGATTTACGTCTGAATCTGGATCTAACAAAAAAATTCGTTTACTAAACACCCAAAATTAATATATCCTCTCCAAAACATTTACATTGAAAATTTAATAATAAGAAGCATAGTGGTACACACAAAAAAGTAACATTAAAAACTTGGCTCTTTTTTATAATTCTTAATTCTTATGAGGGGAAGAAAATGGATGAGGTATGGAGATGGTAGGGTCAGCGGTTAGGGGAAAGGCATCACTGGCTCCGTGGGGATGAGGACAAATGAGTCTGCGGCATTTTGGCCTAAGGCTTAAGGGCTAGCGTGTGTATCACGTAAATGTCTCATTCCCACCGCCACTTGTCTTACATTAACACAACACTCATTAAACAAAAGTGCAAAAGCCCTTTGCAAAACTACCCCTTCACAACACTTGGCTTTCAATCCTTCTATTAGAATCCGGCCAAAGGGTAATACTGCCATTCCCACTGCATCTGATAACATTGATTGAACATTTAAATATATGGTATGTTTATTTTAATTTTTTTAGATAATTACAATAGGATCTTGCTAACAAATATCTTAAGAATATTATTTAAGAAATCCACAAAAACAAAATTTGTATTGAGAATCTAAATATAACACTTTTCAAAATATTAAATTAAATACACCATATTCCTATACAAATTTTTATTTCTTAATTTCCTTAAATAATATTCCCCTCGGTCATTATTATAAGTAAAAATTAAATAAAATACACGTATTAAGGAAGTTAATAAATCTCATTTAATTTTGTTAACAAATTAGGTTTATTACCTAAATTACCCTTCATCTAAAATTTCAATTTTCATCGTTAAAATACATCTGCATTAAATAGATCCCACTTTCAATAAGGATGAGAGGGAAGATGACCTTTTATATGTCAAGAAGTATTGGAAAATAATATCAATATTAAATTGAAAGATGACCCTTTATATTCAGCATTAAATTGAAAATAATATCAAGAAATATTGAAAAACATAATTTATATTTAAGTGAGGGTATTTTAGAAATAAAAAATACAAAAAATTTACTTATATTTTAAATCAAAAATTTTAGGATTTTTTGCTTCTAATATTGATCAATGAGTATCTTAAAGACACTTGCATCCTCCGTTACGATAATATTCAATCACCTTAATTAAAACTCTGTATATTTTCCACAAAATATCAAAATCCCATATCACAATAATCTTTTTCCAACCAGGAATAATGAATTTGCTTAAGAAAGGAAGAAACAAACAAAACAACCAAAGTTGACCTTGACCAACCTTGCCCGCCAAGTAATTTGGCACCCCATCTTTGACTGAGCATGGCATCCAATTAAATATCAAACCAGTTATGTAACCAAAAAAGAATATACCAAAGCAGTCACATCCATAGCTCCAATGACCAAAACCACCCTCTTCAACACAGTTTCCAGTGAAATCTTGAGTCCCATTCTCTCAGACCATCACGTATAATAATATATAGTAAGCCATATAGAACAATGAGTGTAACAGAAATAGATCTACAACAACACATTTCTTGTTTGTGAAAGTATATTTCTTTTGATTGTGAACAAACAGGAAGACAGAAAATTAATAAGAGGATCTTACAAAAGATTAAGATGAGGCTATCCTCCTCCCAACTATAAAGCCAAGAGAAGCCCCAAGGTAATCAAAAAAATTCACAAACATCATGTGGAACATACAACAGTTATGAATATACATACACTATACCAATCCCGTGGCTGTGTAAATATACAACAAAACAAACTAAAAAATGCAATAAATAGAATGAACCTTATTTGTCAAATAAAAATCCTAACCCCCCATTCCAAAATTTCCAACCTTCCATAACTACATGAAAAAATTTGCTTCAGCATAGCAAAGAATCAAGGAACATGTCATCTCTGGGCTCCTCCTTGGCTCTGGAAGAAAACACATTGTCAGATAGTTGTTGTTGCTGATTCATGTAAGACCCCATTGGATTCCCAAACCCTGAGAATCCAAAACTTCCAGGGTTCTGCAGCATCTCTTGTGGTCTAAGACTCTGAAGAGAATTGTTAGGGTGGTGGTTCACTGCTGAGGGCCTTATGTGGGCTGCACTGGTGGGGTTTGCAGTGTTGTTTGGCAGTGGTCTGTTGACAGAATGGCTGCCACTTCCACGGGCTGCTGGTACATCATGGTTGTGCTTTCCCTCATAGGTTGTGATCACTGCTCTAAGGTCATGTGAGGCTCTCTCTACATGCTTCCTCACTGGACATCCTGGGTGTGTGCACTTGTAGTAACTCCTATACAAGTCATAGGTGAGAACACAACATCAGACAAGACAATTTGACAGTACTATTATTCTCCTAAATCACATGCATACAGGAGAAAAAAGAAAGTTACCAAATTTGACCAAGAAATTTAAACAAGGAAAAAAAACTGGTACAAGCATGGTATACTATAGAATTTCATTTCAATAAAGACAATACTAATGTACCTAAAAAGATAGATACAGAAATAGTATCCATCATGCATTTATGATGTGTATACCACATTTGAGCAGTTAAGAATTGTATATTACTAGCATGAGTGAGAAAACTTCAAAATTGGATTGTCAGACTACTATTTCTTGATAACTTCAAAGTAGAACAACTTTCAAATAGTACAAAAAGTGAATATTTTTTTACCTTGGATTTGGATTACCCTTGACTACTTTCTGCCCATATTTCCTCCATCTGTAACCATCATCTAGGATATCAATGTCACTTGTTGTCTGAACTACAACTCTTGGTTCTCTCACAGTTCTACTTCCAGGAGCAGAAATACCCTCATTTTCACCTTCAATTCTCCTGCAAAATTTATGGAAAAATTAACCATGGAATGAACAAAACTAATGATAACATGAGAAAAGGCCACAAAGGGGATTAGACTATTAGAGAACCTTAATTATGTTGAAAAGTGATAATAATAAAAACTTACCATCTTTTTGAATCAGGTTCATCTTCATCATACTCATCTCCTCCTGACTTGCATTTTTGAGAACTCTGCTCAAAATCATCATCCCCTATTGATATTGATGAGTTCTCTGGGGTGGCAACAGAATCCATTTGTCCACTGACATGTGTGGCATATGATTGATCTGGGATTTCTGTGCTGATGGGATTTGAATGAGGAATTGCAATAGAAGAGGAAGATGATGAGTTTCTCCTAGTAGACTGAGGCTTAGGATGGTTATGAGTACCCTTGTAAACTATCTCAGTAATTTGTCCATCCAAGGATCTCTCAACCTTCTTCTTTGTAGGGCAATTGGGGTATGTGCATTTATAGTAACTCCTTGGATTTTCACTCCCTTTCACTTGTTTTTGTCCATATTTCCTCCAATTGTACCCATCATCTGACCTTCTGCTTAAGGTCTGAGCTTGTGGCTGTGGCTGTGGCTGTGGCTGTGGCTGGTAGTTGTGGTTAGTTTGGACACTTGCAATCTCAGGGGAAAAGCTCTGCATGGAAGAAGAGTTTTCAGTTTTCATCACACTCTTCCCTGAAGAAAAATTATCCTGTTTGGTAGCTTCCTGAAAACTCCATGGCTGTTCCTGTTACAAAAACAAGTTGAACTTTTTTAGATAACTTATTGTGTAAAATGAAAACCAATAAGAAAAATACATAGATTTTGCATCATAAACCAGTCTAGACATTGAAATTGGTCACATACAGTTTGGACTGTCCCGTTTGAAGATTGAAACGTTGCTGTAGATGAAGGAGGTCGTCCTGGTTGGGTTTGAAAAGAGAAGTTTGAGAAATTTTTGTCTTCTTCTTTGATAATTTGCTGGTTCCCCCCTGAATTGTTCTTCCAATTATTGTAGCTTTGAGCAGCAAATGCTCCAGTTGTTGGAGATGGCAAAATCTATATTCAAAGAATCCAAAAGGACACATACCCATCAATTCAATAACAACATAAAGTAAGAAAATGAAACAAAACATCAAAAACATGAAAATCTCAAGTTCAAACTTCAAAGCAACCCTCTTGTTTAACATCTAAAGTACAAAACCATTGGAAAAAAAAATTTATCAAAGATAAAATTATCAAGTCAACTCAAGTCTTAGAGGACTTCAAACTTTGTTTCACTTCAATTTTCTAAGCAACCAAACACAGTCAACAAGACCCAAAAGCACAGAAAGCAAGAAAGGGAAGAGAAGCATGTGAGACTCACGTGAGAAGAGTTGAGGAGAACAGGTGAGTCAAGAAGCTCAGCAGGGCTCAAACCAGGAGGAATAGCAAAGTAAGAAGAAGGAGAAAAGAGAGGTGGAGATAGAGGAAGTGAAGGAGGTGTTATAGACTTGAATTTTGGGACACCAGAGCCAGTTCTCTCAGCTATACGATCTGAAAGGCCACCACGAGGCTTGTTGTTGTTATCATCATCTGTGGGAGAAGCAAGGAGGTCAGAGAATGAAGTGGTCATGAAAGGGTGTGTTGAGAAGACGAAGTTGGTGAAAGAGTTTGCAGAGGTGTCTAAGCTACCAGAAGAAGATGCCATAACAAAGAAAAAGAGAGAGAGAGAGAGAGTTTTTGTAGTGAATGGATAGAGAGGAAAAGCTTTGAAATAGAGAGATGGAAAGGTTTAATATGAAGAGGGGGTGAGGAAGAGAAAAGGGTCACGTATCGTACAAGGCTTTGTTTTTCTATTGGTGACGATATTTCTGAGAAGCTATGCTGCAATGAAGAGAAGATTGAAGGGGATGGTTTGTTTGACCGTGGAAAATTTGCCAACGTGTATATCTTTTTGGGGGAAAAATAAATTAAATGGTTTTTTGGGTCAAAGCTCGTGGGTTTGACTGGATGGCGGCTCACACTGAGATTCAGATATGTTTCTTTCTTGTGTTTGTGGAAACTGCAATTCTGGCAATGTTCAGCTGCAAAAGCCAGACGCTAACACATTAGCCACTGTTCATAGTGCCACTCACAAGGTAGTGAACTGAAGATCATGTCCTGTCTGTTCTGTGTGTATAGATATACACACACATATTTAATATTTTTTTATGTGTAAATCAAAGTTAAAACTAGTATTTATTGATATTTCACCTGTCTTTGAAAGTTTTATTCAGTTATTCTGGTATTTTAAGAGTACTAAACCATGAGGCATTAGACGCAACGATAAACGAATTACCTTCTAAGCGGATCATAAATGAGTTTATAATACTATTTTTGGGAAGAGCTTAACTTTATCTGTTTTTTGGTTACATATCAACTAGGAGAAGTACATCTAGGGGTCTCCTTGCAAAGTCCAGAAAGGGAAAATTTATAGTAAAATTTGATAACTGAAATAAAGATGACATAAATTTATGTATGTATTAAGATACTTTTATAAAATAAAATTAAAATACATTTAATGGACATGTGATAAACTATTATATATAAATTTTATTTTGTGATAATGTATTTAAAAAAATAATTGGAATAAGATATGAGATTAAAAAGTAATCAAAATGAAACATTATGTTGTATCCAGGGTCGGTCCTTAGATTTTCGGTTCATGTATACCAAATGCTAATATGAATGGAGCATGTTTAAAATTTGTCTGGATGAACAAAATGTGATTTTGAAATCAACTCTTCGCAGTTGTGGAATCGAAGTGAATAGAACAGAACATCATTTTATCTTATTCTATTGAGGCACACCAAACATGAAAATGAATAGAGCAAGTTTAGAATTTATCTGAATGTGGAGTGGAAAGTTCGTTGGTTGAAGTCGATCCATTTCACCCCGCTCCACATCTCTAATATGAATAAACATTATATTTAACTCAATTATTAATAATGTCAATGAGGATCTAGAAAATGACTCTTTCTTAGCAAAACAGTTGAATAATGATAATGCTGTTGATAATGATTCTAATTTCACAGTGGTTATGTCTGAATCTCAGAAATATAATCTGAAAAAAAAATAGAAGACCTAATTTTATATTTAAATGATTCCTGTTTATTTTGTATTGTTTTTGGGTTATGTCACCCCATAATTTTATTTTCTTTGTTTTTCTTTTTATCAAAAAATTTATCGTGACATTGGATCACCTTGCCTTAAAAAAAAATATTAATAATGTCAATCATATTAATATATATTATTTTCACACTTATCTCGAACATGTTTTTTAATTTATATGAGATTGAGATTAAGGATTAATTATAAGATTGTGATAAAATATCGTATAAATTTAATTTAAAGTATATAAGTAATAAGTGTGAGTTGGGTACAAGTTTTAATTAATATGAAAAAAAAAATACAACATGACGGGATCAAGTGGAGTAAAAACGCGTCCCTCCTCGTCCTCTTGTCGACTTGAAAGAGTAATTATAGTTTTAATGCAATATGTCAAATAAATATGATTTTTTTTTTATCTACTTCGAGGAGTATCCCACCGCCAATCGATGGAGACTAATCTCCCGCAAGAGTTTGTTCGGCACCTCGATAGGTGGCATCCCTCCTATCTGAGGTTTTTTCCATACCCAAGGCTCGAACTCGAGACTTTGATTAAGGGGCGAGAGACCTTTAACCACTCACACCAACCTCAGTTGGTGTCAAATAAATGATTAAATCCCCAAATTAGCTCCAGAAAAATTTTGGGTATTTATTTTTGTCCATGAAAAAGTAAAATAATTACTTAATCTATCAAATTTACAAACGCGAAATATATTAGTCATTTCTTTCACTTTCAACATCCATTAACTTGCCTATATATCCCATTAAAACATGATGTCTAACTCGTTAGTAGTCCTGCGTGACCTATAAGAAATTTCCATTGTGAAAATTGAAAAAATTGTGCATTTTTTTTTTCATTTTTTCATTTTTCAAGGTGAAAATTTGTCATAAGCTACACAACGAGTCAGGCAGGATGGTTAACGAGATATATATGTAAGAAAATAGACATTGGAAGTAGGAGGAGGAACTAATGTGTCCTACATTTGTAAATTTAATGGGTTAAGTGATTAAATTTTTTTAGAGACCAAAAGTGGATCGCCCCTAAATTTTTCAGGGACCCATTTAAGCCTTTATTCAATTATCATTTATACAGGATATTAAGGAAAATTTACAGGTAAATTTGAATAAGATTTTTTATTAAGGAAAATAATTAACGGGATAATTATCCAATTATCATATCTAAAAAATAAAAATCTTCTTAATTCCTTTCAATAGCTAAATTTTTCAGGGATTAGTTAATTTAAACCTTTATTAAAAAGGCTATTGGAAGGAGTTAAGAAGAATTTTTTTTTTAATTATTTCTCACGAGGTGGACTAAGACTACTAATCAATTCCAGATGTCTAATGGCGCAAAACTTTCGAGATTTGATGTAAACTTTGTCCACGTACAACTCATATTGCAAATTGAGACGCATCTTGTAGATGAGCAATTAAAAATCTAGAAGTATCATAAATGGTTGATGGTTGATAAGATATACACGGCAAAAAAAAAAAAAAAAGAGATACACGAGAGCCTTATAAATTATAATGTCAAATACATTTTACAAAACTTTTATTTCCATAAACTCAGTGCTGGAAAAATTATTTGCTATTACTGTATTAATTAATTAATTAATTAATTCTGTGCTGGTTCGACGTTGCTAGCTCGTATCCGCCAGCTTCCGGGCTCGAGTTCTGTTTGGTAAAAATTAGGGGATGACGGATAAGCTAGCGGATAGCGGTAATGGATAAACAAGCGGATAGTGGATAGCGGATAAGCTAGCTGATAGCGGATAGCTGATTAGCTAGCGGATTGGATTTGAAGTGTTTGGTAAAACTAGCGGTTGGACTAGCTGATAAATGTAAAATGACATAAATGAATATGTTTGCATTTTCTTTTATGTAAATTATATGTATATATATTATTTATATTATTTATTTTAAAATAATTATCACTTATAATAATTTATTTTATTCTAAATTATTTATCGTTTATCACGTCAAAAAAAATTTATTTATCGTTTAAAAAATTCAATCATTAATTTTAAATTTAAATATTAATTTAGTTTTAATTATTTTTAATAAATAAAATGGAATAATAAAAATAAAATTATATATTGCTTTGATTTTTATATAAGTTTATTTTTTTTATAGATAAAAATATATTTTCCACTTTTTTTTTATCTTAAATATAAATCTAAATAGCAAAATTAATTCTTATTTATATACTATGTTAAATGATTAGTATTTTATTTTATAATCAAGGATAAGTGAGGAATTTAATTAAGATGGTAGGGATAAAAATGGAAGAAAAAATGAAACGCTATACGCTATAAGCTCAAACGCTACTTCAAGTAGCGTCTGGGAAAAACGCTTTACGCTAGTGAAAAAAACGTTATACGCTTATTTTAAAAACGATTACCAAACGGGACTACTTTCCCATCCGCTATAACGCTATACGCTATCCGCTAAACACTAGCGGATTTGACAAACCAAACAGTGCCTTAGTGTATTCGAGTCTCACACATTTATTGAGAGACAAATATGTGTGCTGATATTGTTGTCAATATGCATAAATGATATTTGAACATCATTTTCGGACACCATATCCATGACACCGTATGTATATAAGCTTTCTGAAGCTTTTAAGTGTATGAGGATAGAGAAACAATGATAAATAAGTAAATAATAGTACTTTTATACAATGTTGATGTTTGATTTTGATATTCAAATATCATTCCTCTTGTTAAATGATGTTATGGAGATTGCTACCTCACATTTAGTCTAGCTGTAGTTTTTTATCTCTCTTTTAGGCTAAAGGTCCCTTTTTTTCAACAAAAAAAAAGTCGTTAAGATTAATATATATTAATTAATTAACAGATTAATTAAATGACCAAATTTTTAGGAAGAATATTAATAAATAATATTTCATAAATTATCCTTAAGAATATGAAAAACAATTAACATAAAAGGGGAAATTACTATTAGTAAAAATAACAATAAGTACGACACACAATAATTAGTACGTTTGGATTTGCATATGGTGTGCATCGCACGTTTGCAGATAAGCGCATAAATTTTTTCTTGCAACTTCAAAAGTTTTTTGTTTTTTGTTCTTTTTTTTTTTTTTTACAGAGCAAAAGCTTTTTCTTATAGCGATTTTCGTTGGCATCAACATCAACATAAAGGCAAACACAGCAATGTCGTATATGGCATCATTAACCGCGTTTTTTATGAGAAGGAGGGATGTGTGATCTGTGATGGAGAGCCACACATTTGGTTGATCATTTGAAAAATATAAGGGCTAAATTAATAAATAATAATTTATGATTGTAATGTGACATTAAATTTTTTTTTTTTTTTCATGTAACAATGCTGATATGACACTCTATTAATTAGATCAATAGTTAATAGAAGAAAGTTAACGATAGAGACCTAAACCAAAATTTGTGAACTTACAAATCGACACCATATCTTAATTAAGAAATTTTTTGGTAGGAACTAAAACCAAATATCACTCTATTTGCATGGACTAAAATGTCTATTAAACCAATGCCTATTATGTCATTTTCTTTTCATTTTAATCAGATGCTAGATACTTATTAAATTATTTTAATTCTACTAATTTTCATTTCCGATGCTAATTTAATTTTTAAAACAGCTCCTTACTCAAAATAATATAAAGTTATTAGAAACATAACTTACTTTATTCTAATAGTTTAATTTTGATGTATTATTTTATATTGTTATTTAATTTTGTATTAATATCTTATTTAATGAGTTTAATAATGTTAATAACTGTATTAGATTAAATTCATCAAATAATATGGTAAGTGTAAAATTTATTTAAACGAGCATAATTAAAATTAAATCCTTATTTTAAAGTGCAATGTTTCCCTATACTTTCAGTTTTCACTATAAACAGGTTCCAACAGCAAAATATCGTCGAAGTGGAAGTGAATTGCTTGATGCCATTCAACCACAATAAAAGATTCGAATTGCAGAAAATGGTCATTATCATTGCCATTTAAGAGAAAGTTAGGCACCCTTTCGGTGTTTGCATTTTCAACGCGGGAATAGTGGGAAGGATGGGAAGGGAGAAGAACTTAGGAACGAATTTTTGGAAACGGTGCAAAATTGATTTGTGGCGTTAGATATTAATCCAAATTGCTGTGCAATCCATATATGCGTAATATATATCTAGAAGATGAAATGTGTTCTGCGTTGTTACCTGGCTGGAGGGAGATTCCACATTATAGTACTCCAAACACGTAGCGACACTGTTCAATTTCTTTACCCCAAATTTCCTAGCCAGTGTTTTATCGAACACCGACATTTTTCCCATGTCCAGGCGCGCTGAAGAAGATTGTTGTCCTAAGCCCAAAATTATTGGAGCCTATAGTTGCGCTGCTTCTAAATTCGGTATAGGTGTATAACAACTAATTAATAGCCATCAAAACCAAATCCGAATGAATTTAATTTATTTAATTCGGATTTTCGAGTTCATGGGATGGACCCAAATAAAATATATACCCTTATACATGCAACTCCCTACTTTTGCATTTTTTTTGTGAAATACTTTTGCGTTATTTTTACTATTTCCCCCACATTGAGATATACTAGTACTTAATATGGTTTGACCAAATGTATCAAGCCAAGTTAGCGGAGGAGGTGCATCTAAATTAAGCAAAGGGTTATGCAAAGAGTTAAGAACCATTTTACAATTTATTGTCTGACCATGACCAAAGAAAATGGAGTCAACAAACTCATAATATACATGCCAATATATGGGTATTCAATACATTTCTTCTATGTTCTATGACAACATTATAATTTGATTCAAAAAAAAAACATTATAATGATAGGTTATTTATCAAAAAAACAAAAAACACATTATAATGATAAGTTTTGTTTTGTCCCATGTAAAGACAAAAACCACGGATGCTTGTTTACTATATTTAGCTATATTACTAGGGTGCAGTACTCCCAAGTAAACGCCCTTCTAGTGGCATTAATTTGTTTGTTGTTTGTACCAACTTGCCACTTTATAAGATCTAGAAAGCAGCGGATACCAGTTCACTAGATTCTGAATTGTCAAAAGGTGTCTGCTTTGGTACCCATATGGTTTTGGAAGTTTGCAGCCATAACAAATCAAGTATATTGGGCGAGTTGGGAGTTAAAGATATTAATAGCAAGCTTTAATTACGTGGATCACAAAGATATTAAAAGCAAGCTTTAACTAAATAGATCACAAAACTGTTATACTACCTCCGGACCTAATTATAAGAAAAAAAAACTAAATTCACACATATTAAGAAAGTTAGTTAAGTTAGTTTGATTATCTTGATTTGTGTAAAAAAAAGAGTTAATTGTCTAGGGAATATGCAATGCTCCAGGAAAAATAAATGGAGAATTGGTTTGATTTGGTTAATTTTCTTGATTTTTGCAATACTAACATTTAATAGTGTTGACTTAATTGATTTTTTGCTTATATTTAAGTCCAAATAATATAGCTACTTTGTTACTTATATTTTAGGTCCGGAGGGAGTAGTTATTAGTAGTACTAAAAATAAAACCACCCTTTATTGACTCTCGCCAAATTGCTTAGAATTTTATACGGTTTGGGTAAACCAAAAAATGGAAAGTTTATTGAAAACTAAATACATCAATCCTTAATTTATTAAATACATCACTTCAATACCATTTACTAATAAAAACTTTTTTTTTTAAAATTTCTTAATTATTGCATGCAATGGTTAACAAAAGTTACAAAACCAATTTAAATTCAAACATTTACATGACATTATCAATGTCTCTTTTACCAATTAAATTAGAAACATTTCACTAATACATTATCAATCCAGATGGATGTAGCGGATTCAGTTCGAGTTAAAGGCCATCTCGACATGGTAGCTCAACTTATATCTGCAGTTCTGCACAGAGAGCCAACATCAGTAACAATCAGAAATCCATGCTTGAAGCTCAATTAGAAACGTAGGTTATAACAGTGATAGTAAAATGAATGGTTAGTTAGCTATGATCGCTTGTGCTGGGCATTGTTCAAATAATTAAGTAAAATAAGTTGACAAAAAAGTTTGAGGTGAGAATTAACCATAGTCATATTGAACTATCCATTGATTAAATAAAAGTGATGGTGCCCTTTTTGAGTCATTTTCTTTGACCGCTATTTTTTTGTTTCCCAGGGTATCCTCCACACTCAACTGTGGAGAGTAATCCATCGAGCCAGGTAGGATCACAAGGGTGGCAAAGTTCCCCCTCAAGAGTTTTAACGCTACTGCATTCTCAGGGTCAGGATTCGAAGTCGAGACCTCTGGTTAAGCTGGAAGAGACCCATACCATCTCATCCAAGCGTTCTTGGGTTTTGACCGCTTTTCCAATATATAGTTTATAAATTTTGTATTATTTATTCTGCAGGTTGAGTCCTGTTCATCTCCATAAAGTTGTAGGAAAGAATAGGTCAAATATCATGTTCACACTTATCTGAGATGCACACTTCTGAAGTATGGAGCACGCTCACAGAACTAGTTTTACTAAATTCAAATCTCATGCTGTGCAACTCAAATTCTAATGGAAAAGGTCCATGAATTCTCATATATGCACTGTTAATTTGTATTAAGTTAAGGACCACTAAGCAATACAATAATAAGAACAGAACACAAAAGCAGCTGGATTTACGCGTTTGCTTAATGTACAAACAGCTTTAGCTTTCAACGGAAAAGTGATCATAAAATATATTTTTGGACCATAAGCCATTTCCTATGAAAACAATGTTATGCATTAGCTTATTTAATGTAACTCCTAGCTTCGCGCACCATTAATTCTTAATTAATGCCAATAGACAAGTATCTTGACTTTTTGGCAGAGCGATTTATATTGAACTCGTCAAAATATAAAAATTTCGGATAGGTGAGGGCTATCATATGTCTATTTTGACCGTAATGGACTTACGGTTCTAGAACACAGAGAAAAGGAAAATTTTGACTGAGCTTTATGGCCTATTATTTCTTCCGTTCCTTCCTCCTATATTGAGACAAGTCAAGCCTAGAATTAGCAGCCAAAAACTTAATCCCTCTTGGTTTTAATGTCAGAATGGTCAAACAAAGATTTGACATAACATAGTTTTTTGCAAAAAATCCTCAGATTTTCGCTTGTTGACTAAAATGTAAAACCAACAAATTTCAAAACATTGACAAGGCAATAAATGAAACTTTGCATTGGTTAAATTCGTCCATGATGAATTCTTTCCTTGCATTCTCTGCTTACTAGCAAGCAAGCCTAATTTCTACTTATAGAGGTTGGAAGTTCCTTCCCCTATGTAGCTCCATCATTGTAGATCTATTCCCACCTGTCACAAATGTGCATGGCTCCCAGTTAGATAATATGACTATAGTAAAATAAAAATGTAAGATTATCTTCTACTGATATTTGTAATTGTCATAGCAGAGCAAATTTACTGATCTAGTGGTTTTAATTGAATACAAAGGATTCATGTTTTGTCACAGATGATTACTACACATGAATAGCTGCAAATAAAGAGCTAAGTTAATGTCCAAAAGGAAAAAGAGGGAATACCTGAAAGTTTCAAACGCTTTATCCCTCCAAAGAAGAACACAAGCACGAGCTTCCATGTATTCAATAATATGTTTAGGCAGTAATGACTTGAAGTGTGTGTTCAGCTTCACTTTAGTCAAACTTTGACAAGCCAAAAGTACAGCTGCTAGGCCATTTGAAGTCAAACCCTCCAAGTTAAAGATGGATATGTACCTTAAGCAGCTTATGCTAGCAAGAGCTAGGAGCCCCATATCTGTTACTGAGCAATATGACAACTTTATCTGCAATTCGAATTAACCAAGCTAGTTAGTTCTTATACATGTATTTGATTCCTAAGTACATCAAGCACTAATGTTAATAAATATTTAGCATACAAAACAATATCCAAATGTTTTGGACAACTAAGGTATAGGAACATGCCTGTTTTAGGTTTTGAGAATATTGAGCCAACTGAATCATTCCAGTATCATTAATTTTATGGCACTTCTTGATGTCCAGCTTCTCAAGATGCCTACACCTGACAGCAATACTTGAGAGACCTACTGACGAAATATGTAGACATCCTCGAATTTCTAAGGCTCTTAGCTTCAGGCATTTTGAAAGAGACACTAATGAAGTATCTGTTATGTTACTGTTATAAGCAATATTAATAACCTCAAGTGAAGTACAGCCAAGTGAAATTGCAGCAATGCCCATGTCGGTTATTCCTGAGCTTCTGTGAAATTATATAATTGGAAAAAAGGAAATTGTAAAAGAATCATAACCAATTTTCTAAAATGACCATCTTAAGATTCTAAACATGCCAAAGAAATGATCAACTTCTGATGAAACTAGACTTGTCTAAAGTCTATGAGCAATCGGTACTACATGTTTTGCAGGTTATATTAATTCATAAATAAATTTCATGAAATTCATGTAGTTCTTGCCATATTTTGATGTTAGGGTAAAATCACTAGTTTAGTTGTTTATTTATTTTTGTTGGGGGTACGAGAGGAGGGGAACTTTGTGGTCTATGTACCCATTAATTTCACTCATCTCACTTCAATAATGAGGTAAAGTAAGAATGCTAGGAATATTCTCCCATCAACATTTAAATTGGGCTTAAATGTTACAAAGTTGAGATATAGAAACCTGTAGAGATCAAGATGTTTGAGCTGTGAACAACTGCTTCCGATATGCTTAAGTCCATTGTCAGTTACATTCAAACATATCCCCAACTTCAGACTAGAAAGTTTGGTACAGCTTGAGATTGACTCAAGCCCTACACAAATCAAGAAGCATAAATCAAGCACTGAAGGTACACTTTTTATAAAGTAAATGTAATATTGAAATGCAACCTTCATCATCAACTTCAGTTTCTGTGACATCTAATTCTTCCAAGAATCGACAACGTCCAATAAACAAAAAAGCATCTCTGCTAACCAAGCTACAAGATTCCATTCTAAGGGAAGTGAGCCTCGAGCACGAATTTGTTATGCTTTGTATGGATGCCTGTGTTATCTTGCGACAGCATGTTATGTCTAGCTTCTCTAGTGTTGTGTGTGTTTGCACAAGGATGGAGAGACACTCATCCGTGACTTCAACACATTTACTTAAATTCAGTTCTTTGAGTGAGGGACATGATTTACCAATGGCTTTTAGCCCTGAACATGCACCCACACAACCATCTAGTTTAACAACTTGCAGCTTAGAAAAACTTTGCATATATTTCCCAAGATCTGTAGTGACCTGAATACAATAAAATGAGTGAGCTGCAGGACAAGGCATAGTCCATGAAATGGTTATAGCAGAAATGATATGATAGATTCTAAACTTACATGCAGGCTGTATGATAGGATAAGCTTTTCTAAGTTCTGAGCACCATTTGTTAGAGAAGTTAAGCCAATATGACTGATGTTCTGACATTTTGACAAGTTAAGCATCTACAAGAAGGGAGAAAACTTGATTGTTTTAATGCTAATTATATCAAACAGGGAAAGTTAAAAATTCAAACTCTTTCAGTAGAACATACTGAAACTAGTTGCATGAATAATTTACAGAATCCTGATAACTCACTATGCTAGATGTTTAAATGAATATTACAGGAAACAGTATAAAGTATATACTGAAAATTACGGGCATTTCAATCAGTCCCCACTGTTTGGCTTCAATGTTACTTTTCTATTATAAAATGACGAAATTCACAAGCATTAAAAAAAATCAAATAAAAGTTTATTAAATAGAAGGAAATGGAAAAGCAAAAGGGGTACCTTCATTGACTTGCAGCTTCCTTTGAGGGTTGCAAGGCCCTCATCATCAATGCCAAGGCAGTGCTCAAGAACCAGATCTTCTAGATGTTTTAATTGAAGGATATGAGGAAGACATTTTTCTGTGATCTACACCATCAATAAATTGAATGTATTGTTAGAGTTGGTGGAATTCCTAATATGTATTTTGAAGAAAAACACTATAAACCTGCACATGTGCGCGCTTCATCATAAGCCTGAAAAATGGCAAATTGTACATGCTTTTGACTTATGTAAGAAGCAATAAAAAATAAATCAAAGTATTCTGCAGGGTTATCTTATCTACTTGCGGAATCACAAGTCAATTAGAGAACAATTCTAAGAAAAACAGTATGCACCAGTCATTGGCTTCTACAAATAAGTGCATTTTGATTCTTATTTGTTGATACCTTTAGGTGTAGCATTTACTGATAAACATCTATATTTCGGCAAAACTATATGTAAATTAATATGATTGAGTAATCATTAATCATATCAAGCTCATTGAGCTGACTTTATGCGCAATAACATGATAATTATATCACTGTCCAAGATACAAATTATTATACAATAAAGCAACTAACCATTTTAGTCAATGTTGGTCAGAGAATTACCACTGAATCTGAGAAAGCAAATCCACAACATTCCACAGACTAAAGCAATCACACATTCACACTAGTAAACACTCATGAGGCATCAAACTACTACAACAACAGAATCAGATTTAAAGTCAATTTCTATTGCCATTGGAAAGGACATGATTGCCAACCATCTCATTCTCCTTGGAAAGGACAGAATAAGAAGCTACTGAGCAGGACATGATTGCCAAAACACAGATTAAACAAAAAGAAAAAAAGAGAGAGAGGACAAAAGTGTGACTCATTGAAAGTACTTCTCCTCTATACATTTCATAATCATTAGTCATTACATATCAAATGCTAGTTATATACATCATCTCACATATGGGGTATGTAACAGAACAAGTATAGGTGTGACTAACTGTAACATTAAAAATCAGAATTTCTTCACCTACTAGAAAAAGTATTTGAAAGGGGGCTATACACTAAAGAAAGAGAAGATGTTTACCGGCAAGTAAGAAAGATCCAAACTCCGAATCTCCTTGCATTTAATAGCAATCAAACCAACCCCAAAATCACTGACACGAATACACCATCTTAACCCAACATACCTTAACTTACTACACTTAACAGCTATGCACCCAATCCCCATATCAGTTATTGACTTACACCTTGACAACCACAACCTCTCCAAATTTGTGGCCTCACCTATTGCCTTTGCAGCCGAGTCAGTAAGATCTGTCCTATTAGACAAATCAATCTCAACCAGGCTTGTGCAGTTCAAAGCCAAGTTTAACAACCCCACGTGGGTAAAGAACCTTGAACCAGAAAGATTAATGGACCTTAAGGAAGTGCTCCATGCCTGTGATACTGAACTCAACGTGTCATCATCAACACAAGGACAGATAGAGAAGTCAAGGTGTGAGATGGAAGGGTAGCGGTGAAGGGTTCTTGGAAGGAAGTCAAGGCGACGTGGCTTCAGTGTTGTACGGTGGAAGGAGTCTATGGAGTGGAAGGACTTGTTGAGTTGAGAGAATGATTTTCTGGCAAAAGGGTCGTCTTCAAGGTGGTCAACGATCATAACAATGAGCTCCTCGGTGAGAAGGTTGAAGAAATTAGTGTTGGGTGGTGATGGTGATTCCATGTTGTTGTTGTAGTTGTTGTTGTTGTCGTTGTTGTTTGTTGGTGTTTTTCAGGGATGGTTGAGGAGAGAATCTGAGAGTTTCATGGAGGATGTGGATGAGAATGGGAATGTATCACTGTTGGTTGAGAATCAATGGAAAGATTCTGAGTGTGAGTGAGGTATAACCATTAACAGAAAACGATGTTCTGGTGCTTGGTGGGGAGTTCGGTTGTGTACTTTTGAGTTTGATGAGCTGATCACAGGGGACGATGAAGTTGTCATTGTCAGATTGCAGTGTTGTTGACTTTGTGTCTTACAAGATTTACATTTCTCATGACCAAATCACCCTTTTATTTATTATTATTTTTTAAATTTTGGTTGGCAAAAGTTTTGCAAATATGCCAGAAAATCTTGCTTATTCAGTGAACTACAACCCCTAAATTGAAAAAAAAAAAATTATATATTTTTTAGATTTGTAGTTTAAGTAACATTTCCTCTTTTTATACTATTTGATTTTGATATCGGGCTAACTAATTTTTTTTGTATGAATTTTAATTTACATTCTTAATTTTAAGGATTTTTCTAACATGTGCAACTTTGAACATGTTAAGAAAGCATAAAATAAAAATGTTGTATTGGAAAGAGTGGCTTTTTAATTGTCAATGAATTGAATACACAACTTTCAATACAATATTTCTACTTTTGGTTTCTTAATATATGCAAAGTTGCACAGGTTAGATAAACCGTACTTTTAAATAGATCGTTGACTACCAAAATTATGTTTATTCGAGTGGAACTGAGTTCGGATTCCTTAAGCAATAATGTTTCAGGATCGAGTCTTATGAATGGAATAAATGTGGTTAGGAAAAGAGACCTCATTAAAAGTGGCCAACAAGATTTTACGATGGTAAATACTTCGCACCTATAACATGATAAATTAAAAAAAAGTAGACTTTAGACTTGTTTGCAATATGCCAAAAAAAAAAAAAAAGAAAGAAGTCGGGGGGACATGTTTGGTACTACCTCCGGACCTAATTATAAGCTAAAAAAACTAAATTCACACATATTAAGAAAGTTAGTTAAGTTAGTTTAATTATCTTGATTTGTGTAAAAAAAAAGAGTTAATTGTCTAGGGAATATGCAATGCTCCTGGAAAAGTAAATGGAGAATTGATTTGATTGGTTAATTTTTTTTTATTTTTGCAATACTAACATTTAATAGTGTTGACTTAATTGATTTTTGCTTATATTTAAGTCCAAATAATGTAGCTATTTTTTTGCTTATATTTAGGTCCGGAGGGAGTATTGCAAAAGAGACCATGTCAAGGCTATATGGGGAAGTGGGGGGTTTTGACCAAACTGACCTACTTTTAGAAATTATTTACCAAAATAACATAGTTTTGAAACTATTTACCAAACTAACCTAGTTTTAATTAAAATAATATTTTTTTTTTTTAAAAACAAAAAAAAAAAAGTTGACAGGCGCCACGTGGCACCTCCTGGTGCAGTGGCGCCACTGCCACATGCGCCACCAATGGCGCTGTTGGCGGTGGCGCCACTGCACCGGGAGGTGCCACGTGGCGCCTGCCCCCCACCCCCCAATCAGACATTTAAGCCCGGTTCCCCCCCCCCCCCGCTCCATTCCTTCACGTCCCCCTCCCTATAAATACCCCTCCCCAGTTCCCTATTCTCACACACACACACTCACTTGTTATATTTCCTCTAACTTGTTTATTTTCTAACACTCTTTTTATTTTTTGCACAAAGTTTAGGTAAATGTTACATTATTTCTGATATCATTGTTTTAGTTTTTTTAATTATATAATCATTTGTCAATATTCTGTTACTGTTTACTTTTTACACTCTTCTTTATCACTTATTATTCTGGAAGTGATGACTTTTACTTTTATAATACCATATATTTGTATCATTTAACATGATATTTATTTGTGTTTTTTATTTCACCCCTTCTACCGTCTCCCCCTTCCACCAACACATATCTGTTAATTCCTTTTACACTCTGTTATAATAAATGTTAAATTTAATTAATTGGTTTATATTCATTTACTAACATTCTGCTACTTTTTTTTAACGTTGATTGTTGTCATTTATTTTTATGATAATGTTGAAGTTAATTCTTATAATATATTTTTTGACAGATCTGGTAATTTGTTTATCTGTATTTTTGTAATTATGTCCTTTTTTTTTAATTCAGAATGTACCATTTTGTTTATTAGTTTGTTTTGTTTTCTTAGTTATTATTTTAGTTGTTGTTATTTAATTTTTTTATTTATGTTATTGTTGTTATTTACTGCACACGTGAGAAGCGGGTAAGTGTCGGCATGATATTTTGACTCCTTTACTAACCACATGAATGTCTTCATGTGCTTAGTAAAAGAATCTTAGCCCCTTGCCTTCAGGCACCACATCCTTCATTACCTGTAAACATATTTCACAGGTAATGTAGGACGTGGTGCCTGATGTGGCACCACATCCTAATAACGTAATGAAGGATGTGGTGCCTGAAGGCAAGGGCTAATGCCACACAGGATTCAATTTTGCACTACGGTTGGCTCCCAGGCGAAGATGGGGGTTACAATTCTCAACCTGCTGTGATGTACGTTATTAGGATGTTTAGATTCTTTTACTAAGCACATGAAGACATTCATGTGGTTAGTAAAGGAGTCAAAATATCATGCCGACACTTACCCGCTTCTCACATGTGCAGTAAATAACAACAATAACATAAATAAAAAAATTAAATAACAACAACTAAAATAATAACTAAGAAAACAAAACAAAATAAATATAATAAAAAAAAAATGGTACATTCTGAATTAAAAAAAGGACATAATTAAAAAAATACAGATAAACAAATTACCAGATCTGTCAAAAAATATATTATAAGAATTAACTTCAACATTATCATAAAAATAAATGACAACACAACGTTAAAAAAAAGTAGCAGAATGTTAGTAAATGAATATAAATCAAATTTAACATTTATTATAACAGAGCGTAAAAGGAATTAACAGATATGTGTTGCTGGAAGGGGGAGACGGTAGAAGGGGTGAAATAAAAAACACAAATAAATATCATGTTAAATGATACAAATATATGGTATTATAAAAGTAAAAGTCAACACTTCCAGAATAATAAGTGATAAAGAAGAGTGTAAAAAGTGGGGCAGGCGCCACGTGGCACCTCCTGGTGCAGTGGCGCCACTGGGGGGAGTGGTTATCTGAGGTAGGAAAGTACAAGTTCAAGTGCACATGGTACGGCGGCCACCCTTATGTTATGTTATTAATTAATTAATCATTTTTGTACTTTTCACAAAATCATGAAGGAAGACAACATACCTTTTTCACAGAAATTCTTGTGTATACTCATTTGCTACTTGGCTTTTCCTTTGTTGACACGTAAATTATGATATAAAAATTTTGTAAACAATATTATTAGCATTTTAGATCATAAAAAAAAAAATTAAGTTGTTCTAAAAAATTTTTTTAGAGTAAAAGCCTAAATTGGTCCCTAAAAAATTTCGGGGATCTACTTTTAGTTCTCAAAAAAAAAAAAATTAATCATTTAGTCCCTCAAATTTTCAAAGCGGGACACTTTAGTCCCCGGATTAGTTCCGACGTCCATTTACTTGCCTACGTGTCCCATTAACCAACCTATTTGGTCCGTTAGTGGTTCTGCGTGACCTATGACGAATTTATATCCTTAAAAATTAAATAAAAGTGAAAAAAGTACATAATTTTCATGTCTTTGAATTTTAAAATTGTGCATATTTTTCACTTTTTATTCGTTTTTCATCGACAAGATTTGTCATAACTCGTGCAGGACACAAACGGGTCAAGTAAGATAGTTAATGAGACACATAGGCAAGTAAATAGACGTCGGAGCTAAAAGTAGAGACTATTTATCCCGTTTTGAAAATTTAAGGGACTAAATGATTAATTTATTTGTTTTAGGGAGTAAAAATAAGTCCCCCAAAATTTTGAAGGACCAAATTGGGTCTTCACGCAATTTTTTATTTCAGGAAAGGCTCGTAGGATGCTTTACGAAAGCAAAGGGAAGAAAAGTATAAAGGGAATGAGTGAATTGTAAGAATTTGAACCAACCCGTCCTAGTAGTCTAATACTATTTGGATTTTTCTAACCTGTGCATTATTACACATATTAAGGAATCAAATATAAAAATATTGTATTAAAAGTTGTATAATCAGTTTTTTGAAAGTCTAAAAGCTATTCTTTCCAATGAAATATTTCTATTTTTGATTCCTTAACATATGCAATGTTACACATGTTAAAAAAATCGATACTATTTTAGCCCCAGCGTACTTGATTGCAAAGTTCTGATGAGATCCAATACTTTAGTACATTAATTGATATAATCACACCTAATTGTTCTACTGTCTAATTATATCTACATTGATCATTCGAAACCTAGTATTACTTTTATAATTTATTGTTCTTAGAACCAAGACAGAAAAAAACCCTGCACAGGTAAAGTCGCCAAGTTCATCAAAGCTAATTAGAAACTATACCCCAGAACAAAAAGGAAGTAAAAACCATCTACAATGCACATGTAGAAGATTAATACCCAAATTTGTTTACGAAAAATGGTTTTCAGAGTTTTTTTAGTCGTTTCTTTTGGGGAACAATTTTTTTTGAAGAGCCACTGGAGTTTAATCTAGACTGAACAATCAGCTCGTAGAACCTAGCTTACAAAGTAAACAAGGACATGTTTTACTGAGAAAATTAAGTAATCCACATACAATCAATAGGCATTATACCAACACTATCTCAATCTTCCCACAAATGTGGCTAAATTCTCACGTTGTGTGTGCCGGTTTCTTCCTGTAAACTTACAACTCCTGCAATTAGTTTATAGAAGGTATACTACAGTATGCAAAAATCTCTTTTCAAGTACCCCTTCCCACAAATACAGTTACTTCTTAGCAAAGGTTATAATCATGGGATTTTGAGGGGTGATTTTGAAGCCATGAAGAGCCTGCATGGCCATGGATGATTGCACCTCATCTTCAAAATCTACAAATGCGATACCTGGCTTTGCTTCGATCAGGCGCACTTCCTTAAAACCCGGATATTGTTCGAAGAGCATTTCAAGCATCCTACCAGTAGTTTCATGAGGCAAATTCTCTATGAACAAAATATTGTTGGGAGCAGCTGCTTCTTGGGCACCAGGTCCTTGACGGAATGAAGCCTGCAGATGACGTATTTTAGTCAAGTAACGTCAGAAAAGATAACTAAACAAGTACATGAAATTCAACATCACCACCCATCATATCCAAAGACCAATAGTTAAACTGAAAATTATGACCAATAATTGTTGTTCTTTTATTTCACTCGTTTCTTTCATGCTCATAAGACTGAGATGCAGGCATTGGTTTGATGGTCAAAATTTTGTTAAGGGGAGAGGAGAAATTGCTACATCAACATTAGTAAACTCTTCATAATCCCCACACAAAGTTCTTACCAAAGAGAGAATCAGACACCATAAGTAACATTGATCAGAGGAACTTACTGTTGGGCCACCATTACTTGCACCATGTGTTCCATTTGGCACGGTAGATTGTGGTGCTTCTTCAACACGCCGCTTTCTTTCAGCTGAACAGGAAACATTATGCCAATTAAACTCAAACAATAAGAAATTACTACCAATTCAACAAAGTTACTAACATCTGCTCTAATGCAACAAGATCAAAAAGCGATGGGTGGAATGCAGATTTAATACCCCTTAAACCATGTACACTAAATGGCAATACTAATTTATTTACTCTGAAAATTTAGCTCGCTTGACCTTTTTTTTTAAGGGGATGGGGAGGGGGAGAGCAGGAGGGTGGGTTAATTTACTCATCTTTTCCCACATAATAGTAAGTTGAAAATAATCGATGAATGAAAAAATTGAAATCTTCAAGAAGACATAAGCAACAATAGGAAATTCATGTTTGAGTCATATGCATATGCTCAAATAATTAATTTAGTATTACAAACATGATACAATCCACTACTACAAGCTTAACTTCAAAGTAAAAAACAGCCTTACAACAGAAAATTTTAATCATATTAGCTTTAGGCCAAGGAAATCTTCCCAGGCCAGAGAAGCATATATGCCACAAAAAGCTTTATCGGCTACATTCAAGAATAACACCAACCGAGGATCATTGGGTTCAAATCACAGTATAATCACTTACATATTTTCTACTTTTGACTAACATTTTCAACTTTTTTAAAAACAGTTTCTTGTCGGTTTTTATTCATTTTTAAATTTCCCATACAGAGAAAACTGTTATGATATATAATTAAATAAAATTAATTATTTCTTCTTTATGACTGCATTGATGATGCCTCTATCTAGTTCTGACCAGTATTGCAATGCTACAATCCTACTATAAATGAAGGTCCAGCCAATTTCAAACCAAAATCACCACTTTAAAGGGACGATTCGCTAACAGTACATATGACATGCAACAGTTCTAAACTATGAATTCAAAAAATGGGGAATATTCTGGTTTGAAAGGAAACCATAAGTGACAATTCTTCACCTTTCTCCTCTTGTTTCCTTTTCTTTTCTCTTGGAACATAACTTCCCTCTTCTTTAGCAATACAATCTGACTTTGTTTTCGCATATTGAATTCGCTGCATCAAATTATTTACACAAAAACCCGTTAGCTGCATCCTATTGATAGTAAGATAGACAAATAAAAAAACCAAATAATTATAAGGAGAGGGGGAAGAGATAAAGAGCAGAGAATTTGTCATCAGATTATTCTCTCTCATTCTTGATAATGAACATGCTGCCTGAAGGGCAATAGCTGTTTGGATCAAATAAATTAAGACAATATTTAAATAAGAATTCTGACAAACAGGTATATTTTAGCACGAACATCAATACATGATAGACAATAGAGAACAAAGAGAAACTACAACATTCATATCAGAGACAGTAAGGTAACTTGAATAGGCAATTAGAAATGGTTCCAAAAAGTTGAAATGATACATAATAGATTTATGAGCATAATTGTAAAGAAAACATCAACAGTACTATAACTTGCTTACCATAGGTTTGTCATAAAAGGGGAAGTTTTGCATTTGTCGCACTGCATTACTGGCAGCAGTGACTTCACTAAAACAAACCCACGCCTGACCTCGAAGCTTAGGTGTCTTTAGAGCAACAACATCCAAAATCCTTCCATATTGAGAGAATAAGCAATACAGAGATCTCTTTAACTCTGCTAGATTGACAAGAAAACAGACTGTAATATAAAATCTGTCATAGGGTCAAGTCAACACCTAAAAAACCTAAAGTTATCAACAAAAGAAGCAAAGAACGTATCCAATTACAAATTACAATTTCATGGGCAATATTCAAGCAAGGGCACTATATATCTTCGGTCGAGTGCATTATCTATAAACTTAAGTTCCATATTGTCTATTTGAGACATGCCCACTTCAATTTAAGGCTATGTTTAGATGGATGAAATAGAGTAGTTAGTAATGGGGTGAGGTGGTAAAAAACCTTAACTCGTTGTTTGGGAGTTACTTAAGTAATGAAACGGAATGGTTAACAATGGTAACCCAAACCACTCCAACCAACTCAAACCCTCAAATTTTCATATCCTTCGAATTGGGGGTTTAGGATCTCTCTTTATTCCCTTATTAAATTTCCAAGTTCCAAACAATAGTGTTATACTTTTAGCTTTCCACTCCACTTCATTTCCTTTAAAACTCCCAAACATACCCTAAGTTTCCCGTACAACAATCAATAAAACTTCATCATAAGAAATACAAGAATCACAGCTCCTAAACCAAATCCACAGCTACCCTAATTCAACAAGAAACATAAACCTAGTTAAAGTTTCTAGGCACCGCTACTGCCACCAAATCATATTACAGTTCGAAATCACAAACTCATTTCAGTACCATTTGGAAGTACCATTAAATTCACAAGCAGAGTTGCAACCTCACCAAGTTCCAAAACCACAGTGAACACAGAAAACAGTTATAAATGAAGCCAAAATACAAAATTGAAGTACGGAACAGTCCAAAAACACGGGTTTTGACATGGCAGACACGGTTGTAACAGATTGAAGAGGTGAAGGGAGTGAGGGAAGGAAGTTACCATCTTTCTTGACTTTTTCGTTGAGGTTCTTAATGTAAATGGTCTGGTTCGGAGGTATGTCCCCTGACAGCATCATTGTTTTCTGATCTCTCTGCTTCACAGTTCAGATGAAGAATCGAAGATGAAGGTGGAGAAAGATGGAGCCCTAATCCAATGTTAGAGACAGCGTTGTTTTTGTTTTTTGGGGCTTTTCATGGAAATTCAAATCTCACAAAACGGGCCTGCCCCATCATATTGCAAAATGGGCCTAATAACTTGCAAGAAAATAAATAAAGATTAAATAATTTAAATCAATATTGAGAAATGAGCTTGAATTTTTTGAATATAAAGTGAAAAGTAAAGGTACACCAAACCTTGATTTGTCAAAGTGGATTGAGATCCCAATGTCCTTTTAACTGATCAAGGGTAAATGTATGTTGATGCTTGCACAAATTACATTAAGGATGTGTATAATTTAGACCATTTAAAAAAGTTGCAATGAGATTGAAGTATTATCTAATGACTTAGAGTGTGTTTGGGAAAGCTGGAAAAAAAAGATTATGCTGATAATTAATTTTTGTATAATCGATTATTGTGATAATCGATTATAATCAGAATCTGTTTTTGTTTGGAACTGTTTGCTGAAAAGCAATTTTAAGATAATCTATTTCGTTTGGTTGGTGCAAAAAAATCACTTTTATATAATAAATTAAGAAAAAGGGTATAGAGTTATTTGTATAATTTAATAATATTTGTTTAGAAGGTAGTTTTATAGGGGTAAGCAGGGAAGAGAGTTTTGAGAATGAAAAATAATCAAATCACAATAATCTTAAGCAAGAAAAAACTAGATGGCATAAAAACAGCTTTTTTGCCCTAAAAAAAGCTTTTTTTATAAATTTAAACAAAATGCCAAACATAATAGATTATCTATGAAATAGCTTTTAAGATAAAAAACAGCTGAAATCAGGGAAAATAATCTTTCCCAAACATACTCTTAGCAGTGTTTGAGAATAAGTTTGTCCAACTAACATGCTCATAAAATTGAATTTAAACAAATGATAAAATCCCGTTGACAGAATAAATGGACCAAGATATATAATACGAGTTTATAACATGAAGCCAATTTTGATTGAACTTGTTAGAAAAGAAAAAGATTTTGATTAACATCACAGAGCCTTTAAATTGGATAAATGGCCTTAACAAATAGGACAAGCTTTCAAGCGTCGCTAGTCTAAGATGTAGGTAGTTATTTATTTTGGCTATAAATACTAATATAGAATTGTAGACAATGTAATGAACCAAAAAAAAAAGAAGAATTGTAGACAATGTAATGGAGGTCGATTTTTCTTGATCAACATCTTAAACATCCCGAATAATGTTGGGTCAACAAACATGTCTTTCCACGTTTCAATTCCTGTAATTTTTAATTCAAGTCAATGCAATTTCATTTCCTTTACATTTTATGTTTCTTACATTTCAGCCTTGTCCTTTAAATTCGTTATGTTTCTTAATTGTCTTGTCCGATCACTGGCTTTCTCTACGTTTATGCACTGTCAATGCTATGTCAGGGTAAAACAAATGTTTACGTTGATATTCAACAGTATCTTAATAAATTAATATTATTGTTATTTTTTTCTTTTAGTTATTAAAATAGGAGTACAAATATCAAAATATCAGTAAATGTTAGTTTGACAGTATATACTATTTTAATCTCTTAAATATTTGTTGTAGACTATTAAACAAAAATCACCATATCTTAGCCACTTTTCAGCATGTATATATCAGTCCCATTAAAAACTAACATGTTAACCGTTGAAGTGAAATATGAATATTTCTTTTTCTATTGATTGAAGAATTCAATATTGACTTACCCATCATTTTCTACCACGTAATCATATCCTTATACTCCATATTTTGAAATTAAATCAATCCCTAGCCGATTAATTTCACTTGCGCCTTAGTGCTTGTTTGGGAAAGATGGATTATTCCATCTTTCAGCTGTTTTTTGGTAAAAAGCTATTTTACAAACAATCAATTATGTTTGGATATCAAACTTATTTTAAAAAAAGCTTTTTTTTTTTGTGAAAAAAGCTGTTTTGCTAGCGGCTGCTTGAGAGGACTGTTTTGATAGATTATTTTACTATGCTTGAATGATTATTTGCATTTCTGTTTGTATCCCCGCCCCAATGGTTACTGTTCGTTCAATCATGACCCACGACGTGACCAACGAAGACATATGTTTGCGTTATTATTATTCATATTGTTTTGAATAATATTATTCATTGATAAAAAAAAAAAAAATATTATTCATTGAACAAACATGAGTACATGACCCATTATATTATTATGAATAATATATTTTTTATGTTAAAATCCTCTATATTATTCTATTAGAATTAGAATATTTTTTTTATTTAACTATTCTAAAAATAATATATTTTAACATGTTTTCCAAAGTCATAAAAAATGTTATAAATTTTATTCAATTTTTTATATAAGAAAAAATTGAAAATAAACAAGTTATAATGTTAAAAAAACATTAAATATTATTAAGATAAACAAATAACTTCATACCATTTTTCGTAATTTACTATATAAAAGTGATTTTTTTATACCACCCAAACGAAATATATTATCTTAAAATCGCTTATCAGCAAACAGACCCAAACAAAAACAGATTCTGATTATAATCAATTATCACAATAATCGATTATACAAAATCGATTATCAGCATAATCTTTTTTTTTTCAGCTTTCTTAAACACACTCTTAAAAGCAAAACACTATATCTCAACCATTTTTTTTTGACAGAACACTATATCTCAAGTCTTTTTTTTTTTTTATAGGCAAATGTTAGTATATTAGCTGTTATGTTAATTTTTCTCCTTATATCATTTAGCTCAAACCACCTGAGCTATCCCTCAGGTCTCAACCTTAATAATATGTTATGATATATGAGAACTCAACCGCGTAGCTAGTAGTGACAAATTTATGGCATGGGTTCATAACAAATATATTCGCTTGAAGCTTGTCTATGATACGTGGTTATTAACTTCTTATTATTTATTTACTTAACGAGACATCGTTTCCACCAACCAAACCAAACATAACAGACAATATTAGATATACAGACGACACAAACACGACTCTTTTAACCTAAATCACAGAAGTTACGTAACCAATTAATCACCATCACTCACGAAGAGTAGTGAACTTCTAAAACCAAGGGTTCGAAGTTCGAACTTGATCACTTTCATATGACAATCATTTTTGCTAGATTGTCAGAATAAGTCCAGGCACAGACCCATCACAAAGCTTGCTCTGCCAAATGCTTTGATACTTTGAAGCAGCAACAACATCCCCAAGCCTAGTGACCGTGACCGAAGTGTTCAGATACTCTCTGACCTGAGTGATGACCCCATCAGCAGTGGCAGACCATGCATGCACCCACCACACCATGTTGGCTTCATCGTACCCTTCAGCAACGACCACTGATCCAAACCCAACTATGCTATCAGGAACCAAATAATAAGGCTTTGATGAAGAGGAGCCAGTGAGGAATGGAACCAAATGGTGGTGATGGCATGGTGGGCCGTGAAACCACCACTCCAAATCTGGGGCCAGAAGGCGATGCACTGTGTCTGTGTCTTTGGAGATTAAGGCTTTGTATAAGTCTGTGACTGCTCTCTTGTTCCGTTCCTCTTCCTCTAACTTCAGGCATGCCTGTGAGTTTGCCAGCTCCGTAATACCAAAAGAAAAATGATTAAGCTAATGAATTTGTTGATTGCTTGCTCCGTAATGGAACTATGGAAGTGAATGTTGGTGCATGGTGGGGGGTGTTCTTATAGAATTGCATTGGAATTGAAATGAGATGAATGATAGGGTACATATTTAATGAAGGATCGACAAGGACATTTATGTATGGTTGGATCTTCATTGGACCTCAATTCATTCCTCAATAAGTCATTGTAGTTAGGATGAGACCCATAGAGATTTTTAATGATTTATCAATCTTTGATTGGTTGACAGTGTATATTTTTTTTTACACTATCAATACATATCAATTAACTAATGACAAAAAAAAATCTTTTAAGGACCTATCCGATGATACCATATAATATTTGACGATTGAACCGAATGTTTATAATTTATACAAGGGGAAAAAATTTAGAAACAGTTTTTGCATCATGTTCCTCACATAAAATATAATATAATTATTACAATTTGTCTCAAAAGATCTCCTATTTAATGAAAATAACCATCTTTTTGTGTTTAGAACAGTACCAACTACATATACTGTACTATACCTAAGTTTAGTCCTTTATATAAAATCGAAATCCCTTTTGTTAGATCTTCGTCTTAGTATTTTTTTCTAATAATTCATTTAATATTTAATAAAAATTATTAAATAAAAAGAATTTAATATATCAAAAGAAAAAATGAGTTCACTTTTTAAATTACGAAAATTTAGAATTATTCTAATAAATATTGTAATAAAGGAAATATGGAAAGCTGGATATGAGTTTAGAAACATATATAAATGACACATGAAGAATGAGGTTGACAGGAGAATAATATATTTAGAAACATAAATGATTCCGGGAGTCCAGCTTAAAATAAATAATCAATCTTTCGTACTTCCTTTCTACATTTAGAGTAATAACTAAGTGTTTAATTTTTTTTCACTCTTTTCTTTTTGGTTTTTAGGGTATTCCCAACATTTTTTTTTTCATGCGAGACTAATATATTAGGGTACAAAAATCTCAATGAGTTTTGCTGATCAGTGTCCTAAGAGTATTGGTTAAGAAATCAATATATTGACATTGAAAATATAACAGAAGGACCAAATTTACAACAGTGAAAAAATAAGGGACCAAATGTGCACGAAAAAACTTTAGGGACCAAAATCTGACATGGCCAATAATAGGGGATCAAAATTGCATTTAAGCCTTTTTCATTATTATTATTATTATTATTACATTAATGGTAGAGCTATAATAATAATAAGGTTTAACAATTGAGTAGGTCCCTGAACTATTATTTGGGAATCTTCAAATAGGTCCATATACTAAAAAATTTTGTAATTGGGTCCTCGAACTTTATCAAGTTTTCAATTGGGTCCCTATACTAAAAAAGTTTCTAATTGGGTCCCGGAACTTATATAAAATTTTTAATGGAGTCCCTGAGATAGGGTTCCGTGAAGAGGTCTTTAAGTCTGCTGATGTGAAACGTGACCTGAAATTCCCCCAAATTTGTATTCAGGGTTGCAAGAGACCAAAATGTTGAGCCAAAAAACCAAAACGTGACATGCGATTGCTTTTCCTCCATCTGAACAAATTGGTCATTCCTTTCCCGATTTATATTTTACTGTTGTATATCCCTTCCTTGAAATAATTTCATTCAAAATAGTTCTCTCACTTGCAACTTACTACATCTCACTTCATCTTGCTACATCTTGCTTCATTCCATTTACTTGCATATGTATCTCATTAACCATCCTACTTGGCCCGTTAGTGGTCCTGCTTGGCTTATGACGAATTTCCTTTGTGGGAAATGACTAAAAAGTGAAAAACTCGTACAATTTAAAAATTTAAATACTTGAAAAACATGCACTTTTTTTCACTTTTCATTAACTTTTCCACGATAGAAATTCGTCCTAGGTCACACAGAACCACAAACGGGTCAAGTAGGATGGTTAATGAGACATAGACTAGTAAATGGATGTCGGAACGACGGAACTAAATATATAATGTGTCTCGCGTTTGAAAATTTGAGGGACTAAATAGGCATTTATTTTTTTCAGGGACTAAAAGTGGGTCCCTGAAAATTTTCAGGGACCACTTTGGGCCTTCACTCTAATTAAAATTAAAATAGGTATTTTTGGAAATTTATTTGAGTATTAATTACAATTAATTCATTACAATATATTTTCTTAGTCTACGTGTTTTAGGGTTTTGTTTATTATATTGTGGACCGCAAGGAGTAATTTCAAATAAAATTCAGAAAATACCGTAAAGAAAGCATGTATAAAATATTTTTTTTCTTGTAAGACCACGAGATATTCCCACATACTTGATCTAGTTGAACCCGTTATATGAAATATGAGTAATCATTGTTTGATTGCAGGAACATGACGATTAATTATACATGCGATCTTCTATGAGGAATTATTTTCTTGAGATTTGAACAATTATATATTTCGTATACCTCAACTCACCATTTATACGAAAGTTTAAATAAGTTTTTTTCTCTCTGCAAAATTCATCAATTTTGTTTCAATCCCTATAAAAACTTTTCTAATTATGAGTTCTTCCTTGTAATATTACAAATTTTGTAAATAGTGTCTATCATTATCTCTCTCTGTTGATTGCTGACGTGACAGACAAAATATCAGGTCACTGTCACGTGAAAGATTAATAATTGATTTAATTAAGTTTTTGGTCACTGCAAAGTTCATCAATTTTGGTTTTAGTCTCTATAAAAAAAAATCTTAGGATTTCGTCTATGTAATCTCAAAAAATTTGAAAATAGTCCCTACTATCATCATATCTCTCTGTTAACTGCTGACGTACGTCAGCCATGCCACCACCACCACCACCACCACCACCTCCTCCTCCTCCTCCTCCTCCTCCTCCTTCTTTATGTTTCTCAATGTTTTAAAAATCGGACTGGTCATTGAACCACTGAAGGTAATGGTTCCATGGTTCAACCGGTTGAACCATGGTCGAATATGTGATAATTAAATATTTATTTTTAATACTATATATTATATTAAGTAATAAAGTTAAGAAACATGACATTTTAAATTAACATAAATAATCATTTTGTATATAATAAAAAATCAATGAAAGAAGGGTATAACTTTTCAATAAATCTTTATTTGACTAAAAAAATATCTTTTTATAATTTTAAAAATAAAAACGTCAAAAAAAAATGAAAAATAAGAAATGACTGGTTCAACCCGGTTATGTCCATCAATTTTCACCGGTTTTTGACCCATTTTTTTTATTGATTCTCACTGATTCTGGAACCAGACGATTTTGGGAGTAAACTGGACAAAACACCTGACTTGTTCCCAGTTCAACCTGTTGAACCGACTGGTCCGATCCAATTTTTAAAACAATGGTTTATGTTCAAAACCACACTTTTTTATGTTCAAAACCACACTTCATGACCATATTCCAGAGCTCCTTCTTTATGGCCATGATTTGTTCACTCTCAGTACCTCCTCATGAAGAATGTGCATCTCATTAAGTAATGCATGATGATAAAGACAGCAGGAATACGTGGGTGATTCCCGACCAAATAGACACACATACATAAACATGAATGGATTTATAATAGATATATAAGCCATAATTGGGCACATTATGTGCATCTTTAATGCTCATTTGTTCACAATGTTTGTCAGATTGAATTAATTTTCTACTCGTCATCCTTTGGCAGTAATAATTGGCAATCAAAAGTTTTTCTTTAAAAAAGTTTAGAGCATGCGAAAATTATCTTATTTAATTTTAAGGTTAAACAATGTCACAAACATTACCAAGGACTTCTAATAACATACTTATATATAACATACCAACAAGAAACCAGACCTAATATGTATGCATCAGCATCACCAAACGGACCGCCCCACTAAAACATTGAGAAATCGCGCGGGGTGCCTCACACGTCACATTCCCATGTTGTGTGGCTCTAGTTTGTAGTTTGGGGCCAATATCACCGAAATTAGGTCATAAGTGTGCATGCTCTATTTTTATTATGTTATAGAGAAAAACGTATGATTCTCTTAATGTTTCTGCTTCGCTAAGTAATATGAGAAGATTTTAATCTTCATTGTATTTTCATCAAAATGCTTTTTCTTTTTTCGTTTAAAGCATAATGATAAGATTGAATAAGGACAAGTTATTTTAGTTCAATGTCAAAGCATATATTAATTAATCGACATTTACAATTGTAGCGACAATTAAATTATCTTACAAGAGAAAACTAAACAAGGGTGATAAAACCATCCATGAAGAATTTTAATATTGTTACCTATAGTCACTGTCGGTATCGTACACCTTTGATTTTTGGAAAATTTTAATGTGATGTCAAATGAGAACTAACACACTCTCGATGAGTATGCCAATTCTAATAGGAGAATGCTAACCAGTATTCTTAGGGTCCAGGGTTTAGCCACTGACTCGAATTTAGTATATTTTAGGGTACAAGCATTTTGGCACTTTTAATACCTTGCTACTGTTAGCAAGTGTCAAGTTGGAAGTAAGTATTGTGGTATTTTTCTGTGTCAAAAAAAAAGTATTGTGGTACTTTTATGCATTTTTTTATAAGCGTGTTTTTTATGCATATGATAACAGGTATAGTGATCGAGTGAAAATACATGGAATTGAAATGCTTGTAAAATCAATAAATAAATCAATACCAACTTTCTAATAATATCCGTCAATACAAAAACAAAGATAAAATTGAATAACCATGCAGCATCTTTTGCGTATAGCATACAGTCATAGACAGTATGAAATTGATTTTTACCTTACATTAAAGATCAGGGCTGGAACAGCGAAAGGAAACAGGATGAGCAGCGACAACAATCTCACTCACGACAAAAATGGGGAACGATAGGAGAAACTAATGACCATTGGAGTATAAATGAACGCCCTTAATTCACAAGAAATTTTACTCCATCAACATTTGTTCCATGACAAAAGTTCTTCCTCTAAAATTTTCTCCCTTAAATTTTAATTCTATAGCAAACAGATCATCAGTGTTTTCATGGCCAAATTATAGTGTCTAGATGTACAACGGCTCTTATTCAGGCAAAATTCTTGCCCTTAATTGATTTCACTGGAGTGGTCAATAAAAATAATCTAGATGTACAAAACTACTCTTGTACAGACAACCTACTATAGTCAGAACTCTGACCTCTTCTAAACAGAACCAAAGTAAAACTATAACTATAACTATTACTCGGAAAAAAATAATTAGAGAGGAGAAACCTGATAAGAGGAAGGAAGCGGATATGTCAAAGAAAACAGTGATATAACTCTCTTCCCTTAATAGAAAAAGGCATCCCCATGTCGTCAGCTGCAAAACCACTAGCCAGCCTCCTCTTAAATTTCAAGGTGTTAAAGGCTCTCTGCTTGAGTGAAGCTTAATGGGAAAATTATCCAGGTTGTGACTTTCCTGAGCCAGTTGTGGTTTGTCATGCAGCCCTGCCTGTAATCAGAGTTGATTCTCATATATGGACACACTCATCATCCAAACTAGTTTCAGTGTAAGGTATCACCAGCAAGCAAAATTGGTGAAATTCACCACTCCGGGTAAACCTTAGAACGGAGATTGACACAATGGGCAAGATGATTTGTGAGAAGTTGAAAACCATTTATAAAGGCAAGCAGAATGAAATTTGTGTTTGCATGTCTTGCAGGCAAGGCGAGGAATGCTGTGGTTTGTAGTGTGGATGACACTGTAACAGATCGGGCACTCCTCAACACCTTCAAATTCTTTATCGAAATTGCGCTTCCAAATTCCTATAGCTTCTGCTAAAGCTCCATTCTGCAGAACCAGAAAAGGTTTGTTAGCTTTAGCACAAAACTGCTGTAATAATTATTCATTCTCATATTGACCCGTTTTCCACTGTATTTCGCAAAGTAAGGTGAATAGCCTTCAGCAACAGTTGCAAAACGTAGCATGTTTGCTTTGTTACCAGTTTTCTGTTTTCATTTCTTGTTTTCAGAAATAACTACAAAACTGACATCATGTTTTCATTATGTTTCCTGTTTTCATATATTAGTACAGGAAAGAGTGAAAACGGAAAAAAGTTGTTTTCAGTGTTTCCTGTTTCCACTTTATTTCGCAAAGTAAGGTGAATAGCCTTCAGCAACAGTTGCAAAACGTAGCATGTTTGCTTTGTTTCTAGTTTTCTGTTTTCATTTCTTGTTTTCAGAAATAATTACAAAACTGACACCATGTTTTCATTATATGTCCTGTTTTCATATATTTGTATAGGAAAGAGTGAAAACGGAAAAAAGTTGTTTTCAGTGTTTCTTGTACGAATTTATGAAAACAGGAAACAAAATGAAAACAAGGTGACAATTTTGTAATTTTTTTTGAAAACAGAAAATGAAAACAGGAAACTGGAAACAAAGTAAACAAGCCCTAAGCATTCAAAGGCAAGAGATTTTCACCAAACTGTTACATGTGAATTTATCAATTCATGCACTTCATACAGAAATCAGTAATTTATATCTTCGAATTTTTGCCTTTACACAAGTCGGTTTGTAATTCTAGGCGTTTTGCAAAACTGGGCAGCAGAAGCCAATTGCAAGATGTAAAACTGAAGTAAAATCCATAATGAATTACCTGATTACGAACAAATAGCATCATTGACATCAACCATTTCCTTTGCTTGATCTCACTAATCCCTAGGCTCCTTGTACAATTAACATCTACAGGCCTTAGTGGATAAGATGCAGGAAGACATATGACTAGATCCATTCCTGTTTCATCCTTAGTGTAAGTAGCAACAACCTCATTTGCTGATTTGCTTACACTAACTGAGAAATTCTCATCACGAAAGTTTGCTTTCTTAATCTGCATTTGAGATCATAATATATATATATATATATATATATCAGAACTAGATTATCCATACAATAACTGCATGCCGATCCAATTAAATACAGATCCTCAGTAACTAAACATATTGATTATCAGTAATTGTTACAGCACAAAATCAAGTTGGCAGTTGCACTAGGTGAACCACTACATAAATACAAATTTACAGATATCCAAGAATTGAAGTTCCGAATCTTCACCCAATTACAGCGTTTGTTAATGACATCCTTGATGCAATTGCAGCAGTAGAATCATAAGATGTGAGAAGTACACAAAAAACAAGGCTCCGGTAATAGATATACAGAATCAGTATCAAACTAGTAACCAACAAAAAAAGCATTAAATGCAACCTGTTAAGAACACTAAAAGTTGCTATGGAACTACTTGGGCTCATGTTTTGAATTATTTATAATCATATAACTTGGGTATGGCAGTAATAACCTAACTATTGCGCCAAATCGTTTCATTAGTTTCTGTTTTTTCTCTCATCTCCCTCTTACCTTCAAAAATGCATTTGTTAAATCATGCAACCCTAGGTTAATGAGTTTCCAAACTTACTTAACAGCTTCTAGTATTTCAACAATTAATATTTATCTAATGACAGACTATTTATTTGGGCAAGAAACTACACCATACCTGGGACAATTCATTTGCGATGAGAGGAGGACTGCAGGAAGTCCTTGTAAATGATTCAATGGCAGCTGAAGTGTTACGATCACGCAAGTCGCTAAACCAACCACGAACGTAGGCAGGAAGAACATGAAGCATCAAGCCATAAATTGCTCCAGCAAGTGACGAAATTTTCTCCAATTCAAGTGGCCAAAGAGATTCCACAGAAAACAACAATGAGCCAGTTGTGATGGCACGGGTTGCAGCACTGGCAGCTTCTGATAAGCCACCAGAAAGCTCTGTGCCTTTCTTCTTCAGATTCTGAACCATGGCAATTTCTAGAGGAATATGCTGAAAAAGGCAATCTAAAATAACTGGAGTGGCAGAGTCTTGTATGTACTGGATAAGTCTGTCCCTCAGAGGTGATGATGAAGGCAACGACCATAGATGTGATATCAACAAAGACCAAGCAAGGAAAAGATTTACCTGCATTAGTTTTTTATTTTCAGAGGGACGAAGCATTAGTACCCAAATGGAAAGACAAAGCAATAGGATAAATGGACAATTAAAAAAAATAAAAAATCCTTACTCTGTGTTGTGCAAATAAGTCCATTTCAAGAACCTCATACGGTGCCCTTTCGACCATGCAAGATATTTCCTCTTTCAAATGGACTTTTTCTTCTACTGACATGTCAAGATGGCCGAAATCCTTGTCACTAGCAGCATATATGTCTGAGTTACAAGCATTATCTTCAACAACAGCCGTGCCTAAAACAGGCTCATTTGAAAGAACAAAATATGCAGCAAACTGCAATGAAGGAATTGGCTTGGAAGTAAAAAGTATGGCATACAATGAGCTAACAGTCCCTTTGCTTAGTCCCCAAAATGCAACTGATTTCACTGCTCTATCTCTAGCCTGTGATGAAGAATTGACAACACCACAAGCTACCAATTCCCAAAAGTATGTATATTCAACCCGTGACGATGCAATAACTGATGCGGCTTCTTTGCAGCATGCATTAGCAATAGCCTCAGAAATACCAGTACAAAATAGTAAGCGAAGGATACCCTCTACAATCCTATCTTTAACAGACTCCAATTTTTCTGTTGTCAATGTATTTAAATTATCTCTCTCTTCAGCTTGTTGAAGTTTACAATGCTTAAGGAAAAGTAAAAATGAAAATATGGCATTTTCAGATATCTTTATGGGAAAAGGATCTGAAATGAAAACAATTTTCTCAATTTCCTTACACATCACATCTAAATTATCAGATGAACTATCAACAAATCCATTTACATTTTCAGCTACATCCTCCATCACAACAGCTACTGATTGAATCCAGCACCTTAGGTTAGACAACAGGAAATCCCAATCTTCTTCACAAAATTCATTCCAGCAATAACCTACTGAAACAACCATAAGTTTCGAAAGCAGCATCTGCACTACTTGAAGCTGGTTGATTATTGCAGATCCACCAGTAACTTGCCTCTGCTTCTGGAATAATTCATATAGAAGTGTCCTCTCATCAAGGCTGATACTTCTTGCTGGCTTTAATGCTTGAGTACCACCTATTGCGCTGAAAGGATAACAGGCAATAACCAACTGAAGCCAATCTTCCATATCTACAGGAGTCAATGATCAGTTTCATTATTACCCTCCATTTTTCATGGTAATCATTTTTTGGATAAAAAGTATTCACGGAAAAGTTACCTTCAAAACAAAATGAACAGCAGCACAATTGCAAAAAAGCACAAACTAATACGTGCAATCATACACACAAAATAGGAAAATTGTAGCTGAACTATCTTAACTTGCCAAATGCCAATAAAATAGTCTGTTATGGACTATCTGGTGAATTAACATGCGGCATTTTGATTAAAAGAGGAATTTACCTTGTCCTGTTTTCCATGTCACCAAAGGTGGGAGCCTTAGAGCCCTCTCCAGCCAGTCTATCATAGTATTTTTCACAAATCTTTCTTCCAAAGAACAAGGTTGAACATCTCTACCGGGCTCCACATACCCATAAAAAGGTTCTAGAAGTACACTTACAAGCAAAGGAAGAATCTTTAGACAATTTGTATTTACTGCTTCACCAAGAAAAAGTTTATTCATGAGAAGTTCCATCAGATTCGATGCCTTCCTTGCCTCCCATATGTTCTCTTTGAACAAAGTAGATAGAAAGGAAACGAGTGCTCTTAAGAACGGTTCTTCAATACCTTCCACTTCATCAGGTGGAACTGGCCACATACTGACAGAACTCTTTGTGCCATTATATCCATAAACAAGAGAACCATCAAGCAAGATGCTCAGTATGTCATCCAACAGGGTTTCCTGGGGATAATTACTGCTCTTGGCATATGCACTCAGTAAAGGTAAGAAAGAAGCCATTGCACTGTTCCCTGGCCATCTCCATGTGCATAGAATTTCAGCAGCTAGCCAAGCGGGAGATGCTACTTCATGACTTCTTTCAGGCATAGATGGATTAGGCGTTGCACATCCAGCAATAACTCTATCAATCCCAATATTTGCAATCAACTTGTCAATTAAAGCTACAAACTTCTGATGTCCTGAAACCTGCATTTGGTATGAGTTAGTGGTCACAAGAAGCACTTTGTTTTCTTTATGTATTAGGCTGGAGTTTTAACTACATGTTAGATGTCAGGACTATGTATTTTAATAATTTTCCTATAAGCAAGCCATAATTAATTTCATCAGTACATACACCGTTTTTTTAATGAGGCATTAAGATTTGTTTAGTATTTACAGATAAATTTTGAAATAAAAAAAAAAAAAAAAACTTTAGCATGAGTACTGAAAACATTCTGGAAGACTCACTCCACAGGAGTCCTATACATTACTGTGCCTTGTCTCCGAGGTGAAACCTACTACAGCTAACTTGTTATATACACACTGATGTAGCCTTACAATATCTTGTTGTCCCAATATGTGTAGCAAAATCGATAAATAACACATACCATTCCATTCTACCATGAAAACAGAAGTATTGTATCCAAAAATTAAGAATACACTCACAAATATTAATAGAGACAAATAATCAAATACTCCAGTACCTTTGTCAAGCTGAAATTTGAAACGACAAACACAGGCCACATTTCATCCTTGCTCAGCAGCTGATGTAGCATATTTTGCTCCTCATTTTCATCAACACAGATACGCTCAAGAATTTCAAGCACCCATGTACAGCATAATGATGTGAATCCATCATTTACAAGTTTGTCTTCAACAAATGTTGCAGATCTTACTGACTGAATTAGGATGTTCAACAATCTCTTACGGCTATCTAAGCAAAGACTTTTCACAAATTGAACGTTTATCTTGTCCCGGAAAGAACACACATATTCACCAACTGCTAACCTAGCCTTGGTTTTGGCCAATGATTTGTCATCAAGTGAAGCATCTAGAGCTTTACTTAAATTACACTCCCACTCAATGACAAAAATTGCAGATAAAATTCCTGAGACAAGTTCACTTTTCCCATCAAGTGCCTTCAGGCAAAATAAACTACCATCAAGTATCTCAAGAGCAAACTGAGCCATCTCAACAATGTTGAGAGAACTATCATATTCTACACAGATCTTTGCACTATTCCTTAACACACAAGCTGCATTCTGTACCCAACGGAAAGATGAAACCTGAATAAAACTGAGCAACTTCCTGAAAATCTCCTCATAGATGAGGATCAATGCATTCCTGGACACAAAAGAAGTAGATTTTCCTTCTGTTGAACCACCAAGAAGAGAGCTGCAGGTAAAAAGTATAAGATCAGAGTAAAGACCACTCAAATCATGGATCTAATGTTTCTCGGGGACATGGCTATAAATAAATTCAAGCACACGATAATTAGGGACTTCAAATACCAGTCTTCCTTACCAGCTTCAGACGACCTTTTTTATAAGCCTTAGCAGCATCAGTTGCATCTTACCCATCTAAACTTTCAGATATCACAAACTACAGAACATGTCTACTTCCTTATACCTTGTAGAGTTGATAGGAGGCTCATAGTTGTGAAATGTTTTTGGGACTGTGTGAACTAGCCTTCTCCTGAATAAATATTCAGAGAAAGAAGGTTTGAAACCTTTTATTAATTCTTTCTGAATTTTAGGACCCCCTCCCCCCCCCCCCCCCGGCGGCTCTCTCTCTCTCTCTCAAATATAGGGGATATCAATTTGGTCTTCCAATGAAAGTTGACATCAACTTAATCGTCAATCATAGAACATGAGTTCAATTTGGTCCTCCAAAGAAAGTTGACCATCAATATAGTCCCTCAATCATAGAATGTGACATCAGACTAGTCCCTAAACCAGAACCTCCATCAATGATGTTCATACTGTTTGTAGAAAGGACGACTTTGATGCCACTTCTCATGATTGAGTGCATTGTCACTTTGATGTCATGAACTTCTTTGGAGGACCAAAGTAATGTTACCTTTATCTTTGGGGGAGCTAAAATAGGTGTTTACTCATTCTTTTTTTATAACAATAATGTGGGTCCTTTAACTCCTACCCAAATCCTGCCTTGTATAGAAGATGGGAAATATAGGCTGCCATGGAAGTATAATCACCAAGAAACCAAGAGGCAACAAGACAGTATCCTCAATCAATTCAATCCCCCACAGATTTCCTTCCCCTAATTCCCAAACCCACCCAATAATAAAGAAAATAGAAAAAAGGTTTTAGTGCCGGTTCCATGCTTGGGATTGAGACTAGCTTATTTTATATAGAACATAACTGAAAATTTTGGATTTAAAAACAAAAAAGAATGTACCAATCACATTGTTGATTCATTTAGTTCTGATTTCTTAAAAGGTGAATTCATAATTCATAATATAAGATATTTCTGAACAATGCCTATGAAAAAATTAAATTGACATACCGCATAAACTGCACATGAGAGGTACTAAAAGGAGGCAGAGAACGGGAAACAGCAATAGCAGATGATTCTAGACGTTCATGATGCCAATCATCAGCATTGAAGCCTTGTCTGTAACTGGACTCATCTCCCACCTTCCTCTTCATACTCTCATCCCTGGCTTTCTCCAGGAGCATGGCCAACATTGCTGCATTGTCAGCATCTAGCAACACTGGCGGGCATCCAGAATAATTTTGACTAATCACATAGTTGATAACGAAAGACCATTGTTCTGAGAAATACTCATCATCCAGCAATGCCAACAACAAATCCAGTCGAGCATTGGTTGAGCAATTATTTGCCTGCAGACACCAAGGCACAAAAATATTCTTGAATATTTGCATAAAGTCCTTTGTATGCGATACTTTATCCCCATTGTGTGAAAGCTGACTAGACCATTGCTCTCTGTTTTGGATAAAAACTTCTTGGACCATCTTCTGTGGTCCAAATATTGAAACAGCAACTGATAGAAGTCTCACGGTATCTGGTGAATCCTGATATTTAAAAAAAAAAAAAAAAACTGGGTGAGTCTGGAAACACTTAATAGAATAGAAAATCTACTTCTTTGAGTTCCAAATCAAAATCTATCAAGTTTAACGATACCATAATCCTGTACAACTTTCACCCCTATTTTTAACAAACTAAATCAACAACAGTGGTGATATCATAACTGATTTCACAACATTAAGGTGCATCTTTTGACAGTATTTTGTATACCACCTGTGCCCAGATTCAATGAATTATTCTATACAAAAGACCTAAAAAATGAATGTCCAGAGTATACAGCAACAGAGTCCATTAAACTAAGATAGTTTTAAGCTTTGAAAAGAGACTGATTCTATTTATAATTATAATATAAATAAGTAAATCAGAAGACCATTATAATGTGAGCATGTAACAACAGGAACTCTATTTTGACTAAGATCAACTTATTGAAGGATATACTCCATAATACAGGCATCAATACTAAACTTTTAATCACAAACCCAAAATTTAAAATCACATATAAATGAATGAAAAAACAGTACTGTAGATCAGACTAAAGTAACAAACAAGTTTGTGCAAATATTAACTTACAGAATATATAATGATCGAGAAAGACTTCGCCAACATTGGTCCGACAATATAGACCAAGGGCCAAGTTGCACCTTTCAGCACAGCATGTTGATCAAGCAATAACATGAACAAAATGATTCGTTCAACAATCTCCACATTATCTGCTTGCTGAAGAATACCCATAAAATTCTCCTCAAGTTTCACAGTAAAAACAGACAGAAGATTGATATCTAATATATATATGCCTGAAAGGATTTCGACAATGCATCTCCCCAACTCTTGCAAATAAGGCATCGGATACTTTGTATTGAGCATATCCACTGTCTTGTTAAGAGAAACATTTCCTTTGGATGAATCTGCAGCTTTTCCTGAGTTGATTATGTCAAGACCTTTTGAGCTTCCAGTTGTAAGGAAATCCTGCCATAAAACCTTTACTACGACATTATCAACAAGAGTAACTCGGAAATGACTGATTGAGTCCACCCCATCATTATATCTGACACAAAGAGCAGACAGTTTGGTTACAGAAAGAAAAGGGACAGAATCAATATTTTCTTTTTAGGGGTGAGGGATAGAGACAAACAGAAAAATGGATCTTCCAAATACAGAAAGCCACAATTAAAAGGAAAAAATTGTACCTTGAAGCATTTTCCAATGACCAAAGAAAACATTCTTTGAATGCTTGGAAAAATGCTAGTCTATCCGCAGATAGGGAAGTTCTCCTTCCCACCCACAAGTTCTTGAAAAAATCAAGAAAAAACTTATCCCCCCCTATAGCTTTAGGAGGCACATTGTCTAAGAATAAAACCAAAGCTGGATATGAGACCTGCTGGGAACCAAAGCACCCATTCTTAAGAAAATTCCAAAAAGGATTCAGTATGCTTTTCTGAATGTTTAAAGAGGTCCAACCATCTGGGAATCTTCTAGAGAAAAGTAATATTACATCCCACATTGAGGGATGACAAGTTGGCTCCTTCTCGTTGAAAGCACCAAGAATTGCACCAGCAAGAGTTTTAATATTTCCTTCATTAATAGCCTGTGGTATATTTTTTATTAAGCTCTTCAATACACTATAAGTAGCTGATCGGATAGCAGGTCTTTGGGACTTTAAGAAGTCTAGAAAGTATTTATGATCTATTAACAGCTTTTCAGCAAAAGAAACAGCAGCTGTCTTGGCCTTAGCAGCATGTTTAGGTTCAGTAGTTATGTTCTCAAAACCAGGTCGCTCTTGTTGTAGGCAAATTAAAACATCAAGAAGTGTTGCCAATGCTAGCAATGTTGATGATATCACCTGTAAGACCAAAATGGAGAAGAAATTTCAAGAAATAAAAATCATTGTTCAAAAGGAAAAAATTGAACACTTCAAATATGTCCAACACAATCTTCAAACTGTAACTGAAAAGAAAGCAATCAGGGATAAAAATAGATAAGATCAAAAAATGGAACAGGAGAGCAGAGGGAAAGAAAATTCTATATATGCACCAATCAAATTAGGTGATTTTTGTTTATGTGGCATTCAAGTTAAAAATAAAATTAGTCAAAGAAGAGGATAAAGGCATCTAGGTTTTTTTAATAGAGATAAAAGCTTCTAGTTGAAGCGGGTTATACTTAAATCCACACACCTTGAATCGCTTAATGAATCATTAATGCAAATAAAAGAATCAGTTTATGTAATTTCTTCCCCTTTTTGGGGCAAGTCTTTTTCTCCTTCTTTGGCATCAGGATAATCTGACACATTGAGAAGAAGATAACATCAAAAGATAAATCCTAATTATTTATCCAGTCATACCATGAGCAAAATAGCTTTACAAACATGAAACTTTACAAAATCTGCAATACCTGTTGGAATTACACACATTGTATGGGTAGTTGTTCCAATAAATCATAGTTATTAATGTACCTAGTTAGTCACATATTCATGAATCTAGGAATTCACATGCATGTACTTAGGAACTAGACCTTCATTAATATTCTTGTAAATTTCACATTGTATTTACTCCCTAAGTGTATATAAATATAGATCAGCTGAGTGGGTTTAAGCACTCAAGCATTTCACAACCTCTAGTCTCTTCAATATGGTATCTAGAGCCACTTTGTTTGTTCTTTAAAAGGTTTCTGCATCTGGTCAGCAGAACCTAAAGTCCCTCAACGTCCTTTTATCCAAACAGCAACTCAACATCCAAAAGTCCCTTCCACTGGCCTGCCCACTGTCCACCGCCGCCGGAAAACCACTCAGCAACCGCCGATCGGCCAGCCACCAAAGTCGCGTCTCCGGAAAGCCGTCCACGCGCCTCCACGCGCACTTGATCCTGCCGGCGCGTGTCACCCACGCGCCACCATCCGGCCGTCATAACCACCGCGCGCTCGCCCAGATCTGATCGCCGGCCTCTCCTCCTTCTGCCTAGGTGATCAGTTCTTCGATTATCCAACTCTTTGACAAGTGGGTCTCCTCACTTTGGTGTTCTGTTCTTGTTCTCTCTCTGTTTGCTGGTCCCTCCATTTTCTCAGGTGCTGAAATGGCTTCAAGCTCTCAGAAAACTGATGGTCCTGTCTTCTCTATCTCTGGAACGCCAACAATCACTTCGGAAAAATTGAATGGCAAAAATTATTTTGCATGGTCAGCCTCTGTTGAACTTTGGTTTCTTGGCCAAGGTTATCATGAACATCTGGAGCAATCCTCGGAAAAGATTTCAGAAGACAAACGCGAGCAGTGGAAGAAACTTGATTATCAGCTTTGTGCTCTCTTATGGCAATCTGTTGAGCCAACTATATTGACAAATTTCAGAGCCTTCAAAACTTGTCATTCTTTCTGGAAGAAGGCACAAAGTGTTTTTGCTAATGACATTCAACAATTGTATGATGCTGCTCAAAAATTGGCCACTCTTAAACAAACTGATCATGACATGGTTGCCTATGTTTCGAAAGCCCAATCTGCGGTGGAGGAGTTAAAATTATCATTGGAAGCCGATAAACTTGAAGACGTGAAGACGAAACTTGATAATCTATATATGGTGTTGGTACTACGTGGGATGCATCCAGATTTTGATCACATTCGTGACCAAGTCTTAACCGGCCAAGAAGTTCCTTCTCTAGAGAATCTAATTACCCGGCTCCTTCGAGTCCCCTCACCAAAAACAGGAGGAAATTCATTTGACAGTATTGAAACTTCTGCCATGGTTTCTAATCGAGGGGGACGAGGTGGTCGTGGAAGCCGACGAGGACGAGGTGGAAGAGGAGGTCGCCCTCAATGTTCTTACTGCAAGAGAGTGGGCCACACACAAGACACTTGCTACTCTATTCACGGATTCCCCGGAAAATCGGTGAATATTTCAAAGTCTGAAACATCTGAGATAAAGTTTTCGGAAGCTGACTATCAAGAGTACCTCCAGCTAAAAGCTGCCAAAGAATCTCAAACATCATCTGCTATAAGTGGTCATAACTCTACTGCTTGCATTTCCCAATCTGGTAACAATCAAAGTCCATGGATAATTGATTCAGGTGCTTCTGATCACATTGCTGGTAATAGTTCTTTATTTTCATCCATCTCTCCTCCTAAAATTCCTCATTTCATTACTTTAGCCGACGGTTCTAGAGTTGCAGCAACAGGAATCGGCAAAGTATCACCCACTTCTTCTTTGTCTTTAAACTCTGTTTTGCTCATACCTGATTGTCCTTTCAATTTAATATCTCTTAGTCAACTTACTCGTTCTCATAATTGTTCAGTAACATTTGATGCTAACTCCTTTGTCATACAGGAACGTGGTACGGGTCGAACGATTGGCATAGGACATGAATCTCATGGTCTTTACTACCTCAAGCCTAGCCTTTCTTGGATTTGCAGTGCTGTCACATCACCAAAGCTCCTTCATGAACGTTTGGGACACCCACATTTATCTAAATTAAAAATAATGGTTCCGAGTCTTGAAAAAATAAAGAACCTATTTTGTGAGTCATGTAAACTAGGAAAGCATGTTCGTTCTTCTTTTGTTAGGCATGTTGAAAGTCGTGTTGATTCCCCTTTTTCAGTTATTCACTCTGATATATGGGGTCCTAGTCGTGTTTCTTCTATGGGTTATAGATATTTTGTTACTTTCATTGATGAATTTTCTCGATGTACCTGGGTTTTCTTAATGAAAGAACGGTCTGAAATTTTGTCCATTCTCACTTCTTTTGTTAATGAAATTAAAACTCAGTTTGGTAAGACAATTAAGATCCTTAGAAGTGATAATGCAAAAGAATACTTTTCTTCTGCTATTTCTTCTTTTTTGTCGGCGCAGGGCATTCTCCATCAGTCCTCTTGTCCTCATACTCCTCAACAGAATGGCATTGCCGAAAGGAAGAATAGGCATCTTGTTGAGACTGCTCGGACATTATTACTTCATGCCAATGTACCTGTCCGACACTGGGGTGATGCTGTTTTAACAGCCTGTTTTTTGATAAATCGGATGCCTTCTTCCTCTATTGAGAATAAAATACCACATTCCATTCTGTTTCCTAAAGAACCGTTGTTTCATGTTGATCCACGTATTTTTGGTTGCACCTGTTTTGTTCATAACTTGTCTCCAGGTCTTGATAAGCTTGCTGCTCGAGCCATCAAATGTGTCTTCCTTGGATATTCCAGATTACAGAAAGGTTACCGATGTTACTCTCCTGTTCACAATCGTTATTATATCTCTGCAGATGTAACATTTTTCGAAGAAAAGCCATACTTTGCTCCCTCCATGGTTGAGTCCAATACTCTTCAAGAAGTCTTTCCTATTCCCTATCTTGGTCCATCACCTTCTTTGCAGGAATTAGAGTCAATTGTAGATATTCCTGACAATCCTCCACCTGAGCAGACTCAAAGATCACCCATCTTATATCGGCGTCGTCCTCGAATTCCTAATGCAGAACTTGAAGGTAATGAAAGACCAGCTGAATCATGTCCTACTCCAGCGGACAACCCGACCGCGGACCTACCCGAAGAGAATCCTGACTTGCCCATTGCTCTTAGGAAAGGTACTCGGTCTACACGTAATCCTTATCCTATTTATAACTTCTTAAGTTATCATCGTCTCACTCCTTCGTACCATTCTTTTGTTTCCTCTTTATCTTCTGTTTCTCTTCCTAAAAATCTTTGTGAAGCACTTGATCATCCAGGATGGCGACAAGCCATGATTGATGAAATGCAGGCTTTGGAGCATAATGGTACTTGGGAGCTGGTTCCTCTTCCTCCAGGCAAGAAACCTGTTGGTTGTCGATGGGTATATGCTATAAAAGTTGGGGCCGATGGAAAGATTGATCGCCTCAAAGCTCGATTGGTTGCCAAAGGTTATACCCAGATTTATGGCCTAGATTATGGAGATACTTTCTCCCCTGTGGCTAAAATTACTTCTGTTCGACTCCTTATTGCCATAGCAGCCATCCGTCATTGGCCACTGTATCAATTGGATATTAAAAATGCATTCCTACATGGTGAATTAGAAGAGGAGATTTATATGGAGCAACCACCAGGATTTGTTGCTCAGGGGGAGTCTAGCTTGGTTTGCAAACTGCGACGATCTCTTTATGGACTCAAACAATCCCCACGAGCTTGGTTTGGAAAATTCAGCTCCGTTATTCAAGCTTTTGGAATGAAACGAAGTGAAGCAGACCATTCAGTTTTTTATTGTCATACCTCTCCGAATAGATGTGTTTACTTGGTGGTCTATGTAGATGATATAGTCATCACAGGAAATGACCTAGAAAAAATTGCCCAACTGAAGGAACATCTATTTAGTCATTTTCAGACTAAGGATTTGGGAAAGCTTAAATATTTTCTTGGAATAGAAGTTGCTCAGTCAAAAGATGGGATTATCATCTCACAAAGGAAGTATGCGTTAGACATACTTAAAGACACTGGTATGTCAGATTGTAGACCAGTTGATAGTCCCATGGATCCAAATCAAAAATTGCTACCAAATCAGGGGGAGCCTTATTCTGATCCTGAAAGATATCGGAGATTGGTTGGGAAGCTTATCTACCTCACTATTACAAGGCCAGATATTTCCTTTGCAGTTGGAGTGGTGAGTCAATTCATGCAATCTCCTCATAATGATCATTGGGATGCAGTAATTCGAATTCTGAGATACATCAAAAGGACCCCAGGACAAGGACTACTCTATGAAGACAAAGGAAGCACTCAAGTAGTTGGATTTTGTGATGCAGATTGGGCAGGATCACCTATTGATAGGCGATCCACTTCAGGATATTGTGTCTCTATTGGAGGAAATCTTGTCTCATGGAAGAGTAAGAAGCAAAATGTTGTTGCAAGGTCTAGTGCAGAGGCTGAATATAGAGCTATGGCTGTAGCCACGTGTGAGCTCATTTGGATTAAACAACTTCTTCAAGAATTGAAGTTTGGAGATACTCAACAAATGAAGCTATGTTGTGATAATTAGGCAGCCCTACATATAGCTTCCAATCCAGTATTCCATGAGAGAACTAAACATATCGAGATTGATTGTCATTTTGTCCGGGAGAAAGTCCTTTCTAAGGAAGTTATCACTGAATCTGTTAGTTCTTATGATCAACTAGCAGACATCTTTACAAAATCTCTAAGGGGACCAAGAATTCAGAATATTTGTTCCAAGCTTGGAGCTTTTGATTTATATGCTCCAGCTTGAGGGGGAGTGTTGGAATTACACACATTGTATGGGTAGTTGTTCCAATAAATCATAGTTATTAATGTACCTAGTTAGTCACATATTCATGAATCTAGGAATTCACATGCATGTACTTAGGAACTAGACCTTCATTAATATTCTTGTAAATTTCACATTGTATTTACTCCCTAAGTGTATATAAATATAGATCAGCTGAGTGGGTTTAAGCACTCAAGCATTTCACAACCTCTAGTCTCTTCAATAATACCAAAAGAGGACTTCCACCCATTATTACCATACAGAACATATTTTTCTTAGTCAACCAAAAAGGAGAACCAGTGCAAATCAATGAATTCAAGACCTCGATTTACAGGTATATTTAAAGTGATTTTCAGTCTAACTATATACCTGCTGGTACATCTCTTCCAACTCATCCAGAGCTGTTGCTTTGTCAGACAAACTTTGTGGTGAGAGCTTTAAGTTTTCTTCTAAATACATAAATATCTCTGTTGTGCATAAAACCAAAGCATCAAGTCTCTTTTCCTGTGCTGGAAAGGCTGCCTGTCAATTAAACACCGGATTAAAACACAAATCACATACAGCACAGAAGTTACAAAACAATCAAACAAAGTGAAAACAGTGGCAGTTTTTTTAATTATGAGTGAAAGCACATCAATTGGAAATGAAAACAGAAACAAACCGAACACCACCTTCGATTTTACATTTAAGCATATAATGTATTGGTGAACATGCACCTTCACTTTCTTTTCTAGTAAATTATGACTGTAGTTTTAAAAATAGCCAAGTAGTATAAGAATAACGTTACTTAGTTGAAGAAAACGACCATAGGAAGTACAAAACCTACTTTAAAATAACTAAATTTTACTGCCATTTCCTGAATGTTAAAAATCTTTCATAAGAGCACTGTCATTTTTTTCAGCATGTAACATATATGAGCATATGCTTTAACAGCACATCTATGGGTCTGCAGAAGACTTCAAGAGATATTTCTGTGATAATGAATTCAACACAAATCACGTAAAAGATTTTATTTACATTTCAAAGTAACTATGGAAAACTCCTTATTGGTATCTGAGCATATATTTGCACAGAATATATCAACAACAACAACAACAACCAAGCCTTTTCGCAAAGCTTCTTTTACCTCATGCTCCCAAATTCTACTATAAAAGGAATAATTTTGGTCCTCTCTAGTGTTTAGGCTATTAAAGTGCGATAAAATTTTTTAATAGCTTGTGAAAGTAATTCTTCCATCTCTCCTTGATATCCTGTTTCATAACCAAAATTTTACCTTCTTCATCCTTAATGCGTTTCACTTGGTCTTCCCTCCCTTTAGCAAGTCTTAAAATACTTTTTCCTCCATCTTTGGTGCCTAAGGATTGGTATAAGTGTATAACCCATCAAAAGCTTTAGCTCTTGCTTCGTTCTTGCTTCGTTCACCGTCTTCTAAGTATCTTCCTTAGCTACCTTATATTTTTCCCAATTTTTCCCATTTTTACACGAGGACCATGCTTTATAAGATTACTTTAACCTTAACTTTATCTTGCACACTTGCGTCCCACCACCAGGATTCTTTGCCCTTAGGTCCAAAGCCTCTTGATTCACCAAGTGTCTCTTTTGCTACCTTCCTAACCCCTTTGGCCATTGTGTCCCACATATATTTAGAACTTCCTTGTGCTTCCCAAAACCCTATGTCGAAAGCTCCTTTGTTTTTCACCCTTCAATTGCCGCCACTTAATCCTTGAAACTCTCTTGGCATTTTCTTTTTACTCTTCTCTTAACTCTAACATCCATGACAAAGAGTCTGTGTTGGATAGGCAAGCTCTCCAGGTATGACTTTGCAATCCATGCAAAGCTTTCCATCTGATTTCCTAGTAAAAAAGAATTTGATTTGAAATTATGTCACCCCACTTTTTTACATGATAAGGTGATCCTCCCGCTTCCTAAAAAATGTTAGCTATTGTAAAACCGAAAGCTAATGAAAAATCTAAGATAGATTTACCCTCTGCATTTACTTCCCCTAGGTTATATCCCCATGCAAATCCTCATATCCTCTAGGTGCACTCCCCACATGACAATTTAGATCCCCTCCTAGGAAAATATTTTCTCCTAATGGTATTCCCAGAACTAAACCTTCTAAATCCCCTCATAATTTTACCTTGTGGAGTTTTTCTAACCTTACCTGAGATGCGGAAGCACTGATCACATCAAAAGTATCTCATTACCACTACCAACTTCAAAGCTATGATCCTATCTCTTATCCTTTTTACATCTACGACATCATTCTTCAAATACTTATCTACAATTACGTACCCCAATCCACCCCATTTCTCAACTTTGCCTTGCTGAAGTACCAAAGTTTAAAACCTGAAGTGTCTAATTCCTTCACCTTTTCTCCCACCAACTTAGTTTCTTGTAGGCACATAAAATTGATCTTCCACTTAATCATGATGTCTATTATTTCCATTGATTTACCTATAAGTGTGCCTACATTCCAAGTTCCAAAGGGATTCCTACTCTCGTGAATTTGTTTCTTTAACCACACCCGTTCACAAAAATGTGGGAACCCTTACTTATTTTTCACTACATCAGAGCGGCACTGCAGTAGCTCTTGATCATATGACACTGTACTCGCGCCATACAACACGTTGCTTTCAGGCAACGACCTAGCATTAACATTATCACATCGATGATCTGTCATTTAGATTCAACCAAATTTTAGGTTGGCTATCAACTGCATAACACAGCCCACTCCTTTTATCTGGGCTGGGGATCGACTATGTATAGCTTTACAACAGAGCACAACATAGGCAGGATTGCACAGAAATATATCAAAGAAAAGAACTTTTCAGATAATTCGTCCCTATCCTGATGTCACAAACAGATACAATATCTCAAAAAAACTCCAGTGCAAGTCAGGCTTGATTGTGGATTGGCCTGCATCATGCCTAATTTAGTAACTTATCACATATAGCGTAAGCCTTGTGCCATCACATCACAAGTCATTTCAACACTAAAGGTCAATATAAGAATCACAATTTTCTTAAGCATCAATTAGAGGACTACTCAAGGCCAAGTACAACTTCACAAACCGGGATAAGACACTACCACCAAGCAAATTTTTGCCATGCTATAAACTTATATCCAGACCATCAGAAAATCTTATTAGAAAATGCCAAGACCTCCAAGATATGCTACAAAGCCAAGACAGATCATTTGTTTTCTCCACAGAGCCAAGTAGAACTCATATGCAACAATGAAGCAAGTACAAACAATTTCACACACTTTAAACAAACCTTCCTTTACCACTTTCAACAATTAAAAGAGACCATTTAAAGTACAGCTGTAAGATAAACCAATGTAGCAAACCTGCAAAGACCTTTTTGCTGCCTGAGAAACTTCAGAAACTGGATCAAATTGAGCAAACCACCATGGTCCCATCAAAGTCTTCAGATGCGGTGCTAAATCTCTCCTGAGAAAGGTGTGAGAAGTCAATTTTAAATCTCTAACAATGTGGATAAAGTTCACTCCAGCAGATTCGGAGAAGGACCATAGTATTATTGGACTAATTAGACAAGTAAATAACTATATTTAGATTTAACTCGAGAAAATTTAGATATTGGAAACTAGTTGAAATGAGTTCACAGCAGACAGGAAAACCTATTTTAATAATTAAAAAAAAATTGAAGTATATAGGGTAGACTAAAAAGCCTCCACCTAGTGGGACAGGCTTTTGTTGGTGTTGTTGGGTAGACTAAAATATCCACATGATTTTCCAAAAGATGCTCTTCTTCATAAGCTATTGATGGAAGTAACTTATAACCTTAATCAGAAAATTGAAATGACACAGTCAAATCTAGTACGATAAATGAGCATGACATGATAGAGAACTATATCCCAAGCAGTTGAGGCATGGGTCTGCAAAACTTTTTTTTTTTCTTTTGCCCAATGGGAGGCTCATAGGAGGACTTACATGGGGAGGGGGAGAACAAAGGAGGGAACGGAATAAGGGTGGAGTGCAGCGGGGGTATGAACCTGCACAGTCACAATTCATGCCCCGCGGCTTAACTGAGCTGACTCAAGGGGGTAAGTTTGAAAAACTTCTTTTGTCAGATAAGCATGCATAAATGTTACTCAGAAAATTAAGTGATACAACTGGACCAGATTTAATGAGATATATGGTGTTTATTGATATTAGCACTGTAATTGCAGAACTCTATTCCTCTAACTCTAGGTATTCAAGAGACCTGGAAATCTCCCCCTCACTTCTCTCTTCCAATTCCTTAATGACCTCATTCTCTCTCCCTAACTGATTTATAACCAGCTTACATAATATGGTTTTTATTGGTATGAACACTGTACTTACAGAACTTCACTCATCGCCACTCCAGGTATTCGAGAGAGCTGGAACTCTCCCTTTCACTCCTCTCTTCCAATTCCTGAATGACCTCACTCTCTCTCCTTAACTGATTTATAACTGACTACAGATGATCCTAACTGACAACAGGTGCTACAGCTATCTAACCATAACAATTACTAGCTGTTATTTAACAGATACTGATCTCCAATCCTTTATTCTCACCCTTTATTCTTTCTTCATAGATCCTATGCCCTACTCACATATCTAACATTAAGTGACATATTTTTCAGATTTCTAGGTACTCAAATAGTTTAAGTTATACAGTAGACAAGTAAGAAAGAAGCATGCATAAATGCCCCTTGGTAAAGTTCTAACCCGACAGAAGTAACAAGTGTGGTCATGGTATCGTGGGTGGCCCGTCGAACCTCCCTATTGTAGTCCAGCAACAGCCTTTTATATTCAAACGCCTACACAAGAACAATTTACATAGTCAAATATATTATAGGCTTATAGCAAGTATCTTCAAAGCTTCAGGCAAGCGCATTTATAAAATATAACTAAAAAAGTCACATAACCACTGAACAGCACATATGTATGATTATGATTATTAAAAGATAAATGGAACTATGGAAGTCCATCATCCACTGCAATGTCCCAACTTGTTATATACACTACAACTGAAAATGTAGTATTGTTTCACAAAACAACAATTATTCTCGGGGAGACGAAGTTCATAGAAGCTTATTTTTAAATACCAAATATAAACACTTAGGCTCTTTTTTCTCAAGAATTGGATAGTAGAATAGTAAAAAAGTAACCTCAAAAGAAACAAAAAAAAAAAACTAGATAGGCACAAACACATCAAAGCTCGTAAATCCTGGCTACATATTCTACAAAGAAATCCCTTAAAAGTTAACACAATTTCACAATTTTTGTCCCATAAGAGTGACAGTGGTAAAGATTTATCCTTCTACAATCTAGCATTTCTCTCTTCAACCAAAAGAATAATAATCAATGAAAAGTCATATTTATCTAATCAAATAAATAAATAACACAATGCAGGATTGTATTTATACTATTCACCAATACAGTCAAGAAAATAAATATCCATATAAACAATGTCTATCTCATCTAGCTAAATATGTAATGAAAAAGTGAGTAGGGACTGCCGTTGGTTAATCTACCCGAACATGTAAAATCCATAGTCCTATCCCTTTAAATACCCTCCTACTTCAATATGCTAAAGAAATAAAATTATAAGCTTAATAAAATTGTATATCCCATGAGAAAGAAAATGTTTGCCATCTTATATACATTTCATCATTCTCATCTGTCTCTTTTCCCATTCTACTTCCATAACGGTTTCCACAAATGGTAATTATGACTTATGTGATAAAAATCTTAAACATAATTAATTAGAAGATGTTAAACCATTAGAGGGGGATGACAATTATTTTATTCTATAAGGAAAAAATCAACTAGGAAAAAGAAGAACCTGTTCCCTAATCAACACATAGATATTCCTTATACGAAGGGCAAGAGACCTAATAAAGGGAATAGAGAAGCAAACAATTAATATAATACAACTATAAATATGAAGAAGACTTATGAAATATCCATACCCATTGGGGAACAATTAGAACGATGTCCTTTGCAGACTTTTGTTCAACCAGCATAGATAAAGTCGCCAACGCCTTAAGCTGTTAAATAAATATATATTAAAAAAAAAGATGATAGCAAAAAAAAAAGCTAATGAGATAATGTTATATAAGAAAAGAGATTGTGCTCGTTGACTAATTCATCAGACAAACTAGACATATTTCAACCATGGATGACAAAATACAAGTAGAAACTAGAAACAATACATGAATGGACTGATTGGACTCAAGACAGTCACAACTGCAACATAAAATATAATGAGAAAGAATTAACGATAGATTTACAAGCTCGGCCATGATACCAATTTTATATAAACTAGCATTATGGGCAAAAAGTATTTTTTTAAAATTTCTTAAATCACAGAAGAGAAAATTAATTTGACTACATATGAACAATAATAAGTAGATATATAACACGAACCGATGAAAAAGAACTGGGAATTTTGATAGAAACAAACAATGGAAATGAAGTAATGAACACTTTCATTGAACAGGATAAAGAATCTCCTTCAAGGGTTCCCTCTTCACAAAGGGCTACCCTTTTTCCAACTGACCCTTTGGTTGGGTATTACAAAGCTACAATTACGAATCATAATCTCTATTCTTATTTCCCATTTATATCCCCTCCAATTAACTAACTGATCCCCTCCAACGAACTAACTAACTACCTACCTTTCTATCCTAACAATATACAAAGTGCATTTAATCAAATATCACCTAATCAACCTATAAGTCAACTAGTATAGTTATCATAACTTCACAAGAAATGTTTAACAACTTCAACCAATCATTATTCTAAAAAAATAACTGATATCAGAACTTCATCAACAAATGGGCTGGCAATACAATATATTGCAATCGCAGCAAAAAGAAATACTTGAAAAAGATTTAGGAATTTTGGAAGGTGAAATTTTCTGAATTGTTTGAGTGAATAGCACTCAACATGCTATGATATTTATATACAATTGAGAATCGATACACCTTATGTTTACAAGACAATAATTAAGGGTGCTACTTCCTAAGTATATGAATGGCACAATCTATGTACATGAACCTACAGATACATGAACCTACATGAACAAGAGCATTAATCATTTTCTATTTCCAACACTCCCCCTCAAGTTGGAGCATATAAGTTAAATGCTCCAAGCTTGGAACAAATGTACTGAATTCTAGGTCCACAGAGAGACTTTGTGGGTACCAAAGAGAATAAACTATTCAGTAAGCAAGATCCTTTTCAACACTATGGCACAGCAGATTTTAGTATTGGAAACTCCACCACAATATTCGAGCAAAAGTATAATGGACCAAACAGCTGGAAACTGGCTTGCCACATATTACATTTTCAGCTTCAACAGCGAAGCAAATCCATGACAGTACAGGTGCAAGAGCATGACCAAACAGACTACAAAAAAGAGAGCAGCAATGTCCATCCAACCCATTGGATGGATAGGAATACATCCAACATATCACATACTATGCACCATCTGTTTCACAGGCACATCTAGGATGTCCAGCATCTTATATTCAACGCAAAGTGCCAAGATGTGATTAGCATAGTCATTAAATGAGCTTCACAAAAACTCACCAGACTTCATATTTTAACATTGGAAGTGGCACCATGTTGTTTCAAGAGAACACAAATTAAAAAAATACGGTTTCTCTATTTACACTTCAAGCAAGCTTGTATTTATCATCTATGATTGGCTAATTGATAAAGGCGCAAAGTTGCAAACTAAAAGAGGAATTGGTCAATTGGACAAGACGTGTCGAAAGAGGAAATATTTTTTTTTAGTACTTGTGAAAGATAAAGAAAACAACAAACACCTAATGCCTAAATGAGATCACACGAGCAAAATATCGGAAGAGGCATAAGGAAAATCATAATTAGTTTTCTCTTGAGCTTGTGACTGAAGTTTATCCAAAACCAAAATTACCTTAGTGGTGGGATCCTTCCTGCCTAGCCTCTTCAAGTGGACCGCAATTTCGCTGTCTACATCCTGCATACCCAACCACAACATAAAGGCAAGGTATAGAAACATTGATCACAATCATAAAGTAATGTTGATATTCCAGTCAGTACTACTCAAAACGAAGCAGCAAACAAAGTCTCTTAGCATTAAAACCCTAAAATTCAAACTCAGTTCTGTCTAGTACGAACCCATAACTGGACTCAATTAAAATCAAGATGGAATTCAGCAAAATAAATAGATAGATCAAATGAAGTTAATGAATAAAAAAAAGATATGGAATGAGAAAGACGTACGGCAAAGGGAAGAGAGTCGTCGGTTGAAGGAGAAGGATCGAATCGAGAACTGCCGACAAAACCACCGAATCCGAGGGTGGGAACGGCGGCGGCGGGACCGGAGGATAAGAGTGAGGCGGCGAGACTGCAAGGAAGAAATTGATTATTAAAATATGTTGATTGGATTGTTAGTTAAGGAAAGGAATAGATTGTAATTTGAAGACCTGCTGCTGGAAGGGCGAGCCTTGCTTCTACTACCTTCTCCTTTCTGCTTCCCCATTCTTCCTCTCCTCTCTTCTTCTTACTTTCTTCTGTTAGCTCTTTCTGTATATGTTTTTCAAGGAACTGCGCTCCTATGAGACGGTGCTGTGTTTTCGTCGCTCCTGTCTAAGCCTCCAATGCGAGCTAGCTACGAACCCCGAGGGTTGGTTTTGCTTGGGCGGGTGTTGGGTTCGGTTCGGTGTCAATTATCATTACTTCGGTGATTTCAAAAAAAAAAAAAATATATATATATATATATATATATATATATCTATAATATATACAAAGTATAATGATTCAAGTTTCTACATATAACAAGTTTTTACAGGTGGCGATGGATCAAATCATCAGTGAGTCAAATCTGATTTTTTTTTAAAAAAAAAAAATCTCGACTACTATAAATATATTTGAATCAAATCATAAGCAGCACACTTTTTTTTCATTTGTTCTTTCGCATGGCAACAATGATTGGGAATTGTTGGGATAAGCATAGAGTTTGATGATAATCAATAGTTTTTTTCTCTTCAGGAATCCAACTTCATCGTAATGGGCAAAGTTGAATGTTGACCATGAATGTTGTTGGTATAATTCTTGTGTCTGTGACTATACACTCATTCATGACTCATATCTCTACTTTTGTCGAAAGTGTTACAACTTATATCTTCTTTATTTATTTTATAGGTTTTTTGTTTGTTTAGAAATTAACATTGTTCAAATTTTTTGATGTGTTTTTACAGATTTTGTATCAAGGTTCGGGTCACAGATGGTATAAATTCTGCAAATTTTTTTATAGTCGATCAAGAGGCGGCCAAAATATTATTCAATAAAAGATGTTCGGAGATGTTTCAGCACGAGAAAATGATTACATAAATCAAATAGATTTTCAAGAGATAGGAGAAAAATAACATGATAAATAAATATATTTTCTAAAAATGGTTAACATGCACGAGAAAATATTAGAAATAAATCAAATATATTTATAAGAAAGAAGAAAAATGATAGTATGTTCAAAATAAATTTAGACAATTTTTGATATATATTTCCTCACAAAAAATTATAAACCACAAAACGTAAAATCAAGAATTACATATTTCAAAATGGAATCCTAAAAAATTTGAATATTTCCCGTGCATGGCACGGGCCCACATACTGATTTGATTAAATGATTCGGTTTATCATAATCATTTTGCTAATTTTACTGCATTAAGGGTATCCTCTCGTCGATAGTCATATATTGTGATCATCGAATTGCGTGTTATCTTTCACAACAAATCTTTCTATACACACATTATGAATCGAACTTCTAACAGCTTGTTTAAGGAACATAATTATTTATTTGGTAAAAATTAGTGATAGCAAATAAGGCAGCTTCTGTAAAAAAAAAAATAATAACAGATAAGCTGGTTGATAGCTGATGAGGTAGCTTATAACAGATAAAGGGTATATATATATATATTCACTTTTAATAGTTTAATTTATTTTAAATTATTTATCATCTCAAAAACTAAAATATTAATTATTTTATTTATTTTTAGTTATTTATTTTCATTTAATAAAATGAGATAATGAAAATAAAATTACATGTTGATATAATTGTTTATATAAGTTTTATTTTTTACAGACAAGAATATATTTTCTATTAATTTTTATCCTAAATATATATCTAGTTAGTAAAGCTAGTTATTAAATATAACCCGAGATATTAGGACTACGATATATATAGCGGTGCATAATTTATATGTGTGATTTGTCTTTCTTACATGGGAGGGTCAAGGATGCAACTTCTATGAAATTTTTTTGAAATAACATGTGTGATTTACTTTTGAAGAAATTACACTAATTTTATTCAATACTTGTCTTAATTGTGCTTCACATTCGTATTGTTTTAGTAATTATATTAACTTTTGAAGTTTATTTTATCATTATATTTAATCTTCGAGACTTATGTTGTTATTATACTTATTTTTCTAAGATTTTTATTGTAACCAAACTTACATATCTTACAACATAAACTTTAAGAAAAGTGTGTGTAACTTTAAAAGAAAAGAAATGACGAATATAATTAAACCAAAATTTAAAGGAAATGAATATGATGTCTTGTTTATTTATAGTGCTAACATAGTTTGATATATTTCATAATTCCACTGTCATTTTTTAGGTTATAAAGAATTCAACATTCGTATGATAGGAGATTGATACGATTATGAGCTTGTAAATGTGTGAAAGGAAAGGATTGTACCCAAAAAAAATGTGTGAAAGGATTCGAATACAAAATTCGGGACATATAACAATATCCTTGGTTTTTTATTCATAGAATAAATTAGGTATGTCCGATTGTAAGTGTTTTTTGAGCCGTGAGACCTATCATAACCTTGGTGAACCCCCGAGACCCAACTCACCTAAATTTTTAGAAGAAAAAGAATGAACTTTTAAAATTTTGGTTTAAGTTGAAGGAGTTGTTGCCTGTTCTGACTAATGAGCCAGCTGAAATTAGTGTCTGATGGCCATGTCCGTTTGAAGGCCATCTACCATGCTTATTTTTATCACTTGGAGTAAAATACTATCATGAAAAAAGAGAAACATGTTATAAAAGAAAAGAGAAAAGGGAGAAGAAAAGCTAGTTCTTCATGAACTAGCTATTATAATTTAGTAATTTATTTACTACCCAGATTTTTGGATTGATAATCAATTATAACAATTCTTTTAGTCATCAAACCCAGAAGTTTATTTGAAAACATCTAATCATAAAAATTAATTGATGATGATGTTATGTACCAAAAATTAATTAATGGGTTTGTTTAATGCATATTAAAAACATTTTTTGAGTTGGCCTCAAAAATATAATTAAAAACATAGAAAAAATATCATAGCATCAGATGTCAAGGAATTTATCTAACAGTAGTCATTTTCTTATTTTGTATAAATACAATTTTTTTTGTATGGGTTCATTTATTATACTAACTGCTAATAATTTCCTTTTAATATATAGTCAGCACTTAAAGTGATTCTTTTAATCTCAAATATCTATTCAACATTTGATTTTTCATTCAAATGAAAAATAAATAAACACATTTTTTCATCATTAAAATTATTAAAAGTGTATAGTAGCTAACACTCACTTGTCCCACTAGGTGTGCCACATGCTAATGCCATGCTAGCTAAACTTGTTGCCTGTTGGGAATGTAGTGAAAATTTGCTCATGCTCTATTAAAAATGGTAGGAAATTTAACTCAACTATCGAAGTGCCTGTTTGGTTTCGCGTTTGCATCCTTCAAACTCACGTTCTGTGTGGTCAAACGTGGATTTGACCCATTTAAAGATGTTTGGATCACAGAGCTGAGAAGCAAGTTTACATTCAGAATCAAGTTTGGGAGGAAGCAGCTTCACCTGGCTTCCACGTCTGGGATTCAAAATTGATTCTGGAGATTTTGTTTCTCTACCAGTAATTTAACTCATATACCCTTTATTAATACTTTCACCTATCTGTGTGTCATCTGCAACATTCCATGGTTTGCCATCAGATCATCTCCTCCACAAAGTAGAGATGCTACTCCAGCCGTCCCCGACTACGACATAACAACACCACCACGGCTCTGCTCGGACCACTGTGAGTCGGTCCTCGGACAAGATCTACCATCACTTTGTCTCCCCTGCGAAGAGGCGCTCCTTCATAGTTGTTTAGGGCAAATTTTTATTTGGTCAAATTACTTAGTCTGGTTGATTTCCATCGTCAAGTGGGCTAGTTGGACGGCCCAAATAATACAAAATGAAATATTGTAGTTAATAGTTTTTATTTTTGGCGCTTTCTTTTCTTTAATGGATGGATATATCTAACTATATTTATTTGATTTGTTTTTTTCAAACAGATTATATTTATTTGATTTGTTAATATATAAGTATATATAATAAAATATAAAAGAAATCTAGTTAAAGTGTGTATATATATTAAAACCCATTTTGGTAATTACACATCCAAAAGCAATTTTGGTTCAAAGTATCCCAACAACAAGAATTAATAAGAATCACTTCTTTCATGAATGTATGCAAACATAAATTTGATCAAAATCAATTCTATAAAATTAATTTCATCCAAAATCACGTTTGTCAAACGCTCCTCCAAATACACACGAAATTGGTTGTTTAACGTTATTGTTAAATGACTAAAGTGCCATTCATCTGGCTTGTGTTCTGTCCTGAGTGAGTAATAATTAGGTTGCTTAGACTGTATAACAAGCTCAACACTGCAAAAGCTTGGATGTATTATAGTTAGGGGTTAAGTACCTACTATAACTCTAATGTGAGGTTGTAACATAAGAATATTCAGCAAGAAAAAAACCCTCATGGACTGGTTACTATAGTTTGACTTACTTCGAAGGAAGATTTCCTAAGGCTTGAGGCGCTATCCTTTGCATGCTCAACTTCAAGTGACAATTTTTTTTTTTTTTTTTTGGGTTAGGAAATCAAGTCGAATCTTTAGGGTCATTGGATTAGGCCTTGCTAGGCCCAAACTCCGGTCCAAATGACTTCCAATCACTTACCAAACTCGTGAAGACTTAAGATCGACAAATGTGTCCAATTTCTCTAATGTAAGTGGGAGGATCTGGAAATGAATAAATAACTTGATCTCAGAAGCTAATTTCAGTGCAGAAATACAATTTGTTGAGCCTTTAGCTGTCTATGATTCGATGTTCACTCTTATCTCAATTGTTACCTCCAAAATCTATATTTGAGTGCACCAAAGCATCCTTCTTCTAGAGTAAGGTGAGTATGTATTTGGCTATGTGAAATGTGATATGAAGAATGCTGAAATATGTCTCATAAGCTTCTTAGCGCTATAACAATGAAAATGCTTTGGAACTAGGATCTCGCACTAGTTGAAATTAGATCAGAATAGATAACAGCCTTAATGCTTATGATAAGGAACAGATGCCCCATTTCCTCTCATTGGTCATCCATTACGAACTGTAAACTAGTGTTATGAGCATAAACCTGAGTGTGAGTGACAAATACAGAGAAAGAAAGAGATCATAGATCAAAACTTTCTTCCTCCAGCACAAGTCAAATATTCATATAATTGTTTAAAATGAAATGCAGTTGCATGTTGTCTGTTGTCTGTTAATGACACTATTTTCGTCCATTCAAAAATATTACAAACAGAGCCACAACAAGAGCATGGTCAATAGTTCCAGGAAAGATTGTTAGGCGAAATTTACCCCTACCGACATATAGTTGGTGAAGCTTGTACATCAGGCTAGTCTGCACAAAGTATATATCAGAATCAATCTTTGATCCACTGCAATGTAATCCACTCCCTAGATTGCAATACTCTAGAATGCAGACATTTTTTTTTCTATATTAAGAATCAGTCATGAGATACACATCTATTTTAATTTCCAAAGTTGTTTCCAGGTGTATATAATATAATTATAGAATGGTACTAAGAGACATACAACATCACTCCTCTATCATAATATACAAAACTCAACTTTCAAATCATGAGCAAAATTCTTTAACTAGTCAAGTCCAGGTTACTTAGACATAGTTAGATTCGTATCTTCTTAATAATGTATCTAATATAATCCTTTCCGAGATCTGAATACAAAAAAATACAAAGTTTACTCATTCCAAGTAAAGCAGATGCGACCTCTAACCAACTCAAAGTTTCTTGGAATGTAATAGTTGTATGTTAGGTCACCTTACCATAAAAGATAATTTTATTTATAAATGGATTGGTAACTATGATGATCAAGAATATAATTAAATATTAAAATATTTGTACTAGAAGCTGATGAAGCATGAATTGAGACAAAACTCATAAGCAATGGCAATTGGCAACCTTTTCGTAGTGCAACTGTGCAAGATACACTATGATTTCATTAGTAACAGTTTCTGTATGATGTGAGGTTAACACTACCGGGACCGGGAGAAATGAAAGAACCCATCTAAGCCAGAAAAGGAAAGGGCAGGTAGGAAAGAAAAAAGTTTTCAAGTATAGAAGTCAAAAAGCCAAAGAGAGAAATAATGGATTATCTAATGACGTTTGGTACCAGATATATTTTGATATTTTTGGCAAGGTGTGTTGGCAATAAAAGTTTACCATATTTAATACAAGTTATAAAAAGGCATTCTCGGACATAAAAGATGGTCATCAATGAATTTGTGAATGAAACTTCAAAATTTTATCTCCATGTGTGATAGGAAAGAAGTATTGCTGGGAATGAGATTTCCAAAATGTAATTTATTCTGGAATAGAACATTCTAAACGTTGTTGTACAAATAAAAATAAAAAATTCTAAACGTTAACTAAGGGGAAACAATGGCAGACAACAATGGCAGAACTAGTGTCATTAACAGATTTCCCACACATGAGAGGGAAGGTGGGTGGAGCCAAGGTGTGTGTTTAATATTTAAAGTATTATTATTGATTATAGTATTATAAGTTTATGACTCAAAATAAAAATTTAGCAGACACAAGTTAAATCTCCCAATGGTAGTAGGTGAAATGATAATTATGTATTGTGTGTACCTGTGCCACCAAGTGAGTATCTTTATAGATGTTGCATGATCTCTGGAAAGGTGAACCTCTCACTTTCAAATCACAGGCTCCATCATTCAATTTGTCACCTTTGAAAAATACTTCTAGTTCAACTCTAGTAAGTTTTTTCAAGGTCCTCTGCACCCTAAACACAAGGTCCTTCTCCTCACTGCTGTCCCCCTTATAGCATTTCCAACACCCACTCTAGCAAAATCGAAAATAAAATGATATCATGGATGTGTCCACATAAACATAGTTTGAAGTATATGGAATGGAGCAATGGAGCATGGAGTATTTAATAACAAAGTAATTAGTAATGAAGTAAGGTGAAAAGGTAAAAATATATTACTATATTATTTGAAAGTTTAACAGGAAATGGAGAAAATTCCAAACACCTAATTTGGACGCCGGAGGCCGGGGTATGAAAATGAGAAGATTGAGTAGTTTGAGTTATCATTTTCAATTATTCCATTTCATTAAGGAAACAACTCTCAAATAATGAGTTTACGTCTTTTTATCACTCCGTTACTGACCACTCCATTTCATCCCTCTAAAAATAGCAATGCTACACATACACTTTTGTTAACGCTCTCTTCAACGCATTCATTGAATAAATTTCACGTTGGATCATAAATATTTTAAGTGAATCCATTCACCACTGTACAGTGGGTCCCATATAAAATTCCTCTAATAATAATCGGAGAATATTAAAATTGGTGTGTTGCCAGTGCTTCTCAAAATAAAATTTTAAAAAAAAAAAAAGGAAAGGAAAAGGAGGGAGACTTACTTGGAGGCGGTGTATGGAAAAGAGGGGATTGGCGGAGGAGGCATCGAGCAAGAGTTTGTTGTGGGGATGGAGGCGGTTGACTCTGAAGACTATGTTACCGGAGGAATCGGCGAATGATAGAACGCCACGTGGGACTCCGGCGTGTTTTTTGGAACCGAATAGATCGATTGGTATATGCCAATCACCGGACTCTGCTGGATACGAGCACGACTCTGAGGCTGAGCTTCGCAAATCCATCTTGCTTCTGTTCTGTACCCACAATTCGCTCAAAAATTACTCAGAAAAAAAATATACATGAAAAGGTTGTTTTGGTAAGTTTGATGGGAAAATGGAATCTGACGCTGCAGCCGCTGCTTTTTGCGGAGGACGGGTTAGTAAACTTAAAAAAGAGAGTAAATACCCAAAGTGATCCCTCAAATTTTTCAAGTAGGACAGTTTAGTCCCTAAAAAAAATAAAGGACAATTTGGTCCCCCAAATTTCAAAACGGGGGACAATTTGATCCTTACGGAGGGACCAGAACCGCAGAACGTCCCCCAAAGGATGTAAAGGACATTTGTTAAGAAATATGTAAAAATAAGTTTTTATTAAAAATCTAAAAATAATATTTTTCAAAATTCTGAATACATTATAATAATGATACTTTTTCATTTTTATTTCTTATCAATGCTCTTGGAGAAGTAGGGTAGGCATGATAATGAGACCCGAACCCACGGGTATCTACCCGAACCCACCCCGACTTTGACAGGGAAAACCCGCTTTGATTGGGGACGAGGACGGGGATGGGGATATAGATGCCTGCCCCGTCCGGACCCCGAATCCGCCCTGTTGTTTATGTAATTACAATAATATCTTCATATATTTTTGTAAGGTGTTAGATTTGTTTTGATTGAAAGGTTCCATTATGTATAAAAGGGTAATTTTTTTTTTTTTTAAGAATTACAGAACATTTGACTATGCTTTTATAAGGTGTTTTTGATGCTATCAGTGTTATTTGAAGCATAATGAAGTGCTTCTAAAGCATTAGTTTCTTTTTAATTTGTAGCTGAAAGAAAACTAAGTTCCAATTTATGGTTGATTGTTTTGATTGTGTGAAGGTTTAATTTGTTTATTTATGAAAGTATATTTTTGAGTTGTTAATTTCCATTAAAGCAAAATAATTTTTAAGTTTGATCACTCATTGACAGGGGCGAGGACCCCGGGAAAGCCGAGCCCCGCTGGGGGCGGGAATGAGGATCTATTTTTCAACCTCGAAGGGGAGCAGGGCAGGGTTGGGGAAGGCAAACCTTATCCCCGCCCCGCCCCATTGTCAATCCTATCTTAGGGTACTGATTAGCATTCTTAATATAAAAAATTTATATCAATACACTTTTTTAACACTTTGTTTATCACATTATTTTTAGAATTTAATAATTTTATGAACATTTTTTAAGAAAATTGTAATAAATATTTTTAATAGTATAACAATTTATGATTGTTGATAGTGTAAATATATATATATATATATATATATACACTACTAGTATTACCTATTAGATCCTTATTTTTATTAGTAGGTAAAATTCATTTGAAATAAATCTCATATAAAATTCAACAGGAACCGTATAACACATGAGTGCTTTTATATATAGAAAAAAAAATATAAGTTATAAAATAAACAAAAATATATATGAAAAAAATTTAAAATTATAAATAATAAATACATAATTAATCTAAGTAAAGCCTAAAAATACATATTAAAGGGAAAATAATTAAATTTAGAAATAATGTATGCATAATTATTTTAAAATTTTAAATTTAAACATTAAAATAATGGATTTTTTCTGGCACATATTAAAAGAATGAATTTAATAACATATATGAAATTAAATTTTATAGTAATAATAATCAATTAAAATATTCCATCAATAAAATAATCAATTAACATATATGAAAAAAATATTTAATTATAATGCATTAAAAAAGAACACATTAAGAAAATTATGCTTGAAGTAAATGAAGCCATATACATTTGAGAAGAAAGTATTTTTGAAAAGAGTTTTCTTTACACTTTCAATAAATTAAAATAAAAACAAAATTAATCACAAATCATAATATATAAGTGATTTTTAAGGTGGTTAGAATAAAATTCAAACATTTAATAATGTGACAATTTATGATTATCTGACAATATATATACCAATTAAATCCATTTGAAAAATGGATAACGTTGAAAACTAAACACTCTAATTTAATTTAATAATAATAAAAATGGTTAAAAAAATGTGTTAAAAATGTTTTTAAAAAATTTGCCAGAAACTTTCAAAAAAATCTTAGTATGCAAACATAAATAATAATTAAGTTTAATTTTGATACACTATCAATATAAAATTTACTGTTTGCTTTGTTTTTAATTTACCATTTTCATTAATAATTATAAAAATATTATTATTTTCATTTTGATTTCTACTTTTAAATATCTGTAAAAAAAGACAATGAATTAAAAAATAAATTGTATTTTTAATGCAAAATAGTTAATGAAACATGCTGATATACCCTTTCTAAACTACTTAATATGATTTTGTCCCTGAATAATTTTAGTCAAGTTGCTTCAATGGTGGAGACAGTGGGTGGCCTATAGGTGCGACATGTCATTGCCGTTATAAGGGTATGTTTGGATTGGTGAAAAGGTTATGAAATAAAATGTAATGTAACATAATGAAATGGGGAATATAATTAAACTAGTATGTGGGCCCGTGCCATGCACGGGAAATATTCAAATTTTTTAGGATTCCATTTTGAAATATGTAATTCTTGATTTTACGTTTTGTGGTTTATAATTTTTTGTGAGGAAATATATATCAAAAATTGTCTAAATTTATTTTGAACATACTATCATTTTTCTTCTTTCTTATAAATATATTTGATTTATTTCTAATATTTTCTCGTGCATGTTAACCATTTTTAGAAAATATATTTATTTATCATGTTATTTTTCTCTTATCTCTTGAAAATCTATTTGATTTATGTAATCATTTTCTCGTGCAAGTTAACCATTTTTTAGAAAATATATGTATCTCTTGTCCAAAAACAAAATGTATCTCCACCATAATATTTTTCTTTTTCTCTCTTGAAAATCTATTTGATTTATTTCTTCCCTTTATCCTGTGCAAGTTAATAATTTTTATAAAATATATTTATCTATCATATTACTTTTTTCTTCTCTCTTGAAAATCTGTTTGATTTATTGCTCATATTTTTCCCATGTTAGTTTGCCATTTAAGAAAATATAAGTGTCTACCGTATTATTTTTGTTCTTATCTCTTTAAAATCCATTTGATTTATTTCCTCTGTTTGTCTGGTGCAAGTTAATCATTTTTAGAAAATATATTCATTTATCATATTATTTATTTTATTATATCTTAAAATTATATTTTAATTTTTTCTCCTCTTTTCCCGTTCAAGATAATTATCTTTAGAAAATATATTTATCTATCATATTATTTTCTATTCCTTCTTGAAAATCTATTTGAGTTCATTCTACTCTTCCCAGTGCAAGCTAACTATTTTTAGAAAATATATTTATTTATCATATTATTATTTTTCTTCTTTCTTAAAATCTATTTGATATATTTTTGGCTTAATTGCATTTTTGGTCCCCCAACTTTAACTCATGTGTGATTTTAGTCCCCATTGTTTTTTCTGAGCGGATTTAATCCCCCAATTTTTGAAGGTAGCAATTTTGATCCCTCCATCCAACATCTGTTAAATTTTTAACAGAATTATCCTATCTGTCAAAGGTTTTCGCAAGCTGCATGCTTAATTGGCATTTATTTATTTAATTAAAATGAAAAAGAAACAAAAATTGAAATGTGGTTCTTCTTTTTCCCTAAACTCTCAGCGGCAAAAACCCAACACTTCCCCCCTCCGTTGCAATTTTGAACCTAAATACTGTTACCCTTATGCCCAAAATTCATACACCATAACAACCTACTACTAAGAACCAGATCAATTTCGCTGGGTTTGGGTTTGCACTTGGGATTTGAGAGCAGCAGCTGAAATCTCAGGTAATGAGACGATTTTGCAAATGAACAAGGAGTCGTCGCCGGAGTCGAGTTTGAGGGAGAGGATTTTCTAACAGAGGGAGTCAACACCAGAGTCGATGAAGGAAAGAACCGCCGGCACGACGCCGGACTCGATGAGGTGATTGGAAGAGGGAGTCACGCTAAGAGAGGCATGTGAGGTGGTGGAACGATTCGGTTTTGAGTTGGAAAAGGTTGAGGGAGAGGTGATGGTGGAGATCCGGGTTTCAGGTTGGGGTTGAGGGGAGGAGGGTGGTGGTGGGGACCAGAGCTGCATTCAAACCTTTGTTGAAGTTGAGTGGGTGGGATGAACACCTGTAGTAATAGACATATTGAAGGAGGAAAGGGAATTATTGAGGAAGTGCGTAAAGTTGAAGGAGGATAGGGAATTATTGGATAGATTGAATCAAACTATAGGAAGTTGATTCAAAGGGACCAATTGGTATTTGGGTTCACCTCAGTGCAGCAGGCGGAGGAGTTTAGGTCTAAGAATTAGGACGATGAAGAACATTTTTTTTTGGGGTAATAAATGAAAAACCATATTTTAATTAGCTATTTTATTTTTGGTTTAATTAAATAAATACCACTAGGTATGCATTTGCCCCATTGGATACTTCTGTTAAAAATTTAACGGCGGTTGGACGGAGGGACTAAAATTGCTACTTTCAAAAATTTAGGGGATTAAATGTGCTCAGAAAAAACAATAGGGACTAAAATCACACATGAGCGTTGGGGGATTAAAAATACAATTAAGCCTATATTTTTTTTTTTTGCTATGCAACTTAACCATTTTTTGAAAACATACTCATCTTACATATTATTTTTCTCTTCTCTTTTACTTATAAGAAGTCCATTTTCCCATGCCTTGCATCGGATGTTATGCATATTGGTTTAAAAGTGTAATTTTTTATATTTTTAAATTCAAAATATTTATCTGCATTCGTTAGTATTTTTATACATCAAATATCAAATATTATTAAATTTAATTAACTAATCATTAAATTAAAGGAAAATAATTTATTTGATATGTTTAGAAACTATACTATATTATAATGTAGGACATATCAAACTGATAAGACAAACCTTCTAAATATAGTTTATTAAATCAATTATATCTAAGTATAAATTAATTCAATTTTTCTATCATGGAATTAATTATATATTAATTTGGTAAAAGAAATTTCAAAGGTGCTTGATAAAATAAAATCTTCGGTAAATTAATTAGGTGAGAACATAATAATAAAAAATAATTAAAATAATAATGAAAGGATTAAAATAATGAATTATAAAAAAGTAATGAAATGAAATTATTATACAATACAATTTTCTTAGTGATTCATATATAAACATTCTTTCACCTAAAATATTATTATCTGTTTTAAATGTATTTTTCTCCATGTGCTTTCATATATAATAGAAAGAATTAATGATTTTATTGCATACGTTAGTAACTTTTCAAAAGTATATAAGAATTAGTAAAAAAAAATAAATTTAGTGATTTGATTGCATATAATTTTTAGTGTATGTTATAATTAAAAAATGTTTTTATAGGAATTATGAATGTTACAAAAACAAATTATGAAAATTTACCACATGTTATAATAAGAAAGTTTTAAAGCAAGTAAGAATATAAAAAAAATGTAAAAAGAAAAAAAAATATGATTGCATTAAAAGATTGATATTCTTGTAAAAAAAAGAAAGAAAGAAAGATTGATATATGATTGCATCTAATTAATTATAATTCTAACACGCGAAAAATAAGAAAATTTTGTTGATTTCGTGATTCAACATTTATTATAAAGATATTAGGAGATATTGGCTGATATATTAGTCCATCTGTTGAATGATATTTAGATCATATATTGATTTTCTGATTTGCTGATTATATTGATGTTAGAAATACTGATTTTTATTTGCTTGGAATGTCTATATTTGCTGATTTGTTGGTTATATCCATATAGTAGAAATATTTGATGTTATTAGTAATCTTTGTATACTGATTTTAAAGATATGTTCCAAATTTTGGCAAAAATGATTCAAAATTCGAAATTCTTTCTTTCAATATCGAGCTATTATTAGCAAGATTTTATGATTATTTTCTTTAGTCATTAGAATTGTTCGGCTATTGATTTTATGACCTAAAGAATTCATTTTTTAATTAATTTATGCCGAAATTCAAGTGGCCTATTGAATGATATAAATAGCATTATAATTAGACATATTTTGGTCTTAATTAGTCATTAAATAAAATTCGAATTTCTTTTTTTTATAATTGGAACTCAATTTGTGTATTGCATTAGATTGGAATAATGCTAAATTTTGGTCTTCATTAGTAATTATAATGGCATAAACTCTTTAGATAATCGAATAAATTTACTTTAAACAAAATAGAATTGAAAACTAAATATTGAATAACATTCTAACCATAAAAATACAAATACATGAAATTCCAATATAATGACTAAAATTAACTCCTATGCATTACAAAGGCATTGAACTTTAGCAAGAGGTCGCCATTGTTGGTGAGTTTTTTTACACAATAGGACTTTTCCCGGTCAGATAGTGAAAGCCCAGTTATCTTCAAAGAGAAATGTTTGATCCATCAATTCAGAAATTTCGGCTGGCACTAAATTTGTAATCCCGTTAGAAATGAAACATCTCCGAACATCTTTTATTGAATAATATTTTGGCCGCCTCTTGATCGACTATAAAAAAATTTGCAGAATTTATACCATCTGTGACCCGAACCTTGATACAAAATCTGTAAAAACACATCAAAAAATTTGAACAATGTTAATTTCTAAACAAACAAAAAACCTATAAAATAAATAAAGAAGATATAAGTTGTAACACTTTCGACAAAAGTAGAGATATGAGTCATGAATGAGTGTATAGTCACAGACACAAGAATTATACCAACAACATTCATGGTCAACATTCAACTTTGCCCATTACGATGAAGTTGGATTCCTGAAGAGAAAAAAACTATTGATTATCATCAAACTCTATGTTAATTCCTATAACAATAGGTTATTTGAGTCACCTTTTTGTAATATTTTAATTCCGCAGTGCCACATGTTGGAGTGCCTATTAGAATCTCGGTCGCCCGAGCTTATCCCAAAAACAACAATTCCCAATCATTGTTGCCATGCGAAAGAACAAATGAAAAAAAAGTGTGCTGCTTATGATTTGATTCAAATATATTTATAGTAGTCGAGATTTTTTTTTTTAAAAAAAAATCAGATTTGACTCACTGATGATTTGATCCCAAAAAATCCAATTAAATTAATGGCTAATATGTCCAGCATATCAAAATAATGTTGATAGAGGTAATAAGTAAAAAAATATGATCCATGTAGTAGGTAATTAATGAGCCGAAATTTTTTGCGCTGTGAGAATGACACGTGTATTGTTTCACTTGAGACTCTCTGATTGATCGCCACGTGTAAAAACTTACTATATGTAGGTTCAAATATATTTATAGTAGTCGAGAATTTAAAAAAAAAAATCAGATTTGATTCACTGATGATTTGATCCCAAAAAATCCAATTAAATTAATGGCTAATATGTCCAGCATATAAAATAATGTTGATAGAGGTAATAAGCAAAAAAATCAAAAATCAAAATATGATCCATGTAGTAGGTAATTAATGAGCCGAAATTTTGTGCGCTGTGAGAATGACACGTGTATTGTTTCACCTGAGACTCTCTGATTGATCGCCACCTGTAAAAACTTGTTATATGTAGAAACTTGAATCATTATACTTTGTATATATTATAGATTATAGATTATAGATTATAAATGGGGTGAAACGGAACAAAATGGAATAAATATTCCATTTTATTGTTTGAATATTTATGATGGAATATTAGAAAAAAGTTATCCTTCCATTATTTAGAAAGTAGACTAAGTGAAATGAATTATAACGCTTTAATTATTATATATTATATATGTTATATAATATAATTATATAATAAAACAAAATACATATATATTATAAAATAAAAAGACACATCCTTAACATAAAATTTCAAATCCTTAAAAAATGAAGGGATAATTTTGAGTCCATGACTTCCCTGACATTGTTTAATCCAATTTGGCTTGCTTTGTGTCTTGCATATTTGACAGATAGTCCCACCATGACTACTACTCTTGCGTTGGTGAATGCTTGCAGCACGCGCATGTCTGCATCGTAGAAATTTACTTTCGTGTCTCCTACAAATAACATATATCATCAGTTCCAATTCAGATTCGCAACAAGATGGTTAGATTTGACTGTTGGTTATTTACTTACCAGCGATGAAAATTAGGAGGAAGCAATGTCGGAATGTATAGAAGTTTTAAGAAAAGTAGAGTCCAGATGAAGGAAAATGGAGCACAAGAACGATAAAGGGATAAAATACTATTTTAATAAATAAGTATAACAATAAAAACAAATTGGCTCCATCTCGTATCCTCTAATTTGGGAGGGGGAAAAAGGAAGGTTTGCATGGGGGCAATTCTATAATACTCCATCTTAGGAGTTGTGGATCGATACTCTAGGGATACAATTGGTATTCCACTAAATAAAAAAAATAAAAAAACAAAAAATACTTTTCTCTCTCCCTCATCACCTCATCTTTCTCCTCCCCAGCCCTCAGCCTCCTCCTAATCGACCCCCTTTCATCATCTTCGTCATCTTCACCAACAAATCCACAATTTTTTAATTAATTCTTTATGCTGCATTTGGTTGTTGGTTAGTTTTTGCACAAAATCTAATCAATCTATGTCGGGTGATACAATTAAGCTGAAACCAAAAAAGAAGAACCAAAAGAAGCAAAGAGAATCGAGATTTGCGTTCATGTCAAAGAGCGAAGTGGATCACTTAGATGATGGCTGCGCAGGTATGGGCAAAAAGCTGTGAAAAACAACCCTTATCAAGTATGTCAAACATCCCAACTCTTTTAGTTCGGTGTGGTGTGCTACATTTTGGTTCAACCTTCACTGCTGACTGGAACCAAATGCATCATGACAGAAAATTTCAAAATCTTAATGATGAAGGTTTATTGTTCGACATGATCAAAAGAAGGTATTCAAATAAAACTTGAAAGAATAAAAAAACTTAGCATTTGATATGTGCAGCAACAAGCAGAAAAAAGAAGAAGCAAAAGAACCAAGATAGTGATCTGGGCATTTGATCAAACAAGTAATATGCTTTTAGCAAACTTACAACTTCATCAAAATTAACAAATTATTTTTTACATCAACAATAGAACAAAACCATTCACGAATCAGTGAAAATAACAGAACAAAATATCTCCGACAGACTTCAACAGTGTTCATTTTTACTGCATTTTCCTCTTCACTTCTGCTGCGTTTTACTCGGTTCCCTTGTTCTGTTCGTCCTTTCTCGGTGGTTGGCTGAGAAGATTTCAAAGAAAAAACCCGCAAGATTTCAAAAAATATATTATGAAATCAGGCAAGAAAAAAGATCAATCAAGAAGGGAAAAATCTAAGCGTCGCCACTCCTTTGTCTCTCCTCCTGCTTCTGTGTGAGTGTCATCCCAAGGTCTCTAATTAGCTTGCTGGGTTTTCTGGCTTCGTGTTTATGGCAGCGGCAGTTCGCACTTCTGTGCGGTGTGGTGGTTGACGATGCCGGGAAAGGGGACGACGACTGAGAAGGCGTAGAGAGGGAGGAATGAAAGAGAAGGAGAGACCCGGGAAGTGAGAGAGAGGAGTAATTGTCTACCTATTTTGCCCTTCTCTCGTATTTTCAATCTGAACCGTAGATTCTTTTTTAATAATATATCAATGGCTCCTAATTAGTGTGGATGGATCCTCTGAGTTCTTCAAGGAGGATTGAAGACAGAGCCTTTGCATGGATGGGGATAGAATGTATTTCATCAAGTTCCATTACATTTCATATTAAATTAGACAAATGAGGTTGGTCTAAGGTGCACCACCCATCAGAGTGGTATACTGGTATTCTACCCACATATCACATTGTAGATGGGGATAGAATGTATTTCATCAAGTTCCATTACATTTCATCTTAAATTAGACAAATGAGATTGGTCTAAGGTGCACCACCCACCAGAATGATATATTGGTACACCACCCACATGTTACATTGTAGTTGATTAGTTAATCATTCAACCCAGCATTGTGTAGTGATGCACGACCCACATGTAGGAATGGCAACGGGCGCGGGCGGGCACGGATAGCATCATACCCGCCCCCGCCCGCGGTGGGCATATCTGTGCCCGTCCCCGCCCGCCACCCACACGGGTATTTGACGGGCGGGTATTTGGCGGGTTTAATGGATATTTGCGGGTTCGCGGGTACCCATGGGTACTATCAGCAACTATTTTTTTTTTTTTGGGAATATACATTAATTCCTTTTAGCTCTGATTTCTCATGGATTAAACTTTAGACAATCCAAATTCCATACTAGTTATTGTGACTTCTTCAGAGTTTGTGGCTAGGCCAGGCAAGGTACATAGAAAGAGGAATGTGGTCAATTGGTAATCTTCTACTACAACAATATCCAGTCAACACATTAAAATGCACTCCCTTCAGATCAAAGCTAATCTCTTATATGTTTGAGAAGGCAATAGAATATAAGAAGAGACATAAAAATACATCTATTTTCATGTGCATTTTGGAATAAAACTGCATCTAAATGACCAGTTTGCAATTCAATCAAACATTCAAACTGCAGTGGCACTATGACCGTGAAATCCAAAACAAGATACAATTTCAATCAATAACATAGCTATGGTGAAGAACATAAAAACAGGGCAGGGACCTCGAGCTGGGATCGGACACGGATCGGAGCAGATGGCGAACACGGACGCGGATCGGAGCAGGACGACGAACACAGCAGAGACCGACGCAGATCGGAGCAGAGAAACGAACCACGAGCTGAGATCGGAGCTGTGACGGCGCTGGGATGAACCGCGACGGCAACTAGAGGACGCGAGGACAGCGAACGACGCGTGAAGAGAACAAACTGCGAGCACCATATGGCAGGGATAAACATCAGCGGCGTCACTGGAGCAGAACGGCGGTGAGTCGCGACCGGCGGCCTCTGGAGCAGAACAGCAGCGTTGAAGGTTGAAGGAGAAGTGAGTAAGGGTTAGGGTTGAGGAGAGGAGAGGCGCCGCTGCTGTGTGTGTTCTTCTAAGTGCATTTTGTGCACGAATCATATGTGTAATGTGTCCTAGGGTTAGTAGTAAGGGTATTTAGGTAACTTGGGGTTGGCGCACCCGCCCGTTTAGTGACGGGTAATTACAGAAATCCGTTTCAGTTAACCCACGGGTATCCATTTAATTACCCGCCCGTGCCCGTCGCGGATTTTACCCGCGGGTGCGGGTAAAATTGCCATCCCTACCCACATGTCACATTGTGATCGATTAGTTGACTATTGAATGGTCAACTAACTAACCATAATGTGACATATGGGTGGTGTACCACTATATCATTTTGGTGGGTGGTGGCCTTTACCGACGAATGAAACTTAATTTCATTCTATTTCATTCCACCATATTCCGTCACTTTCCATCACCATCAATCCAAACATAGCCCAACAGGAGCCTCAAATTGTTTCAAGATGCTACCGGACTTTTATAGCAAATACATTATTTGTGAGAGGACATATATTTAATACCCAAGACTTTCTCCTAATCCAAACATCAAATATAAATTAGTAATTTGGACAGAGAGGTGTTTGAACGAGTTTTTGTTTTTTTTAACCTAGATACACAATTTTTTTTATTGATTTATGTAAATATATGTTAGTTGGGTTTAAAATACACATATCTCCATTAATAAATGATTTGTATATCTCTTTTCTATTCAAGAATTTCACAAATTTGGACAAATAATTATAAGAAACTTCAATGTAGTACGCATTTGGTTCCGGGTAGAGATGAGAGCCAAATCCGACTTTTTTTTAATCAATAACCCGGGTAAAAAAAATACATTAAAATACTCTCCTTTTTAGGTTAAATACCAAAATATACTTTTTTTATCATTTAGATGAGAAGTCGGTTTTAGAGGTGCTAACTTTCCAATATGATTTTTTTATTATTATGTTGAGAAGTCGACTTTATGATTGCCTACGTTTAACTTATATTTTTTTTCGTTTTAAATATTTAATTACAAATTAAAAAAAACTATTGGGAAGTCGGCATTGGGGAAGCCGACTTCCCACCTACAAAGTAAAACAAGGGTAGATTAGATAATTGGGGAAGGGGTAGTCTGGTATATAATTTTTTTTCTAGGTTATTGATAAAAAAAACTCGTCAAATCACTTGTGTATATTTTATTTTTCTATTCATAATTTTTGTTGTAGAAAAAAATATACCCTACAATTTAAATTTAAACAAAACAAAAAAAATTATTATGAGAGTACTGCTACTTGAACATCAAACTTTAAATATCATATTTGATACAAGATATTTTATCTCACACTTTTTTTTTTCACAACAATCTCACACTTATATCTTTTTGATATACACATATTTCAAAATAATAAACAAACATACCCTTATTGTCAACAAACACTATACACAACACACACTTTATTCATACAACAATCATACTGCATTGTTTCCACCTATTTTATAATCATTCATCAAATCATTTTTGTTTTGAAAACAATAATGAATAGATGATAGATTATTAGAATTTAGATGTAAATAGTGGTGGATTAACATTTTCTTTGTACATATTTTAACTCAATGAGAGACCTTAAACCCAACACTGGAGTTATCTTGTACTCGTTGAAACCGGCAGAGAAGATCAACTTAGCCCATTCTTTCTCATTTCTCTCTTTTCCAGTGAGCAACACCATCATCAACATATCAAAGAAGAGTTGTGTTTCAACTGATTCACTATCTCTCTTCTCATTTTCCATCACCATGTCTATGATAATCACCTTCCCTTCTTTGCCTTTGCCTGTGATTGCCTCCTTGCATTTCTTCAAAATGTTCACACATTCCTCATCGTTCCAATCATGCAACATCCACTACATTGTAATTCAAATTCAGTAAAAGTGACAAGAATTAATTAAAGCAAAAGGAAAATAACTAATTCCATATTTGATTTTCTATTGATTCACGCTTCTTTGTAAAATCACCCTATCCTGTAATGTTTTTAACTTTCATAAAAACTCCTGAATTATTCAAACATGAAGAGATCTATAACTAGTTAACTAGAATGAACAAAGATTTTGCTGTCAATTAATGAAGCAACTTACTCCCTAATTATGTAATCTAGTACCGATCAAGCATGATCTTTATATATTGAAGTGAATTGTTTGGTAAGATAAATTATACTAAGTACCAACATTACATTGGTACTCCGAGTGGAATTGGACTCGAATTCCTTAAGGTCTTGAGTTCGAATATTATGGATGGAAAAAATGTGATTGTGAGGGGAGACCCCACTAAAGGTAGTCAGTCAGATTTCTTGGCGAAGATTAGTAATCAGCAAAGTCAGTAGATACTTTAAACCTATGACATGATAAATAAATAAAAATATATATACTGTGATAGTATAATTTTACCTTCAACAAAATGGCATCAGCTGGAGGAATTGCCTCGAACATGTCCCCTCCAACATATTTTAGATTCTCACTTCCTTGCAAGCCAGCAACAACATGTGGGAGATCCAATACAATGCACTCCATATGTGGGAATGAACTAGCAATGGCCCTGGCCAAAGTTCCTGTGCCTCCCCCAACATCAACCAATGACTCCAATCCCTTGAACACCTCCTTGAACTTCTCCATCAACACATTGGTGACCAATCGAGCATCACTTGCCATGGCATCATTGAAAAGTTGGTTGAATTTTGGCTCATGGCCAGCATAATCCCAAAACATCATCTTATGTGTCGTTTCAAACGGCATAGAATCATTATTTCTTAAACAATTAGACAATTGATACCATGGCTTTGTCAAAATTGGATCAAGCATGGCATGCAAGAAAGGTGTCAGACTCAAGGGATGATCCTTAAGCAATAGTATAGATGCATCAGTTAACATGTACTCCACTTCTAACTCATTTTCGGTGACATTTTGTTGAGAGAAGAAGTTGGAATGGATCAAGATTCGCATCAAGCGATGGATGTAGCATGTCTTGGATGGGTGGATTGGTAGTGAAGCAATGAGTTGTGAGAGTGGCATGGGTTTGCCATAGTTGTGTATGACATCTGGTATGCCTAAGTCAACTGCACATTTAAGGGACATGGAGTTTATGAAGCTGAAAATGTGATTCCATATGGGTTAAGTCTATGGTGCACCACCCACCATAATGGTGCAGTGGTGCACCACCCACATGGCAGTTTCCTGACCAATCATATAGCCATGTGGGTCACTTAACTTTTCAACCCATTTCAGTGTATTCAAACTTCATTAATATACTGTATGTTTGGTTCGTATATACATTCATGAATACACTGAAATTAAAACAAGCTACCCCCTTTTCCCCTAACATTCATGTCCCCTTAACCACATCGTCTTGTTCCAGAGCAACCCTTTCAACCTTACCGGCTAGCGGCGATTTCGCCGGCGTCTTGTACCTTGACGTTGCGTGGGTGAACTCCCTGCATCTAGCGCTCGCCATACTGTTCGCGCTCGAAGTCGTCGTACTGTTTGAGCTCGACGTCGCGAAGTTCAAATTTTCTGAAGGTTTCAGTTGCCTTATCGCCGGCGTCGTGAGCCATATCAGACCGAAACACATCCTGAATCTTTTGTTGGTAAGTTCATCTCATATCCCTCTATTTCCCCCTCTGAACGAACCCTAATCCACCATAATCTGAAATGTCGATTAACCCAAATCACTTTGCATCAATTTACCTCAACATCTGGGTTCCACAAACAATACCTAAACAACCATACCCTACCAGACCCGCCTACCTTCTTCACTACCCGGATCATCTGCTACGCATACGATGAAGCATGTCAGTAACCACCGATGAAGAACGACGACGGTCCAGCAACGACCAAATCTCACCATTCGTATCCGACCGGGGCCAACAATCGTCACCTCCTTTATAGCCGCACCGAGAATATACCCACATCAAATTGGTTCCACCATGTGACTCCGATCTCCGGTCGTTGCCGGGAGTGGCAGCAACCACCATCTACCCATTCCAATGAACCAGCTAAAAAACACATTATTATCTCATAATAAATTGATTATCGAAACTTAACATAAACATGAGTTAATAAAGCCTAATTAATATAACACACTCGTTGATGAGAAATACAAATAAATTAATTATTATAATATTTATTTTCAGTACTTCTGTAAAGAATACTATTGATATACATGTATTTTATGCCACAATACTACTATAATACTAGTTTCACTACTTTCAAGTTTGAAAAGTCAAACTGACACAACTAAACCCACATGGCAATTCTATTGGAGGACAAGGGGACAAGTGAGTGGTGCACCACTGCTCCACTTTGGAGGATGGTGCACCGAAGACGCTTCCTTCCATATGTGGGATTGAGCTTGAAGTAGTTTGGTATCATGGTCTTCACTTTGAGATCCCATAATTTTGCTGCCTGAACTATTACCTAGATTTGTAGTATGGAACCTCACATTATTTGGGTAATTTATAAGGCAAGCAGGTGTTTGCTACTTCCTTTATTTTACAATTTTGTTTTATGCCATTTTTAACATATGATATAAGAAATCTCAACCAAACCCACTCAACAATTATATATTCTTTTTTCTTTTTTCGGTGCTCTATACTAGGCCAATAACTTCTATTCTGAAATAATCATGACTATGACAATTATCACATGGTCTCTGTAACTTCTATTCTGAAATAATCATGACTGACATTTATGACATGGTCTTTGTTATGCACAAGTTTTCAATTTCCTATGCATGTTTTTGCCGTAAGTCACGAAAATGGATTTAGTGCATTTAAAATAGCATGTATTCATATATTTATATATCATCGGATCAATAACAAAATGTACTATTTGAGAAAATCTAGAATTGATATAATGATGTGTTAATGCATGAATGCATAAATGCATGAATTTTTAAATGAATGCATGTCAATTCTCTCTCGGTCTGCATGCCTTCACTCTGACCATTGTTTTTTCCCCTCTGCTCCTCTTTGAATTACCATATGCTGCTTTATATTGGCCAACGAATTATCCTTGTGCAACTGGAATTTTAGGTTTTTGGGACGTTTGGAGGAGATAATTTAGCATAGAAAATCTTATCAAAATAATTTATGAAGATAACTTATAATTTTCTATAATTTTTTTTAAGTTATTATAATAAGGTTATTAGAAAAGCTTAAAAAAAAATTTTCTATTTAACTTATTTTAAAAAAGTTTATTGAATAAGTACTTAATTAAAGTACCCAAACATATCCTTTAACGGGTCACTGCCACGTCACCTTTGGGACACATAGAAGTATTAAAAAAAAAATAACACAAATTTCTTTTTTTTTTTTTGGTAACCATGACATAGATACGAAGTATCTACCACTGTTGGTAGTGACTAATCTCCATCGGGGAATCTATCTGGCACACAAGGTGGGTTCTCCCCTCCCAACCAGGTTTTCTCTATACACAAGAGCCAGGATTTGAACCCCTGACTACTTGCTTAAGGTGCCCAAGTCCCTTATCACTTGGACCAACCACATATTGGTAATAACACAATATTATATATATAGTCAGATAACAATATTTTTAGATAATAAATAATAAACTTTCATCAACTTTCTTGAAAAATATATTCTTATTTTATTTATCATCAGAAATTTAAAATTAGGAAGTATTGAAATTTTTTTAAAAAAATGAAAGAAATAATCAGCAGGAGCTTAAAATTTAAAAGCAAGTATTGAGAACAAAAGTAGTCATTAACAAGATATCAGATTTAAAAATAAATAAATCAGTATACATGTGCTTATATACATTTATTCAACCAAATGTTATCTATTAGTACAATCAAATATCTAAAGGATTTAATTGGTATGCACCCTTGGTATAAAAGAAAATTAGTGTCAACGAATTATAAATTGTCACGTCATTAAAATTGTTTGACTTTTGTGAAAACAACCTTAAAAGTCACACATGAGATTATTTGTGATTTGTTAACAATGTAAACAAAACTTTACCTAATAATGTATAAAAATAAACTCATTAAAATTGTAGCTCACATGACAAAAGTAAATTTCACAACAGAATGAAGTAGACAATTCCTTTTAAACAGAGTAATAAATTCCCTTTAATATTGGGGGCATAAGTCCTTTTTTTTTGGGCACTACTATTGGCACCGTGCAAAATACTATTGGCACCGTGCAATTTAAACCGATTTTTTTATTTTCGAAAATACCCTTTTCACTTACTTACGTTCTGTAAGTTTTTTACGCAACGTAACTTCCGGAAAATAATTTCCGGAAGCTTCCGGAATATGAAATCCGGACACTTTTTACACCTCCGGAAAATACTTTCCGGATGTACAAATTAGCTGCATCAGGAAAATTTACACATCCGGAAAGTATTTTCCGGAGGTGTTAAAAATTTACACATCCGGAAAGTAGTTTCCGGATGTACAAATTAGCTGCATCAGGAAAATTTACACAATCCTGTCCGGAAAATACAATGCGGACCCGGTCCGGAAAATAGAAATCAGAGGGGTCCGAAAAATATAATGCGGAAGGAACACTTAAGGGTATTTTTGGGAAAAAATAAAAAACAAAAAAAGTGCAAGGTGCAAGGAGTAAAAAAAAATCGGTGCCAATAGCACGGCCCTTTTTTTTTCTTTGAGCTTCACGTGCATGGTGGCACAATATAGCGGGCCTCTCTAGTTGGGCTTGGACAAGTTCTGGTCCAAAACAATATGTATGTGACAATAATAATGTCCAAAGTGTGTGTGTTAGAGGGAACACTGTGTGTACCATCAAGTTAGAGTTCAATGCTTTGCGGCAGAGGGCAGAAAGTATGATAGTTATTCAGACAATCAAAAGATGTTTGTAGAAAAGATTAGGAGAATCTTAACCAATGCCCAAAGAGAATGTTTCCATTGGGACTTAGTGCATTTTGTATTTTGTATTTTGAAGTATGGTAAACTTAGTTTTCTAATGAAATTTTCATGACCCGAAAGAATAATGCTATATATACTCAACGCATGATATTTTCACAATTTTCACTATCTAATTGCAGCTAATTCCAGTTTATTTCCTGCACACTTCCACGTTGTTTGATGTGAAGATATGTCCTTTCCAGTGATGTGCAAGAACTATATAATTGTGGAAAAAATAGGACTGATGCTAAGTGAAGCTGATCACTCTTCAAATGTCTCACTTCTGTTGCATGATATAGGAGAAGAAAGGAAAACTGATTAAAGAGCACAGTAAGATGTTCTAGCAACTATGCAAAATGTTCCCCTCTTGATTATTAGTATAACATTATTAATTAACCGTATACGTTCCTAGACCATTAGATCCTTATGTTTTCCACTTGATGCGTTGCTTGAAGAGGTGAGTCATGTAGAATGGCCTATGCATAATACCTGCCTGATCTGAGATTTGATTTTCTGCTGCTGGCTTGGGTTTATTACTTCATATGATAAATGATTTTATTATAGTTATAGATGTATAATTCGTATAGGACAGACGTAAGAGGCTAAGTGTTAGGTCAAAAAATGCAGAGAATACATCACATTTTGTATATGACACTTGAGATATCACTAAGGACTTGGCTAATGGTGTTGTAAAATACTATTTTGTATTTGCATATAGTTGAATATACGTCTCTGTATTGATGTAATTGATTGAATAGAGAGTTTTACACATGGATAACTCTATTTATACAAGCATAGCTAGTATGCTCTCGAACTGTTTGATAGAAGAACTGACTAACAATACTATAATAGAATTAACAGCGATTACAACATTCTGTTATATACAAACTACTCTATAACTACTCTATTTATAACTTCTACACTCCCCCTCAAGTTGGCGCCTGAAGATCCTTAATGGCCAACTTGCTAAGTAGGAACTCAAAACTCTATCTTCCTAGTGGCTTTGTGGAGATGTCTGCTAATTGATCCTTTGTTCCAATCTTTATGGGCTCAATGTCTCCTGATCGAATTCTTTCTCATATAAAGTAGCAATCCATTTCCACATGCTTCTTTCTTTCATGGAAGACAAGATTTGAAGCAATGTGAAGTGCTGCCTGGTTGTCACAAAATATAGGTGTAGCTGATGTTGTTTTACAGTTAATTCTCCTAGTAACCATCGCAGCCAAACAATTTCACTGATTGTTGTTGTCATTGCTCTATATTCAGCTTCCGCTGAAGACTTTGCAACCACTGTTTATCTCTTTGTTCTCCAAGAAATAGGTGCTTCTCCTAAAGTGATCAAATAACCTGGACATGATCTTTTAGTGAGGGGACAACCTCCACAATCCGCATCTCAAAATGCTTGACGTTTCAGGTTGTTGTTGCTGGAAAGCAAAATGCCCTGTCTTGGTGTAGTTTTTAAGTATCTAAGTATTCGGCCAGCTGCATCCATATACACTTGTTTAGGAGATGTCATGTACTGACAAAGGGTATTAATTGTATATGTGATGTCTGGCCTTGTGATTGTGAGATACAAAAGTTTTCCCAACAACCTTCTATATCTAGTAGCATCTGCGTCAGGTTTTTGATCATTAACTCGCAATTTGCAGTTCTACTCCATTGGAAACTTTTTGGGTCTGTAATTCTGCATTTTGGTTTCGTGTAGGATGTCTAAAGTGTATTTCCGTTGGCTAAGTACAATTTCTTGAGGTGACCTAGCCACTTCAATACCCAAGAAGTATTTCAAGGGCCCCAAATCTTTAATGTCGAACTCCTTGTCAAGATACTCTTTTACCCATTGTATAAATTTTATGTTGTTTCCAGCCAATATCACATCATCTACATAAATCAGGGCAGTGAGAAATACCTTTCCTTTCTTGTAGATGAACAAAGAGTGGTTTGCTCGTGATTGCTGAAATCCAATTTTATTGAGTGCGCTAGTGAACTTGTGATACCAGTTTCTGGAAGCTTGGCGTAAACCGTATAAGGATTTCTTCAGCTTGCAAACACGTGCATCTCCTTCTTTGCAAACCTTTGAGGGATTTTCATGGAAATTTTTTCATTCAAATCTCCGTGCAAGAAGGCGTTGTTGACATCAAGTTGATGCACCAACCACCCTTTTGCCGCTATAGTCAGTAGGCACCTCGTGGTCACAAGCTTTGCCACCGGTACAAAGGTTTTATGAAAAAATTCACCTTCAATTTGTGTGAATCCTCTTGCCACAAGTCAGAGCCTTGTAACGCTCCACTTCACCATTTGGTTTGAATTTGATTTTGTAGATCCACTTTGAGTCCACTGTGTTCTTTGATTGATGTGAAGATATGTCCTTTCCAGAATTCCAGCGATGTGCAAGAAGTATAATTATGGAAAAAATTAGGACAGAGGATAAGTGAAGCTGGTCACTCTTCAAATATCTCACCTCTATGTGAAACCATTATAAATATAGGTTATGTGCAAGAAGTATAATTATGGAAAAAATAGGACAGAGGATATGTGGTTCGATGTCCATGGCTAAATAGGTTAATTATTTAACATTTATGAAATAAGCAAGAATCATGCCTAGAACACCGTTTGGCTACATTCTTATGTGAAACCATTTTTTGGTACTGATTTGGTGTAAATACATATTTAGTGGTATAAGATACACCTCCCCTGCCAATTGATCTTACCCAAGTGTTGCTCTCAGATAGATAGTATGCCAGGAAACGGTTCTAAATTTCAAAAGTGGGTCCATGCCATGGATGGTTCAAAAATTTTCTGGCCCATATACTTGGGTGATGTCAGACTGACGAACATATTGTCTCACAACATAACCTGACTGCCTCAGACTCTCTGAAAGATACTCATACTCCAAGTGGCTAGTATATTTAGATTTTACTATTTTAGAATTAGACACTGCATAGGGATAACAAGGACTGGCTTGATAGAAGAGATTAATGAATTGTTTAATGTGATGTAAACTTTATCACCTATCTGCCATAAGTTCTTAGATCAAGTTTTACCATTTCAGAAATTTCACTTTCCCTCAATCTCCACACTTAAGGACAAATTAATCTAGGCCAAATTAATCTGCCATGTTTTGAGATTTCACCACAAAATTCTAGCTAACTATCAATAAATGCTCCTGAGTCCTGATTATAACATATAGATGTCTTCTCAAACAATCTTTCTAAGCATAGGTGGTGGTTCATAGGTAACCACATTTTACATGTATAGCCACATTATTCCATTTAACCAGGAAGTATATCTGGCATTTGTTTCACACCTTAGGTTTCTAGCCCTTCCTCCTTTTTTCTCACCATATAAGCCACACTCCACCTCCTCTTGTAAGTTACTAAGTGCAATTGGAATTCTCTTCTTAACTTCTTCACCATGCCTTCAACTGCTTTTCAATGGTTGAGCCTTGTAGGCATCATCTGGCTCCAAGCCATAAATGGTACAAACACCAATTTCCCTGCTTACTCCTCTCAGCTAAAGCAGCTCCTTTCCATGTCCCAAGTGCAGCTCAATAACCTTGCTTTTGCATCTGATGCTGGCAAACTTTTTGGCTGCTTATCAGGCATGGCTGCTGTTTACCTCCCACTTTGGCTAGTCCTCATGATTGGTTCAACCCTTGGGTTAATTGGTTATGGTGTTCAATATCTCTTCATAACAAAACAAATTTCCTCTCTGTCCTATTGGCATGTCTTCTTATTAACTGTTCTGGCAGGGAATAGCATTTGTTGGATCAACACTGTATGCTATGTTGTCACTATAAGGAACTTCTCATCTCATCGCCAAGTTGCTGTGGGATTAACTACAAGTTACCAAGGATTAAGTGCCAAGATTTATACAAACATTGTTGATGCTATTTCTCCACACAATAAAGCTAGAGCCTTTCTCTTTCTAAACTCTATCTTACCTGTGGCAGTTAGCCTAATAGCAGCTCCTGTAGTCAGAGAAATTGACGTCACAAGGCCAAAGTACATAGCTGTTGGATTTGTTGTTATGTTTGTTATCACAATTGCCACTGGAATATATTCTGTGATCAGCAGCTTGGAATTTGTGTCAAGAAAAATATCTCCACTGGGTAACCTGATTGGTATTCTAGCGACCCTTTTCCTCCTCCTATTAGTTCCAGTTTCATTGAAGATCAAGGAACTAGTGGGGTATTGGCACACCAACAGAGAAAGACTAAGGGTGTATCATTTCACTGCAGAGGAGAACACTAATGAAGAGAGGACTGAGAATGAGGTGAAAGAGGGTGAAGATAGCAGAGAAGTTGAAGAGGTAGGTACCAGGGAAGAAATTGGAGTGAAGTTGATGCTGAGAAGAATAGATTTCTGGTTATATTTTTTTGTCTATCTTTTTGGTGCAACAATTGGATTAGTATTTCTTAATAACTTGGGACAAATAGCTGAATCCCGGAGTTACTTCAGTACTTCATCATTGGTGTCTTTGTCTTCCACTTTTGGATTCTTTGGCCGTCTCATGCCTGCTCCCATGGACTACTTTTGCAGGTAACTTTCACATTCTCTACTTTCCTCTTCATATCTAACACCAACCTGTACTGGCGCATTACATTGTCATATAATTCGAACAGTACACCATAAATGTGTTAGTTGATCTACATTAATGAAGACAAACACACTATTAAATTATGCCTCTCCTCTCATTGACACTTGACAACAACAATGCTATACACAGCACCTATCACCTCACATTTACAAATTTTCATCATTTCGTTACAACTGAGCCTACATCATTTTCTGCATATATTCATACACTCTAGTTCTATCTCAGGGTCTTGCTAGGACACTGGTTAAGGAATCCAAAATTAGCAAGAATTTATGGGAAAACTAAATACACAATTCTTGAGATTAATAAATACATCACTGCTGCATGAAATCTTATTATTCTTGGTGCCTTAACCAGTGTCCTTAGAATATTGGTTAACATTCTCCCTATCTTATAACTAGACGTGAGAGATATGTGTGTTAAAATAACATAGGTAATTAGCATTTTTATATGGATCTTGCTAACAAGTGTCCTAAAGACATTGGTTAAGAAATCCAATAAAAACAAGTTTTCATTCGAAATCTAAAGATAACACTTCTCAAGATTCTGAATACATCACTTTTAATAAAAACTTTCTTTTTTCGATTCATTAACTAATGCCCTTAGGACACTGGTTAACATTCTCTTATATTGACTATTTGACATGGCTCCAACTACTTGGTATGTACACATGCAGGGGTAAGTATCCAATATCAAGACCAGCTTCAATGGCGGCATTGATGGCTCCAACAGCAGGAGCATTCTTCTTACTTCTGAACAAAACTCACGTTGCCCTCTACATCAGCACTGCTATAATTGGATTGTGTACTGGAGCAATCACTTCCATTGCTGTTTCCACCACCACCGAGCTATTTGGCACAAAGAATTTCTCTGTGAACCATAATGTGGTGGTGGCCAACATTCCACTGGGCTCCTTTCTGTTTGGCTACTTGGCAGCCCTTGTTTACCGTAAGGAAGGGGAAGAGCATGAACATGGGAAATGCATGGGCATGGAATGCTACAGAAACACTTTTGTCGTCTGGGGTTCCCTTTGTTTCTTTGGCACTTTCTTGGCTTTGATTCTACATGCTAGGACTCGCAAGTTTTACATGCAAAAACTATAGGATACACATTTTATTTAACTCACCAATATATGATAGAATATCAACTTCCTTTTCTTACAACTAATATCAACATATGAGTGTATATTTTTTTATAGATAGAATCGAACCTACATCTTCTGTAAAAGTCCCGTTTATTTTTAATAACGGAGGGATCAGATGGATTTTGATTCGGATTATAATGGATGGATAAAAAACAATCCACCAATCCATTTCGATACATTAAAAATATATTAAAAAAGTCCAATACATCTATGACCCATTTAATTAAAATTTTATTTTTAACAATTTTCCTTCTCTTGCTTAAAAAAAAAATCCCTCTCTAACTATTTTATCTCTCTAACTATTTTATCTCTCTAGAATTTTAAGTAGAAGATTTTGATACTCATTCACACTCACCACATATATGGTATATATACTGTGTGATCAGTCTAACCCAATGGTATAAAAAACATTTTCATATATTATTCACTATTGCTCCAGGAAGAGGAAAAAAAAACTATTGCTCATGCAACTATTCAAGCTTCATAATAATAATAATAATAATAATAATCATATAACAATTAACGTAGATTATAACCAGAAATTCAAAAAGAACAATATTCTGGAGTTAATAGGCACCAGGCAGTTACACTTTAATGGCTCTGTTAGAGTCGTTGCGATTTGCCGATTTGTGAGAAACTGAGCCGTATAGGTATTAGAATGTTAGTATTTTTGTTAACAGGTGCGATTTGAACCCTCAACCTCCTTATCACTTCACTCTTTAACTCTCCCACCCAAACCACATTGACCACCTTATGACTCCTGAAATGGATGATTATTGATCCACTTCCTTTTTTTATTTAATCCAATGGATTAAAAAAATTGTTGGATGAATCATTAACCATCCATTAATAAAAGCAATCCAATCCAATCCAATCCATTTAATTCTTTTTCTATTATTGGATGGATTGGATGCAGTGGCAGATCAAGGACCTGGGGGCAGTCGGGGCAACATAGTTTTAAAATAATTAATAAGAAATATCGTCATATATATATAAAGATAAAAACATGAATGGTAAAATCACAAAATTTTAATATATCTAATCAAATAAATTACATACATAATAATTGTCCTTTACGTGACTTCATGTTTTGAAATCGTTGAATGATCAACTCATTGTCAATGTTGTTGATTACTTCTCGCTCCATATAAGTCCCTAGACAATCATTCATCCATACATCTCCCATTCATCCTTTGTTGTTGGAGACTTGATTCACTATATATATTGCAATGAAGGTTGTTAATCATTTGCTGATAATCTTCTCTTCAAATTTTTTTTCCATTATCTCCTGCAATTAAAGAAACAAAATTAATATATTTAATTTCATGTTAAACCAATTAATTTCATCAAATAATATAATTATCACAAAATCCCCAATTTAAACCCTAACCTAAATTAGCAAGTAGCATAAATTAATGTTCAATTCCTCAATTTTAAGTTCATCAGACAGCAGGTAGCAATTGATAACATAAATGAGCATCTTAAATGAGCAATTGATAGATAAATGAGCAATTGATAGCATAAATGTTCAGGTCCCCAATTTTTCACAATCGATGGCCTTTGTTCTCTATGTGAAACAACAACAGTAAGATGGCATCTTCAAAAGGAACAAGATTGCAGATTTGCAGTGACTAACACACGTTTAATGAATCTTAAACAAGATAGGAGATATAAAAAAAGGGTGACATATTTAAAATATCAAGAAAGAAAGGGTTTTGAAAAACACAGCAAGGGGCCTAACAGAGGCATATGAGGGACAAAGGCACAAAGCAAAGGAAGAGGCAGCGGAACAGTTCCGGGTTGGAGGTGCGGCGGTGCCTGTGACATCCTTCCGCATGTTATAAAGCACTTAATATAAAATCAATTAAATGAAAACATGCATATGACTGAAGAATTAAAAAAAAAACAATTGTCCATGGGTAGAAAAGTCCCACATGAACCGGTTACAACGCGAAAAATGAAATAAGTTTAAAACAGTAAAAACATAACAAATCAATAAATACATCTGAACCCCGATGTCACCTACAGAGCTGGTATAACCGTTCCGGAATAAACATCCACGGAATTACAACTGAAAACTAACAAAACATAAACATAAGCCCTAACTATGAGTGGCGGCTCCTCAGAGTCCCTTCTCTCCGGGCTGCTCGTCATCCTCTGCAAGGTGCCAATCAGGCCAAACACAAGCAAACATGGGGAGTAAGAATCATGTAACATAATAGCAAGGGGATAGGTAGTAAAGTAAACAACAAGCATAGCAGCATCACATCAAACGTTAACATCATCATTATGCTATGCAGTGCAATGCAGTCCTACTCCGCTAAACCATCAATGCATGTGGATCCACTAAACTCGGGATGAATGACTTCGGAGTTAAATATCCACATTGAGAATCTACTCCTTAGATAGCCAACGCATCAAACCAACGAATGCCTCATCACGGGGGCGCTAGGAGAATCTACTCCAACCGTGGATGGCCAGATCGCCGTACTCTAGGACGACCTCCCCTATGTTGAACATCCCTAAACAACATCTCCGATGCAATGCGTATGCAACACAACAACAACGGCAACACCACCTCCATAACTCCAACGAAATCGACCGAAGATAACAGCGAAATCAACAGCAACAACTTGCCTCGCGGAATCTACCTGAGGACTTAAGCGGAATCAACCGCAGTACCTGAGGCAAACTCTCGGCCACCAAGGTATAACAACAACAACACCTTAGACCCAAACCACGGGGTCAAGGCCTCCTTGACCAAAAAGCACCAAGGCACAACTCATCAGCTTGCGGCACCCAAGAGGGCATCGACTTGTCAACTTAACACCTCACCATCTCATCATTTTAATTATCTTTAGTAGACATTAGCCAAGTTGTCTAATCGTTTATCATCATTGGGAAGTGGGGTTTGAAACCCCTTAGAGTCCTTATATTCTGTTCTGTCCAAGAGGGTTGAGCACGGTCGTGCTCATAACCCTGCACGGTCATGCTTAAACATGTGAGGGGCGTGCTCCCCTTTAAGTGAAGCACGGTTGTGCTCTTTGTCCTGCACGGCCGTGCTGAACAGCACGACCATTTACCCAGAATTCAACTGGGAGCACGGTCGTGCTCATCGCTCGACAGTGCTGTTCTGGGCAGGAACAGTAACCGTGTTCTAACCAATTTTAAGAGTTTAATAAGTTAACATCCTAAATCAGTTATCAACGTGTTTTAAGGATTAAACTCAGCAACATTATCAACATTAACGCAACAGTGGCATCAACCAACAACATCATCATGTTCATAGTCATTCCAATAACATAAACTCAACCAACATTATGAACATAGGCATACATATTATCATCATTAGCATGTTATCAGAACAACCAACAAATCATGCATACATAAACAGTCAATCATACAAACAAGACCGGGGCCATGGGGACCCCTTTGCTCTACTCTAACCCCGAGCCTATGATCACACTACCCTTCTCCCCATACCTGGATTGAAGGTAGCTCTAACGGTGGTCTTAACGGCAAACGGTTCCTCCCCTAAGACGGCTTGGCCTCAAACGATCCTTAAACAATTAAAACACGAAGGATTAGTTTCTTGTTCACAATAATGAAAAGGAAACTTAGACAGGGAAGAGACGTTACCTAAGCAATAAACACAAATATGCTAGCGGTCTCCCAAGGCTTCCAACACCCACAAAACTGATCAAGATGGAGGAAAAACGGAAAAGACTCGTACTGGCCGCACACAAGGTGGCTGCTGCACTCACAAATTAGGGTTACACGTTAAACCCTCGAGTTCTGTTCACGTATATAACGTTTGGACCTGAGCACGGTTGTGCTCTCCCTTGAGCATGGTCGTGCTCCACTTAGCGTCACCGAGACTTGGTCCACGCATTGAGCATGGGCGTACTTAAAATCAGAAACACGCTTCTGACTTTAAGCACGGGCGTGCTGGCTAATGAGCACGGGCTTGCTCATGTACCAGAAAGGGACTTTTAAGCCAAAAAATCACACTAAGCCCTTAACCAGCCAAACAGCTTAACAAAACCAGCTTTAAGAAAATAAATTCCGAAAAACAGGGTGTTACAGTGCCGGCGGTGGAGGACGATCGCGGGGAGTCTAGGACTATGATGCGTGTCGCTGCCTTGCTGGTCGCTGGATGCCGGGACGCCTGGACGGACAGCGGAGACTGACGGAAGGTCGGCGGTGAGGGCTGGCGAAGGGTGGTCGGACTCCTCAGGGGCGGAGGTGCTGTCGGTTGAAGTAGAAAAGTCCAAGTCAATGGCCGTGGGGTTACTACATGTCGAGTGTGGAGTGGTCAAACTCCAAGTGTGCTGAGTAAGTTACTTAATGGCATGGGTGCAATTATTTTAACTATTGTGGGCAATATATATATATATATATATATATATATATATATTATATATATATATATATATATATATCTGTGTGTGTGTGTGTGTGTGGGTATTTATAAATAAATAAAAAATTAGATTTCAGTGGGTGCATGTGCACACCCTGGTTAGTAGGTAGATCCGCTCCTGATTAGATGGATTTTGTTATGGATGAACCGGATGGATAATTAATTCGCAGATCTTTTTGCCATCCCTAGTCTTGAGCCATGCTCAAATGAAGACCTATGAGTGTATTAGAATAGTGGGTTGACCATCTCAATGGTAATGTTATATTTTATTTTTTGATTATTTCTTTTAAAAACAAATATTAAAATAATATTTTTATATTATTTATTTGACTAAGTAAAATATCAAGTTGTACAGTCAGTTTTTTACCTTATCCTTATCTCCTGTTTTTTAGGTTTTCAGTTTTAATATGTTGCTTAAAAAGCTGATTGGTTAACATTTTCAATTCAAGGTAACCGGTTTTCCATATTAGCAAGAAAAAGAAAAACGTAAAACCATTATTTTATGAATTCAGTTCTTCTCTATCTCTAGACTCTAATAGAACATGCTGCTTTCTTTTTCAAGTCTTCCTGTGAATCTCTTGTACTCCACAACATTACCTCCTCCTTCAATTTGTCTTTGGTGATTTAGTTTATGAGGTGGCTTTACGGGATTGGGATATATATATGAGGGAAAATAAAGTTGTGAATTATGCGGGTTTCTTGTTCCCTTGAGCATCCAAATAGTTGTTCCTGTGCCTTTGCCATTTCATTTCATGTGCAGTGTTAGTAAGAAGTGACTGTTGTATCCTGGAGAGTACTAGCCTTGAGACCAACTGCACCGGGTAATTTACTCGTGGTGGCGAAATACTTTTAAGCCCAGTGCTTTGCACGCCTCAGCCAAACCCGATAAGTTAATTTATATTTATTTTAATTTTATTGAGATGCATATTTTATTGATGCTTATTTTTATTTGTTGTTGTGTTAATTCTATGTTAATAATTTTTTCAACAATCTTAAGAGTATTTCTTTAGCATAGAATTTTTCTATATGTGTTCTTGACATTGTTCTTGATATTGTTTTACAATTTTTATTGTTGTTGGTTGTCTTGTTGAATATTTGAATTTGACAAACTTGTATTCTCAAAACGTGGGGGGTTTTTGTGGGTAAATGGTGTTACAAGAATGATTTGTTTGTGTTGAATATCTTTATTAAAAAAAATATTATGAATGAAAATGCATAATAAAGTACTTGAATATTCTTATAGGACTCCTTTATAGAGATGATATAATGAGATATTGTATTGATTGTTATTGAATAATCTGGTGTTGTTTCTTGAATATTTCTACGAATTTGGTTTTTAGAGTTTGTGATTTGTTTTAATAAGACTTCTTTTATATATATAAAATCAAGTTTTTGTCGTTGAGTTGAGTTTTTTGGAGGTTTCTTTAAATCTTCAGTGGAGTATGTGTTTTAGAAAGAACCATGTTGATCGTGTGATTACCCATTTCTTTGATATCTGTTGTAACTCTATCTAAATACATATTTTTTATGATCATTTTCAAGTGAATTTTAAAATACGATGCTGAATGTGTTGGTATGTTTGAGTAGTTTCTAGTTACTTTTTTTTGTTTGTTTTGTCATTCATATGCATTTTGTGAGAACTAATTGAGAAGTTTTTTATATGAAACATTATAGTTTATTGTCCTCTTAAAAGAGTATGAGACATTATTGAGAAATTTATGAAAATATAGCCATGAGTTAAGCAAGAGCAACATTGAGTGTTAAAGTCATAAGGAAGAGTGATAGTGAAATGCTATCACTAAAATGTTATATATTGAGAAACTTCTTAGGATGTATAGCCTTTGGAGCTAAACCATTTGAGTATCCCTTATGATACTATCATTCAATTAAAGAAGAATAGTGGTGACTTCGTTACCTTATGAGTATACCCATAATATTGAAAGTTCATTGAAAAATATTAAATATATTGTGTGGCATTTGCTAGACTTGTGCAAGATATACTTGAGAAATACCAAGAATTATGGTATTGTATTTAATGGATTATCCATTGTATTATAATTATACAATGATGTTAATTGGATTTGATTTACAACAGAGTAAATCAATAAGTGGATTTTATTTTCCTCTTTGTGGGGGTGTTGTCGTTTGGAAATCGTCCCAGCAGACCTGTGTAGCCCGATCTAATATGGAGGCTGAGTTTATTTCTGACTTGGCAAGATGTGATTGGTTGGCAAAGAAATCTCTTGGCCAATATTCTTTGATGGAAGAAAATTGTGTCTTCCTTATTATTACATTGTGATTGCCAAGCGGCAATAGAGAGAAAATAATAAAGTTTGTGATGAAAAATAGAGATATATGTGCATATATGTCATAATTGTGTAAAGCAGCTGCTGAATAATGGGTTATATCCCTAAAATATGTGAGGCCAAAAATGAGTCTGGAGGATCCTTTGATAAAGTCACTAAGCATAAAGCTAGTGAGTAATACATCGAGAGGGATGTAGCTTATGCCTAATACAAAAATTGAAAGTGATGGTAACCCAACATAGTTTGTGAAAATTCACAAGTCTATGTTCATATGGGTAAGAACAAGTCACTTGTCAATTTGATGAGACACTATCCATTATTTATGACAGGCCATCCCTATGGTGTAACATAGTATAATACTACAGGGTTGGAGGTTGAGTTTATACTAATCTATAGCTCATGAATGAGTGGCGTGCTTGACTATGGTATACACTTGATAGATTCACCTATATGAGCGTTGAGGTGGGGCCGCCTCTATGAAAATTTAGGCAGACTTTCTAGAGCCACTCATGAAATCCAGGTAACGGTGCACGGCTGAGAAGCACCACACCGCGTTGAATAACTTTGGATGAGAGATCATTATGAGTGATGAATTCATTGATTCACAAACGAAATGAGGTTCATAGATGTTCTAATCTCATCGACATTCTAGTGGATCATAGCTCATTTGCTCTATGTGCTAGTTCATAGTTCAAAAGACACTAGTGCTTATGCATTGATTTCTCAAGCTCTTGGGAACACCTTTTTTTTTTCCCCTTTTGACTTTAAAATAAAGTGCGGGGGATTGTTATATTTTTATTTTTTGATTATTTATTTTAAAGCCAAATATTAAAATAATATTTTTATATTATTTATTTGACTAAGAATAATATCAAGTTGTACAGTCAGTTTTTACCTTATCCTTATCTCCTGTTTTTTAGGTTTCAGTTTTAATATGTTGCTTGAAAAACTGATTGGTTAAGATACTCAATTCAAGGTAACCGGTTTTTCATATGAGCAAGAAAAAGAAAAACGTAAAACCATTATCTTATGAACTCAGCTCTTCTCTATTTCTAGACTCTAATAGAACATGCTGCTTTCTTCTTCAAGTCTCCTTGTGAATCTCTTGCACTCCACAACGTTACCTCCTTCTTCAATTTGTCTTTGGTGATTTAATTAGTTTATGAGGTGGCTTTACGGGATTGGGATATATATATATATATATATATATGAGGGAAAATAAAGTTGTGAATTATTCGGATTTCTTGTTCCCTTGAGCATCCAAATAATTGTTCATACATCCTTGATATTTCACGTGCAGTGCTAGCAAGAAGTGATTGTTGTATCCTGGAGAATACTAGTCTTGAGACCAACTGCACCAGAGGTAGCTTACTCGTTGTGGCAAAATACTCTTAAGCATAATACTTTGCACCGCCCAGCTAAAACCAATAAGTTGATTTATATTTATTTTACTTTTATTTAGATACATATTTTATTGATGTTTATTTTTATTTGTTGTTGTGTTAATTTTATGTTAATAATTTTTCCAACAAATACAACTAAACTATTGGCAGAAAGAGAAGATACGTCACAAGTGTATACTATAGAATTTGAGACTGATAGTATAGTGTAACTTGTTGGTTAATGGTTATGGAGTGCTTTCATGGATTTGTGGTATGCAAAACGACAACAATGTGCAACTTCAATGCTTTAAATTGCAAAATCGTTCCAATATTTCCTGCTCCCGGCCTAATAATGGGTCCCCATCAGCTTCAGTTGTCAGTTTTAATCACACCTCAATGTTATAGAAACTTAGTTTTTTCTTACAATTGGAGGACCTAAAAATATCTTTGAACTGTACCATTAATAAAAAAAAAATCTTGCTAACGAGTGTCCTAAAGACTTTGATTAAGAAATCAATAAAAAGAAATTTTATATTAAAAAATTAAGTATTATACTCTTCGAAATGTTAAATATACTATTTCTCATATAAATTTTTATTTTTTGATTCCTTAAATAATACTCTAAGGACAGTTGTTAGTATTTTCCATAAAAATAAAAGGGTTTAATTATTGTTGTAACATTAAATATGTACGACTCTAACTATATATATGTCATCACTATTTTTTTACATACTTTAAATTTATTTTGATGCTATATAACTAATGAAATATCTTATTTTGGAATGAGCTAAGAATTTGTCTAATAAAGCCTTCCTTTGTTAGGCAAAAGATGACCAGCGGCAACGCATGATGACGTATACTGGTACCAAGGAAGAAAACGAAGCAAAAGAGACGTTGATAGCTTGATATCCACACACCGTCTTTTATGGTGGGTTCCAAAGATTTCCTGCCGTCCAAGTAACTTTCAAAGCCATATACATGGATTACATTGTAAAGTTTAATTAAAATACAATTATTAACAAGTGTCCTGGTTAATTATCGTACTTGCGAACCGGTAAGGCTCCCTAAAAATAATTTAAACAAGATTTTTTTTATTTTATCCTTGACCAGGAGTATACCCCGTCGAAAGCGAGGACTAATCTCCTGCGAGAGAATGAATGATACTTGAAGGCGGAAAACCCCCTCCCAACAAAAATTCGCTCCATATATAAGAGTTGAGATTCAAATCCCAACCACTTAATTAAGGGGCACAAGTCCACTATCACTTGTGCCAACTTCCATCGATGAAAATCCATTTATGTGAAAGAAAAGAGAATTCGTAGGGGTGATAAAAAAAACAAAGTGTAAATTAAAGACTTGTATTCAAAATTTAATATATAGTATATATAGAAATCTATTTACATCCAAAAAAGTTTACACTTGTCACACTCCTTCTTTTTCCTCCTAAATCTGATGGCTCTAATTTGTTCATAATTAAGTCACGTGTCTCCTCATTAAATTTTTTTCCCACTACAATTCTTCTCTCACATACTAGTACATCTCAACCAATTTATGTGACCCGCAGTTCTAACCTTTCTTCTCATTTCACAATTCACATCCGTCGCAACCAAAGGCAATTGATATTTGCAGTGCGATGTACACCAGAACCAAGGGAAATGTCAAAATTGGCGGCCTTGGTTTTAGCATCACGAAACTGGTGCTTCTTACAGAGTTTTGAAGATGGGACAATACTTATATCTTGCCACGAGAAAGATACAATAATGATACTTGCCCAAACTAATTTATCTTCAGAGTAAACTTTATCTTTGGAGGATGTGCTCCTTCCGGTTCATAATATAAGTAAAAATTTTCAAATTTTTTGGTCCAAAATATAAGTAAATTTCAACTATTTTTTCTCATTTAATGAAATTATTCTCAAAATACCCTTCATTTAATACAAATTTTGTTTTCTAATGACTCCTTTTATTCTCAATAACACAAGCTTAATAAATAAGAGGAAGGATAATTTAGGTAACAAACTTAATTTTTTATTCCCAATGACTCTTTTAAATGAGATCAATTAACTATCTTAATATACGTGTCCTATATAATTTTTGCTTACAATAGAGACCGCAGGGAGTAAATGACTATACTCCCTCCGGTCCATAATATAAGCAAAAATTTCCAAATTTTTTGGTCCAAAATATAAGCAAATTTCAACTACTTTCTTCTCATTTAATGAAGTTATTCTCAAAATACCCTTCATTTAATACAAATTTTGTTTTCCAATGACACCTTTTATTCTCAATAACACAAGCTTAATAAATAAGAGGAAGGGTAATTTAGGTAACAAACTTAATTTTTTATTCCCAATGACTCTTTTAAATGAGATCAACTAACTATCTTAATATGTGTGTCCCATTTAATTTTTGCTTACAATAGAGATCGGAGGGAGTATTATTGAATTTTATTTGTTTATAGCCACGTTTTTTTTAGTACTTTTTTTTTATAGACGAATCATAAAGGTAATTTTTTTTTTTTTTTGAAAGGTAATTCTTTTACAACCAGAAAAACAATCTATAGCCGTAAACACAGTTTTTTAAACATTAAGGGGCTATATAATACCAATTTTTGAAAAAATAAATAAGAGATGTCCAAGATTACATATATATATATATATATATATATATATATATATATATATTTTTGTTTCCGAAAAATTTAGAGTGAGAGGATGGTGCCCCAGTCCAAGGCAAGAAAAACATCCGAGCTCTATAAGTACTTATAAATATATTTACATTTACCTCCCCAAGGTGATTAGTTAGTGGAGGTTCAAACCTGCAACCTGTCAAATACCCACTAGAGCAGCCCCTGTGGTTCCAAGATTACAGATATTAATTTAAGATTTAAGACCAAACTCTAAACTTAATTAAAATCTAAAATAAACAGTAGATCGTGATTCCTGAAAATAATATACCGTTTATTATATTTTGACGACTTTTTCTTGTAAATTTTAAACAAAGGTATATCTAAACTATTTCTATGAAATTATAATGGGGTTCTCTATTTTAGTGTTCAATTTTTATTTTCTAAAATTATTATAATTAACTACTCATTTAATAATTTAAAATATACAAAGGATAAAATTAAAATACAAATTAAAGACGTACATAAAAGTATAATATTATAAATACATATCAGCTCCTAATTAACAGTATATTTATAATTCAATTCAAATTATTTTTTATTTTTGCTATTTATATTTTGAAAAAAGTTAAAAAAAAACGAAATAACATAACATGGATACAGTAGTAGTTAAACGCTGATCAATCTATTTTTTTTCCTATAGTAAAATTTACTTTAGGGATTTAATAACATTATTAAATACATGTTGATTTTAAAAGAAAACAATGTGAACAGTGAAATAAGAAAAAATAAATAAGGTGTGTGTGTTGGTAAGAAAAAAATTAATCCAGTAATAATAGACTAATAGTGATAACATATAGTTTAATTATCGAGAGAAGTAAGGAATTTATTTGAATAAACATAAATTTTAAGTACAAATAACCATTATGTTCAATTGTTAATAAATCATGTAGTAATGATATGATGCTATTTTAGTTATATTTTAATTATTATTATAATTTACTATACTCATAAAGTCATTATTAAAATTTTCAAATTTTTTTTTTGAATTTCGTTAATAATTTCCCTAAAAATATTTGTTACAGCATAGAAAAATGAAAGTAGTTTTTTTTTTCTCTTTTGAAAGGAGTATTCAATGAAAGTTAAATATTAAATGATTTTTAATTAAATACTTATTATTCTGCCCCTTAATCAATACCCTGATTAAACACCTGTTAGAAAACCGCATAAATTGTAGACAATTTTGTTAGGAATTAGAGAATGCAACAAAGTAATATTGCTGAATTACTTCACTGTATTATTCATCATAGAGCAATGCTCTTATAGAACTACAAAGCTTACTAAGCAAGCTAACAAACTAACTAACTATCAGACTAAAACAAATAGGCTAACTAATAATGGTAGCATAACTGCCATAACAGAATATTGATCTAACAATCCCTCCCTTAAACTGTTGCATAATAACATAAGCAACTAGTTTAACTTAGGAATTTCACAAACTCCCAGTTGCTCTCTAAGCTTGAGGAAAGAGTCTGACTTGACAGGCTTTGTTAGCAGATCTGCAATTTGCTCCTTGGTTCCACAATGAATCATTTCTATAAAGCCATCTCTAGATAAATTTCTCAGGAAATGAAAATGAACATCAATGTGTTTACTTCTTCCATGCATAACTGGATTCTTTGAAAGTTTGATAGCTGAACTGTTGTCACACATTAATGTAGTGCAGCCTTCCTGACTATGTCCCAACTCCTTTAATATTCTTCTCATCCACACAGCTTGACAAGCACAGGCTGCAGCTGCCACAAATTCTGCTTCTGTGGTGGACAAGGTCACAATTGGCTGCTTCTTGGATGACCAAGCCACTGCTCCATTACTCATTAGGAATACATAACCAGAAGTACTTTTTCTGTCTTCCAAGTCACCTGCATAGTCACTGTCTGTGTAGGCCAGCAATTCCTCATTTCCTCCCTTCTTGTACAGAATACCAAAATTCACAGTACCTTGAAGGTATCTGAGAACTCTCTTTGCAGCCTGCATGTGCATTTGAGTAGGTTGACTCATAAATCGACTGATCAAGCTAACTGAGAACATCATGTCAGGCCTGGTTGCTGTGATATACATGAGACTTCCCACCAATTGCTTGTATTGAGTCTCATTCACTTTCATTCCTATTTCATCTTTACAAAGTTTGTAACCAGGCACCATAGGGATTATAACTGGATTGCTATCAGACATGCCAAACCTCTTCAATACTTCTAAGGCATACTTTCTCTGATAGATATAGATTCCATGTTCCTCTTGCAGCACTTCAATTCCAAGAAAAAATCTCATTTTGCCAAGATCAGTCATATCAAATTCTTCCTTCATTCTGCTTTTGAAACTACTCATTAAAGACTCATCATTGCCAGTGTATATAAGATCATCTACATACACACTGACAATCAGTATCTTCCCTCCTGAAGAGTACTTTAAAAACAAAGTCTGTTCATGATTGCTCCTTTTGAAACCTGTACTGATAAAGTATGATTCAATTCGACTGAACCAAGCTCTTGGAGCTTGCTTTAAACCATATAAGGCCTTGTGAAGCTTGTAGACTTTATGCTCACATCCCTTCTGAACATAACCTTTTGGTTGCTCCACATATACATCCTCAGTTAGAGTGCCATATAGAAAAGCTGATTTTACATCAAGCTAGTACAGTTTCCATCCTCTCTGTGCTGCTATTGCTATAATCATTCTCACAGTGTCCATCCTGCTTACAGGAGCAAACACTTCTGTATAGTCCACCCCATATTGTTGAGAATAGCCTTTGGCCACTAACCTGGCCTTGTACTTGTCCACTTGACCAAGCTCATTCAACTTAGTCTTGTAGATCCACTTGACACCTATCTTCTTTGCTTCAGCTGGTAAATCAGTGAGTTCCCATGTTCCATTCGTCACAATGGAATTGATTTCAGTATCCATAGCTTGTCTCCATTTGGAGCTTTTAACAGCAGCCTCAAAACTTTCTGGATCTGAGCATTCAATGTAAGTCATGTTGATTGCATCTTCTGGTTCTGAGAGCTCTTCTCCTGTTACATAATCTCTCATCCATCCAGGTGGATGCCTGTTTCTGCCACCATCTTCATTGACAGGTTCACTTGCTGTAGGTTGAGACTGATTTCCTTCTTCTTCACCACTTGATTCACTGTCTGCTTCACTTTCTTCTTCAAATACATTTGTGGTCTCAGTATCACCACCTTCAGCATCTACAATCAATTCTTCCTTGTGACTTTGACTCCAATTCCATTAAGTATCTTCCTCAAAAACTACATCTCTACTCACTACAATCCTCCTTGTAGTTGGATCATAGAGCCTATAGCCCTTAGACTCATCACTCATTCCCAGCAAAACACATTTGCAACTCTTATCTTCCAGTTTGGTCCTCTTGGCATCTGGTATGTGAACATGAGCTACACAACCAAACACCCTAAAGTGCTCAACTGATGGCTTTATACCACTCCATGCCTATTCTGGAGTTTGATTCTTAACAGCCAATGTAATTCAACACATATGCCACCCAATTTACTGCTTCTGGCCAAAAAGACTTTGGAATCTTCTTTTCTGTCAACAAAGCTCTCACCAAATTCATGATGGTTCTATTCTTCCTCTCAGCCACACCATTCTGCTGAGGAGTGTATGCTGTGGTCAATTGCCTTCTAATTCCTGTTTTCTGACAGAATTCATTGAATTCCAATGATGTGAATTCTCCTCCCCTATCAGTTCTTAGACATTTGATCATCAAACCAGTTTCCTTTTCAACTAACTTCTTAAAACATTGAAAGTAATGAAAGGCTTCTGATTTTTCCATCAAGAAGTAAATCCATGCCTTTCTAGAATAATCATCTATGAGGCATAGAAAATACCTCTTTTTACTATTGGATGAAGGAGTGATAGGGCCACGGATGTCTGCATGAATCAATTCTAGCTTCTGAGTTGCTCTCCATTGGCTCTTCTTGGGAATTGGATCTCTGTGTTGTTTTCCTTTCATGCAATCTTCACATACTTTTTCTGTTGCAGACAGAGATGAAGGAAGACCTCTAACCATTCCTTTACTTAGCAGAGTTTTTAGTCCTTTATGGCTAAGGTGAGCATATCTGCAATGCCATAATAGAGACAGATCCTGAGCAGTAGTATGAAAACATGCATCATTCTTGGTTGTAGGATGAGCAAACAGGATGAACATCCTGTTTGTTGTCATGTTAGTTTCAAGAATCAATCCCTTATCTGGATGGAAAAGCTTGCATGTTCCTGACTGAAACATCATTGTTAGCCCTCTTTCTTGCAGCTGCCCTATACTTAAGAGATTGTTCTTGAGTTCTGGCACCAAGAACACATCTGAGATGACATGATTGACTCCTTTAATGCTCAGCTTCACACTTCCTTTGCCTATCACCTCCATTTTTGTGTTATTGCCAAGTTTCACATACTGCTTGAAGGTGTCATCAACTTCTTTGAACCAAGATCTGTTTCCACACATGTGATTTGAGCAGCCTGAGTCCAAGAACCAAGCATCAGATCTTTGCACATCATGCAATTCCTCATGAGCCATCAACAGAAGCTCTTCTTCCTCATTGAAAACAGCATAATTGGCTTCTTTATCCCATTCAGGACATTCATACTTATAATGTCCAAGTTTATGACATTTAAAGCATTCAATCGTGGCTCGATTCTGCCTCCCTCTTCCTCTTCCTCTTCCTCTTCCTCTATAGCTGCCTCTACCTCTGCCATTATAATTTCTTTCATCAGAACTTACTTTAAGAGCCTGCTCCTCTCCATGATTCTTGTGGAACTTCTGCTCATGTACTATCAAAGAACTTTGAAGTTCATCAACAGAAAGTGAATTTGTATCCTTAGACTCCTCAATTGAACAAACTATATAATTGAATTTGTCAGTTAAGGATCTAAGGATCTTCTCAACAATGGTTACATCAGTCATTTGTTCTCCATGAGTTCTCATCTTGTTGGCCACACTCATGACTCGAGAGAAGTAATCAGTCACTGTCTCTCCTACCTTCATCTCAAGAGTCTCAAATTCTTTCCTCAAGGCTTGAAGAACTGATCTTTTCACCCTTGCATTGCCTTCATACTTTCTTTTCATAGAATCCCATATATCTTTTGATGTGTTCTTTTGCAAGATAGTCTCCAAGATTGGTCTATCAATGGCTTGAAACAAGTAGTTCTTGATCTTTAAATCTTTCAGCTTCTGCTCATCAATTCTCCTTTGCTGAGCATCAGTCACCACACCTCCCTTCTCTGGTTCTGCAATGCCCGTTTCCATCAAGCTCCAATACTCCCTGGACCTTAGGAAATTCTCCATTAGCATGCTCCAATGGTCATAATGTCCATCAAAACGTGGGATTGCAGGTTGGACAAAACTGCCATCATTTGAATTCGACATTCCCTCTTTCATTCACAAGATTGCAACTCACTTTTCTTCTCAGGCCCCAGTAGGAGCTCTGATGCCAAAATGTTAGGAATTAGAGAATGCAACAAAGTAATATTACTGAATTACTTCACTGTATTATTCATCATAGAGCAATGCTCTTATAGAACTACAAAGCTTACTAAGCAAGCTAACAAACTAACTAACTATCAGACTAAAACAAATAGGCTAACTAATAATGGTAGCATAACTGCCATAACAGAATATTGATCTAACAATCCCTCCCTTAAACTGTTGCATAATAACATAAGCAACTAGTTTAACTTAGGAATTTCACAAACTCCCAGTTGCTCTCTAAGCTTGAGGAAAGAGTCTGACTTGACAGGCTTTGTTAGCAGATCTGCAATTTGCTCCTTGGTTCCACAATGAATCATTTCTATAAAGCCATCTCTAGATAAATTTCTCAGGAAATGAAAATGAACATCAATGTGTTTACTTCTTCCATGCATAACTGGATTCTTTGAAAGTTTGATAGCTGAACTGTTGTCACACATTAATGTAGTGCAGCCTTCCTGACTATGTCCCAACTCCTTTAATATTCTTCTCATCCACACAGCTTGACAAGCACAGGCTGCAGCTGCCACAAATTCTGCTTCTGTGGTGGACAAGGTCACAATTGGCTGCTTCTTGGATGACCAAGCCACTGCTCCATTACTCATTAGGAATACATAACCAGAAGTACTTTTTCTGTCTTCCAAGTCACCTGCATAGTCACTGTCTGTGTAGGCCAGCAATTCCTCATTTCCTCCCTTCTTGTACAGAATACCAAAATTCACAGTACCTTGAAGGTATCTGAGAACTCTCTTTGCAGCCTGCATGTGCATTTGAGTAGGTTGACTCATAAATCGACTGATCAAGCTAACTGAGAACATCATGTCAGGCCTGGTTGCTGTGATATACATGAGACTTCCCACCAATTGCTTGTATTGAGTCTCATTCACTTTCATTCCTATTTCATCTTTACAAAGTTTGTAACCAGGCACCATAGGGATTATAACTGGATTGCTATCAGACATGCCAAACCTCTTCAATACTTCTAAGGCATACTTTCTCTGATAGATATAGATTCCATGTTCCTCTTGCAGCACTTCAATTCCAAGAAAAAATCTCATTTTGCCAAGATCAGTCATATCAAATTCTTCCTTCATTCTGCTTTTGAAACTACTCATTAAAGACTCATCATTGCCAGTGTATATAAGATCATCTACATACACACTGACAATCAGTATCTTCCCTCCTGAAGAGTACTTTAAAAACAAAGTCTGTTCATGATTGCTCCTTTTGAAACCTGTACTGATAAAGTATGATTCAATTCGACTGAACCAAGCTCTTGGAGCTTGCTTTAAACCATATAAGGCCTTGTGAAGCTTGTAGACTTTATGCTCACATCCCTTCTGAACATAACCTTTTGGTTGCTCCACATATACATCCTCAGTTAGAGTGCCATATAGAAAAGCTGATTTTACATCAAGCTAGTACAGTTTCCATCCTCTCTGTGCTGCTATTGCTATAATCATTCTCACAGTGTCCATCCTGCTTACAGGAGCAAACACTTCTGTATAGTCCACCCCATATTGTTGAGAATAGCCTTTGGCCACTAACCTGGCCTTGTACTTGTCCACTTGACCAAGCTCATTCAACTTAGTCTTGTAGATCCACTTGACACCTATCTTCTTTGCTTCAGCTGGTAAATCAGTGAGTTCCCATGTTCCATTCGTCACAATGGAATTGATTTCAGTATCCATAGCTTGTCTCCATTTGGAGCTTTTAACAGCAGCCTCAAAACTTTCTGGATCTGAGCATTCAATGTAAGTCATGTTGATTGCATCTTCTGGTTCTGAGAGCTCTTCTCCTGTTACATAATCTCTCATCCATCCAGGTGGATGCCTGTTTCTGCCACCATCTTCATTGACAGGTTCACTTGCTGTAGGTTGAGACTGATTTCCTTCTTCTTCACCACTTGATTCACTGTCTGCTTCACTTTCTTCTTCAAATACATTTGTGGTCTCAGTATCACCACCTTCAGCATCTACAATCAATTCTTCCTTGTGACTTTGACTCCAATTCCATTAAGTATCTTCCTCAAAAACTACATCTCTACTCACTACAATCCTCCTTGTAGTTGGATCATAGAGCCTATAGCCCTTAGACTCATCACTCATTCCCAGCAAAACACATTTGCAACTCTTATCTTCCAGTTTGGTCCTCTTGGCATCTGGTATGTGAACATGAGCTACACAACCAAACACCCTAAAGTGCTCAACTGATGGCTTTATACCACTCCATGCCTATTCTGGAGTTTGATTCTTAACAGCCAATGTAATTCAACACATATGCCACCCAATTTACTGCTTCTGGCCAAAAAGACTTTGGAATCTTCTTTTCTGTCAACAAAGCTCTCACCAAATTCATGATGGTTCTATTCTTCCTCTCAGCCACACCATTCTGCTGAGGAGTGTATGCTGTGGTCAATTGCCTTCTAATTCCTGTTTTCTGACAGAATTCATTGAATTCCAATGATGTGAATTCTCCTCCCCTATCAGTTCTTAGACATTTGATCATCAAACCAGTTTCCTTTTCAACTAACTTCTTAAAACATTGAAAGTAATGAAAGGCTTCTGATTTTTCCATCAAGAAGTAAATCCATGCCTTTCTAGAATAATCATCTATGAGGCATAGAAAATACCTCTTTTTACTATTGGATGAAGGAGTGATAGGGCCACGGATGTCTGCATGAATCAATTCTAGCTTCTGAGTTGCTCTCCATTGGCTCTTCTTGGGAATTGGATCTCTGTGTTGTTTTCCTTTCATGCAATCTTCACATACTTTTTCTGTTGCAGACAGAGATGAAGGAAGACCTCTAACCATTCCTTTACTTAGCAGAGTTTTTAGTCCTTTATGGCTAAGGTGAGCATATCTGCAATGCCATAATAGAGACAGATCCTGAGCAGTAGTATGAAAACATGCATCATTCTTGGTTGTAGGATGAGCAAACAGGATGAACATCCTGTTTGTTGTCATGTTAGTTTCAAGAATCAATCCCTTATCTGGATGGAAAAGCTTGCATGTTCCTGACTGAAACATCATTGTTAGCCCTCTTTCTTGCAGCTGCCCTATACTTAAGAGATTGTTCTTGAGTTCTGGCACCAAGAACACATCTGAGATGACATGATTGACTCCTTTAATGCTCAGCTTCACACTTCCTTTGCCTATCACCTCCATTTTTGTGTTATTGCCAAGTTTCACATACTGCTTGAAGGTGTCATCAACTTCTTTGAACCAAGATCTGTTTCCACACATGTGATTTGAGCAGCCTGAGTCCAAGAACCAAGCATCAGATCTTTGCACATCATGCAATTCCTCATGAGCCATCAACAGAAGCTCTTCTTCCTCATTGAAAACAGCATAATTGGCTTCTTTATCCCATTCAGGACATTCATACTTATAATGTCCAAGTTTATGACATTTAAAGCATTCAATCGTGGCTCGATTCTGCCTCCCTCTTCCTCTTCCTCTTCCTCTTCCTCTATAGCTGCCTCTACCTCTGCCATTATAATTTCTTTCATCAGAACTTACTTTAAGAGCCTGCTCCTCTCCATGATTCTTGTGGAACTTCTGCTCATGTACTATCAAAGAACTTTGAAGTTCATCAACAGAAAGTGAATTTGTATCCTTAGACTCCTCAATTGAACAAACTATATAATTGAATTTGTCAGTTAAGGATCTAAGGATCTTCTCAACAATGGTTACATCAGTCATTTGTTCTCCATGAGTTCTCATCTTGTTGGCCACACTCATGACTCGAGAGAAGTAATCAGTCACTGTCTCTCCTACCTTCATCTCAAGAGTCTCAAATTCTTTCCTCAAGGCTTGAAGAACTGATCTTTTCACCCTTGCATTGCCTTCATACTTTCTTTTCATAGAATCCCATATATCTTTTGATGTGTTCTTTTGCAAGATAGTCTCCAAGATTGGTCTATCAATGGCTTGAAACAAGTAGTTCTTGATCTTTAAATCTTTCAGCTTCTGCTCATCAATTCTCCTTTGCTGAGCATCAGTCACCACACCTCCCTTCTCTGGTTCTGCAATGCCCGTTTCCATCAAGCTCCAATACTCCCTGGACCTTAGGAAATTCTCCATTAGCATGCTCCAATGGTCATAATGTCCATCAAAACGTGGGATTGCAGGTTGGACAAAACTGCCATCATTTGAATTCGACATTCCCTCTTTCATTCACAAGATTGCAACTCACTTTTCTTCTCAGGCCCCAGTAGGAGCTCTGATGCCAAAATGTTAGGAATTAGAGAATGCAACAAAGTAATATTACTGAATTACTTCACTGTATTATTCATCATAGAGCAATGCTCTTATAGAACTACAAAGCTTACTAAGCAAGCTAACAAACTACATAACAAACTAACTAACTATCAGACTAAAACAAATAGGCTAACTAATAATGGTGGCATAACTGCCATAACAGAATATTGATCTAACAAATTTTTATGAATTTCTTTTGTTAATTGGTTTAATGCAAAATATATTGGGGTATGCTAGGTGAAATGAAATGATGCCATAAACTTGAACACTTGACCTAACTTGCACGCAACGCCTGACAACGATTCTCTTTTCCTACGAGTATATGATGAATGTTGAATGTTGTCTTCCCTTAAAATTCCACATGATGTGACCGATCGCCGTTAATACGGGTTATGGTTAACTCTTTTGAATGAAGGTGAACGGTATCTGGATCCTTTCGGTTCGTTAGATCACATGTATAGGCAAAAAAAAAAATTAGTTGATTCTCCTAATTTCACAAAACCCGTTTATGAGGTGAGTATGTTCTTATAATCTTATTCAATGTATTGAAGGAGATCATTTTCCATTTTATTTTTTTAGCTTAAAATATAAAATATTCATAACAAACAGAATAACAACTTTATGAATGCATTCGATTTGAAATAAGAAATATAAAAAAGAATTTAATTACATGTATTAAATTAATTATTTTGATTAAAAATGACAACATTTAATATATATATATATATATAGAGGATGAGGGAGCTATTAAGTCCCTCGCCCATGATGAACCATTTATAACCACTAGATATAATAGTTAAATAAATGAGTGGTTGTGACGAGTTTAAGATGACCTGATCTTCAAGTTATTCCATTATTTTTAAAGTTGCCCCAATATTTTATGAAATTATTTAATCTAATGGATAATTTTATCCTTGAATAACTCTCAAAACCCTATCCCTCTGTTTAGATCTGAGCCTTATGCGATAATAATTGTTTAAACATTGTTATGTCATTTTGTTTAATTTATCCTTAACCTATTTCCCTAACTCGGTTGCACACTTGCACTCACTCACCAAACTTCCTCTTCCAAACTGAGTTGATCCTCTTCCAACAGTTTGTTTATATGTTCTGAAAGTAAAAACAAAATAAGTGGAACCCAATCATGACAACATACTCGCTGAAATATTCTGACTTTTTTTTCTTCTCGTTTTCATGTACTTGATTTTCTTCTGTGTTCTACAATTGAGTTTTGTTGGATTGGATCTTCATAATCTTGCTGGTGATTGAGTTCAACGAAACTGAGATTTATTTCATGTGGATTGGGGTAAAATGTAAAAATAAGAAATAAGAGGTTAAACTCAGCCACACCAAGCTCTGTCTCGGTTGCGAGTAATTTGAGCTAGCCAACTCAAACACCCTTTCTTATCTTCTTCTCCATATGACACTGAAATTACAGGTCCAGTCCAAAACAAAGGTGGTGGAGTGGTTCTTGCCCCAGGGCCCGCCCAAGGCAAGATAAGACCTAAAGCTAGGTGAGACCTCATAATGAATAAATCATGAGATAAGACTTTGTATGTGTATTTTTTTATTAGATATTATATAACTTTTACTAGTGGACTATGTAGGGGATCTAGTGGGGTGGACCGGAGGCTTAAAGCAAGGACTTGTTTAGCTTTATCCTCGGGCTGGCCCTGTCCAGCACTTGGTTGAACTCTGGAGAGATAACACCATACTCTAAACACGGGCTTTATTGCAAAAATCAATTTTACAAATAGTATATTATAAGACTTTAAAATAATGTTTATGACCATTGAGTGACTTACTGCACTAGGTCATAATAGCTCCCTCATTGGTGAGGGACTTAATAGTCCATTCACCCTAGATGCCATCATATATATATATATATATGTTAAATTATCATTTTAATAAAATAAATTTAAATTATAGTGATTGGTATTCTAGTGACCCTTTTCCTCCTTCTATTAGTTCCAGTTACATTGAGGATCAAGGAACTGGTGGGTCTTGGACTCTTGGCACAGCAACAGAGAAAGAATAAGGGTGTATCACATCACGGATTTGAATTTCTTGCATTCAATATATTCACATATTCATGTATTCTACACCTTTAGATGTATTTGAGTGGTGTATTAAAAAAATTTAAAAGGATGAAATAAGTTTGATCCAATTATATATTTTGTGACTTCGTGAATCCGTGAATGCAAAGAATCCAAATCCATTACACACTACTAGAAATCTTCTTATTACCTGCTGATTTTCTTGTTTATTTTGCTCAAAAATACGCAGGAAACATGTTTCATGCGGATTTTCCTACGAATTTCACCTCTAGGTAATATCTTCGTGGGTAATTTTTTCTGTAAATTTTTAAATATGTAGGAAATTTTTTTGAGATTTTCTTGCGAAAAATTTAAATCCGTAGGAAACTTCTCAGGAAATGTCAAAATTTCCTATGAATTTAAATCTATAAGAAAAAAATCTTATTTCTGAAAAAATTGTAGCAAAAATTACAGGAAATTCCTTCGAAAAAAATCCGTAGGAAAACCCACAAATAATCCATAAATTTCTAATAGTGACATTTCAGCATGGAGAGAGCACTAACGAAGAGAGGACCAAGAATGAGGCGAAAGAGGGTGAAGATAGCAGAGAAATTCAAGAGGTATCGGGGAAGAAAAGTTGGAGTGAAATTGATGTTGAGAAGAATAGATTTCTGGTTATATTTCTTTAACACTTATGGATTAGTATTTCTTAATAACTTTGGACAAATAGCTGAATCCCGGGGTTGCTCCGGTACTTCATATCATTGGTGTCTTTTTCTTCCACTTTTCCATTCTTTGGCCGTCTCATGCCTGCTCCTACGGACTACTTTTGCAGCTGGTAACGCACATTCTCTACCTTCCATGTTTCGAACAGTGACTATATATAAATACGTTAGTTGATCTACATTAATGAAGAGTTGAAGACAAACACACTATTATGTCTCTGCACTCATTTACATTTGACAACAACAATGCTATCCACAATTATACATAGGAGAATGTTAATCAGTGTCATAAGAACATTGGTTAAGGAACAAAAAAAAAGAAATTTATTATTGGAAAGTAATGTATTCAACATTTAAAAGTATGTTGTATTTGATTTTTCAATAAATTCTTACTTTTATTGGAACCCTTAATCAATATCTTTAGGGTATTAGTTAGCAAGACCACGTACGTATATCACCTCACATCAATAAATTTTCGTCATTTAGTTCAGGGCCGGCCTGAGGGTAAAGGTAGACAAGCTCTTGCTTTAGGCTTCCAGGCTACCCTACTAGATCCCCTACATAGTCCATTAATAAAAGTTATGTAATACCTAATAAAAAAATGTACATATAAAGCCTCATCTCATTATTTGTTTATTATGAGGTCTCACCTAGCTTTAGACCTTATCTTGCCTTGGGTCGGCCCTGATTTAGTTACAACCGAGCCTACTCTTTTTCTGCATACTTACACTCTAGTTCTATCTTATAAGCAGACGTGAAAGACGGGTGTTAAAATGATTTACATTGACTATTTGACATGGCTTCCAACTACTTGGTTTGGTATGTACTCATGCAGGGGTAAGTATCCAATATCAACTATCAAGACCAGTTGCGCTATGGCGGCATTGATGGCTGATGGCTCCAACAGCAGGAGCATTCTTCTTACTTTGGCGAACCCAAATTTGCCATGCGAATCTTGCGAACCAGAGAGTATATAATTTTTCTGTATGGGAATAGGGTTCCACAATTCTTGTTCTTGAAGCTGCAACCTCCCTACGTAGATAAGAGGATTTGCTGTTTTTTACGATTAAGGATGCTTTACTTTTGTTACTTGGATTTCTTGTTGTTATTTCATTCGATCATGAACTAATACCCTTCTTTTATGGAGACGATGTAACCGCGTTATGATAGTTCGGTGATATTATGGCTATTTCTGGATCTTTATTAATCTCTTTTGTCTTTTATTTCTACTTTGGATGTTTCAATTATTTTTCACTAGTTGACATATTTGCTAATCATAATGAGATCGAGAGGAGATTTACATGTCTAGGACATTGGAATAAAATCATATTATGAATGAATATAGATATAGTAGGAGTCTTATGCAACCTAAATAGAGAATCATTGAACTTAATTAATTTTTTGATAATTAATCATCACAAAGGTATAGTTGGTTAATGATCAAACTGTGTTCTTGTGGACTTGAGATAGACATAAGAATTGAGTAGCATTCTTGGTTTTAGGAGTTAGGAAAGATTGTCATAATTGAACTAAAGCAGATTAACGTATGTGAAATTGGATCCTTAGAGCTTTTCTCATCTAATCACCTTCTTGATATTAATTGCATTCTTGATTGAATATTTGATTCCGAATTTTGTTAGTTATAGATATTATCGCTTAATTTCTTGATTACTAAATCATCACATTATCTTTCGACATTTAAATAGATATTAGTGCCTCATTACCTACTCGCTGAGTACGATATCCAGTTATTCACTGATTTTTATTACTTGCTTCGATCCGATATACTTGTCGAAGTCCATCAAGATGGACAAGGGTTGTTGGCAACAGAAGCAAGCAAGTCATTAATGGCAATATATCCATTATTGGCTTCATCAATCCTACCATCTTTAATGATCAACAACCACTCTGAGAAATTCTTCATCTCTTCAACATTAGAATTTGAACACCCGCTTTGAAGCCTTGTATTTTAGTCAGGTTAAGACTTCACAAAATTGGCAAAGATGTGAGGCATTAATGCTGTGTCACGAGCATCATCTTGTCTTGCCCCTTTCAATATCACTGAGGCTACTTGTCAGGGTCGGCCCAACACCTATTTAGGCCTAAAGTGAATGCTTGGACGAGATCTTTTTAAAGCTAATAACAATATTTTATTTAAAAATTATCTTTCGGGTTTTTTGGAATGCAAAATCATTTATTAAATTACTATTTAGTGACTACTAATTAATAAGTAAAATCTTCTTTTCAAAAAAAAAAATTTGTCTAACTATATAGTAACCACTAACTAGTAAGTAATTTTTTTTTTTGAGGCCTAAACCCCTTGTTTCGGTGGCTTGGCCCTTGGGCCGGCAGTGCTCACTTGTTATGTTGAGAATTTTTTTGGTTATCCTTTAATTCAATTTAATTGATTCATGTTAGTATTAGAACTGATAACACGGCGCTAATTTAAATTAAAGGTCCACCTACATAATTAAGTATTGCTAATCTTTAAGGGAAAAATGCCTTGTGGTTGGGCAGAAAATAGTGAAAGTTTCAATTAAAGCTATTGAAGTTATTATTGTTTTTAAGACCTTTTATGGAATTACGTTTATCACTATAATTGAGTGTCGCTTTCTACATATTATACCTCCCACACTATTTCCCATGTGTTGCCAAACATATGAAAATATTTGACATAAAGCAAACTTAACAGTTTATAAAAAAAAAAACAAAGCAAACTTAACAAATCAGAAGAAGATATACCTCTTTCGTTTTACTACTTTTTTCTTTTTTCTTTTTTTGAAAAAGATATACCTCTTTCTTTTTGTAGAAAGAAAAGGTAAAAATATATAGGTCAACCGGGATATATCTTGCTCCGATGCTTGGCATTTGAAATGAATATTTATACTTGAATTAGGAGTTACAAGGACGTAAATATCATGATTAGTGAGTTGAACAGTACTCTTAGGTGCTCATTGCCCTTCAGCTATCTATTGTATCCAACAGAGAAAAAAGTATTAAGGATTTTCATTATATTAAAAGAGAGTGTTTGTTGAGTGGATTTTCAATCTATCTGATAATCCGCAGATTATATGATTTTTATGTGCTTATTGAGTGGATTTTTGCTCCTAATTATGCTAATTGATTGAGTTTTATCCCTAAGTCTAGCTCATTCAGTTTTTAATAATGTTTTATGTATTTTTGTTTAATTTTATGTTTTTAATATTAATCTAATAGATTTTTTTACTTGTTTGGTTTTGTAGGAAATAATATAAATTTGCATTAGTTTTGACATTGGGCTTCAAACAAAAATTGAAGATGAAGAAGCAAACTCAATTAAGCCAAACCCATTTGAAAACAAAGGAAAGGAGTTGGCCCACCCACATGCAAGAAGCAGCTTTTGGAAAGATTGAAAATGATTTGTAATTTGGGAGGTGGATTAAACGTGAGCTTTGGTGGCCATTCAGGTCTTTAAATAAAAAGAAACAGACAGCGGAGTAACGTAAAAATAAAGGGAGAGCTGTGCAAACAGTAACGGACAAGGGGCATTAGAGACGCGCAGAGGAACGAAAATAAAAGAGTGGCTGCACTGAGGATTGGGGAGAGGACAGTAGCGTGAACCAGAGCTGGACATTTCACAATGATCATCTTCATTTTTATGGAGTTTTTCTTTCACTCTTTATCTCTATTTTACTTTATTTTAGGATTTAGTATGTGTAGCTAAATTTCTTTTTACTAGGGTTTTGATGCAATCCTTTTGTGATGAAGTTTTATCTGACAGTTTGATTATCTTATGAATAATTGATATTGTTGATTTGATGTTTACTGTGCTTGTTTACATTTGAATGCTTAGCTACCATTCCTGTGTTTTGAGAATAGTGATATATGGACATGACTCTTGTAATTATCGCTGTTAATTGGGTTAATCTAGGAATAGATAACTTGATTAATGTGGGTATTTCACAAATTCCATAGAGCTTTTATCATCATGCCATGTTAATTAGACATAAGGAATTAGGGTAATTAGTGAGGTTTGGTACAATTGGTTCACTAAGGAATTCGGCTTCAATTAATTAAGGGAATTTGTCCGTCAACAAATCAATTGGGATTAGGATAATTAGTGTTTCACTAATTCATACAAAAATTCCAAAAATTATTTTAATTCTCTTTTGCTTTATTTTATCTTTTGAGCTCTCTTCAAACAAAAGTTTAGTCTAGATAGCTGTTTAATTTGTGAATTTGGTACTTGGTAACTAATCCCTGTGGACGATATCCGATTCTTACCGTTTTATTACTTGCAACGATCCGGTACACTTGTCGTGGTCTCAACAAGTTTTTGGTGCCGTTGCTGGGGATTTATTTTTGTTAATATTAGTTGTGCCAGGGAAATCTCGATTTGAGCATTTTAATTTCTGTTATTATAGTTGCTGCAATTTTATTTTATTTTATATTGTCAGTGCGTACTGATTTTCTTTCAAGTTGTGTATGCGAGGTACTGTAGACATGAATTGTTTGTGTTTGATCATGAAATTGAAAAGACAGCTAAAAGTAACCGGAAAGCAGCCAGACAATGCAGGCAACAAGAAATGGAACATGCACTTTTACCACAACAGGTGGTTGAAGCTGAAAGAAGTCATGGCCCAACCTGCTAGGCGGACATTGAGGGATTATTCCAAGCCCAATGCTGAAGGTGTCCGGGGTTCTATTGTGAGACCTCCTGTGCAGGCTAACAACTTTGAAATCAAGCCTGCACTCCTTCAATTGATGCATCAGAACCAGTTTGGTGGAGGAGCTTAGCTGGATCCCAATGAACATTTGGAGAATTTCTTGCAGATTTGTTATGCAGTGAAGTACAATGGAGTTAGTGATGAGGCTATCAGTCTCAAATTGAGGCGTTTTCCTTTCTCAGTGAAGGATAAAGCTAGAAGTTGGCTTCAATCACAGCAACAGGACAATATCTCAACATGAGATGATTTGGAGTCCAGGTTCGTGCAAAAATATTTTCCAGCATCGAAGTCAGCAAAGTTAAGGAGTGAAATTACCTCATTTGTGCAACTAGAGTCAGAAACTTTGTATGATGCTTGGGAGAGGTTCAAGGAGCTACTCAGAAAATGTCCTCATCATGCTTTGCCCAATTGGTTGCTAGCTCAAACTTTCTATAATGGGCTGGATCCGAATGCAAGACAGATGATGGATGCTGCATGCGGAGGAGCTTTTGATTTGAAGAGTCCAGAAGAGACTTTGGAAATACTAGAGACCATGGTTGCCAGCAATGCTAATATGCAATATGATAGGCAAAACAGAAAAGTCTTGGGGGTGAATGTCGTGGTTAGTAATCTGATTGAGCAGCAAGTTAACAAGGTGATTTCTCAACAACTTGCTACTTTGTTGGGGAATGGCCAAGTTAATGCACTGAATACACCTCCCTTGGTGTGTGATTTTTGTGGTGGTGAACATCGTAATGGTGATTGTGGTACAAATCAACTCGGAGAGCAAGTGAATGCATTAGGGCAACAAAATAACCCCTATTCAAACACTTACAATCCTGGTTAGAGGAACCATCCTAATTTCTCATGGGTGGACAAGGTCAGAATCAATTCAAGCCTCAACAACAACAACAAGGGAATTCTTCATTCCAAGGACAATCATAATCTCAAAACAGAATGTCATCTTTGGAAAGTGCTTTGGAGAAATTGTCTGTTAATACTTCTACTTTCGTGGAGCAAACTCCAAGTTTCATGACTGAGACAAAGGCCAACTTCAAGAATCAAGAGGCGTCTATTCGGAATTTGGAAGTGCAAATTGGGCAATTTCTAAACAACCGTCTGAAAGAGCTTCAGGTACTTTGCCAGGTGATACTGTTCCTAATCCAAAAGAGCAATGCAAAGCAATTCATTTGAGGAGTGGCAAGGTTCTGAACAATGCTGTCAAAGAGGATTCTTCTAAAGAAAATGATGCTGAAAAAGTTGTTCATGATGAAAAGCAAGAGGAGGAGGAAGTAGTGATTGAAGAGAAGAAAGAAGAAGCTGAAAAATTTGAAAATTCACAGGATGACAAGCCAAAACAGTCGCTGCCCTGTGTTCCTAAAATTCCTTATCCTTAAAGGTTGAAGAGGAAAAACGAAGATAAGCAATTTTCCAGGTTCTTGGAGGTATTCAAAAAGCTGTAATTAATATTCCATTTGCTAAGGCATTAGAACAAATGTCAAGTTATGCTAAGTTCATGAAGGATTTGTTGTCCAAGAAGAGGAAGGCCAATGAAGAGGAAATTGTTATGCTTACAGAGGAGTGTAGTGCTATCATTCAACAAAAATTGCCTCTTAAGTTGAAAGACCCAGGAAGCTTCACCATTCCTTGTGAGATTGGTAATGCGGAGGTTGGCAGGGCTTTATGTGATTTGGGAAGAGGGGTTGGAGAGATTTGGTGAGTACCTCAGATGCTGGTTGCAATATGTTGGTAAGAGAGTTTTATGCCAATGCCTATTATGAGGATAGGTCAGGCGTTATTCGTTTTAAAAGCTGGGTAAGGGGAAAAGAGGTAGACTACTCCCCTGCTTTAATTAATTCTGTATATGGTCTAGAAGGATCCCATGAGGGCAGTGTGGGCACTTATGAGGAATTCAAAAATTCTGAGTGGGATGCCTAAGAGGTCTTAAGAGAGTTGTGTATTCACAAGGGTCGGTGGGAAACTATGAGAGGGTCTGAGAAGCCTAAGCTTTTGTGGAGAACAACTTTGAAATTGTTTCCTAGGATTTGGGCCACTTTTGGGATGGCTAAACTACTTCCTGTATCTAACAAATCTGAAATTACTGTAACTCGTGCTTTGTTGATGTATTCAATTATGACTAACAGATTTGTGGATGTAGGAAGAGTTATTACTTTTAACATTTATCAGCTTGCCCATGATTCGAAGAAAAAGTTAGGCTACCCTCAGCTCATTACTCAATTAATCAGGCTTGCTGGACTGGAGGACCCAATCATTGAGCCTATTAAAGCTGAAAAACCCATCGATGTTGGGTATATTGATGACAATTGGGGAGAAATTCCACCGCTGCACCGACCTCCAGCAAGAGCGAGAATAGGCCCTTGGGTATCCCAGGCTCGTAGGCAGTAATTAACCACGCATGCCACTCAAAGAATATTTCACAATATAGATCAGGTGGATGCATTTATTGCTGTTGTGGCCGAGGACGTGGGTGTGCCTCAGGAGAGGTTTGTCCCTCTAGTACTAGAGGATGAGCTGCATATAGGCAGTTTATGCAGTTGGATCTGCAAGATCAGGATGAGGTAGCTCAAAAGGATCAAGAAGTGGAGGAAGAAGAAGAGGATGAGGAGTGAATAGTTTTTAGGAGTAGCTTTTAGTTTAATTTTTATTTTATATTTTTTAGTTATTTATTTTATTTTATGACTTACCTATTTTGTGCAAATGTTTTCTTTGTTTTGAGATATATATTCAGTCATGTGCTTTAGGTTATCTCATAACAAATTGGAAGTATAGGAGGCACTAGTGATGGTGACCTCATGTGTGGACCAAATTTTGGAAGCACAAGATAAGGGAGTCTTCTTTTTTTTTTTTTTTTGTGCTGTTTTATTTTTGAGTGTTTTTTGTTTAGTGTCTGCAAGTTAAGATCATTACCCCTTTTTTTTAAAAAATAAAATAAATAAAAATAAGCATGCTTTTGTGGAACACTACTCTTGGCAATTTCATTGTATTGTGCACCCACCATGTTTGTTTTTCCTTTGATGTGAAGATGGCACTTGTGGTTTAGTTTATCATTTTGAGTTTGTTCTTGAGTGGATTTCATAACTTTGGTGCATTGTGTTAAACCTTGTGGATTAAAGTCCATGGCTATAAAATTTTGGTGAGAATTAATTGGATTGCTTTTGTGAGTCATCTGGGCCTATAATTGTTAATTTCTTTCTTGAGAGTGCACCATTGAAATTCATGCTCTTGAGTTTGCTTGGTTCTTTTTTGAAGTTCATGATTCACATGCATGTTATAAAAATGATTTGGGCCGTTTTTCATATAACCACGTTGACCAAGCCAACCTTGAATTTTTCCCTTTGCTTAGCCAATTTGAGCTTTAAATGTAAATCTTTGTTTGTCTTCACCCATGAGCCTTAACTTGAAAAACATTGTTCTACCCGACCATAGTGGATAGGAGAGCATTGAATTATTGTGTGTGGGGGTTTGAAGGAACCATCGATGGCAATATCGTTGATAATTATCGACATGATTCCACCAAATTTGTCGATAATGATTACCGACGAGCAAGATATCAATGGATTTCGATCCATCAATAAGCCGTCAATAACACCTGATTACTAACGAGTTTTTGGTCTTACCGATACACTTCAACCGTCGGTAATCAATGGTCTTTTTTTTTTTTTTTTTGTAATGTAATTCACTACTCTAACGAGTCGACCGATGATTAGTTTCATAGCCGATCCAAAGAGCTAAAGGTTGTTGGGATATCCCACGATGCTACTAGGGAACCAACGGTTCTAATTATGATGGTTCATAAAAAAAAGATATAAGCAAACATGATTCCCTCATCAACAAGTAAACACATGTTTTTTGCCTCTCTATTATTGTTTCCAAGCAATGCTTCCTTTACCTTAGTATTAATGAAAGAAACTAATATAATATTATATATTAAATTAAAATTAATTAAAAATAATGAATAATAAATTTAATTTATTTTTTAAAAATAGAAAATCGTAAATTTATTTTAGTAATTTCAAAAAGAAAAAAAAAATGAGAAAGAATGTCATTAAAAAAAAGTTGTTTGGAATGAAACAATATTCATACAATCACCCATGAATAGTTTTGAGTAATTGCCGTTTTGGTTTTTGTTGGGGAGAATGCAAACAAGTGTTCTGGGAGCACTGTTTAAAGAATCAAAAGAAGTAAGTTTCCATGAAAAACTGTTATATTTATTATATTGAAAAGTGATTATTTTTTTTGGTAAACCTCATAAGATATATATATATATATATATATATATATATATATATATATATATATATAGACTACTAGGGGTACTGTAACCCATGTATAAAAAGCCAGCAAATAACTCACTAATATAAATAAAATACTACTCTAAAAAGAGGACAATATTAGCTTTACAAAAACAAGGAAAAAATAACAATATTAAAGGTCAAAGAAACAATAAGATCCTGATCCCAAACACCAAGGAACGAAGGAACAAAGTCACCAAATTGTAGACCCATCAAACCAATTAACCACCTGCCGAAAGAAAAGCTTCAAAGAGAACCACTGCTGGGAGAACCAAGATAGCCACCAAAAAGATAGTAGATGTAAACATTGAGCACTGAACAAGCATAATAGGAACAAGCCCCCATAGATAATCGCAGAACTAGAGAAAAAGTGTTTAACTTACAAACTTTTCTTGATTCCTTAAACAATGTCTTTAGGACACTTGTTAGCAAGATCTTTTGTTTATTATTCTTTGACTCTTCAACCATTTATTATATAAATTGATTGGTCATTATTTTGACATGTCATTCATCATTTTCGTTTTCGAGACAAATACCATTATTGAACTTAAAAAACATCCACAGCAACAAAAATTGTTAAAATTATAAAAGAGGAGAATGCTAACGAATGTTTTAAGGACACTCGTTAAGAAATAAAAAAATGTAAGTTTTCATTGAGAATTTATGTATTTAATATTTTTAAAAAATAAAATACTTAATTTTTCAATACAAACTTGTTGTTTATGGATTCTTTAATAAATGTCCTAAGAATAGTATTTCACATTCGTAAGCATAACCCTATAAAATAACATGAAAACAAATGTGAAAATAGAACTGAACCCCCGCCTTGCATATGCTTAGTACAATATGACAATATATAATTATATATACACAATAATGACTCACCTAAAACGCGCGTTTACTGACTTTTTCATTTCAGAATTCATACCGAGCAAGAACCACCGTACATACATGCATGCAATACAATATATAATTATACAATGCCTCACCTAGGATATACCTAGATGTATGCAGTATATATATGCTGTAAACGGAAAAGTGTGATAAACAGAACATTTGGTGATTCCATCACATTCAAGTATTAATCAGCCTTGTGCTTCCTTAAATTGCCTCCATATAAATTCCCTTATCCGCATACACAGACAGATATGAAGCTTCTTTGGTTTCTTCAATGTCTCTTCTTCCTGGCGTTGCTTCTCGTTCATCCCTTCGTTGGAGGCACTATGGGGGTTCTACTTCTAGGCGGGTAAATCTTATCAACCATTCGTAATTAAGTTGTATTTCACACATATATATATAAATAATTAATGGGATGGCTTGTGGCTTGTTAATTTTGTTACAGGGTGCATGAAGGCCGTTTCAAAGATCACCCGATTAAGTCCGGACAAGGACGCCGAGGGAACTCCGGTTCACACCCATAAAGGATGCATGCCCAACCCTTCGTGTGGAGTTTAAACAGTTTCCTTTTTCTATTTTATGCCTTTGCCTCTAAAATGTTTCTGCTTGGAATCACCGGAAATAAGCATTTACATACTCCAATGTTTTCAGCTATCATCTTGATCAAACTTTTGGTGCAATATAATAATGTGTTTTTTTTTTTCTCATAAGCCAAAAGTATATTGATTAAGGATACAAGGGATATCTCAACCCGTATACAAGAACAAAAAATAAACAGAAAATGAAGGACCAATGCAAGTAGAATGCTAGTCCAGCACCTGCTCAGATATTACAAAGTCCTAGCAATGAAAAAAAATCAAAACCAGCAAGATCAACAGTAAAACCAAACCAAGAACTAGAAAAAAACAAATCAGCGGACCAAGTTTTTTAGTCAAGAAGCCCCAATAACTAACCGAATCCACCAAATTGTCGAAGACCGAAAACTAGTCTAACCAAGGAGAAACATAGATGTAGTTGATAAAATTTTCCAAGTGTAGACTTGTTGTTCAAGCATAGAAAGACCACCCTTATAGAGCACCATAGTTAAACAAGTAAACCGCTACACAAAGAACACCAATCTCCCGCATTTTGTAGGCAGCAGACAGATCAACCAGTGCAAAGCCAAGAGTGCAGCAGCAAACGGTATATCCAGATATATATATGTGCTAGAAATAAAGTATGTATACACGTGCACAAAAAAAAAAGGTATATCCAGATATAATTAAAGAGTAAAAATTAGATAAATATAAGATAATGTGAGTTTATTAAGTGTGTATAAATAACATTATTGAATAATTGTAAATAACATTGTTGAATTTAATATTAACATACCAACGGAGGTTGGCACAAGTGGTGGTGGACTTGTGCCCCTTAACCAAGTGATTGGGGTTCGAATCTCAGCTCTTCCGTTCCGTTTGGAGTGAATTTCCGCTGAGAGGAGATTTTTCGCTTTCAATACGTGTTAGTGATTTGATCGATGTTTCACTAATGCTTTTTTTCACCTCCCCTTTTTCTCTTTGTAACAAAACAAGAGAAAATTGTCTTTTCTCTTCAAATTCTTTCCTCTCATTCTCTTTTTATCCTTTTTATGCTCAACCAAACAGTAGCTAAATGACATTTTCTTAAAATTTTATTTGTTAACATAGCCTCGTTTATTTTATGAAATATTAATTGTTACTATTTATTAAATTATCATTTCTAAGTTTCATTTTTATTTTCAACAAACCATCAATATTTTATAATTAATTTTTAAATATGTAAAACATCAGCATAGAAATCTGATTCCTTGAGTTACACGACATTAATTGACTCTTATAATTTAATAATAATAATAATAATTAATTATTTGAACTTGACGTAGTCAGCCTAAACCACACCTAAACGCGGTTCCCCTCTATTCAATTCGATTATTTAAGAGTTCGGACTGAGAAACCATGACCTGGCATACAACAAAACAATACAATACATACAGTAACTCACCTGACATGACATATAACAATTGTGTTATTTTCACAATCAGAATACGACAGCTCAATGGACACCCTTCACTGTACAGTGACATTTTCATAATTTTAATCACTGTATAATGATATTTTTGTATTTTTGACCATTGTGTAGTGACATTTTCATAATTTTGACTTCTTAAAAAAAAATATTTTTTTTTGAAAGAAAAACTTTTTTGAGTACCAATATTTTTAGTTAATTACGTGCATATATTTGGTTAATTCAGTTTATTATATAATTAATGGGTCATCCTGAAGCTTACAATCATTTTCCACAACCATGTAAGTATTTGGTTAATCACGTGCAAATATTTGGTTAATTCAGTTCATTATATGGTGAATGGGTCATCCTGAAACTTACAATTATTTTTCACAAACATATAAATATTTGGTTAATCACGTGCAAATATTTGGTTAATGTAGTTCAATATATTGTTAATCACGTGTAAAAATTCTTACCTCACATGGTTGTGGAAAACTATTATAAGCTTTAGATTAACCCATTAACCATATAATGAACTGCATTAACCAAATATTTTCATGTGATTAACCAAATATTTACATGGTTATGGAAAATGATTGTAAGCTTCAAGATGACCCATCAACCATATAATGAACTGAATTAACCAAATATTTGCACGTAATTAACCAAAAATATTGGTACTCAAAAAAGTTTTTCTTTCAAAAAAATATTTTTTTGACAAAAGTCAAAATTAAGAAAATGCCACTGTGCAATGGTCAAAATTATGCAAATACCACTGCACAGTGGTCAAAATTACGAAAATGCCACTGCACAGTGGAGTTGTCCATTGAGCTGTCGTATTCTGATTGTCAAAAATATTGATACTCAAAAAAGTTTTTCTTTCAAAAATCATATAATAAAAATAAAATTATATTTATGATATGATTTTTATATAATTTTTTTATAGATAAAAATATATTTTCTATTTTTATATTAAATATAAATCTAAATAGTGAAATTAATTCTTATTTTTATACTATATTAAATGATTATTATTTTATTTTATTAGCTAAGGATAAGTGAGGAATTTAATTAAGATAGTAGGGATAAAAATGAAAGAAAAATTGATAAGCTATACGCTATAAGTTCAAACGCTACTTCAAGTAGCGTCTGAAAAAACGTTATACACTAATTGAAAAAACGGTTATCAAACGAGATTATTTTTCCATTCACTATATACTAGCGGATTGGCAAACCAAACCGACACTGAAACTAGAATAAAAGAAAGATTTTCTCCTTTTCTCAATCTCTCAAAAAAAAACTCTCCAAAAGTATTTCGGTAAAACATACACCCTATATTCAACTAGATGAATGCTCAAATCTATATTTATATGTGATGCATTTGCTGCCTTTTTTTTTTTTTTTTGGTAACTGCATTTGCTGCCTTTTATTTAGAGCCATCGTACCATTAGCAATATAGAGAGACAAAGCACAATTTAGTAACACAATTTATTAGCTTTTAAAGGATATAAAAAGCCATAAAAATAGAATATAACATGTTTGAAGCTAGACTCAGGTTCCGGAGCAGGGGCCCTATCGATAGGGGGGAAGGAGAGTGGGAAAGAGGGCTAAAAAAAACATGTTGGAAAACACCTATTGTCCTATACAATAAAAATCATTAAATAATCAATACACTTTATCAACTGTGAAGTTTTCATTTTACTATTGGTATAACAGTTAGGGATAACAGTAATCAGCCGTGGATTTTTTGAGTTTATTATATTACTTACTTTTATTTTAATACTAATATATCAATCAATATTATAATTAATTTATCAAACGGTAAAAATAGAGTTGTCATATTCTTGATGCTTTAATTTTATATATTTATATATTAATGTATATATATATATATATATATATATATATTAATATTTAATATTTATATATAATTTAATAGTTTAATATTTTTATATATTTTTTATTTATATATATATTTTTTACTATTTTTTGATCCGAACCGAATCAAACCAATGTTGATTGGTTCGGATATTGTTATTGACTTTTTAAAGTTTATATTTTTTTTTTGTTTTTAAATATTTTTAGTCAAGAAAGGTAGCAAAGCTACCGTGTTCTTCGAAAAATTTTAGGGTCGTAAGACTCGAACCAATAATTCGATGAACTCGAAAATCTAAACCAATCAATTAAATTGGTTCCTTTTTTTGGTGTTCGGCTCCGAATTGAACCAAACTCGATGGTCATTAGTTCGGTTATTGTGGAACCGGACCAATTACTATATTTTAATATATATATATATATATATATCGATATATATATATATATTTTATTATTTAATATTTATTATATTTTAATATTTATTATAATTTAATAGTTTAATATTAAAATATTTATTATATTTTATTTTATATGTATGTTATATATATATATAAATATATATATATATATATATATATATATATATATATATATATATATATATATATATATATATATTTTCGGGACCTAATCGAACTAAACCGAACTGAACCAATTTTGATCGGTTCAGATTTTTCTCACACCTAAAACGAACCAAACCGACCCGTTAGTCCGTTACACCCCTAGGAAAGTTTATCTTCACCTGACATAAAGCCACTTTTCTTCTTTGTATTATACTTTCTTTTCATAAAGTTGTGGTAGAGTAGGGAATAGTTGAAATAGTACCACCTCTCAATCCCACTTTTCTTTTCTACATTACCCATTCTCCCCCTCATACATCATACTCTCAAAAATTAATTTTGGTGCATTTCTGTTTTTCTCTCTCTAAAATTTTCTCTCTGTTACACCCACATTCGCACACTTTTCAATTTCTCAATGAGAAACTCTAATGCCAGAGAAGACAGCCAATGCCAGCGATGGTGATCCCTTTGCCGCAAAATTCCGCCGTTCGTACCTCTCACATGCCAGAGGAAAATATGGCATTATGCGGTTTATGAAGATGAACTTTTCATTTTGTTTACCATAGTTGTGGAATAAAATATATTTTTCTATGATATGTGGAGTGAATTTAGAGTTTTTGCTATGCCTTGGTATAGGAGGATGCCTTTTCATCCACACTCACATTCATTACATCTTCAAGAAACCCATTTAGGATTGAAAACTACTAAATGCATTATATTTTAATTGTTTACCATATTGTATTGGTTCTAGGGTTGCTCGCCTGCAGTTACTAATAATGGACAAACTTACTGGAAAGATAATGTTTCACTCTTGCAAGACGATCGATATCACTTTTAAATATCCAAATAGGCCCTTTAACAAAATGATGATGGTCCGATTATTGAGATTTCATTAAACCAAAAACATGTTGGGCAAAGAAAGAGATTGAGGCCACAACATATCTTAGAAAACCTTTCATATATTTATGTAAATATAAATATAAATATAAATATATGTTATATTATATCTGTACTACACTACTACCTATCAATACGGTGTAACAATATAAACATAAGACTTTGTTGCAAATGTAGCAATATACATACACACACACAAACATAATCCAATACAAATGTAAATAAATGTATATAAATAAAATAATTAATATTTGGTTTTGGGTGCTTCATTTCATCTGATTTTTCAATTCACATGTTGTATACGTTCCTTTTACACCCATTAGAATTATTAAATATTTATTCAATTTGTTTTAAGAAAAATTAACCCGTGCGTACGCACGGGTGATAAATACTAGTAATAATAAAAGGAAATCAAATCATTAATAAAAATGTTATTGAAAATAAATGATAATAAAAGATAATAAAGTGTGAATTAAAAACCTTAAATATCTAATTATTTTTAAACAAATTTTAAATAAAATTTCCAATAGCTATTAGTATTGCACTAGAGGATTGATCAAGGTGTTACACAGCTGAAAACATTGGAGTACGTACGTCAATGCTTATTTTGCAGAAAATATTTAGAAGCAAATACATACAATAGAAGAAGGAAACCGTCTAAAGCTCCGCACGCAGGATTAGGTATCCAATACTCCCTCCGGTCTCTATTGTAAGCAAAAATTAAATGGGACACACATATTAAGATAGTTAGTTGGTCTCATTTAAAAGAGTCATTGGGAATAAAAAATTAAGTTTGTTACCTAAATTACCCTTCCTCTTATTTATTAAGCTTGTGTTATTGAGAATAAAAGGAGTCATTGGAAAACAAAATTAGTATTAAATGAAGGGTATTTTGAGAAAAACTTCATTAAATGAGAAGAAAGTAGTTGAAATTTGCTTATATTTTGGACCAAAAAATTTGGAAATTTTTGCTTACATTGTGGACCGGAGGGAGTATTCATTATGGAATTGAACCACGGCGCCCCCCTACTCTTGGCGGGGACTGTATGGGCCAATCCCTAAAACGGCCTTGTCGTTGAAGTTGTCTGCCACAAAACTAAAGAGCATCAAATGATCAAATCATCTATTTAATTAAGTGTGAATGATTAATAAAAGTTAATTTTTTATTTTATTTTTGATAATCAAAATTTGTATACATATGAGTACCATAGGTACAAAGGATGTACATCATAAACCCCTATTCACAGCAATTCCAATATTCACAAGGGACCAGAATTCAAGCTACTAAATTAACTTGCACCCTGCACCTATCATAAAACCCCAATAAATACATTTAAACTTGTCATCCAATTGAGACAAAACGATGGGGCACCCTGGTTTCCAATGAGAAGTTGTAGCACTTTGAACGAAATTAAACAAATTTTCATGGAATCATAAAGCTATATATAGGGATGGATGAGAAGCGCGCAGCGTCACAATGGGTAATAACTAAATTAATAACAAGTCCCCATCTCATCTCATTTAAATAAGTGGGAAATACAACTTAATTAGTTACCTGTGGTTGCCAGCAATGGAAGGATGGATGAGAAGCAGCGCCAGGAAGAACAGGCATTGAAGAAACCAAAGAAGCTTCATATCTGTCTGTGTGAATAAGATAAGGAAATTTATATGGAGGCAATTAAGTCAAGGAAGCACAATATATAGATAATATATTAATATGACTTGGGTGTGATGGATGTATTTGTTATGACTTGGGTGAATGTTGTGACATCGTTTATTTCCAATATGCCATACCAACAATTCATCCTAAATGGCACTTAAGTCTCTTGTTTTTTTTTGAAAGGTGGCACTTAAGTCTTTTAGCAGCCAGCTTTTTTCGATCTTTGACTAGGTATACAACATTATTGAGACTAACCATTGGGCACTGTCTAGACTCTAAACTGTTAACAGACCCTCTCTCAAGAATTGTCTTCTTCAGGTTTGGAACTTCAATTAGTCTTCTCTCATTTATTCATTACACCAAAACCTTAGAGTTGTGTTATTTGAACACAAATTTTAAATACTGTATATGATATCGTATAAATTTCTTTCTATCTCTCATTTTTTATCACCTTTATATATACCCATCTCGAAAATACATCAATTAATATCATTTAACTTCAGAAAATTTAGTTTTCGCCAACAATATTATAGAAAAATTAGTAATATCATTGAACTTTAAAATTTGATCACCAAACCAAACATATATTATATAGGTTTAAAGTTGGCTATATAAAACTTATACCGGTTTAATTATGGACTGTCAATATAAAAAAAAAATTACACTACCAACCAATCATAAATTGAAACACCTTTGAAAAATATTTGACTCTTATCCTAACTACTTAAAAGTCACTCATATAACGATATATGATTGGTTAACAGTGTAAATAACTTTACACTGACAATGGATACCAATTAAACTCTTTATATTCATTCAAAGAAAATTATCTTATGGGGGCAACATTTTTTTTTGTGGGGGCAAAAGAAATATTATTAAACACGTTCGTATCAAAAAAAAAAACATTGCTGGGGCAATTGCCCCCACCCCATTATAAGTGCATCCGCCCTTGACCATGCAAGTCATTAACACCACACCCGACTTACATTATTTAATTAAAATAAATATAAGCATGCAAGTTGTGAACGTCACATACGACTTGCATTAAAATAGTGTGCCCTATCTTTCATCCACGACTTTGTTTTCAAAAATTGTATTCTCTATATACGACTTGCACTACATACGTAAATACTTTTCAAGTTACGCCATTTCGGGAATTTGTTGCCCAAACAACTATGCGGTAAAAAAGCCTATCGGAATTACCAAAACAGTTAAATTTCTAAAGGTATACTAGAATTTCTCTATTTGCAAACAACGATAACTAGAGTTATTATAGTATTGCCCCCGACGATGATGATCTGATGTTCCATTTTAGTGTATGATATTCTGTCTCTATATATCAATAATATCTTGTCATATAAGTTGAAATTTTTTATAATTTTAAAAATGGTAGAATATATAGTAAGATATTTTTTTTATAAACGTACAAAAGATATATTGATAAAAGAAAACGAGGGGTACCCTAACCCATATATAAGAATAAAGAAAATGAAAAGGACCAAAAGGTAGATCCGATGTAAATAAAGTAATGGAGTGACAAGCTAAAACCAATATTTCTATTACAACAGCCTAACCCAAATCACCAGAAAAAAAACAAAGAACATATTAACTCAAAGTTACACAGCCCCATCCACCCCCTATTTGATAGTTGCCACCCGATCAGAGAGCAGAAGCAGATAACAGTGTTACCCCAAAAGAACCTTGTAGCACCTTCAACCACCTTAATAAATCAAATGATGTCAGTAACCAAGATATTCAATCCCAAATTTATAAGGCAGATAGTAACTCTCAAATCATCAATTGCTAAGATCAGTAGTCCCTTCAGTTTAAATAGTCCCAAATAATGCATACAAATCAACTAATATAACCAAGTCAAATAGCTTCCCCAGCAAGCAAAGAGGCAACAGATGAAGAAATTTGACAGCATATTACGGCAAAAACAAGGAGGTAACACTGCAAGTTTGATTGATCCAAAGTCACAGCTGAAAACATTGGAGTACGTCAATGCTTATTTCTGTTGATACTAAGCAGAAAAAATATTTAGAAGCAAATGGATACAATAGAAGAAGGAAGTTGTGGAAGCTCCATGCAGGGTTAGGTGTCCAATATTCAAGGGTGTGATGGACGGGCCCCGTGTACTCCTGGCGGGGGCTTTACCGGGTGATCTAGTGCACGACCGCGGGATACCCATGGCGGCAACTTTATCGGGTGATCTCCTTCACAACCTCGAGAAGGGTCTTGCACTCTGCCATAAAATTAACAAGCCACAACCTATCTATTTAAATGTGTGTGAAATACAACTTAGTTATGAATGGTTAATAAAAGTTAATTACCTTAATTAGAAAGCTATATATAGGGATGGATGAGAAGCAACATTACATTTAGTTGTGGGTAATAACTGAATTAACGAGTCCCGTCTCATTTAAATAAGTGTGAAATACAACTTAGTTACCTGCGAGCAATGGAGGGACGAAGGAGAAGCAGCGCCAGGAAGAACAGGCATTGAAGAAAACAAAAAAGCTTCATATCTGTCTGTCGGTGCAGATAAGATAAGGATATTTATTTGGAGGCAAATAAGTCAAGGAAGCACAATATTAATAGTATATTGATATGACTTGGGTGCGATGGATATATTTGCTATGAGCCTATGACTTGGGTGTAATGGTGTGCCTTGTTTACGTATTAGTCACATCGTTTATTTCCAATTTCCCATATCAACAATTCATCCTACATTGAATAAAAAATACTTTGTATTAAAAATATGATATACTTAATATATTAAAAAATATAACACTTAACTTTTCAATCAAATATATCTTTGTTAATAAGGATCCTATATATATATATCTATATACTGCACGGCCAGCTTTCAAGTTTCATGATTGCAAAAATCTTATAACTGAGAAAGTTAGCATGTTTGATACTCCCTCCGGTCCACAATGTAAGCAAAAATTTCCAAATTTTTTGGTCCAAAATATAAGCAAATTTCAACTATTTTCTTCTCATTTAATGAAGTTATTCTCAAAATACCCTTCATTTAATACAAATTTTGTTTTCCAATGGCTCTTTTTATTCTCAATAACACAAGCTTAATAAATAAGAGGAAGGGTAATTTAGGTAACAAACTTAATTTTTTATTTCCAATGACTCTTTTAAATGAGATCAAACTAACTATCTTAATATGTGTGTCCCATTTAATTTTTGCTTACAATAGAGATCGGAGAGAGTATGTATTAGATGAGTTATTATTGTTGATGTATGTGCGGTCAGGGTTCTGTGGCGAAAGGAAAGTAGGAAACAATGAATAAGAGAGAGGGGAACCGCATTAAAGTGGGGACCGTGGGTTAGGTTTGAGAATTGAGCTCGCTATATACACATTCAAATCACCTAATCATTTATGTTATTTGAATACTCCCTCCGGTCCTTATTATAAAAGGTACTCCCTCCGTTTCTTTTTTATGGTAATTTAAGGTTTCTATATACAGATTAAGAAAGCATTAATTTGTTTATATTTGTACCAAATTACCCTTATTTATAGTATCATTAATATGTGTAGTGTATTTATGACTGAATATAAGTAAGGGGTTTAGTGTGTTTTCAATGTATTCCAATTTAATTTTATGATAAGGGTATATATGGGAAAAAATTGTCAAATATACCTTGGGCTTATAAAAGATCTATTGTTTTGGAAAAAAAACAAAAAGCTAAAATTACCATAGAAAAGGAACGGAGGGAGTAAATGATTTTTTTTTTGGTCCAAAATATAAGAGACATGCATGTATTTTGACAAATATTAAATGCTCATTTCCAATTTTACCCTTATTTATAATAGGGTTTATATTTACGAGACAATGCAACTTTCAATACAAGTAGGTTTGTTCATTAATTATTAAAGGGTTAAATTTGTAAATTTATATGAATATTAATTACAAATAGCTAATTTTAATACATTTCCTTGGTCTGTGTGTTTTAGGGTTTTGCCTCTTATATATAGGACCAGAGAGAGTACAAAATTTGGACACCATATGTGATATAGTACATATTTATTTTTATTTCTCACTTATTTTTTATCTTTTTATTTATATGCATTCCAACAACAAATAAAAAAAAAAAAAAAGGATACCATATGATGTCCCATTTTTTGTGTTCAGAAAACATTTGCACATTCAAATTGATGATAAGAGCCAAGGTTTTGTGATTGAACAAAGAATCTGATTTTTAGATCACAAAATGAAAATGGTATGAGAACTTGCTTTATGTGGCGGGGAGCTAGGACTCGGTCAGCCGTTGCCCCCTCTAGTAAGTCCTTGCACATCGCCGTCTCCGTAGACCATAGTCAATATGGAAAGATGCCAAAGTATTCAGTGAACAGTGAATTTGGGGTATCCGTAGATTTGATCGAATCGGTTTTGAGCTAAAAAAATCATCTAATCCAATGACAAAAACAATATGAGGTTTGGATTGAATCGGTTTGTTTTCTTCAAAAATCCGATTTGATCCAGTTTGGATTGAATTGGGTAATTTGTTTTTTGACATACTTTATTTTTTTACGTCAAGTGTCCTTTCTTTTCTACTTATTTAATAGTGGATAAAAGATAATCTTCATTTAAAGGGGGCTAGTTTAGGGTGTCCAATACCTATTTTAACATCTCTCAATATTAGAACAGTATAACATTTATGAAAGACAATAATTATTTGTTTTTTATTAATCATTATTTGATTTGATGACGAGTGGGGAAAATTCTAGAGAATTCTAGACAAAATTTTGGGAGTTTGAAAAAAATAATTAATGATATTTTTTAACAAGTTCTGATATGTTAAATACACTTTTATGTTAATTCTCTATATCTACTCTCATTTATCCTTTTTTTTTTTCCCTTGAATTAACTACAAATAAATTGTAGGTAATTATTTTTTTTTCAAATTTACTTAATTGATTTCCTATTTACATGTTTACTCAATCAAATATATATATATATATATGTTATGCATCAAAACATTTAGCAAAATATAAATTCAGACATTAATATTTATTCTAAATAATCACATATATGTCATTCCAACGAAAATATTAAAGAGAATCAGGGTCATAAAAATATGAAAAACAATGCTTAAGTATGAGTAATACTAACGTTGACACTACAAGAAAAATTGATATTACCGACGGCCCGTCGGAAACAGCTCAAATCTGTAACACCCCAGTTTTTACTATTTTTCAATATCGATAGAATTTTAATTGTTTATATTTTTATCTGAGACCTAGGAAATGATCTTGGATAAAACAAAACCATAATTATACTCTATCTTATGGTAAAAGGCTACTGTTAAAATTTGGGTTTAAAATTCAGATGGAACACGGTCTGCGTTTTCACTGACAATAAAATTTGACTGATCAGAAAACCTAATTTTGACCCGAGAACGTATACTTTACTTGGACGAATTATCAACAATCGGGTAAAACGACGGAGCCGGATGAGGCACCGCAGAGATGTACAGGGAACAAGGTCTAGAGCCATCTATGATGACTCAACCCTATGAGTCACTAACAATCGGGTAAAACGACGGAGTCGGATGCGGCACCGCAGAGATGTACAGGGAACAAGGTCTAGAGCCATCTATGATGACTCAACCCTATGAGTCACTAACAATCGGGTAAAATGACGGAGTCGGATGCGGCACCGCAGAGATGTACAGGGAACAAGGTCTAGAGCCATCTATGATGACACAACCCTATGAGTCACTATGGTGAGTCATACATGACTCACCATAGCCATAAATGAGCATTTATGTAAAATGGATGAATCACCTTAATTAATTGCATTAATGTAAAAAATGTGAGTCATAGGCAAAGTTCAATTTCTCCTTCTCTTGCTCCTTGTGAAGTCGGCAGCCCCACACCCACAACAATCCCATTTCTTTGTTTCACACTTCATTAGCTCTAATCATCCAAGAACCTAAGTGAAGATACAAGTACTTTCAAGGAAAATTTGATTTCCCTCTTCCCCTGTTTTCACGCCAGCCCTCCCCCAATTTCACTCATCATTTTTATTTTTCACAAAACAAATCATCTCCTCTCTTTTCTCTTAGTTTTCTCAAGAGCTCTCACTTCCTTCCACAAGGATCATCACTTAGAGGTAATTTTCCTCCAACCTTGCTTCATTAAAGTTGAAGTTGTGTTGATTAGCTTCATGCTTGTTCTTAAATTTTTTCAAAAAAGAATTAAGCTTGAAAAATGGGTAGAAATATCATAACTCTTTGTACCCATTAAGTTATGTCTTGAAAATTTATACTTAAGCTTACATGATCATACTCTTCATGCTTGCCAAGTGATTTAGTAAACAAAAATTTCTTTCCTATTTTTCCCCACTTGACCGAACCATACCCTATTCTTTTGGTTCTTGAATTTCAAAAATTTGTAACCCTTTGAACAATGGGAAGAAAAATCTCTAAAGATAATATTTGAACTTGTCTAGGGATCAATGGTCTTTATCTAAGAGGGATTGGAAAGAAATAAATTATCCTTACCCATTTTAATCCTCTTGGCCGTGAGCCCTCTTTTGGGGTGGATCATGGATTTTCTTTCTTGTTTAAAATTGTTGTTGTTGATTGTTGAAGGTTAAGCGCGGTTGAGTGTTGTGACTTTGTTTGGAAGAAAAAGAAAGATCCAAGAAACAAGGAGAAAGTGTACTACAAGAGATAAGGGGAGTTTACCTGATGAGTTTTTGATAGATACATGATATCTGTGAGTTGTAAGTAAATTTATTTGTTGTGGTTTTATGGTGTTTTGATTTAATTATTACGTATTCGTTTATGTGATTTTAATGTTATATGTGAAACCATGTTATAACTGTGATGTATGGATAACTGTGATGTATGGATTAACTGTTGTTTGAATGATTGACTGAAAAGCTTGATAGTAGTCAGTGCTCAAATATAATTAAGGATAAAGATTTAAAAAGTTTGAAGAGAAACTTAAGTGTTTTAATTTATGGAAGTGGAAGAAAATGTGGAAAATAATATTATTTAATGATATTTTGGTGAAAGAGTAAATCAATGAGGGACAGTGAGGATGAAACCGTGAAAAAATTTCATTGACGTTAATTTTTCCGAAATAGATTCAAAAAGAAAATAAATAGTAATTAAAATAAATTAAGTTTCAAAAATAAGTTTAATATTGATGGTGGAAAACTTTTTGGAAAAGAAAAAGTCATTTGATTCACAAATGAATTTATTCTAAAACCAAAAATAATTTAGAAAAGTGAGTTACAGCGAAACTATGAGAATAGAAATGTTATTGTCTTGGACAAAACGTGTTAGAAATGATTTTCAAAGATTTGATGTGTTTTCGGAAAAGAAAATTCAAAAGGAAATGAATTTGAGAAAAATGAATTTCATTACGATTTAATGTTTTATAAACGAATTTCTATAAAAGAATTTCTACAAAAGAGTTTTAAATCAGCGAAAATATTTCGGATAAACTTGGATATAGTTTTTCGGAGTTTTTGGTTTTGGTATTTGTTTCACAGGACGAAAACAATGTTGAAAAAGAAAAGTAAACCTAGTAGCCAAGATGTCGGAATTCTAGTGTTCTGTGAGAAAAACTTGTAGATCGTTGATCCATGTTGTCCATGGTGGACTTGAGTATTTTGATGTGATGTGGAGGACTTTGTGTCCCACATCTGCAAACCTAGGACTGGTGCATCGGTCTAGGGTTTCATGATTGAGTACTCGGACTTTGTGTCTCGTGTTAAGAATGAATGGGCTTGATGCCTGAGTAAGAATAGTCGTGAGCTTTAAGCCTCAACAAAGAAAGAAGGAATGAAAAAGAAAAGTAACGAGAATAAATGTTTTACATGCATAGTTTGGCAGACATGCCTTTGTTGGCCAATGTTCCATGTAACATGTATTATCGAGCTACAATCCACAAACAAGTTGGGGAAATCAAGACCAAAATAGGTCTATTAGGGACATCTGGGTTCTTGAGCCACAATGGCCGGGGCCTTGCAACCTCGTGTTGTGGACGTAACGACTACCAAACCTGGATGTACTCAATCAGGGACTACTCAATATTATTTAGGTGCTTGAGTGTGATACCCTTGAACAAATGGAGCTCGGACCTAATTGGAGAGGCCGACCTCAAGGAAACAATTGTGTTATGTGGATATTGCAGCCTATACTGATCGACGAAGGGAAGTTAGGATCTCCGGAGAATAAATATCAAAATTAGATGGTGGACGTTGAAGTGTCATGTATTTTCACAAATTGCTATGACTGTCGGATATGAATCCCATTGTTTAAATTATTTTGATTATCTTGAGAATTTATGTGCTGGATGTGTATGTATATGCTGTTATTTGTGTGTCGCGTATGTAGTTATCATGATAAAACTCATTTGTTGGTATCTCACCCTTGCATTATATCTACTTTCTGGCTTTGCTGTTGTACCTTGGTACACGAGTACAGATGGTGTAGAGGAGTTCTCAGTTTCACTGGGGGTTTTAGTCCTGATCCTTGAAGAGATCGGTGATAGTGGTGAGAACCACGGAGGTTTTTCCAGTGGATGTCTTGTAGAGTAATCAGCTTAGGATTTTGTTTTTATTGTATGTTTGAGAAGGTCGCTAACTGTAGTTTTAAGAACTAGATTTTGGTTTTAATTTCCGTTTTGAAAATTGAAACTTCTTCCGGAAGAAAAGTTGTACGCCATAATGGCTTTATTATGGATATGATCATCTCATTTGTGTAGATATGTACAATAGGGTTTATTGTTTTAATGCAAGTATCATGTTTTCAAAGTATTCCGCAGAAAAATAATTTATACCCAACTTTTCTGACTTATAGAGAATAGTTTTTTCGAAAGAAACCAGTAAATTCTTTTAGTTTTATATTTCCGTAACGAGTTACCCATGTAGCACCAAGGGGGTGTTACAAAATCCATCACAAATAGGCGTTTTCCGATGGACTTGCAATGACTTTGGATCAGTAGCTAATATGGTCGTCGCAAATCATTTCCGACGGGTTATTTAAAAGGTCGTCGCAAACTTTGATCCATTACCGACGGCTAAGCCATCGCAAACCAGCACACAGTCAAAAAAAAAACAAACAAACAAACCAGCACTTGATCTGAATAAACCAACACCTAATTCAAAAAAAAAATAAATCATTCCCTATTTGTTTGCAAGAACTATCCAGTACCTAACAAATATCATAATAGCATTTTTCAAGTACATCTACTAGCATCTAAAAACTATTACAATAACATATTTCATATAAAAAAACTAGCAAATAGTCTTGCAAAAAAAAAAAAAAGCAACTAGTTAAAAAAATAACTAATACTGAAAGCTACTGCCTTTTCTGGAATGTGGTGGAGATAGCGCCCAAACAGTGGCTAGACGGAAGCTGGACAATGGCCGGAGGGCTACTGGACGGTGGCTGGTGGTGGGACAAAATGGAAGACAGAAAAAAAATGATAAAAATGCAAATGAAGATGCAAAGAAATGACGAAATGAAGATCAGATGATGAATTGGTAGACATAATCGGTATCGTCGGTGGCCCTATGGGTCGCCGGAATGCTGTGGACGGATGGGCGCTCGGAGGCGGCACACTGGTCGTCGTGAGTAGTGAGGACTGAGAAAATGGGTTTAAGTGGAATGAAGGTTATGTTTCTGAAATAAGATTTAATAAAAAATTCCCTACTGCCCTTTACTTTTAGTGACGGTCGAGCCTGTCAGAAATTAAAGTCGAATTAGAGACAACTCTTTTCCATCGCAAACTGTCAGAGACTCACAAATTGGCTATGGTTAACTATCGTCGGAAATTAAAGTTGAATTAGCGACTGCTCTTTTCCGTCGCAAACTACTAGGGACTCACCAATTAGCGATGGCTAACGGCCATCAGAAATTAAAGTCGAATTAGCGACGACTATTTTCCGCCGCAAACTGTCATAGACTCACCAATTAGCGACTGCTAACGACGTCCGTCGGAAACTAAAGTGGAGTAATTGACGGCTAAGCCGTCGAAAATGCAAGAAATTTGTGATGGGCAGAGGCCGCAGGAAAGTTAACGACGACGACGGTCGTCGGAAACTGATTAAGCCGTCGAAAAATTGGAGGGAATTCTTTTCACGCAAAAAGATGTGAGTTTACCCTCGATTTTAGCGACGGCTAACCCCTTGGTAACATAAACCGTCGGTAATTAGGTGAAAATGTCACGAGTACATGGAGCGAGGGTCCAACCCTAACCCTTCGGAAAATGCAATTTTTCCGACGATCTTTTGGCCATCGGTAATATCCCATCGAAAATACACCTAATTCTTATAGTGTGAGAAGTACAATGGTTGTGTGTGTGCACAGAAGGGGTGTGTGTGTGTGTGCAGGTGGAAGACCTTTGATTCAAAACTCAAACTCAGAAATAAAATATTAGGAAGACAGATGCACATACCTGGAGGAAGACAAAGGTTGTGCAGCAGTGGTTTGGGGTCGAAGATATATAACGACGACGGCTCGATGCTAGGTCGTATCTTGGGGTCGCGGTTCCTGTTCCTGTATCAACGGTTGAGATGGTTGGGACAATGCTTTCAAGTGAGAGATAGGTTGGAGTTTGGGCTTTCAAAAATATGGTGGGACGGTGGCGAGGGACTTGGGAAGGGGGAAAACAATGGTGTCAGTGAAGCAGAAACGACGGTGAGTGTGGGAGACGGCGGCGAGAAACTAATGAAGAGGGTGTGAGGGAGACGGCGGTTGTGGTGGTTGTGAGGGCCACGCACGGTGTATAAGGGCTTGAACAGTGGTTGTGCGACAGTGGTGTGTGGTGGTCGTGCAACGGTGGTGGTTTGACGGTGGTTGTGGTGGTCGTGGAGGATGAATGAGTGAGGGTCACGAGGAGAGATTGTGAGAGTCGTGGAGTGTAGGTTGCACGAAATTTTGAGAGTGAGGAAAAAGTGCGTGGGAGGGAACAATTTTATTTTCGGGAAAGGAATAGATAGCGCTTCCTTGAGGAAGTGCTATCTTAGGTAAGGAATAGATAATACTTCCTTCCTTGAGGAAGCACTTTCTATTCCTACTTATCAACTTTTAATTGCGCTTCCTTGATGAAGCATTATCTATTCCTAACCTAAGATAGCGCTTCCTTGAGGAAGCGCTATTAAAAGTCTTTTGCCCCTTTAAATAATGTTTCAGTAAGAAACACTATTGACTATATGCTATTAAAGCCCTTTTCTGTAGTAGTGTCTGTCTGTCTGTGAGGCAATTAAGTTAAGGAAACACAAGATTAATAATATGACTTGGGTAGTTGGGTGTGATGGATGTACTTGTTCTGTTTGTGTTTGTGTTTGTGGAGCTATGTTATTTGTACAACTTTTGTGGACACCTAAGTGACACCCACACTCACAATTGCATATTATACATCTACTCTATCTCAAAATACAATACATCTTCATCCCACTTACACTAACATCAATCTACAGTATCTATACGGGTGTCCAAATCCAGGTGTACAAAAGACATAAGTGGTCAATAAATATGTCCCATTATATGCCCAGAAAATTTTTTTTTGACACCCTTCAGCGACACCGGCACTGTAGCGGCGGCATTTTCGTAACTTCGACAACTTTTAAAAAAAAATATATATATTTAGTTTTTTTAGTACTACATTTTTGGTTAATTATGTGCAAATACTTGGTTAATCATGTGCAAATATTTAGTTAATTCAGTTCATTATATGGTTAATGGGTCATACTGAAACCTGCAATCATTTTCCACAACCATGTAAATATTTGGTTAATCCCGTGTAAATATTTGGTTAATTCAGTTCATTATACTGTTAATGGGTCATCTTGAAGTATACAATCATTTTTCACAACCATGTAAATATTTGGTTAATCACGTGTACATATTTGGTTAATTCAGTTCAATATATGGTTAATGGGTCATCCTGAAGCTTACAATCATTTTTCACAAACATGTAAATATATGGTTAATCACGTGCAAATATTTGGTTAATTCAGTTCATTATATGAGTAATGGGTCATCCTGAAGCTTACAATCATTTTCAACAGCCATGTAAATATTTGGTTAATCACATGCAAATATTTGGCTAATTCAGTTCATTATATGGTTAATGGCTAAACATGTTAGTACTCAAAAAAGCTAAATATTAAAAAAAAAGAAGAAGAAGTCAAAATAGCGAAAATGCCATTGCTACAGTGCAGGTGTTGCTGGAGGTGTCTCAAATGTAGTGTCAAAATAACACTACTGTTCTTTCTTACGTTACGTGGCACTAGCAGACAACACCTTATTGGTTATTGGTTTTTGCCTCTCACCCATCGCCTCTCTCTCATCTCTGCCAGTGCCATCAACTCTCCCTCAGCAAGAAAGTCATGCAGCCACCATTTGCTCCTGCATCTCTGCTACGTCTCCAACTGCGGAGCAATTACCATTCCTATGGACCGTACGATACTCTTGGGATCATAATATTACTGTAAATTGGATTTAAAAAATATTTTTTTATTTTTTTTTATGTTTTTTTTATTGTGTATTTTTGTTTGTTTCTTTGTAGTATTCTCTCGTCCAACAAATAGGAGACTAATTGAAAGGGCAACGTCTTCAATGCTCCATGGAGAACTCAGAGTTTCGGTACCCCATGAGTTTAAACCATAGATATAATATTATAAAATTTCAACGGTCAAGATTAAAAGGGGTAAAATAGGCATTACAACAAAAATAATCTATTTGATTTAAATTAATTTTTAAAAATCCTATGGCTGCTGCCGCCCTTAGGGGTACACCGTCGCCGCCATCCACCTCCGTCCTCTCTCTCCTCTGCCCTCCCTCCCTCCAACTCCGGTCCTCTGTATCTCCTCCCTTCAAGGCTGCGTTTCCTATCACTGTCGCCGTTCGCCGCCAAGGCGCCAACTTCCAGCAAAAATTTAGAGAAACTGATGAGGAGGTTGATCTGTAAAGGTTTGCTGAGGGGCGGTGGAAGAATTGGAGATGGAGAGAGATGGAAAGGGGGGAATGGAAGAAGATGATGATGATTTGGGAGAGAAGAATGAGTTAGGGTTTGAAGAATATAGAAGAAAAGATGCAAAGGAGCCATGGGTCCTCCCCTTCCCTCCTCAGTCGTCGTCGTCCTTCTTCGCCGCCTCCGTCCCTCGCTCTTCACTATTCGAAACATTCAATGGCCAATCGCAGATCCAAGTTCGATTTTCACCAAATACCGTCGCAGATCCAAGCCACCATAACGGTTGAAAACGCTCCGATCTTTGCCGGCCATAGTAGCCCCAAACCTATTCCAGCCATAGCACCGCCTCTGTTCCTCTCTTCGTTGCATAACAGCGCCGGTGAAATCGTGGAAGTGGCGGCCATTTAGTGAGTTCTGCGGCCGTCGATGTTATCGGCGAGGGATAAACATGAAGCCGACCTGAGTAGTTGACAGTGACTAGAGAGGGAGAAGGAAGGGAAGCAGATGGCGATGCCGGTGACACATTGGGGCACCGTGAAGGGAGAGAGAAGGGTTTAATTGGGGGAGAGGAGGAAGGTGTTTTTAGTTTTTTATTTTTATTTTTTTTATAGCAAAATACCAATTATGCCCCTTGGAGTACCGCTCCTCTGAGTTCTGCCTGGAGCATTGAAGACGTTGCCAATTGAAAGAGATGTGTTCAATAATATTGAGAATGAGCTTATCATTCAACGATTTCAAAACATGAAATCATGTAGAAGATAATTATGAAGTATATAATTTACTTGATTTTATATATATATATATATATAAGTTTAATTGCTATACACTGACAGTGTAAAGTTTTTTTACACTGTCAACTAATCATCAATCATAGTTTGAATGATTTTTAAGGTAATTAATATAAGCGTTTACAAAATTCACTGACATAACAATTTATGATTAAATATCTGTGTAAAAGGACTTTACACTGTCAGTGTATAACAATTAAACTTTATATATATATATATATATATATATATTAAATTTTATGATTTTAACATTCATGCTTTTAGATTGTCAAAAAAAAAAAAAATCCATGCTTTTATCTTTTTATGTATGAAGATAATTATTATTATTAATTATTTTGAATATAGATTGCTCTCACTGGCTCAGGGTCCTGGATCCGCCGCCGTGTGAACCGTACTGATTCGATAAGAGGAAAGCTATTTGTTACGAAACGAATTCCAATGGAACGAAATTATATAAAAGTGGCACATTAAATTCGTATCTCTTTTTACGAATTCATTTTTGTGTCATAAAGCATTGTCGAAATTTTAAATACTTAAAATATTAGCAAACACGATTTCCCGGTCAACAAGTAAATGCAGTTTTTGCAAACACTGTCGGACTATTGGAGAGAAGCCAAATCTTTTTTTTTCTTTTTTTTTTTTAATGAATTTGGCTTCTCTCCAGTTGCTGGACGGTCCAGCAGCCTTAAAATATAAAGAAAAGATATCGGGCCCAGTAGCTTTGATGTGTGATAAAGAGGGAAAAAAAACTTGCTGAACTGCTGGATTACTGGAGTGAAGCCAAATCCCTTTTTTTATTGTTTCCTAGCAAATCTTCCCTATCCTTTGTATTAATGAAAGAAACTAATATGATATTATATATATATATATATATATATATATATATATATATATATAATTTATATTAAATTTAAAATAACGAATAATGAACTTAATTTATTTTTAAAAAAAAAACAAAATTTTAACTAATGTATAATAATAAAAATTTAAATTTAGTAGTATCTAAAATAAAATAAAATTGTGAAAAAAATCATTGAAAGTAAAAAAAAATTAACAACGAACAAAAAGGACCATGTAAACAAGTGTCATAAAGCTTACCAAAAAAAAAAAAAGTGTCATAAATGACAAGAAGTCAATCATGAATGTAAAAAATGTTAAAATAGAATGTATACATTTAGGAATAAACTCATCAAATGATATTCCATGTGTCAATCTTAGAGAAAACTACTCATTTAATTCAAATCATTTAATTCAAAATATTATGCATAATAGTGAGACTTAATGTTATTTCAAAATTAATCATTTAATATACAATGAATCAAATCAAATATATTTTAAAGAGAGAATAAAAATAGTAATATGATAAATAAATATATTTTCTAAAGATTAAAAGAGGATAAATAAGTCAAATATAATTTCAAGAGAGAAGAAAAAGTATTATGATAGAACAATATATTTTTTTAAAAATTGTTAACTTGCACCGAACAAAGAGAAGAAATAAATCAAATATAATTTTAAGAGAGAAGAAGAAAAATAATATGATAGATAAATACATTTTCTAAAAATGGTTAACTTGCAAAAAGAAAAAAGGAGAAATAAATCAAATAGATTTTAAGAGAGAAAAATAATAATATGATAGATAAATACATTTTATAAAAATTGTTAACTTGCAGTGTACAAAGAAAATAAATAAATCAAATAAATTTTCAGGAGAGAAGAAAAAGATTAATATAATAGATAAATATTTTTTTTTAGAAATGGATTACTTGCACGGGAAATGAGAAGAAATAAATCAAATACATTTTCAGGAGAAAATTATATTTTAAATTATATTTTTAGTTTTGTAGGAGAAAATATGTATTTACTATTTACACTAAAGCATTATTGTCTTTATTGTAATGTCTATAATAATTATTAAGTTAGTATCTATTACAATTTGCAATCGACAATTCAGATGGATGTTTTATAGGTTAGTAACTTAGTATCTGTTATACTTAAATTACAATTAACATATTCTCCGTACATGACACGGTCCATCAATGTAGTATACAATAGGTTAAAGTAATGTTTTGGTACCTATACGTGACACTGATTTTCAATTTGGTCCCTATACGTAAAAAGTTATCAATTTGGTCCCTATACGTGACTACGTGACACTGGTTTTCAATTTGGTCCCTATACGTAAAAAGTTATCAATATGGTCCCTATACGTGACACTGGTTTTCAATTTGGTCCCTATACGTAAAAAGTTATCAATATGGTCCCTATACGTGACACTGGTTTTCAATTTGGTCCTCACCGCTAATTGGTCCCGATATAAGAGGACCAAATTACAAATTATTGTCACATGTAGGGACCAATTCAACAAAAAAAAAATTTGAAATCGGTCCCTACATGTGACAATTATTTTCAATTTGATCCCTACATGTGATAATAATTTGCAATTTGGTCACTCTTATATAGGGACCAATTAGCGGTGAGGACCAAATTGAAAACCAATGTCATGTATAGGGACCAAATTGAAAATCAGTGTCACGTATAGGGACTAAATTGATAACTTTTTATGTATAGGGACCAAATTGAAAATAAGTGTCACGCAAATTGAAAATAAGTGTCACGTATAGGGACCAAATTGATAACTTTTTACGTATAGGGACCAAATTAAAAATCAGTGTCACGTATAGGGACCAAAACATTACTTTAACCGATACAATATATACAGCGACTCACCTAAAACGCTTATATTGACTTTCTCATTTCAGGCCGAGCAGCCACCACAGAGCATACAAGCAGTACAATATATACAATCACTCAACTAGGATGTATGTGTAGTATATATATGCGTCATTGCGTTGTACACGGAAAAATGTGATAAACATAACATCTAGTTCTTCCATCACATTCAAGTATATATTAGCCTTGTGCTTCCTTAATTAAATTGGCTGCATATATAAATTTTCTTATCCGCATGCACACACAGACAGAAATGAAGCGTTTATTATTTCTTCAATGCCTGTTCTGCCTGGCGCTGCTTCTCATTATACATCCCTTTGTTGCAGGCGCTATTCGGGTTCTTGGCGGCGGGTAACTCTTATTAACCATTCGTAATTACTAAGTTGTATTTCACACTTAATTATATAATTAACTAATGGGATGGCTTGGGGCTTGTTAATTTTGGAGCGCTGTTATCCAGACAATTTGGAGGGACAACAATACGCGACAATTTTTACTGTAGCTACAGTAGCACTTTTTTTTTTTTAAATAACAAATTTTGACTTTTTAAAAAAAATAAAAAATTTATTTTCTAAAAAAAATCATTAACCAGATAATGAACTGAATTCACTAGATATTTGTACATGATTAACCATATATTTGCATATAGTTAACAAAAATTTAATTTCTCAAAAAAATCCATTAACCAGATAACGAACTGAATTCACCAGATATTTGTACCTGATTAACCAAATATTTGCACATACTTAACCAAAAATTTTATTTCTAAAAAAAAATCCATTAACCAGATAACGAACTGAAATCACCAGATATTTGTACCTGATTAACCAAATATTTGCACATACTTAACCAAAAATTTTATTTCTAAAAAAAACACATTAACCAGATAATGAACTGAAATCACCAGATATTTGTACCTGATTAACCAGATGTTTGCACATATTTAACCAAAAATTTTATTTCTAAAAAAAAACCCATTAACCAGATAATGAACTGTAATCACCAGATATTTGTACTTGATTAACCATATATTTGCACATACTTGATCAAAAATTTTATTTCTCACAAAAATCATTAACCAAATAATGAATTGAATTCATCAGATATTTGTACCTAATTAACCAGATATTTGCACACACATAACCAAAATTTTATTTCTCAAAAAACCCATTAACCAGATAATGAATTGAATTCACCAGATATTTGTACCTGATTAACCAGATATTTGCACATACTTAACCAAAAAACCCATTAACCAGATAATGAACTAAATTCACCAGATATTTGTACCTGATTAACTAGATACTTGCACATACTTAACCAAAAATACCCATTAACCAGATAATGAACTAAATTCACCAGATATTTGTACCCGATTAACCCGATATTTAAAAAAAAAAAGAGCAAAGTATAATTTTTTTTTTAAAAAGTCAACATTTGAAAAAAAAAAAGCTACAGTAACATGCTACGGTACACTACATTAGCGCGTTACTATTCAACTCTACGGTGAGTTGTGGATTGTGGTTGTTCATTAAACATTTCTGTTAATTTTGTGACAGAGTGCACGCAGGACGTTTCCAAGATCACCCGATAATGTCCAGGCAAGGACGAAGAGGGAACTCTGGTTCACACCCATAAAGGATGCATGCATCCGGTGGAGTCTTTGCCTCTGAAATGTTTCTTCTTGGGATCACCGGAAATAAACATTTACATACTCCAATGTTCTTCAGATATGTAATACCTTGATCAATCTTTTGGTGTAATAATAATGGTAACTAGTACCCTTAGTCAAGGAATCAAAATAGGCAATTTTATATACAAAATCGGTATATTTATTGTATTGAAAAATATTTAATTTAGATTCTCAATATAAAACTTCCCTTTTTTGATTTCCTTGACTAATGTGACCGGGACACTTAAGCAAACACCTTAAAAATTAATTCGTTACTTCAGCCACCCATGTGGTGGAAAATCCAACCCAATTAGAATCTGCTTGTACCGAACAACACCCATACCATCTCTAAGCAAAGACTAATAATTACTATTCAAAGTAGACTTTGACTCTCATAAAATAAAACCAGGGAGAATGCTAACCAATACCCTTAAACACTAGTTAAAGAACCAGTAATTACGAGAAAGTGACAAATTTATTGATCTCAAAAGTTGTTTTTTTTTTAGTTTTTCTATTAATTCTTCATTTTTTTTTTGGATTCCTTAACTAGTGTTCTAAGAGTACTAGCTGGTAAAACCCTGAAACAAATAAGATTTTCATTGGACCTTCACCTCGTCCCCACTTAAATGTGTTAGTGATTTGATGTTTCACTAAATGACATTTTATATTTAATTTCTTTTCTTATTTTTTTAACACACCCTCGTTTGGTTTATGAAATATTAATTATTACTATTTAATAAATTATCATTTGTAAGTTTCATTTTTATTTTCAACTAACCAATAATGTTATGTAATTAATTTTTAAATACGTAAAACATGAGTAAACAAATCAAAAACCTTGTTGAATTACAAGACATTGACTCTTATCATTTGAACTTGACTCTTACCACACCTAAACGCGGTTCCCCTCTCTTTAATTCTTTATTATTTAAGAGTTTAGACTGAGAAACCACGAGGACCACGACAAGGCATACAATACAATATAGACAATAACTCTTAACATATAATGGAACATGTTTTCTGACTTTCTCATTTCATAAGATTATTGCCCTGAAACTTGAAAGTTAGCTGTGCAGCATATTGTCACAAACCGAACAAATACATCCATCACACCCAAGTCATATTATTAACCTTGTGCTTCCTTGACCTAATTGCCTCCATATAAAGTTCTCACACAAAGACAGATATGAAGCTTCTATGGTTTCTTCAATGCATGTTCTTCCTGGCACTGCTTCTCATCCGTCCCACCATTGCTCCCAGGTAACTAACTTGTATTTCACACTTATTTAAATGAGACTGGGATCGACTGGTCAATTTAGTTATTACCCACAACTAAATGTGACTGCTGCTCAATATCCATCCCTATATATAGCTTTCTGTTTCAGGTAAATAACTTTTATCGGTTTTTCTAACCTATGTAATATTGCATAGGATAAGAGTCATTAATTACCCTCAATTAACCTATTGTTAATTAATTATGTCAAGCTCATTAATTATGACTTTTTTGAAAAAATCATTTATCTCTCTCCTATGTATTTGTTTTGATTCACATTCCTATATCAATATCTTTTCCCACCAAAAACTGATTACCCAATATCAACTCAAGATAACATAAATCAACTGCTCTACAATATTGATAAAATTAAATAAATTATAAATTATTTTAAGATAAATAGAAAGAAGTAGGGAATAGACTTGATGAAATAAAACCAAAATTCTACAAAGTACCTTTTCTTTGTTGCTGAAAAAAAATTCTTTGTAGATAAATAGAAAGAATAAGGGAATAGTACCTTTTCTTTGTTACTGCCAACATTCCCTTTTCTAGTTTTCTTTGTTGCTACAAAAGAAAAATTCTAATTTATGTTAAGGGAGAGTCTTTAGAAGAGAGAGGTACTTAAGCTTTTAAAAAACGAAAATCAAAGGGTTATTAATTTTTTGGTGGGAAGAGATATTGGGTAATCAATTTTTGTGGAAACTGAGAAGAGATATTGATATAAGAAGGTGAATCAAAATAAATAAATATGAGAGAGATAAATGATTTTTTCAAAAAAAATCATAATTAATGACTCTTATCCTATGCAATATTGCATAGGTTAGAAAAACCGAACTTTTATTAATCATTCATAACTAAGTTGCATTTCACATTTTTATTAAATAGTTGATTTGATGCTTGTTAGTTTCGTGGCAGTGTGCAACCTCCTCCTTCAGGCCGTGATTTGGATCAGCCGATAAAGTCTCCGCCAGCAGTACGCGGGTCCCCTCGTTAGGGATGGCAATGGGTAGGGTTTGGGTAGGGTACTATAGTACCCGTTCCCATACCCGCGTTTGAAAAAATTACCCGTACCCAGACCCGTACCCTCGTGGGTAGCAACTTTAGTACCCTTACCCGTACCCTCTGGGTACCTAAGTACCCATACCCGCACCCGTTACCCGCACTTTTAACAGTGAAAAAGTAAAAAATAACAAAAGAAAGTTATAACAATTAAAAAACGATTCAAAGGTCTTTTAAATCCACTAATAAATATTACAAATCAAAATATTTAAATAAATAAAAATACCCAAAAAGAAATTATGGATGCAACTAGGTTTAGAAAGTTAAGAATCTTTAGATTAATTTTGGTTTTATAATTTGGATTATAGTTAAAATTATATATATTAGTAATATAAATAAATAAATAAATAATTATATATACGTATACATATGTGCGGGTATGGGGCGGGGTGGGTACCATAGTACCCGTACCCGCACCCGTACCCATCTATTTTTGCGGGTAATTACCCATACCCGGACCCTTACCTATTGTGCGGGTAATTACCCTACCCATTGTGGGTAATTTTTGCGGATACCCTATGAGTAGGGTACAAATTGCCATCCTTACCCCTGGTTCACACCCATAATGAATATTGGATACCTAACCCTGGGTACGGAGCTTACACAGTTTCCTTCTTCTATTGTATATATGTATATATACTAGTGTATGGACTCGTGGTATATATGCACGGGAAATATGTTAAATGTTAGGATTTTATTAAAAATATATAATTGATGATTTTATGTTTTTGATTTAATTTTTCTGTTTTAGAGAAATTATATATCAAAGATTGTTTAAAAATTCTCTTGTCTTTATCACTGATCACAAAGTGTAATAGATATTAACTTAATAAATATTATAGATATTAAAATAAAGAAAATGAATATTAAGCATAAATAGTGAGTATCTGTTGTTTTGTAAATATGTACTCTAACTTGTTATCAGTGTGACACATGTGGAATATCACAATATTTATGTAATAAAAAAAGATATAAAAAATATTTGCATATGGAGAAAAATATTTTATTTATTTCTCTTTTTTCCCGTGCAAATGAATCATATTTTAAAAAATATATTTAACTATCATATTGTTATTTTTATTCTCTCGTAGAAATCTATTTGATTTATTTATCATCTCCTCCTGTAAGCTAAACATTTAAGAAAGTATATTCATCTATTATATTATTTTTCTTCATTCTTTAAAGTCTATTTGTTTTATTTCTCCTCTTTCCCCGGTGCGAGTTAACAAATTTTTTGAAATATATCTATCATGTTACTTTTTTATTCTCACTTGAAAATCTATTTAATTATTTCTCCTCTTTTTATTATAATTCTCTCTTGAAAATCCATTTGATTTATTTCTGCTCTTTTCCCGTGCAAGTTAACTACTTTTATAAATATATCTATCCATCATGTTTTTTTTCCTTTCTCATTTGAAAATCTATTTAATTTATTTATCCTCTTTTTCCCGTGTGTGTTAAATATTTTTAGAAAATAAAACATATCATATTACTTGCCATCATAATCTATTTGAAATTGTTTCCAACTATAGTACATAACCTGGTTCAATTACCATCTATCATATTATTATTTTCTTCTCTCTTGAGAATATATTTGATTTATTTCTCCTCTTTTCTCCTGTTCAAGTTAACCATTTTTCGGAAATATATTTATGTAATATATTATCATCCTTCTCTCTTGAAAATCTAATTGATTTATATCTCCTCTTTTACTCATGCAAGCTCACCATTTTTAGAAAATATAATTATCTATCATATGAAAAAAAATATTATTTCTTGAAAATATTTTGATTTATTTTTCTCTTTTCCCGTGAAATTTAACTATTTTTAGAAAATATAGTTATCTTTCATATGATTTTTTCCTTTCTCTTGAAATTTTTTTTTTCCCGTACAAGTTAACGATTTTTAGAAAATATATTTATCTATCATATGAAAAAAATCTTTCTTGAAAATATTTTGATTTATTTCTCCTCTTTTCTTGGGCAAGTTAATCATTTTTAGAAAATACATCTATCCATCATATTATATTTAACATTTGATATTTACCCATTACATTTATAAATCATCACTAACCATTTCTTTTTCCACTATCTTAATAGTGTACTTCTACTCTCAACATCTATATTTTACGTACCTCTATTAAATATTCAATTGTTATCATTTTGTTTGAATCAAAAAATATATATTTGTATTAATACTTTATGTTTATTTTCAAATCAGTAATATTTGCATCTGATTTGATACTCATATGCTATTATAACATTGATTATTCACATCATTTTTTAAATGAAAAATTAAAACATAGCATCAAATTCATATCAGCAAATTAAAACATTCCATAAATACAATAAATAATTCAAAACTTTCCACCTTAAAAAATGGTAGGCTAATAACAGTAGACGTCAAATGTATGAGGTTGCGACACATCAAACTTTTTTGGAGGGAAAGCTTTAGAGGATGACACATGGAATATGAGTTTAAGGAGAGTTTGACACTTGTAAGTTTCTTCTTTGAGATTATTCTCAATTGTATCTAGCATAGATAGATAGATTTGCTTCTAAAATTTTTATGCTTAGGATCACCGGAAATAAGCATTGATATATTCCAAAGTTTATACAAGCATCATAACTCTCGAAAATTACACCATCATCTCCAATGGGAGTTACTTAGGGGTTGCTTAACAATAAAATATCATTTTGATGTGCCACGTATGATTTTGGGTTGCTTAAAATTGGAGAGAGTTGCTTATATAAGCAATTATTCCTTATGGGTTGCTTAAAATTTTTGTGCGTAAATATAGGAGAGAGGATATGGAATGTTGAAGAGAGAGGGTGAGTTAAGCAATTTGTTGTAGAAACTACCATTAGAGTGAAAATTGTTTAGGTTACTTAAAATTGAGGTGACCCACTTAAAGAGATAAAGTGAGGTACTTATATATTGAGCATTGGAGATGCTCTAAGGACATTCGTTAGCATTCTCTTTATTTATTAACTTTTTCGTGTTTCATTTTTTTTAAAACTAAAATTAAATAAAGCATGTTATGAAAATAAGTTATTTCTACCTTATTATTTAAAATGATATTTTTTCTTTGAACAAACGATAATAGCGACAATAGGGTAATATAATTGTTTCGCAAGTGCGTATACAATGTAATAATACAGTGTTAACACACCCATCAAAAATAGTTTAATAATTAAATAAAATCAAATAAGTCAAACCGCATAATTCCTTCTAAAATAAACAAAGTTAGACCATTATTAATGCTGCTAATGATGGTATTTTACCGTACCTAAAAACTAATAAAAAAAAAACTTTCTCAACTTGATTGTTATCTTTATATCTTATTGGCATGCGCAAGTTAATTTTATGAGTTTTAATCATTCATTTCTAAGCCTAAAGCATGGCGCGCAATTCAGATCCCGGGGCCCATGACCTGCTAAATGATAAACCTCATCTCCATAATTTATAGTATTTTCTAACACCAACGGTCCTTTTATTAAGAAAAGGGCTCCAAAATATTGTGGTGTCTTTTCTTGGCATCAATTGGACAGTTTTTAAAAAAGAAACACTGAAAAAAGAAAAGGATTAGAAGAAACATCAAGCAAACAAACTTCCATGCAATAGAATAGGGAAAGGAATTTCTATCCTACCCCATAAGGAAAAAGCAAAGTATGAATTCAGGTTTTCAAAACCACAACAGTATGCATAGAATTGGGATTTCAATTGAAAGGAGGTCAGGTGGGGGCAGGAAGCTACAGGGGTTTTGCTTTTGCAAATGGAGATTGAATAGGATAAGTGTGATTAGTTCTTATCCATCCCATCGTTGCTGGCATTACCGGATGAGAAAGCTAGCCTTGGCAGCTTTGATGATTTTTCGGCTTTGGAATGATATATTCATTACTTCACAACGGATCATTCAGATGTAATTTCGCAAGAACCTGCTGAGTGGTTAAATAACGACTGACACAGGGTCATAGCTCCGGGACACATAAAGCAAGTTCTCATACTATTTTTTTATCTAACAAAACAGATTCTTTGTTCCATCACAAGATTACTTTTGACTCTTTTCATCAATTTGATCATGTGTAGCAGCCTCAAACCTAACCCCACAATCCCCACTTTAATGCGGTTCCCCTCTCTATTATTCATTGTTTCCTTTGGCTGACTCTCACAGAACCATGATACATAATCAACCGTGTACGTAACTAACTTGAAAGGCGACGGTGCAGTATATATTATATAATTAAAGGGGAGACCTCAATTAAAGGAAACCCTTTCCACTCACCAACAAGGTTTTGGTGTAGTGATAACCAGCTGCAAGCTGTACTTTCTGAGAAAAGACTAAAGTTTCAAACCAGAGAAGAAGACAATTGTTGAGAGGGTGTGTTAGTCCAGACAGTTCCCAAGGTATATAAATAAGGCACAATATTGCACCCAAGTAAGAGCAAATACATCCACCACACACAGACAGATATGAAGCTTCTTTGGTTTCTTCAATGCCTCTTCTTCCTGGCGCTGCTTCTCATCCATCCCTTCTTTGGAGGCATTATCGGGGTTCTCGGCGGGTAACTTTTATTAACCTTTCGTAATTACTAAGTTGTATTTCACACTTAATTATATAATAATGGGTCATGCTATGCAGTTAATAATTCCAAAATAAACAAGTTTTCATTGAAAATATAAATATATCACTCTTCAAAATTTTAAATGCAACAACTGTTAATAAAAAAAAAATTCTAGGGAAAAGCTGAGTAGTACGAATTGCTTTTTTCGTCACTGTATACTAAACAATTTTTAGGGCTGCTTCTCATCCATCCTTCAATTGCTGCCAGGTAACTAATTAAGTTGTATTTCACATTATTTAAATGAGTTGGGACGTACGTTAATTTAGTTATTACCCATAACTAAATATGATGCTGCTTCTCATCCATCACCATATAGCTTTCTCTCTCTCTCTCTCTCTCTTTTTTTCTTTTTTTTTACGGAATATAGCTTTCTGTTTAAGGTAATTACCTTTTATTAACCATTCTTGTATTTCACACTTATTTAAATAGATGGGATGCTTGTAGAGGTCGAAAAGGCGGTCGTTTAAAAGATTGCCCGGTAAAGTCCCCCACACCAGTAAGCGGGACCCCTCATAGACACCCATAATGAATATTGGAGCCTGACCCTGCATGCGGAGCTTAGACAACTTCCTTCTTCTATTGTATGCATTTGCTTCTAAATATTTTCTGCTTAGTATCAACATAAATAAGCATTGATATACGCACTCCAATGTTTTCAGCTATGTAATACCTTGATCAGTCCTTTGGTGTTGGATGAGGTTCCGTTGTCCCATTATAGTGTACCACATTCTGACCTCGTCAATCATATCTTATCACATATTCTAACTTCAAATACAAGAAATTTCAATTTAAGTGGCAAGATATTGATAGGGACATAATATGATACACAAAAATGGGACAGCAGATCCTTATCGTTTGGTGCAATACTAATAACTCTGCTCTGTCGGGGTTTCGGATTGCTGGGTTTGTTTTAACAGGTTGTATGTCTTTAGAGATTGTATATGACAGTCCGTCTCTGCTGGGTTTCAAGGTTTGCTTCTACTTTGGTTTTTTTCTTCGGAGTGTGAAATTGAGTAGTGCTTCCATCTTGGTTGTGCAAAAAAAAAAAAAAAAAATTTGTAGGTGTGAGGGGTTGGGGGCAGGGATGGATTTTGAAGATAAAAATAAAAATAAAATAAATATCTATTTTATAAGGAAAACCGAGTATTTCACGGAGTGCATCATGCACCTTATGCACGCATACACGCAAGATTTGTAGTATTATTATCTACTACCGGGGTCCTTTATTAAGAAAAAGTCTCCAAGAGAAATGTAAATAATACACTCTTTTTAATACTATCTCCAACATCCTATTGATTATTAGATGAATTTCATAGAAGGACCACTAAAAAAAAAATGTTTACTAAATAAATTGGGTACCACATGAAATTCATGACACTACATGATATTCATCTATTGAAAAGTGTGTTGGATGGCTAGTGTGTCCATCTCAGCTCCTTGAGTTGGGAACTAGTTTGGGCTGAGGACTCCCTGATCCATGTCAGAACACCAGGAATAAACTTTCATTTGAATTCACGGGCTCGAAGGCGAATGAGCCGAGCAATTGTTGGAACATAAATGACAATACATGTTTGTATGATTCTTTTAAATAAATTTTATTTTATGAGGTAAATTAGAAAATTCGTTAAAAATAATTAATAATAGATGAAAATGATAGAAAATTTATAATAATCTATAAATAAAATTATAAAATAGCTTATAAAAAAATTTATAAAACGATAAGATAAGCTTATCATACTACTTGATGAGTTGTTGAACAAGGGTAACCTTATTTTCAAATATAGAACTAGAATGTTGGAGCAAATAAACCACGGTCCACTACCAACTACCAAGCATATGAATGCAATTGTCTTGCTGCACCAAGGAAAAAAACCTGAAAAGGGGGGTGAGCAATTAGAATCCAATATATAATCAAACATATAATTAACTTTAAACTTGAAAGGTGATGGTGTAGTGATAACTAGCTGCAAGCTGTACTTTCTGTGAAAAGACTAAAGTTTCAAACCAGAGAAGAAGACAATTGTTGAGAGGGTGTGTTAGTCCAGACAGTGCCCAGGGTATATAAATAAGGCACAATATTGCATGCACCCAAGTTATAGCAAATATACATCCACCATACCCAACTTTCATATCATTAACCTTGTGTTTCCTTGACTTAATTGATTGCCTCACCATATAAATTTGCTTATCCGCACAGACAGACAGACAGATATGAAGCTTTTTTGGTTTCTTCGATGCCTCTTCTTCCTGGCGCTGCTTCTCATCAGTCCCTCCATTGTTGTTGCTAACTACAGGTAACTAAGTTGTATTTCACATTATTAAATGAGTTGGGATTTGTTAATTTTGTTATTACCCATAACCAAATGTGACACTGCTTCTCCTTAAGATAATTAACTTTTATTAACCATTCATAATAACTACGTTGTATTTCACACTTATTTAAATAGATGGATTGTGGCTTCTTAATTTTGTGGCAGATTGCATGATCCTCCTGAAGGAGGTCGTAACGAAGATCACCCGGTAAAGTCCCCGCCAGGAGTACACGGGGCCCGTCCATCACACCCTTGAATATTCGACAACTTCCTTCTTCTATTGTATCCATTTGCTTCTAAATAATTTCTGCTTAGCATCAAAAGAAATAAGCATTGACGTACGTACTCCAATGTTCTCAGCTCTGTAATACTTACCTTGATCAGTCCTTTGGTGTTGGATTGCTGGGTTTTGTGTTGGCTTCCTAGAAGGCTACCTAAAGCAAATTAATGCTTTCGTTTGGAATATTGTTCCCTGCTAGTTTTCCTTGGGTTTTCTCGTGTAATGGAGTTCAGGGATTCCTTTGATGTTGCTGCAGTTGTTACAAAGAGTGTGAAATTGAGTTGTGCTTCCATCTTGGTTGAGCCAAAAAAACAACAACTCTAGTTACCGTTGTTTGCAAATATTAGAAATTCTTCGAGTTAGTAACCGAATTAAAATTATTTCTTTACTTGAATTTCAGTTCCAAGTGATAAGATTAGTTTAACATTAAATAAACCAAATTATCTGGAATACTTATTTTGGTGCAAAAAGATTTATACTTGTGGAGAGGGGTAGCCTTACTGCCTTAGTAACCAAGCAAAAATTAGTCCTACATCTAATTAAAGAGTGTTAAAAATATATCATAAGACCAAGAAAACAAATGAGTTTTCTTTCTTTCACTTCAAAAATAAGGGGAAAAAAAGGTATTTGTACAAACTATATGAAGTATGTGCATAATTTTGAACCATTCAGAGAAGTTAACATGAAATTAAGGTGCTACCCAATAGCTTTCACGAAAATATATAGGGTAAAATGCACTTTTAGTCTCTCAAAATTTTCACTTTGACGAAATTCGTCCCTATACTTTTATTTTCAGTGGTTTCAGTCTTCATAGTTTTCAAACGTTGCAATTTTGTCCCTCTGTCAAGTTGCCGTTAAAAAACTAACGCAAAATGTATACGTGGCAAACAGTTCGCCACGTGGCATGCATAGCTGGAACCAAAAAATAGTAAAATAATAAAAATAAGGCTAAAATGTACTTTTAGTCCCTCAAGTTTTTTAACTTGGCAAAAATAGTCCCTCTATTTTTTTCGAATGATTTTAGTCCTCACACTTTTCAAACATTGCAATTTTCATCCCTCCATCAAGTTGTAAAAAACAAACATAAAACACATACGTGGCAAATGGTGGCTCTATGTGGCATACACAGTTGGAACAAAAAATATATTACAATAATAAAAATAAATATCATTTTTGTTCGATTTTTTATTGTTTTGGATTGATTTTCGGTTTTCTTTTGAATCGATTTGGATATAAACACCCCTAGAAGCAGCCGAAGACGCAAGATCAAGCAGAGCAATGATGAAGCTGATAGACGTCATTATGCTCTAGTCCTTTTGATAGCAGTGGTAGCTCCACTCATAGGATTGAATACCATCTACCTGATATAAGCACATATCACCACTACGAAGCATTGAATAGCATTTGGTTTTGCTTATAAAAAAATTGCATTTCAAAGCAAATTGGCATATTGCTATGCTAATTTCATGTCTATTATTTTATTCAAATTGGCATATTTTTACAATAATTTATTATTATAACATTTAAAAAAATATTTTAATATTTATTTTGCTTTCAATTGTGCATGCCACATGGAATCACGTGGAACCACGTGGTGAACCGTTTACCATTTATCTATTTTACGTCAATTGTTTTTGTAACAATTTGTTGGAGGGAAGAAAATTGCAACGTTTGAAAACTATAAGGACTAAATCGTTTGCAAGCGAAAATAGAGGAACTATTTTCGCCAAATTAAAAAATTTGAGGGACTAAAAGTGCATTTTAGGCTTATTTATATTATTTTAATATTTTTTTGTTACAGTTGTGCATGCCACATGGCAAACCGTTTGCCAAGTAAGCGTTTTCTGTTAGTTTTTTTGACACTAACTTGACAGAGGGACAAAATTGCAGCGTTCCAAAATTACTAGGACTAAAATTTCCAAAAGTTGCAACAAGGGGGATCGAACCTGGGTCATGAGGCACAAAGACAGCAAGTCTTACCACTGCACCACCATTGCTAGTTAGTTAACTGTAGCCAAATAATATATATATATACACATAAGTCTATCATAATAATATATATATTTAATATATACCGGTTCAAACCGAGTCAATCAGTGACTCTCGGTTGAACCCGGTTAAACCAGTGACCCATTAACCCAGTCCCCTGACCGAGTCGATCATCGGTTCGGTTTTAATAACATTGAGTAGGGGGACGATTTTCGCCAAAATGAAAAATTTAAGGTGACTAAAAGTGCATTTTAACCAAATATATATGTCCAGGATTTTGTTTCTCTCGCTTTAAAAATAGGGGAAAAAATATTAGTACAAACTATATAAAGTATGCGCACAATTTGAACCATTCAAAATAAGTTTCCATGAAATTAACTTGTTTGTCATTTAAATCTGAGACAGAATAAAGATGTATTCAATTCTTTGAGGAAAAAACAGAGGGAAATTGGTTGTCATACCATTTTTTTTATCTAACAAAACAGATTCTTTGTTCCATCACAAGATTACTTTTGACTCTTTTCATCAATTTGATAATGTGTAGCAGCCTCAAACCTAACCCCACAATCCCCACTTTAATGCGGTTCCCCTCTCAAGTATTCATTGTATCCTTTGGCTAATTCTCACAGAACCACGATACATAATCAACCGTGTACGTAACTAACTTGAAAGGCAACGGTGCAGTATAATATTATATAATTAAAGGGGAGACCTCAAGTCCTCAATTGAAGGAAACCCTTTCCACTCACCAAAAAGGTTTTGGTGTAGTGATAACCAATTGCAAGCTGTACTTTCCGAGAAAAGACTAAAGTTTCAACCCAGAAGAAGACAATTGTTGAGAGGGTGTGTTAGTCCAGACAGTGCCCAGGGTATATAAATAAGGCACAATACATGCACCCAAGTTATAGCAAATATACATCCACCATACCCAACTTTCATATCATTAACCTTGTGTTTCCTTGACTTAATTGATTGCCTCACCATATAAATTTGCTTATCCGCACAGACAGACAGACAGATATGAAGCTTTTTTGGTTTCTTCGACGCCTCTTCTTCCTGGCGCTGCTTCTCATCAGTCCCTCCATTGTTGTTGCTTACTACAGGTAACTAAGTTGTATTTCACATTATTAAATGAGATGGGATTTGTTAATTTTGTTATTACCCATAACCAAATGTGACGCTGCTTCTCCTTAAGATAATTAATCATTCATAATAACTAAGTTGTATTTCACACTTATTTAAATAGATGGATTGTGGCTTCTTAATTTTGTGGCAGATTGCATGCTCCTCGTGGAGGTCGTAACGAAGATCAGCCGGTAAAGTCCCCGCCAGGAGTACACGGGGCCCATCCATCACACCCTTGAATATTGGACACCTAACCCTGCATGCGGAGCTTCCACAACTTCCTTCTTCTATTGTATCCATTTGCTTCTAAATATTTTCTGCTTAGCATCAACAGAAATAAGCATTGACGTACTCCAATGTTTTCAGCTGTGTAATACGTACTTACCTTGATCAGTCCTTTGGTGTTGGATTGCTGGGTTTTGTGTTGGCTTCCTAGAAGGCTACCTAGTCCTAAAGCAAATGTTTTCGTTTGGAATATTGTTCCCTGCTAGTTTTCCTTGGGTTTTCTCGTGTAATGGAATTCAGGGATTCCTTTGACGTTGCTGCAGTTGTTACAAAGAGTGTGAAATTGAGTTGTGCTTCCATCTTGGTTGGGCCAAAAAAACAATAACTCTAGTTACCGTTGTTTGCAAATATTAGAAATTCTTCGAGTTAGTAACCGGATTAAAATTATTTCTTTACTTGAATTTCAGTTCCAAGTGATAAGATTAGTTTAACATTAAATAAACCAAATTATCTGGAATACTTTTTTTGGTCCAAAAAGATTTATACTTGTGGAGAGGGGTAGCCTTACTGCCTTAGTAACCAAGCAAAAATTAGTTCTACATCTAATTAAAGAGTGTTAAAAAAATATCATAAGACCAAGAAAACAAATGAGTTTTCTTTCTTTCACTTCAAAAATAAGGGGAAAAAAGTATTTGTACAAACTATATGAAGTATGTGCATAATTTGAACCATTCAGAGAAGTTAACATGAAATTAAGGTGCTATCCAATAGCTTTCATGAAAAATATGTGTCCAGTATTTTGTTTCTCTCACTTTAAAAATAGGGGGGAAATCTTAGTAGAAACTATATAAAGTATGCGCACAATTTGAACCATTCAAAATAAGTTTCCATGAAACTGAGTTGTTGTCCAGTAGCTTTATGAAAATATATATGTCAAGAGTACTAGTAGCGTGAATGTAAGTTTATAAGTTTCCATGAAACTGAGTTGTTGTCCAGTAGCTTTATGAAAATATATATGTCAAGAGTACTAGTAGCGTGAATGTAAGTTTATACTTGCATGATAACTCCTGAAAATTACACCATGCTCCTTATTAAAGGTATAGATTCAATGATATAATACAATCACTTATTTTTCTTATCACAGTATTATCTATAAAGTAAATTAATTTATTTTAAATCTGATACAGAATAAAGATGTATTCAATTCATTAAGAAAAAACAGAGGGAAATTGGTTGCCGTTTATTTTATTTTATACAAGGTTATCGTTTAATTTTCCTTCTAAAATAAACTCAGTTAGATCGTTATTAACTCAAATGATGTTGTTTTACTGTGTAGTGTGTACCTAAAAATTAATCAAAAATAAACTTTTCCAACTTGATTATTATCTTTAGGTGAGTGCTACTATGCACCTCCATGTCTTTGGTGCATGCTACACCATATCATTTTGACCATTGATTTTATTAAAAAACATATCAACGGTTGAGATTAAAAGTGGATAATGGTTTAACAAGAAACCATAAAAATTGAAAGTTACAACTTTGTCCCTACCATGCCACCTCACCCATCATCGGCAGAACTAGTCACCCCACACCATTCTAGCTAGAGGAAATTTCCATCGAGCCCAACCGTCCGTCGTGCCACCACCGGATGAGCAACGACCAACAGCCGTTCTCCCTATCGCGCGAACCTACACGCAATTCCTCTCAAACGACCGCAGATCCGACCTTCGTCAAGCCTCCTTACGCACCACCCAACCTCCATTGCATACTCACATTTGCCGCAGTGCCTCCACCTTTAACCGCACCAGATCGTGATCGTGTCTCTTCCAAGCTTCCATCCATGACTGCCAACAATACCATTGCACGAGCCTCACATTCACCGTTGGACCACCAAGAACTAGACCGATTCGGCGGCCCTGAACCAAATTCGGCGATTAGGGGTTGGGTGCCATCATTGATTGACGCTTGTGGCGGAGGCTCGAGTCTGAGGTCGTGTTTTGGGTTGACGGCGAAAGCTTGGAATGACAATGAAATATGAAACGTGTAGTGGCTTGAGGGATCATTTGATAGTGAATTGAGGTTGATGAATCTGGAGATGGAGAGAGTTCAAGCACCGTCACGAGCAGAAGTACTGGAGCGACTGGCATCCAGTGACGGTGGTGGATAGCCATCACTGTTTTTTATTGGTTTCGACGAAAACCACCACTATCGTTGTCAGCCCATAAAGAGATGACCAAAAAATGGGGTGGGGGTAGGTGGAGGTTGCGGTGTAACGATGAGTGGCGGTATTGACGATGGCAACAGTGAGTAGCGATTGGGGTTGTAGGGGTGAGGGGTTGGGGGCAGGGGTGGATTTTGAATATAAAAATACACTATAAAAAAAGCTCATTATCGGCGGCCAAAAGCCGGACCCCAAAAAGTCGTCGGTAATGGGTATTTACCGACGAATTTCCGATGGCCACGTGTCCATCGGTTACAAGCTCGTCAGAATGGGTTTCCGACGGAAAGGGCATAAGCCGTCGATAATATAATTAGCTTGAGCAGCTGCACCATTACCAACGGCTAAGCCCGTCGGTAACACACACGACAGAATTACCGACGGAAATGTCCGCCGGTAACACATTAGTATGGTTACCTATTTACCGACGGAGATGTCTGTCGGTAAGCTCATTTTTTTGGTTTTATATTAATTTTAATTTATTTTAATATTTTTATTTAATTTAATTTTAATATAATTATTAATTATATTTATATTTTTTATTTTGTTATTTAATTAATTAATTTTATTTTAATTATTAATTATATTTATTTTTACTATTAAATTTTTTTATTTTAAATATTAATTATTATTTTATTTAATGTTAATTAATTTAATATATTATTATTTTATTGATTAAAACTTAAATTTAAACTACAATTAAATTTTAAAAAGTTAATTAATTAAAATTAAAATTAAATAAAAAAATAAAACAAATACAATATTGATCTATACACAAGTATTGATTTGTCACACTTAATGGTTGTTGATACACCTACGAATATATAAGTCATATTAAATAATTACTTTTCAATTAGCAATAAATGTTGGTAATATTTGCTAAGTTATATGCACTTACTTGTTCCTTGAACCATTCAGTAAAATCTGCATATGTACGAGCAGAAGCATCTTAATCACTTATATGATTAATTTGTCGGAACACACTGACAAATAATGTGTACGATGTGTTAACAGAGAAATTGATATAACATGGGATAGATTATTTCAAAAATAAGTCGTTGATACTTACTCATGGTATGGTTTCACCTCGGTGCAATTTATCAAGACATGAACATGGGTCGATGCATACTCCTCATCACTTAACCAGTAAGTAAGCTCCTTGCCAGCATGACGGCCAGGAAGGTTAAATACGGATAGCATATAAGGATATCCTGCATTATCAACATCTACCTCGTTCCTAATATTTCTTGGTGTCAACATGAAGTTGTTGAAATAGTGGGAACAGAAATGAGTTGTCTCACGGTGTAAATAAGAAGCATAGATTGATCCTTCAACCCTAACCTTGTTTTTAACAGATCGTTTAGAGTCGCCCATGAATCTAAGTAAAAAAAAAAAAACATAAGGCTTAAGATGTTATTCAAGGGATCCTAATTATTTAAATGTGCAAATGTAATAATATTACATTTCGAACAGATACATCCACCTATATTGTACTGGTCCACCAAGCCTTGCTTCATATGGAAGATGGATAGGGAGATGTTCCATTGAATCAAAAAAACCTGGGGGAAATACCCTCTCCAACTTGCACAGAATTATTGGAATATTTTCTTCCATCCGAGTCAGACCATCCATCCTTAAAGTTGCAGAGCACAGATCTTTGAAGAAATGACTGATTTCTGTAAGCGGGTTCGAAACATGCGAGGGCAACAAACTGAAAGCAATAGGAAGCAAACACTCCATGAATACATGACAATCATGACTTTTCATCCCACGAAGCCTCCCCTTATTTACATCAGCACACTGTGCCAAATTAGAGGAATAACCATCGGGCGTCCTAAGCTCTTTTTAACCACCGACAAACAGGCTTTGCTTCATTTGAGGTTAGAGTGTAACAAGCTTTTGGTTTGACCATTTTCCATTTGTTTGCTGCTTCAGCTCCAAATCCTTTCGTCTACAGTACAGAGCTATGTCCATCCTTGCCTTCTCATTGTCCTTCGTCTTGCCAACCACATTCATAACTGTGTTAAAATGAAAGAAATTCTCTTGTCAATGTGCATCAAGGTTATGTCTTAACATCAATTATCCTTCCTTACGGTAATTCCCAAAAAATACTTTGTTTTATCCAGTTATGCCATTCTCCATACCCCGGTATAATTTTGACACACCGGCATCAGTGACTTTTGGAAGATTGCTAACCCAACCCCAAATTTGTTCAAGAGTCAACAACGGTGGCGGACCTTCTTCTTCTGTCTGATTCTTTTGAAAGCTCGGATATTCCTTCTGAATTGATGATCGTGATCTAATAACCGACGATGAGAATCAAACCATGAACTTTTGCCACCATATCTTAGGGTAAAAGCCTTTCCATGTTCCATGCAATACGGGCACACCAATTTACCGTGGGTCCCCCAACCAGAGAGCATGCCATATGCAGGAAAATCATTGATAGTCCATATTAGTGCGGCCCTTATCATAAAGTTTCGCTTCTTTGAAACGTCATATGTCAACACACCCGCCCACAACTTCTTAAGATCATCGATCTGAGGCTGCAAATATACATCAATCCCAGCCTTCAGATTAGATGGCACCGGTGAGACAAGTCAGAAACATATACGGTTTTGACATGCGCATCTCAGGAGGAAGATTGTAAGGTGTAACAATTACTGGCCAACATGAATATGGCGAGGCTGATGCCTGAATGTACGGGGTAAAACCATCTGAGCAGAGCCCTAGTTGTACATTGTGAGGATCTGATGCAAATTCAGGGTGTACCCGATCGAAGTGCTTCCAGGCTTCACCATCAGAAGGGTGGCGTAAAACACCCATACTTCTCTATTTTCATAATGCCACCTCATATGTACAGCAGTTTGCGTTGATACAAACAGTCTCTGCAACCTTTGAATAATTGGTAGATAGAACATTGCCTTCGCAGGAACTGGTTTGTTCTTACTACGGTCACTATTTTGAACAAGGTACCTGGGTGTCTGACAAAATTTACATTCTTCCAGTTCGCTGTCTTTTGTGCCCGAATCACTGTCATAATAAAGCATGCATCCATTCGGACAACAATCAATCCTCTTAGCCCCCAACCCCAGTTTCAACACCAACCGTAGGGATGGCAATGGGTAGGGTTTGGGTAGGGTACTATAGTACCCGTCCCCATACCCGCGTTTGAGAAAATTACCCGTACCCGGACCCGTACCCTCGTGGGTAGCAACTTTAGTACCCTTACCCGTACCCTCTGGGTACCTAAGTACCCGTACCGACACCCGTTACCCGCACTTTAAGTTATAACAATTAAAAACAATTCAAATGTCTCTTAAATCAACTACTAAATATTACAAATCAAAATATTTAAATAAATAAAAACATCCAAAAAGGAATTATAGATGCAACTATGTTTAGAAAGTTAAGAATCTTTAGATTAATTTTGGTTTTAAATTTTGTATTATAGTTAAAATTATATATATTAGTAATATAAATAAATAATTATATATACATATACATATGTGCGGGTATGGGGCGGGGTGGGTACTATAGTACCCGTACCCGCACCCGTACCCATTCAAATTTGCGGGTAAATACCCGTACCCGGACCCTTACCCATTGTATGGGTAATTACCCTACCCATCGTGGATAATTTTTGCGGGTACCCAATGGGTAGGGTACAAATTGCCATCCCTAACCAACCGCTTTGCATCATAATAAAATTTTGGCAACATCTCTTTGAATAGTGTCACATCTTGAAGCATTTTACAAAAAAAATCCAAACACTGCTCAGGGACATTCCAATTGGACTTGCAAGCTAAAAACCTAACACAATTATTTATTTAATTTTGTATTTATTTATTTAATCTAATATTATTGTTATGTAACTATGTTATTATTTAGTTATTTACATATTAGTTATAAAAATAATTTTTTATCTTCCAAGTTCTATTTGTTTACATGAATTTTTTATTTCCTATGATCGATTGTTTACAACCTATTATTATTATATTAATTATTTGCTTAAATACTAATTAATTACTCTTGCCATAAGAATTATTTATTTACTTACTTATATAAATAATTTTGTATTTATTTATTTAATCTAATATTGTTGTTATGTAACTTTGTTATTATTTAGTTATTTACATAATTAATTTTATTTTTGTTAGATAATTTTTTTTTATCTAAATAATTAACTATTTTGGTATTCATTTTTTTTAATATCTCCTTTTTAATCACATTCGATGTCATCTACGCTTCCTGATGCACTACGCGCAACTATTGTCGCATCCCTCCCCCATAGCCGATGCAATATTTCAATTAATTAGTTTTATTAATTCAAATTTAGTTGCATCAATTTATATGTTAGCTAAATATTAGCAACTATAAGAATTAAAATCCAACAATAATTATAAATCGAAATATCATAACATCCCACAAAATCCTACACTTCCAAAATCAACAAATATAATTGTACAACCAGTCTAAAAAAAATATATGATAATTATACAAATTATAAATCATTACACACTTAACAAAATAAACAATTTCAAACCAATTTTAAAAAATCAAAAAAATAGAAACCTGACAGTGTAGACAGTGGTGGCTCCTCGACAGCGGTGGTGATGATGGTAACAATAAATCTGTAGCAAACAAAAAAATAAAACTAATTAAATATCAAACACTTAATTAACAATCATTATTTAATTAAAAAAATTAAAATTTAAAACTAAATACCTATAGGGTTCCTAACAGTGGGGGAGGAAGTGGTGGGGGGTGGTGGCTGGCGGTTCTGGCAGTGAGGGAGGAAGTGGTGGGGTGGTAGTGGGACAAAGTGGTGGCAATGGTGGTGGTGCCCAGTGGTGGTGGGACTCGCGGCGAAGAAGACAGTGACGAGGGTGTGGGGCTCGCGCGCGGAGGAGATGAGAGAAGAGGGGAGGAGAAAGAAAATAAGAGAAGAAGAGAGGTGGTGCAAGGTGGAGGTGGCGGTGCGCGGTGGATACAAAGAGGAGAAGAAAGAGGAAGAGGGAGAGGAAAAGAGAGGAAGAAAGGGAAAGTGAGGGGGAAAGGTTTGCGGTGGCAGTTTAATGATGGTTTTCCGACGGATACCGACTACTTTATCCGTTGGTAATTCAAATTTTTGAATTACCGATGGCCCTGTCCGTCGATAATAAAAAATATTATTTTCGACGGATAACCCGTCGGTAAGTTCTCGTGCCAAACTTTCCACATTCGCGCCACAATTACCGACAACATTACCGACGGATTGCCCGTTAGTAAGTTTGCCGAAGGTCTTTCCGTCGGTAATTCATGTGGCTTTTCACATTCAATGTTACCGACGGCTATTTCCGTACGAAATGTCTTCTCTACCGACGGAACCAACGTCCGTCGGTAATAGAGCCTTTTTTGGTAGTGATAAAAATAAAAATATCTATTTTACAGGGAAAACCAAGTATTTCACGGAGTGCATCATGCACCTTATGCAGGCATACACACAAGATTTGTAGTATTATCTACTCCCGGGGGTCCTTTATTAAGAAAAAAGTCTCCAAGAGAAATGCAAATAATACACTCTTTTTAATACTATATCCAACATCCTCTTGATTATTGGATGAATTTCATAGAACAACCACTAAAAAAAAAAAAAGAATACTAAATAAATTGGGTCCCACATGAAATTCACAACCCTACATGATATTCATCTATTGAAAAGTGTGTTGGACGGTCAGTGTGTGCATCTCTGCTCCTTGAGCTGGGAACTAGTTGGGCTGAGGACTCCCTGATCCATGTCAGAACACTAGGAATAAACCTTCATTTGAATTCACGGGCTCGAAGGCGATTGGGCCGAGCAATTGTTGGAACATAAATGACAATACATGTCTTTATGATTCCTTTATATAAATTTTATTTTATGAGGTAAATTAGAAAATTCGTTAAAAATAATTAATAAAAGATAAAAATGATAGAAAATTTATCATAATCTATAAATAAATTATAAAATAGCTTATAAATTTTTTTATAAAACGATAAGATTAGCTTATTTACTAAACAGTCATACTACTTTTGTGATTTTGTCAAACATATGTTTTATAAGCAATTCGAATAAGCTACATCTATTTCAGAGATGAGACCGAGCAACCACCATGTACCATGCATTCAATGCAATATATATATACAAATACAATGACTCGCCTAACGTATAAAGGAACACGTTGTCATTCAGACGTAATTTCGTAAGAACCCGCTGAGTTGTTGAACAAGGGTAACCTTATTTTCAAAATACCGAAAGAGGGTTGGAATCTTTCCGTATTGACTATGGAGAGGGCGATGTGCAAAGACTTATTAGAGGGGGCAACGACTGACCCTGGGTCATATATAGATCCCCGACACATAAAGCAAGTTATCATCAATTTGATAATGTGTAGTAAGCCTCAAACCTAACCCCACAGTCCCCACTTTAATGTGGTTCCCCTCTCTATTATTCATTGTTTCCTTTGGTCACAGAACCATGACCGCACATACATCACAATAATAACTCATCTAATAATACATAATCAAACTTAACTTTCTCATTTTACAAGATTTTTTCAATAAAACTTGAAAGGTGTTCGGTGCAGTGTATATTATATAATTAAAGGGTCACAATTAACGGAAGGGAATTTCTATGGTACCTTCAAAAAATCAGCTGTTTTGGAACAGTTTAGTATTGACCAATAGATAAATAGTAATGTATTTAATAAAGTCAAGTCAAATTTTTATTTTTAACTTGGAAACTTTTGTCTTTTACATAATACTCCCTAGTAATTAGATAAGATTTTTACTATTAATTTTTCAATTGTGATTAATTAAAAATTAAAAAAAATTTGTTAAATCTAACGTTTTGAGTCTCAAACAAAACCCACTTTCCTTAGAACCCCAATCTTCGTGGCCCTCCCCTTCCCGAATTTCCTCACTCAAGACCTCGCTGTTCCTTCAGACTTTGGACTTCACATCTGCTCAGCCGTCGATGACTGCCTCGTGATGAACAAGTTTGTATAATCAAGAGGTTATGAAGAAGCTGTGCGATTTGATGGGAGACTGAATCAAGTTGAAGTCCAGTATCATTTAGAAGTTGATAATATGAAAACCCATGATGTTTTAGAGTGACCCTTTTGTCTATTCTAAAATCTATTGTTTGTTAGTGAGAAAGTGGGAATGGTACATAATTTTATCAGTGACTTATCTGTAAAAATCCATTTTCTGCAAAATGGGCCTGGCTGACCCGGTGGGAGGTAAGGGATGAACTGGAAAGTCACTTTCAATTAAAGCTTTATAAAAAATTAAGTTTCATCGGCTACTATCATTCATATTCATGGTCTAGTGGTTCACGTCCTGCTTACTCTCCTTCATTGCGCAAGTTCGATCCTCATCAACTGCCATTATTATCAACTTTTTTATTTCCCTTTTTAAAAGAAAACAAAATTTATTGTGAAAACGCACCGACATTCTATACCTGTGGATGTTTTCAACTTACTTAACCCATTCTTCAATGTTATACATTTATGAATTAAAATTTATATTTTAAATGCTTTGTAAGTGTCAATTAAAATAATTTTCAATCATAGAATTATTTTTTAATTACTCAATAATTTTAAATTATATCGTGTGGGTGAATAGAAGTTATTTGTCATGAGACATTCAATAAATGTTTTAGGATTGTTTACTCTCTGTATACCTCAATTTAATCAAAATATTTATTTTAAAATTATTTTTGAGAAAATATTATCCACCATTGATATTTCATTAATTTTTTCTTTAATTACATTGTTGCAAAAATATATTCTAATACTTTTCGAGGAAATGTAAATTATTTTTTCTGCCAAAAAGATGTTTATGTAATATCTTATAACTAGGAGTTAGATTTAAATAAATCAGGTTATTTGGAAGCTCATTCTAATTTTGAAAAAAAATTACATTGTTTTAGAATAAAATATGGCTATGTCACGAAAGCAAGAGTATAGTATACGACACGACTAAGTCCTCCTTAGGCTAAGATGTCCCAAGATGATTTTTTTTTATTTTTCGCACCAAAAGCTAGGGTTAAAGGTTATGAGGGTTGAGTTTAGGGTATTTGGAAGGTCATATTAATTTTTTTAAAAAAATATATTTTTTTTTAGAAGACAATATGGTTATGTCACGAATGCAAGTAGATTACCTAAGTCTTCCATAGGCCAAGATGTCCCAAGATGTTTTTTTATTTTTATTTTTTATTTTTCACTCCAAAGCTAGCGTTAAAGATTATGAGGGTTGAGTTAGGGTATTTGGAAGCTCATTTTAATTTTTTTTAAAAATAATTTTTTTAGAAGACAATTTGGTTATGTCACGAATGCAAGTAGATTACCCAAGTCCTCGGTACGCCAAGATGTCCCAAGATGATTTTTCATTTTTTTTATTTTTCACTCCAAAGCTAGGGTTAAAGGTTATGAGGGTTGAGTCAGGGTATTTGGAAGCTCATATTAATTTTTTATAAAAAAAAAATAAAAAAAAATTAGAAGACAATATGGTTATGTCTCGAATGCAAGTAGATTACCTAAGTCCTCCATAGGCCAAGATGTCCCGAGATGATTTTTTTTATTTTTTTTATTTTTCACTCAAGAGCTAGGGTTAAAGATTATGATGATTGAGTTAGGGTATTTAGAAGCTTATTTTATTTTTAAAAAAAAAATATTTTTTTAGAAAGACAATATGATTATGTCTGAATGCAAGTAGATTACCTAAGTCCTCGGTACGCCAAGATGTCCCAAGATATTTTTTTTATTTTTTTTATTTTTCATTCTAAAGCTAGCGTTAAAGATTATGATGTTTGAGTTAGGGTATTTGAAAGCTCATTTTAATTTTTTTAAAAAAATAATTTTTTTTTAGAAGACAATTTGGTTATGTCACAAATGCAAGTAGATTTACCTAAGTCCTCGGTACACCAAGATATCCCAAGACGATTTTCCATTTTTTTATTTTTTACTCTAAAGCTAGGGTTAAAGGTTATGAGGGTTGAGTTAGGGTATTTGGAAGCTCATATTAATTTTTTATAAAAAAAAATAAAAAAATTTTAGAAGACAATTTGGTTATATCATGAATGCAAGTAGATTACCCAAGTCCTCGGTACGCCAAGATGTCCCAAGATGATTTCCATTTTTTTATTTTTTACTCCAAAGCTAGAGTTAAAGGTTATGAGGGTGGAGTTAGGGTATTTGGAAGCTCATTTTATTTTTTTAAAAAATATTTTTTTAGAAGACAGTATGATTATGTCTGAATGCAAGTAGATTACCTAAGTCCTCGGTACGCCAAGATGTCCCAAGATTTTTTTTTTTTCATTCTAAAGCTAGCGTTAAATATTATAAGGGTTGAGTTAGGGTATTTGGAAGCTCATTTTAATTTTTTTAAAAAAAAAAATTTTTTTAGAAGACAATTCGGTTATGGCACGAATGCAAGTAGATTACCTAAGTCCTCGGTACGCCAAGATGTCCCAAGATGATTTTTCATTTTTTTTTTATTTTTCACTCTAAATCTAGGGTTAAAGGTTATGAGGGTTGAGTTAGGGTATTTGGAAGCTCATATTAATTTTTTATAAAAAAAAAAATAAAAGTTGTTTCAAAGACGATATGGTTATGTCTCGAATGCAAGTAGATTATCTAAGTCCTCCATAGGCCAAGATGTCTCGAGATGATTTTTTATTTTTTTATTTTTCACTCAAAAGCTAGGGTTATGAGGGTTGAGTTAGGGTATTTGGAAGCTCATTTTTTTTTTAAAAAATTTTTTTTTTTAGAAGACAATGTGGTTATGTCACGAATGCAAATAGATTACCTAAGTCCTCCATAGGCCAAGATGTCCCGAGATGATTTTTTTATTCTTCACTCCAAAGCTAGGGTTAAAAGTTATTAGGGTTGAGTTAGGGTATTTGAAGCTCATTCTAATTTTTTTTTAATGAAATAATTTTTTTAGAAGATAATTAAAAAAATAATATTATAATTTGAAATTTATTTTTAATTGTTTGTGACTCACAAAGCATTTAGAATAGAAATTTTAAACCACAAATGTATAACATTGTAGAATAACGTTAAGTATTTTAAAACGTACTCGAAAACCAAAGTAGTAATGTTAGCCTGATGGTTGGTCATCTTTTATGTTTTGAGCTGAGTTCGAATCCCACTTCAGTTTGCACTTTGCACCACTTTATTAAAAAAAACAGAAACAAAAATTGAACATTGTTTTTCGTGGGTATTGGTCATCTTTTATGTTTTGAGCTGAGTTCGAATCCCACTTCAGTTTGCACTTTGCACCACTTTATTAAAAAAACAGAAACAAAAATTGAACAATGTTTTTCGTGGGTATCGAACCTGTGCACCAAAAGTGCAGTGGAAATTTTTTAGGACTTCAACCGCTAGGCCAAGCGCACCGCTGCTTTTGTTTTTGACACTCATTTGAATATAAAGGTTGAAAATAAAGTGGCGTTTTAGCTTCGTCCCGGACCTTCAGCCGGGTCAATCTGACCCGTTTTGCAAAAATGAATATTTACGCCACCCAGTTCGAATTTCGATCATTTTTGGCCGTTTTTACATCTTCTCCATCCAAATTAGATTGAACGTTAATCCTTCTATGATTTAGAATGATTTTTTTATTTTTCTCATGTCCGCCTCCACTGTATCAGATCTGCGACGCCATCCATGGCTATTAAGAAGTCTGATTTCAGAAACCCATTTTCGCTTCCTTACACCTTTGTATAACTTGTTATTATCATTAGAAGAAGAAGATGGAGTGTGATTATCAAGGGTATGATCAGAACTAGAAGCACAAGCCATTGAGTACGTATATGTATGTGTACCTGGTGAGTTTCAATGGTGATGAATGATGGGTAGAAGGAGAAGCCATTTTAATCAGAATCATATTTTTAAATTTCAAATAACTATTATTTTAAATTACTTGGAGTAAAAAAAATTACTAAGGACTAAATTGTCCAAGAAGAAAGTTGAAATATTAAATAATAAATGAGATAACATATTTCATTAAATGCATCATCTTCATCTATTGGTCCAAAAAATAACTGTTCTAAACCAGTTGATTCTTTGAGGGTATCCTAGCAGCTCCCTTAACGGAAACCCTTTCCACTCCTACTCACCAACAAGGTTTTGGTGTAGTGATAACCAGCTGCAAGCTGTGCTTTATGATGAGAAAACACTAAAGTTTCAAACCATGAAGAAGACAATTGTTGAGAGGGTGTGTTCGTCAGTGCCCAAGGTATATAAATAAGGCACAACATTGTACCCAAGTCATATATAGCAAATATTATACATCCACCACACCCAACTCATATTTTTAACCTTGTGTTTCCTTGACTTAATTGTTTCCATATAAATTTCCTTATCTTATCCGCACATAACAGATATGAAGCTTCTTTGGTTTCTTCAATGCCTCTTCCTCCTGGCGCTGCTTCTCATCCATCCCTCCACTGCTGCAAGGAAGAGGTAATTAAGTTGTATTTCACATTATTAAATGAGTTGTGACTTGTTAGTTTAGTTATTACTTATTACCCATAACTAGATGTGACGCTGCTTCTCATCCATCCCAATATAGCTTTCTGTTTAAGGTAATTAACTTTTATTAACCCTTCATAACTAACTTGTATTTCACAATTATTTAAATAGATGCCCCCCGGGTTGTAAAGAAGGAGGTCGTTTACATGATAGCCCGATAAAGTCCCCCCCACCGGTACGCGGGTCCCCTGGTAGACACCCATAATCCTGCATGCGGAGCTTAGGCAGATTCCTTCTTCTATTGTATACATTTGCTTCTAAATATTTTCTGCTTAGTATCAACAGAAATAAGCATTGACGTACTCCAATGTTTTCAGTTTTGTAATACCTTGATCAATACTTTGGTGCTGAACGAGAATTTGTTGTCCCATTTTATTGTACCACACCATATCCCTGGCCAATCATATCTTATTATATATTCTAACTTTTTAAGATTATAAGAAATTTCAACTTATGTAATAAGATATTGATAAGGATAGAGTATGATACAATAAAATTGGATAACAGATCCTCATCGTTTGGTGCAATACTAATAACTCTATTCCGTGGTGGTTTCAGATTGCTGGGGTTTGTATACTCAATCTTCAACAAGACAAAGAAAGGGCTTTCTCCGGTAGGGGCTTCACATAGAGACTATGTGGAATGGAATCGAAGCAATGAACCCAGATCTAGCAAGGTCCGAGAGGTACAGTGTGAGGGAGCGACCAAATCCTTTTCCTTTCAATGGGTATGCACCATCTACCAAGGACCCTCAGAGGAAATCTAACAAGTTTTGGAATGAATATAATGGTCATCTTGTTGGTACTACCGCCTATTTCTTTTCAAACTTTCCACCAACTTATGATAGGATGGATCTGTGGGAGGTTTTCATCAAATGGGGGGCTGTAAGGGAGGTGTACATTCCGGCCAAGAGAGATAGATACGGCAAGAGGTTCGGTTTTGTGCATTTCAAAGATGTTAGGAATGTTAGGGAGCTTGAGCTTCAGTTGCAGTCTCTAAGGTTGGGAAGTTTTAGACTCAAAGTCAATCTAGCAAGGTTTGCTAGAGGTTCTACTACTAGTGGCTCTCTGAGACCTCAAAACAGGTTCCGGGCGGAAGGGCGTGGGGTGAATAAGCAGGAATCTTACGCCAAGGTGGTCACTGAGGGTAACAACCCTAGGCTGAATTTCAACAGAAGGCAATCCGCTTTCATGCAGCGTGACTCAAATGGAATTAGAAGTGGTGAGTGGGGTGGTATGTCTTTTATAATCCATGATGATGAAATGAAGTGGTTGCATGGGTCTTACGTGGGAAAGGCATCTAGCATTGAATATGCATACGACAGTAAAGACAATCTTCAAAGGGAGGGGATTTTTAATTTAACAGTGAGACCTCTTGGGGGCCTTTTTGTTTTACTCTCTGCTGTTGGGGAGGTTGATGTGCATAGAGCTCTACAGGAAGAAGTCAACACTCTTTCGAAGTGGTTTTCGGACATAAGGCCTTGGGACTCGGAGTGGGCAGCAATCGAGAGATCGATCTGGGTCAAGGTATCAGGCTTGCCTCCTCAAGCGTGGAAGGAAGAAATTCTTAGGAATATAGTGGGGACGGTTGGTTGTTTTGGTATGATAGATGAGGTGACTAGACGTAAAGATAGATTGGACTTTGCAAGTATTCTCATCTCTACATCTTACCCAGAAATCATTAACAAGAACGTTAAAGTGCAGATCAATGAAAAGTTGTTCACAGTCAGAATCATGGAGGATTCCTTATTCGATGGTCCACGTTCTTTGAGCTCAAAGTTTAGGGATGGATTTCAAGAAGGCTGTTCGTCAGATTATTCTGATTCAATCATAGACAGTATCCTTGACTTACCGGAGACGGTGATGTCCGGAGATGGGTGCTCAGAGGACCAACAGCTCGTGGTCTTTGAAAGTTCAAATTCAAAATTCATTGACGTCAACCTTTCACAGGAAGGTACAGGTGGGGAGCTCGAGGTCTCTGCAAAACCAAAAGATAGGTCAATAGGTCTAGCTCAAATTGGGTCTAGAGAGCCTTTTGTTACATCTGAGGCAACAGGGACTTCTCCTACTAGGGTCGGTGGCTGTCAACTTTTGGAGGATTCTGATTGTGACGTGAGGATGGGGAAGAGGGGCACTTTAGTTGGCTCGGGCCTAGGCTCGGATCTGGGCCTAGTGCAGTCTCATAACACTAAAGATGTGGTTTTTGGGCCTGGCTTAAAAGATAAAGGGAAGAAAGTTTTAAAAAAATCTAAAGCAGGCAGTGAGGATGGTTCCTATAGAAAGGTGGATTACGGGACTGCTCAAGTCCAAGAAGTAGCGGGCCCTTTACATGTTACAGGCGGATTGAAATTGAGGAAGGGGAAGAAGCTAGATAAAAGGGCTGGGGAGGGCACTTCATATGGTAATAAGGAAAAGAGGGCTGAAAAAGACAAGGGTAAATTACCTTTAGGCCGTCTGGGGCCTTTGCTTTTCAAATTTCCTTTCTTGCCAGGTCCATCGGCTGGTGCTTTGAGGAAGAATTCACGAAAGGGTGCAAGGACGAAAGGCAATTTTGCTGGGTCACGTCAATTGACGGTGGAAGAAGACAACATCTCCTCTGCTAGCGCTGATGTTGGGGATCCTTTCCCTGCGCTCTGTCCTAAGATGCCTTCGGCATCCTCTCTTCACCAATCGACTGAATTGGGTCTCCAAGTCCTCACAAGTGAGATGGTTGCGGAATCCTCATTGTCTTCCTCAAATGCAGACCGTAATGTCTCTTGCAGGAAGAACAAATTCAAAAGTGTGGTACCTGAGTTGGTTGATGTGGAATTGCAGTATGCTCATAGCGTTCATAGCTCCATGATGGAGGGGGATGAACTTAGTGTGGAGATTTTAAATCAGCCAGACCTACAGTCTGATGGTGGGCAAGGAGTTTCGAGCGTGCCAGGTAATGTTCTCTCTGGGCAGAATATTTCAGATGGTGATATTATTTTGTGTAACTCGAAGATTAGGAAAGGTGAAGTAGGCAGTCAGGGAGGGAAGCTCTGGGGAATTTGTAAATCAATTGGGGTTACATATTCAGGGGATGATGGAGCTATGGTAAATTTAATAGATGAATTGGAGGAAAGGGATAGATTGGCCAAAGTGGGCAGAGGTGTCAATAATGATGCATAATGAAGATAATATCTATAAATATTAGGGGACTGGGGAGTAGAGTTAAAAAAGAAAAAATAAGGTCCTTGATCAGAGAAGAGAAGGCTGATTTCATTGCAATTCAGGAGACTAAGTTGTCAGAGGTGGATAATGGTCTTTGTCAGTATATGTGGGGTCAACAGGATGTGAACTGGGTCTTTCTTCCGGCAGAGGGGCGTTCGGGAGGCATGATTAGTATGTGGAGTGGCTCTTTATTCAAGCTCCAATATTACTTCTCTGGTAATGGCTTTTTGGGTGTCTGTGGGCTATGGGTACCAAACAACCAAAGCAGTATAGTTGTTAATATTTACTCTTCTTGCTTGCTCTCGGAAAAGAGGGATCTGTGGAGAAATTTAGCAATGTCAAAGATAGGTTTTGGTGGTCAATTGTGGTGCTTAGTAGGAGATTTTAACTCAGTTAAGAGCAGGTCTGAGAGGAGGGGGACAACAAGCAACTCACAGGATGCTCAGAATGCAGAATTCCAAGATTTTATTAATGAACTTGATCTTATTGATTTGCCGGTGCTTGGTAGGAGGTTTACCTGGTTTAGGCCTGATGGCTCAGCTATGAGCAGGTTGGATAGGTTTCTCGTCTCCGAAGGTTGGGTTAATCTCTGGAGTCTTACTGCACAGTGGATTGGCAAAAGGGATGTTTCAGATCATTGTCCGATTGTGTTGAGTGGTGAGCAGCAAAACTGGGGGCCAAAACCATTCAGGTTTAACTCTTGTTGGCTGGACCATAAATGTTTTCAAGGTTTTGTAGAGAACTGTTGGAAGGAGATTAGATTGGAAGGATGGATGATCTTTGCTTTCCAAGGTAAACTGAGAGCTCTAAAAGAAAAACTGAAAACTTGGAATGTTGACGTATTCGGGAACTTGGACACAAAATTGGAGAAACTGGTTTTTGATCTGAACACTTCAGATGAGGTGGCTAGTATGAGGAATTTAAATGAGGATGAATTGAGGCTTAGGAGAAAAACAAATGATGATATCTTCCAAGTGCGCATGTTGAAAAATAAGCTACTTCACCAGAAGTCACGGGTAAAGTGGCTTAATGATGGAGATGCCAACACGTCATTTTTCCACTCTTGCATCAATTATAGAAGAAGAAGAAATAACCTAACTGCTGTTCTAGTTGGAGATTCTTGGGTTGAGGGGGTTTTAGAGGTGAAAAGTGAGGTGAAGAGGTACTTCTAGAATCTGTTTTCTGAAGCGGGTTGGGAAAGGCCAACTCTAGATGGTATTTGCTTCAAAAGGCTATCTTTGGATGATAACATCTCTCTATCTGTACCGTTCTCTTTGGATGAGATAGAACAAGCCGTTTCAAGCTGTGAAGGTGATAAAAGTCCAGGCCCGGATGGTTACAATTTCACTTTTATAAAGAAGTTTTGGGATTCGATTAAGGAAGAGGTTGGTTTGTTGATTCAGGAGTTCTATTACCGATCAGAGCTTCCAAAAGGAGTGTGCTCGTCCTTCATTGCATTAATCCCTAAAAGGGATAATCCTCAAAAGGTTTCGGACTTTAGACCTATTTCTCTAATTGGTGTGGTTCACAAACTAATCTCAAAACTGCTAGCAGCTAGATTAAAGCAAGTGATTGGCTCTTTAATATCTACCTCTCAATCGGGATTTATTGCGAAGAGACAAATTCTTGATGGTGTTCTTGCAATTAATGAAGTTGTTGATTTGGCAAAGAAGACCGGAGATGATTGTCTTATTTTTAAAGTTGATTTCGAGAAGGCTTACGATTCGGTCAATTGGGGTTTCCTTAAGTATGTGATGCGGTGTATGGGTTTTGGTGAGAAATGGATGAAATGGATGGATGCTTGTATTTTCAAGGGCCACGTATCAGTTCTTGTTAACGGCAGTCCAACAGAGGAGGTAGTTTTGCAAAAGGGTTTGCGTCAGGGTGACCCGTTGGCCCCATTCCTCTTTCTGATAGTGGCTGAAGGTTTGAGTTGTATGTTGGGTAGAGCGGTGGAGTTAGGTTTATTCACAGGCTTCACGTTTCAGGAAGCTAAGAGTATCTCTCTGGTACAATATGCGGATGATACAATTCTGGTCGGCAAAGCAACAACTCAGAATCTATGGGTGATCAAGGCAGTGCTGAGGGGCTTTGAACTTGTGTCTGGGCTCAAAGTTAATTTCCACAAAAGCTGCCTATATGGGGTTAATGTGGGAAATGATTATCTCTTGGCTGCGGCAAATTTCCTCAGTTGCAATTCTGGTCACATTCCTTTTATTTACCTTGGTTTACCGATTGGGGCAAATCCTAGGAAGGCGTCTACTTGGCAACCAGTCATTGAGGTAATGAGGAAAAGGCTATCAAAGTGGAAGGGCAAAAAACTGTCTTTGGGGGGGAGATTAGTTCTTATCAAATCGGTGCTTTCTAGTCTGCCTCTGTTCTATTTCTCTTTCTACAGGGCTCCTAAGAAGGTTATAAAAATCCTAACTTCTACCCAAAGAGACTTTCTGTGGGGGGGCTGTGGAGACAAAAGGAGGATAGCTTGGGTGAATTGGAGGAAGGTGTGTAGTTCGAAGAATATGGGTGGTTTGGGTGTGAAGGATTTAGACCTTTTTAATCTGAGCCTTCTTGCAAAGTGGAGGTGGAGATTATTCAATGATGAAGGTGCATGCTGGCAGGAAATCATTCGATTCAGGTATGATGTAAGTGTTGATTCAGTTTCTACTAGGAGATGGTCTTATAATAACTCTTCACAGTGGTGGAGAGATTTCAGTGGGTTAGACCTAAGTCATACAGGGAATAACCTTTGGTTCTCTAAAGAAGTTAGGAGAAAGGTTGGGAATGGGGAAGATACTTCCTTCTGGAATCAAACCTGGTTCGGGATTGCAAATTTAAAAGAGGTTTTCCCTCGGCTTTTCACTCTGTCAAATCAAAAGGAAGCAAAAATCTCAGAGATGGGCTGGTGGGATGGTGAATTGTGGAGATGGGATTGGAGTTGGAGAAGGGTTTTTCTTGCTTGGGAGGAGGAGCATTTTCTGGAATTCCAGGAAACAATGGATGGAGCATGTCTTAGTAGATTTGAGAAAGATTCTTGGATATGGATGGCAGATGGCTCCAAGGCTTACACGGTTAAATCAGGCTACAAAGTTCTCCAGTCTCAGCAGCAGATTTTGCTGTCCAACCCGGCTTTGGAACAGGTTTTCGCCAACTTCTGGTTTTGCTACGCCCCCTCAAAGGTTTTAGCCTTTTCATGGCTTGTTATTCTAGATAGGTTACCAACAAGGGCAAATTTATTTCAAAGATCGATAATCACAGAAGCATCCCAATCCCTTTGTGTTTTGTGTGGTTCTCATGTTGAGACAGCAACTCATCTCTTTCTTGAATGTTCTTTTACTGCTCAAGTCTGGACTTTTGTGTTTAATTGGTTGGGAGCTCATCATTTAGCTTGCAGTGATATTGTGCATCATTATAGTCAATATAGGGACTTCTTTAGAGGTGTTAAAAAGAAAAAACTGTGGCAGATTATTTGGCATGCAACTATGTGGTCGGTTTGGCTTTTGAGAAATGAAGTTATTTTTGGTAATGACAGAGTTGATTTCCTGGTTGTTACTGATCTGATCAGATCTAGATCTTGGCAATGGGTATCTAGCAAACATAGATTTCAGATGTATGATTTCTCCAGCTGGTGTCAATGCCCTTTAAGTTGTCTTTCAGTGGTTGTATAGTTTTGGCTTCTAGCTATCAAAGAAGCCTTTTTCAGCATAGCTGCTTCTGGGTTTTTTTCCTGTGTTCTCTTCTCTTGCGCAGGGGTGCTTTCTTTGCTCAAGTCTTCGTGCAGCATCTGGTTTATTTCCCTGTTGAGGTGCTTAGTGTACTGTGATGAATCACCTGGATTTTTGAATTGGATATTTTCTAAGGTTTTGGGTTGTTTGGGTATACCATGTAACACTTAGTTGGTGTTTGTGGATTGAGTGTTACCTTGTATATGGGTTGAGTACACCTAGTACTCTTTTACTCTTAATATATTATATACTCTTTGATTATCAAAAAAAAAAGATTGCTGGGGTTTGTTTTAACTGGTTGTATGTCTTCAGAGATTGTATATGACAGGGATTCCTTTGGGTTGTAACCCTGCTAGTCTTCCTGTGGTTTTCTAGCGAAATGTAGCTCAGGGATTCCTTTGGTGTTGCTGCAGTTGTTACACGGAGTGTGAAATTGAGTTGTGCTTCCATCTTGGTTGAGCCAAAAAACAAAAAAATTAACTCCAGTTACTGCTGTTTCCAAATATTATAAATTCTTTGGGTTAGCAACTGAATTAAAATTATTTCTTTACTTTTTATTTATTTATAAGCAAATATTAGTATGTTAATGTTAGTATTTTTGTTAGCGAGTGGGGCTTGAATCATCAACCTCCTTATCATTCCATTCCTTAACTCCCCCACCCAAACCACCTTTGCCATCTTATCACTCCCTTATTTCTTTACTTGAATTTCAGTTCCAAGTGATGATTAAATTAACATTAAATAAACCAAATTATCTGGAATACTTATTTTGGTGCAAAAAGATTTATACTTGTGGAGAGGGGTAGCTTTACTGCCTTAGTAACCAAGCAAAAATTAGTCCTATATCTAATTAAAGAGTGTGAAAAAAACATCACAAGACCAAAAAAAACAAGTATGAATTGGCTTGAACTACTGTAGGGGCTGCTTTTGGTTGGACCAACTTTGTTGTGGACTCTATCACTATGCGCTGGGCAATTGGGTGCACCCATATATGACAACTCTTTTCCTTTTTTTTTTTTGGTGTCCCTTTGTTTTTAACTGATGCTAGTTGCTCTCTGTTCTGCGCAAACTTGATCATAGGTGGTATCTTTTGGAAACTGGATTAGACTCATGTCTGGGTGTACGGGGAGTGTTAGTTAGGTATTCGACCTTGTTATTAGTCTGTCACCTTAATTAGGTTGAATAAATACCTTACATCCCCTTTGTACATGATTCTTTTTTTTATATGGGTTTGAGTACTCCTAGTATTCTATTTATTACAATTTTGCTTATAAAAATAAAGAAAATAAATGAGTTTTGTTTCTTTCACTACAAAAAAAAGGGGTTAAAAAAGTATTTGTACAAACTATATGAAGTATGTGCATAATTTTGAACCACTTATGTTTTTTGTACAACTGGATTTGGACACCCCATATAGTAGATTGATGTGAGTGTGGGTAGGATGGAGATGTATTGTATTTTGAGATAGAGTAGATGTATAGTATGCAATTGTGAGTGTGGGTGTCACTTATGTGTCCACAAAAGTTGTACAAATAACATAGCTCATTTTGAACCATTCAAAATAAGTTAACGGATCTAGCTTCGCAAGTTAATTTGCCATGCATTCTGCCCACGCGTTCTGCGTGTATCGGTTCCAGGGCTTGGAAAAAAAGGTAGAAAAAGGTTAATTTGCCCCAACCCATCGTCTACTAGTTCTTTTTTCTGATCCGATTTGGCAATGGACGGGGAAGGCAGTGCTTCTTCAAATATTTCTTCTCCTCTTCGAAAGACTTTCACACAAGCGTTGAGTAATGCATGTGATATCCCTTTAAGTCAATTGGCGTGACCTTGCCTGAAAGGTGATGCGTTATCGATTAAAATTTATGAGGAAGAATACAAAGCTGGCTTGGATGGATGTAAAAACAACTTTTATGGTCGTTTAATCCTCTCAAAAGGTTATTCACTCGTCAAGTATGAAGACTTGCGCTCCAAATTATTCAAGCTTTGGAAACTTCTTAGTCAATGGAGGATGGTTCCTTTTGGCAAAGGATTTTATGAGTTTGAATTTGCCTCCCTAAAAGATCTGCGTAGCGTTTGGATGGTGGGTTCTTGAAATCTCACACCATGATTTCTTCGTCTGTTTTATTGTTGTCACTGACATTGAAAAACGAATCAAATGTGTAACGACTCCCTTCAATTTTTGAATTCTCCATATGTGCACATCTATCTCATATTTAAAATTTAGTCAATATTTATGTTTCGTTGTTCTGTAGTCACCACCATTTGAAGCCACTACTCCCAAATCAACTATAGAATAGACACGTGATTCAGCCACTTTTGACCGAAACCTATATATTATTGTCCTCAGGATCGAAGCTTGTATTTTTTATCCCTACAAAATATAGACAAATTAGTAAATATCAAATAAAAATAGAAAAGTAAAATAAACGATACGTGTATATTTTTGTAAAGAGTCCAAAGATATATAGCAAAACAAAAAAGAAACAGAAATATTTACTATACTGGAAATTAAAATTGAAATAAATTAAAAATAAAGATATTCATCCGGTCACTTTTATTCATGATACATATGTCAATCCAATTCATCATCAAATCCAATACTTATCTTATTCAATATTTGAACATTCCTCCCGTCCTTGAGAATACAGCTCCGTGTTGGTACATATACAATTTATCGAACGTATACTGTTTAGTTAAAAAGAGAAAATTAATAAATTATTTAGATTTAAAAATTGAAAATTAGATAAGATTAAGTACATTTAAATTTTAAATATTTGATTTTAATTTTAATTTACTTAATTTAAATTTAATTTTAATTATGATAAGATTTACGTAAATATGTATATATGTATGACCTTAAAATCAAATTTTAAATTGAAATAAATTAAATATTGAAGATAAGATCGATTACATTTCAAATTTAAATTTAAATTTAAATTTAATTAATCTTAATTTTGATAAGATTTACGTAAATATATTTTGTGACCTTAGAATTGAAACTAATTTCTTATCTAAATAAAAAATCACATAAGATTAATTACATTTAAAATTTAATTTTTTGAAACTAACCCAAATGTTGAACAACAATATTCGGTTCAAGATTTGATTTTAAATTTGATATTTGATTTAAGTTCAAAATTCAATTTCGAAAATCAGTCTTCAAAAATTATTGCTAAGTAATTTTCGGTCAATTTTTTTTATTTTTTATTTGTTATTTGTTATTTTTTGTTAAGTTTATAAATACAATAATAAATCAAAAAATCGTAGTGTTGACATTTGGCATATGACACATGGCTGCATTTCTGCATAGGGAATATGACACATGACAATATAACATTGCATGGGGGATAAAAATGTATTATTTATGGATTTATGGATAGATTATAGATTATAGATAGATAGATATAGATTTATAGATATAGATAGATAGATAGATAGATTATAGATATAGATATAGATATAGATATAGATATAGATATAGATTACCTCACCACGCATAAATCAGAAGTAATTTGGCTCATGGGTTTTCAACCTGCTGATTGGTTGAACAAGGCTAACCATATTTTCAAGTAATTTGACTATATGGAGAGGGCGATGTGCAAAGACTTATTAGAGGGTCACATAAGGTTTAGGTGTAGGGATAAATCAGCAAGCTGTATTTAATGATAGAAGACTAAAGTTTCAAACCTGAAGAAGACATTTGTTGAGAGCGTGTGTTAGTCCAGACGGTGCCCAAGGGTTAGTCTCAATATTATATAAATAAATAACATTACACGCAGACACACATATATAGCAAATACATCCCACAACACCCAACTCATATTTTTAACCTTGTGCTTCCTTCACTTAATTACTTCCATTTAAATTTCCTTATCTTATCCGCACAGACAAACAGATATGAAGGTTCTTTGGTTTCTTCAATGCCTCTTCTTCCTGGCGATGCTTCTCATCCGTCCCTCCATTGCTCAGAGGTAACTAAGTTGTATTTCACATTATTAACTTTCTATTTCAGGTAATTAACTTTTATTAACCATTCATAACTAAGTTGTATTTCACACTTATTTTGTGGCAGTTTTTCTCCTTCACTAAGAAATAAAGGCCGTGAAGGAGATCACCCGAGAGAGTCCCCCCCAAGATTAAGCGGGCGCCCTGGTTCACACCCATAATAATGAATATTGGACACCTAACCCTGCATGCGGAGCTTACACAGCTTCCTTCTCTATTGTATGCAGCTGCATCTAAATATTTTCTGCTTAGTATCAACACAAATAAGCATTGACGTACGTACTCCAATGTTTTCAGCTCTGTAATACTTACCTTGATCAGTCCTTTGGTGCAATACTAATAGCTCTAGTTAATGCTGTTTCCAAATATTAGAATTTTTTCCAAGTTAGCAACCGAATTAAAATTATTCCTTTACTTGAATTTCCATTCCAAGTGATGATTAAATTTTTATTTATTTATTTATCACAAGTGATGATTAATTTAACATTAAATAAACCAAATTATCTGGAATATACTTATTTTGGTGCAAATTAAAAGATTCATACCTTTGGAGAGGGGTAGTGTTGAAATACTGAATGATACTTTTTTTTGTATTGATTGTAAAGTGAATTGTATTTTAACACAACAGAGGTCACAGCTATATATAGCAATGAGCTAAAATAGAAAGAAACCAAAAAAGGGGCTAGCCTAATGTAACAGAAAACAGAATATTGAAACTAACACCTAAAGGATCCAACTGATACAAAGACTAATACAAACTACACAAGCATGTCCTAAATACAACTAAAGGCAATTGGACCGTTATGCTAAGATGTTAATTTCAATACTCCCCCTCAAGATTGAGTGTGAAAGAGATGAACACCAATTTTGCTTGATAGTTCTTGGAATGGTTTTGCTCCCAAGGCCTTTGTAAAGATGTCGGCTTGCTGTGCCTTTGTCTGTATGTACTCTGGTTTAATTAGTCCCGCTTGGAGATGCTCTCTAATGAAGTGGCAGTCTACTTCAATATGCTTTGTTCTTTCATGATATACTGGATTTGCAGCTAGATGTAAGGCTGCTTGGTTATCACAGTATAGCACAATAGGTAACTTGCATCTGACTTGTAGGTCTTTAAGCAAGTTGTGCAACCAAATTTTCTCACTAGTTGCATGTGCCAAAGCCCTGTATTCTGCTTCACTTGATGATCTGGAAACAGAGGCTTGTTTTTTGGTTTTCCAAGATATTGGTGATGTTCCCAATTTCATTAAGTAGCTTGTAGTGGACCTTCTAGTTGTGGGACATGTTGCCCAGTCTGAGTCTGAGAAGGCAGTTAACACCATGCTGTTGTCCTTAGGCAGAAAAATTCCTTGTCCTGCTGATCCCTTCAAATACCTGAGAACTCTCAAGGCTGCATTCCAATGTGCTAGTCTTAGTCCCTGCATAAATTGACTTAAGGTATGGACAGAAAAACATAAGTCAGGCCTGGTGATAGTGAGATAAATCAATCTGCCTATAAGCCTTCTATATTGTGAAGGATCATGGTACATATCTCCTTTGTCTATCGCTAGTTTCTGGTTTTGTTCTAAAGGAAAACTGACTGGCTTACAACCCAACATTCCACACTCACTTAAAATGTCTAAACTATACTTTCTTTGATTTAAAAACAAACCAGATTTTCGTCTAGCTAATTCAATTCCTAGAAAATATTTAAGTGTTCCAAGATCCTTCATATGAAAACATTTATTCAAGTGTCTCTTGAAATCATTACATGCTGAAATGTTATTTCCTGCAATAACCAAGTCATCAACATAAACTAAAACAGCTAGAAAGATGTCTCTGTGTGTGAGAGTGAACAAACTGTGATCATATTGAGATTCAACAAAACCATAGTCTGTTAAGGATTGGGATAATTTGGAATACTAGTTTCTAGAGGCATGTTTAAGGCCATACAAGGATTTTTTTAGCCTACAAACCATCCCTTTCTCAGGTACATTATAACCAAGAGGAGGTTGCATATAAACTTCCTCATCTAGCTCTCCATGTAGGAAAGCATTACTCACATCCATTTGATGGAGTTGCCAACCTTTGGCTACAGCAACAGATAGTAAGCACCTTATGGTAGTCATTTTTGCTACGGGTACAAAAGTCTCATTAAAATCTTCACCCTCTACTTGGGTATACCCCTTAGCTACAAGTCTAGCTTTATATTTCTCTATGTCTCCTGAAGCTTTATACTTAAGTTTGTATATCCATTTACATCTAATTGCTCTCGTACCCTTTGGAAGAGCAACTAGATCCCAAGTGTTGTTGTCTTCCAAGGCTTGAATCTTGATTCATTGCCTCTGTCCATTCCTTCTTCTGAATTGCTTCAGAATAGGACCTAGGCTCTTCTTGTTGAGCAATGGCAGCTAAGTATGCAATATGTTTTTCAGAGAAACAACTAGAATCTAGATACTTTGTTATAGGGTGAACTGTGCTACTTTTAGATGTACAGTCTAAGGACTTATAGGTAGGGTTTTTAATTACTGAATGATAGTAATAGTCCTTCAAGTAGGATGGAGGCTGTCTTGTTCTGGTTCCCAAAATGGTACTGTCATGAGATTCTAAGTGAATCTCCCCCTGTGTCTGTGTCATTTGACTGTTCTGCATCAGTCTGAGACTGAAACTCCCCCTGAATCTGAGTATCAGTCTCTATATTTCCAGTTTCAGCTATCACAGTGTTCTGTTTTTCAACAAGGTCTTCTTGATCCATTTCATCATGATCATTTTCATATTCTTGAACATCTAAATTTTGTGCAGGTGTGTGAAGTTGATTCATGACACTTTATGTGTTTATAGTTTTGACCATATAAGGAAAGTTATATTCATAGAAAATAACATCTCTAGAAACAAGAAATTCTTTTGTTCTCAAGTTAGAGACTTTCCAACCCTTTTGACCCATGGGATATCCCATGAAAACACATTCTTCTGCCCTAGGATCAAACTTATCCTTATTCTTAGAAACATTCCTCACATAGCACAAGCATCCAAAGGTTCTAAAATGATCATAAGTTGGTGTTTTGTTGAATAGAATTTCATAAGGTGTGATGCCTTTATTTGATAAAATAGGTGTCCTATTTATGATATGTGTTGCAGCAAGTATGCATTCTCCCCAAAATCTTAGGGGAAAGTTTCCTTGGAACCTTAAGGCTCTTGCTACATTGAGAATGTGCCTATGTTTCCTCTCTACTCTCCCATTTTGTTGGGGTGTAGCCACACAAGAGGTTTCATGGGCAATTCCTTCTTGTTGAAAGAAACCCTTGAGAGTAGAGTTGAGGAATTCAGTCACATTATCACTCCTAATTCTTTTGATTCTTTTGTTGAATTGAGTCAATATCATCTTATGAAATTTCATAAGCACACTAGTGGTTTCTGTTTTACTTTTTAGCAAGCAAACCCATGTGGCACGACTATGATCATCAACTATAGGGAGGAAAAAATGAGATCCATTACTCGAAGGGGTGTGATATTTCCCCCAAAGATCACAATGAATAAGAGAAAAACATTCATCTGCTTTACTAGTACTAAGGTCAAAAAAAGTCTACATTGCTTGGCTTTGTGACATATATCACAGCAAAGCACTTTATTGAATTTAAATTGCATCTGAGTAAAGGAAAGATGTACTGTAAAGATTGGTTTGAAGGGTGACCCATCCTTGCATGCCATAAGGTGGTAAGATTGAGATCCCTTGCTGCCAAAGAAGATCCTTCTACCTCCATCTTGATGACATACACTCCATCTCTGAGGTCACCTGAGCCAATCTTCTTCCTCGAAGTTTGGTCCTGAATATCATAAGAATCAACACTATAAGTAACCTTACAATTCAAATCTTGTGTAAGCTTGTAAATTGAAATCAAGTTACAATTAAAATTGGGAACAAACAACACATCATGCAATTTTATATTCCTATTTAGATGGATATTTCCCATCTTCTCTACCAAGACAGAATCACCAGTAGGCACTACTATACGAAAAGGTTTGTCAATTCTTTTTACTTCCTCTAAAAGAGAGAGTAAATAAGTCATGTGGTGTGATGCACCACTGTCAAGAACCCAAGATTGACCCTTAAGCATGCCCATTTTACCAGCCATATTTTCATTCATCATCAAGGTCCCATGTAGAGCTTGTCCTCCTGCTTCTATGTCTTGATCAGCATTATTCTTTCCCTGTTCTTCATCAGCATAGGCTAGGTTTGCTGAATTTTGTCCAGTTCTTCAGTTTCTTTGAGTCCTCCTCACGTCCCAATTAGCAGGATAGCCAACAAGCTCGAAACATTTGGATTTTATGTGACCTATCTTCCCACATTGATCACATTTTGGTTTGGGACCATCTCGATTCCTTTGTTTGCTGTTGGATCCAGAGTAGAAGGCAGAAGCAGTTTCACTCTTGTTGGCTCTTTCCCTCTCTGCCAAAAACCGAGATTCTTCCCTAAGGACATGATTGAAAGTGGTTCTTAGCGAGGGCAGAGGAGTGTTAAGAATGGTTGCTTTGATATGAGCAAAATGCTCACTATCAAGACTACCAAGGAAAAGGTGAACACGGTTTTCTTCTTCTCTTCTCATCAAGGCTCTAGAAACACCACAAGAGCACTCTGGGAGAGGTTGGAGTTCACTGAGCTCGTCAAGATAGCTCTTGAACTCAGTGTAAAGATCTTTAATGCTTGTACCCGGATCTTGCTGAATTAGGCATAAGGTTCGCCATAGCTGATGCACCCTTGGAGCATTAGTTTGGGCAAACCTCTCTTCAAGATCATCCCAAATTTCCTTCGCGGTGGTCGTGTGGGAGATGCTAACATGCAATTTCGGATCAACCGAATTCAAGATCCAGGCCAATACCATTGAATCGGCCTTGTCCCATTGTTGAAAATCCACAGCTTGTGAAGGCGGCTTCCTGAGACTCCCATCGATGAACCCTAATTTTGTTTTTGCCCTTAACATAGTTTTCATTGAACGCGCCCAAGTTCTGTTGTCTCCATTCAGAGTTGCAGCATAAAGAGGAATACCAGGGTTATCGGAATAACTCAAAATACGCAGGATTTTGTGTTGAGTTCTTGGAAGATTTCGGATCACCAGAGGTATGATCTTCCTTCTCCGGTGAAACCTTTCTTGGTGAAGTTTTCTTCTCATCCTCAAGATCATCCTTGCTCTGAGATACCATGTTGAAATACTGAATGATACTTTTTTTTATATTGATTGTAAAGTGAATTGCATTTTAATACAACAGAGGTCACAGCTATATATAGCAATGAGCTAAAACAGAAAGAAACTAAAAAGGGGGCTAGCCTAATGTAACAGAAAACAGAATATTGAAACTAACACCTAAAGGATCCAACTGATACAAAGACTAATACAAACTACACAAGCATATTCTAAATACAACTAAAAGCAATTGGACCCTTATGCTAAGATGTTAATTTCAATAGGTAGCCTTGGTAACCAAGCAAAAGTTACCAATCAAATTAAATGAAAAACCTTATTATATAGACATCTTTACAAGTAGCCACGCATGCCCAATAGACAAGACTAGATGTTGCGTGATTTTCATCCTCTCACCTTGGCAAATGATAGAAATGCCCTTCAATGCCATGACATATCAAATAGAACAAGAAGAGGTAAATAAATTTTACCCACAAGCAGAACGAATAACCAAAGATGGAGAAACTATAGCTACAAATGGCAAAAGCATACCACAACTGAAATGGATGTTCTATGGTTCTGATGCTAGCTTTGCTCTGAAATTTTCCTTATATGTCCTCCATGCCTTTCTCTCTTCATCCAATTGAGCATCTGGAATTGTTGAATACTTATCTAATTTCTCAAACCCATTGCGCCTAAGGAGACTTCGATGAATATAGGAACTTTGAAACTTGATGTAACATAACAGATGCGTAGAACTCTCAACTGCTTTGAGAATTTGTTCTAATTCAACCATAGACACATTTCAGGTCGTGTAAGGCCTCCAACACTTGATCCCATTTTGAGAGTGTTTCCCCTCAAAATCAGAACTTCAGGTGTTGCTGTTGAGTGATGTAACACCCTGGTTTTCCTATGCTTTCTATAGCAGTAAATACATATTTAAATGTGTTTATTTTAGATTAAATTAGAGGATGATTTTAATTAAACTAAAATCATTTTCTTGTGTTGTTATATCATACGAAGTCATGGAAAAATTTTCAGTTGAAAATTCAGACAGAAGCCGGTCTGTGTTTTCACTGTCAGTGCAAGTTTACTAAGTAGGAAACCTAATTTTGACCCGTGAACGAAACATTTGATGCTTCTATCATGTTTTCTTTAACATTGGTTAATTTCAAAAATTTGAGTTCGGAAATAAAATATTACCCGGGCGAAATCTTTTGAAAATACGATCGGAAGTGGGGTTGTATATCTGAAGAGGTCGGTAAATGTAGTGTTATATACATCCATCTGTAGTTTAAACTTTTTCTTTCGAAAATGGAAACTTAGAGAATGTTGTATGTCATGGTAACTTTGTTAGAATGTGACTTTACGTTTTAAATGTATGTATTATGGATCTCAGAGTTATCCTTAAAGAAAAAAATTTTATACCCCAGTTTTCTGATTTAAAAGAAAACAATTTTCCGAAAGCAACTAGCAAATTATCTTTTTTATTTACTTCCGCATGTGTTACGTAGTAATACCCAGTGTGGGTGTTACAAGTGGTATCAGAGCTGGTCGAGTCTTTCAGGATCTTTGGGAAATAGGTCTGTTGTGTTGACGTTGTGTTTTCTCTGAATTAAGCTTTATTTGGATTACTTCGTAGAAGTAATGTGTGTTGATACGCCTTTACACGTTACATTTTCTGGTTGTGGCCTGATTGATTGTTCGACAGGTCAGTTATGGAACCTGCACCAGAAGGTGGACGTGGACGAGGACGTGGACGCAGTCGTGGACGTGGACGTGGACGTGGTCGCAGAGGTGGTCCTATTGGCGGTTGTGCCAACATGAATGAGAATTATGACGATGGAGTGGACTATGCTGCTCAGGCTATGGAAAAAGTGGCAGCGGCTATTGCACATCAAACAGCTATGCTGGCTGCCCAGAACCAACAGGAACAAGCTCGAGCTGAGCAGGCTATTGAAGGAAAAAATTTAACTGCTTTTAGATGCCAAAATCCATCCCAATTTCATGGAGACGTGGATCCTGTGAAAGCTGACTTATGGATTCAGGAGTTAGAGAAAATTTTTAAGCTGATTCACAGTCCTAAGGGAGTGAAGGTATCCTATGCCACTTTTCTGTTGGTCGGTGATGCTGAGTATTGGTGGAAGGGCACCGAACAGCTGCTGGAAGCAGAGAATCAGGAGATCACTTGGGAAGTATTTCGAACCAGGTTCTTAGAAGAGTAAGTGGCAAGGTTTGAATTTCTTGCCAATTTCAGCAGAAAGAAGGAGCAAGAATTTCTACAATTTCAGCAGAAAGAATTAACTGTTGGAGAGTACGTGGCAAGGTTTGAATCTCTTGTCAAGTACTTTCGCTTTTTCCAGAACAACCCAAGTGAAGATTGGAAGTGCGAGCGTTTTGAGAAAGGACTGCGTTTCGAAATCAAGGAATCAGTACTACCATTGGAAATCCGGAATTTCCAAGCCTTAGTAGAGAAGTGTAGAAAAGTGGAACTAATGAGGAAGGAAAGAGGCAACGGAGAAACTGTTGGAGGACCCACTCGTTCCAAAGACCAGGATCAAAATCAGAATCAGAAAGGGAAGCAGCATCGGAGGGAACCTTATTTCCGACCAAAAGGGAATGACCAGAATCAACAACAACATCGTTCTGATATTTCTGAATTGGGAAGTGGATGCCAACAGAACCAAAACCGAGGCCAATTTAGAAGATGTTACAAGTGTGGAAACCCAGATCACATGGATGATGTTTGCCCACGCAAGGGAACGAAATGTTACAACTGTGGACAAATAGGACACTTGTGAAGGGATTGTAATGCACCAAGGTTTGAAAGGGTTGTCAACACCATAGGGACTGATAGACCCACGACAAAAGGAAGAGTTTACACCATGACTGGCGCTGGAGCTTCACAATCTGATGATCTTTTACGACAGAAGTAGTGTGCAATTTGAAGGTCTTATGGCAGGGGTCTATAATTCTAAGTTGTAATAGGATTCTAAGTATAATCGTGTTTTGACGCCCTTAAGTATTTGACTCTCTAGAGTCTCCTATGTTACTAGTCTTTCCAGTGAATGTATGTTTCTTATGACTTTTGGGAATAAAAGTCCCTTTAAGAAATTTATTCCAGTTCCCTTCTCTTTTTTATTGTTGTGGTCGGTTTAGACTTTGGATCCAATCTTTCTTTTCCTAGAGTTGTGAATTGCCTTGTTGTTGCACGGGATGGGTATGTTTATAAAAGAAGTTTCTTGATGAGACTTAATCTAATCACTTTTACTTTTGGTGGAAGTGATTCAGTTTGAATTCTTATCGAACTGTTGCTCTTTTAAATTGTTGACCAGAAAATTCTAGTGAAAGGAGAAACTTTTTAGATTCATGATTGTAAACATGTACCGATCATACATTTTTACCTACCTGAACCTACTAAAGGATCTTCATACACTGGATGTTTCTGTATTCTTTTGGATTGATGAAATTCTTTTAGATACTTTCTTCTGATAGTATGACCTTGATAGTGAGAGATCCTGTTTAGTTTCAAGTTACGTAATTTCGAGGACGAAATTCTTTTTAGAGGGGTAGTATTGTAACACCCTGGTTTTCCTATGCTTTTTGTAGCAGTAAATACATATTTAAATGTGTTTATTTTAGATTAAACTCAGAGGATGATTTTAATTAAACTAAAATCATTTTCTTGTGTTTTTATATCATACGAAGTCATGGTAAAATTTTCGGTTGAAAATTCACACGGAAGCCGGTCTGCGTTTTCACTATCAGTGCAAGTTTACTGAGTAGGAAACCTAATTTTGATCCTTGAACGAAACATTTGATGCTTCTATCATGTTTCCTTTAACATTGGTTAATTTCGAAAATTTGAGTTCGGAAATAAAATATAATATATTACCCGGGCGAAATCTTTTGAAAATACGATCGGAAGTGAAATCGGATACGCAATAGAGCAGAATAGGAGACATAAAAGGCTTGAGGTGACATGAGGGAGTGAGGTGACTCACTAGAGGTATGGCCTAAGCTACCTCCTAAAAAGTAGTCATGATGACACTTTTTGAAATATAGCATATTATATTCTAAAAACCCATTTTTCTCTCTCTTCTCAAACCAAACAAAGCACAAGATCAAAACTTGCTCTCAAGCTCATTCTCTCTCCAAAATTTCGTGCTCCCCTCTCCCTCCTCTGTATAATCATCACTCATCTTCATTCTCTCATTTTCTTCCTCCATCTTCATACTTCTTCAACTTCTTCCATTTCTTCTTTTTTTTCAAACACTTAAAGCTTCCATTTTTATTAGTCTCTTCCACTTGAGTTCTTCATTAAAGTTCTTCCTTGTACTAAGGGTAATGCTCTCATATGAATCTTTTTGCAAGTTTCTCTTTTTATTTCATAGTTTACTTTATATGTTCTTTATGTGCTTTAAACTTCTAAAATCTCTCTAAAATAGTAGAAAACTCCTTTTGAGTTGAAAGCACTTTCTATAGTCTTGTATTAACTTATATTTTCACATACTAAGTGGTTGTGTCAAACAAAAATCTCTACCTATCTCTTCCTATGAAGGCCGAAGCTGTGCATATGTGGCCTAGGAGGTTTTTGTTTCAACTTTTGTTAAATGATCATGTGTTTAGGCTTCTAGATACCTCCTGATCTTAAAGTCTTTAATGTTGGAAGGTTTGATAGCTTGTTGTCTGATAGCATGAATCCGCAAGTGTACGGTTTCGTCGTCAAGTAATAAAAAGATCGAACCCACAGAGACCGTGATCTTAAATAACAATTAATTATTAAATCAATTTAACTAAACTATATATGGAAAAGATTTGGAAAAGATTTGGTTTTTAAAATTAAGATTAACTAACAAATCAAATATCTAAAACGAAATCAGTTAAAAATCGTAATCAAATCAAATCTGGGATTTTTTTCAAATTAAAAGAGATTTCCAGGAATTGGGTTACCAACAAGACTGCTCATGCTACTAAATTGACTATCCCTTGTTAATTATCAAAATTTCTTTGAAGGTGAATTTATCCTAAATAAGTTAATGTTCCCTCTCGGAATACAAGAACCGTGCCCAATTAAATCAACCCCTACTCTCGTGGTAATTGTATTTAAATTGAACCTTTTAAGCTTTATGACAATTCAATGAACCCTCGAAGGACCGCTTCTAACTCTCGTGATTTAAGTCCTAAGTTCAATTCCTATAGATCCGATACCTAAGTTCACCGCTAAGTTCGTCCTTAGAGTATCTACGACATGCAAATAAGTGGCCACCGAATTTACAAGTAATTCAAGCAATAGGAATTAAATCGAAAGCAAAATTGAAATTAACAAGAAGAGAAACATCAATCCATCACATGAAACGAGTCTTAGGCATAGCCCCAATTCCTAGAAATAAAGAAACTACTCACACATTGCCATGTTAATAACAACGTTGAATAACAAAAACATGAAAATCCTAAGAGAAGAGAAGAAATTGAGAAGAAGAGAAATCCTAATTTAAGCCTAAGGTAGCAGCCAAGATGTCCTATTTTCGAGCCTTAGAGTCCTATTTATAATGTAGGGCAACTTGGATCCAAATCTGTTACAAAATCAAATCAAATCTTCAATTTAAAATTCCAGATATTGCGCGTCACGGCCGTGATGGCCATCACGGCCTAGCCGTGAGGCTTTCTGGTTTGGGGGATGGCTTCACTCTGGGTCTGTCACGGCCGTGATGGTCCTCACGGCCTGGCCGTGACAGATTCTGCTTCAGGGTCTGGTTCAGCTTAGTATGTCACGACCGTGATGGCCATCATGGCCTAGCCGTGACGCTCTCTGTTTTCAGCATTCTTTCTTCTTTTCAGCTCCACTCGATCACGGCCGTGATGGCTATCACGGCCAGGCCGTGATGGCCTCTGTTTGTCTAATTTTTCTGTATTCTTCAAGCTCCTTCTTGATCATGCAAGCTTCAAAATAACTAGTTTTGAGCATTTAACCTTCAATTCCTGCACACAAGCACCACAAAACCACATTACCCGTTCCAAGGCAAAAACTAACAAAAGTCAAATTAAATATGCCTAACCTATATGAAAATGCATGCAAAATGTCAAGGAAATATGAGGTGAAATCACACTCATCATTGTCCTATGATGGCCAAACCATGTGAGGTTTTGAGGCTTAGGATGCTTGTTTCACCTTTTCAACTATGATCATGGGTTTAGAACTCTTAATACATGGTGATGCTTAAAAGTTTTTATCAAACAAAGAACTTTTCCTCATTATCCTATGTAGGCCGAAACTTAAATGTTTTAGAGCAAGGATGTTTGAGTTTCATTTTCCAAAATGATCATGGATTAAAGCTCCTTAATATAGAAGGATGCTATGTCTAAGAGATTGGAAAGTTTAAGGATTTCTAACTTGTTTATTCTATGTTATTGAACCTAGGATGTGTTATTTCTTATTTTCCAAAATGATCATGGACTTGAGGCCCATAAGATATTTGGATGCTAAGTCTAAGAGATTGGAATGTTTAAGTTTCCATTGTTTTCCAAAATGATCATGGACTTGAGCTCCATAAGATATTTGGATGCTAAGTCTAAGAGATTGAAAAGTTTAGAGATTTCTAGCCTATAAATCCTATGAAGGCCGAACCTAGAAGGTTATGGACCTAGGATACTTTGTTTTTCATTTTCCAAAATGATCATGGTTTTGAGCTCCTTACTATGTGTGGATGCTAGACCTAAGAGATTGGAAAGTTTAGAGAATGCTATAGCCTATTTTAATAGCCTTGGCCGAATACCCTAAGTTTATAACTTATTGGGATTTTAATTCAACCTTGTTAAATAATCATTGTTTATGAACTCCCAACACTTGAGGATCATAAATCCATGAGTTTTATAATTTTTGGGGATCTCTAACCCTAATTTATTGTCTTGGACGAACCTAATACCTTGTGGTTTAGTGTTCTTGGTTGATTTTAACTTGTGATCTTGTGTTTATAACCTTAGACTTCTATCGCGGAGAAAGCGAGGACGTTCGCGGTACTTCTATTCAAGCATCTAACGTCTTTACTTTCACGGAAGGTAAGAGGGGTTTGCTTAGGGATATTCAATGACTATATGCATGTGTGTATGTGTTTAACTTGAGTGATTTGAATATTATTATGATACGTAGCCAATACTTGAATGACTTGTTTACTTGAACTATTGTGATTATTACTTGAAGTTGATTATTACTTGCTTTAAAGTATTGTGAATTATATATATGTGATGAACTGTCATTAATTGTGATATTACTGTTTGAGATATATTACTATTGATTGAAGTTTGAGAAGCCGGACTTGAGTCTGTGCTCAATGATTATAAGGATAAAAAGCCTTAAAAAGCCTTGAATAGAACTTTGAAAGTATTGGGTTCATTTATAAAAGTTCCGTGTTTAAAGTGCTTACTTCAAAAAGAATAAGATTCTTGTTTTTAAAAGAAATGTTGAAGTGATTTTAAGTCAACAGAAACTATCCTTTCATGATCTAAAGTTTTGTATGAGAGAAAACCTTTTTCGAACTATGTGTTTTATGAAAGAAAAACGTTTTGAAAATATTTGACTTTATTCCATCAAGGATTTCAAAAACAAACGAATCCTAATTGCTTTATAAAAGATTTTGCAAAGGAAAAGGATTTTCTCCTAAATGATTTGGAAACGTTCCGGTTACTTGGATAAGTGAACGAGGTTCACTACAAGAAAAAAGGTTTTTAGCGACCGAATTTTTCGGTCGGTATTTAAGGCAATTCGGTCGCTAAATTGATTAGCGACCGAATTAGCGACCGATTCAAATCGGTTGCTAAAACCTTGGTCGCTAATTATATAGCGACCGAATAGTATTCGGTCGCTAATTAGCGACCGAAATTTCAGTCGCAGAGTGGTCATAATTTGGTCGCTAATATTGGTCGTCTCACCATTCAAACGACCAATTTCAGCGACCGAATTTTTAAATTTAGCGACCGAAATTTCGGTCGCTAAACCCAATGTTCATATTACCGAAAAATCGGTCGCTAAAATCGGTCGCTAAATTGGTCACTTATTAAAAAAAATTAGCCACTAAATTGGGTCCCCAATACCTATTCTGGAGACCAATTTAGTGACTGGTTTTTTTTTTTTAAAAAAAAAACAGCTTATAACAAACCAATACTTATTTTAAGTTGACACGGTCACAATATTATTATAAAAAAAAAAGAGAACTTTCACAAAAAAACAATTAAATAAAATGCCAGAAATAATTCTAAGTACATAAATACATTCAATATGAAAACATACGCTTGTCTTATTTCACCCTTCTCTCATGAGATTCTAAGTATACAAGAACTACTTAAATCCAAAGTTATAGATACAAAGATTTGTTTAGGTACTTCAAGGTTCAATATCCATGTAGTCCAATCCTATCTCCCTTGCCTGCAGATAAGATTAACACAAGAAACTCATTAACAATTAAATTTAAATGATAATTATTTAAGAAGCTCCAAAACACAATAAAATGACCAGCATCACACAATATTGCACATTTGCACCTTTGGCAGTTTGATCATTATCTAAGTGCAGAAGCTACTCGAATATATTGTGACTAATATATTCCCAAGTACTGGATAAACTGATGTTTCTTGAGTAATAGAATGATCTGACCTGCCATGTTTCAAAAACTGGAGTGAAGAACTCTTCAATATGTTGTCCTCCGGAGACATTCTTTCTGTGGCACCAAATAACATTTGAATCATTAATTGACCCAAGGAACTCTTAAAAAAAAATCAGGAAGAAGGCCAAGTATAAAGCAAACTAAAAGGGCTTTGTCCAATTTATTTTCCTAGGAAAGAAGGGTATGTTTTAAGTTTGGACTGGTGGGAGTGTTAGTTGAATAAATAAAATAAAATACAGGTATAAAAGGCTATCAATCAAGCAAATTTAATTGCAACATGTGTAATTAATAGTGATCAAAATAATGATGACAACCTTCCAAGTGATCTAGTGTATGTAGCATTAAAATCCAACGAAGTGTCAAACATCATTGACCACAAATAAGCGTGCCTTTATCTAATGACTTTTCTACTAAAATTCACTAATGAAACTCTGACTGAAAAATTCATCATAGATTCATAGGCATTGTCTTGACAATATAAAGAACTTCAAATGAAAACTTGAAATTATAGCCATGTATACCTTAAGACTCATTCTTACAATTTGGTACAAATTGAAGACAGTAGACAGTTGATAAATATGATGCTTATGATTACATATGATTGCTGCTCTACAGCAAAGGTGCAAAGCTGACAAATTAGTAACAAGAACATGACTTTTAAAGAGAACTGAAATTTGAGAGCGGCCATATAGCAGCTAAGAGGAAAAGGGTATATGAGATGAGCAGCCATGGCACCTCATGGAAATGTGTGAAGGTGTGATGAGGATTAATATTCAAAGTATTCATCTGTGTTAAAGGGATTCGCTAGTCCAAATGCCATTAAAATAAAATATAACAAATACAACACTCATCAACTTGTAATGCTGCATATACCTTTCCTATTAGAGAAGTAACCACCACTAGTCATAAAATCCACTCTTCATTCTTGAAACATCTAAAATGACTAAGTATATGAGGGCTTCTGTACATATTCTTGGACAGACATAAGAGGCCTATATATATAGGAATAAGAAAATGACTATTTGAGATGCCAGACATGTAGTTTCTGTCTAAAGGTAGTTTTAGAATTACTTTTCTTGGGAATCTAGGATTCTTGCACACAGTAATCACATATACATGAAATATTGAACTCGAGACATTTTCATTTGTTGTAACAAATATTGCTTGGACTCTAAGCAATCCTATAACCAACCAATCACAAGGCGCTCGACCATGTGATGCTAAGGTATCCAAGAGTGAAGGTGCCAAATGGCCCATTATGAAGCTAATAATGCATATAATTAAAAATATGTATACCATGTTAGTGAAGGTCAAATAGGTGGCAACTTACAGTAGTCCAATCAAGGTTGGTGCTGAAGGATATGTTAGTGAAGGTCAAATAGGTGGCATATAAGCATAATGGAAAAGTCTTCAATATATACACCTGATTCAAAAGAATGAGTGGTGAGTAGTAACTTGCATAATTTAAGCCCTCAACATCCTCATTCGCTCATTCTTATCTCCCCCACAATAAATAGTGGAAAACTTCTAGTGTAAGGATTAAACTAGTCATGCATAAAATCCAGCAGCAAATAAGAATTAGTGGCAATAACAACAGGTTATATAATCTTTAGTGACTAAAATCTGTAACCTTGAAATATTAGAGAGAAAAAAGTTATCCCAGATGACTTGTGTCACTTGACTTGATATTGAAATTTTCTATCAAGTCCTACCTTCTCCACCACACCAGCATTTCCTATCTTTCAATATTATCACCAGCATTTCCTATCTTTCAATAGTATCATTCAGGTGATCATGATGACGTACATATATATTTTCCTCCTTTAAGAATATCATAGATAAGATCCAGAAGAAGGAATTAAAAATGCCATCCATAGTAGTGAGGTTTTATTAGAATTCCTAAACCCAATGAAAGAAGCCAAACTTGAGGATTAAAATCATGATACCTATCCGAAACAAATATGGTGTTCTACAATTTTAAACCTGCATACCACCAACTGATACCCAATGCCAATTTAGCAATTATTGAGCCCAAAATATTTACATGAAACTAAGCTCCAACAACAGAAAGCCTTCTCGAAAAACCAAAGAGAGGGTGCTCCCTCTAGCGAGAACTGGAAGGGTCTCGAGTTCAAAATTCCTAAAGTAGAGATGGGGTGGCTGAAAGATTGTTATGTAGGAAAAGCAGCCGACGTCGAAGGTATCCATTGCACCAGGAAAAAATTGCAGTTAGAAGACCTGCTCTCTGTGACCATAACTCCGATGGGTGGGAACTTGGTGTTGCTCAAAGCTTTCGAGGGGGAAGACTTTGAAAAAGTAGTGTCGAAGAATGATAAGAAGTTCTCCAAGGTGTTTACGGAGTTGAGACCCTGGTCCCCTTGTTTGGTCTCCAGGGAGAGGTCTGTCTGGGTGAAAATATTAGGGGCACCGGCCCACGTATGGGGGGAACATTTTTTCAAACAAATTGCTCAACTGGTTGGATTGTTCATTACCTTGGATGATTCAACTAAGGATAGAGTTAGACTGGACTATGGGCGAGCTCTGATCACGACGACGGTACCTTACTTCATCAACAAAGTGATTGTAGTAAGGATAAACGACGTTAATTTCTCCATCAGGCTGTTAGAGGAATCTTTTGGTGATCAACTGGACAGGTTTAGCTCTGACTGGAGGTACCAAAATTCGGATGGGTCTGATTCAGATGAAGTTGAGTCCACCGCTAACAGCTATCTGGTGGTACCGGAAACAGAAATGCTGGTGGAGGACGAGGAGGAAGACCTGAAACGGTTGAATTTGGAACTTTCGAATTCTAATTTCGGAAATGTCAAATCAAACAGAGGTGGAAGTACCACTGATAACAAGCTGGCGGCTGAGAAGGGGGAGGCTCGAGAAGGGTACTCTGAAAAGTTATCGAAGGAAGCAATGGGGTCAGTAGATGCTGAGGTAGGGGAGTATGTAAGCAACTCTTGTACGAGTGCTTCTTTGGGTGGAGAAGGCCCAATGCAGGAAAATGTCGCAATTCAAGGAGAGAAGGCCCAAATTCAAGCAAGCCCAGTTAGCCAGTCCAACAGTGTAGGCATAACTTTGGCTAGTGAGGGGCATTTACTGCTAACTAAAGGAGGAAAGGGTGAGAACCGTATCCTAAGTAAAAGAGATACTAGCAGTTGTGGGCTGGAAAATGTTGGGTTGGACGGTATTGAATTATCTATTGCAGCCCATCTGGGGCCTCATTGTTTGCAAAGTGAGGCATGTAGTGCGAAAAGGAATGACAAAGGAGCCAAAGGAAATATGGTGTCTGCGAGTAAAAAGGGGAACAAAAATAAAGGTACCATCGTGTGGTCCGACCCTGCACTGGATGGTTCACCTAAAAAGTTCATCCATAGAAGCAGAGTGAAATCCTTAAAGTCCTTGGCCCAAGCAGGCTCGGATCCGATACTTCTGGGTAACGATAGTGATGACATTCAAGTTGAATGTTCTTCGAGATCAGAAGAGGCCAGGGTGGAGGCAAGAAAGGCGGAGATCGCAGAGGGGAAGAAGGCTGCAGCTAATTCGGCTTCGCAAGAGGGACTCACGCAGGTCAGTAATTTTGTTAATGATAGCCAAATTTGTAATAGGAATAGGGCCTTACTGAGAGCAGCGGCTTATCATGAAGCCAATGAGATTTGGGAAGCTGGGAAATTAATGGGTTTGGTGGCAAATAAACCGGATGAGCAAATGATTGAGTTACTGTTAGAGTTGGAAGAGAGGGATAGAACTCAAAGTAAGAAAGGCAAATTGGATGGGATAGAGGAGGTTTTCTTATGAGGATGGCATCATATAATATTAGAGGACTAGGTGGGAGGGTGAAGAGAAGGGAAATTCGGAATCTAATAAAGGCTGAGAAAATTGAGTTCATCTGCATACAGGAAACCAAAAAAGAAACATTGGAACGGGGGTTTTGTCAATCCTTGGGGGTGGTGAGGACATGGAGTGGTGCTTTAAGGAATCCACTGGGAATTCAGGTGGGTTATTGAACATGTGGAAGAAAGACGTTTTCACAGAAACTGAGACTTTTAGTGGCAGTGGATTTCTTGGAGTGAAAGGTACTTGGGGGTAGATCAGTTTTCATGTTGTATAATAAACATTTATGCTCCATGCAATCTGGTTGGAAAGCGGGAACTTTGGGAGGAATTGAGGAGATTAAGGGAACTGGATCCTCAGAGTGCTTGGTGTTTGATGGGCGATTTCAATGCGGTGTGCAATCCTTCAGAGAGAAAAGGGATCGGTCTTCAGGTATCAAATCAAGAGATGGAAGCTTTTGTGGAGTTCATACAGGAGTTGGACTTGAATGATCTCCCTCTAGTAGGAAGAAAGTATACTTGGCACCGAGCTAACGGAAGCTGTATGAGTAGACTTGACAGGTTTCTCCTTTCAGATGAGTGGCTGGTAAAATGGAATGATTTAACAGAGTGGGGCATGCAAAGATCGGTCTCGGACCACTGTGCAATCTTACTAAGGTCATCAACCAAACAATGGGGTCCAAAACCCTTCAGAGTGATGAATTGCTGGTTATAACATTCGGAATTAGAGGGGCTGGTCAGGAATGTTTGGGTGGATGGAAGATTTCAAGGTTGGGGTTCCTTTGTAATCAAGGAAAAGATGAAGCGACTGAAGGAGGTCCTGAAAGAGTGGAACTCAAGCTGTTTTGGAAATATTGATAGCCAAATTTCTAAGGTAACTGAAGAAATTAAGGAAATTGATGACTCTGGGGAAACTGGATCTTTTGCAACAGAGGACATTATTAAAAGGAAGGAACTCTTTGAGCAATTCTGGAAACTCTCTTCAGCGAGGGAGTCCTTCATTTTCAAAGATCACGGTTGAAGTGGCTGAAACTTGGAGATTCCAATTCATATTTTTTCCATGCACATGTCAACAAGAGGAACAGGGTGAATCTGATAAGTGGACTATGGTGGAATGGATCCTGGGTGGAAGAGCCTGCTCCCTTGAGAAACAAAATTTTATCTCACTTTAAGGGGCAGTTTTGGCAGAATAATACTCAAAGACCAACATTGGATGGTATCCACTTTAGTACAATTACTGTAGCAGAAAATAATATGCTTGTTGCTGGTTTCTCGAGAGAAGAAATTAAGCAGGCAGTGTGGGGGTGCGAGGGGAATAAGAGCCCGGGACCCGACGGCTTCAACTTCACTTTCATCAAAAAGTTTTGGAGCATTGTTGAAGGAGATTTTTACAAATTGGTGGAAGAATTCCATAGGAATGCAAAACTTGCTAGAGGGTCCAATGCTTCTTTCATTGTCCTTGTACCTAAGAAGGAAAATCCAACATCTATAAATGATTATCGACCTATTTCTCTGGTGGGTTGCATGTACAAAGTTCTGGCTAAACTACTGGCACAAAGATTAGCAAAGGTGATGCCTTCTATCATCTCGGGGAACCAATCAGCCTTTTTGAGTGGGAGGAATATCTTAGATGGAGTTGTTACGCTCAATGAATTGTTGGATTTTGCGAAGAAGAGATCAAAACCGTGTATGGTCTTCAAGGTTGATTTCGAAAAGGCTTATGACTCTGTCAGTTGGGAGTTTCTAGATTATATGCTACTCAGAATGGGGTTTCAGCAAAAATGGAGGGAGTGGATATTCTCTTGCCTAGACTCAGCAACAGTTTCGGTCCTTGTAAATGGGTGTCCAACTAGTGAATTTAAAATGTCTAAAGGTCTTCGTCAGGGAGACCCGATGGCACCATTCTTATTCCTTATCATAGCAGAGGGGCTCAATGGCTTGATTAGGAGTGCTGTTGATAGGAATATTTTCAACGAGTTTGTCGTGGTTGAAAGAGAACATCAGGTTGGGATTTCACACATACAATATGCGGATGATACGGTACTGGTGGGTGATATGTCAATCCAGAATGCAAGGGGAATGAAAGCCATCCTTAGGTGTTTTGAGTTGGTGAGTGGGCTAAAAGTCAATTTCCATAAGAGCGGGCTGCTTGGAATAAAGGTAAACCAAGGGATTGTTGAGCTAGCAGCAAGCATTCTGAATTGTAAGATTGCCTCTATCCCTATGAAGTTTCTAGGAGTGATGGTTGGGGCGAATCCAAGAAGGTCGTCAACCTGGTTACCTCTGATAAAATCCATACAGAAAAGGCTGCGGGGCTGGAAAAAACAAATCTTTATCTTTTGGTGGAAGGGTAATTCTCATAAACTCTGTTCTCTCTAGTCTCCCGGTCTATTACTTATCCTTCTACAAGGCACCTAAAAAGGTATTGAATAGAATAGTTCAAATACAGAGGGAGTTTCTTTGGGGGGGGGGGGGGGGAGTGATGAGTGTAGGAAGATTTGTTGGGTAAAGTGGGAAACGGTGTGCAAAAATAAAGAGGAAGGGGGGCTTGGGATTAGAGATGTTGGTGTCTTTAACCTAGCTTTACTAGGAAAATGGAGGTGGAGGTCCCTCAATGAACGGAATTCGGTTTGGGCTAGGTTACTTAGAGTTAGATATGGTCTACCTTCTACTTGGAGAGCTCCTTGGCCTGACCTGTGTGTAGGTGGGGGTGTAGGGTCTTACTGGTGGAGGGACTTAGGTAAGTTGGAAGGTGTGGGATATGGTTCACAAGGGTGGTTATCAACAGGTATTGTCAGGAACCTGGGGAATGGGGCAGCAATCTCTTTCTGGAATGAGCCTTGGGTGAATGGCAACCCATTGTCAATTTCGTTTCCCAGGTTATTCTCCCTAGCTGTGGACAAAGATGCTTCTGTTGCTGATTCAGGTGTGTGGAATCAAGGAATCTGGTCTTGGTCCTTACGGTGGAGAAGACTGCTCTTTGTTTGGGAAGAAGAAGTGCTTGCAAACTTACTAGCCTTTCTAGACCAGAAAAAGCCGATTGTCAATGAGGAAGATTCTTGGAAATGGGTACACAACTCTGATTTCATTTGCACTGTCAAATCTGCCTTCTATGTCGTTTCGGGTGAGGCAGGGCAGCAGGGATCCTCGCCATACAACCTTCTTTGGGGAACATCGATCCCCCTAAAAGTAAGTGTTTTTAGTTGGAGAGTGGTTCTTGATAGAATTCCAACGTTACTCAATCTCCATAGGAGGGGTGTTATCATTGAAGAGGGGAATTTTTTGTGCAAGTTCTGCAACTTGGTACCTGAGACGACAGGGCACTTATTTTTGTCATGCAAATTCTCATATGCAGTGTGGATGGATGTCTACAACATTTTTGGACTGCAATCGGCTTTGGCAGGGAATTTCATGGTATCAATACAGCAACATGATTCCATTATGTTAACTGTTTGGAAGTGGAGCAATGCCTTGATAAAGAAGGGCAGATTCTCTTATGTGGATTGGTGCTTAAATCCACAAGTTTGTATTCTTTATGGTGTCTAATGGATGGTTGTTTTGGTCACTGTCAGGTCTGAGATGTTTTAGTCCACCAGGCGTAGGGACTTAGTTTGTATGGGATATGTCTTCATTAGCCATATCAGTAAAAAAACTTTGTCTCTTGAGGTGTCAATGGGCAGGGTCTGTATTTTTGGGGGGTGTCCTAATTGTAATTTCAATTATATCTTTTGTTTTGTTTGTATTGGGTGTAGAGTACCCCTTGTACTCTCTTTTAATACATTTTGGCTTATCAAAAAAAAAAAAAAGTAACAGATCTAACAATTTTCTGTCATCCCTCTATCATCAACCAAAGAATAGAAAGCCAAAGTTTAGTTTTTTTTATTTACCCTGCAACAAAATTGTAGCGCTCAAGAACCCTAACAATTTTTGGCCACAAAAACAAGAAAGGAACAAGCAATAACGACAGAGAGGGAGAGAGAGTGGCTCGGTTGTGGTGTTACCTAGGTGGTGGTGCGGCTCGGCGGTGGCGTTCCACTGGTGGCCGCAGTTCGAAGTGGTGACTGAGACTGAGAGGGACAGAGAGAGACGACCAGAGAGGGAGAGAGAGATGACCAGAGAGGGAGAGAGAGACAACCGGAGAGGGAGCGCAGGTTGACGGAGTGGTGGTGGTGGCGGTCGAAGACTAGAGCGGAGGTTGCAGCGAGGGAGAGGGGGAGGAGATTGCAGTGAGGGGGAAGGGGAGGGGGAGAGGGAAAAATGAAAAGTGAGGGGGAAGAAGGATCGATTAGCTTATTTAGGGTTCAGACTCTGCGACCGAATTTTCGGTCGCTAATTCAGTCTTGGGTCATTAAAAATTATATAGCGACCGAATTTAAATCGGTTGCTAAATTTTGACAGGAATTCTGTCGCTAAATCGGTCGCTGACTAATATTTTTTTTTTACTTTTTAATTTTTGGTATAGCGACCGATTTAGCGACTGAATATGTTGAGACCGAATATTTCGGTCACTAAATCGGTCGCTGAGGGTAAACCAGTGACCAATTTTTGAAAAAAATAACTCGGTCGCAATTTCGGTTGCTAATAGTGACTGATCTAAATCGGTCGTAATTTCGGTCGCTAATAGTGACTGATCGAAATCGGTCGCAAAATTCGGTCGCTAAAAACCTTTTTTCTAGTAGTGGTTTTGTTTTGGATTTGATTTTCACTGAGCGAAAAGTAAGCACATGTGAATAGGAATCTAGTCGCGAGACGTCGCTATAGTTTTCCGTGGCATGCACGTGATCTAGGATCCGTGTCAAGAATTATGGACCAAGGGTCCTGACCATGATGTTATGGGCTAAGAGTCCAAATCTCGAAATTGAGGACTATGTGTCCTGATTTCGTTGCTGCGGACTAGGAGTCCTATCATGTTAGAATAAAACATGGATAAAATCATAAATGATTTCTATGACCACAAACCTTGACTGCAGCATCGGTCTAAGGTGTTGTGATTGAGCACTCGGACTGCGCGTCCTGTGTTATTGATTTTCAGGTGATGATGAAATTTATGAATAGTTGCTAGCCTTTGAGCTTCGACAACGAATGAGAACGAACACAAAGAAAACATCGAGAACTAAATGTTTTACATTGACATTTACGGTAGACGTGCCCGACGTGGTTTTAACGTGAGACCTTAACAGGAAAGGTATCATGTGACGGTGTATTATCGTTGTTCTTAAAATGGACAATGAGACGGTGTACGTGTATCATTGTGCCTAAATGGACAATGAGACGGTGTGCATAATCGTTGTGCCTAAATGGCCAATGAGACGGTGTATTATCGTTGTGCTTAGCTAGTCAATGAGACGGTGTATCGAGCCTGATCAACTCATTTTGAGGATGTTGGGATCTCCGGAGATTAAGTTTAGAGCCTGATAATTGAAGTGTCATGCTTTATCTTTATAAAACTGATTGATTCGGGTATGAGACCCACTGATATAACACTTGTTGTTTTATCTATGAATAATGCTTAAATGCTAATATGCCAATGTGTTGTATGTATCATGTATATGGTTGTTGTATGATATATCCATTTGCCGGTGTCTCACTCTTACAGTTATATCAGGTCACTTCGGGTTTTGTTGTAGTATCTTGGTACTCTAGTACCGTTGTTGCAGAGAAGTCTTTCTAAGTCACTTGAAGACCTAGTGTTAGAGGTTGGGAAAATATTCTGATTGGGGGATGGCCACCGAGGCGGGGGGGGGGGGGGGGGGGGGGGTGGTCTCTCCAATGAATATTTGATAGAATGACCAGCTTAGGAGTCTGAGTTGGGTTGTATATCTGAAGAGGTCGGTAAATGTAGTGTTATATACATCCATCTGTAGTTTAAACTTTTTCTTTCGAAAATGGAAACTTAGAGAAATGTTGTATGTCATGATAACTTTGTTAGAATGTGACTTTACGTTTTAAATGTATGTATTATGGATCTCAGAGTTATCCTTAAAGAAAAAAATTTTATACCCCAGTTTTCTGATTTAAAAGAAAACAATTTTCAGAAAACACCAGCAAATTATCTTTCTAATTTACTTCCGCATGTGTTACGTAGTAATACCCAGTAGGGGTGTTACAAGTGACAACAAAAGAATGTCTCTGGGGATTGATTTGCGCTTTGCTGCCACAACACTCCTCAACACTTTGTGTATGTGACAAGTAACTCAATAAGGATGTATGGTTAATGTCAAATAACTAGTGCCAATGAGTAGAAACAAGAAATTAAAGCATAAAACATGTTATATTAATTTTACAAAAAAGGCAGCCAAAGGCCAATGGCAAAACTGTACTATGTTTATGTAATGAGCAAAAGCCAGGTTTTGGCATTCAATGACCCACTGCCCATATGAGAGTTTAGTTAAATCTAACCATCAATTTTAAAGAAGAGAAAGAAACTTCAAAATATACAAAAAGGGAAGATGAATTTTTTAAGAGTGGGGATTTCAACATGAGAGAATTAACATGATTCTCCGACATAGAACCCATTTTCATTTCTTTGGGAATGAACTCTCCCATGTGATATTAGAGTCAAGTGAAATCTGAGTCTAAAAAACAGAGAGAAAATTCAAGATATATATATATATATATATATATATATATAAAAGAAAAGATTGATGTTTTAAGGGTAGACATTTCAACATGAGAAAATCTAAGGTATTATCCAACACAGAGAATTCATTCCCTATTTGGTCTTTAATGCCTCTTCTGCCTAGCTTCTCATCCATCCCATCGTTGCAGGTATTATCGGGAATCTCTCATTAACCATTTGAATTGTTGAAATTCCGACCAAGCCAAAGTATTCCTTCATTAAATGCAATGGTTGAAAAGCTTTCAAACTCCAACCACTTACCATTCAATGCATCTCTTTTTACTTCTATAAATAGAAGCATTTGAGATGAAGGCAGACACACCAGAGCCTCATAAGAGAAAGAGAGTGAGAGAAAATAGAGAGAGAGAGCTTAAGAGAGAGTTTTCTAAGAGAGAAAAATAGTGAGCTAATTTGTGAGAGTTTAATCCATAAATTGAAGATACAATATTAATTCTTATATTTTTGTATTCCCATTATATTAATAATGATAGTTTAAGTGGCCTACGGGTCCGTGATTTTTTCCTTGCTCACATTGAGGAGGTTTTTCCACGCTAAAAATTGTCTAGTGTTATTATACTTATTTTATGCTTCTGCTTAGTGCTTATTTTGAGTTCACCGAGGAGGGAAATTATGATTACATTACCCAACACTAATTCTATGGATCAGTCCACATGAGAGTTTGTCAATGCATTGTCAAAGGCTTTGCAATCCGCGTTTCAAAATGGTAATTAGTCAAAAACAAAAAAGAACCGGTCACCCGTGAGAAAGTTAGCTTTGAAGACTTTTCAGCTTTGGAATGATATAATTTAGGGTCATGCTAACCAGTGTTCTTAGGGCATTGGTTAAGGAAACCAAAAGAAGTAAAAATTCATGGAAAAAACTAAGTTTAACACTCTTTAAAATATGAAATGCATCAAGTTCCAATACAAAATTTCTTATTTTAGATCCTTAACTAGTGCCCTAAGGGCACTGGTTAGCATTCTCCTATAATTTATTACCTAAGCACGCATAAATCAGAAGTAATTTGGCAAGATATCATAGGTTTTGAACCTGCTGAGTGGTTGAACAAGGCTAACCACATTTTCAAATACCGAAAGAGGGACACTTAATTAATACCTTTGGCATCTTTCCATATTGGCTATATGGAGAGGGCGATGTGCAAAGACTTAGAGGAGCAACAACTGAGTCCCCTGGGATCATAGCTCCGCGATACAAATGGTAGAAACAGAAAAGGAGAAAAGCAAGTTCTCATACTATTTTGTGATCTAACAATTCAAATTATTTGTTCAATCACAAGATTTTGACTCTTATTCATTGTTTTCTTTGGCCACAGAATCATGACCGCACATACATCACAATAACTCACCTAATAATACAAAATCAAACATGTTAACTTTCTCATTTTATAAGATTTTTGCATTGAAACTTGAAAGCTGACCGTACAGGATATATTATATGGAGAATGCTCACGAGTGTTCTCAGGACACTCTTTAAGGAATCAATAAAATAAAGTTTTTATGGGGAATTGATGTATTTAATGTTTGAAAATGTGAAATAGTTAGTTTTCCAATAAAAACATGATTTTCTTGGTTGCTTAAAGAGTACCCTAAGGGCACTTGTTAGCATGACCATATTATATAATCGACCTTTCTAAACCTTGCAAACGTTAAGAAATTAAAAATAGAAATATCACGTTGAAGGTTATATATTCAATTCCTTGTAAGTTTAAAAGTTACTCTTTCCAATACAATATTTCTATTTTTTTTTTTCCTTGACATGCTACATGTGCAAGGTCGCATATTTTGTTGAAAGGGTCTGTTACTCCAGACATTGCCCAAGGGTTAGTCTCAAACTCTCAATAATATATACCTATTACCTAGTCAAAGCCCCAAAAAAGTGCTAAAAGACTTAGGAGCCATGTCGGATGAATTGTTGATATGGCATATTGGGAATAACCGATGTCATAATATATAAATAAGGCACAACATTACACCCAAGTCATATTATTAACCTGGTGATTCCTTGATTTGCCACAGACAAACAGATATGAAGTTTCTTTGGTTTCTTCAATGCCTGTTCTTCCTGGCGCTGCTTCTCACCCATCCTTCCATTGCTGCCAGGTAACTAATTTAGTTGTAAGTTGTATTTCACACTTATTTAAATGAGACGAGATGGGGACTTTTTAATATATATTACCCTTAACTAAATGTGACGCGCTTATCAAAAAAAAAAAAAAGTAAATGTGATGCTGCTTCTCATCCGTCCCTATAGCTTTCTGTTTCAGGTAATTAACTTTTATTAACCATTCATAAATCATAACTAAGTTGTATTCCACATTTATTGGCTTGTTAATTTTGTGGCAGAATGCCAGCTCCTGCTCCTGCTCCTCCTCCTCGTCTAGGTCGTGTCAAAGATCAACCGATAAAGTCCCCCCCAGCAGCAGGCGGGTCCCCAGGTTCACACCCATAATGAATATTGGACACCTAACCCTGCATGTGGAGCTTAGACAATTTCCTTCTTCTATTGTATCCATTTGCTTCTAAATATTTTCTGCTTAGTATCAAAAGAAATAAGCATTGACGTACGTACTCCAATGTTTTCAGCCCTGTAATACCTACCTTAATCAATCCTTGGGTGCAATACTAATAAATCTAGTTACCGCTGTTTCCAAAAATATTAGAAATTCTTCGAGTTAGCAACCGAATTAAAAGTATTTCTTTAATTGAATTTCAGTTCCAAGTGATGATTAATTTAACAATAAATAAACCAAATTATTTGGAATATAATTTTTTTTTATAAGCTAAAATTATTATTTGGAATATACTTATTTTGGTGCAAAAAGATTTATACTTCTGGAGAGGGGTAGCCTTAGTAACCAAGCAAAAGTTAGTCCTACATCTAATTAAAGAGAGGGAAAAAATATACCATGAGACCAAGAACACAGATGAGTCTTGTTTCTTTCACTTCAAAAATAAAGATGTATTCAATTAATTAAGAAAAAACAGAGGGAAATTGGTTCTCATTTATTTTATTTTATTTTATACAATGTTGTCGTTTAATTTTCCATCTAAAATAAAATCAGTTAGATCTAATTCAAATGATGTTGTTTTACTGTGTAGCGTGTACCTAAAAATTAATCAAAAATAAACTTTCCCAACTTGATTATTATCTTTAGGTGAGTGCTACCATGCACCTCCATGTCTTTGGTACAGGTTACACCTTATCATTTTGACCATTGATTTTTATTAAAAACATATCAATGGTTGAGAGATTATACATGAGAGGATCCTGATCCGCGTGAATGTAAGTTTATACATGCATCATAACTCCTGAAAATTAAACCATGCTCCTTATTAAAGATATAGATTCAATGATATAACACAATTAATTATTTTTCTTATTACAGTATTATCTACAAAGTAAATTAATTTATTTTAAATCTGAGACAGAATAGTTGTCGTTTAAATTTTGTTTTTGATTTGTCATTTAATTTTCTTTCTAAAATTAACTCAGTCAGATCATTATTAATTTTTAATTCTAATGATGTTGTTTAGTGTAGTGTGTACCTAAAAATTAATTAAGAATAAACTTTCCCAACTTGATTATTATCTTTATTATATTATCGCATGCGAATGTTAACTTTATGAGTTTTAATAATTAATTTCTAAGACTTATAGTTGTTGAGACCACAACAATTGTACCGGGTTGTTGCAAGTAATAAAAACGGTGACAACCAAATATCGTCCACAGGAATTAGTTACCAAATACCAATTCACAAGTTAAACAATTATCTAGACTAAAATTTGGTATGAAGAGAGCTCAAAAGATAAAATAAAGCAAAAGAGAAATAAAATATTTTTTGGAATTTTTATTGAGATAAAATAGAAATAAAAGCGTTAGGGATTTGGTTTCACCCAATTATGAATCTGAATTCCTCATAGAAAAGGAATCCTATGAATTACCGAAACTCTAATTATCCTAATCTCAATTGGCATGTTGAAGGAGAAATTCCCTTAATTAATTGAAGCCTAATTCATTAGTGAATCAATTCTACCAAACCCTATCAATTACCCTAATTCCTTAGGTCTAACTAACAAAGCATGATGATACAAGCTCTATAGAATTTGTGAAAGACCCATATTAATCAAGTTACATATTCCTAGACACTACTAAAAAAATTGAAATTAGCGACGGGCATATTTCGTTGCTAAAGAGGAAAAATTCTTCACTAAATTAATTAATGACGAAATTAGCGACAAGAAAAAATCCGTCGAAAAAAGTGGCGTCGCTAAATTTAATGACGAAATCTGTATGTCGTCGCTGTCAGCGAGAAAAAAAAGTCGTCACTAACAATAAAAAATTTGTCGCTAAAAATGTTTAAAAGATATAACTTTGAATTTTGTAATTCCGTCACTGTTTACGACGGATGGGCATTCGTCGCTGTTTACGACGGATTGGGATTCGTCGCTGTTTACGAAGGATTGGGATTCGTCGCTGTTTACGACAGATTGGGATTCGTCGCTATTTACGATGATAATACATTCGTCGCTGATTGCGACGAGAGTTTGTCGTCGCTACCTGCGACAAAAATTATATTATTCATCGTAATTAACGACAAATATAGGATTTTAGCGACGAATTTAACAACTAAACAAATTTGCTACCTTTGATTGAACAAAACCTGAATATATAAGATAAAAATATACATATAAACCATAACCAAGTCATAAATATCAAATTTATTATAAAATAAATGTCATAGTGTTCAATACAAAAGTACTTATGAAAGTTTAAAACCAACTAGATAAAGTATCGAATCCATATAATGAAAGTGAATACAAATCAACTAAAGTGACTACTACATAATCTATTGCTCTATAGAATAAAATTAACAATAATAGACAAAATAGCTCTGACGTGCCTAAATCCAAATACTTGTAAAAAAATGGTTGCCTCGTGAAGAAAAATGCTTTTTCATCTACCTCCTCCTTTGTGGTAAAAGCAGTGCATGTGTCCTTCCTGCCAAAGAAACTCACGACTCCTGTAATCAAAATATGTATATGCAGTTAAGCACCACAAAATGGACTACAAACAAGCAAGTACGATATGCAATCATGGTAGCCAATACAAAAGTACATATGAAAGTGAATATAAATCAACTAAAATGACTACTACAACTACATAATATATCTATTGATCTATAAATAAAATTAACGATAATAGAGGAGAAGGTGAGGAGTATTTCTATGATTTTAGTTTTGTGAGGGGTGGCCGGAGTTGGCCAAAAAAATGGACCGACAGCGACGGCGGTGATGGAGTAACAGTGGTCAAATGGAAAACTGAATGGTGGAGAAGAAAGAGGACAACGAGAGGAGCACGGATCTAAGCTCCGTTTTGCCAACGACATCCGGGCAGTGGCCGAAAATTAAGAGAGAGGGTGGTTGTGTGGTGGAGAAAGAAGAGAGCAAAAGAGAACGTTTCTGGAACGTGAAAGAAGTAAGAAAGAAGAAAGAGAAAGAAAAAAAAGTAAAGGGAAGGAGGGTGGCATCTAGCATGTAGTCTTAAGAGAAGTGCTACACCAGTGTAGCAGTTTTTTTACCTATAATATCAAGTTTTCAGGTTTTCTAATTTTTATTTTAAAATTCTTTTATTTTTGGAAATTTCAGTTTTACCCTCATCCCCGACCCCTCCTCCACCACCCCTCTTCTCCTTCCCCTCCTACCCCCACGTTTGCCACACTCACAACCACCACTGGCCGGAGGTCCCTATCACCGCCCCCTCAACCTCACCATCGCCCTCACCACCACCGTGTTGCCGCCGTGCTCTTCCCTTCAACCTAGATTTGCTTTCAGATCTGCTTTCATATTCAGCCACCACCACCTCCAACCCATATCTGAAGGAGGAAGAGATGAGGGAGACGACACGGAAACCAGATGTGAACACGGTGGCGGCGATATTTGGCTAGACGGCACGGTGGTCCTAGGCTATGAACGGCGGTGCCTCGCAGATCTGGTGCTTCCTTGTGGTTCTGGATCCCAAATTTTTGTCGGTTATCTATGTTTTCTTTGTTTATTTTTATGAAAATCGTTTCTGGCATTAACTTTACGGGTATAGCGGACTAATTTACATTACAGTGAGTCAATCCAAATACTTGTTTGATGGAATGTTTGCCTAAATTGGATATATGCGGTGGTCTTGTGGAGTTCATAGTTGAATGTAGAATGGAATGGAATTTTAATCTGGTTCTGCAATATGCTTCGTGACCATGGCATGAGTTTTATTGATCATATAATAAGCAATAAGAAGTTGAACAAATTGATGGTGGACCATGGCAAGAGTTTTATCGATAAGAGAATAAACAATAACAAATTGAGCAAATTGATGGAGGATATGAGGCTTGACTTCAATGGTCGTATTTTTGGATGGTGACCAGAGCAATCACCTCATGCTTTTCTGGGCTGGATGTTCTTCTTCAAGCTTCAACAACAGCTTCCGGCAAACAGTGTTAATGATGGGATGGGATTAGGGATAAAATTGTGTTTTATATTTTTTTGGGTTACCTGCTGAACCATTATCAAGTTTCAATCCCATCCATTAAATTATTTATTAATTTATCAAACGGTCCAAAAAAGTTCAAAAAACTACTATACTGGTATAGCACTTCTCTTAAGACTACATGCTAGACGCCACCAGGAAGGAGACGTGCACAAGTTCCTGACCAGGAAAAAGAAAGAAAAACTTTTGGTTTATTTGTTCGATCTTGTTAACTAATATTCTGAGCACCGATTAACGAAAAATAGTAAGAGTCTCCTCAAAACATTAAATACACTGCTTTTCATTAAGAATTTTTTTTTGGTTTCTTAACTAGTGCTCTAAGAGAATCTCCAATGCTCTACATATAAACAACTCACTTTATTCCTTTAAGCGGACCATCACTACAAAAAAAGAGCATTTTAGGGACCGATATTAGGGACCGATAGTAATCCGTCCCTAATAGGGACCGTCTTAGGGACTGACCAGTGTTTTAAAGAATTTGGTCATCAGAACCAACTCGGAGACTGATATAGCGACCGAAAATGTGGTCCCAATTTAATCGGTCCCTAAACTGAAAATTAGAAAAGTCAAAGCTGTTGACCCATTTAGGGACCGAATTGGGGACCGCCAACGACTCTATTTTAGCGACCACAGCTAATTCGGTGGCTAAACCATTTTTATTATTTGGAGACCGAAAAATCGGTCGCTATATCTGAAATCCTAAAAAATTGCGCGCTGTCCGTTCCCCCTCCTCACTTACTCTTGTTCACTCGAAAACCCTGTTTCACTCTGAAATCCTAAACCCTGTTTCCTTCTTCGTCCCTTTCCCCATTCAGACCGCCGCACCGTCGCACCGTGGCACCGTCACACCGCCACCGTTTCCCTCTTCCTTTCCCTCTTCATCTCGTCGCACCACCACCGTACGGAAGCCTCTCCATTTCCTCTCACCGTCCAAACCCTTTCCCTGTGACCAAACCCTTTCCCTCTTCATTTCGTCCCTTCCCCATTCACACTGTCGCACACCGTTTCCCTCTTCCTTTCCCTCTTCATCTCGTCGCACCACCACCGTGACCAAGCCCTCAAACGGCCACGACTCTCACTCTCTGAGTCCTCTCCTCGAGCACAGGTATGTTCTCTCTTTTCTCACTCTCAAATTACTGAATATATTTGAAACCCTAAAGCATTTTCCTAAACAATTTTGGTTTTGATGGTTGATTTTTGGTTTTTTGATTTAGGGGTTTTCACTCACTTCTTCTAGAACGTGAAGAAGAAAGGAAGAAACCATTCTCCATCTCCCTCTGCTGAGAGATTGTAAACAAAGGTAAAATTTCCCCCACTCTCTGTTCTAAGTTCTCCTAACTCTCTGTTCATAGTTAAGACTGAAAATGATGCTTGCATATATCATTTATGTATACCATTTTTTATACTTGGTTAGTGATATAATATGTGAAGCACACACATAGATATTATGAACTACAATAACATTAGGAAAGTTTAGCAATTGATATTATTGAATATACCAGGCAATTCCAATGAATCAAATGTATAGATATCTAATTTGACAATCTCAAAGAATCCAATTCGTAGAATCTGAAACATATTGCATCTTTGTTTCACAAATTTCCCCTACAAAATCTTTATTGAACAGCATTGGACTAAATTAGAACTAGTTGAAAATTTTCTTCTGTTCTCCTTTTTGTTTAATTGTGTAGTATTTACTTAGTTTATAACTCATGGAAACATGCTCATAAGAAGTATAGAGCCCAAAGTCACCTGTAAGAGAAGAGGTTCCATGCTAGATATATCTTTATCATGACACAGTGAACTGATGAGATGATCAAGATATCTCTGCCCCAATGTCATTTTATCACTATTACTCTATATATAAGCTGGGAGATAACAAGGATCATAAGCAGGAGTTTTTAATCTGTCAGCATTTTATCACTATTACTCTATATATAAGCTGGGAGATAACTCGGCAGTTTTTGTCAAAGCTTTGGTGCTAGAGTCTCCTGGCTGAAAATGTGGGAGGATGATGGAAGTTTAGAGTGGGGCAAGGAAGGTTGTTGTACCGGATGACGGGCCTTGATTGATCATGCATATATTTCCGTCTTTTGCACTGAGCAGTATTTTTCTAGCTGCTAATTCTCCCTGGATATTGCATGCTTTCACTGATTATGTATGGTGTTAAATCCTAATTTTTTATACCAAGTTTTTCATAATCGGTATTTCTCCCAAGACTTGTGGACAATGAGCATGTATAGCACATGCAGAAAGCAAATCCACTCAGCATTGTTGTGAAAGCACCTGTTATAAGAAATAGCTTACAAACGTGTATTCTTTTCTTGTTTATTTACTAATGTTATTGTTTTATTTTATTTTATTTTTCCCTCATCTGTGCAAAATAGTCAATCAAATTTGATGCAAGTTCCTTAGTTTGCACTCTTACCAGGTTATTAAAACTAAAAAAAGTACTAATTAGTTACCCACTTATATTTTCATTTCTCAAGTACTTTTGTTGAAGCTGCCGTTTAGTCAGGAACACTGGTCTGACTTTTGGTTTGCTTAGGTTCTTTCTAGGATGTTTACATTTAAGCATCTCTGCATGAATGGAAAAGGCTCTGAGTTGTGACTGATATGATGACTGACTTTTTCAACATAGTATTGTCTCTATGCCATCTAGTTGAGGGAAATATTATTCTATTGGCTTGCAATTTAGAACACTTGGAAAATGACATAATTTGGTTATGTGAGCATGCTAAGTGTTTGCCAATTTTAGATGTTGTTTTGTATGCTAAGTATGTGGTTTATATGATTATGTTCATGACTTGAATTCTATTCCATGTAGTAGGAACTCTCGCCTGTTCTCAACTGCTCTAGTGTTCACACTCTTCAACAACACACACACAGGTACTCTTACCTTTCATTGTTTAATTATGAGAATTGTAAAGAATCAGAGATAAGCAAAAAGGATAAAATTCATATTGTATTGAATGAATTTCTCAAGTCTTACAAGAGTCTCAATGTACAGTATATATAGGGAAGCTAAGACTCAATAGAGAGTTACAAGAGTGTAACCGTATGCTAACTACCTAACTGAACTTGCATTTACATTTCATCTACATACATTTGCATTTGCATGTACATTTACATTTACATTTCATATACTCACACAAGAATAAGGATGAAAAATGTGTACTTGGTTGCTGCAATGATAATCATTGTTATGTCTTATTTCTAAAATATGTGTATGCTTCCTGCAATTTGAAGCTTTGAATTAGAAATCTTTTGTTGATTTTCCCTAGTTTGTCTTATTTCTAAAGTAATGGAAGTTCCTGAGCATCGGAGGTGGATGGATAGAAGGTTGGAAGACGGAGGAGTGACGCAAGAGTTCATGGATGGAGTGCTGGAGTTCGTTGAGTTTGGTAGCAATGACCCGAACTTTATAATGCAAGAAAACCCAAAAATGAGGTGTCCTTGTAAGAGATGTGAGTGTGGACAACTCCACTTTGGGGACGATGTGATGACACATCTTTACATGAGGGGGTTCAAGCCTAATTACTATTATTGGACCAGCCATGGTGAATCCTTACCAACACGTCCCCCAGTTGTGGTGGACGATGCATATTACGGTGTTGGTGAGCAGAGGGAACAATTCAATCCTTTCGAGCAGATGGTTATGGATCATGCTGGCCCCGAAGTTGGTCGGGTCATTCAACAGAACGACGTGACGGGAAACCAGCACATAGAAGAGGATCCAAATCCCGATGCACAAAGATTTTATGAGATGCTGGAGGCTGCACAAGCTCCATTGTGGGATGGATGTTAAGATTATTCACAATTGTCAGCTTCTCTGGTTGCTCTTAGTCTAAAAGCTGATTCCAACATGGCAGAATGTTATTTTAATCGTTGGGTTCAGTTCATGGGTGCGACCCAACCGAGTGGCAACCGAATGCCTCAAAATCTTTATCAAGCCAAGAAGTCAGTGGCAAAATTGGGTTTGGGTGTTGAGAAAATTAAGTGTTGTCAAAATGGATGCATGTTGTATCGTGGTGAATATGAGGCTGAGACTTTTGTTAGTTGTAGATTTTGTGGCGTTGATCGATACAAGTTTAGAACCACTAGAAAGGGCAAAGTAAAAAAAAACTGCCCTGAAAAAAATGTGGTACTTCCCGATCACTCCAAGACTCCAAAGAATGTATTCTTCAATGGCCACCGCATCCCACATGCGATGGCATGATAACAATCAGAGGGATCCTAGTGTGTTGTGTCATCCATCGGATGGAGAAGCATGGAAGCATTTTGATAGGATGTATCCAGTGTTTTCTCAAGAAGCTCGGAATGTGAGATTGGGTTTATGTACGGATGGATTCAACTCTTTCGGTCAGTACGGTAAAACTTACTCGTGTTGGCCAGTTATTCTAACTCCGTATAATCTCCCTCCTGGAATGTGCATGAAGAGAGAGGTTATGTTTCTAACAGTCATAATTCCGGGTCCTTCGAATCCAAAAAGTAAGATTGATGTGTACATGCAGCCTCTGATAGAAGAGTTGACCCATTTGTGGAATTATGGAGCTGTAACGTATGACGTATCATTGAGGCAAAATTTCACGATGAAGGCAGCTTTGATGTGGACAATCAATGACTTTCCGGCATATGGGATGTTGTCGGGTTGGATGACTGCAGGGAGGCTTGGTTGCCCTTGTTGTATGGGGCGACCAAAGGGTTTCACTCTAAAGCACAGTCGTAAGACTTGCTATTTTGATGTTCATCGCCAATTCCTTGAGCCAGACCATCCTTACAGGAGCAATAAAATTGCATTCATGAAAGGGCGTGTTGAGACCTCTCCCCCTCCCCCACGTTTATCTGGAGAAGAGATCTGGCACCAAATTGAGTCATTTCCTTTCATCCATGAATCTGGGGGAGCACAGATACCCGGGTATGGTGATGTACATAACTGGACCAAAAAGAGTATATTTTGGAGCTTGCCGTATTGGAAAATGCATCTGCTCCGTCATAACATTGATGTCATGCACACTGAGCGAAATGTGTTTATGAATGTGTTTGACACGGTGATGGATGTCAATGGTAAAACTAAGGATACGTCTAAGGCTCGATTGGATATAGCAGAAATATGTAAACGGCGAGAGCTTGAGTTGAAGGACATCGGGGGTGGCAAACTTCAAAAACCGAAGGCTAAATATGTATTGAGTAAACCTCAAAGGGTAGCTGTTTGTGAATGGGTTAAACAACTCAAGTTACCTGATGGGTATGCCTCCAACTTATCAAGATGTGTCAACATTAAGGAAGGAAAGTTGCATGGTATGAAAAGCCATGACTGTCACGTATTCATGCAGCGATTGCTTCCCATTGCATTCGCCTCTTTACCGAATGATATTTGGAAGCCTCTTGTTGAGCTCAGCCAATTTTTCAGAGTATTGACTTCCACAACCTTAAATGTTGAACAATTGCGGGTTATGGAACACGATGTCCCCGTCTTGTTATGTAAGCTGGAACAAATATTCCCTCTGAGCTTCTTTGATGCGATGGAACATCTTCCTATCCACTTACCATACGAAGCAAGACTCGGTGGTCCAGTACAATATCGTTGGATGTATACCTTCGAGAGGTATGCATCTTTTTTGACTACTTCTATTAATATATGGTTATTAGTTAGCATCTCTTTAAAACAATCTTCTTTCTCAGGTTCTTGCGCTCGTTGAAAGAAAAGGTAAAAAATAAAGCTAGGATAGAAGGTTCTATTTGTGAGGCGTACTTAGTGGAGGAGACATCTACTTTTGCTTCCTTTTACTATCCATCTGACATAGATACAAGGAGGACTAGAATACCACGTAATGTTGATGCCCGTGAAGATCCTTCATCTAGTCCTCAAATATCAATTTTTAATTATCCGGGTCGTGCGTGTGGTGCATCTATTACATCATACTTGAGTGAACGTGATGTTAAAGTTGCTCAGTTGTACATGCTTCTAAATTGCCCTGAGGTGGAGCTATATCTAAAGTAAGTTGGTGTCCATGAGTTTTTTGCATTTATACTCTTATGTACATACTTTATGTAAATTGCTTCTTTTTATTATGACCTAGTCAATAAACCGAAATGCTAAGAGAGCTTCATCCCGACAAATTAGAATCACAAATTCAACAAGACATTGCCAACCATTTTCCAACGTGGTTCAAAACTCACGTACGTTATTGACTTTGTCCTTATTACATGTTGTTTATACTCAAACTAAATTTCATATTCATTATGTAGGTTCAAGATAAAACAAATCAAATTCAAGATCCGCTCTTGAAAGATTTGGCATGGGGCCCACTTAGATTGATCCAAACATATGAAACTTACATTATAAATGGCTATAAGTTCCACACAAGGGCACGGGGTGAACACATGAAAACTTTTAATTATGGTGTTTGTGTACGAGGGACCCACAGTCAATTAGAGGATGACTTTTTTGGGATATTAACTGATATTATTGAAATACAGTACTATGGTCGTCCCACAAAAAAGTTAGTCCTATTCAAGTGCGAATGGTTCGACAATACTCCTGATAGGGGCACGAAAGTAGACAAAATGTTTGGTACTATTGAAGTCAAGCGGTCACGAAGATATCAGGTCTATGACCCGTTCATATTTGCACAACAAGCGGAGCAAGTTTATTATACACCGTATCCCGAGGGGCATCGAGACTGGTTGGGTGTTATTAAGATAAAGGCACGTAGTGCGATCACAGATAATGTAGTCAGTAAGCCCGAGGCAAAGGCTCCGTACCAAGAGATTCATGAAATTGATAGGCTCCAAGTTATGTTGCATATTGACCCAGACAATTATAGTGATATTCTTGCGGATGTTGGGGGTGGCGACGAGGTAGTTGACACAGCATTACTGAGTCAATTTGATTTGGACGAAGAAGAAGAGGATACAAGTATCTCATCCGACAGTGAGGAGAGTGAGAGTGATTTTAGTGATAGTGACTCCAATTAAGCAATTTGCTATGATTTGTTATTTTGTTGTATATTCTAGTACTTGATTATGTTTTTGCATTGTATAAGAAATAGTGAACATGAGTGAGAAGATGACTCACTTTTTTTTTGGTATAGAAAACCTCAAGTTATGAGTCAACAATTGTGTTTTCAATTAATGATTTATACATATATATAATTCGCAACCATGGTATTCTTTTTCTTCTTCTTGTAAATAGATGGCGAACGACGCAAACAGAGATAGAGACATTCGCGGTGGTCGTGGAGGGAGACGATCGACCACACCATCTTCTGTTCGTGGCGGACGTAGCGTCCGTGGTGGGAGACAGTCGTTGACACCATCATTCTCCCCACCCCACGCGAGCTCTATAGGTTTGGGATCTACTTTGAGAGACCCAACAGCACCACCACCAGTGTGGCCGCCTACCGTGGGGGCCATACCAGTCACAGGATCCACATCGACCACACCAGCCACACCGGCCACACCGGCCACAGGAGCCACACCAACCATAGGACCCACGCTGGACACACAGATGTCATGTGCACTTCATGGGGGGGTTACCGTTTCCGCCGGGGACGGTAGATCCTAGAGATGGGAGGATATGGATTCGCCCTGCAGGCATACTAGAGTAAGTTTTTTGCTATTTATTTATTTTGTTTATTAATTAAATTGTATATCTATTAATTATGATTATTGTTTGTTACCCACAGCTTTGACCCCCCGACAGAACCTGTGACTGCTATTGCAAAACTTTATAGGGGCAAGTATGACATGCCATGGCATTGTTGGTCGAATATTGATAAAGATGTCCGTGACAGGTGGTTTTTGGAATTTGAGGTAAGTTTTCATTTTCATTTTCATTTTTATTTTATCGAATCAATTACGGTTGCCTAATATGATTTTTGCTTGCAGGATAAGTTTGTTTGGCTGCCTAGAGACAAGAAAGCGATTAGGAAGACCTTCGAGTCAAGAGGAGCCAGGTTGGTCAAGAATGCTATGAGTAAGATTCGAAGTGGTGAGAATAACGGTGATTGGTTGTACCCACACGTGCTAGAGGGCCTTCGTAAATATTGGGCTGAGGACTCGAAGTTCATCAAGAAGAGCGCGATCGGGAAGCAAAATCGAGCTAAGGATCCTACCGCTCCTCGATACACCGACGGCTCCAGGTCTATTCCAGCTCATGTTAAGAAGCTGGTAAGCTTATATTGATGGGTAATGTTTGGAAAATGTTATGGATGTGATGTTATATATATGTCCTATTCACTGGTTTGAAAAGCTGTTATTATATGACCTATTCACTACTTAATACTTTCACTTTCTTGAATTTATATGCTTACACAAACTGCACGATGGCTTCACCTAAATTCAGAACAGTATGTTAAGAAAGTGGATAAGGAAGGCTTTCTGAATCTATTTTTGAGATTGATAAGTATTGTTATGACTTCTTTTCGAGATTTGGGTTTTTTTGGAGAACTCCTATTTTTAAAAGTAATGTCACTTTGGGGTTTCTACTTTCCCTTGTATCAGTGGATTGGATGTTCGACAAGTGTTAATTGTTTATTGCATCTTTTGTTATATTTGATTGCTTTTCTAGTTATTGGACATGTTTTCTTCTAATTTCATGAGGCATTGAATTGCTCATGGGTATCGTATACCTGATTTGTTTGATGTTCTTGTATAATTTGGGATTGAAGTTTCTGATTTCTATTTTTTCTAAACTATTTGTTAATGGAGTTTGTTAGTAATCATTATACAAGAACTCTCTCTATTGTTAAATTTATTTATAATTTGTTTATATCCAGTTTCAATTTAGCTATAAGTTCTGTAACTCTTGTATGGTCCCACTGTTGTTCAATTTAGCTTTACAGGAGTCACTTCCAATTAACAATAATAAAAATGGCCAGCTATAGCTGCTTGCAATGAATCACTTCATTTTCAAGTGACTCTTGTTCACTTTGGACTTTGGTTGTTAGGTGAACATGGTATTGGTGGATGGTAAATTTGTAATGAATCAGCCAATACTTTGAAGAATCTCAGTTAAAACTTAGATATGTGAAAGGTTGTGAAGTTAAAATGGCCAGCTATTCTTGTGCTTGTTCCATTGTCTTTGTTATGAGTTTTCTTATTTTATTCAAGAAAGGAAAAGATAAGGATAATTGAGCAGCAGAAACATTCTTCTTCAAAATGCTTCATTTGCCATGTTTGCATATTGGTACAACTGTAAATGCTGCACTCTGTTGTGTTATCTAAATATCTTGGAATATAGGAAATCTGTTGATCTTCAGTACACTTTCAAGAATATTGTTTGATTTTTTTTCTATTGGAAAGGATGCGCTTTGGGCAACTTAAACAACATCTCTCTTTTGTAAACATGGTTATATCACAGAATGGTGGAAGGCCTTATACTAATGGGTTATTTACATTACTGAAGGTTGTGGTTTTGTAAATTTGCATTCTAGTTTATTAAATATTAGAAAACAATATATATTCTGGTTTCTTATGTCAATGATAGTTATTGTTCAGTTGAGAGCTCTAGGAATGGTTTATTTTATAATGATGAAGTATATATGCTTGAAAGAATGAATTATATATTTTTTTGTGGTTGTCTTCATAAATGGTCTTCCATTAATCTACTTGAGTATATAAACTACGTTTATGATGATATGCTAGAAAATGACAAAATTGATTATGTCGATTTTATGTAATTTATGTATGCAGAAGCAGAAGATTCAGAGAGACCCAACTGCATATGAGGTCTTGGAGAAGACCAAGAAGACTAAGAATGGGGTGTGGGTCAATGAGAAGTCCGCAAGACTTTCTGTAAGTATTATTTTGTTTTATTAAAAAATATTTTGTTTTATTATTTAAATAATTGAAAATTCTAATGTTTGTGATATCATGCAGGATAGGTTTCATCGCCTTCGTGAAGAGGCTGGGAGTCAGGGGCAGGAGCACTCTTCTACCTCTGACAACGCCCTCTTCTTGAAGGCGGCTGGTGGAAAGAATAAGAAGGGATATGTTTATGGATTAGGGCCCTTGACGGATGAGTTTGTGGCCTCATCCATGCCATCCACTCACTCTGAACCCTACCCTACTGTGGACTGTCGAGAGTTCATCCACAACATGAACCAAGAGCTGGTTGCGAAGATCAATGACCAGCAGGCTCTGATCGATCAACAGCAAGCTAAGATCGATGAGCTTTTTCGAATGATGCGAGCGGGTAGTTCGGGTTCGGGTTCAGGCAGTCACGTACATGGCGATGCAGCTGTTGATGAGGATGCTTTTGATGAGGATGCTGATGATGAGGACGCTGATGATATTAGCCCATTTCCCCCACCCCCTCATCATGATTAGGATATACATTTATATTCTATGTACTTTTTTATATTTTACGGATTTGAATGTGTTTTGTCAAAAAAAAAAAAAAGGAATTTGACTATGTGTAAACTTTGGATTATATATAATTTGTGTTCTGTTTTGTGCATTATCTGGTTTAATTTGATTTTATTTATTTCATTCCATTTAATTTTAATTTAATTTATTTTTTATTAAAAAAAATAATTAGGGACCGAATTAAGGACCGATTTTAGGGTCGATAAATACTAGTCGTTACATATTATGGGGACCAATAATTCGGTCCCTAAATTTTGAAAATGCGGTCGCAGATCTGGTCCCTTAAACTCGCGTGTGACCACTTACGGAGACCAACTTTAGGGACCCTCATTTCGGTCTCTAATTAGGGACCGTTTCAAAATCGGTCCCTAAATTGATTTGTGACCACCCTTTTAGTCACGACCTAGTATCGGTCCCCAAATCGGTCGCTGGTTTATTTAGGGACCGATTTGGGTCATATAGCCACCGAATTTTCCGTCCCTAAAACGCTCTTTTTTTGTAGTCATATCAATTTTAAGCAATCCAAATAATTTCCACTCCAATGGAAGTTTCTATAACAAGTTGTTTAAACCACCCTCTCTCTTCAACATTCCATATCCTCTCTCCTATATTTACACACAAAAATTTTAAGTAACCCATAAGGAATGATTGCTTATATGAGCAACTCTCTCCAATTTTAAGTAAGCACATCAAAATAACATTTTATTGTTAAGCAACCCCTAAGTAATTTCCATTGGAGATACTCTAAAGACATTCGTTAACATTCTCTTTATTTATTAACTTTTTCGTGTTTCATTTTTTTTTAACTAAAATTAAATAAAGCATGTTATGAAAATAAGTTATTTCTATCTTATCATTTAAAATGATATTTTTTCTTTGGACAAACGATAATAGCGACAATAGGGTAATATTATTGTTTCGCAAGTGCGTATACACTGTAATAATATAGTGTTAGCACACCCATAAAAAATAGTTTAATAAGCAAATAAAATCAAATAAGTCAAACCGCATAATTTCCTTCTAAAATAAACAAAGTTAGACCATTATTAATGCTGCTAATGATGGTATTTTACCGTACCTAAAAACTAATAAAAAAAACTTTCTTAACTTGATTGTTATCTTTATATCTTATTGGCATGCGCAAGTTAATTTTATGAGTTTTAATCATTTATTTCTAAGCCTAAAGCATGGCAATTATTCAGATCCCGGGACCCACGACCTGCTAAATGATAAACCTCATCCCCATAATTTATAGTTTTTCTAACACCAGCGGTCCTTTTATTAAGAAAAGGGCTCCAAAATATTGTGGTGTCTTTTCTTGGCATTAGACAGTTTTTAAAAAAGAAACACTGAAAAAGGAAAAGGATTAGAAGAAACATCAAGCAAACAAACTTCCATGCAATAGAATAGGGAAAGGAATTTCTATCCTACCCCATAAGGAAAAAGCAAAGTATGAATTCAGGTTTTCAAAACCACAACAGTATGCATAGAATTGTGATTTCAATTGAAAGGAGGTCAGGTGGGGGCAGGAAGCTCCAGGGGTTTTGCTTTTGCAAATGGAGATTGAATAGGATAACTGTGATTAGTTCTTATCCATCCCATCGTTGCTGGCATTATCGGATGAGAAAGCTAGCTTTGGCAGCTTTGATGATTTTTCGGCTTTGGAATGATATATTCATTACCTCACAACGGATCATTCAGATGTAATTTCGCAAGAACCTGCTGAGTGGTTAAACAAGGGTAACGACTGACCCTGGGTCATAGCTCCGGGACACATAAAGCAAGTTCTCATACTATTTTTTTATCTAACAAAACAGATTCTTTGTTCCATCACAAGATTACTTTTGACTCTTATCATCAATTTGATCATGTGTAGCAGCCTCAAACCTAACCCCACAATCCCCACTTTAATGCGGTTCCCCTCTCTATTATTCATTGTTTCCTTTGGTCACAGAACCATGACCGCGCACACATCACAATAACTCACCTAATAATACATAATCAAACGTGTAACTTCCTCATTTTATAAGATTTTTGCAATGAAACTTGAAACGTGACGGTGCAGTATATATATTATATAATTAAAGGGGAGACCTCAAGTCCTCAATTAAAGGAAGCCCTTTCCACTCACCAATAAGGTTTTGGTGTAGTGATAACCAGCTGCAAGCTCTACTTTCTGAGAAAAGACTAAAGTTTCAAACCAGAGAAGACAATTGTTGAGAGGGTGTGTAAGTCCAGACAGTTCCCAAGGTATATAAATAGAGAAATTCTATGGTGCCTGGCCTAATTTAACTGCTTTGATGCAGTTGCCTATTGACCAATAGGAAAGCAGTCTTTCATTTAATAAGGTCAAGGCAATAAATGTTGTATTTGACCTATAAGTGTGTTATTTTACACATCTATCCCTAGTAACAAAATAATGTTTTACCTTCAAAATTAAAAAAATAATTCCCTTTTCTGTCAGTTTTCATTAATGATTATTCAATAATTAAAAAACTTTTGTTGAATTTTTTTTTTTTGAAGCAACAGTTGGGTGGGGTAGTGGAAGAGTTTATGTTCAGTAGCTGTCCAAGTATGGAGGCAGCTCAAAAGTGCTAGGGGGACACTCATGGTGGCTGGCACAAAGTTGAAACCACAATGAGGGTGAAGTCGGCGACGTGCACAGCGGATCTGGGCGGAGGGCGTGATTCGCGACCGACGACTGGATATGAGGGTATGGTGGGCGACGACGGTGGTCTTGGGTGGACATTTTCGCAAGATATTTTAGATCATTTTTTAAACAAATTTTCAGATCTGTTCTTGATAGAAAATCATCCTAAATCACAAAATATTGAATGTTCAATCTAATTTGGGTGGAAAAGATATAAAATGGGGCAACAATGATCGGGTTGGAGTTGATTATCGTAAATACCCGTTTACTTCAAAACCGGTCTGACTGACCCGGCGGGAGGTAAGGGATGCCAACCATTGCTTTGTTTTTATCGTTTATATAAACTCAAATGGCAGCTGCTCACATGACTTTCCTCCGGGTCAAGTGGTGTGAGCCTTGGACATGTTACAAAAGGTACCGTGTTCGATCCACAGTTGGGCGCAATTTTTACTTTTGGTTCAAATTTTTTTTATTTAAAATAAAAGAATGTTTGTGATGGAACAAAGTGGCCTAAGTTGGAATTCGAACACAGATCCAAGCATAAAGAGAGGGAGAGTTTGACCAACCATCAGTCTAACAACATCATTGGGTCTAACAGTGTTTTAAACAAATTTAAGGTATTTCCCTCAAAAAAAAAATATTTAAGGTATTATTCAATGTTATATATTTTCTGAATTCAAATTTATGATTTCAAATTCTTTGTGAATCACAATCAATTAAGTTAAAATAAAATTTATAAATTTAATTTGTAAATACTCAAAAAATTTATATATTTTATTGTGTGTTTGAATTGAAGTTATTTGGGAAATGTAAATTAAATTGAGAAATATTGCATAATTGTTTATAGATAAAAAAAAAAAATATACATATGATCAATTAATTCTATTACAATAAAATATATAGGTAAAAATATACATTGTTGCAATGATCGCAAAACAATTTTACAAATCTTGTCATTTTCCCAAATTTATTTAATGTTCTCCCAAATTTATTACAATAAGTTGTATAATGGATGACCCAACTAAGTCCTCCATATACCAAGATGTCCCAATATGATTTTTGTTTTTGTCTTTCACTCTAAAGGTAGGGTTGAAGGTTACTATGGTTGAGTTAGGGTATTTGGAACCTCGATCTATTTTTATTTAAAAAAAAAAATTAGAAGACAAGATGATTATGTTAGAAAGCAGTAGTATAGTGGATGACTCAACCATGTCCTCTACAGGTCAATATGTCCTAAGATGATTTTTTTTTTTTCACTCTAAAGGTAGGGTTAAAGGTTACTAACTAAGGTTGAGTTAGGATTTTTAGAAGCTCGTTATATTTATTTAAAATTAATTTTTTATTAAAAAACAATATGGTTATGTCATGAAAGCAGCAGTATAGTGAATGACCAAACCAAGTCCTCTGTATGCCAAGAATATTTTTTCAATTTTTATTTTCATTCCAAAGCTATGTTAAATGTTATTAGGGTTGAGTTAGGGTATTTGGAATCTCATTCAATTTTTTTTTAAATATTAAATTATTTTAGAAGACAATATGGTTATGTCACAAAAGCAGTAGTAAAGTGGATAACTCTACTAAGTCCTCTATAGGCCAAGATATCCCGAGATGATTTTTTTTTTTTTTTTCACTCCAAAGGTTAGGTTAATGATTATTAGGGTTGAGTTGGGATACTTGGAAGCTAATTCTATTTATTTAAATAATAAATTTTTTAGAAGATAGTATGGTTATGCCACGAAAAAAGTAGTATAGTGGATGACCCAACTAAGTCCTCTGCAGTCCAAGATGTCCCGAGATGATTTTTTTTTGTTTTTTATTTTTCACTCCAAATGTTGGGTTAAAGGTTATAATTAGGGTTGAGTTGGGGTAATTGGAAGCTCATTCTACTTTTTTTTTATTTTTTTAGAAGATAATATGGTTATGTCATGAAAGTAGTATAATGGATGATCAAACTAAGTTCTCTCTTGGCCAAGATGTCCCAAGAAGATTTTTTGTTTTTTATTTTATTCTTCACTCCAAAGTTTGGGTTAAAGGTTATTAGGGATGAGTTGGGGTACTTGGAAGCTCATTCTAGTTTTATTTTTTTTAGATGATAATACGATTATGTCCCGAAAGCAGTAGTATAGTATATACTAAACAAACTCATATTATATTCAACTATAATTTCAAATTTTATATGAAGAATACGTACACCTAATTTAATTTCATTTAGATCATAGAATAATCAATTTGATTTTTAAACTAATAAATACAATTTAACTCATAAATATTATTTATCTTTGTTCATTTATTTTTTATCTTATGAAATATGTTATATGATTATTATATATTAATTTAAAATTTGATTTGTCTTAAAATTGTTAATTAATATAATATATAATATTAAAATTATAAATAAATTATATTACTATTTAAAAATAATCATTTTTACCCAAATTTGTCTTTTTTTGGGGTTTTGTTTCTTCATTTTTTATTTATATTTTTTTTAGGTGAGGCAATTTGAGCCCAATTGATAAAAGAACTATAGAGGAGTTTCGTCCTTTTAACTCATATTATATTTTATTAGACTTTATAATAAAATTCAAAAAAAAAATACATTATTTGTTATTTATTTTATGTCTATCACTTTGTTTTATTTTTGTTAATAAGGACTTTAAATTTTTATTATGTTTTTTAGTTTTGTTTTACTATTTGGGCCCCAAAAAAACAAGCCCACACCTTTTTTTGGACTCAAACCCGTTTACCCATCTTCCTTGCCCTGATCCTGATCCAAACCCGTTTTCTTTTTGTCCTTGAAGGCTGAAACGTTGCCCCTCCCTCTTTCATCAGCAACACTGTAAATGCAGCAGCCTCACCTATACCAAGTGCGAAAATCACACTCACCGACGACGACGGTCGGAAAGCATGACTGCACGGCGACTGGCGGAGAAGCTGTAACTACATGGCGTGGGCGGAGAAGGGCGTGACTATAAGGCGTTGCGGGGCGTTTTGCGGCGGAGGGGCACGACGGCGCGCGGTTCTGGGCTTGGATGGTAGTGGAGGTGCAACATGTGGTGATGACCAGAAGCTTCGTGGAGGGGGGCTAGAAGTGCAAAGTTGTGCTTAGGGATGGAGCTTGGTTGGCTATGGTGTTCTGTAGATTGAAGTGGTGTAAGGGACTAAGGGGTGGAAGGGATGAAAGGGATAGATATATCTTTTGAGTCTAAAATTAAATGAAAAGATTAATTTTATTGTTTAATTTATTGTGGTAACAAAATAATTATTGAAGGGCAAAAAGATAAAAGTGAGTAAAACATGAACAGTGATGAGGTGAGCAATAAATGACAACATTAAATGATAGTTTGTCATCCATTGGTTTATTTGATAACTGCATCAATGCAGTTGAATTAGGTCAGGCATCATAGCAAGACCCATATAAATAAGGCACAACATTGCACCCAAGTAAGAGCAAATACATCCACCACACACAGACAGATATGAAGCTTCTTTGGTTTCTTCAATGCCTCTTCTTCCTGGCGCTGCTTCTCATCCATCCCTTCGTTGGAGGCATTATCGGGGTTCTCGGCGGGTAACATTTATTATTTTGTAATTACTAAGTTGTATTTCACACTTAATTATATAATAATGGGTCATGCTATGCAGTTAATTTTTTTATGGTAATAAAATATATAATGCTATGCAGTTAATAATTCCAAAATAAACAATTTTTCATTGAAAATATAAATATATCACTCTTCAAAATTTTAAATGCAACAACTGTTAATAAAAAAAAATTCTAGGGAAAAGCTGAGTAGTACGAATTGCTTTTTTCGTCACTGTATACTAAACAATTTTTAGGGCTGCTTCTCATCCATCCTTCAATTGCTGCCAGGTAACTAATTAAGTTGTATTTCACATTATTTAAATGAGTTGGGACGTACGTTAATTTAGTTATTACCCATAACTAAATATGATGCTGCTTCTCATCCATCACCATATAGCTTTCTCTCTCTCTCTGTTTTTTTTTTTTTTTACGGAATATAGCTTTCTGTTTAAGGTAATTACCTTTTATTAACCATTCTTGTATTTCACACTTATTTAAATAGATGGGATGCTTGTAGAGGTCGAAAAGGCGGTCGTTTAAAAGATTGCCCGGTAAAGTCCCCCACACCAGTAAGCGGGACCCCTCATAGACACCCATAATGAATATTGGAGCCTGACCCTGCATGCGGAGCTTAGACAACTTCCTTCTTCTATTGTATGCATTTGCTTCTAAATATTTTCTGCTTAGCATCAACATAAATAAGCATTGACATACGCACTCCACTGTTTTCAGCTATGTAATACCTTGATTAGTCCTTTGGTGTTGGATGAGGTTCCGTTAACTTATCCCATTACAGTATACCACACTCTGTCCCCGTCAATCATATCTTACCACATATTCTAACTTCAATTACAAGAAATTTCAATTTAAGTGGCAAGATATTGATAGAGACATAATATGATATACAAAAATGCGACAGCAGATCCACATCATTTGGTGCAATACTAATAACTCTGCTCTGCCGGGGTTTCGGATTGCTGGGTTTGTTTTAACAGGTTGTATGTCTTTAGAGATTGTATATGACAGTCCGTCTCTGCTGGATTTCAAGGTTTGCTTCTACTTTGGTTTTTTTTTTTTCTTCGGCGCAAGGTTTTCGTTGGCTTGGTTAAGACTGTTATGTAGTTGGTTTCTTAGAAGGCTTCCCTAAAGCAAATGTTTTCGTTTGGAATATTGTTCCATGCTACTCTCCCTTTGGTTTTCTTGTGTAATGGAGTTCAGGGATTCCCTTGATGTTGCTGCAGTTGTTACAAAGAGTGTGAAATTGAGTTGTGCTTCCATCTTGGTTGTGCAAAAAAAAAAAAATTTGTAGGGGTGAGGGGTTGGGGGCAGGGGTGGATTTTGAAGATAAAAAAAAAAAAAATTTATTTTACAAGGAAAACCGAGTATTTCACGGAGTGTATCATCATGCACCTTATGCCCGCATACACGCAAGATTTCTAGTATTATCTACTACCGGGGTCCTTTATTAAGAAAAAGTCTCCAAGAGAAATGTAAATAATACACTCTTTTTAATAGAGAAATGATTCGGTGACACAAATTCTTACACCTTACACCGTATAGTGCCGCACTGTGCGGCACTGTAACTACACTGTAGTGTTTTTTTTTTATTTAAGTTTTGGTTTTTTTTTTAAATGTAATTTTTTGATAAATAAATTTTTTGGTTAAGTATGTGTAAATATCTGGTGAATCATGTACAAATATTTGGTGAATTCAGTTCATTATCTGGTGAATGAGTTTTTTGAGAAATAAAATTTTTCATTAAGTATGTGCAAATATCCGGTGAATCATGTACAAATATCTGGTGAATTCAGTTCATTATCTGGTGAATGAGTTTTTTTGAGAAATAAAATTTTTGGTTAAACATGTACAAATATCTGGTGAATCATGTACAAATATCTGGTGAATTCAGTTCATTATCTGGTGAATGAGTTTTTTTGAGAAATAAAATTTTTGGTTAAACATGTACAAATATCTGGTGAATTCAATTTATTATCTGGTGAATGGATTTTTTTGAGTATATGCAAATATCTGATGAATCAGGTACAAATATCTGGTGAATTTACTTCATTATTTGGTTAATGGGTTTTTTTTATAAATAAAATTTTATTTTTTATAAAAAAAACTATAAAAAAAAGAGAAAAAAAAAGAACTGCTACAGTGCCGCACAGTGCAGCTACAGTGCCGCACAGTGCGGCACTATACGGTGTAAGCCGTATGGTGTAGGAATTTTGTGTCACCCTATCATAACTCTTTTAATATTATCTCCAACATCCTCTTGATTATTGGATGAATTTCATAGAAGGACCACTAAAAAAAAAAAAAAAGAATACTAAATAAATTGGGTACCACATGAAATTCATGACACTACATGATATTCATCTATTGAAAAGTGTGTTGGATGGCTAGTGTGTCCATCTCTGCTCCTTGAGTTGGGAACTAGTTTGGGCTGAGGACTCCCTGGTCCATGTCAAACCACCAGGAATAAACCTTCATTTGAATTCACGGGCTCGAAGGCGAATGGGCCGAACAATTGTTGGAACATAAATGACAATACATGTTTGTATGATTCTTTTAAATAAATTTTATTTTATGAGGTAAATTAGAAATTCGTTAAAAATAATTAATAATAGATGAAAATGATAGAAAATTTATAATAATCTATAAATAAAATTATAAAATAGCTTATAAAAAAATTTATAAAACGATAAGATAAGCTTATCATACTACTTGATGAGTTGTTGAACAAGGGTAACCTTATTTTCAAATATAGAACTAGAATGTTGGAGCAAATAAACCACGGTCCACTACCAACTACCAAGCATATGAATGCAATTGTCTTGCTGCACCAAGGAAAAAAACCTGAAAAGGGGGGTGAGCAATTAGAATCCAATATATAATCAAACATATAATTAACTTTAAACTTGAAAGGTGATGGTGTAGTGATAACTAGCTGCAAGCTGTACTTTCTGTGAAAAGACTGAAGTTTCAAACCAGAGAAGAAGACAATTGTTGAGAGGGTGTGTTAGTCCAGACAGTTCCCAAGGTATATAAATAAGGCACGACATTGCACCCAAGCAAGACCAAATACATCCACCACACACAGACAGATATGAAGCTTCTTTGGTTTCTTCAATGCCTCTTCTTCCTGGCGCTGCTTCTCATCCATCCCTCCATTGTTGTTGCTAACTATAGGTAACTAAGTTGTATTTCACATTATTAAATGAGTTGGGATTTGTTGATTTACAGATTTAGTTATTACCCATAAGCATAACTAAATGTGACGCTGCTTCTCATCCATCCAATATAGCTTTCTGTTTAAGGTAATTAACTTTCATTAATATTGGACACCTAACCCTACGTGCGGAGCTTAGACACTTTCCTTCTTCTATTGTATCCATTTGCTTCTAAGTATTTTCTGCTTGGCATCAACAGAAATAAGCATTGACGTACGTACTCCTATGTTTTCAGCTGTGTAATACCTTGATTCAGTCCTTTGGTGCTGGAAGAGGATCCATTGTCCCATTTAAGTGTATCACACTGGATCCCCCACAATCATATCTTACTACATATTAATACTTTATAAAATTACAAGAAATTTCAACTTATGTGGCAAGATATGAATAGGGATAGAGTATGGTCCACCAAAATGGGACAGCGTCTTCTGAGATTGTATATGACAGTCTGTCTCTGCTGGTTTTTAAGGTCTCCTTCTGCTTTGGTTTTTTTGGCTTGGTCAAGAGTGTTCTGTAGTTGGCTTCCTAGAAGGCTCCCTAAGGCAAATGTTTTCGCTTAGAATACTGTTCCCTGCTAGTCTTCCTTTGGTGTTGCTGCAGTTGTTACAAAGAGTGTGAAATTGAGTTGTGCTTCCATCTTGGTTGAGCGAAAAAAAAAAAAAAATTAACTATAGTTACCGCTGTTTGCAAATATTTGAAATTCTTCGAGTTAGCAAGTACAGAATTAAAATTATTTCTTTATTTGAATTTCAGTTTCAAGTGATGATTAATTTAACATTAAATATACCAAATTATCTGGAATACTTATTTTGGTGCAAAAAGATTTATACTTCTGGAGAGGGGTAGCCTTACTATCTTAGTAACCAAGTCCTACATCTAATTAAAGAGTGTGAAAAAAATATCATAAGACCAAGAAAACAAATGAGTTTTGTTTCTTTCACTTCAAAAATAAGGGGAAAATGTATTTGGACATATGAAGTTAAGGTGCTACCCAATAGCTTTCAAGAAAAATATAGGTTAAAATGTACTTTTAGTCTCTCAAAATATTCACTTTGGCGAAATTTGTCCCTATACTTTTATTTTGAGTGGTTTTAGTCTTCGTAGTTTTCAAACGTTGCAATTTTCGTCCCTCTGTCAAGTTGCCGTTAAAAAACAAACGCAAAATGTATATGTGGCAAACGGTTCACCACGTGGCATGCATAGCTGGAACCAAAAAATATTAAAATAATAAAAATAAGGCTAAAATGCACTTTTAGTTCCTCAAGTGTTTAACTTGGCAAAAATAGTCCCTCTATTATTTTTTTGAACGATTTTAGTTCTCACACTTTTCAAACATTGCAATTTTCATCCCTCCATCAAATTGTAAAAAACTAACATAAAACAAATACGTGGCAAATGGTGGCTCCATGTGGCATGCACAGTTGGAACAAAAAATATATTACAATAATAAAAATAAATATCAGTTTTGTTCGCTTTTTGATTGTTTTGGATTGATTTTTGGTTTTCTTTTGAATCGATTTGGATATGAATACCCCTAGAAGCAGCCGAACGGCGCAGGATCAAGCAGAACAATGATGCACATATCTTATTTTCTCCCTCTTTTCTCCGTATATCTTCCAATCCTCCTCTTATATTCATCGTGCTCAAAGAGAAGCTTCAAATCCGTGAAGCAAGAAATGGATGTTGCGTTGAAGCTGATAGACGTCATTATGTTCTAGTCCTTTTGATAGCAGTGGTAGCTCCACTCATAGGATTGAATACCATCTGCCTGATATAAGCACAGAACACCACTACGAAGCATTGAATAGCATTTGGTTTAGCCTATAAAAAAAATTGCATTTCAAAGTAAATTGGCATATCGCTATGCTAATTTCATGTCAATTATTTTATTCAAATTGGCATATTTACAATAATTTATTATTATAACATTTAAAAAAAAATATTTGAATATTTATTTTGCTTTCATTTGTGCATGCCACATGGAGTCACGTGGAGCCACGTGGGGAACAGTTTACCATGTATGTATTTTACGTCAATTTTTTTACAACAATTTGTTGGAGGGAAGAAAATTGCAACATTTGAAAACTGTGAGGACTAAAACGTTTGCAAGCAAAAATAGAGGAACTATTTTAGCCAAATTAAAAAATTTGAGGGACTAAAAGAAGTGCATTTTAGGCTTATTTATATTATTTTAATATTTTTTTGTTACAGTTGTGCACCACATGGCGAACCGTTTGCCAAGTAAGTGTTTTCTGTTAGTTTTTTTACAGTAACTTGACGGAGGGACAAAATTGCAACGTTCCAAAATTATGAGGACTAAAATCGCTCAAGAAAAAGTAGAGGGACGATTTTCGCCAAAATGAAAAATTCACTATAAAAAAAAGTCATTTTAGCGACCAGTCATTTAGCGACCACACTCCATCTTCGTTCCCCGTTCCACTCCCTGCTCCGCCAATAAAATTAAGACACGTCAGCTCATCCTTAACACCTCTCCAAGTCTTAACCCATTCCATCTTCTTCCTCCTGTCATTCCAAACACACAATTAGGAGCCAATAGCAGAGGATGGTTCAATTTATTGCGATAATAATTATGACTTTTATGTTGCTGGTTCAATTTTCTCAAAGGAATTGGTGTTATTGTAAATCAAATGTTAAGAGGATGCTAGAAGGACAACTTGGAAAACAAGCCAGAATCCAATTAAAGAAATTCATCACAAATCTGGTTTTCCACCATGGACAATGGCAGTGAAAGCTTGTCATTTTCAAGTCAACAAGTCTGCAGAAATCTTCCCACACTTAGACAGATCGATATGGCATATACATTTAAGCTCCACATATATTAGCATTTACAAAAAAAGAAAGGGACAACGGTGGCCAATTGCGTTGGAATGGCAGGAAGAAGAAGATGGAATGGGTTAAGACTTGGAGAGGTGTTAAGGATGAGCTGACGTGTCTTATTTTTATTGTCGGGACAGGGAGTACACAAGAAAGCACCTTCCTTTGCACATTGCTTTATTATCTCTAATAACCTCTATGCATCATCAATCTGAATCAACAATGAATCATAACTAAACTAAATTACCACAAATTTAAATTATAAAAGAAACAATTAGATATTCGAATAATCAATTAAAGAAATAAAGACAAATTTTTAAAAAAAAAACTTTTTATATTATTTTATATGCAAAAGGGTATAAAGGAGAAGGGAATGGTACCCCAGAGAACAAATGGGTGTTGACGAGGCAGCCATGGTCGACCAAGCAGTGATCAAACTGACCCAAAACGGCGTTAACGCAGTGCTCGGCTATCCAGGGGCGCGTGGTGGTCACGTGGTCTGGGTGGAAGAAGTCCGAAGGAAATGGATTCGGACAGAGAGAGAACATGGACAAAATTAATTTTTTTAATAATTATAAACAATAAAAAATAAATATAAGTAATGTTGACAAGATGTTCATTCAATGGTTCAGATTATTCAATCTTTAAGGTGTTTGGGTGCACCGCTTATAGCCGCGTGCACCATAAAATGCACCTACATAATCAACCGTGTACGTAACTAACTTGAAAGGTGACGATGCAGTATATATTATATAATTAAAGGGGAGACCTCAAGTCCTCAAACCTCAATTTAAGGAAACCCTTTCCACTCACCAACAAGGTTTTGGTGCAGTGATAACCGGCTGCAAGATGTTCTGAGAAAAGACTAAAGTTTCATCCAAACCAGAAGAAGACAATTGTTGAGAGGGTGTGTTAGTCCAGACAGTCCCCGAGGTATATAAATAAGGCACCACATTGCACCCAAGTCATAGCAAATACATCCACCACACCCAACTTTCATATCATTAACCTTGTGTTTCCTTGACTTAATTGCCTCACCATATAAATTTGCTTATCCGCACAGACAGACAGATATGAAGCTTTTTTGGTTTCTTCGATGCCTCTTCTTCCTGGCGCTGCTTCTCATCAGTCCCTCCATTGTTGTAGCTTACAATAGGTAACTAAGTTGTATTTCACATTATTAAATGAGTTGGGATTTGTTAATTTTGTTATTACCCATAACCAAATGTGACGCTGCTTCTCCTTAAGATAATTAATCATTCATAATAACTAAGTTGTATTTCACACTTATTTAAATAGATGGATTGTGGCTTCTTAATTTTGTGGCAGATTGCATGATCATCCTTCTGAAAGAGGTCGTGTACTAGATCACCCGGCAAAGTCCCCGCCAGGAGTACACGGGGCCCGTCCATCACACCCTTGAATATTGGACACCTAACCCTGCATGCGGAGCTTCCACAACTTCCTTCTTCTATTGTATGCATTTGTTTCTAAATATTTTCTGCTTAGCATCAACAGAAATAAGCATTGACGTACGTACTACAGTGTTTTCAGCTGTGTAATACTTACCTTGATCAGTCCTTTGGTGTTGGATTGCTGGGTTTTGTTTTAACTGGTTGTACGTATGTCTTCAGAAATGAGCATTGGTTAACACTGTTCTGTAGTTGGCTTCCTATAGAAGGCTACCTAAAGCAAATGTTTTCGTTTGGAATATTGTTCCCTGCTAGTTTTCCTTTGGTTTTCTCGTGTAATGGAGTTCAGGGATTCCTTTGATGTTGCTGCAGTTGTTACAAAGAGTGTGAAATTGAGTTGTGCTTCCATCTTGGTTGAGCCAAAAAAACAACTCTAGTTACCGTTGTTTGCAAATATTAGAAATTCTTCTAGTTAGTAACCGAATTAAAATTATTTCTTTAGTTGAATTTCAGTTCCAAGTGATAAGATTAGTTTAACATTAAATAAACCAAATTATCTGGAATACTTATTTTGGTGCAAAAAGATTTATACTTGTGGAGAGGGGTAGCCTTACTGCCTTAGTAACCAAGCAAAAATTAGTCCTACATCTAATTAAAGAGTGTTAAAAAAATATCATAAGACCAAGAAAACAAATGAGTTTTCTTTCTTTCACTTCAAAAATAAGGGGAAAAAAAGTATTTGTACAAACTATATGAAGTATGTGCATAATTTTGAACCATTCAGAGAAGTTAACATGAAATTAAGGTGCTATCCAATAGCTTTCATGAAAATATATGTGTCCAGAATTTTGTTTCTCTCGCTTTAAAAATATGTGTGTGGGGTGGTGAAAATATATATATAAAAATATAATTTTGTTTCTCTCGCTTTAAAAATATGTGTCCAGTAGCTTTATGAAAATATATATGTCAAGAGCACTAGTAGCGTGAATGTAAGTTTACTAGTGTATGGACCCGTGCCATGCACAAGGAACACGCTATTTTTTATAATTTCATTTTTCAATATGTACTTATTGATTTCATGTTTTGAGATTTAAAAATTTCTGTGGTGAATTATATATAAAAAGTTGTTCAAAATTTATTTTATCTGAATCGTCAATTACAAAGTGTAACATATGTTAACTTAATAATTATTATTGATATATTATAATACTGATAATGATTCTTAAATATAAGTAAGTATATACTGCCTACTATACAATTTTAGTATAAACAATATAATTTAAAAATAAAACATGTACAAAGATATATAAAAAAGCATAAAATTTGAAAATAAACATTAAAGTTTTATTGTGAATTTTATTTTCAAAGCAAAATTATAAATTAAAATTAAATATTTCTTCTCTCACCACCTTAATATCGTACTTCTCTAAACATTTAATAGTAAATATATACGAGTATTTTAAAGCAACAACTTCATTTTAAGCCGATTAATCATTTCTTGGTGTAATTTATTTAAACACAATTACTAAATACGTCTCAATGATCTTCGTAATGATATGACTTTTTATGAAAAAAAATAATATATTTATCAATCATATTATTATTTTTCTTCTATCTTAAAAATCTATTTGATTTAGTTGTCCTCTTTCCCGGTGCAAGTCAACCATTTTTATAAAATACATTTATCTATCATATTAATTTTTTCTTACATCCTAAAATCTATTTGATTTATTTCCCCTCTTTTTCCCGTACAAATTAACCATTTCTAAAATATATTTATTTATCATATTAATCTTCTTCTTCTCTTTTGAAAATTTACTTGATTTATTTTTTTCTCTTTGCATGGTGCAAGTTAACAATTTAAAAAAAAAAAAATTTATCCATCATATTTTTTTCTTCTCTCTTAAAAATTTATTTGATTTATTTCTCCTCTTTTCCCGTGCAAGTTAACCATTTTTAAAAAATATATTTATCTACATGTTCTCTCTTAAAAATCTATTTGATTTATTTCTCTTATTTTCAAGTGCAATATAACAATTATTAGAAAATATATTTATCTATCATGTCATTCTTATCTTCTCTCTCGAAAATATATTTGATTTATTTATCATCTTTTCCGTGTAAGTTAACTGATTTTAGAAAATATAACCATCTTCCATATTATTTTTCTTTTTCTCTCTTGAAAATCTATTTGATTTATTTTTTTTCTCTTTGCCCGATGCAAGTTAACCATTTTTAGATAAAATATTTATTTGTCATTTTGTTTTTCCTTCTCTCTTGAAAATCTATTATATTGATTTCTCCTCTCTTCTCATGCAAGTTAACTATCTTTAAAAAATATATTTATCTATCTTATTATTTTTTATTTTCTCTTGAAAATCTATTTGGATTAATTCTCCTCTTTTTCCCGTGCAACTTAGCCATTATCTATTTTGAGAACATGTTTTTGCCATAAAATATATTTATCTATCATATTAATATTTTTCTTCTCTCATAAAATCTAGTTGATTTATTTATTCTTTTTCCTATGCAAGTTAATTAACCATCTTTTCTCTTGTAGGACATATCAATTACATCTAAATATATATTAATTTAATTTTTTATCATGTAATTAATTGTATATTAATTAGGTAAAATAAAATTCAAAATTTCTTTGATAAAAGAATATATTCATTAAATTAGTTTGCTTCTTACTTTGCATTAATATTTGTATTTGATTTGTATTTGCTTCGTTGCTTATCTGCTATTATTACATTGATTATTCCCACCCTTTTTTTGCTTTGAATTAAATCAGATTAGATGATCCCACAACTATTTTTTTCACATTTGAACAGGCGGTTTCCTTTTAAAATCAAAAATTAAAACATAGGAGCAAATCAATATCAACAAATTAAAACATTTCATAAACTCTATAACAACTCAATAGAGAGTTTGTCATGAGATGACACCTGTACATTTTTCCTATAAATTAGAGTCTCAAATGTACATATTAATATTAATAATAATAATAATAATAATAGTATTATTATTATTATTATTATTATTATTATTATTATTATTATTATGTATCATTAAAGAAATTGCAATCCTTAATTGAGATATTTAATCCCATTACAATTTTATTAGTTTTGACCATATCGACTTTAAATGATAAATTGCTTAAATTGTTGAATTTTTAAATTGCAGTCTAAAATTAATTTAAATTATTGATATCATATCATTTTACGTGAAAGATACATTTATATAAGTTTCCTTATACGATTTGGAGTTCAAAAACCTTCCTTATATGATATTTATTTTAAATGGCTCAGGTTTAAATTACTGAGTATTAATGAGTTACGGAATTAAATTGCTTTAAATTGTTGAAATCATATCAATTTTAATAAAGATACATTCATTCTCTTTTTGAAATTGCTTTAAATTCAAAATTGATTTAATGTCGTCAATAAAAATTTTCAATTCAAATTCGAGTTAATTCAAATTTCCAGCCAATAAGAAAACAAATATCATGTTAATGCCATTTTTTAATATCACTTAATACAAATTGGTTTAAATCAATATAAATTTCCAATTCATACAACAACCTTCACATCAATGAAGATCTCCAATTCAAATTCAAATTAATGCCATCAATAAAAAAAACTATAGTTCAAGTTCGAATTATTTTAAATTTTCAATCAATAAAGAAACAAATATCACATTAATGTCAGCAATAATTACATTGAAATAATGTCATAAAATATTTGAAATGTTTAGAATAATAATGTCCTATTAATGGAAATAACGTCGTTTATGAAAATGTTTAAAAACAATTGCAATTATGGTGAATTTAAAAACAGGAAATCAGAAGCTAATTAATTCTGCACTGATTGTATTATAGTGAATTTAGAATCGTTGCTCGGAACAATTTTGAATTGTTGGTCGTATAATAAATTTGAATCAAGCAATATTGAATTATGAAGTTTCTATTTTGCATTTATTTAATAACAACGATTCTATATCATTTCCTTCAACCAAATTAACCCAAACAACATGGAATTCAACTATTGATATTGATTATCACGCTATTATTTATTTTAAAAAATTAAAACACTAAGTAAAAAAACCTTGAAGAATCTTATTAAAAAAAAAAACTTGAAGAAGGGGGACAATTTTGTTGGAGAGAGACTCTTCATCATGATTAACATTGTCATCCGATTCATCTTCTTCTTCGTAATCTTCGTAAAAAAATTGAAGAGAATATACCCTTACCATTTGAAGATTTGAGACGGTGCTGTAGAAAAAGTTAAAAAAAAATAGAGAGAATCAAAGGGTTCCAAATTTCAGAACCTTGCAGTGATAAAAAAATGAACCATAGTTAATCTTTGAAGAGATGAGAGTCATTAATTGAGATGAGAGATAAATGAAGGAGCACAGAGTAGGACGTCCTTGAAGAACCTAAGAGGGAAAAAATTTAAGAGAATTCCATTTTCAAAATCATTCAAGCAAAAGTCAATACTAATCAATTCTATTTTCACCATGGATAAATAAAAAAATAAAGGAAAAAAGATATAGGGCCTGTTTGATTACTGTTTTAAAAACAGTTTTTTAGTTTTTAAGAACAAAAAAATAAAAATACTTGTTTGATAAAGGTGTTTTGTGAAAATTAATTTTAAAAACAATATCTGTTTTTTTGTTTTAAAAACTGAAATTAGAGAACATCTTTATGTTGTTTTTATTTGGTTTTGTAGTTTTCTGTTCTCAAAATGTAAAAAACACGGAGAACAGAGTGTTTTCATTAATGGCACTTTAGTAATTATAGGATTGACCAATAAGGACCGGGAAGAGGCTTCCCAGTGCTGTCAAAAGAATGATCGATGTGGTACAACGTGTTGTGGTGAGCACCTGAGCTTCGGATCGTCGTCGTCGTTGAAGCTGTTGAGGTCGGAATTATCGTTGGTCAAGGCGTGCTGCTCATCTTCAACTCGAAGGTTCCCATGCTCATTTTAGGAGTGTGCAGTCACCCAGTGCTAGTTGATGCCTCTTGCTAGAAACCGACCTAAATTTCTTGTGAACTTCAAGTGCTTTCCGATAATACATATTGACCAAAACGTGCTGTTTGCTACCTTAGAGTACCGATAGAAACTGTATGATAGTTGGTAGAGGGAATAGTTGGTAGTTTCAGAGTTGATAGCTTTAGAGAAAGGAGTAACATAAATAGTTTGAAAGAGATGGTATGATAATGGAAATAGTTGAAACAAGAGTTGCCTTTTTCTTGCTTTAGTATAGATTACTCTGTTACAACAGAGGTTGCATACCTAGCTATTTATAGGCTTGGTTCACCGCCATTAAGAGGCGGTTTGGATGCTTCTAGGAACATATAAAAGTTAGTTCAAACAATTATCCTTCAATAGTATAGAAACAATTAGAAATATTGGAACCGACTTTGACACATTCTAGAAATTTACATCACACATTCAACAAGCACCACTTGCTAGTAGAGGAACAAGTAACTCTGGTCTTTGCTAGAAAAAGTATTGATGCTATTATAGAGGGTGCAATTCTGGTTGCATATATGGATCTGCTTCATATATATGGTGCTGTTTCAACTCTGTTTTCAACAAAGTATTGCTTCATAAATTGGAATCTTGCTACTGTACCGCTTGACTAGGAAATAAACACGTTAAGATCCACTTGGTGGTGCTCTAGCGGCTGGATGTGGTCATTATCAAAAGGAGGGCTTTCATTACTTATGTGGCTATGTTGTTGATAATTTTTTGTATATATAGTTTCTGATTTGGTTTGTTTAACTTTGGTGGTGTTGTTCAATCCTAAACTTTGCTGTCATTTTAGGCTGGAGATTTGCAGCTTGGTATAAGTTTGTTTTCTTCACCTTGTTTGTAATGCACCTCAGAGAGAGGATGGTGGCTGACCGGCGGTGGTCTCCTGATAGCAATGGTGATCTAAAAAATACATGCACTCTGTCTACATAATTTCACAGATCTGCAAAAACTTCAAAGGAGAAAGATGAAATGTGATGAAAACATTGAATGAGAGAAAAGAAAAAAGAGAGACAGAGAGAAGGGTGCAAAAGAAATGAAGGAAATCAGAAATCATGGTGGATTGATATGAATTTGAAATCCGAAATTAAAATATATGTGATTTAATACATTGAATTTCTTTCCTTATTCAATCGATTTGCTTTTCAATAACCAAATAACCATCCCTTGTTTCATGGTATGGATGACAAGTAGGAAAATGCTGACATGGACAGGCTGATTGATCGACACGTGGATAACAAATTCCTATATACATTCTCTTTTGTATATATTATAGATATAGATTATAGATTATAGATTATAGATACTTGCATGATAACTCCTGAAAATTACACCATGCTCCTTATTAAAGGTATAGATTCAATGATATAATACAATTACTTATTTTTCTTATCACAGTATTATCTATAAAGTAAATTAATTTATTTTAAATCTGATACAAAATAAAGATGTATTCAATTCATTAAGAAAAAACAGAGGGAAATTGGTTGTCGTTTATTTTATTTTATTTTATTTTATACAAGGTTGTCGTTTAATTTTCCTTCTAAAATAAACTCAGTTAGATCGTTATTAATTCAAATGATGTTGTTTTACTGTGTAGTGTGTACCTAAAAATTAATCAAAAATAAGCTTTCCCAACTTGATTATTATCTTTAGGTGAGTGCTACCATGCACCTCCATGTCTTTGGTGCAGGCTACACCTTATCATTTTGACCATTGATTTTATTAAAAAACATATCAATGGTTGAGATTAAAAGTGGATAATGGTTTAACAAGAAACCATAAAAATTGAAAGTTACAACTTTGTCCCTACCATCCCACTTCACCCATCGTCGGCAGAACTAGTCACCCCACACCATTCTAGCTAGAGGAAATTCCCATCGAGCCCAACAGTCCGTCGTGCCACCACCGGACGAGCAACGACCAACCGTCGTTCTCCCCGTCGCGCCCACCCACATGCAATTCCTCTCAAAGGACTGCAGATCCGACCTTCGTCAAGCCTCCGTACGCACCACCCAACCTCCATTGCATACTCACAGTTGCCGCAGTGCCTCCACCTTGAACCGCACCAGATCGTGTCTCTTCCAACAAAACCACTAAAATATGAAACGTGTAGTGGCTTGAGGGATCATTTGATAGTGGATTGAGGTTGATGAATCTGGAGATGGAGAGAGTTCAAGCATCGTCACGAGCAGAAGTGTAACATACTCCTATTTTCACTTCATTAGAAAATTATTTAAACTAAATTTTAACAAGGTTTGGATGAATTATTTGTGCATTTTCTTTATTTTTATTTTTTTAAAAGACACGAGAAAAATATAAAATAAGAACCAAAGGAAAATAGAAACTGTAAAAGTAAAATATTCTGTGAAAGAAATGCACTTAAAAATTAGAGAGATAGTTAATTCTATTGTACTTATTTTAGCTTAAGTAAAAAAAAAAAAAAAAATTAACTTTATATGTTATCATGATAGATAACTTCTAATTTTAACTCTTGTTTATTTTAGATGATTTAACATGTTTATGTTTAACTACACTATGGATAAAATATACTTGGATAAATTTTGTATGTTATTACTTGATTTATTTGTGCAACTTTATGTATGTACTTATATAAGATAAATTAAATAAGTCAGTACCATAGTGATAAAAATAAACTTTATTTGTGAATTATTCTGTACTTTTTGATTGTGTAGTTGCACTAAAATTTATCTTTGATAAAAATCATACTCCAAATAATTTATTAGTTCCTAAAATTTATCTACAAATTAATTTAAATTACCTATAATTACTAACTCCTTTCTAAATATCTACAGAGTGGTGGTGTAGGGAGGTGCCAAGTGTGCAAGTGATCTAATAAGTGCAGATTGAGTAAAAGAAGAATGACGTGAAGTGAGGTCATAGAGTGACATCAATGTAAAGTGTGTTTGGGATAGATAGATTATTTCTATTTTCTATTTCAGCTGTTTTGTCATTAAAAAGCTGTTTCATAATTCATCTATTATATTTGGGATTCAGCTTAATTTTTTAAAATAGCTGTTTTTTTGGGGGGGAAAAGCTATTTTCAGGTATCAGATTTTGAGTCAAAAAAAAAGGTATCAGATTTTGAGGACTGTATGATTATTAGATTGTGATTATTTTTCCCCATCTGTGCTCACTTTCCGTTGTTACCTCTGCCCCCTCCCCCACCCCGAACGACTTTATCGGATCACGTATATAAGGCTAACTTTTTTAGATGAGATGTGAATTATTATGGACTTTATATATGGACTAACGTATATATGGACTAACATAACAAATTTAATTTACATATTTAATTATGTCTTTAAAATTCATTATTTCTTTATATAATTTATTTTGATAAAATTTTATTTAAATGTGTGGAAACAACATTGAGTCCACTTATTTCAACCTTACAGGAATTTTATATTCTTTTGACATGTTTTCATTGTAATGTTATAAATTTTACTCACTTTTTTATAAGAAAAATAATTTGATGACAAAATAAAAAAATATTTAACAAGTTTTAATGTTAAAAGAGCATAAATTTATTAATATCAACAAATAACTTCATACTCTTTTTCATAATTTACCTTATAAAAGTGATTTTTTTTACATCACCCAAATGAAATAAATTATCTTAAAATCGCTTTTCAGCAAATAGACCCAAACAAAAACAGATTATGATTATAATTAATTATTACAATAATCGATTATACAAAATTTGATTATTAGCATAATTTTTTTTTTCAGTTTTCCTAAACACACTCAGTACGGTGAATAAACTGCAAAGTATGTGAAATGAATGAGGATTAAGAAAAAATAAATTTAAGGTGCCGTATGTGAGTTTAAGAAAGGAGAGCCTTGGCTCAGAAGGATGGCCTTCAACAAAACTCTATAAATACCAAATCTCTTTCGCTTCTTTTTCACAAACTTCTCTTTCAAACAATACCCAGTACGGCGGGTCTTCTCTCTTCCTCTTTATTCTTCCATCTTCCTTATTATTTTATCTCTAAAAGTATCTAAAACTTTCTTTATTTTATTTGTGTTAAGCTAATCAAGACAAGGGAACTCTGGTAAAAACAATTGTGAGACATATCAATATTGATGTTTTATCTGGTTTCTTTCTTTCTTCTGGTACATGCTTCTAATTTATAAAGTTTATTTTCTGGTTATTTTAATATAGTATAACCTTTCTAAAACTCTGGTTATAGAACACTGTTAATGAAAATCCTGGTTAATTGTTCTGGTTTCTGATTTAGGTTGCTGCTAATTATTTTTTTATATATTCATTGTTCATCTTTTGGTTATGGAAAGGGTGATATGTTAAAGTGCTTATTGGTTTCCTGTTATAGCTACAATTTTTTTAAGCATTATGAAGAATCCAAAAAGAAACAAAAGTGTTGCTGTCTTAGGATACTTTAAAGTAAGGAACAAAAAGAAGCCACTTATTTTTGTTTTAAAATGCTTGTTGGAACTGTTGCTATCTGGTTGTGAATGCATATTTGGTAAATCCTCTTAAAATTTAACAAGGAAATAAAGGAAAATGATGGTTACTAATATTTACAACTTTTTAGTAATTAAAATTAATGTCTTTTAATTTGATTTCATTCTGTTTTGCAATCTGGAATGAGATAACTAATGTCCTCTTTGTTCCTAAATAAATGGATTTCAATATGTTTATACAGTTTTATAAACTACTCTTAATAATGATACATGAAGGAATTTTTTTTTATTGAGAAAGAAAGATGGGTGGTTCTTAATTACTTATTACACAAATAAAATGAGAAACAAATAATGGAGTAGGAACTGTTGATACAAAATTATTCTAAGATGCTTGCAATATTATTATTTTCCTTCCTTAATTGCAGTTCACGTAAAACTAAGAAAATATGGTGGAATTGTTTCTGTTAACTTGGGTTGAACATGAAAGAATAAATGGATTTCCTAGGAAATTGAAATTGATTATGAGACAATGAAATGGATGGTTATTGATAGTTACAATTTTAAGTAATTGAAATTTAAGCCTATTTAAATAGTTTTCAAAACTGTTTTATGCTTTTGAATGAGGAATTAATAGTGGAAATCATATTTTTTTAGAGATGAGAAGTCATTTAATTTAAGGTGTGTTATTAGAAACCGTTTTCTAATCATAGAAAATTAAATTAAAATAACATTAAGGTTAGAAATCACCGTTTGATTTTTGTAGTAACGTGTAGTATCTTTAATGTTAGAATAGATCAAGTATTATTAGATGATAAATTTAAAATAATGGTAGCCTTTGATTTAACTTTTTTAAAAAGTACTGATTTAAATGAGATTAGTACGGCAGAAAATATGTTTATAAGATTTGCATAAAAGAACGATGTTAGAAATTTTTATATTGAAATCTACTACATGATTCCAATAAATGATGATTGTGATATCTTGATTCTGTTGCAAATAGAGGAATTAATGAGACTACAACGAGGAAATGAAACAAAGACATAACTAGGACGTCGAGAAAAGAGCTAGATTTTGAGATTATCTCTTTTCAAAAAGAATCAAGGTGACAATAGAATCCCCTAAAACCTCTCTAATTGATGTGATTAATTATTTGGATTAGCATGGTTACTTACTTGTGGACATGCATTGTTTGATTGATTTATTCACATGTATTGGCTTCATTGATTTGTTTGGAATGATAAAAATCTATATGTTGAGAATATGTTATAGTATGATGATAATTGAATTGTTGTGTTTGACAATGCATTTGAGATGTGACTTGTATGCTTGACTGGTAGGATGAGTAAGTATCTAACTTGAGAATATGATAATATATATATTAATGTAGATTGGAAATATATTCTTGTTAAATATGGATCACTGTAGGTAGTGAACAGAGGTTGAGATACTAGGCTCAGAGAATAGAACACGGCGATATGATTTTGCATCATGGCATATGCATTGTCGCATGAGATTATGGCCTTCGGGAGGTATGATAGCCTTCGGGCGAGATTATGGCCTTCAGGCGGTATGATAGCCTTCGGGCGAGATTATGGCCTTCGAGCAGTTATATCATAGGCTTTTGATCCTTAGACTGATAATTTGAGGATGATTGAAGATGTTTGTTCTTTTACATAAAAAAAAATATGCCATTTTTTAGTTTTTATTTTATCCTTATCGTGTTATGTATTGTCTTATGAAGAGAGGATTTTCTATACCTTCCACATCAAGTATGGCTGGAAATGTCATAGTTTGAATTGTTTTAATGTGTTTACTATTGTCATTGAGATTTACTCATTTTTGGCATTGGGTTCTTGATAGCATTTCCGGGATGGTTGATAAATCCCAATGACGAAAGTCTTTCAGTCAGGTCGAGCCAGATCGGAGTCTGTTAAACTGGTCCACTTAAGTCTTATTAAGAATTTTGTAAATGATCAGCTCTGTTATTGTTTTAGTCACTATTGCATTTTCAGATACGATAATTAAGTATTGGAAGATGCTAATGATCATGAAGTTTTTGTACTCTGCTACAAACTCATATATTTTTGGTAATTACAGCTTTCTATAAATCTCTTCAGTATTTACTTTAAATAAAAGAAGACAATTTTTACTTAGTTTTGTATATTGCGTTATAATTATTTGGGGTGTTACAAGAAGTACTGGAGGGCTGGCGTCCAGGGACGGTGGTGGATAGTCATCACCATTTTTTATTGGTTCCGACGATAACCACCACCATCGTTGTCAGCCCATAAAGAGATGGCCAAAAAATGGGGTGGGGGTAGGTGGAGGTTGCGGTGTAACGACGAGTGGCGGTATTGACGATGGCAACAGTGAGTAGCGATTTGGGTTGTAGGGGTGAGGGGTTGGGGGCAGGGGTGGATTTTGAAAATAAAAATACACTACAAAAAAAACAGCTCATTACCAACGGTCAAAAGCCGTCGGAAACCCCAAAAAGCCGTCGGTAATAGGTATTTACCGATGGATTTCTGACGGTCACATGTCCGTCGGTTACAAGCTCGTTGGAAAGGGTTTCCGACGAAAAAGGGGCGTTCGGTAATTACCGTTGGAATAAGCCATCGGTAATTAGCTTACCATTACCGACGGCAACACACACGACAGAATTACCGACGGAAATGTCTGTCGGTAACACATTTGTATGGTTGCCTATTTACCGACGGAGATGTCCGTCGGTAAGCTCATTTTTTGGTTTTATATTAATTTTTATTTATTTTAATATTTTTATTTAATTAATTTTAATATAATTATTAATTATATTTATATTTTTAATCTTGTTATTTAATTAATTAATTTTATTAAATTTTATTTTAATTGTTAAATATTTTTATTTTTACTATTAAACTTTTTTATTATAAATATTGATTATTATTTTATTTAATGTTAATTAATTTAATATATTATATTATATTGATTAAAACTTAAATTTAAACTACAATTAAAATTTAAAAAGTTAATTAAATTAAAATTACAATAAAATAAAAAATAAAACAAATACAATATTGATCCATACACAAGTGTTGATTTATCACACTTAATGGTTGTTGATACACCTACGAATATGTAAGTCATATTAAATAATTACTTTTCAATTAGCAATAAATATTGGTAATATTTGCTAAGTTATATGACACTTGTTCCTTGAACCATTCAGTAAATCTGCATGTGTACGAGCAGAAGCATCTTGATCACTTATATGATTAATTTGTAGGAACACAATGACAAATAATGTGTACGATGTGTCAACAGAGAATTTGATATAACATGGGATAGATTATTTCAAAAATAAGTCGTTGATACTTACTCATGGTATGGTTTCACCTCAGTGCAATTTATCAAGACATAAACATGGGTCAATGCATACTCCTCATCACTTAACCAGTAAGTAAGCTCCTTGCCAGCATGACTGCCAGGAAGGTTAAATACGGATAGCATATAAGGATACCCTGCATTATCAGCATCTACCTCGTTCCTAATATTTCTTGGTGCCAACATGAAGTTGTCAAAATAGGGGAACAGAAATGAATTGTCTCACGGTGTAAATAAGAAGCACAGATTGATCCTTCAATCCGAGCGTTGTTTTTAACAGATCGTTTAGAGTCGCCCATGAATCTAAGTAAAAAAAATAAAAATAAGGCTTAACATATTATTCAAGGGACGCTAATTATTTAAATGTGAAAATGTAATAATATTACCTTTCGAACAGATACATCCACCTATATTGTACTGGTCCACCAAGCCTTACTTCATATGGAAGATGTACAGGGAGATGTTTCATTGAATCAAAAAAACCTGGGGGAAATACCATCTCCAACTTGCATAGAATTATTGGAATGTTTTCTTCCATCCGAGTCAGACCATCCATCCTTAAAGATGCAGAGCACAGATCTTTGAAGAAATGGCTGATTTCTGTAAGCAAGTTCAAAACATGCGGGGGCAACAAGCTGAAAGCAATAGGAAGCAAACACTCCATGAATACATGACAATCATGACTTTTCATCCCATGAAGCCTCCCCTTATTTACATCATCAACACATCGTGCCAAATTAGAGGAATAACCATCGGGCGTCCTAAGCTCTTTTAACCACCGACAAACAGACGTCCACCACCGTTGTTGACTCCTGAACAAATTTGGGGTCGGGTTAGCGATCTTCCAAAAGTCACCGATGCCGGTGTGTCAAAATTATCGGGGTATGGAGAATGGCATAACTAGACAAAACAAAGTATTTTTTGTGAATTACCGTACTGGAAGGATAATTTGTTAAGACATAACCTTGATGTGCTTCACATTGAAAAGAATTTCTTTGACAACATTTTAAACACGGTTATGAATGTGGCTGGGAAGGAGAAGGACAATGAGAAGGCAAGGATGGACATAGCTCTGTACTGTAGACGAAAGGATTTGGAGCTGAAGCTGCAGTCAAATGGAAAAATTGTCAAATCAAAAGCTTGTTACACTCTAACCGCAAATGAAGCAAAGTCTTCTTCTGTCTGATTATTTTTGAAAGCTCGGATATTCCTTCGGAATTGATGATCGTGATCTAAGAACCGATGATGAGAATCAAACCATGAACTTTTGCCACCATATCTTAGAGTAAAAGCCTTTCCATGTTCCATGCAATATGGGCACGCCAATTAACCGTGGGTCCCCCAACCAGAGAGCATGTCATGTGCAGGAAAATCATTGATAGTCCACATCAGTGCGACACTCATCATAAAGTTTCGCTTCTTTGAAACGTCATACGTCAACACACCCACCCACAACTTCTTAAGATCATCGATCAGAGGCTTCAAATATACATCAATCCCAGCCTTCGGATTAGATGGCCCCGGTATGAGACAAGTCAGAAACATATACGATTTTGACATGCACATCTCGGGAAGAAGATTGTAAGGTGTAGCAATTACTGGCCAACATGAATATGGCGAGGCTGACGCCTGAATGTATAGGGTAAAACCATCTGAGCAGAGCCCTAGTCGTACATTGCGAGGATCTGATGAAATTCAGGGTGTACCCGATCAAAGTGCTTCCAGGCTTCACCATCAGAAGGGTGGCGTAAAACGCCCGTACTTCTTCTATTTTCATAATGCCACCTCATCTGTCCAGCAGTTTGCGTTGATGCAAACAGTCTCTCCAACCTTGGAATTATTGGCAGATAGAACATTGCCTTCGCAGGAACTGGTTTGTTCTTACTACAGTCACTATTTTGAACACGGTACCTGGGTGTCTGGCAAAATTTACATTCTTCCAGTGCGCTGTCATTTGTGCCCGAATCACTATCATAATAAAGCATGTACCCGTTCGGACAACAATCAATCCTCTTAGCTCCCAACCCTAGTTTCGACACCAACCACTTCGCATCATAATAATTTTTTGGTAACATCTCTTTGAATAGTGTCACATCTTGAAGCATTTTAAAAAAAAAATTCCAAACACTGCTCGGGGACATTCCAATTGGACTTGCAAGCTAAAAGCCTAACACAATTATTTATTTAATTTTGTATTTGTTTATTTAATCTAATATTATTGTTATGTAACTATGTTATTATTTAGTTATTTACATATTAGTTATTAAAATAAATTTTTATCTTCCAAGTCCTATTTGTTTACTTGAATTTTTTATTTCATATGATCGATTGTTTACAACCTATTATTATTATATTAATTATTTGCTTAAATACTAATTAATTACTCTTCCCATAAGAATTATTTATTTACTTACTTATATAAATAATTTTGTATTTATTTATTTAATCTAATATTACTGTTATGTAACTATGTTATTATTTAGTTATTTACATAATTAATTTTATTTTCGTTAGATAAATTTTTTATCTAAATAATTAACTATTTTGGTATACAATTTTTTTGATATCTCCTTTTTAATCAAATTTGATGTCGTCCACGCTTCCTGATGCGCCATGCGCAACTATCGTCGCAATCCTTCCCCCCATAGCTGATGCAACATTTCGATTAATTAGTTTTATTAATTAAAATGTAGTTGCATCGATTTATAAGTTAGCTAAATATTAGTAACAATAAGAATTAAAATCCTACAATAATTATAAATCGAAATCATAACATCCCACAAAATCCTACACTTCCAAAATCAACAAATATAATTGTACAACCAGTCCCCAAAAAAAAAAATATGATAATTATATAAATTATAAATCATTACACACTTAACAAAATAAACAATTTCAAACCAATTAAAAAAAATCAAAAAAAATAGAAACCTGGCAGTGTAGACAGTGGTGGCTCCTCGGCAGCGGTGGTGATGATGGTAACAGCAACTCTGTAACAAACAAAAAACATCAAAACTAATTAAACATTAAACACTTAATTAACAATCATTAAAAATTTAATTAAAAAAATTAAAAATTAAAACTAAATACCTATAGGGTTCCTAACAGTGGGGGAGAAAGTGGTGGTGGTGGTGGTGGTGGTGGCCGGGGGTTCTGGCTGTGGGGGAGGAAGTGGTGGGGTGGTAGTGGGACAATGTGGTGGCAGTGGTGGTGGTGCGCTGTGGTGGTGGGGCTTGCAGAGAAGAAGACAGTGGCGAGGGTGTGGGGCTCGCGTGCGGAGGAGAGGAGAGAAGAGGGGAGGAGAAAGAAAAGAATAGAAGAATAGAGGTGGTGCAAGGTGGAGGTGGCGATGCGCGGTGGCAGGGAGCAGTGGAGGTGGCGGTGCACGGTGGATACAGAGGGGAGAAGAAAGAGTGAGAGGAAAAGAGGAAGAAAGGGAAAGTGAGGGGGAAAGGATTGCGGTGGCAGTTTAATGAAGGTTTTTCGACGGATACCGACGGCCCTGTCCGTCGGTAATAAAAAATATTATTTTCGACAGAAAAGTTCGTCGGTAAATATTGACGGATAACCCGTCGGTAAGTTCTAGCGCCAAACTTTCCACATTTGCACCACAATTACCGACGACATTATCGACGGATTGCCCATCGGTAAATTTGCCAACGGTCTTTCCGTCGGAAATGTCTTCTCTACCGACAGAACCAACGTCCGTCGGTAAATATCTGTCAGTAATAAAGCCTTTTTTGGTAGTGATAAAAATAAAAAATATCTATTTTACAGGGAAAACCGAGTATTTCACGGAGTGCATCATGCACCTTGTGCACGGATACACGCAAGTTTTGTAGTATTATCTACTCCCGGGGGTCCTTTATTAAGAAAAAAGTCTCCAAGAGAAATGCAAATAATACACTCTTTTTAATACTATATCCAACATCCTCTTGATTATTGGATGAATTTCATAGAACAACCACTAAAAAAAAATAATACTAAATAAATTGGGTCCCACATAAAATTCACGACCCTACATGATATTCATCTATTGAAAAGTGTATTGGACGGTTAGTATGTGCATCTCTGCTCCTTGAGTTGGGAACTAGTTGGGCTGAGGACTCCCTGATCCATGTCAGAACACTAAGAATAAACCTTCATTTGAATTCACGGGCTCGAAGGCGATTGGGCCGAGCAATTGTTGGAACATAAATGACAATACATGTTTGTATGATTCTTTTATATAAATTTTATTTTTATGAGGTAAATTAGAAAATTCGTTAAAAATAATTAATAAAAGATAAAAATGATAGAAAATTTATAATAATCTATAAATAAAATTATAAAATAGCTTATAAAAAAATTTATAAAACGATAAGTAAGCTTACTAAACAATCATACTACTTTTGATTTTGTCAAACATGTTTTATAAGCAATTCGAATAAGCTACATCTATTTCAGAGTTGAGACCGAGCAACCACCATGCACCATGCATACAATGCAATATATATATATATATATATATATACACACACAAATACAATGCGCAGAGGCGGTTAGACAACTTGTTGTTCCAAAAGTCAAGGATCAGGTGGTTAAAGGAAGGTGATTCCAATTCTTCTTTCTTTCACTCTTGTGTTAATTATAGAAGGAGAAGAAACAACATTTTAGCTATTCAATCAGGTGATGAGTGGGTTGAGGGGGTGGGAAACATTAAAAGTACCATAAAGAATTATTTTCTGGGTGTGTTCTCTGCTTTTAATGTTCAGCGTCCTGTCTTGGATGGCCTACACTTTAAAACATTGTGCTCTAGTGATGCTGCTGGTTTATCAGAACCATTCTCCACGGAGGAAATTAGGGAGGCTGTTTGGAGTTGTGATGGGGACAAAAGCCCGGGCCCGGACGGTTTGACGTTTTCATTCTTCAAGAAATTTTGGGGCTCTATCAGTGTGGATATTGGGCTATTAGTGTCAGAATTCTACTCAAATTCTACTCTTCCTAAAGGGATTACGTCTTCTATTATAGCGTTGATACCTAAGCGTGAGAACCCCCACAAGATTGCTGACTTTCAGCCTATATCCCTAATTGGGTGCATTCATAAACTGATCTCTAAGTTGTTGTCTTCTAGGCTCAAAAAGGTGATTGGCACTTTAATATCCAACTGTCAATCAGCTTTTATAGCTAATCGGCAAATCCTAGACGGGGTCTTGGCAATTAATGAAATTGTAGACTTGGCTAGGAAGAAGAACAAGGATTGCCTAATCCTTAAGGTTGATTTTGAGAAGGCATACGACTCGGTTAGTTGGGATTTCTTAAGGTACATGATGAGAAGAATGGGTTTTTGTGATGTTTGGATGGGCTGGATGGAGGCATGCGTGTTTTCTGGCCAAGTTTCTGTCCTTGTTAACGGTAGCCCCACAGAGGAGATTACACTTCAGAAGGGTCTCAGGCAGGGAGATCCGTTGGCACCTTTCCTTTTCCTAATTGTGGCAGAAGGTTTGAATGGCCTCGTGGCTAGAGCGGTGGAGTGTGGTAGGTTCTCTGGTTTTGACTATGGTCAGTCTTGCTCCCTGTCACATTTACAATATGCAGATGATACCTTGTTAGTGGGGAAAGCAACATACCAAAACCTGTGGGCTGTCAAAGCAATTCTCCGAAGCTTCGAGTTGGTGTCCGGGTTAAAGGTAAACTTCTATAAAAGTTGTTTGTTTGGGATTAACGTGAATGAGGAGTTCCTTGCAGCTGGGTCCTCTTTCTTGTATTGCAAAGTTGGTGAGTTGCCCTTCACGTATCTTGGGCTTCCGGTAGGTGCAAACCCACGAAGAGCCAAGACATGGCAGCCGGTGGTGGATATTTTGCGGAAAAGACTTGCTAGATGGAGGGGGAGATACTTATCACTAGGTGGTAGAATTGTGCTCTTGAAATCGGTACTATCTAGTATTCCACTTTACTTCTTATCTTTTCTTAGGATTCCTAGGAAAGTGCCTAGTGTTCTTGTGGGTATTCAAAGGAATTTCTTATGGGGTGGCGGTGATGGGAAAAGAAGTATTTGTTGGGTCAAATGGAGTAGGGTATGTTCTCCGAAAGAGATAGGTGGTTTAGGTGTCAAGGACTTAGACTTATTCAATCTAAGTTTGCTACGGAAGTGGAGGTGGAGATTGTTGGTTGATAAAGAAGCATGTTGGCATAGAATCCTTGTTTCAAGGTATGGAGAGCCTTGTCCCAAGCTGAATATCTTACAATGGAACTCGAGCAATTCTTCAGCTTGGTGGAGGGACTTGTGTAATATTGATTCTAACTCCGCGACTGAACCAAATTGGTTTTCAAAGGAGGTGCGGAGGAGGATAGGTAATGGTGCTAATATTATGTTCTGGCATGATGTGTGGTTTGGGGTTAAAAGCCTTAAAGATGAATTCCCAAGACTTTTCTCTTTGTCACTAGATAAGGATGCTTTGGTAGCTAATATGGGTTGGTGGGCAGGTTATGAGTGGAAATGGCAATGGAGGTGGAGGAGGCCTTTTTTTGCTTGGGAGGATGAGATTCTTAACTTATTTTCGGCCACTATGGAGGGTGTTTGCTTAAGTAGAGAATCGGAGGACGTCTGGGTTTGGATGGTTGGAAACACAAATCAATTCACGGTTAAGGTAACTTATGATTTATTGCTATCTAAGTGTATATCGCTTAATCTGGATCTAGACCTTTCTGGCACCTTTAAGAATTTTTGGGTTAGCTATGTGCCGAGCAAAGTTCTGGCTTTCTCTTGGCAATTGTTATTGGATCGCTTACCAACTAGGGTGAACCTTCTTACTAGACAGATTATTAGAGACCCTTCACAGTGTGGCTGCGTTCTGTGTGGTTCGGAGCAGGAATCCGCCTTGCATCTATTTCTTTTGTGTCCATTTTCTCTTAGGGTGTGGGAATGTATGTACAGATGGCTCAGTTTTGCTATGGATGCATCTAATGACATTCCCAGCTTTTACTCTTCACATAGGCGGTTGTTTAGAGGAAGGAAGAAGAGGAGGTTTAGAAATCTATTCTGGCATTCAACAGTTTGGTCTTTGTGGCTGTTGAGGAATGAGATTATATTCAAGAATGGTGAGGTTAGTCATCTTTCAGCTTTGGAGCAAATTAAACATAGATCATGGCTATGGTTCTTGGCAGAAGAAGAATCACTGGATTATACCTACACAGATTGGTGCATTTGCCCAGTTGGCTGCCTCCCTTAACATTGAGTCGCTGCTGCTTTTGGACTACAATGGTCTCTTGCTCAGTTTTGCTGCCATACGTTTTTCAGTTTCACTGGTTAAAAGCGGTTAGGGGTCATGCTCCTCTTATTTGGTACTGCATCAATGCTCGTGTGTCTTCTAGATGCTGTGGCTGCTGGTCTATGTGTTTGGTCGTGTATCCTAGTGTGTGTTGACTATACTTGCAGGGGTGGTTGTAATTATTTTGCCATGCTCCCCTGTTTCTTTCTTTTTGAATCTGGGATTTTTCGTTGGTGGGGTATAGGTTTAATTCAACCTTGTAGGTGGTTTTACTCTTGGTTGAAGCTTTAGCTGTACCTATCACTTGGGATTGGTTCTATTATACATGGATTTGGGTACTCTTAGTATCCCATTAATACACTTTTGCTTATCAAAAAAAAAAAAATTGACTCGCCTAGCGTATAAAGGAACACATTGTCATTCAGATGTAATTTCGCAAGAACCTGATGAGTTGTTGAACAAGGGTAACCTTATTTTCAAATACCGAAAGAGGGGCACCGAATACCTTTGGCATATCTTTTCATATTGACTATGGACAGGGCGATGTGCAAAGACTTATTAGAGGGGGCAACGACTGACCCTGGGTCATATATAGCTCCCCGTCACATAAAGCAAGTTATCATCAATTTGATAATGTGTGGTAATTAAGCCTCAAACCTAACCCCACAGTCCCCACTTTAATGTGGTTCCCCTCTCTATTATTCATTGTTTCCTTTGGTCACAGAACCATGACCGCACATACATCACAATAATAACTCATCTAATAAATAATACTCCCTCTGATCCTATATATAAGAGACAAAACCCTAAAACACATAAATCAAGGAAATATATTAAAATAAGTTATTTGTAATTAATATTCATATAAATTTATAAATTTAACTCTTCAATAATTAATGAACAAACCTACTTGTATTGAAAGTTGCACTGTCTAGTAAATATAAACCCTATTATAAATAAGGGTAAAATTGGAAATGAGCATTTAATATTTGTTAAAATACATGCATGTTTCTTATATTTTGGACAAAAAAAAATAGTCATTTACCTCTTATAATAAGGATCGGAGGGAGTAATACATAATCAAACGTAACTTTCTCATTTTACAAGATTTTTTCAATAAAACTTGAAAGGTGTCGGTGCAGTGTATATTATATAATTAAAGGGTCACAATTAACGGAAACCCTTTCCACTCCTACTCACCAACAAGGTTTTGGTGCAGTGATAACCAGCTGCAAGCTGTACTTTATGATGAGAAAGCACTAAAGTTTCAAACCACGAAGAAGACAATTGTTGAGGGTGTGTTCGTCAGTGCCCAAGGTATATAAATAAGGCACAACATTGTACCCAAGTCATATAATAGCAAATATTATACATCCACCACACCCAACTCATATTTTTAACCTTGTGTTTCCTTGACTTAATTGTTTCCATATAAATTTCCTTATCTTATCCGCACATAACAGATATGAAGCTTCTTTGGTTTCTTCAATGCCTCTTCCTCCTGGCGCTGCTTCTCATCCATCCCTCCATTGCTGCAAGGAAGAGGTAATTAAGTTGTATTTCACATTATTAAATGAGTTGTGACTTGTTAGTTTAGTTATTACTTATTACCCATAACTAAATGTGACGCTGCTTCTCATCCATCCCAATATAGCTTTCTGTTTAAGGTAATTAACTTTTATTAACCCTTCATAACTAACTTGTATTTGACACTTATTTAAATAGATGCCCCCCGGGTTGTAAAGAAGGAGGTCGTTTACAAGATAGCCCGATAAAGTCCCCCCCACCGGTACGCGGGTCCCCTGGTAGACACCCATAATCCTGCATGCGGAGCTTAGGCAGATTCCTTCTTCTATTGTATACATTTGCTTCTAAATATTTTCTACTTAGTATCAACAGAAATAAGCATTGACGTACTCCAATGTTTTTAGTTTTGTAATACCTTGATCAATACTTTGGTGCTGAACGAGAATTTATTGTCCCATTTTATTGTACCACACCATGTCCCTACCAATCATATCTTATTATATATTCTAACTTTTTAAGAGTACAAGAAATTTCAACTTATGTAATAAGATATTGATAAGGATATAGTATGATACAATAAAATTGGACAATAGATCCTCATCGTTTGGTGCAATACTAATAACTCTATTCCGTGGCGGTTTCAGATTGCTGGGGTTTGTTTTAAAAGGTTGTATTGTTAGATATTTCTTTAATTCTTTAGATTCTTTATTCTTTATGTGGAAGTGTTAAATCTATAGGCATACATCCTAGAGCAAAACACCACAAAGGCTAGGATCTACATCATGCCAGATTACTAGGATTCTAAGATTATGAATATACCTGGATCCATAGGGGTTCCTGATCTTAAGCGTTCTTCAAAGTTCGAACCTGATCACCAACCTTCATGTGAGGAGAGCCAGAATCAATCACGAACCAGAAGTTGAATCACGAACCAAGAGTTGATTGTCTTCTAATGCGGAATACCTTGACAATCAACATAGATGATGATGATAACAAATATATGGTTAGCGATGGCTTCATGGTTCTTCCTCAACCTGGACTCCTTATGCCTTAATCGCTCTTCAGATGGGGAGAAGAGGGCGGTATGCGTTATGTCCGGTGTATTGGGGACCATAGCCTATATGTAGGGTGATGACCAATTAGAGTTCCCATTATTCCAAAATTGGCTATCGGTGACATCCACTCATATTTTGTCCATATCAGATAATTAATGATAATATCAATTATCAAATCAGAAATCTGATTGACCTTATCTCTTAAATTGATCGCATATCAATTAAGGCCCCTAAGAGATAAATAGCTAATATAATTAATTACCGATATATGCACACATTATGATATTGGAATAAAATATTCCAACAATCTCCCACTTGGGCAACATATCATAATAATTATATCATAATTCCTTAGGCGCGCATCTGAATGCTATTTATTCTCAGACTTCCCCTTTACAATCTGGTCCACCTCATACATCAATAATGGGACCACTGCGGCTGTCGTCACTAACGTATATCGTGACTAAACCCCGACGACCACCATATCAATGCACTTGATGACATAGATCGATATGGATGAGTGGCATGGAAATTTCATGCAATGTGATCTCTAAATCATGCCTATTTCCAACTGGTCCAACTTAAGTCTTTAGTGAGATCATACCGAAGTTCCTTAGGTGCAAATTAAATATTTGCACATAACCAAAACTTAAGATAGTTATAATAATAATAACCTCATAAACTTTATTTCTGCAGAAAATCAATCATAACATAAAGTCTTTACCAAATCCAAAACATAGAACATAGAACAAAATAAGAAAAGGAAAACTCCCACTAATCTAAGGCAATCTCAAAACCAACACCCGTGTGAGCAATATGCTCATGAAAGACCTTAGGTGTTAAGCCTTTGGTTAGTGGGTTAGCTAGCACAAAGTTTGTTCCTATGTGTTCTATAGATAATTGGAAACTTGATGTCAATAACCTTCGACTTCATTGAACTCCAATTGTTATTGGAGTACAACACGACTGACTTATTGTCATATATAACTTGAGTGGTCTTTCAATTCCTTTTATTATATGCAGCCCAATGACAAAATTTCTCAGCCATATCCTGAGGTTGAATGCCTTCTATCTTGGCACCCAACAAGATCGGAGTCAGAATACCTTATGATCTCTAAACTATCAAATCTCCAATCTCTTTAAGTACATTATGATCATTTTGACTGCTTTCCAATGATCCTTTTCTGGATTGCTCCAGTATCTGTCTAACACTGCATTATGTACGCTATGTCCGGATGCGTACAAACTTGAGCATACATCAGACTTCCCACAGCTGAAGCATAGGGAATCTTCTATATTTCCTGAATTTCCAGATTTCCTTTTGGGCATTAATTGAGACTAAAATAGTCCCCCTTAGTTATCGGGGTATTCACTGGTTTACTATCTTTCATGTTGAACATATCCAAAACTGTATCGATATAGCTCTTTTGTGATAATCTGAGGATACTTCGAGAATGATCTTTAAGTATCTGAATTCCTAAGACAAAAGAGGCGTCCCCAAGATCTTTCATCTCGAAAAAAAATATCGTTAGAAATTTCTTGGTTTCGTGCAATGAGCCTATATCCCTGCTGGCTTGTAAAATGTCAACATGTAACACCAAGAGTATAAATTTGCTCCCACTGAAATTGTGATACCCACAGTTGTCCCCGATATTCATCTCAAGACCAAATGAGACAATCACCTAAAGGGACCTATGGTATCACTAATGAGACGTCTTCTTTAGCCCATAGATAGATTCCGTCAATTTGCAAACCATCTGTTCTGGGTCTTTCGACACAAGGTTTTCTGGTTGCACTATATACATCTGTTTCATCAATGTGACCAATGAGAAACACTTTCTTGACATCCATCTTATGAAGCTCCAAAATTATAACGAGCAACGAGAGCCATGATTATCTTAAAAGAGTCCTCCAATGGTACTGAAGAGAAGGTATCCTTACGATCAATCATTTCTTTTGAGTATAGCCTTTTGACACTAGACAAGCCCTATACCTCTCCATATTACCCCTTGAAACTTTCAGGTAATAGGATAAGTTTCAAACCTTATTTGTCTAGCTTGAGCTTGTACTCATTCCTTCAATCCACATTTCCGAATGGAAACTTCATATGGTTTTATGGGAGTTGATAGAATCATCTTCCATTACACCATTTACCTTATGTTCCTGGAGAAATACTGCATAATTATCCAAAATAGTATTCATCCTTTCTTTAGTGGATCATGGCAAAATACAATGACTCTTGATGCTCTAGTTCTTGAGGGTGCTGAGTTTGACCTTTAGGAATAATTTCCTTATCTTGAATAAGAAGAATAACAACAATATCCTAACAAGGATCCAAATTTGCTACACAAATAGCAACTGCATGAATTGGTTCAGGGATTAGAACCAACTCTTCCTCAAAGATAATGTCTCTAACCTTATCTCCCCCCAAACTCAATATCCTCAAAGAACTAGTCAGTTCCTATCTCAAGGTATCTTTAACTTGGGATTTAAAAAAAAAATTAAAAAAAAAAAAAAAAAAAATTCATACCCCTTTGACCTTTCAGAGTAACCAATGAGGTAGCCACTCACTGTTTGGGACTCCAATTTCCTTCGCGAGGCTTATAAGGCCTTGCCTTAGTTGGATATTCCTATACTTAAAAGCGATTGTTCGGTTACTTTAGTTGGTTCTCTGTCAAGCATTTAAGCTGCAATCTTTAGTGTTACTTCCATAGTGACTCTGGTAAGGTAGAATGACTATTCATACTTCTCACCATATCTTTAAGAGTCATTATTAGGACTTAATTGTATTCTTAATAGCCTTGTTCGGATCTATTTATCTTTAATATATTTAATACAAACAATAAAATGTATAAGGCCAATGGAATCTATGATTCCCTCATACAAGTCGCTTAACTCTATTTGTAGAGATGTGCCCTGAATGTTTGTATCATAATGCTCCTTAATTTTTTATTGTCAACTTTATGCTTAGTGCCATATGACTCCTCACTCAATGTTTTACCACAAGAGGCTTCAACACCAAGCAATTATAGATCATCACAGTCCATAACTTAACTTGTTCCAACAATATTTGAATTTAAAAGACAAATTGAATCCGTTGTTTCTAAATGAACAAAATTATTCTTGATTTGTTCAATAAGAAACCAAAACCAAATTTCATCTTAATGATGACTAAACCAAAATGTATTTAAATTCCAAATATTAGCCAGTAACAATAATCTGAAATGTCAATAGCCTTATATTTTACTGACTTGGTCAACTCCAATATAGTTGCATCTTTCAGCACCACTTGACCTTCATCAGTTCAGACAATCCTTTATAGGCATGCCAAACATGATATTTGGGACATTTCTTCTTTAGATGCCTGATGTCCATATAAAAGAAACAATTGTGACCTTAGTTGTTTCTTTTAAGATGAGCCCTTAGCAGCTTAATCCTTAATTTTCTTTTGTTTGCCCTTATCTTTAGAGGTATTTGCCAAATGAGCACTATTTGTCTTCTATTGCTTCATTCTTTCCTTTCTTGCACACCTTATAAAATGAATCTATTAAGATATCATTTATCTTTGTAACAGCTATAAGCTGACTTAAACTAACTGAATTGTGCATGAAGGAATACCAAATGCTAAATGCATGGGCAAGTCGTTAGACAGTCCAAGCTTTAGCGCCTTGAGTTTATGAGCAAGATTGGACATTCCCATAAGGTGCTCCTTAAATTTCCTTTCCTTTTATTCTTAATGAAAAGAAAAAACTGGCTCTCCAATGAGTGCTTGTTTCGCCTTTATTGCTTTTAAAAAGCACTTTTCAACTTTAGCAAGGAAATCTGACATTAATTATGCCATCCGAAATAACACCCCAAAAGATTTCTGTAATATTATGCTTTATGATCATAAGACCCAAGCGATTGGAGCGGTTCCACTTCCTATACTTGATTCTCTCTTCATAGGTACTGGATTGAATGAGAGAAGGTAGGTTTCTCCATCTTTATGTCGGGTCTAGATCAAAAAGCAACTTTATTGTTTTTCTTTCAATCCTTAAATTCAGAACTTTTTGAGGATTAAATTAGCAGATACATAAGCAATATTAACTTTAAAGAGAACAAAAGTATCGTAAAGATATTTACTAAAATACCCAGTGCATCGTTAATATCAAGTCTTCGGACAGTAACATTAATTGCTAGTGGTATTTTGTTGTAATGATAAAACACTGACAATTAACCTTATCAAATAATAAACCCTTTTTTTATTATTGACATTTTAACCTTATAATCATCAAGTGTTTACCATCACATGTGTGAATACTATCCGGCCAAATATTAACCTTCCTTTGGGCCGATTAATACCCGCATGGATATACACCCACATGACATTCAATATATCTTATGAGCAATTTCCACAAGAGAGGTCACTTTGGTGACTTCATACTTTAGTTTGCTCACTCGAAATCCAAATTGGCAAATTAATGACCCAAACAAGATGCCTAGCACAACATTAATCCCCAATCTTTGGACTAGTAAGGATTAACTGTAAGTGACCCTCTCACGCAATGGTCAAACATTGGTGATAAGTTCTGTCAAATAACAGCTATCTTTGGACACTCCGTTATTCACATGAACAATACCTTTATAATCACCACATATTTATCATCGCAGGCACTCCATTATTCGGCCAAACTGTCCTTTACCTTTGGGCCAAGTTCAGTCCGCATAAATAACTTCATGCACATCTTAGTAAATTCAATTAAATCAATCTACACAACAGAGGTTACTTTGGCAACGTGTTGCTTCAACCAATCTAACCAAAAATACCAGACAATTTTAATAATAAAATGGGGAAGGGTTCCTAATTTGCCCTTTTCACACTAAAACTTAGAAACATGAATGTTTATTGTGAAAAGAATCCTTAAAAAATAATTTGTTGTGGAGCATGTGCGTGCTCTCCTTAAGCACGAGGCATGCTTCCTTCTCTTCTTCTAGCCGACGGTAGTAAAAAATATGTGTAGGGTGCGACAACCAAAATCCTTTTCTAGATCTAGGTCACACTTATTGACATATATATAGGACATGTACTTACTGGAAGCAATTCTCGGTTGCCGTGAAAATTATACATATCATATATAAAAGAAACTCATTTAATAATTAAATGTAAAACCAAATTCCAAATCCTTCATGTACAGGCTCGACACGTTTACGTTATACTGACCAAACCAAAACCACAAGTATACATATAATAAATCCAATTTCACCAAATGGGATGGATTCATGTACAGCAAACCATCCATGCATATTCACTTTAATTTCAATTCATATCAAAAGGACCATATTTGCGTAGACATTTTCCGGGAAAATATATAAAGAGCCTTTGAAACTTCATTTTAATGGCAAGATTCAAAAAACATATGCATTCAGCCATCAAATCCCTTTCAATTCAAAATATATATTATAAAGAATCAACAAAAAAAAAAAAAAAAAAAGGGCAAGATGGAGGTGCTTCTGTACGTATGAAACCAAAAGCCAAATACCATATTCTCAAAATCGCAAATCGCAATACATTTTCGATTCACGTTAAAGCCACCAATGCAATTCACATAAAGGAAGCTTTAGGTATATTTATATAAAACCAAAACTTTATTTCCCAGGTACCTTCACGTAATCACGTCATGCTTTTGAAAAGCATCCATAATGATAATATATATACATACAACAGCAGCATTTAATTAGGTGTGCAGCAAATCCTAATCCTAATAATCTAACAATGACGTCCGCTCTGATACCACTTGTTAGATATTTCTTTAATTCTTTAGATTCTTTATTCTTTATGTGGAAGTGTTAAATCTATAGGCATACATCCTAGAGCAAAACACCACAAAGGCTAGGATCTACATCATGCCAGATTACTAGGATTCTAAGATTATGAATATACCTGGATCCATAGGGGTTCCTGATCTTAAGCGTTCTTCAAAGTTCGAACCTGATCACCAACCTTCATGTGAGGAGAGCCAGAATCAATCACGAACCAGAAGTTGAATCACGAACCAAGAGTTGATTGTCTTCTAATGCGGAATACCTTGACAATCAACATAGATGATGATGATAACAAATATATGGTTAGCGATGGCTTCATGGTTCTTCCTCAACCTGGACTCCTTATGCCTTAATCGCTCTTCAGATGGGGAGAAGAGGGCGGTATGCGTTATGTCCGGTGTATTGGGGACCATAGCCTATATGTAGGGTGATGACCAATTAGAGTTCCCATTATTCCAAAATTGGCTATCGGTGACATCCACTCATATTTTGTCCATATCAGATAATTAATGATAATATCAATTATCAAATCAGAAATCTGATTGACCTTATCTCTTAAATTGATCGCATATCAATTAAGGCCCCTAAGAGATAAATAGCTAATATAATTAATTACCGATATATGCACACATTATGATATTGGAATAAAATATTCCAACATGTATGTCTTCAGAGATTGTATATGACAGGGATTCCTTTGGGTTGTAACCCTGCTAGTCTTCCTTTGGTTTTCTCGTGTAATGTAGTTCAGGGATTCCTTTGGTGTTGCTGCAGTTGTTACACGGAGTGTGAAATTGAGTTGTGCTTCCATCTTTGTTGAGCCAAAAAAAAAAAAAAACACTCCAGTTACTGCTGTTTCCAATATATTAGAAATTATATGGGTTAGCAACTGAATTAAAATTATTTCTTTACTTTTTTTTTTTTTTATAAGCAAATGTTAGTATATGTTAATGTTAATATTTTTGTTAGTGGGTAGGGTTTGAACCATCAACCTCCTTATCACTCCACTCCTTAACTCCTCCACCCAAACCACCTTCGCCATCTTATGACTCTGTTATTTCTTTACTTGAATTTCAGTTCCAAGTGATGATTAAATTAACATTAAATAAACCAAATTATCTGGAATACTTATTTTGGTGCAAAAAGATTTATACTTTGGAGAGGGGTAGCTTTACTGCCTTAGTAACCAAGCAAAAATTAGTCCTACATCTAATTAAAGAGTGTGAAAAAAACATCACAAGACCAAAAAAACAAATGAGTTGGTATGAATTGGCTTGAACTACTGTCAGGGGCCGCTTTTGGTTGGACATTTGTTGTGGACTCTATCACTTTGCGCTGGGCAATTGGGTGCACCCATATATGACAACTATTTTCCTCTTTTTGTTGGTGTCCCTTTGTTTTTAAACTGATGCTAGTTGCTCTCTGTTCTGCGCAAACTTGATGAGAGGTGGTATCTTTTGGAAACTGGCTTAGACTCATGTCTGGGGTGTACGGATAGTGTTAGTTAGGTATTCGACCTTGTTATTAGTCGGTCACCTTAGGTTGAATATTTACCTTACATCCCCTTTATACATGGTTCTTCTTTTGTATATGGGTTTGAGTACTCCTAGTAATCTATTTAAAACAATTTTGCTTATAAAAATAAAGAAAATATATAAATGAGTTTTGTTTCTTTCACTTCAAAAATAAGGGGTTAAAAAAGTATTTGTACAAACTATATGAAGTATGTGCATAATTTTGAACCACTTATGTTTTTTGTACAACCCATATAGTAGTTTGATGTGAGTGTAGGTAGGATGGAGATGTATTGTATTTTGAGATAGAGTAGATGTATAGTATGCAATAATGAGTGTGGGTGTCACTTAGATGTCCACAAAAGTTGTACAAATAACATAGCTCATTTTGAACCATTCAAAATAAGTTAACGGATCTACCTTCGCAAATTTATCATGCATTCTACCCACGCGTTTTGTGTGTATCGGTTCCAGCACTTGGAAAAAAAGGTAGAAAAAGGTTAATTTGCCCCAACCCATCGTCTACTAGTTCTTTTTTCTGATCCGATTTGGCGGTGGACGGGGAAGGCAGTGCTTCTTCAAAGATTTCTTCTCCTCTTCGGAAGACTTTCCCACAAGTGCTGAGTAATGCATGTGATATCCCTTTAAGTCAATTGTCGTGACCTTGCCTGAAAGGTGATGCGTTATCGATTAAAATTTATGAGGAAGAATACAAAGCTGGCTTAGATGGATGTAAAAAAACCTTTATGGTAGTTTAATCCTCTCAAAAGGTTATTCACTTGTCAAGTATGAAGACTTGCGCTCCAAATTATTCAAGCTTTGGAAACCTTAGTCAATGGAGGATGGTTCCTTTTGGCAAAGGGTTTTATGAGTTCGAATTTGCCTCCCTAGAAGGTCTGCGTAGCGTTTGGGCATTGGGTTCTTGAAATCCCACACCATGATTTCTTCGTCTGCTTTATTGGTCTCCTGATTTCAATCCTAATTCTTTAAGGCAGATACACGCTCAATGTTGAGTTCGCATACATGGACTACCTCAAGAATATTGGAGGCCGAAAATCTTGTTTGAAATTGCAAGGGGTCTTTGCATCCCTATTTCTTTGGATGAAGCAACTAAAAATAGAACTTTGGGCCACTTTGCTAGAATTCTTGTGGACATTGATCCTATTGGGCAATTACATGACGAAATTCTGGAGGAAAGAGAGGGATATGCTTTCTTTGTAGGAGTAGAGTATGAAATTTTGACTTTTTTTGTCCTACTCGCAAAATAATTGGTCATTCTTGGGCTACCTTAAAAAGACTTCTACTTTTGTTCCTAACTCTGGTAATGATCAAGTGATTCAGAAGGAAAAACTTCTGGTAGCTTATAAGACTGGTCCTAAATATGTTCCTAAGAATAAAGAAGTGCATGCTCCGGTGATAGCTCATAAGGAATACACTAGTTCCTCTTCTCTTATTGCGGTTCAAGTTATCCAAGAAGCTCCTGTTGTGAACACAACCATCAATGAACAAATTCATCATGAGATTGTAGGTGATAATAGTGTTAGTTTCATTAATACGACTGATAAGGGTATTAATAGTCCTTCTTTGGATAAGATTAGAATTTGACTGACAAGTCTGCTGATAATGAATTGATTGAGACCACCCCTGCTCCTCTTATTGCTACTGTTCCCGATCATGTCTTAAATTCATTGCAATCCATGGCTACCTGTGGTTCTATAGGTAGTGGTAAGAATTTTGAGACTCTTGTCAGTACTTCAAACCCTATGCATCCTAATGTTATTCATGATATGAAAGTTCTTATCAAGTTTTTGGGATATGGGGATGAGGAAGATCTAACGAATGACTCTCTTTCAGCAGAGCAGAATAATGATATTGCTATCGAGGATGATTCTAACTTCATAATGGTTATGTCCAAATCTCAGAATATAATCTAAGAAAGAATAGAAGGCGCAATATTAGATTTACTTGATTCTTGTTTTTTGCCTGGGTTTTAGTTTATGTTCCCCATGATTTTTATTTATCAATAAATTTATGGTGACATAGGATCACCTTGCTTAAAAAAAAAGTGCTATCCAATAGCTTTCATGAAAATATATGTCCAGAATTTTGTTTCTCTCACTTTAAAAGTAGGGAAAAAATATATTAGTACAAACTATATAAAGTATGCGCACAATTTGAACCGTTTAAAATAAGTTTCCATGAAACTAAGTTGTTATCCAATAGCTTTATGAAAATATGTATTTCAAGAGTGCGTGAATGGGATTAGGATCCTCTCCTTTTGTGAGAAAACAAGATTGGATTTTAACCTTTGATCTATATCAAACATATTTGTTTTGAAATAAGATAAATAATTTTTGACTTAGATATATGGTTGAGATTTGTTAAAGGTAAGTAAGTTTTAACTTAGAAAGTCTACAAGTGAAATGCAAATAATAACCCTCCTGTTTGTTTACAACAGGAGAGGATCCTGATCCGTGTGAATGTAAGATTATACATAACTCCTGAAAATTAAACCATGCTCCTTATTAAAGATATAGATTCAATGATATAATACAATTACTTATTTTTCTTTTTACAATATTATCTACAAAGTAAATTAATTTATTTTAAATCAGAGATATGTATCAATTCATTAAGAAAAAACAGAGGGAAATTGGTTGTCGTTTAAATTTTGTTTTTGATACAAGGTTGTCGTTGAATTTTCCTTCTAAAATAAACTCAGTTAGATCATTATTAATTCTAATGATGTTGTTTTGCAGTGTAGTGTCAAGTGTGTACCTAAAAATAAACTTTCCCAACTTGATTATTATCTTTATTATATTATCGCATGCGAATGTTAACTTTATGAGTTTTAATAATTCATTTCTAAGACTTATTAGCATGGCACTTATCCAGATCCGGGACACATGACATGCTAAATGATAAACCTCTTCCCCATGGGTGTTATAAGGTGGTTTGGTGGTTTTTGGGAGAGAGATAGGGTTTTGAGTGATAAGGTAAAGGTCATGCGTTCAAAACCACCCCCCCTCCCAACATAACAAATACTAACAATCTAACATTTGCCTATCAAAAAAAAAAAAAAAAAAAAAAAAAAAACCTCTTCCCCACATGGTCATACTTATACACTTGGTATTATCTACTACAGGGGTTTCTTTATTAAGAAAAAGTCTACAAGAGAAATGCAAATAATAACACTCTTTTTAACATTATCCCCAACACATTCTTGATTATTGGATGAATTTTAGATAATGACCACTAAATAAAAAATAATAAAGTGGGTCCCACATAAAATTTATAACAAGGGTTTATCTAACCTGTGCAATTTTGTACATGTTAAGGATCTTAAAAGAGTAAATTTATATAGGAAACTGTGTATTTTATACTTTCAAAACTGAAATGCTTAAATTTCCAATAAATAATTACTACTTTTGGGTTTCTTAACCTGTGCAAAGTTGCACATGATAGAAAAACCCTTATAACCATTGGCGGACCTTAGTGAGGGCGGGGTGGGAGCAACGGCTCCCCCCCCAGGAAATTCTAATCAAATTTTTTTAATATAAAGATATTATTATGACATTTTAAAAAAATAAAATTATGTAATTAGTTTAGGTGTTTTAGGAGTGATTTTATCATGAAAATGTACAATGGTGAAGCATAAAAAATTGATGCAACTTTGAAGAAACCTTTTGATAAAGATGAAATAGTATAATTTAATTCAATATATTTACTTCAAAATCATTAATTAAGTATATTATTTTGAAACTTTGATAAAATTATAGAATTTAGTTTTGATACACTATCACTGTAAAGTTGTTTATAATGTCAACCAAACACAAATCATGGTATATGCGACTTTTAAATTAGTTATGATAAGAATTAACTATTTTAATGATGTAACAATTTTTTATTTGATGACAGTGTAAAAAATCTTTACACTTACAACACATACCAATAAAATTCATACAATTGATATGCACCGTCAGTATGAAGTGTTTATACTTTCAACCCATCATAAATTATCATGTCATAAAAAATGTTTGCTTTTTATAAAAACTACCTTAAAGTCATATATAAGATAATTTATGATTGATTGATAATGTAAAAAGTATTGACAATATATCAAAATTAAATTCAAATTATATATAGTTAACGATAATTTTTTTATTAAATCATTTTAGTTAGTACCTAGTATGGCTCCCCCAAAACTTTTAGCCGAGATCCGCTACTGTTTATAACAATACATGATATTCATGTGTTGAAAAGTGTGTTGGTATCAGGGTGGTTGCGGAAACAAAGAGAAGCGGTGTCTTTTCTTTGCATTGGACTAGTCAGACTATATATTGAGAGGGAAAAACACCCCAAAAAAAAAAAAGATTAGAAGGTTGATCAAGCAAGCAAACTTTAATGCAATAGAATAAGGAAAGAGGAATATCTATCCCACCCCATAAGGAAAAAGCAAAGTATGAATTCAGGTTTTCAAAACCACAACACTATGCATATAAATATAATGTATATAACTCGACTGAAACCATAATTTGGAATGAGTATGCAGGTAGACAACAGAATGGCAGCAAATTGCATCATGAATTTTAGAGCTGTTAAAATGGGTCAATTTCAAGGATGCGGATCGTCTGTCCCTTGCCCCTGTGCCATTCCCTGTCACGCCTATCAGCACAAGCCACGTGTATGAATGAAATACTCTTTGTTTGGACGTTCCGTTAACTCACCGTGACATACTAACAGCCATTCCATTAACTTACTTTTAACCCTGCTGCGATACTCTTTGTTTGGACGCAATGCCTTGTGTTTTAGTCAATTCAGTTCTGTACTTCTGTTGAAGGATTGAAGGGACAGGAAGAGCAAAGCCATGGTTCTCGTACGTATATTCTGACGGGCTTTTAGAAGTCATTTTCAATTACGCCAAGGAGAAAATTGATTAAAGTGAATAAATAGAACATTTTAATTTTAAGTGAATACAAAATTAAGACTAAACCTTAAATTACAGGGACATTTTGCGTCAACGAATACAAACACTTATTTATCATGAATAATTAGAATATTTTAAGTATTTTTCTGGATAAAAATATTCAATCAAATTCTGGTACATGAGCCTTTGAAATAAGAGATAGACACAAGGCCTATGAAGCAATTCAAGCAACGTTACCTTTTCAAGAACCAGAATTTGTTGACCAATATGTAAGAGGTGGACAAGTTGCTGACCAGAAATATTGTCTTCTGACCCAGCATTGGCACTTTTGTTTTGATAGGAAGGATGCGGCAGGGTGGAGACTAAAAATTACAAAGACTTTAACGACTGTTATCCGATAAAGTTATAAAGTGAAAGTAAATTTTTTTCATTAATACACGTGGCTTGTGCTGATAGGTGTGACAGGGATTGGCATAGGGATTCTGAGGGATTTGGATTAGGTGCAGTTATCAATTTCTATCTCTCTCCACTTGTATTGTTTTTTGATTTTTTTTTACAAAGTAAATCAAAGGTGGAGAGTGTGATAAAAGCTAATCCAATGATGATGGAATGGGCAACTGCGGTGACTATGTGAAGTCACTAACTGTAGCTAATCCAGGTCCGATTCAACCCGGATTCCCTCCAGCCTCACTCCCTCCAGCACCCCTGCAGCAAGAAGATCTGGACCGTCCGTCCAGATCGGACAGTCCAGATTAAATGGGTTAAAAAAATTTAAAAACAAAAACAAAAAACAAAAAATGCATCAGAAGTGTGAAAACCCAAATCCCTTCCCCATTCCCGCTACCTTCGTCTCGCGACCCACCCCGCCTTCACACCACCTCCGACGACGCCGCCACCAACCTCCGACGGCGCCGCCCACCTCCGCCTGATTAGCGTTGGCCGCCCCTTCCTTTATCTCTCTCCTCCTCGAGCGCCGCCCAAGCCCCTTCCCAAATCTCTCTCCTAGTTCTCCTCCCCCTCAAGCACCGCCGCCCCTCAGCCGCGAGCCGCCGCTCCGTCCACCACCGTCAGCCACAAATAAACAAAATGTCCAACTCATCTTTCATACAAAACCAGGGTTCAAACCATACTGTCCACAAGACCCTTGCAAGTGCAGCCAACCTTGCTAACCTTCTTCCCACAGGCAGTGTCCTAGCTTTTAATGCTCTCATCCCTCCCTTCTCCAACAATGGAAATTGCCAACAACTTTCCAACAAGTTCCTCACTTCATTGATCATTGCAATTTGTGCTATTATTTGCTTCTTGTCCTCCTTTACCGATAGCTTCATGAGTAGAGATGGAAAGCTCTACCATGGTATCGCCACATTCAAATGGACTTGTTTTACACCATCATGGAATTTTTACCATCATGGAATTGTGACAAAACAAAAACTCAACAGAAAAAATTTGCAATAACAGAGGGGAAGGGATCAGACGCGTTGCTGATGGTGGTGGACGGCACAATGGCTGACGTGACCGAGGCATGGAGGTTTCAGCCAAACAATGGCGCGGCGGCGAATTTTTGGGGCGGCGCTTGAGGAGGGAATCCGGATGCAAGGGATAAAGAAGGGGCCGGAACACTCTCTGCAGGCGGAGGTGGGCGGCGCCGCCGGATATTATGGGGCCGCCGCCGACGGAGGTTCTGTGACAGGGGGGTGGGAGCGTGTGGCTTCGGGTAGGGAAGGGAAGGGCGTTGGGATCCGAGACCTTTTTAATTTTTTTGTTGTTTTTTGTTTTATTTTAAACTCCATTTAATCTGGACCGTCCGTTCTGGACGGACGGTCCAGATCTTCTTGCTGCACGGTTGCTGGAGGAATAGTCGCTGGAGGGAAACCGAATCCGGTCCGATTCTAGGACAGAGGATCCACGTCCCAATTTCAACGGGCCAACTAATATAGCCCGGCAAAAAGTACATATTAAGCTTAAAAAAAGGGGGGGTGGGAGTGGGGGTGGGGGTGTTTCCAACTCTAATCTAAATTTATCCCAATGTGGCCAACCTTGATTTATCCAGATCTAAAATCAAGTTGACCCGCTTCGGACTAGCAAAATGGTAGTCAAAAATATACGTAGCCGATCCTGCAAGCCCATTTTACCAGATCTATAATTAATGATAGAAGACTAATGTTTCAAACCTGAAGAAGACATTTGTTGAAAGGGTCTATTAGTCCAGACAGTGCCCAAGGGTTAGTCTCAATATTATATAAATAAGGCACAACATTACACACAGACACAAGTCATATATAACAAATACATCCACCACACCCAACTCATATTTTTAACCTTGTGCTTCCTTCACTTAATTGCTTCCATTTAAATTTCCTTATCTTATCCGCACAGACAAACAGATATGAAGGTTCTTTGGTTTCTTCAATGCCTCTTCTTCCTGGCGCTGCTTCTCATCCGTCCCTCCATTGCTCAGAGGTAACTAAGTTGTATTTCACATTATTAACTTTCTATTTCAGGTAGTTAACTTTTATTAACCATTCATAACTAAGTTGTTTATTTTGTGGCAGGCATTCTTCACGAGAAGGCCGTGAAGGAGATCACCCGAAAGAGCCCCCCCCAAGATTAAGCGGGCGCCCTGGTTCACACCCATAATAATGAATATTGGACACCTAACCCTGGAGCATGCAGAACTGACAGTTTCCTTCTTCTATTGTATGCATCTGCTTCTAAATATTTTCTGCTTAGTATCAACAAAAATAAGCATTGGCGTACGTACTCCAATGTTTTCAGCTCTGTAATACTTACCTTGATCAGTCCTTTGGTGCAATACTGATAGCTCTAGTTAATGCTGTTTTCAAATATTAGAATTTTTTCGAGTTAGCAACCGAATTAAAATTATTTCTTTACTTGAATTTCCATTCCAAGTGATGATTAAATTTTTTTTTATCACAAGTGATGATTAATTTAACATTAAATAAACCAAATTGCCTGGAATATACTTATTTTGGTGCAAATTAAAAGATTCATACCTCTGGAGAGGGGTAGCCTTGGTAGCCAAGCAAAAGTTACCAATCAAATTAATTAAATGAAAAACCTTATTATATAGACATCTTTACAAGTAGCCACGCATGCCCAATTGACCAGACTAGATGTTGCGTGATTTTCATCCTCTCACCTTAATGATAGAAATGCCCTTCAATGCCATGACATATCAAATAGAACAAGAAGAAGTAAATAAATTTTACCCACAAGCAGAACGAATAACCAAAGATGGAGAAACTATAGCTACAAATGGCAAAAGCATACCACAACTGAATGGATGTTCTATGGTTCTGATGCTAGCTAGCTTTGCTCTGAAATTTTCCTTCCATGTCCTCCATGCCTTTCTCTCTTCATCCAATTGAGCATCTAGAATTGTTAAATACTTATCTAATTTCTCAACCCATTGCGCCTAAGGAGACTTCGATGGGAACTTTGAAACTTGAGGCAACATAACAGATGCGTAGAACTCTCAACTGCTTTGAGAATTTGTTCTAATTCAACCATAGACACATTTCAGGTCGTGTAAGGCCTCTAGCACTTGATGAGTGACAACTATTAGATTTTGGGCCTAACTCAATCCTAAAAGCTAACTCATAGGATGAGGATTGCCATCTACTTATGAGCTCTCATTAAAGACTAGGACTTGGGTTTTTCTCAATATACCCCCTCACGCGCACTATTGGGCTTGGTGTGTGGATAACATAGTGGGTGGCCCAATAATAGATCTAGGATAGCTCTGATACCATATAAAGAAACTAAAGAAGATAATCTGGGGATTGATTTGTGCTTTGCTGCCACAACACTCCTCAACATTTTGTGTATGTGACAAGTAACTCAATAAGGATGTATGGTTAATGTCAAATAACTAGTGCCAATTAGTAGAAACAAGAAATTAAGGCATAAAACATGTCATATTAATTTTACAAAAAAAGGCAGCCAAAGGCCAATGGCAGCCCTGTACTATGTTTATGTAATGAGCAAAAGCCAGGTTTTGGCATTCAATGACCCACTGCCCATATGAGAGTTTAGTTAAATCTAACCATCGATTTTAAAGAAGAGAAAGAAACTTCAAAATATACAAAAAAGGAAGATGAATTTTTTAAGAGCGAGGATTTCAACATGAGAGAATTCACGTGATTCTCCAGCATAAAAGAACCCATTCTCATTTCTTTGGGAATGAACTCTCCCATATGATATCAGATTCCAATGAAATCTGAGTCTAAAAAATAGAGAGAAAATTCAATATATATATATATATATATAAGAAAAGATTGATGTTTTAAGGGTAGACATTTCAACATGCGAGAATCCCGATTCTCCAAACACAGAGAATTCATTCCCTATTTGGTCTTTAATGCCTCTTTTGCCTGGCTTCTCATCCATCCCATCGTTGCAGGTATTATCGGGAATCTCTCATTAACCATTTGAATTGCTGAAATTCCGGCCAAACCAAAGTCTTCCTTCTTTAAATGCAATGGTTGAAAAGCTTTCAAACTCCAACCACTTACCATTCAATGCATCTCTGTTTGCTTCTATAAATAGAAGTATTTGAGATGAAGGAAGACACACCAGAGCCTCACAAGAGAGAGAGTGTGAGAGAAAATAGAGAGCCTAAGAGAGAGTTTTGTAAGAGATAAAAATAGTGAGCCAATTTGTAAGAGTTTTATCCACAAATTGAAGATACAATATTAATTCTTGTATTTTTGTATTCCCGTTATTGGTGTTATTACACTTATTTTACGTTTCTGCTTAGTGCCTATTTTGAGTTCACATAGGAGGGATATTAAGATTACATTACCCAAAATGAATTCTATGGATCAGTCCATATGAGAGTTTGTCAATGCGTTGTCAAAGGAGTAAACACCCTATTTGAACCCTGAAACTGTAAAGTAGTATCAACTTGGTCCTTAAAATTATCGAAATTCCAAAAGCGTCCCTGAATGATAAGTTAGTATCAATTTGGTCCCTCATTTTACTCACTTAATATCAATTAAGTCCCTGACACTACTAACTTAAAATCAATTTCATCCATACGATTTTCAACGGATGGACTAAGTTGATTACCGTTTTACAATTTCGGGGGCTAATTTGGAATTTCGATAATTTCAGGAACCTGATTGATACTACTTCATAATTTCAGGGACCAAATTGGGTATTTACTCGTTGTCAAAGGCTTTGCAATCTGCGTTTCAAAATGTTAATTATTCAAAAACAAAAAAAGAATCGACCCATGAGAAAGCTAGCTTTGAAGATTTTTCAGCTTTGGAATGATATATTTATTACCTCACGGTCCTCGCCACGCATAAATCAGAAGTAATTTGGCAAAGATATTATGGACTCGTTTGGTGGTCAAGATAAGAGAGACATGATATGATAAACTATCATATCCTGATAAACTATTATATCCTGTCAGAAACTGTTGTTTAGTGAACCAGCAGGATAGGATAAACCAATCCTGTCCTTCTAGTTAAAATTTTATCCTAAGGGGAGAGCTGGGTTAGAACTCAACAGGATAGGATAAGAGGATTTACAGTATAATAAAATATAAAAATATTTTATATATAATAATTAAAGTATAATAAAACATAACATGATTACAAAAAAAATATATAATAAAATATAAAATATTTAAAATGATAAAAAATATTAATAATTAATTTTAATTTTTTTTTATTTGTCACAAGGTTAATTTGTTATTTTTTATTAATTTAAAAAAATTAAAAATATAAAAATTATTCTAACAATTTAATCATATGTAAAGTAAAAACTAAAAAAAATATTTAAAATTATAAAAAAAATAATTTAAGTTAAACAATATTTTTTGGTGCTTAAGTTAAATAATATTTTAAAAATTTAAAAATTATATGTAATTTTATCACAATGATAATTTTTTTTTATATATTTAAAAAATGAAAATATAAAAGAAGTAAAATCTAATAAAATATGAAAACATTTAGAATAAAAACGAAAATTTTAAAATTCATACTAAAATTAAATTTTATCGAGTTGGTTATCTGGTGGATACCAAACGGCGAATATGATAACAACTTATCCTGCTCATATCCTATCATACTCCTATCATGTTCTCTTGTCCTATCCGTCCCTATCATATCATGACCACCAAACGAGCCCTATAGGTTTTGAACCTGCTGAGTGGTTGAACAAGGCTAACCATATTTTCAAATATCGAAAGAGGGACACAAAATTAAGGTGCCTTCTATGGTGCATCACCCACCAAAGTGGTGCAGTGGTGTACCACCCAAGTGGCAAAATCTGGACCATCCAGATTGTCACTTGGGTTTTTGACTTTTCAAAACTCTATTATGACAACTGCTAGCATGAAGACCTTATCAAATGGTACATGGATGAAACACCACTTTCAGCCATTGGATTTATTGTTAATTTAATCAATGGTTTATATTTCATAGTTTAAAAAAAAAATCAACTTTTACCAGATAATATTAATATATGATAACTAAAAAAAATATAAAAAATTGAAAAGACAATATTGCCCCCGTTCCATCCCACCCACTCCACCATCCAACTCCATCGTACCAAAACCTCCCGATTGAGTGTCAGCCTTTGAACCTTTTTTCCACCGTGACTTTTCTTCGAAGCTCAGATTCAGAAAATCTGAATGTAAGAACACAAACTAAAGAAAGCAAGAAAAGAATTGAAGGGTCACTTACGATGTCATCTATGTAGCTCACTAGCGTCACATGGAAGGTCATGTACATATTCCTCTGAATACCAAATTGTGATTTTTGCATCTTGTAACAGTTGGGGGTATGGATTCCCATCAATGTCCCCAAGTGTTTGTGATTTTGCCTCAGAATCCTCAGATACTCAGCTCCTCCAAGGTTCGAGAACCTTCGTCGCTGACACCTCCATCTCGTCATTGCAGTTGGTTTCATCCCTCCAGTCAAAAACACAAGGAGCGCTTTCTAGTTTCTACTCATTACTCAAGCATTCGGTGGACATCGATTCGGCATACTCCTACAACTACCATGTGCCTTTGGGGTTCGAAGTTCGAATTCGCGATCTACACAAAGCACAACCGTCTTGAAAACCTGTTCTGCTAGGTCTTGAATATCATCACTTGCCAAATAGAATTTGTTTTAAATAAAATAGTAATTTGAGGTTGTTCTAACTTCTAATGCAAAATTGTATAAATTATTAGTTTTCAACTACTATGTATAACGCTTCCTATCTATTACATTATTCTTGGTCGTTATGAGTCCTTCTGGAAGGAGCTTGATTGTGTCAAGAATTTATGGAAGAACAAGAAAGATATAAAGGTGGAAGATGCAGGTATTGTTGCTTTATTTGGCTTGGAATGCTTTGGGGGTATTGTGCTGGTGAGATTGTTGGAGGGGGATTTACTTTCACCGGTTACTATGTCTGAATCGGTGGTGGCAGAAGGGGTGACACGGGTGGTGGTGGCTGGTTGAGTAGTGGTAGAGAAGGGCAAGAATGGAATTTTGAAATAATAAAAAATTATAAAATCAGCTAATTTATAATAATAATAATAATAATAATAATAATAATAGATCATTTGGGTTAAAAATAGTGGTACACCCATGTAGCACATACTGTGATGTTTCATGCTAGCCTTGGCTATTATAGAGGTTGAAAAGTCATAAAAACCCAAATGACAATCTAGATGGTCCAGATTTTACTATTTGGATGATATATCACTTTGGTAGGTGGTACATCTTATACGAAACCCTTAATTAATACCTTTGGCATCTTTCTATATTGACTATATATGGAGAGGGCTATGTGCAAAGACTTAGAGGAGCAACGACTGAGTCCCCTGGGATCATAGCTCCGCGACACATATGGTAGAAACAGTAAAGGAGAAAAGCAGGGGTTTTGACCAAACTGACCCATTTTTAGAAACTATTTACCAAAATAACCTACTTTTGAAACTATTTACCAAACTAACCTACTTTTAAATAAAATAATAATTTTTTTTTGACTTTCAGTGGCGCCGGTTTGACCGGTGCCATTGACTTTGACCCGCCACGTAGCGGGTCGCGATTGGCAGAAAAAAAAACCAAAAAAAAAAAAAAGAGCAGTGGCGTCGTTTAGAATGGCGCCACTGATATATATATATAAATTATATAAATATATATATATTCTAATATAATAATTATATATATAAATAATTTAATTATATTAATTAGTAACTAATTAATAAATATTTATTATTAATAATATTAATAATTAATAATATATATTAATATAATTATATATATATATATATAAATTAATAATTTAATATAATTATTATATATAAATAATTTAATAATATTGATATATTTATATTAATTAGTAATTAATTAATATAATTATTATATAATGATAATATTTATTAGTAGAATTTAATTAATTAATTAATTAATATTTATTATTAATTAATAGTTAATAATATAAATTTGTGTTGTCTTGTGTGTAATGTAATTTGTTAAGCTCGTTTCCTTTGACTGATGACTTGGTTGCTCGTCACATTCACATCACATGAATGTTCACTGATCACAATACTATCACACTAGTAGACTGTTCGACAATTTCACAATTCTTGCTCCACAAAAACCAACTCCAACAAATTTATTTATAATAATTAATTATTACATAAATAAATGATAATATTAATTATTATATATATAAATGATAATATTAATTTATAATTTTAAATATCTTCTTATAAAAGTATTTTTATTGCTAGCTATGCTTCTAAGCTCCATTGGTTGTTTCTTTTCTCACATAAGGAAAAATACTTTTATAAGAAGATATTTAAAATTATAAATTAATATTATCATTTATATATATAATAATTAATATTATCATTTATTTATGTAATAATTAATTATTATAAACAAATTTGTTGGAGTTGGTTTTTGTGGAGCAAGAATTGTGAAATTGTCAAACAGTCTACTAGTGTGATAGTATTGTGATCAGTGAACATTCATGTGATGTGAATGTGACGAGCAACCAAGTCATCGGTCAAAGGAAACGAGCTTAACAAATTACATTACACACAAGACAACACAAATTTATATTATTAACTATTAATTAATAATAAATATTAATTAATTAATTAATTAAATTCTACTAATAAATATTATCATTATATAATAATTATATTAATTAATTACTAATTAATATAAATATATCAATATTATTAAATTATTTATATATAATAATTATATTAAATTATTAATTTATATATATATAATTATATTAATATATATTATTAATTATTAATATTATTAATATTAATAATAAATATTTATTAATTAGTTACTAATTAATATAATTAAATTATTTATATATAATAATTATATATAATTATTATATATATATATATCAGTGGCGCCATTCCTAACGGCGCCACTGCTCCTTTTTTTTTTTTCTCTTTTTCGTTTTTTTTTTCCGGCCAATCATGACCCGCCACGTGGCGGGTCAAAGTCAATGGCGCCGGTCAAACCGGTGCCACTGAAAGTAAAAAAAAAAATATATTATTTTATTCAAAAGTAGGTTAGTTTGGTAAATAGTTTCAAAAATAGATTATTTTGATAAATAAATTCTAAAAATGGGTCAGTTTGATTAAAACCCCGGAAAAGCAAGTTCTCATGCTATTTTGTGATCTAACAATTCAAATTATTTGTTCAATCACAAGACTTTGACTCTTATTATCAGTTAATTTGAATGTGTAGTAAGCCTCAAACCTAACCCCCCAGTCCCACTTTAATGCGGTTCCCCCTCTCTTATTAATTGTTTTCTTTGGCCACAGAACCATGCCCGCACATACATCACAATAACTCACCTAATAATAATACATAATCAAACATGTTAACTTTCTCATTTTATAAGATTTTTGCATTGAAACTTGAAAGCTGACCGTGCAGGATATATTATATAGAGAATGATAACGAGTATTCTTAAGATATTTTTTAAGGAATCAATAAAAAAAAAGTTTTTATAGAGAATTGATGTATTTAATATTTGAAAAGGTGAAATAATTAGTTTTTCAATAAAAACATGCTTTGCATGACCCATATTATATAATCGATCTTTCTAAACCTTGCAAACGTAAAGAAATAAAAAATAGAAATATCACGTTGAAAGTTATATATTCAATTCTTTATCAGTTTAAAAATTATTTTTTTCAATATAATATTTTTATTTTTTGTTTCATTGACATGTTACACGTGCAAGGCTGCATATTTTGTTGAAAGGGTCTGTTACTCCAGATAGTGCCCAAGGGTTAGTCTCAAACTCTCAATAATATATACCTAATACCTAGTCAAGCCCCAAAAAAAGTGCTAAAAGACTTGGGAGCAAAGGTGGGAATAGGTCAGGTCACTCGACAGGGGGCCTATGGCCTGACCTGCTTAAGGCCTGGCTTGGCCTATTTAATAAAAAGGCCAGGTCTGAATTTTATAAAAACCATCTTTAGTTAAATAGGTCAGGTTTGAGCTTATAAAAAAGCCTTTTTAAACCTGGTAGGCCAGCCTTTTTAAAATTAGTATTATTTTAATTATATATATATAATGTAATATTATATTATTTTTATTAATCCTAATAATCTATAATCTAATCTATAATAATCTAATAGAAACTAAAAGAAACCCTGTTCACGTTGAAACCCTCATTCTCGACTGTTCCGTGCCGTCATCCTCACATTTGGGAATCTGCATTTATTCCCCTCCCCCTCCCTCTCCCTCTGGCTCGTCAGTCGCCACTCATCTACCTTTCGCTCGTCGGCCCATAGTTCCTTCAACGTTTTGGCAGCGTCTCTCTCCTCAGCAACAACTCTCTCCTTTTGCAGGTATTTCATCTAACTCCCTTGGAATTGGGGTGGGTGGTTAGTTTTTGAGGTTGCAGTCTCTGTGCCTTTTGATCTAATTGCTGGTGCGCAAGCTTTTTGGGAAGAGGCCTGCAACATTCATATGATATGGTGGGGCCAAGACTATCGTCCTTTTTTTCTAAAGCAAGAAGCTCAATGGATCTATATTTTCTTCATGAAATTGTAATTATAGGAGTTGTGGGTTTACTCACAAGGGTCAAGGCTTTGGTTATTTTTATGGCAGCTGGAATTGTCTTCCTCTGTATCTTAACAAGGGTTTCAGTATGCATCTTGTTGGGGGTTATATCGTACATCATTGAGCACTTTTGTATATTTTATTATAAAAATATATATCTAACTCCCTCTCACGCTCTCTCTCTTCCAGATTTGAGTTGGGGATTAATTTGCAGATGTGAGTTGCAGATTAGAAAGTCAAGAAAAAAGGGTCTAAGATTGATGGAAGTAATAAAATAGGCCTTTAAGCAGGCTCTCAGGTCAGGTCAGACTTTTAAAAAGATCAGGTCAGGCCTTAAAAATAGCCTATGTCAAATTACAGGTTAGACTTAGGCTTTATATTTTTGAAACAGGTCAGGCCTATTTAGCTAAAGCCTGGTCTATTCCCACCCTTACTTGGGAGCCATGTCGGATGAATTGTTGATATGGCATATTGGGAATAACCGATGTCACTAATATATAAATAAGGCACAACATTACACCCAAGTCATATTATTAACCTGGTGATTCCTTGACTTGCCAGTTGCCACAGACAAAACAGATATGAAGTTTCGTTGGTTTCTTCAATGCCTGTTCTTCCTGGCGCTGCTTCTCACCCATCCTTCTATTGCTGCCAGGTAACTAATTAAGTTGTAAGTTGTATTTCACACTTATTTAAATGAGATGAGATGGGGACTTTTATATATATATATATATATATATATATATATATATATATATTACCCTTAACTAAATGTGACGCTGCTTCTCATCCATCCCTATAGTTTTCTGTTTCGGGTAATTAACTTTTATTAACCATTCATAAATCATAACTAAGTTGTATTCCACATTTATTTAAATATATGGGTTGTGGGTTGTTAATTTTGTGACAGAATGCCAGGTCGTGTCAAAGATCACCCGATAAAGTCCCCCCCAGCAGCAGGCGGGTCCCCAGGTTCACACCCATAATGAATATTGGACACGTAACCCTGCGTGCGGAGCTTAGACAGTTTCCTTCTTCTATGACAGTTTCCTTCTTCTATTGTATGCATTTTCTTCTAAATATTTTCTGCTTAGTATCAAAAGAAATAAGCATTGCCAGATCAAAAAAAAAGAAATAAGCATTGACGTACGTACTCCAATGTTTTCAGCTGTGTAATACCTACCTTGATCAATCCTTTGGTGCAATACTAATAATTCTAGTTACCGTTGTTTCCAAAAATATTAGAAATTCTTCGAGTTAGCAACCGAATTAAAAGTATTTCTTTAATTGAATTTCAGTTCCAAGTGATGATTAATTTAACAATAAATAAACCAAAATATTTGGAATATACTTATTTTGGTGCAAAAAGATTTATACTTCTGGAGAGGGGTAGCCTTAGTAACGTACCAAGCAAAAGTTAGTCCTACATCTAATTAAAGAGAGGGAAAAAATATACCATGAGACCAAGAAAACAGATAAGTCTTGTTTCTTTCACTTCAAAAATAAAGATGTATTCAATTCATTAAGAAAAAACAGAGGGAAATTGGTTGTCATCATTTATTTTATTTTATTTTATATAAGGTTGTCGTTTAATTTTCCTGCTAAAATAAACTCAGTTAGATCGTTATTAATTCAAATGATGTTGTTTTACTGTATGTGTACCTAAAAATTAATTAAGGTTAAAGTAATGTTTTGGTTCCTATACGTGATACTGATTTTCAATTTGGTCCCTATACATAAAAAGTTATCAATTTGGTCCCTATACGTAAAAAGTTATCAATTTGGTTTCTATACGTGACACTGGTTTTCAATTTGGTCCTCACCGCTAATTGGTCCCGATATAAGAGGACCAAATTACAAATTATTGTCACATGTAGGGACCAATTCAACAAAAAAAAATTGAAATCGGTCCCTACATATGACAATTATTTTCAATTTGATCCCTACATGTGATAATAATTTGTAATTTGGTCACTCTTATATAGGGACCAATTAGCGGTGAGGACCAAATTGAAAACCAGTGTCATGTACAGGGACCAAATTGATAATCAGTGTCACGTATAGGGACCAAATTGAAAATCAGTGTCACGTATAGGGACCAAATTGATAAATTTTTACGTATAGGGACCAAATTGAAAATCAGTGTCACGTATAGGGACCAAAACATTACTTTAACCATTAATTAAAAATAAACTTTCCCAGCTTGATTATTATCTTTAGGTGAGTGCTACCATGTACCTCCATGTCTTTCGTACAGGCTATACCTTATCATTTTGACCATTGATTTTATTAAAAAACATATCAACCGTTGAGATTATACATGAGAGGATCCTGATTCGCGTGAATGTAAGTTTATACATGCATCATAACTCCTGAAAATTAAACCACGCTCCTTATTAAAGATATAGATTCAATGATATAATACAATTACTTATTTATCTTATTACAGTATTATCTACAAAGTAAATTAATTTATTTTAAATTTGAGACAGAATAAAGATGTATCAATTCATTAAGAAAAAACAGAGGGAAATTGGTTGTCGTTTAAATTTTGTTTTTGATACAAGGTTGTCGTTTAATTTTCCTTCTAAAATAAACTCGGTTAGATCATTATTAATTCTAATGATGTTGTTTTACAATGTAGTGTGTACCTAAAAATTAATCAAGAATAAACTTTCCCAACTTGATTATTATCTTTATTATATTATTGCATGCGAATGTTAACTTTATGAGTTTTAATAATTCATTTCTAAGACTTATAGCTGTTGATACCACGACAAGTATATCAGGTTGTTGCAAGTAATAAAAACGGTGAGAACCGAATATCGTCCACAGGAATTAGTTACCAAATACCAATTCAAAAGTTAAACAACTATCAAGACTAAAATTTGGTATGAAGAGAGCTCAAAAGATAAAATAAAGCAAAAGAGAAATAAAATATTTTTTGGAATTTTTGTTGAGATAAAATAGAAATAAAAGCGCTAGGGATTTGGTTTCACCCAATTATGAATCCGAATTCCTCAAAGATAATGAATCCTATGAATTACCGAAACTCTAATTATCCTAATCTCAATTGACATGTTGAAGGACAAATTCCCTTTATTAATTGAAGCATAATTCTTTAGTGAATCAATTCTACCAAACCCTATCAATTACCCTAATTCCTTAGGTATAACTAACAAAGCATGATGATAAAAGCTCTATGGAATTTGTGAAACATCCATATTAATCAAGTTACCCATTCCTAGATAAACCCAATTAACAGTAATGTTTACAAGAGGCAAAGTCCAAAAATCACTATTCCTAGCATATAATTGAACCCTAAAAAACACAAGAATGATGCCAAACATTCAAATGTAACTAAGCACATTAAACATCACATCAACAAAATCAATTGTTCATAAAATGATCAAATTGTCAGATAAAACTTCATCATAGAAGGATTATACCAAAACCCTAACAAAAAGGAATTTAGGTAGACATGCTAAATCCTAAAATAAAATAAAAATAGAGGTTAAGAGAGAAGAAAAACTCCATAAAAATGAACACGGATGACTCCCTATCCATGGCCACACTGCTGCACTATGCATCCAAAGCTTCTTCTTTTGGCTTTTTGAACAAAATGACCCACTTTTAGAAACTATTTACCAAAATAACATACTTTTGAAACAATTTACCAAACTAACCTATTTTTTGACACAGTGGAATATTATATTTTTTTCTGATGTAATGGCGCTAGTCCATTGACCTGCCACGTGGCAGCATCCTATTCTTCCGTCAGATTTTTATGCAAAAAAAAAAAATGGACCAAAAAAAAACAAAAAGAAATTCAGGTCAGCGCCACGTGGCGCACTCTGATGAGTGCCGCCAGTCAAACTGGCGCCATTAACCTGCCACATGGCAGCGTCCTATTGGTTCGTAAGTTTTTTTTGAAAAAAAAAATTTAAAAAAAGTTTTGGGCACAAAATTTTAAAAAAAGAAAAGAAAATTATATTATTAATTAATTGATATAATTCTATTAATAGATTTTATCATTATATAATTATATTAATTAATTATTAATTAATATAATTTTATTAATACATAAATATATTATTAAATTTTATCATTAATTATTAGGCTAAATTATTCTTTTGGTCTCTCATTTGTTTTAAATATTCAGTTTGAATAAAATTTTAAAAAAAATTGTTAATCAATAGGCAATGGATAAGGAATTAAGGGAAAAAATATTAATAACTACTACCTCCTGACTTAATTATAAATAAAAAATAATTTCATACTTATTAAGAAAGTTAGTTAATTTAGTTTAATTCTCTTAAATTTTGTAAAAAAATGAGTTATAATTACTAAACTACCATTTAATTGTGTAGGAAATTGGAAAAGTACAATGCTCTTGGAAAAGTAAAGGGAGGATTGGTTTAAAAAATTCCTCAGTGATGTTTAAAAATATTCAGTTTGGTCCCTCATTTATTTTAAAATATTCAATTTGGTCCCACTATTTTCGAGATTCCCACTGTGTTTTCTGGCGAGATTCAAAGTTAACGGTCAAACTTAATGACAACAATTAATGATATCTAAAACAAATGAGGGACTAAAAGAATAATTTAGCCTAATAATTAATGATAAATTTAATAATATAATTATGTATTAATAATATTAATTTAATTATATTAATTAATAATTAATTAATAGAATTATATTAATTAATAATTATTAATATAGTTATATAATGATCTATTAATAGAATTATATTAATTAATAATATTTTTTATTATTTTTTTCCCCAAAAACTTTTTATTTTTTTTCTTCAAAAAAACTGACGAACCAATAGGAAGCTGCCACGTGGCGAGTTAATGGCGCTAGTTTGACTAGTGCCACTCACCAGAGTGCGCCACATGGCACCGGCCTGAATTTTCTTTTTTTTTTGGTCCAAATTTTCTTTTTTTTTGTCCAGAAAAATTTGACGGACCAATAGGATATTGCCACGTGGCAGGTCAATGCAAACTGGCGCCATTACGTCAGAAAAAATATATAATATTCTACTGTGTCAAAAAAAAGGTTAGTTTGATAAATTGTTGCAAAAGTGAGTTATTTTAGTAAATAGTTTCGAAAAGTGGGTTATTTTAGTGAATTAACCTCTTCTTTTATTCACGCTGCTGGTCTCTATTTTTATTTCCTCATGCGTTACTGTTTGCGTCGCACCTGAACTTTAATTCTTACGTTACTCACACCGCCCCCCTATGTCCGTTGCTTCTCTTTTTATTCCTTCTTTTATGTTTATTTTATTTTATTTCACAATAATAAAATGCCATCCTTCTATCCAAGAACGCTTGGATGAGATGGCACTGGTCTCTTTCAGCTTAATCAGAGGTCTTGAGTTTGAATCCTGACACTGGGAATGCAACAGCATTAAAATTTTTTAGGGAGAGCTTTGCCGGCCCTGTGTTCCTACCCGGCTCGAGGGATTAGTCTCTACAATTATACGCGGAGGATATTCTTGGGAACCAAAAAAAAAAATGCATCCTCCTAATTCTTCCAGCGTCCAGCCCAAGACTATTTGGTATCCTTCTTTAATTAAGGCTTGTTTTACCAAGGCTTTCTTTTATTTTCCATTCAATTTGCTATCATTTTCCAATTCCTGCAGCTTCCTTCACGTGGGCCTTTTGCAACAAGTCACATTTATTTTCAGTCTTTGTAAGAACCCAATATCGAAACTAAAGCAAATGCTTATTATTTCCTATAAATGTAAACAAGTAAAAAATATTATTAAATTAATTCTAAAAACATGAAATTAAATTAAAATATATAAAACATTATTAAGAACTAAATTAATTATACTTAGGGACAAAACTTAATCAATTAGCACAATTGAGAGCAGAAATCCACTCAATAAGCACACTAAAATCACATAATCTAGAAGATTATCACATCCTCGAACCTAAGACTTTGCTTAAGCAAAAGTAACCCAAACTAGCACACAAAACACAAAGGACAACAGACCAAGCTCTTATATGATTTGGAAGAGCTGAAAGAGAGCACAATTAGACAAAACCACTCTAAGGCAAAATTGCAACAAGACTAATTCCTAAAACAGAAACATCAGCCAGTAGCAAGCTCAAATCAAAAAATGTCAGGAAACAAAAAGCATAACAACTTTGCAATTTCTATATTCTTAAAAATTAAAAATCATGGCAATTTGGTAAGAGAAGAACCATAGAACCTTAGTCCTCACAGGATGCACACTCATCAAATAATCACTCAAGTGTATGGTGGTGAAGTGGTTCCCTCAAAGCAGACAATAGAGTCATGGAATCACATATTTGCTTTTTTATCTAATTCCAAAAATCACAAACCACAAGCATGCACAAATCAAAGGGACTTTATTTTGGGTTGTAAGTTGGTTAAAGTGGAAAACAAGTGAGGGGAAAAACAAACAAAAGATGACCAAAAGAATAGGAGAGCAATTACAACAACTTAGGGTGTGTTTGATAGTGTTCTGACTTTTTTGTTTTTAAAAACTATTTTATAAAGTAATTTCTGAAAACTATTCTTTAGAACAAAAGAACTAAAAAATCTGTTTGATAAATATGATTTTAAAAACAGTTTTAAAATTCATAAAACAAAAAGATTTGCTTGATGAAGTTATTCTGAAAATATATTTTCAAAATAAAAAAACAAAAAACTCATTTGATTTGTAATGTTTTCATTTTAACTTCTTTTTATGATTTTTTTTGTGTGTGACAATAATATGCATAAAATTAATTATATCAATTATGAACAAAAACACGTTAACATTTTCTTTATAAGCACATCGCTTATGTTATGTCACTAGGATTTTTCTCTAGAACCCATCAACTTCAAAGGGTTTGGATACCCTTCCACTCATTTGCTCACACATGTTTAAAGAAGCCATGTCACTACTCTTTTTGTTTTTTGGTGTTTAATTTTAAAAAATTGCAGAACAGTCCTTACCAAATATCAGTTTGTATTATGAGTAACCCATATTCCATTGACTCCATTCTTTTCGTCGTTCCCTTCCGGAGAGTGGAGACGCACATGTTCATGGTTCATCATTCGTCGCTGCCGTCTTCTCCCAATGTTGATCTTTGTTAACAAGCCATCGTATCTTGTTTCATCATTGTTCCACGTCTCCCCCCTTCATGGTGTTTAATTTGTGATCGTCGTTCTTCCTCCCTGTCGTCGTTGTTCCTCGCCGCCGTCGTAACAGGTAAGTCTTGAAATTCTTCATTTTGAAATTTTCAGATTCTATTTGATTCGCATCTTATTTAGGCAATTTACAGATTATGTGATTCTGTTTGATTTTCAGATTTGGTTTGAAATTTTCAGATTCTGATTGATTCCAATCTTTTCAGATTCTTATCATCTTATTGAGTTTTGCTGCAACTCACACTTATTGTTTGAAGAAGATGCAATATTTTTTTTTTTTTAAAGATTTCAATGATATGTTAATGTCTTCTATTTTTATTCTTTTCACTTGTAAAGAGACATTTGGAAGAAAAAAAATTGAAATAGCGTGTTAAATTATCATGTTTCTCAAATAGCCATTTTCTTCTTTTTTCACGATGTTTGTTCTGGATTTTGTTTTGTGATTATACTGCTGTGGTTATTTGTATCCTGGTTCTGTCTCTTGGTTGCATATCTCCATTCCAGCATGTTGCTCTCTTGCTGGTTGGGTTTGGGTGTGGATGTTTCCTGATTTTCCTTTGGTTTCAGTGTATTTGTTCTAGTCTCATATGACTCTTCTAATTTCATAATAATATGCAATCATGAAAGCATAGTTGGTGGGTGAAATTTAGGTAGAAATTATGAGTTCTAGTTATGGCTACAACCATAAAATATTTCAAAGAGAAAAACAAATCTTAATTTTTGCTTATCAATACATGACAATTTCAGATGAGGTTGTTACCCATCATATTTACTACATGATTTGATATGTAAATTTTCAATCAAATTTTAATATACCTTATAATGAACTTTGTAGATATTCGTTCCTATCAATGACCAAGGCATACATTGGTACCTGTTGGTAGTCGACATGTTTGAAAGGCATCTCATACTCTTGGACTCGCAACCGTCTCCAACAAGAGATGAATGGAGGAAGCGAAATGTTAAGATATTGGTAAATGGAATTTCACATTATGAAGAATCCTCTTAAAATGAAACTGTTGTGTGTCTTTTTAATGATGTTATTCTTTACCCTATTTACAGGCCCTTTTTTTTGGAAGCAATGGTGGTGGACTCTTCTTTTTATGAACGTGCATCATCAATCAAACCATTAATCTCTGAGTTTACCTTGATTCAGCCAGATGATCTCGGAAGACAAATTAATGGGTCTAAATAAATAACATTGCATTATTTATATCAAATTAAATTATCTCCTGGTAATCAACTTAATATTTATTGCTTTGTTTGACATCTAAAATTCCCCATTGTTAGGTTTGACTGTGGTGTTTGGGTGGCAGAGTGGATGAAACGATGCATATGGTCTGATGAATACAAAAAGATTTCTGTAAGTATATGTTTAACCTTATTAACATATACTAGTTACTCTGAGTGTTATTTACAGTTTGTTAATTATTGTTTGCTCATTTAAAAGGTTAACATTGAGACAAGGATCACTATTGCGCTTGACTTGGTGATGGATAATTGCAACCAAATCGAGGATGAGATTCTGAGGAAGGCATTCCAGAACTGGACAGACCTTGATGAAAAAAGGAAGAGTCTGGTTAAGATTTAAAGACAAGGAAGAGTCTGGTCAAAGTTTTGAAGACTTATGCTTAACAACTGATTTTGGGATGCACTGTTTTGGCATTTGGTTTATTTTTATTTAATGTTTTTCTGAACTTCGTTGTTGGTTTGGTTGCTTTGTTGTTTGGCATTTGAGTCCTGTTTTTGTCATGTTTCGTTGAACGCTAGGGGTTTATTCTATGTTTGGGACATGTCATGTTCTTGTCAAGACTTTTATAATTTATTGGATTAATATGTGGGTTTTTTATGCACTATGACTTCAATGCCGCCAAATTTATTGGAGATCCATGGTGGTTGTCTCTCACAATTGCTTTTTGATTTTTTCTGCTACTTGCTGCTCTACTAACATTGGAGGTGTTATATTTCAATCCTAGTCCTAGTTCAAAGCCAATACCGAATGGTCTGCAATTCGTGCAGCTCGGATGGGATAACTGATGTAATAATATGGTGCATCAGTCCACTGCAATGCTCTGCTCTTAAATTGAGTGCAAAAAAATGTCTTGGAATTATGTTGATATGGGAAGAGGTGTGCACTGCCATATATGTTTTGGTGCAGTTTCTTTGCTTGCGCATTAAGTGCAGCTTAGGAACTAAAGGTATAGGAGGAGGTGGTAATGCTTTGGGAGTTATTAGTCTTTATGAGCCATAACAAGCGGTAAAAGTGGGATGTATATCTTGTATTGGAGCGGTTACGGTTTCCTTGGTGAAACCTGTCCTTTTTTTTGGAAAAGAGTAGTAACTCTTTGCAATCATACAAAGATCGAGAGGCGGAGGGTCCTTGTCATCCTTAATAGCAACACACTTGCTCCCTTATAAATCACTCATAACTTGCTAAATAATGTTATAGCATTAGTTACTTAACAACACTCTAATGGGCATTTTCACCTACCTCTTTAATTCATTTGGTCAATTTTTGGACAATTTTATTGTCGTTTTCTCGGAGAAGTTTAGTATGATATGTGCAATTCTTCACCCAATTTTAGGGGTGTTATTCGGTTCAAAACAATGATAAAAAAAAAAAAAAAAAGATTTTTCGCTCTATGATAACATTCGATTACAAAGACAATTTTATTATTAATTTTTTGATAAGCAAAAAATGAATTAATATGAGTACTAGGGGTACTCAAACCCGTATACAAGAAGAAAATTACAAAAAGAGAAAGGAGAAAGGTAAAGATTCAACCAAAGTTATGTAATTGTACCCAAAGAGCGGTAAAAGCATAGGTGACCACACCAAGGTTGAGAGATTACATTCCCCACACCCCAAAAAACAGAGAAAAAAATTTGCACAAATGATATCCAAAAGTTGCCTAGCAAAAGCTTGAAACCCTTATAGTAGCAATTGCCTCAACCAAGAATAACTAGATCCTCATATTTTCCCAAGCAGAACCAGTTTGTATAATTCCATTAGTCAAAAATCATCCTCAAAGAGATCAGCTTGATAGAAGAAACCGCAAAATGATGTGTATGACTTTGTAGAGCACTTGCAGCAGTGAATTACAGCAAAAGATAATATCCCATCCACTATAATGCCCTGGCATACACTAGTAGAACATAAAATCCAGTTACAACTAGTACCCAAGGAACTCACATAAGACTTCATGAGCAGAAATTCTTCTCTTAGGGTCCCTATCCAGCATCTTTTTTACCAAATCTTTAGCGCTATCTGAGATATTTGGCCACGGTTCAGATACAAAATCTAGCTCTCCATGTAAAATCTGTTTGAAAATTCCTGCTTCGGTTTCTGCAGGTAATAGAAAAAGTGAATGTAACTCAGGGATAAAGACAATAACAATTAGACGATTAAATAACATACAAAGAAGAAAAGTTACAAAGCTGCAAGTCCAATAGAGTTACAATACACATGGAGATCATTGTCACCGTCACTGCTTTTTGTGAGAAGCAAAGATAACAAGAGCAAACAACACCTGCTTTAATTTCATGGTGGAAATTCTGTAGAAACTGCAGACTGCTAGTGATAGCTGATGATACTCTAGTTTGGACTGAGAGCTTCTTTTAATAGGTTTCAGCTAGATTGGACTCTGCTGCATGGACATTGGTCACATTTACACAAATGAATCACCAAGATCCGAGATTGGGATCACTATACTTTATTGTAAACAGAACGCACAAAGCAGCAAAAAGCAGCACCCAATAAATAAATAATCAATCTCAGGGGCAACATAGTAGGGACTTCCAACTACATCATGAAAGGGTTGTCCTGAAGGAAGAAAAGAAACAAAGAAAATATGATGATAGATCATACTAACTAGCAAGCAATAAGTTTTTGAGGACACTGGGAAGCTTTCCTTTTGTAGGCTAGCAAGCAGTAAGTTTTTGAGGACACTAGGAAGCTTTCCTTTTGCCTTCTTTTGAGATACAAGAGAGGATCACCAATAGCTTCCCCATATGTCATTCAAAAAAAGTGAGATTCCATAAGCTCTCAACACTGTCATTATTTTCCTTTGGCTCATTCATAGTTCTCTAACTCTACAAGAGCAACTTGCTTTGAAGAAAATATTCCAATTTGATAACTCAACAGTGATTGATAACAAAACTCATCACAACTCATAGCTTTAGGAAATTAATTAAATTGGAGAATTATTAGCTTTTTATCATTTGTCTTCTTGTTATACGTCTTGATTGAAGTATGTATGGGAAGCATAGCTACCTAAATAATCCAAATAACTTATGGACAGAAAAGAAACCTATAATGATTTGAACATGGACAAAAGTTGCTAATTCTTGGAATATGTTCGTGATCATCACAATCATGTCTACAAGTTTAACAAGTGTAGTCTTGCACATTATGTGAGATGTTCACATAGTTACTAACAAGCTACAATGCCAAAGAAACAACACCACCGAAACAGGGCAGCCACAGCAGTTGATAGTGTACCAAAGGTCAAAGGATTCACACAGTTGAAAGACAAAGGAGAAAACCCAGCAGTAAATATGCTACAATGCCAAAATATGCTATGAATTCATTTCAGACCTTCTGACAAACAGCATATATGCAAATAATTATCATAATGCGAAAACCCCCAATTTTAAGTTCACAGCACTTGAACATAGATTGACAATATTGGAAAACAAATCTTTTGCCCACATTGATTAGAAATAAAGGGCAAAACATTCACAATGGAGCATACAAATAAGGAAACGAATTGGAAGGAAAATCAGGAAGGAGAAAACGATAAGCAGGCGATGATCAACAACCCAAAAGATTAAAAGGAAAGTCACGAAAACGAACCAGAAGACAAGCAGGAAGGAGAAAATTAACAGACCTAAAAGCCGTTTGTCGCAGAGAATGAACTTGTCGCAGAGAATGAATGGAGAAGAAGAAGATGACATATCACTGAAGGACCGTTTGTCGCATAAGAAGATGACATACACTGAAGGACCGATTGTAAGGACCCTAGCTTAAAAGGACTAAAATGCAAAACTTAAAAGAACTTATTAACAGACATGACATGGACTAAGTAGAACACTTGGCATTCACTGACTTGAGGGGTAGCCATACCCTCCCATCATTGAGGGTGTGGGAGCAAGACCCATGTCACTAATGTAAATTTACCCCATCAATTTATCACAGAATTAATAAAATAATGTTCTCCTCTCTATAACTTAAAAGCAAAATAGACTAGCTACAAATACTTTTATGGCCTTCACCAAACTATCCAATGAGCTCCTCAAAAAAAAAAAAAAAAGTCAGAACAGAAGAGGTAACATGGACCATGGTTAGGATAAAAATAAAGATGTGCAATTTGCAGGTGATACAGTGCTTCGCCATTCTTCTCTATCCCTTCATCATCACATCACGTAGTCACTTTCTTCTAAAAAAAAATGCTCTTATCTTCCCAATACCTGATCAACTCACCATTCATCAAACCATAAACAACCTAACCACCTCTCTAAGCACTTTGTGAAACCACCACCACCCACTGCAAATCACCATTGCTGCCATTATCTATCTGATACCTTTAACTTCTGCCAAACCATCACACCATAACCAACCACCAAAAGCCAAGGTCTCAGCCATAGCCAACTTCATTGTCCTGCTGCTTACACACCGCACCGCACGACGTCACTGTAGCACCATTTTCCCTTGCCACTTTCCACTATCAACAAAGCATCAACGAAAAATGGCGACGATAACGGGGCAAATAGCAGCCACGACGCAGGTTGGAGTGAAATCCAAGGCCATCGCTTCTTCTCCTTTACTCATTTTCAGATTTTCTCTTCTCTTCAGATGGTAGCGACATGGCGGTTGGCAGCGAACAAGGTGACGAGTTGACTTCATATGGTGGTATGGGTCGCAGGCAGTCTCCTGTTGGCCTTTGCGGTGGTGGTGGCGGCATCTCTGGCAAGCATCACGATTTGTGATGGCTGGTAGTGGTTGGGGAGATAGCGTTGGCGAGATGAAAAAATATTGGAACTGGGAAGGCTTTCAAGAAGCAGGTGAAAAGAGAGGGACGAAGTAAGCATCCAAGTGTCTTGATGATGATTAAATAATTACTTTATTGCCATTAATGAAAATGACTTGTCCTCCGTGTTTTTACTGTTTCGGAAATAGAAAGTTATAAAATAAAACGAAAACATCTAATACATGTTCTCTATTTCCTGTTTTTAAAACTGAAAAACAAATGCTGTTCCCAATTGCTATAACTGAATTTTTTTTTTCTTTCTCCTTTCCCTTTGGAATTTTTCCTCAACCTCATCCCCACAATTTTTTTTTCAAACTTCTTTTTTTTTTTTTCAATTTTTTTGTTTTGTTTTCTTGTGGGTATCATTTTATTTTCTTCATGCCTTCTTACACTTTTTTTTTCCAAAGCTTCTCACATTAATTCATTACCCTCTCCCCCTAACTAATGTCTTTGCTTGTCCACAAGCAATTCACCAATGCTCCCCTATCCTCAAGTTGAAATAAACATGGTCATTATAATTCAAGAAGCAAGGTGAAAATAAAGTTAAACAAAATAAGCTCAAGGAGGTAAGCAAATGAATTTTTTCATGTAAGGTTGGTTTTTTTTTTTTTTTTTGGCTCAAGTGGTTTATGAAAGAAAATGCCCAAATCATTTTTATGCAACACATGCAATTCATGAAACATGGATAAAAGAATCAAGCAAATCTCAGCATATCAACACAATGGTGCACACTTAGAAAGAATTAACAATCAAGCCCAATTTCTCACTAAGGTTAAAACCAAGATTCCAAAATTTCATTCCAAACCTCATTGCCAGGAATTTAATGAAAAAATATATATATATGCAAAGAAGTTATGAAAATGCTATGAACAGAATTGAAAAAATGAAGAATAAGAAGAACTTCCAGAGAAAGGAGCATAGCCCGGCAAAATGTACAAAATAATGAGAATGCTAAAAGTGAAATCTCATAACAGCATCCTAAACCTTTAAGTGCTTGGTCTATTTTTATTTTAACACAAACTAACTAAAACCAGTGAAACACACAACTAACAACAAGAAATTATAATAAACTAAAGTGAAGGGTTAAGAAAAACTCATTGAGTTCCACCCGGATTCCATTGCTTGTAGCATAAAGGCCAATATATGCTCAATATGTAAGATCCTTCTCTCGGATCCCACTCTTGATTCCTAATTCAAATTGTAGTGTTGCTTTTCTTTTCCCACATCATTTTATCCAAACTGAATTTTCACTCTTCAACTCAAATTCTTTGCATGTTGGACGTGAGGCTTCTTAATCATGGCAATGGCTCACCAAATGGAATTTGCAGCAAATGTACTTCTTTCAACTCTTTTAAATTTCTCCATGTATCCATCTTATCTTTATTATTTCCTACAAATGAAAACAAATAATAACATCATTAGATAAACTCTAAAAACGTAAAATTAAACTACAATATGTAAAACACTATTAAAAACTAAAGTAACCAAATTAACTTAGAGACAAAACTCAATCAATTAGCACAATTAGAAGTAAAAAATCCATCAAATAAGCAAACTTGGAATAATATATTCATTACCTCACAACGGATCATTCAGATGTAGTTTCGCAAGAACCTGCTGGGTGGATAAACAAGGGTAACGACTGACCGTGGGTCATAGCTCCAGGACGCAGAAAGCAAGTTCTCATACTATTTTTTTATCTAACAAATCAGATTTTTTTATTCCATTACAAGGCTACTTTTGGCTCTTATCATCAATTTGATCATGTGTAGCAGCCTCAAACCTAACCCCACAGTTCCCTCTCTCTTATTCATTGTTTTCTTTGGCGGCCAAAGAACCATGCATGATCGATCGCACATACATCCTTTTCAATACATAATCAAACATGTTAACTAATTTTCTCATTTGATAATATTTTTGCATTGAAACTTCAAAGCTGACGGTGCAGGATATATTATATAACTAAAGGGTTCCTACTCATGAATAAGTTCGTCCAGACAGTGCCCACGGTATATAAATAAGACACAACATTGCATTGCACCCAAGTCATATATAGCAAATACATCCACCACACCCAACTCATATTTTTAACCTTGTGCTTCCTTCACTTGATTACTTCCATATAAATATGAAGTTTCTTTGGTTTCTTCGATGCCTCTTCTTCCTGGCGCTGCTTCTCATCCGTCCCTCCATTGCTCAGAGGTAACTAAGTTGTATTTCACATTATTAACTTTCTGTTTCAGTAATTAACTTTTATTAACCATGCATGACTAAGTTGTATTTCAGAGGTGCTTTCAAAGATCACCCGATAAAGTCCCCCGATCCAGTACGCGGGATCCCAGGTTCACACCCATAATGAATATTGGACACCTAACCCTGCAGCATGCGGAGTTTAGACAACTTTCCTTCTTCTATTGTATTGTATGCATTTGCTTCTAAATATTTTCTGCTTAGTATCAAAAGAAATAAGCATTGACTTACTCCAATGTTTTCAGCTGTGTAATTCCTTGATCATCCTTTGGTGCAATACTAATAACTACAGTTACTGCTGTTTCCAAATACTAGAATTTTTTCGAGTTAGCAACCGAATTCAAAATTTTTCTTTACTTGGATTTTCGTTCCAAGTGATGATTAATTTAACATTAAATAAACCAACTTATCTGGAATATACTTATTTTGGTGCAAAAAAGATTTATAGTTATGGAGAGAGGTAGCCTTAATTAGTAACCAAGCAAAAGTTAATTAGTCCTACGTCTAATTAAAGAGAGGGAAAAATATATCATGAGACCAAGAAAACAGATGAGTTTTGTTTCTTTCACTTCAAAAATGAGGGGAAATTAAAATACTATTTGTACTCGATTAGAATATCTTGAAGCCCAGTTTTTTTTTTCTTTTTTTTCTTTTTCTAAAGCAAAAGAGAATATATATAAGAGAGCACAATGGTTACTCAACCCATGTACGAAGGATACAAATTATAGAAACTAAGGATGAAAAGAATAGCTAAGGGCTTGTTTGTGAGTTTTGGAGGGGAAGGGAAGGGAAGGAAATGCTTTTAAAGAAAGCAAAGGGGAAAGAGATTGGGAAGGGAGGATACTCCCCCACACCTTGCATAGGCTTATTTTTTAACCAAAATCAAAAACCTCCAATTTGGGGGAACTAAACAATTGAACTAGAGGAGAATTTTGGAGAGTTATCTTCTCTTCCCCCCTTCTTTTTTCCAAAGCATTCCCTTCCCCTCCCTTCCCCTCCCTTTCCGGCCCTCCCAAACTCACAAACAGACCCTAAATGTTCAACCAAGAGAACCCCGAGGCAGTACAACAAGGTTGAATAAATAATTATACATCATCCCCACTCAAAGAAAATCCACCATATGTAACACCAAAAAATATCAACAAACCACAGATAGCTAAAATGCCTAATGAAGCAGCTGAAACAGGAGACGAGCACCAGAAGAGCAGCGCGCACATCAGGTACGTAGCACTTTCAGACCAAGCACGAACTCCCTGGAAAAAATGACTATGTTTTTTTAAAAGAATCGCAAGCCCAGTGAAGAACCAAATGATCAAATTACACATTGGCAGAACCAAAACCGAACGAACACCAACAGATCCAATACCACACATGCAGTACCAGGCACAGAAAACCACAACCCAGATTAGTTGCATGATAGAACACAAACAATTTACTGCATAGTTAGAGCATGTTTGCTTTGTTTCCGGTCCAATTTTCATTTCTTGTTTTAAAAAATAATTATAAAAGTGTCACCTTATTTTCATTATATTTCCTATTTTCAAAGATTTGTACATGAAACAATGAAAACATTAAAAAGTTGTTTTCAGTATTTCCTGTATAAATTTTTTAAAACAGGAAAACAAAGTGAAAACAACCGGTGGCAAGTGACAATTTTATAATTATTTCTGAAAACAGTAAATGAAAACAGGAAACTGGAAACAAAGCAAATATGCCATTATATTTCCGTACATCATTTCAGGAACAAAGTTTTCTACCATTTATTATTTTCCTTAGATTTTAAGAGTGCTGCTTGCAGTTTGAAAAGGGTGGCTTCTACGGTGGAATATAAGATTAAGTGGTCCACTCATAAACCATGAATTTTACCCCCTTTAGACCGTTTTTTAGCGCCCAGTCGGTTCCCTTCTTTTGCAAATAAATCTTTTTCTAGTGCGCGTGCCACAAAATTTTAGTACGCATTGTCACAATTCAGATTTACCATTGTCACATTTATACATGAGGTCAAATAAAATTTACCACGCATGGTAACCCAATTGGTTCAGGTTCGAACTGATTCACCAATATAGGTAACTAATTCAATGATCCACTGACTACTCGATTCATGTAACCATAATAATCAATTCAAGAAATCCATTACCCTAATCGTAATCTGGCCACAAAATTTAAACACGCGTCGTCACACTTCGCATCAACGATAGTAATTTCTTTCTTTATTTCTTAAGATTTTTTTTTTTTTTTTACTCCAACTCTAGCATAAAAGGTGAGTTAGGGTATTTAGAAGTAAAAAAATATTTAACCCATTTTATAAATGTAAACAAATCATTTATTATCTGTAAATTACATTATAATTATATCTTTGATTTAGTAAAATATAATTTGTTCTATGTAGTATTTATATATAAATAAAAAAGGGGTTAAAGTAATATTTTGGCGAATTTTTGATTTTGTCCATATACATTAAAAATTCTTAAAATGGTCCTCATATGTAAAAACACATTTGGCCCCACCATTCATAGGGACCTAAAATATTTTTTTAACCTAAAAAACATTAGTCCAACATAGTTTAGTTGTCTCAATATGCCTTGATTTGCCCAATATGAGCCCGAATATCCATTGAAAAGGTTTGGTTTCATTCGGATTTACCCACAAAAGTTCAAATCCTAATCAAACATCACCAATTCATTTTTATTGGTTCAGATTTGTTTCTCACTCAACTCCGAATCTAACCAATCCCATGAACACTCCTCAAAATGACTTAGTTGACCCAATATGGCTAACTTTAGGGGTCTAATCAAAAGTCCAAACCAATAAAAAATGATTCGGTTCGATTTGAGTTAATTTTGAGATTTTTTTCCTACAAAACCCGAATCAAACCGAACCATCCAAGAACGGGTTGGTTCGTTTTGGACCCGAAAATTATTACATTTCAAGATTCATATAAAGAGTAAATATTAACAACATTAATATCTATATATATATGGATTAAATTATTACATTTGCCTATGTGGATTAAATTAGCCCAATATGACCCAAGTGGATATGGCAAAATTACCCGCACCCACGGATATCCGCATGGATTACCCGCAATGGGTAAATGGATACTTACTAAATGGAGATGTGGATCATAGTACCCGCCCCACGGATACCTGACCAAACTCGATCGTGATGTTGGCTCAGTTCGGAACATACCCGAATGCCAAAAAATCTGAACCAATTTAATTGGTTTGGTTTTCATTTTTGGGTTCATTAGTTCGGGTCTTATACCCCGAGCTAACTTCATCCAATATGACTAAACCACCCAATATGACTTAATTACCCCAATATTACTAATGACTAAACCACCCAATTTACTATTCATTATTTTTTATTTATACATACTATTCATTATTTTTTAATATCTATTATAATTTTATATTGTATAAATTTAAATTATATATTTTAATATTTAAAAATGGCTTTTGTTGGAAAATATTGCTTAAAACCAAAATAAAATATTTTTATTGGTTCTCATATTTCGCCACAACCAAACCCATTTGTGTGGACCAACTTACTTGGCCCAATATAACGGAACCAAATAGTATATGTTAATTATTAAATATAAAATTTAATAAATTTAATATATTTGCATATTTATTAAAAAAATTTAAATGAATCTATTAAATTTTAAAATCTACGGGTAATTGATTCACTAAGGGCATAGGTAACCGGTTCATGGTAAGCATTTAAGTAACCGATCCGAATACGTAATCGGTTCCTCATTTCGATGATAACCAATTCACGATAATCGGTTCACATGTTTGATGATAACCGATTCACACGGCACAAAATAACCGATTCACAAAATAGCCGAATCATTTTCCGTGTCACGACGCTCTATTTTACCGGGAACACATGCAAAAGGACCGAACTACAAATTGTCGTGACCGGGCAGCCGGTTTCATCTCGCCCGTCCAATAAAAATAGCATATATCTAATGGTGCAAATAAGTGATTCTGTAGTGAACCACCCATTTGCTCATCCACGCTAGACGGCACCTTTGAAAAGTCTTACATACGAAATTCGTGGACCATTAAAAATCAAGATAAGAACTTCATGTGGACCCGTACTAATTAGATAAACAATAAGCGTTTACATACTCCAATGTTTTCAGCTATCGAATGCTTTGATCAATCTTTTGGTGCAATTATAATAACTCCAGTTAATGCTGTTTGTAAAATATTGGAACTCTTCGAGATATATACAACAAATTTAAAAATTGCATAATGTTAACTAGCACCCTTAGTTAAAGAATCAAAAGAGGCAATTTTGTATAGGAAATTGGTATATTTATTGTATTAAAAAGGACTCCCTCCGGTCCACAATATAAGTAAAAATTTTCGAATTTTTTGTCCAAAATATAAGTAAAATTTTAATTACTTTCATCCTATTTAATGAAGTTATTCTCACTGTCAAAAAAAACAAAATAAAGTTATTCTCAAAATACCTTTCATTTAATACAAATTTTGTTTTCCAATGACTCCTTTTATTCTCAACAACACAAGCTTAATAAATAAGAGGAAGGGTAATTAATTTAGGTAACAAACATAATTTTTTATTCTCAATGACTCTTTTAAATGAGATTAACTAACTACCTTAATATATGTGTTTTATTTAATTTTTGTTTATAATAAAGACCGGAGAGAGTACTAAATATAGATTCTCCATACAAACTTTTATTTTATGATTTCATTAATCGATGTCCCCGGGACACTTATTAGCAAGACATTTAAAAATTAGGAGAATGCTAACGATTGCCTTAAGGACACTCGTCAATGAACAAAGAAAAGAAAGGTTTCATGGGGAATTGATATATTTAATATTTGAAAATATGAGATATTTAATTTTGTCAATAAAAACTTATTTTTCTTAATTCCTTAAAGAATATTCATGTCTTAGGGACACTCGTTTACATGACTCCAAAAATTAATTCGTTACTTCAGCCACCAATGCATGTGGTGGAAAATCCCAGTCAACCAGAAGCTGCTTGTACCGAACACCACCCATACCATCTGACTCAAATACTATTCCAAGTAGACTTTGACTCTTATAAAATAAAATAAGGCAAATAATATTTTAGTTGTTTGATTAGAGGACTTGGAATTTCTTTCTTCGATTACAAGACATTGACCTCTCAGAGTTATGATATTTGAACATCTAATTTTAGATAGGTTTAATGAACTTTTTGGTCCCTGAAAAGTAGGTGTGTTTTGATTTTAGTCCCTGCACTTTTTTCCTTTGGTTTTGGTCCCTATAAATTTAAAACTTTTGGTTTTAGTCCCTGCCGTCAGTCACTCTCTGTTAAGTACTGACGTGGCTAACGGAGTGCCACGTCAGCACAGCCACGTCATAAAAAATATTAATATTTTATGCCATGTTGGTTGCCACATATGAAAATAAAATTTGGTTTTAGTCCCTGCAAAGTGAGTAAATTGTGGTTTTAGTCTTTGTACTTTTTTTTTCGTTGGTTTTGGTCTCTGTAAATTTAAAATTGTTGATTTAAGTCCTCTTATTAGTTATTAAGTGCTGATATGGCTAACAGAGCATCACATTAGCATTGTCACGACAGTTTAATTATCATTATTTTAAGTCACGTAGGCTGCCACGTCATAGTATTAATTATTTAAATATATTAACATTAAGTATTATTATATTTAACCATTATATTATTTTAATTTTTATTATTATAATATTATAACTATTTTTTCTTATAAAACATGACTGTCATTTCTTCTTCCTCTTTCTCCACCGTTCCTCCTTCATTCTGCAGTAATCTTGCTTCCTCCTTCTGTAGCGTTTCTCCATACCATCTAATACATTTTTTCTTTGTTCATTTAGACCTGCGCTTTACTTCTTTGCTGCATAAAGATTGTTGTCGTGACAATGCTGACATGGCGCTCTCTTAGCCATATCAACACTTAACAGAGTGTCACGACGGCAGGGACTAAAATAAAAAGTTTTAAATTTACAGGGATCAAAACCTATGAAAAAAAAAGTATAGGGACTAAAACCAAAATTCACTCACTTTTCAGGGACTAAAACCAAAGTTCATTTTCATACGTGGCAGCTGATGTGGCATATTTGCTGACGTACCGGTACTGACGTGGCACTCCGTTAGCCACGTCAGCACTTAACGGAGAGTGACTGACGGCAGGGACTAAAACCAAAAGTTTTAAATTTACAGGGACCAAAACCAAAAGAAAAAAAGTGCAGGGACTAAAATCAAAACGCACCTACTTTTCAGGGACCAAAAAGTTCATTAAACCTTTTAGATATCATATATATTTATCTTTATCTTTCACTTACTTTTTAATCTTCTTTATATATACATATCTTAAAAATACACCAAAAAATCAAAGGTACACCTTATGATATCCCAAATTTGATGTTCAAATATAAATTCTCGACCTTCAACCCCGTCCTCACTTAAATTTGTGTTAGTGATTTGATGACATTTTATATTTAATTTCTTTTTTCTTTTTAACTAAAATTTAATTTTTTATTTTTTTTTTCAAACACAGCCTCGTTTGTTATATGAAATATTAATTATTACTATTTATTAAATTATCATTTGTAAGTTTCGTTTTTCTTTTCAACTAACAAATAATGTTTTGTAATTAACTTTTAAATACGTAAAACATGAGTAAACAAATCAAAAACCTTGTTGAGTTACAAGACATTGACTCTTATCATTTGAACTTGAAGTGGCTAAAGGCCTAAACCATACCTAAACGCGGTTCCCTTTCTTCAATTCTCTATTACTGAAATCACGACCAGGCATTCAATACAATATATACTAATACAGCAGCTCACATAACATAGGAACGTGTTTACTGACTTTCTCATTTCATAAGACTATTACACAGACAGATATGAAAGTTCTTTGGTTTCTTCAATGCCTCTTCTTCCTGGCGCTGCTTCTCATCCATCCCTCCATTGCTCAGAGGTAACTAATTAACTTGTATTTCACACTTATTTAAATGAGATGTAGACTTGTTAATTTAGTTATTACCCACAACTAAATGTGACTGCTTCTCATATATAGCTTTCTGTTTCAGCCTTTCACACTTTTTTTATTAAATAGATGATTTGGTGCTTGTTAATTTAGAGGCCCATCAAAGCCACCTGGCCGTGAATTGGATCACCCGAGAAAGTCACCGCCAGCAGTACCTGGGGCCCCTGGTTCACACCCGTAATGAATATTGGATACTTAACCCAGCGTGCGGAGCATAGACAGTTTCCTTCTATTTGCTTCTAAATATTTTCTGCTTAGGATCACCAGAAATAAGCGTAGATGTACTCCAAAGTTTATATAAGTATCATTACTCTCGAAAATTACACCATGATCCCTGTTAAAGGTATAGATTCAATGATGTAATACAATTACTTATTTTTCTTATCACGGTATTATTTGAAAAGTAAATCAATTTATTTAAAAACTGAGGCAGAATAAAGATGTATTCAATTCATTAAGAAAAAAAGCACATAAGCTTGTTGTCATTTAATCTTCCTTCTAAAATAAACTAGGTTAGATCATTATTAATGCTAATGATTTTGATTAAATTGATTACGAAAAAAAAGACGGCCTGGGCAGACCTGCCCAACCTGCAGCCAACGACGAGTTAGGTCGGACTAGCAAAATGCTAGCCAGAAATATACTTAACCTGATTATGCCAACCCATTTTGTCAACTCTATTTGAATCTCACTTCAAGTGACATAAGGGTTGGACCATTTTGGGGGGAAAAATGATCCATATACCATCTCATTAAAACTTTACTCTAAAGTTACCAATCAAATTAAATGAAAAACCTCGTTATAACTTATAAGTGATCCCTCTGCACCTTGGCAAATGATAGAAACACCTTTCAATGACATGATCTAAAGCAGAAGAGGTAAATCTTACCTACAAGCAGAACAGATAACCAATGCTGGATAAACTATAGCTACAAATGGCAAAAGCATACCACAACTGAATAGATATACTATGGTTCTGATGCAGGCTTTGCTCTGAAATTTTCCTTCCATGTCCTCCAAGCCTTTCTCACTTCATCCAATTGAGCATCTGGAATGCTTGAATGCTTATCCAATTTCTCAACCCATTGCGCCCAAGGAGACTTTGATGAATCTAGGAACTTTGAAACTTGAGGCAACATAACAGATGCGTAGAACTCGTCAACTGCTTTAAGAATTTCTTCCGATTCAACCATAGACACCATTTCAGGCCGTGTAAAGCCTCCAGCACTTGATCTCATTTTGAAAGTGTTCCCCCTCAAAATCAAAACTTCCGGCGGTGCAAGGGGGAGGACAATTCTTGTAAACTTGATGAGTGACAGCAAGAGAATGTCTCTGGGGATTAATTTGCGCTTTACTGCCACAGCAGTCCCAACCATTTTGCGTATCTGACAAGTAATTCAGTCAGTGTGTATGGTTAATGTCAAATAACTAGTGCATTCAATTAGTAGAAACAAGAAACTAAGGCTTAAAGATATGTTATCTCAGTTTTACAGAAAAGCACCCCAAGGCCAAAGGCAGCCCTTTACTGAGTTTATGTAATGAACAAAACAAGGTTTAGGCATTCAATGTAGAACATATCACCATATGCTAATCATGTCAAGATAAGAATGCCGAGTGAAAAACATCTGTCCGAAAGTTATTAAGGACCATTAGTCAGATTGCCAGAACCAAAGTGACAAACCATGTTTGCATTAAGCGTGCTATATATATAGGCAGGCCGCAGGCAAACTTTAACTGATGGGTGGAGAATGAATGAAAGCCCCTTGCAGGGCCTGCATCCACTTCGTATAAGAGTGGAGGGGTTCAAGACCCTTTGGTTCCCGAACTGCCCACAACTGATATGCAAGGAAATGGGAAAAGATACAGTTACCCATCAAACAACCCCCTGCCAAAAGCAAAATGACACATATAAGCTCATGGTTCTCAGAGACTGTGATAAATCATGACTATCCATTTCCCTTCTCATTTCCAAAGAGATGCCCCCCCCGGAGTCCATTCATCTATTATACAACAAGCCCAGTCTGGACTACACCCCATTCCCCTGGCAGGACCCACCAGCTGCCAAACTTGGACGAGTAAGAGCTGACGGTTTGATAGAGAACACTAGTTAGTTAGTTAGTTAGTTAGTTAGTTAGTTAGTAGGGGAGTAGGGAGAAATAAGGCATGTTGCCTATATATAGGGGGAGGGTCGAGAGGGAGAGTGAGGCATTTTGTGAGTTAGTCTTGGGACTAGGGAGAGATCATGTTCTCTCGAACTGAAGGTGTAATTGAACCAGTTCTATCACAGTTCAAATAAAATGGCTGCTGCAGATTTTAATCAGTTTAGCAACAACTTCCTACCAAGAGTGTACTATATTAACATTTATTTTTACGTTAAAGAAATTATGTGAAGCAGACCAAGTGGTACATATCTTTCAAATCAAAGAAGCATGTGCCAGTGTATATGTAAGTAAAATTGCACCAAAAGTGTAAAATGCCTGTGATGAAATTTTGCCATACATGTAATGTTAAGATATACAAAATCAAACAATGAAGAAAAAAATTTATAATGAAGGTAGAAAGTTGGACTTAATTTTGTTTCATTGTTGATGTAAAACATTTTTACATCATCTAATCTAATCTATCTAAAAGAATTTGAACTCCCAGGTAGTTGTTATCACAGTCAAACTATTCTAATGATGTGGCATTAAATGATTGGATGATAATGTACAAAAGTATTACAGTAATAAGTAGATCAAAATTAAACACTTAAAATATAAATTCAACCAAGACTTACTTGATGCAACATGAAGGACTCTCCCCATACATTAAGCTCAACGTAATCATATCCAAGTGATGTTTCCAACTTTCCACAAGAACAATGGAAAATCTTTCTGAAGTGGGAAGCATTTAGTCTATCTGCCTCATCAGGTTCGTATAACCATCTTGCATGGACACCTAAACTAGAGTTTTGATCACTACAACCATTCGATTGACTAGACTCTGAAGACTCGTGGCTCTGGTCGTTTTCACTTAAAGTGGCTGGTATACCACTCCCAAAATCATCATTATAACTTTCCTCACTCTCTGACTCACAAGCTGATACCAAACTGGGTGATCTTGTTCTGTCAGACGCACCACCACTTCCACGCCGCCATTTATGGTATTTTTTCCTGTACTTAGACCGAACAGTATAATTATGGAAAGGATGCTCACCCTACAATATAATATCAAAAGATATAAAAGTAAATAACTGCATAAGATTAAATATCTTATGCATGCATGGTCCTTTTCACTTGTTCACAACACATAAATAGTCCCCAGTCAGAGTTAAGTTTGTCTTATATGCACATAGCAAATAGTCAAAATAGATTTATTACCTGCACTAAACAGAAATCTTAAATAAAGGGATTTAGTTCAGCTTGATGATGGTAACAACTACAATATGTCTTCAATATTTAATATATATATTTTCCAATTTAGGGGTATAATTAGACAACAGGGCAATATGTAACTTCAAGAAATTTAAAAGAACTAGTCACTGGGAGAGGGAGGGCCAGTGGAGATGGATTTGGTAAGTTTGCAAGAGGTCAATGTTTGAACCTGTCATCATTTCATCATAAACGAAATAAAAGGAGAAATTAACAAATAATTAATATATATTTGACCATTACTCACATAGTATACATCCTGTAACAGAAAACAAGGCTAACACAATCATTAGGAAAGAGGAAATAAACAACTTAATTAGCACATGAACTTAAAAGAGCCACAAAGCAAAATCTTTCGATATCTTAATCCAAGAAGTAGCATGCTTACAAGACTCTAAGCTACAACAACCTGACATTTTAATTCAAGAATTCGCTTCAGAAAAAGCCATATTTTTCAATTTAATCAATTAGGAGAGATCTATCTTAACTACTATTTATCCTAACTAATTAAATCTGTTAGGTATGTCAGACAAATGGATAATTCCACAACAATAAAACATAATACAAATGAAAAATGGTATTACCTCGAAAACGCTAAGTATACTGTTGAATTCCGAAATATGAAAATCAATTTCATCCTCATTAAAATGACTCCGGATTCCTATAATATCAGCAGGGAGGAGGTAAGAATATTTCCGCAGATCGCACTCCCTTCTAGGATCAAATCTCCTAAAACAAGCCAAAACTATAAAGTAAGAGATAACAATGAGAGAGCATGTAAAAACCAAACAGAAACTGAGAGTGGAGAGAGAAGAGAGAAGAAGTGTCACGATAGATTCAAATCTGAATTGTATTTCTTGAAGTGTCTAGATACATTGAATGGTTCTATATATAGAGAGCAGTGGTAACTGCCTCTAACAGAATCTGACTCAGCAGTGAGCTGAGATCAGATGTGGCACATACACAGTAAGACTAGCTAAGACTAGCTTACTCTAACATACCCCCTTTTAAGTACAAGGTGGGTTTACACAAATTCCTAACTTTGAACAGTTATAACAACATCTCTAACATACCCCCTTTTAAAACTAAGGTGGGTTTACAAGTGTTAGGTAATCAAGAACTCCCAAATTACTTCTCAGTGCTTCAAATCTTGTCTGTGAGAGTGGTTTGGTGAGGAGATCAGCAACTTGATCAATTCCCGGAAGATGACAGACAGTTAGGGACTTGTTAAGAACCTTTTCTCTTACAAAGAAAATGTCAAGCTCCATGTGTTTCGTTCTGGAATGCAGAACTGGGTTATGAGACAGTGAAACCGTGCTCAAGTTGTCACAATACACCACTGGTGTTTGAGATTTTATGTGCAGTTCTTGCAACAGTGATTGGATCCAAAGTACTTCAGCTGTAGTTGCTGCCAAACCTCTGTACTCTGCTTCTGTACTGGATCTGGCTACTAAAGTCTGCTTCCGAGACCACCAAGACACAAGATTTGGACCAAAGTATATGCAAGACCCTGAGGTTGACCTGCGATCATCCAAATCTGCTGCCCAATCAGCATCAGTAAAGGCTTGAATGGAGAAAGGTGCAGCAGGGTTTGCAGGTTTCAGGACAAGGCCATGAGTTATGGTACTCCTCAGATACCTTAGAATGCGTTTAACTGCCTTCCAATGATCCTCTAAGGGCTGTGAAAGGTACTGACAGACCTTACTCACACTGTAGCAGATTTCTGGCCGAGTGATAGTGGCATATTGTAACGCTCCTACAATTGACCTGTACAGTGTAGGATCACTCATGTAATTAGCTCCAAACTTAGTCAGCTTGCTGTTGCTTACCATAGGTGTAGGTGACCCTTTTGCATTGCTCATATTAGCCTTGGCAAGTAAGTCCCTGATATACTTGGACTGAGACAGCAGAACACCTTTATTATTTGCCAAGTGTTTCACTTCCACTCCTAGAAAGTAATCAAGAGTACCAAGTTGCTTGAGAGCAAAGGTGGAGTTGAGCTTTTGAATGAGAGCAGAGATGCGAGTAGGAGATGAGCCAGTCACTATAATATCATCCACATAAACTAGGATGTAAGTGCAGTGGCCAGAATGTGTGTGGATAAAGAGAGAAGGGTCACACCTACTAGTTTGAAAACCAAACTGCACAAGAGCTTTGGTCAGGCGTTCAAACCATGCTCTTGGGGCTTGTTTAAGCCCATAGATGGCACGATTCAACTTGCACACTTGAGAGGAATTGGGACTTTTGAATCCAATAGGCTGCTCCATATAAACTTCCTCAGATAGCAGGCCATTTAAGAAGGCGTTATTAACATCTAGCTGCTGTATGGACCAGCTGGAAGTCACTGCAAGTGTCAAAATCACTCTAACTGTTACAGGTTTGACAACAGGGGAGAAGGTTTCAGAATAGTCTCTCCCCAATTGTTGATGAAACCCCTTTGCAACTAATCTGGCCTTGTACTTGTTAATTGTCCCATCCGGGTTCTCTTTAACCCTAAACACCCACTTGCAACCTATTGCCTTTTTGCTGGGTGGGAGGTCAACCAAAGTCCAAGTGTTGTTGCTCATTAGTGCATTATACTCATGCTGCATTGCCTCATGCCAATGGGGAGTGGCTAAGGCTTCAACAGGGGAAGTAGGTTCTGCATGTGTTAGTAACAAGGTGGGAGGGGACAGCAAGTTAGCTTTGGATCTAGTGACCATAGGGTGGACATTGTGAAGTGCAGATGTGGGAGACGACTGTGCTGCTATAGAGGATGAACCTGACAGGATAGGAGAGCCACTAGGAGTTAACCCACAATGAAGGGAAGACAAGGAAAAAGGATCGGACTGGTGTTGAGAAAATTGACCCGATACAGAGGGAGAAACTTGGTTAAGTGGTGTAACAAAGAATGGGGACTGAGGAGAAGGGATACCGTGACCTGTCAGTGATGGTGAGACATGATTAATAGGTGCTGCATGTAAAGGAGACTGAGCAGAAACACTTGGTTCTGAGTGAGAGACATGAGTAGAACTAGAAAAGGGAGGGATCACAAAGAGAGGATTGGAACTAGTATGAGTTGCAGGTGCTGGTGATACTTTTGAGTTGAGAATTTCTTTTCCAAAGGGAAAGACATGTTCATTAAATTGCACATCTTTAGAGATATACATACGACCATCCTTAGCTAGACACTTATATCCTTTATGAGAGGTAGAATACCCTAGAAAGGTGCACTCACTAGTACGAAACTCAAGCTTGTTTTTATTATAAGGCCTTAGGCATGGATAGCAAGCACAACCAAAGACTTTAAGCAAAGAATAATCAGGATCAGACTTGTAGAGAGTGAAATAAGGTGATTGGTTTGAGAGAACAGGTGTAGGAAGACGATTAATGAGAAAAATTGCAGTACAAAAAGCATGATCCCAATAGCACATAGGAAGAGAGGCTTGAGCTAGGAGGGCTAGACCAGTTTCAACAATGTGACGGTGTTTGCGTTCAATGGACCCATTTTGATGATGGGTGTGGGGACAGATGACTCTATGTTGGACACCCAAATCTGTCAAAAACTTTGTAAAAGGTCTGAATTCCCCACCCCAATCAGACTGTACAGCTTTGATATTGGTGCCAAACTGCACCTTTACAAGCTCAAAAAATTGTTTGAAAGTGGTTAGAGTGTCTGACTTTTGTTTTAGCAAGAATAGCCATGTGTATTTGGTGCAAGCATCCATTATTGAAAAGTAATATTGATACCCCATGGAAGATTTGACAGGGGCTGGACCCCACAGATCCAAAAAGAGTAAGTCAAAGGGATTAGCATAAGTAGTTAGGGAAGCATGAGATGGAAGTCTATGAGACTTTGCAAAACAACAAGCTGTGCAAAAGTCCAAAGCATTTTTATTAATATGAGACAGATTACATTTCTGAAGTACAGTTCTCATAGCCACATCATTGGCATGTCCTAATCTACAGTGCCAAACATAATAGGATAGGGGCACTTTATTTACATCATTTGAACTAGAATTTGAAGGAATACATCTTGACAAGGGAGTGGGATAAGAAACACTCAGACAGGTGGGCAGACTTGATAAACCAGCAGCACTTGTATGAGTTCTTGAAACTATAGAAAACTGATGAAAGACATACAGACCCGCAGAGTTCACAGAACCTTCTAGAAGTACCTTATGATCATCCTGTGATTTGACAAAACAAAGATGAGGAAGGAACTCAAAATAGACATTATTATCTATTGAAAACCGACTAACACTCAGCAGATTTTTGGTTATGGTTGGAACATATAGTAGGTTAGAGAGTGTTAATGTGCGGGTGTGATCAAAAGGGGAGCTAACACATGCAGTTCCTGTTGAAATAATAGATAAGCCAAGACCATTACCCATGTATATCTGATCAATGCCACTCGGTGGAACAGGCTGAGCCAAGTTATTGAGATCTGCAGTAACATGGTGTGTTGCTCCACTATCAATAAACCATGCATTTGAGTCTGAACCAGAACCAGAGGCCATCATAGCCATAGGATGCTGCTGTTGATGATAACTACTGAACTGGCCACCAGACTGAGGATTCTGTGCAGTATTGGACTGCCAAGGAAGTGGCAACAGAGGTTGTTGCTGAACTGGTAATTGAGGCATGGGAGGAAGCATGTTATGCTGAGATGGCTGTCCTGAGGCATAGTGATAATTTGCATGAGGAGTAGGCTGATTGAACTGATTCGTAACCTGGCCACGATACTGACCTCTACCATAGGCACCAAAGGAATTAGCACTAGGAGGTGTATAGGTTTCATTGAACCTATAGTAACAATCAAAGGCATTATGATTGTTGCGTCCACAAATCTGACATTCAGCTCCATTTCCAAACCTGCCAAAACCAAATCTGCCTCCTCTACCACGACCACGGCGACCACCACGACCTCCTCGAAAACCATTACCAAATTGCTGAAAATTGCCACTATTCGGAAAGGAAGAAGACTGAAAATGGCCATTATTTGGAAAAGAAGAGGATGAACCTTGATGAAGGTTAGAGGCCGAAACAGAGTTCACTTGATTCGTACTGCTCGATGAGGAATTGGACTGTGGCGTTGAATTAGGGTTAGGATTGGGATTGATTTGTGCCAGATTTGCCGAGAAAACCTCTGTAACTGCATTTTTAGACTTCAATCTTTCCAACCGAGATTCATGTGAGAGTAAGAGAGATTCGATTTCAGGAATCGAGTAGGGTTCAATACGGCTTTCAATCGTAGGTAAGAGTATGTGATACTCATCCGGTAATCCTTCCAAGATCGCATCCATGTGTTCTTGACGAGTGATTGGATTCCCAATCGAGATCAACGCATCTACTAGCGCCTTGATGCGCAACAGATATTCACCGATCGTTCGGTCTCCTTTAACAATATGACGAAGCTCTGCTCGGAGCTGTGTGCTGCGAGCTTTCGTTTGAGAGTTGAAATAGTTGTGCAACTCATCCCAGAGCTGCCATGCGTGCGTACAACCTACAACACGAGCATGAATGGATTCGGAGATTGAGTTCAGAAGCCAGATGAAGAGGTATTGATCTTGAGCTTCCCAAGCTTGGTACGCTGGATTCACCATATCATTTCTTCGATCTTCATCAGTAAGATACCGTAATGGAACCCTAGGACACGCCACATAATTTTCGAGACGATTAGCTCGAATTACAGCTTCAACAATTTGTCGCCAATGGAGGAAATTCTTTTCGGTTAACTTCGTCGTAACAACAGAGTTGAGGTTTGGAGGTTGCGCCGGCGGCGGCGGCGGCGGCGGCGGAGGAGGTGGAGACTGTGGATCGCCGTCTGAATCGGATGCGGAAGCCATGGCCGAGACTGAAGCTCTATGATACCATGTAAAAACCAAACAGAAACTGAGAGTGGAGAGAGAAGAGAGAAGAAGTGTCACGATAGATTCAAATCTGAATTGTATTTCTTGAAGTGTCTAGATACATTGAATGGTTCTATATATAGAGAGCAGTGGTAACTGCCTCTAACAGAATCTGACTCAGCAGTGAGCTGAGATCAGATGTGGCACATACACAGTAAGACTAGCTAAGACTAGCTTACTCTAACAGAGCATCAATTAAAAATTAAGGAACACTTACAAATTATGAGTCACTTAAAAAATCACAACCACTAGCACAAATGAATGCGCAAGTGCTTTCTTTATGTGTTCCATGGATGACATTTTTATTCTAAACATTTTGATACAATGATATTTGGACACAGAAATGGTATCCAACACCGTATAAAAGTACTCCTCCTCCCCACTTATTTATTGTTTTCTTATCTCTCATCATGTATTTCATCACTCTCAAGACACTCATAAGCTCTACGGTGTCTATACAAGGTGTCCAAATTGTGTGTCCAAATATCTTTACTCATGTAGATCTTTGTTGTGTGATTAATTCAAAATTACTTTTGCTACATTGTCAATTTCCTAGTTGTTTACAAATGTTACTGTAGCAATCCTGATCAAATATCTAATAGTATAGAAACATAGTCAGATGTGGGAAAACTGAAATTGAAAAAAAAAAAAACAAAATCAAAATTCGCTTGTTTAATTTATAGGAACATATGCAATGCATGTACTGCTACTCCACAATCAAGATATAAGAAAGTCAGTTATAGCATAACCTTAAGAAATCGAGCATTGTATATAATCAACAAGAAACTAATTTACTTACTTTGTTGAAGGCAATACACTAAAAACTCTAATAGTATGAGGAAGATAACAGTTAATGCGATTTGCAAGCGCAATGCCATCATCGTCTCCTTTCCATGCATTCTCAGGGATTTCCATCTTTAAGGATATCATTGTTGCCAGAGAGTGGACCTAGCACATGCATATGAAAGTGGAAGGAAATTAAGATACATATGAAAAGAATATCAACATCCAATTTTATATTAAATAGACAGAAAAGGAATAACAAGAAGGTTACTCCTTTATCAGTTCTGCTACTCCGACCCCATTTAACTTTGTCCAGGTCCCCAAAATTACTATCACGGATGCCACCAGCCTTGAAGATAGCAATTTCGAGTTCTTTCTCGACAGCTACATCATGTCAAAATTCTAATGCTTTAGCAAGACTCCACTCACTCCGACTACGATGACTTAAGTGTATGCCAGTAGTCAGTTTTACATTAAACTTGTTCATTTGGAAAGAAAACTGAATAATTTCAAATAACAAAATCATTAAAATTTCATTACAGGTACTTATTATATCATAAATCATAACACCAGGTGAATCTAAATATTGCAAAATGAAATTACATAAAAACGCATGCAAATATGCAACAGTAAAGCACAAGATGTGAAAAAACAAGAACAAAAATCAATATTTTGATCCACTGAATAAACATATCCATTTTAAACACATTTATGAAATAAAAATTCTCAGTGGTTTTATTCTACCATAATCAACAAGATAATGAAGAAGAATAAGGGTCTTACTGGATAATCTATGTTCATCTCGTTGCATTTGCAGACCTGTAGATAACTTCATGAAATTAAATTACTCCAAACATTAAAAAAATAAAATAAAAATAAAATTCGAAAGAGGAATGTAAAAACAAAAAATGGGGTGACCTCTAAAATCGGTGCCAACATATCCAACTCTCATTACGACCTTCCTCTTGAGAAAAGGGTCCCACTTCTGGGAAGGAGAAGGAGAAGGGGAATGTGTTTCGGTTTCGGTGGAAGAAGAGAAACAGAAGCACCTGAAGAACAGTGTTGGAGGTAGAGCTGGTATATTCGGGTTTCGGGTTGGGTTGGTCCATGGGGATAGTGAGAATGGAAGAGAATAAGTGCACACCATTGATACAAAACTGAGTATTCTGCTCTCTCTTTCAGGGCATAACTTCTAATCACTTGCAGTGACGGATCCGGGACTTGAGCAAGTAGGAGTAATCAAATTAAATCCTTAAAAAAATATATTATTATTATTATTATTATTATTATTATTAAAAAAGATAAAAATATAAATATTAAAATCATAAAATTTTAATATATCTAATCAAATAAACTATATAGCTTATCATATTTTAAAATCATTGAATGAAGACAAAAACTTATTTATGGATGAGGATAGAATAAAGTTCCAAATTTCAGCTGAAAGCAAATAAAAATTTCTGTTATAAGTATATGCATCAAAGTCTCAACAAACAATACAGAAAAATACAAAGAGTGCAACCAGTTCTATTTACAGGCCATATCAGGTACATCAACAAAAAAAAAAAAATTAAAAAAAGGAGGAAAAAAAAAAAGATAATTAAAATCATATAGGTGCTTTCTTTGAAAATGAAAGAAATGAGAGATGAGAGAGTTGCTGAAGTTCACATAAGAAAGAAGGGGAGAACAGTGACATAGGTGCAATTATATAAAAATAAGGGGCAAAGTTAAACAATACAAGGTATTAGTGGTTTTTATCATGGTTAGTGGATGCATCATGCATCTGCACACCCTCCCTAACTTGTATGTGGATATGCCACTTTTAGGATGTGTTTGGATTTGTGTTCAGTTCAACATCAATGCAAATCCAACGTCAGTAACAGTTTGAATTGATGTTGAAAAATCACGTTCGTCATTGAATTCGCATTATTGTGGAACGCAACGCCAAACCAAACACACACTTATTATCTATGTTCTAACATGTATTTCTATTTTCTAGCAACATATTGGCCATGGTGTGATTAATAGTTTTTGTAAGACATAAAGTATACATTAATATTATTTATTTTGAAATACACTAGTTAAAACATGTACGTTTTAATTTTTTTTTTTTAATTTTACAACTTAATTATGTATAATATTTAAATACATACACTTTTTTTTTAATATTGGGTTGACCTAATTATAACAGTCATTAATTAATCAAATCAAGTTGAAGTCCGAATATTTGCCATTCTTAAAACATCTGGTCAAATTCTTAAAATATCCGGTCGAATATGAATAAGTTAAACTCATCCCATAAACACCTCTATTGTATCCCCTACCAGGATATTTCTCATTTGATTTAAATGTTTTTGAGTTAAAAAAACCAACAGATCAAAATAATGTTATTGAATTATTGATATGTTTATACTGAATAGGATTAGTTTGATTATGAAAATTGAACTTGCTATGGATTGATTAGTTTAATCTAATCGATTTTCAGAAGTCTAGAATTTTGTGAATATCAATCTAACCAGTTAGAAAGAAGAAGAAAACGAGATAAAAAAAAAAACTCATGTCATATTCCTTGAATAATATTTCATCACATAAAATAAGTGTATGAGAAATAAAAAATATTATAAGTAAAAGAGAAGAAATCCATTTACAACAATGTAAATCAAAGGCCTTCTTAAGTTCTTATTTATATCTATGAATAACTTTTAATTGGATAAGTTTTTTTACAAAACTAATAGTCCTTTCATAATTTTTTGATGATGTTTACTCATTAGTTTTCGTAGTTACTTCCATTTCATAGTTGTTTTGCTAGGCCTGAATCCTGTTTTACACCGTGTTTCCAAATTGACATCACCTTCGTTAGATTTCACTTCCAACATACAACAAATGCATTGAAGATAAGTAATTATTAAGGGCCATTCCAGAAAATCGTATGGGTCCTGTTAGCAATGATCATTCAGCCTCTCAATCCACAAACAAGAAGAAAGGACCTTTGTTTCCTTTTCTGTCTAGCAAACAGTTTCAAAAAACTTTCAATGGGGCTGCAGGCCACAGGTGTTGGTTTGCTAAAGATAGGGTCCTGGATTCAAAATCATACAGAGCAGCATTATTTTCCTGGTTTCTAGAAAAAGAGATTTAAATTAAAATTGTGTATCATATGAAAAAAGCTTAAAAATCATGAATCACTATACTTTTAGCAGAGGATGAGAATATTAGCATGAGATGAAGTATACAGCCTTTTCAGAGTGAAAATAATAGCGTGTAGCAAGTCAGAAGCTTCCCATCTCAGACCAAATGAGGAATATTACTCTAGATGCTAGGGGATGAAGCTGATGTTTATGTTGACTAGTGAAATTTTGTCAGCCTATGTAGTTGTCATAGTTCCACTTGATGAATTCTTGAGACCTCATTTCCACGGGCCAATCAAGCCAATTAAAACACATCTTTCAGGCCAAATTATTCCAAAACAAAGATATTCAGCCAGCAATAGCATGACTGTCCATTGATAGATCCACGAACAAAAATGTTATAAGACTTTTATGTTTTTCCTGCAAATCAATCACACAATATGTACATGTTGAGCATGACAATCAGAACAAATATAAAAATGGGTTCCTTCTTCATACATTAGCAAGGGAAAGAAACACCAACCTACTGTTTTGGCATGTAGCATGTGCATAATTAAGAATGCAAGTGCTAGCCAATGAAAACTTTAATTAAGGTATGCCAAGTGACCAAATTCAGAAGAAACTAATGAAAGTATAAGTTGAGCAAACCATCACCTTTTATTTCCTTCAGTTATGATGGATGAGCACTAGTTTTACTTTGAAGACTTTCTTTCCACAATTTCCAACCCTTCCTGACCTCATCCAACTGATCATTTGGTATGCTTGTGTGAGCATCCAATTTCTCAATCCATTCTTCCCAAGGAGATCTTGATGGGTCCAAAAAATTTGAAACTTGAGGCAACATAACTGATGTGTAAAAATCATCAACTGCCTTATTAATTTCATCTGACTTGACTATTGTCAGCATTTCAGGCCTTGTTACATTTCCTGGCCGTGTTCTTATAGAGAAGCTGTTTCCCCTTAATATTAGAACTTCTGATGGTGCAAGGGGCAGAATGATTCGCGAGAACTTTAACAGTGACAGCATTACAATGTCTTTTGGCAGTAGCTTGCGTTTTACTGCCACAGCTGTCCCAACCATTTTTCTTATCTGGTGAGAATATAAAATGTCGTTCGACACAAAGCAGCAAAACACATTTAACCAATTCAATTCATCTCCAGCAAAGAAGCAAAAAACTGACAGTAGGTGACCTAATTCGAATGTTGACAGATCAAGACGTGTCTAAAACAAAAAAATAGTGGTTTGTATCGGCAAATATGATTATTACTGAACAATTAGGACATCGTAACAAATAGAAAAAGTTTATTGCAATAATATACATAACCTCAAAAGTTGTCCCAATACATTCAAATTGAGTACTCAAACAAAGTCATTGAAGTTTTCGAGTAGGAAAAACATTCAACTTGATTGATGATTATTATGGTGATTAAATTGAAACGGGGGAGTTTGCCAGAATTTGCATATGATAGACATAATTTATGGAGGCGTTTATAATGCACCAACCAAGGGCGGTCATCCAAAATTACTGCCTATAACCAGTTAAGTGGTTATTACTTTGTGTTTCTTAATAGAATTTTATCACGGTATCATAATTACTTTTCAAACCCAAAATTAATTTATTTAACAAGACCTGACCCATTGTAGCCTAGTCTGAAATTGGGCTAGCTCGCTCATGGCTGGGTGTGTATGTGGGCCTAGATGTACGTAACTATTATCAGTTGAAATCTGTAGAGTTTTGTATATGTGCAGCAGTGTGCAACTATCTGTGGCCAAAGAAAAGGATTGGTTCAAGTTTCCTGTGTGTTGGTATGGCGGAATGTGTGTAAATATTACCAATTGAACACACACACACACACACACACACACACAAAAGAATAAAAATTGAGGGGTCCAAGTTATTAAGGTAACCTATACTTCAAGTTACAGGTAATTGATATCCAACGTTGATCTAATTTTTTAGAACATCAATGCCAATGGTGAAATATGATTGGAGTATGCATACACCCATCCTTAGTGGGTGTATGTTAAATGCCTCCAACATTTATACCTAAAAAAGTTTACCACAAAATATGCATGCTAGTGTCTATTTAATCTTGGAGTAACATAAAAATGTGAAGAAACCAAACACAACATTCTGAGGATAGAAAATTTAAAGAAGAATAATATGGATAAATGATCTACCTGATGCAACATGAAGGACTCTCCCTGTATGGAGAGCTCAACATAATTATATCCAAGTGACTTTTCCAGCTTTCCACAAGAACACCGAAAAACTTTTCTGAAATGGGAAGCACTTAATCTATCTCCTTCATCAGGTTCATATAACCATTTTGCACGAACAACCAATCTAGAGTCTCGATCAGGCAAACCACTTCCATTCTTATTGCTAGTTCCAACCACAGGTTCCCCAAAATCACAAGCTTCGCAAGACTTTTGGCTTTGGCACGTTATGTTTTCTGTAAATGCCTCGTCAATTTTAAAATTTTCTTCCTCATCATTATCCTCACATTCTGACTCGGAGGCTGATATGCTACTTTCTATTGACGTGCCACTCTTTGATGGTGTTTGCCTATGAAGTGAGTGTTTCCTGTACCTGGACCTAGCTGTATAATTATGGAAAGGATGTTCCCCCTATGAAAGGCAATTATAGATAGTAACTGACATCTAAGATCACAAATGGTAATATGCTTCAGCTAACCATGTCCATAAAAATCAGAGAAATAACACAAAATATCAGAAAACCTGGACGTAATTTAATCATAAATCTAAAAGTTCTGGCATGCTTCCAGGAAACACAGACATTTAACATCCAGAGCCCAACTAAAAAACCATGTAAGTAAATTGATAACTGAAAGAGGAAGAACCAGTCAACATCTTAATTACGTGTTATGCTTATATGCTGACTTTTGGTCCACAAAATTTTGGGTACAAAGACAACAGTTTGATGCATATATACAAGTAAGAACCATAAGAAATTAACTAATATCAGAAGAAGAAAAAAACTTTTCACAACAAAGTTTGATAACTGATACAAATTTCAGTAATTGTAAACCAAAATAAAAGAGGATTTCACTATGAAATAATAACGGATAAAAAAGGAGACTAGAGTACCACACCTCAAATGCATTAAGAATATCATTGAACTCAGATATGTGGTAATCAATTTCATCACTGCTAGAGTGGCTTTGGATACCAATAATTTCAGCAGGGAGGAGGTAGGAATACTTCCGCAAAATGCACTCCTTTCTTGGATCAAAGCTCCTGGGTCCAATAGCAGGAAAACAAAATTAGAGAGCAGAAGAAAAGAGCGACAGAAACTCAAATGTCTATCATCAGTAAGAAAATAAAAAATAAAAGTGAAAACATAAAGAAACATACAGTTTGTCTCATTAAAAAGGTTAAAATTTTCCCAACAAACACAACATTCAGTGATTCTTCTATATAATGAATACTCAAGAATGAACTTGGTTTCAAGCCTTACCTTTGTGAAGGCAAAATGCTAAAAACTTTGATATCACGAGGAAGATAAGAGTTGATACAATCTGCGAGGGCAATGCCATTAGGGTCTCCATTCCAAGGGTTTTCTGGGATTTCCATTTTAAAGGATATCATTGTTGCCAGAGAGTGAACCTATAATATGTGTATACATTTAAAAAAAGGATGAAATAATCAACGATATCCTGGCTGCATGCGTAGATACCAAAACGATAATAGAAAGAAGGGATGATGATGATGAGTTACTCCTTTGTCAGTTCGGCTGCTTCTGGCCCATCCAATCTTATCCAGATCCCCAAAGTTACTGTGACGAATGCCACCAGCCTTGAATATGGCAGTTTCCAGTTCTTTCTCAATAGCTACATTTTGTAAAAATAAATAAAAATATGATACTTTAGCAAGACTCAGACCATACTAAGCTAAGGTAGATAGAATAATATGTGTACTCTAAGCACACGCAAGAATAGCTTAAAGTTATGTGCTTCCATTTTCCAGTTTACCACTCACAAATATTGAAAGATTTTAAATTTAAAAATTTGTTACTAAATTTTCCAATAAACTCTAAAATCCTAGTTTTAATAAATTTACAAAGTAATTATAGTAAACATTTCTAAAGATATAAATACACGATATCATCTTGGCCCTCTGTTTATGAGGGACATCAAATTGATCATTCGATAATAATTAGTCCCATTGGTTTCATCTAATGACTAAGTTGATATTAAGGACCAAATGATGCCATAAAAGTAAAAATAACACTGAAGGAGCAATTTGAAGCCACAACACAGCTAAGTATTTTGCACACATGTAGCAGCTAGCAAGCAGGGAAAGTAGGAGTTAAAATAAATCAAAGAGGAGAAAGGGAGCATACTTGAGAGTGAATGTTGATCCCGTTGCATTTGGAGACCTACAAAGTTGATGAGAAAGGATGTGTATGATTATGACAAGAGAAATGATATTTGAACATAAAATGGACAACAAAATTCGGCAACGATTTTCATGATTGATGCAGTTAAAAAACATGGTCAATGAAACATGGTCAATGAAGTCCTGAGTTTGATTACAAAGTGTCACAACTTATTAACTATTCCGAACGTCATTAACCAACGTCATTAACACATTTTGAGGTGTACATGTAGTTCAAATAACACCACTGTTATGATAATGATGGAAAAGTGTGAGCTCTCTCACCTCGGTAATTGGTCCCGACGTAGCCGACCCGCATGACCACTTTTTTCTTGCGAACGGGTTCCCGTGACTGCGGAGGAGGAGGTGGAGGAGAGGGTTCGGTGGAACAATGGAACCTTCTCCACCTGCTTCGGAAACCTGGCCATGGGGTTTTGCTCACCAATGCAAACATACATGATGTTCCCATCTTCACACTTCACGCCCGATTAGGCGATTATCACAAATGCCCCGCGGCCACAATATTAGTTGTGATAGAAAATTAGTTACGAGGGCCAAAGTTGAATTTGAGCGATGTTAGAAAGCAACTCTGGCTACTTCTGAAAAATTTACTTTGGGGAGGTTTGAAGGAGATCCGGGAGTGGCCACCCGAACCCGTCTCAATTTTACGGAAAACCCGCTTTGATTGAAGACGGATACGGGGTACTGATACCCATCCCGAACTCACTGGTTGCTTACATAATTACAATAATACCTTTATATATCTATTTATGCATGGATTTTATTTGTTTGAAACGTTCCATTCTTATAAAAGGATACTTTTTTTCAAACAATTACAAAGTATTTAATTGTATTTTTATTCTGGTGTTTTAATATTATCAATGTTATTTGAAAAATAACAAAATGTTTCTAAAGCACTAATTTTTTTTTTATTTGTACATGAAAGAAAACTAAGTTCTAGTATTTGGTTTATAATTTTAATTGTATGAAGATTTTATTTGTTTATTTTTTGGAAGTACAATTTTAAGTTGTTAATTTTAATTAAAATAATAATTTTTAAATTTAGTTACTTATTGACTGAGGGGCTAGCGGGAAACCCGACACCTGCTGGAGGCTGGGATGGGGAACCCCGATGGAGAGCGAGGGGTCACAAAAGGTAAAACCCGCCCCCGCCCCGTTAACAACCCTAAATGGAGTAGAGTAGAAATATATGCCTCAATTGTTTGGATTGAAAATTCAATGAGGGAATGAAGAAAATTTTCAAACCCTCTATTTTGGTGATATGAAAATGAGAGAATGGTTCGAGTAAGATGAAGTGGTTTGAATTATCATTCTTAATCATTTCACTCTTTTAATGAAGCATCTTTCAAATAATGAGTTAATATCTTTTGACTATTACACTCCACTACTGACTATTTCACTCCATCCATCCATCCAAACATAGCTTGGTGGGTGTTTAGTTCATGGAATGTTTTATTATCGGGTAAACTACATTCTCGACAATCTCATTCCCAGTAATATTTTTTTCTCACCTCTACACTTTGGAAACAAAGTTTCCCACTTTCATTCAGCAATTTTATTCCAGGACATCTTTTATGCTAAAATATTTTTTTTTTAAAAAACTTGTATCAAATACGAGAAACTTTTATTCTCATATTCACATTCCCAAAAATATTAAAATAAATTAGTACCAAACGTTACCTAACAAAATTTCTGGATGAGTTCCACAATTGAACCGAGCTAATATGAATGTCATATATAAGAAGAATGTATCTATCCAACAATAAGAAAAAGAGAGAAATAACTGGTGTATGTATTTATTATTTTAAAATTAAAATAAAAAATAATTAATATTTTCAATTGAAATAAAAATAAATGTAAAAAGATGTGGTGGCTTGTGGGATTCATTTGGTGAATTTTTAAGAGTTGTATTATTGAAGTGTATAGTTGCTTAAAGTAGTATAAAGTTAAAAATGATTAGATGACATAATAAGACCAATAAAAGTGGAGTTAAACAACTCTGATGAGTTGCATCGTTAGAAATGTTCGAAGAGTTTGAAATGAGTAGTTGAAATTTTTCAACCATCTCTGACAAAAGCCTAAAACACTTCGTGACTCTTAGTTAGATCATGTTTGTTTTCAGTTTACTGTATTTATTTCATGTTTTCATTAATAATTAAACACTTTTTCTAACATGTACAACCTTGCACATGTTAAGAAATCAAAATAGAAATATTATATTAAAAGTTGTGTATTTAATTTCTTGAAATCTTAAAAGACACTCTTTCCAATACAACATTTCTATTTAATAATTCTTTAACATGTGCAAAGTTGCACATGTTAAAAAAATCCATAATAAAAAACTTTCATCAATCATGTTTTGATTCTATTTCTCATTTTCAAACATTTTCTATAGAAAACGAGGAAAACAAGAAATGGAAATGAAGCAAGTGATTTGTTTGTATTGTTTTCAGTTTCTTATTTTTATTTCCTAATATCATAAATAATTACAAAAAATGTGGCTTTGTTTCATTTTATTTCTTATTTTCAGAAATTTGTATAAAAAACAGAAAACAAAATGAAAATAAAGTGATAGTTTTGTAATTATTTGTGAAAATAGAAAATGAAAACATGAAACTAAAAATAAAGCAAACAAACGTTTGTTTGCTTTGTTTTCAATTTTCTGTTTTAAGAAATAATTACAAAATTGTCACCTTAATTTTATTTTATTTATTGTTTTCAAAATTTTTTACAAGAAACACTGAAAATAACTTTTTCTAATTTTCGTTATTTCAGTGCATTTTTTAAAACAAGAAATAGAATAAAATTAATATAATATAAAAAATATATCTTATAAATTAAATTCGTCACTCAAATTCATCCGTCAATTTTTTAATATTCTTTTAAATAAAAAAATTATTTACTAAGTTATATTTTTCACATTCCTATCCAAGTTCATCTCTTATTATGCCATACAATAAAATTTTAACTATGTTTTATCATCTATTATTTTATCATTATATATTTAATAAATTTTTTACTATGTTTTATCATATTTTTTATTTTCTGATTATTATTAATTTTTTTTGTAGAAAAAAGTTTAGATTGGGGGATGCATGCCCGCTTGTAAGGCCAGTGAATACCACCAACCTCATTGAGGATTTATTGTGGAATTTACATATTGCCTACCAACAGGGGAGATCTAAGAATCGAACCAAGTCATGGCTAGTATAAGTGGAAGGCTTGACCAGATGTGTCAACCCCTATTGGCCATTATAATTAATTTATTAGATCATTTTATTATTTTTCAAATTCATATTATATCATTTTCTGATTATTTTAAAAATTGATTTTTCTTTCCAGTTTCATAAAGAAAAAAGAAACGGTAAATTTATTAAGAGGAAGTGAAACTAATAGCATCAGGAATCCAGAATCTTCTATATTGTTTTATTAATTAACTCAGAATCTTTTATTTTATGACACATGTACTATGGAGTAAAACTTATTGAGTTTTATATATATTATAGATAGATATAGATATATACTATAGATTATAATAACTAGAAAGGTACCTGTGCCAAGCATGGGTCCTTTTTTTTAACTTTGATAATTAATTCATGTGAAAATAAATATAATTATATATTAATTTAATCTGTATACATGCATATTTATTTTAATATATTTTATGGATACCAATTAGCCATATAAAACCAAAAAATCAATCTTATTATGGAATTTAATACTATAAATAATATGGAATCAAATATCATTCAATTATATTATATTTAATAACATAAAAATACAACTGTCTAAAAAAAAAATATAAAAATATAACAAAAATTAAAAATTAAAATAAATATTTTGCAATAGTGAGGAATGCCTACAATTTTTTCAATATTCCTTCAGCACCCACCTATGCCATCATAATAACGAGGAATACCCGCAACGTTATCATCTTTGCCGTCTATCCTCCTTCCCCTCTCTTCATTCCATTTTCGTTAAACCCTATAACAAACCACTCCACACTCTGCCTCTGCACACTGCATCACACGGCGTCGTCACAAAAGGAATCATGAACCCCTCCACCCTTACCCCCTCAGCTTCCCACACCCATCGTTCCCTTCTAGTACCCTCTCCCTTCCTCAACCCCACCCACACCCAACGACGCCGTTTCAGGGTTTCCTTCCCTCGCTGTTCCTCGTCGCCGTCTTCCTCCTCCGATGATGACCGCACCCTCTCTTCGCAACCGCCGCGAGCCCCGAAGGAGCTCAAGGGAATCGAGCTGCTCGTCGACAAGCTCTCGCCACCGGCCAGGCTGGCCACCTCCGCCGTTGTTGTCGCCGGCGCCGTCGCCGCCGGATACGGCCTGGGCTCCAGGTTTGGAGGCAGCCGAAACGCTGCTCTTGGCGGTGCCGTGGCTCTTGGCGTGGCCGGCGGCGCCGCTGCTTATGCTTTAAACGCGGCTGCTCCGCAAGTTGCTGCCGTGAATTTGCACAACTACGTCGCCGGGTTCGACGACCCTGCTAAGTTGAAGAAGGAAGATATTGAAGCTATTGCTAACAAGTTTGTCTCGATTTCCATTATAATTTGTTGTTGGAAGGTTTTGTTGATGCTAGAAATGGTTGACTTTGTATTTGTTTGATTTTTCAGGTATGGTGTGAACAAGCAAGATGAGGCGTTTAAATTTGAGATTTGTGATATATATTCAGAGTGAGTGACAGATTAGTTTTTTTTTTTTTTCAATCGAGTTGTTAGCATGTGTGATTATGTGTTATGATTTTTCTGCATTGAAATTGAATGATGAATTTGTGTTTTAAATTGTGCTGTTCAGGTTTGTGTCTTCTGTGCTTCCTCCTGGTGGGGAGGAACTTAGAGGTGATGAGTTTGAGAAGATCATCAATTTCAAAAACTCTTTGGGAATTGATGACCCTGATGCTGCTGCTATGCATATGGAGGTATTTTTTGTGTTAATTGAGCATGTTCCTGTGGAAATTGAATGAAGTTATTGCCATGAGTGAAATAACTCAAAGAAGTTCTGTCTCTTACTGGTTTGGTGCTTGTTGACATCCAGATTGGTAGGAAAGTTTACAGGCAAAGGCTGGAAGTTGGGGATCGTGATGCTGATATTGAGCAACGCCGGGTAAGTTGGTTTACTATTATCTTAACTGATAGATGGCAATGCCTTTCGGTCTTTAAATGAATACTTGGAGCTTGACCATTGTTAGTGAGTCTCCAGTGCAGGCATTTCAAAAGTTGATTTATGTGTCAAATCTTGTATTTGGAGAGGCGTCACCTTTCCTTCTTCCTTGGAAGCGTGTTTTCAAGGTCACTGATTCACAGGTATTTATTACTTATTTAGTTATTAGTTATTCATCACTTGGTATGCCTGTCCTGTCCCCGTATTATTAGTTGAATTTGTAATAAGCAATTAGGCTAGGATACTAGGAGCATAGTTGTATGACTGCGTACAGGTATTTGCCTTCAAAGGAAGAACTAATTTGCTGTAAGAATTGCACTTTGCCATGTTTGTCAGCAGTGGCATACTGAATGGATATGGTCTCATTTCTTATAATTTCCTCATTGTTATTTTCTTTAGTTGTCTTAGTGTTTTATTTGTTTTTCATTTGACTAGTTGGAAATAATCTTTTTACCAGGTTGAAGTAGCTATACGTGACAATGCCCAGCGGTTGTATGCTTCCAAGCTGAAATCAGTTGGCAGAGGTAATTGTATAATGTTTCTAGAGCCCCAAGCCTTCATTTAGGCTTGACTTGTTATTAATGAGAAGATGGTTTGGAACACTTTTAATTGGCATCAGCGCAATACATAATAGTGCCAAGAAATGATTGTAATTATACTCTTTTTTTGTTGTTAATTGTACATGCACTTATCTTATAAAATAAAGCCTTAAAAGTTCTGGTTATATTCATCTGGCATGCTGAAGTTCATCTGAAATTCTCTTAAATTACTGTCGTCCAAGCTAATAGCAAATTCATCATATAGCAAATTTTAGAAATTGTGAACTGGGTTTGCTTCCGTAAGTGCTAACCAATAATTTCTTCGCAGATATTGATGCAGGACGACTTGTTACACTTAGAGAAGCACAATGTTTATATCGCCTTTCTGACGAGGTGCATATTCTTCACTTCTTTAATAAATTCAACTTTTTCTCTGGGGCTAAACCCCTATCCTTTGCCCTCAAAGAGTTCCTCGGGGTAGAGTAATCTATTCATTAATTAAAATGAAAATTTCCTTTGAAGCTTGCTGAGAACTTGTTTAAAGAGCATTCAAGGAAATTGGTTGAGGAAAATATTTCAGTGGCGGTTGGTATACTGAAGTCTCGCACAAGAGCTGTGTAAGATTCCTAGTTCTCAAAAAAGTATCATGTTCTTAAGTGCCCAATGTAATAATGTTGATGGCTTTCCTGATTTCAAATATGCTATTCTCTGAGGGATGTGATCATTGTGTGTTTTCATTAATGATTGAGTCTGCCTAGCATGTTAATGTCCTGAAATATGCTTCCATGTTAGTTTTTGTATTCTGGACATGCTTTTTCTCGGCATTTGTTTCCTAAGTGTTACTGTTTATTTCTTGAATTTTTGCAAATGTAGATTTGCGGGAATGTTCTGGTACCCATTTTTCTTGGGTATGGTACTCAGCTGAGTTGTCAAGCATTTCATTGGCTGTTGGTTATTTTTAAACATTTATTATGAAATCAAGATTTAATGAATGCTTGACAACTCACCTTGGGTACCATACCCATCTAGGTACCGTAGAAATCCCCTTAGATTTGGCACCTTCTAATTGACTTAACTTTTTCAGTGCTGGAGTTAGCCAAGCAGTTGATGAACTTGATAAGATATTGGCATTTAATAATTTACTCATGTCATTCAAGAATCACCCAGATGTAGATCGCTTTGCCCGTGGTGTTGGTCCAATTTCTTTAGTGGGTAAGCTTCTTGACTATCTCTTTATTTAATTATTTTTGTTTTGATCAAGTTTTGAATCTAAATTCTTGAAGTTGACTTCAACTCACCTTTGGCATAGGTGGTGAGTATGACAATGACAGAAAGATGGAGGACTTGAAACTCCTTTACAGAGCATATGTTTCAGATGCTTTGTCTGGTGGGCGCATGGAGGATAACAAGGTAAATGTCCATGACAGTCGAATATAAACCACTTAGTGCATGTTTGGACTCACTTTTGTGAGAGGCAAAAGTGATTCCAGAGACCAAAAATTGATTTTGACATGTTTGGATGTTCTTGACTAGAATTGATTTTGCCTCTGGAATCAATTCTAACTTGAAGCTAGAATTTGTAGCTTCTGCCCCCCAAACGTGATTTTTAGCCTCAAATTACACTAAGTTTTACATCAAACTTACTGTCAAAATAAAAACATCCAAATATAAATCACTTCACTTCAAACTTAATTCTATTAAAATCAATTCTACAAAATTAATTCAACCCAAATCACGTTTGTCATACGCTCATCCAAACACACACTTAACATGTCTTTAAGTCTTTTCTCAATAAACTGAGAAATTTTGAAGTTGAGTTTGGGTGAGTGTTTTCTTGGGCTATGATTTGGTTGAATAATTTATTTTCGAAAAAAAAATTGTATAGGAGTACGCAGAGGCTATTTATATTTGGACAAGATGAATGGAATTATATTTGGCTATATCACCCTCTATGCTTTCTTATAATCTTCCAATTTGGCTTCTCATGGGCCTCCAATCCATGTCTACCATAGAAGGGATGGAGAATTAGGGGAAAGGTGAATATGGATTCTGTTAGGGAGGAGGGAGAGGGATCTGGCAGATTGGACACATGGCAGATGAGGATTGGTAATGAAGGTGCTGGAATCATGCAAGAAAGTGTAATGATAGACAGAGAGGGGTGCGAAAGGGGCACTGTATCATCTGGGTAGTGTGGGGTGCCTGAGGCCATTTCTGGGCAAGGATAGCTCCTTGCTTCTCTGATTTTTCTGCCTTCCTCTATTTTCCCATATTAACACCAGAATCAATCAGTTTGGTGTCAGAATCCCGAATCCCGGGGACCCTCTGGAGTCTGGATGGTATTAACACGGATTGGAGGCCCATCAATTCCATTATTTTCCTTTATCAATGCTCAGAATCAGACCTATTGTTTCCAACACTTCCCTCAGGTGCAACTATGGATTCAAGTATTAATATAGCCAAGTTGTGCTGTTTAGCCTATTGGTCATTCTTTCTAGTTCTATTATGTTTTATCTTTTTGTTTGACTTCCCATCCCTGATGGAACAGGTTGTTTAGTATATGCTGCCAAATCCTTGCAGCCCTTAATCTCATTATAAATATTTCAAGTTAAAGCAGTATTTATTTTCACTGCATGGTAGTTGTTTACCACGCTTCAAGCCTACTGGATTTTCACTTGAGGTGGCATTTAAGTGTTATAAAACATTTGTTGGATCATTGCTTTTAGTTCTGGTAATTGTTGACTGCTAAGATGTACAAGCATAAGATTTCCCCACATTCGATCTCTTATTTTACTTTCCTGAATCCATGTGAAGTTGTTATTGACATAAACTACGAAACTTGACCTGTATAAACAATCATTTTTTAATATAATTTCTTTTAAAAAAATACATTTTTAATTCATTTCAGCTTGCTGCACTAAATCAGTTAAGAAATATATTTGGGTTGGGTAAACGTGAAGCAGAAGCCATTTCACTTGATGTTACATCCAAGGTATACCGTAAACGACTTGGACAGACTGTTTCTGATGGTGAGTTAGAAATGGCAGACAGCAAAGCAAGATTCCTTCAAAATCTATGCGATGAATTGCATTTTGATCCACAGAAGGCCAGTGAACTTCATGAAGGTAAAACTTGTTCTCTGACATCTCTTTTTATGTTTACAGTTGGAATTTTACCATATTTATAGCCTAAACTAACATTTTGTTTATTCGTGATTCTAATCTCAAGGTTGTAAACTTGTAAAAATAATTTCCGGTTATTAATATGTTCTTAGTTGTTGTGTTGGTTAACTTTTTTGCATGTGATTGTTTGTCTTTCTTTACATTGTATTTACTTCATTAAAACACAATCTAACAATTTTTTGTTATTTTAAGAAATATATCGCCAAAAGCTTCAACAATGTGTCGCTGGTGATGGGGAGCTCAGTGAGGAGGATGTTGCTGCTTTGTTGAGGCTGCGTGTAATGCTATGTATACCTCAACAGACTGTTGAAGCAGCTCACTCAGATATCTGTGGCAGTTTGTTTGAAAAGGTAATAGTGATTCTTCTTTACTGTCTAATTTGTTGATAATGCATAGGAGTCAAATTACATGTTTCCTTCAATGCAAGAGTACAGTCCATGCATGCATTGCAACAAACTGATAGTGTCTTAATGTCATTTATGGTGCATCCACTGTGGTTGTTGTCATGCAAGTAGAGTGGTTTGTTGTTTGTTGGAGGCAGAAAGGGGTTTTCTTCAGGGCATTGTTGTTTCTGACCATCAATTTCTTGTTTAAGGATGTGTTTTGGCAATGGAGGTTCTTCCTTCACTTTGAATATTGGTAGAACGAGAAGTACCATTTCAATGTGGCGATGATACTCTCATTTACTATTAGCACGGAGATGGAGACGCTTATCTCCATCATATTCTTTCTTATACTTAGGATACTAATGCTGTTATAGTCATGATAGAATTTGTTAAGAATTTCTAGAAATGTTTGTCACGTAGAATTGCTAGTCTGAAATTCTTTAAATTTATTTAGATTTTGTCTTTTCACTTTTGTAGATCTGTAATCTATGTGTTGGTTTTGACTATTTTACATTTGAGCTGTATAAGAAGTCTAGAACACTTAATTTGTAGTTAGTTGATGATATTGTTATGTGAAGAAATGGGGTTATTCTTTTTATTTTGCCATGTCATATTGATGAATTTTTCAATATTGATGAATTGGGGTTATTCTTTTTATTCTTCAATTGAGCTGTACCATTTGAAAAATTCATCTAGTTATTTCTAATACATGCCGATTATTTAATAGATTGTCAAGGATGCAATTGCATCCGGGGTTGATGGATATGATGCTGATGTCAAGAAATCAGTAAGAAAAGCAGCACATGGCTTGCGACTTACCAGGGAGACTGCTATGTCTATTGCAAGCAAGGCGGTGAGTATCCATTTATCATGAAATTTGATGCTCATATAGGAGGATTTGAATAGGCTTAACTTTTGCTATGCTTGTTTTGATGGCATAACAGGTAAGGAAGATATTTATTAATTACATAAAACGGGCACGAGCAGCTGGAAATCGTACAGAGTCCGCGAAAGAACTGAAGAAGATGATAGCTTTCAACACCTTGGTTGTGACTGAGTTGGTGGAGGACATTAAAGGGGAGTCTGCTGATGTTTCAATTGAAGAACCTTTGAAGGAGGACATCACACAGACTGAAGATGAAGAGTGGGATTCACTTCAGACACTCAAGAAAATAAGACCCAACAAAGAACTTGTAGCAAAATCGGGAAAACCTGGTCAGACGGAAATTACTCTTAAAGATGATCTTCCGGAAAGGGATAGGACTGACCTTTACAAGACATACTTGCTTTTCTGTCTGACTGGTGAAGTGACAAGGGTTCCATTTGGTGCCCAGATCACTACAAAGAAGGATGATTCAGAATATGTTCTTCTAAATCAGCTTGGTGGGATCCTGGGATTGAGTGGTAAGGAAATAGTGGAAGTACATAGGAGCCTAGCTGAGCAAGCTTTTAGGCAACAAGCTGAGGTGATTTTAGCTGATGGACAGTTGACAAAGGCCAGGGTGGAGCAGCTTAATAACCTGCAGAAGCAAGTAGGTTTACCTCAAGAATATGCTCAGAAAATAATCAAGAGTATAACTACTACAAAAATGGCAGCTGCCATTGAAACTGCCGTAAATCAAGGGAGGCTTAGTATTAAGCAGATAAGGGAACTTAAGGAAGCCAATGTTGATTTAGACAATATGATATCCCAGAGCTCGAGAGAAATCCTCTTCAAAAAGACAGTTGACAATATTTTCTCATCGGGTACTGGAGAGTTTGATGAGGAGGAAGTATATGAAAAGATCCCATCAGATCTCAACATTAATAAAGAGAAAGCAAGAAGTGTTGTTCGTGAGCTTGCAAAAAGTAGATTATCTAATTCACTCATTCAGGCCGTGGCACTACTAAGACAGAGGAATCGTGAGGGAGTAGTAAGTAATTTTTTAAAGCTTCAAGTTCACTTATTTTGATAGATTTCTAGATTTGTTTGTTGTAGATAGCCAGGAGTGATTGCTTCTCATCTTTTGTACAGGTTTCTTCCCTCAATGATTTGCTGGCTTGTGACAAAGCAGTACCTTCAGAGCAACTTTCATGGGAAGTGCCAGAGGAGCTTGCTGATCTATACACTATATACTTGAAGAGTGATCCAACCCCTGAGAAATTGTCTCGTTTGCAGTATCTGTTGGGCATCAATGATTCCACAGCAGCTGCTCTTAGGGAGAGGGGTGATAGAATAACTAATATTACTGCAGAGGAAGAGGAGTTTGTATTCTAGTGTTGCAATAAAATGTTTGGCATTAGTCGTATTGGAGAGCCCACGAGCTCACACCAGTATGCCAATTTTTATTTGCCATTTTGTTTATCGGTGAAAGAGAGAGAATATTATGCTTGGAATAGAGATGAGTGCATTTTTAGACGTTGATTTCTCAGATAACCATTGTGTTGTGACAGTGGAATTAATCAGTTGCTGTTTTGTATGAATGAAATGGTTGTTCTGTTGCTCTTACAGGTTTCTTCACATCTTCACCACCATCTATGTTTCTTTTGGACAATGAATACTCACGCAGAAGTATAAATTTCTACACGTGAGTCCCAATTTTTTCGTTCCTTGCCTATTCACTCTGTACAGTCATTTTCATACCGTTTTGCTCCTGGCTTTAAAGGAGTTAGGATTCTGCTATGTTCATCTTATCATCTCTGTCATGAATTGTGACTCAACTCTTTTTAAGCATCAGAAATTTTCATACCATTTTGCACCTAGCTTGAAAGGAGTTAGGATTGAATTGGCGGCTGTTTTATCTCTTCTAAGTATCAGAAGTTGTACCCAAAAATTTATCGCATCTTGCTTTTTCTTTACCCTTTCCTTGTATATCTTTTACCAATCACCATAAATGACCATGTTACATTTTGTTGCTTTGTGAAAGTGTAGTTTTGTGATACAATCATTTCCTACGAAAATAATCATCTTGTGTGTATTTATTTGCAAAGCAAGCTATGCTGTACGTAAGAGGATACAAGTGTGTCGAAGATTATTTATCTCATGAAAATTCCAACAAACTTTTTTTCCATACATAACAGGAATCAAAATCCTGATAGTGCCTAAGGAACCTAACTATCTATCAATTGTATCGGGTCTTGTTGGTATTAACAATAGCATCTTACTATAGAAAGAATTGAGAAAGTAACATTTTTATCCCGTGGCAAGGGCATTATTTTATGACATATTTTGCAACAAATGGAAAGAGAAAGAGGAATAATTTAGTCAAATTTATGGTGTAGGGAAAACAGTATACACCAACCCAATAATACCGGTTGGGGACTTGGGGTTGACACAAGTTTCGGTAAGAGATAGCTGCCTGCCACTGAAAATGCCAAAGTGACAAAAAATGCTACACCTTGTTGGGCTGAATATTAACTGTAGAAGAAAACCATTTTTTGTTTTCAAAACCAGGGGACCTTACAAATCATTCAGTTTAATACATCCTTTTGTCTAGTAAATATTTGAAAAGTGCTAGCAATATATTTTTTTTAATACTCTCTTCAACATACTTAATTATTGAGTAAATTTCATGAGACCCACTAAGTAGAGTGAGTCCCACATAAAAATTCATGGTTTGATAGAGAGTAGCATGTTGGCGTAGTGGAATTAGTAGGTAACTTGCATATATTATTAATTACTATTCACTCGCTTCCTTGCAAATTATAATGAAATTCCATTGCCTAATGTAGGTAACATAAATTGCCGCATAGGGGAAGGTGTCAATCAAGCTCTTCCAAAATAAATTTGTCTCTAGATTAATGGATAAGCATGAGTGTATCCATATTGTTAATTTGATAGAATGCATAAAAATTTCAACCAATTATATGATCTAAAGTAGATACACCTTCACTTTCCCATTTTAAAGTTAATATTCCCGCTTTATCCAAAGAGACACAATAGATGGTGGTCCTCATCTTTCACACGTTTAATTGCTAGTGACGGAAAAAAGGTACCCCTTATGTCAACAATGAAAAGTCCCTTTATAAGTATATGCCGCGCTAACTTCTTAATATAGTCTATAAGTGCTAATTAGTTAAGGTTATCTCCATCTCTTGTTTTCGAATTGACTTAATTGTGATACAATTTTCACCTGCTCAATTATCAGGCATTGTTGATTGTTGAAACACTAGGAAGAATGTTCTAATGTTTGGCGGGTTTGCAGAACTTGGTTTCCAAATTTCACAAATAATTTTGTTGACTAGCAATTAGATTCCTATGATAGCATGTTCACATTACACACTCTACACAAATTTATAAAATGAGATCACCACGGGCCACGGCCCTTCAATTAATTAGCAAACAATGTAATACCGTGCATAGCAGAGATGAGTCGACTAGATTTTAGAGAGAAAAAACAATTTTAGAATAAAAGTCTTCCTGGGGTAGCATTAAACTGTACATGTTTGGTAACGTTTATATTTTTAAAATTAATTATTCTTTTAAAAATCTTTTGGAAAACTTCTAATTATAACTTAATTATTATTTTGAACACAAAATAAATTAATCATAATGCATCGTAATTTTAATGGCCCAAATTATGTTATTTATCATGAGAACACTTGCAAGACCTGATTTGTTTTAGGAGATTAGTGATTGTTAAAAATCATTAGTGGTATCAAGTACCAATATGTGGTTAGTCCAAGTGATAATGGGTTCAGGCCGCTTAAGCAAGTGGTCAAGGGTTCAATCCTGACTCTTGTGTATGGAGAAAACCTAATTGGAAGATGTCAATCCTTCAACATCGTCCAATACCTTGCAGGGCCGACCCAATACTTTTGGAGACCTAAAGCGAACTTTAAAGTGAGCCCTTTTAAAAAAATATTAAAAATATTATATTTTTATTTAAAGTTTATTTTTCGTGATTTTCGGGATGCAAAATCATTTATTAAATTATTATAATCAATTTCATTTAACAATTTTTTTTTCAATCGATAATAAAGCTAGTCCACTTAATGAGACATTGTCAATCTAAGATAAGATTTTATTAACTTTAAATGATTCTTCAGGAGATTTTACAACTTCATTGTCAATAATCTCATCAAATTATTTCTTTCTGTGAATAGTACGTTTTTCATGGAACTTAGGTTCTATATTCATTTTTATATATAGCAATTTCTTGGGCAAAAGTTATAGCATTTTCAAATCCTTCTTCCCTATATTTTTCAAAAAATGAAATAAGACCTTTCAATTGTTGCATAGCAACATCAATATACATATCCTTTGATTGCAAATTTTTACTAACTGAGTTTATCATAAACAATATCTCATACCAATAGTCACGCCTAAAATTGAGAGATTTGAGAGATGGATGAGACAATGAGTAGGGACATGGTGGGAGTGAGAGTTTGAAAAGTGAAGCTTTTGAATATTTTTTATTTTTGTGAAACAAAATAAATAACAAATAGTATTATGTATTGAGAGAAAAGAGATTGTGAAAGAAATTGTCAAGTTGATGAGGGTATGAGAGAGTGACATGATTGAAAGGCGAAAGTAGGAGACAGATGAGTAAGACACACTAATAGAGATGAGTCATGAGTGAAGAGCATCATTTTTCATTTTTTAATAGCAAAATACTAAAAAATATTAACGTTGTTTTATTAATGAGACATTTTGTGGGTGAGATAGAAATACGTGAGATGAGCCATGATTGAGGAAAATGAAGAGTCTTTTAAGCATTTGCTCACTCAACCTTTAATTTGTACAACTGAGTCTTTAACATTTTTTAATTTTTTTTTATTAAAATAGGTAGTAAAAAAAAATTTGGAGGCCTAAAGCCCTAGCTTTACCAGCTTCCCCCTTGAGCCGGCCCCGATACCTCGAGGGATTAGTCTTGTAGTTGCACGAAGTACCCTGTGAAATAAAAAAAGTCATCTAGCGGTGATCTTTATAATTGGACTATTTTTATTTGAAAAATCACTAATTTATAAATATCTTTGGTATATGTCAATTTGCTTAAAAAAAAAAAGTTTCCTTTGTGCAAAATATATGGGCTATACCTATAAGAAATATAAGTGTTACACAGACAACAATAAGAGAGACGAAAGCGATAATTATGGTGTAGAATCTTTGGATTGAATGTGTATAAAAAAAAACATTATTAAATATTTTTAATTTAATTTTTATGTACTGTCAGTGTAAATAATTTTTACAGTGATATCCGATAATATCTTAACAAATCAAAGTTATTGTTATTTCTCTCACTTGATTATTAAAATAAAAACACACATGTCAAAATGTTATAGAATGTCGGATGTAAAACTTCTTATAATGAGCATACTATTTCAATACTAATATTGTTACTATTTGGAACACTTTGGGAAGTATTGTGAATAATGAATTTTACATTAAAATATCAAAGTCACTTGACTTAAATCAGGGTTTTATTGGTTTACCAAAAAAAAAAATTAGGGTTTTATTGATTGACGATCTTCAAAACCTACTACCTACAATTATGATTCCTAAAACTAAAAGAATAGACAGCCCAAAATAGTCAACACTATATATATTAAACTAAAAAATGACTAGCGATTCATTGCATTTCAGCAAAAATTTGTATGACCAAGATTACTCTAATCTAACTATATCCGCATTTGAGACAATTAACTATAAGGCAAGTCAAAATTCATATTGCATGTCCAATCTAAAGTTAAAATTAGTGGCTTAATTTCTTTATTTCTTAGGTCATTTGATATATCAATAAATATATATCTCATCTAACATGACACTGAATCACATATAATAATGATAGTAAATGACCCCGATAGAACCTATAACCTAATCCACCATTTGGCCATAACTAAACGTTCAATCGAAAGATAGTGGAGAAAGAATATTTGACTATAACTCAAATTTGGTAGCATTATAACTACTATTTAATCTTGAAAATTAGGCTATCTTCTAAGCGTGCTGGACCGAACTAGTTTTTGGAGATTGGATTGGAGTTCTAAAGTACTGTATGTCATTTGTCAAAGCACGGAATAGAAAAAATAAAAACTACATATAATATTTTTTTTACGGAAAACTGTTTCCTATTTCATGTTTTAGGAACGATTTTTTTTATCATTGGCAATATTAGTGTTACCTAAAGTACAAAATGTTGCAGTAATTATATGTCAATCATCAAAGCGCATGAGGAATCAAATGTTAATAAGAATCATAGGGCTTTGCTCAAAAAAAAAAAATAATAATAATAAGAATCATAGGGCTAACATCTGTCCTCTAAACAATTGTGAATGATCCAAGCTTCAATGTGATTTCAATCATTAATTGTTTATTTTAAAAAAAATTTAATCAATTAATCAATGACTGGATTTTATGAAGGACCAAAATTCAACTTAAATTTTGGAGGATAGAATTCCCCTCATAAATGGTTAGGTGTACTATCGTAGGAGTAGTGAGTTGTTTGAGTCTAGGAGAGGAGTTTGCCCATGTTGTTTTCGGATAAAAAAGAAGAAAGGAAAGCTGTGATTTGAAATAGATTATGCACACAAACTTTTTTATTGATTAGTGACGCATCGAAAGGTGTCTTAAGCCATTTTTTTTTATAGATTTTATTGGAAGTCTCAGGCACAAGTTCGTTTTCTCTTGATTTAGGACTTTGATTCCCTCTTTATATTTTTGAGACTTTGTTTCTTTCTTTATTATTTGTAATGAATTTTATTTTATTTTATACAAATTGTTCGCTGTATTATTTTCTTTCTGACAAATGTTTTGCTCCGTTTATCTTTTTTCTAATTGAAAAAGGGTATAAATGAATTTAGACGTAACAAGTGGGCTTCTCCGTTAGATATATAATTTATAGGGGGTTTAAGGTGCACCACTTATCAAAGTGGTGTAGTGGTGCACCACCCACTTGTCAGCATGTGAGCCAATACCGTGAGCCACTCATCAAAGTGGTGCACCTTAGACAACACCGTGAGCCAATAAATTTGCCAACTAGAATAGTCTAAGTTAGTTTGACTTTTCAACTTACACTACAAGAAATCAGCATATTACCGACGGATAATTACCAATGGCAGGGCTTCCGTCGGGAATTTTATCATTTACCGACGGAAAACTCCGTCGAAAAATCGGATAGTGATAAGGCACAGAGGTTTCCGACGGATTGACCGTCGAAACCTTTACCGACGGCTTTCCGTCGGTATAGCCGTGGAAAATATTGGCGGGCTTTTGAAGCGGGAACATGTACCGACGAAAATGTCCATCGATAACCCGTTGGTAAAAATTCTTGGCTGTACCGACGAACATTCCGTCGGATATTTGAATTTGTCCTTCAGTTACCGACGGCCAAGTCCGTCGGTAACCTTTTAATAACTCCTGAAAACGCCTCCCTCCCCCCTCACTTCTGCAAACCCTTCTCCCATCTCTTCCCACTCTCCTCCCTCTCCTCACTGGCAACCCTAGCCGCGGCTCCACCTCCCACACCACTCCGGCCACCCGAGACCACTACTCACCACCTAGACCTTTCCCCCTTCCTCTTCTTCTTCCTTTCTCCCTTTCCCCCCTTCTCTTCTTCCTCTTTCTTCTCCACCCGAGACCACCATTACCGCCACCTTCTCCGTCACACGCCACCATTGTTGCCACCTTCTCCACCGCACGCCACCACTGTGAGGTAAGCAGCCACCTTCTCCTCCAACTCTCTCCTCTGTTTATGTATTATAGTGACTGAATTTTTTTCTTCTCCAGAGAACCACCACCAGCCACTGCACCAGCCACCGCGCCTGACGAATTCCGGCCACCGGTGTGGTTGTTTCAGGTGAGTTTCCAATTTTTTTAATTTTTTTATATTAATTAATTGTTGTATGGAAGGTTTGTTAGGATGTTTTAAATTGTTAGGACTGTGATAAAATGTGTTGGAGTTTTTCCATTGTTATCTATTTATGGTTTGGAGTGTAATTAAATGGCGGTTTTTTTTATTACTGTTATTTTTAATTAGGGTTTGATTGTGGTTAGAAATATGTGCCATTCAATGCTGCTTATTGGTAGTGTAAAATTTCTTTAGCTTTTGATGTCATATAAAACTTAAATTAATAACTTTTGCAATCTGCGCCCAGCTATGTGCGTACTGGGACACTCCTGCTTACAAGCTGAAGTGTCAGCAGACGAAGAGGAATCGGGCTTCCGAGAAGGTTGGGAGCATGCACACTGGTGGTTCGATTAGCCACATGCAACATGTCACTAACATGGTATGCATATATAAGTAATTTTATTTATAAACTGTCTATTTTTTTTATAAAAATTTATTTTATAACTAATTGATTTTATTCGTGTGTCGGTTGCAGGCAGAAGCGCTTGCCCGGTCTGTTGATGTCCCTACGGTCTTTAAGCAGGCGCATATTCCCGCGGACACCAGCGAGTATGTTGATGAGAGGTCCAGGTTGATTGTGGTGAGCTTTAGTGTCTTTTTACATTTATATTATATGTTATTATTATAGTTTAATAATATAATATTTTTAATGTATTAATCGCATGAGGAGTTCAATAACAGATTTACTCAGGTAGCATCTGAGGCTGCCTCTTGCTCCGGTGCCTCAGAACCTTCCCAGATGGACCCCGCCGAGGTTAAGCGACTACAGATCCAGGTCTAGATGGATGTGGCGGGCGGATTTGCGGTACTGCGACCCTAGCCAAGTCCGTCCGTCGGGGGTCGACGCCGAGCTTGACCATTCGGGGGCCTATATCCTCCGACTCACAGGACACGGAGGAAGTGCAGCAGCAGAGGGAGGCGAAGGAGCGCATGATGCAGCAGATGGAGACATTCTCTACGGTCATGACCACTGTGCTCGATTTCCTCCCACTAGAGAGGTGCAGCACTCTGCAGGGGGTCCTCCATGCCAGCCAACCCTCCACTACTTCTATCGATCCACCACCGCAACCGCATGATGCCGGTGTGTCTTCTGAGCCGCAGTCTGATGGTCATCTGACGCCAGTGTACTCCCCCCGCCAGGATGACGATGACGGTTATTATGATGATGAGTATTATGATAGTTATTGATGTAGTAGTGTTTTGTAGCTAGACAGATATTTTATGTATGGATTATATGTTGAGTTTGTTTTTATTTTAAATTAAATTAAATTAAATTTTTTTTTATATTTTATTTGTAATTTCAATTATGTTTTTTAGTTAATAATATAATAATAATAATTAATAAAAATAAAATAAAATAATAATTAATATTTAAAATATAAAATTTTAATAAAATAAAAATTAATTATTAATATAAAGCTAAATAAAATAAAAAAATCAATAAAAATTACTAACTAAAATAAAACTAAAAAAAATAATATAAAAAAATCCATCCTTTCCAACAAACATATCCGTCGGTAAGTGTAGAGTAGAGTTTCCGACGGATATAGCCATCGGTAACTTCCACTGACACTTACAGACGGGCATATCCGTCGGTAAATGAGGGACAAGGCCATCGAAAATTTCTGACGGACGACCAAGATCCGTCGAAAACCCTTTCCTATGCGCTTATTACCGACGGATACGTGTCCGTCGAAAATTCTGTCGGAAACACTGATTACCGACGGCTTTTGGCCGCCGATAATCAGCCTTTTTTTGTAGTGTTAGCTTGTAGTCAAACGTGTCCTCCATCTGGACTCAATTATAAGCAAAATTAACTAACTTCACACTTATTAAGGAAGTTAGTTAGTTTAGTTTAATTGTCTTGATTTATTTTAAAAAAATGAGTTACAATTACTAAACTACCCTTTAATTGTCTCAGGAGTGTGCAATGCTCTTAGAAAAGTAGAAAGAGAATTAGTTGGATTGATTGATTGTCTTAACTTTTGGAACACTTACATTAAATAGAGTTGAATTGATTAAATTTTGCTTATTTTAAATCCGCAAAATATAGGTATTTTTTTGCTTATAATTGAGTCCAGAGGTAGTATTTGAGTAGTATTTACCATTAAAATAGCAAATATACTGATTTATATTGTTTTGTTTATTATTTTTTTTATTTTGTTTGTTGGGTTAATTTTTTTTTTCTGGAGACAATCTCATTTGGGTGGTTCTACGGTGGCGGCAACGGAGACCGGAGCAAGGCAGCTTGCCCATGCCGCCGCCATTATCCAGCGACTGCCGGCATCGCCTCCCCCTCACCTCACCACCCCCACCCTCACTCCGACACCACCAGCAACACTTCTTTCACAACCCATCCCCTGCAATCAGCGAAATATGAACAGTGGAGCATGGTCATTCTCATTCAACCTGGGTGAAGCTGACAGACGGTGAAGCTGCTACAGCGATTTGGGACGCGCCGAGGAGGTGGGAACAGACGCCGCTGTTGGTTGGAGTAATGGTTCTGGTAATAGTGGAGCAGCCTCTAACCACTGCGTGAGATCCCAATCGTCCTCCATAACCTCCAGCAACGATGGCGACCGCGAACCAGACATCAATGCCTTGCCCAAAGGCCGGAGTTCCTTCCAGAATCACCGCGTCGGCATGTCACTGCACTAGATCTGCAGATCTGGAAGAGGAACGAAGAAATGAAATAAAAGATCTAGAACATGGATTTCATTTTGTGGTTAAATTTGCAGACTTGTTATTGCAATAAAGATTATGTCTTTTTGTTTGGATTGATCTCAACATAGCCTCGGCGATAGATTGTATGGAGATGAACCAATAGTCCAAGCACATTCTGGACATTTGTATTCTTGTATTTTGGAAGTTGCAAGTATGAAAATACTTCTACAAATACAAATCAAGTTTGACTGGTGGAAAATTGCGTTGAATGGTCAAACCTGCCCAATTGACATAATTATGGGTCCACCGAGTACTACTTGGATAGTGCATCACTGTACCACTCAACCTAGCAGTTTAAGGTTATGAGATAATTGTTAGTACTCCCTACGGTCCATAATATAATAAACAAAACCCTAGAACACACGGACCAAGGAAATGTATTGAAATGAGTTAACTGTAATTAATATTCATATAAATTTCAAAAAACACCCCTTCTAATTTGAATTTAGTATCTTGATGGACTATAATTAATGACAGTAATTAATAAGGGTAATATTGAAAATTAACATTTAATATGTGTAAAAAATTGATATATGTTTCTTATATTTTTGACAAAAAAAAAAGCACTTGTTTGTTTCTTATATCGTGAAGCAGATGGAGTAATTAACATGAAATCAGAGTTGTTACAATGTAGTAGTTTAAAATCTAACTGCTTCTTATTAATTTAATTAGATAAAAGTTAAATTTTTGCATAAAAGAAAATGAATCTGGACATTATAGACCAGTGCGGGATGGTTGGTAATTTACACTATCCAAGCTATGATGAGTACAATAGTCTCTTTCCTTTTTGGTTCTCTTAACTGACTAGGATTGACCAAAGTTAATTTGTCATAATTTACACTTGCAAGTAGTGTCCAAAATGGGGGGCGCGCATGTATATGCCTCACTATAAATAAAGCTTGAGGAGCAGTCGTGTTTACTTCACAAGTTAACTAGCTATATACTTGACTTAGATAATGGCTTTTATTCACTCACGTTGTCACATGTTTTGCAGCTTCTCCGTTTTGTTATGCTTGTTTGCCATAGTATCTTCTCAGCTAACTTCAAATTGCTATGAAACAACATGTCCAAGAGCACTCTCTATCATCAGATCTGCAGTCTTCGGTGCAGTTGCCAAAGAGCATCGCATGGGCGCGTCCTTGCTCCGTCTTCATTTCCATGATTGCTTTGTTAATGCACGTTTTTCTTCCTTTCATTCAATATCTTTCTCACTTGCACTCTCATTCATAAATAAATTTGATTATATTTCGAAAATTTGGCTTGATAATGCATATATTCTCCTTTTTAAAATGTAATTTCTGTGAAACTCATGGGAAGGAATTTTTTTTTAGGCAAACATAATATTAAATATTTACAAAAAAAATATCAATTTTATTTCAAGGATTCCAAGAAGAGATTAGGTAATTAAAGGGATAAAATTTAATAAAAGAATGACACAATTACAAGAGTGAAAATATTTGTATGATTACTATAATCTTATAATTAATATTGAAAAACGGCTAGTGGGTTGGAGATAGACTCCATTACACTTCGACCACCTAGGTATGAAGTATCTAGATGTTCTCTAGATTTTTTTCTTCATTTTTTACATAGCTTTACTAGTTTCTAAGTTCTTCTTTATTAATTTTTTATTTGTTTCTACTTGTTTATTTTTGTAGCTTTTTAAAATATCTCTTGAATTCGATAGAGTTGTACAATACCTTCTAACATTTTTTGTATTCTTTTTTTTTTTTTTGGAATATATTTTTGTATTCTTTTATAGTAAATATGCAGGCACTCATGCATGCTTTGAGTTTTTCGGATCCAGCCTGACATGCATAAAAAATCCTTGATAACTATGAGTGCAATTGTTTGGCGCAGTAGTTGTATTGATTGAATTTAATTAATTTAGCACATATATAGAAAAATAGCTAGATGCAATTTTGTGGGGGCATGGTTGTGATAATTAGAGCACAAAAATGAATCTCTAATTTAAACTTTTAGAATAGTCGTATACATAGTTTACCAGTTACCATGTTTATCATTATCATGAAGAAAGTTGAAATATTAACCAATGTAAGATTTTTATACCTTCATATGTATCTCTAGATTACTTTGGTTATCCAAGAGGCTGCTATATAGCACCCAAGAAAATGAGCTTAATAAGTACATTTAGATGAGCTAAGAATATATTTTTTTACAAGCATCGAGATAAAAATTGAATCTTCATTGATGTTTTTTACGTATAAAACTTGTAGGGATGTGATGCGTCTGTTCTATTAGATGACACATCGAGCTTTACTGGAGAGAAGTCAGCTGGTGCAAATGTGAATTCTCTGAGAGGTTTTGATGTAATTGATGACATTAAAACTCAAGTGGAGACTGCTTGTCCTGGAACTGTTTCTTGTGCAGATATTCTAGCTATTGCTGCCCGTGATGCTGTTGTTGCAGTAAGTTCAATAATTAATACCATAATCAATATCAACAGATAAAACCCACTACTAAATAGATAATGATCATGATGATATATGTACATTTGTTAGCTTAAAAAGTTCCACTAAAATCATATATAGAACATGTCTCATGCAATCAAGGCTTTAAATCCCGGTTGCGGTTGTGTTGCATCGCGGATATTGCGGGAAAATGCGACCGATTCGGCTGCAATTACGGTCGTGATACGGTTTCGAATTCGGCGACTGCCAAAACCAACACGTCGCGGCCCAGATTTCGGTTTAGACCCAGATTTGAAACCTTGCATGCGATATTTAGAGACTAGAAACAACTTTTAGATATAAGCTATTGAGAACTGTTGTCAACAGTGATATATATTGACATTTTGGTGCAGAAAATTCATATTTAATTTTAATTGTAGATCTCATAAATTCAAAGCTTTAACTGACTGATATTTTTGGTCTTCATTATCTCAGTTGGGAGGTCCATCATGGAATGTTGGATTAGGTAGAAGAGATTCAACCACGGCAAGTAAAGATGCTGCAACTAAGGATATCCCATCTCCTCTAATGGATCTTAATGACCTCATATCTGCTTTTGCAAATAAGGGCTTTAACACCAAGGAGATGGTAGTCCTCTCCGGTAAATTAAAATAGTTATGCTATCTATTCACCCATAACTTTCAGTGACCATCACAATCCCAATTATTGCATGATACACATTATTAGTTATTTGTAACCTGACCATTGGTATAAAAGTGGCGTGTAAAATGTAGTGTGTGACAAAAATCCAACAATATCCAATATACTCAAATCAAATTATTTTTACGTTGGTTATAGTTGTGGTTCTGTTGGTCATGGACCGGATTGTAAAGCTTTTTGATATATTGGGTTGTTGTACGTAGCTATTGTACTCTTATTAATACAATGTATTTGGCTATAAAAAAATGTCTTTTACCAGTCTGCGGTTAGTTATTAACCCTCACAAAGATTGAATTTAGATTCTCTAAATTTGGATTTCACTAAAATTCCTGCATATAGGCAAATTTCATGGATATTTTTGTCTTTACTGTACCCAAAAAATCTGATTCCAAACCCTCTCTTGATAGAATTTTGTCTAACTTAAGGAAAATTCAGGAATGCTCAAATGCAGGGAACCTGGATACCACAAGATTATGTCAACATTAATTAACATAAGTGAATCTAGTGTTCTAATGTGATTTTTCTCCTTTTTTATGTATATAGGAGCTCATACAACAGGGCAAGCCAGATGTCAGTTGTTCAGAGGCCGGATTTACAATGAAACCAGCATTGAGACAAATTTTGCAACATCGGTGAAGTCAAATTGTCCAAGCACTGGTGGTGATAGCAACCTTTCCCCACTTGATGTCACCACCAATGTGATATTTGACAATGCTTATTTCAAGAACTTAGTAAACAACAAAGGACTTCTACATTCAGATCAGCAACTCTTTAGTGGTGGTTCTACAGACTCTCAGGTCACTGCCTATAGCAACAACCCTTCAACTTTCTATGCAGACTTTGCTAGTGCTATGGTCAAAATGGGAAACCTAAGTCCTTTAACAGGGAAAAGTGGCGAGGTTCGCACTAACTGCCGCATAGTTAACTAAAAATTAGAAAATAAGATGAGCAAAACATGCTCATAATTCAGTCACACTACTCTTTTATGTATCATGGTATGTCTAGTGATGAAGATCTAAGAATCTGAAGTATATGGCCTTTGTGGTTAGCAAGAAGCTCTGTTGTGTTAAGTTAATACAAATAACACTAGTATATTTGTATCAGTTGGAACTTTTTTCTTGCTAATGATGACAAAAGACTCTAAGGTACTGTTTGGTTGGAGGGGAATGGAGGGGAGGGGAGAGAATATTTTAAATCTTTTGTGTTTGGTTCAAATTTTAGGAGGGGAGGGGAGGGGAGGGGAGCAAAATCCCTCCTGGGTCCATTTTAGCTCCCCTCCAATATTGGGGGGATTTGGAGGGGAGGGGAGGGATTTTAAAACTTTTGATGTGTATTGACTAAAATAACCCCACTTTTCTATTTTTAAATAAATAATTATAAGGTTTAAAAGTAAAATTGTATTAAAATCCCTCCCCTCTCCTTCCCTCCCCTCAACCAAACACAATGTCTAACTAAAATCCCTCCCCTCCCCTCCCCTCCAATGAACCAAACACACCCTAACAAACCACAGAATTTACCTTAACACGAGCCACAACTTGATATAATAAAGAAACACTAACTTTGGCAAGACAATTAACTAGTCGAATCAAGGGAGAAAAAACAAATACACAAACATTATGTTTTTCCACAGTACCATTACATTTTTCCTACAAGAAGGTAGATATGCTTTTCTTTTGGTTCATTTTCTGCTGTACAAACAGAGGAAAAAAACTCTCCTTGCAAATCCTCCTCTCTTAGTGAAGAAATAATTTGAGTACCACATGTTCCTGCAACCACTAGAAAGGATTTGACTACCTAAATCAACTATCGAATTTGAGATAATATTTTTTTTTTCTCCCTAAATTTATCAAAACAGGGGTGTCATCAAGCAAACCTGTTCCATCATAATATAACATTGTCTAGGTGACTTGATTGTTCTCAATCTCAAGTGTATGGTTTGAACCATTCGGATACGGCAACCAGGTTATCAAATATGAATTTTATATGAACCAACTAAACCAGCTTCTGAAAATATAAGAAAAATATTTGTGAAGAGTTCAAATTGCAGGCGAATTATGGTTTGGGCTAAGGTGCACCACCCAACTGGTGCACCACCCACTACACCACCCATATGTGGCAAGTCTTGGGCCAATGAAATTGTCACATGGACTGATCAAAATTTCAAACCCAACCATGTATTTGTACTTAAAATAGCCACATGTACAAATGATTGGTGAAGTTCTTGACATGTGGGTGGTGTAATGGGTGGTGCACCATGTGGGTGATGCACCATAGCCTTAACCGCGAATTATACATAAATAAATAATGATGGTTGAGTGGTTGACACGTTTTGTAAAGTTCATTGCTTGAGGATAGTTTATGATTAGTTTGGTTCACAGTAACCTCATATACACTACATGCAGAAATCAGTGTCTCCTCCATTAACTAGAGAGACACACGCTTCCATGTCAACTACAGCAGTTTGGAAATGAAGCTAATATAGTACTACCCATTTAACCATCAGAAATTAGCAAAAAGAAAAGCCAGTCGTCAGAGGAGTTTGCTCCAGAATTTACAACATGCATCTTTATTTTCAAAGGTTTTGCTAACAAGTACCTTCGGATCACTTAAGAAATAAGAAACTGAAAATAATTAATGAAGAAAATAAGTAATACCATGTTAATTTTCTAAAAGGGTGCCAAGTAAATGAAACAAAAGGGAAATGGATCCTCATCTGCTCCGACCGAGAGAAAAAAACCTATTTTTTTTTTTTTTATATAAGGACACACCATATATGATTGTAGAATCCTTTAGTTATATTTCAAAAAATTTGTATCTTCAATTTTCTTTCCAACAGAACCATAATATGCTCTTTCAAAATTCTGAAACAAAAGTTGGTTTCATTTCGAAAGTATTACTTCCCCAGCTTAAAATGTGTCATTCAAGATAATATATAAGGATTAAGGGAGTTATTAAATAGGCTTGATTTTAACAAATTATAATTATAATTATTGGGGGCATTTGGAAAATTATTTAAAGTTGGACCAAATTTAAATTTGAATAGTTGAAGTATGGATACATATCCTTAGTTATGGATATATTGAATGCCGAGAATGAATCTCGATCCGAATTAATCTGGCACATCTAAAATACCGTATAGCTAATTGGCGATTACTAGTGATTCTAGCTTCGAGCAGACGAGTTACAACCTACAATCTAAATCGAGGACAGGTTTTTGGTGTTAGCTCACCCTCATGGGATCATGATCGTTTGTCCAGGGCATTGTAGCATGTGTGTCGCCCAGAGCATAAGGTGTATGATGAAATATATAAGACGCAAGTATCCTTCAAAAAACAATACATACATGCATACAACATATAATATGTAGCACAAGCCATTTAATCAGTCCGACATTTAAAGGGATAAAAAATATATAATAATAACAATAAAGACGATATCAATAACAACGATAACGACAAATCTCACATTTAACAGACTCCTTGACACTTCATGGTTCATTATTTGAACCTTAGACTTCTTATGGCTCACAAATAGACATTTTTCTGATAAGTGAATATAAAAATTGGCACGAGTTTGTATTATACAATTTCTCAATCTTTACCCTTCTTCATTATTTATATATTGTGGTCCAGACTTGTAATATATGCAGTTTTATTTAGTTGACTTTTCTGCAATTGCATCTGATCTCTCCCTTATTCCCTGTAAGAGGCTTCATGTTACCCATCTTGATCATGGAAGCTCCAAAGTCTCTAGCAAAAGCATAAGCGTTTTTGCTGTATAGCTGCACCAATCTATCACTTTCACTACCATCACCCTTGAAGAGCTCTTGATCAGAATGGAGGAGACCCTTTTTGTACAACAAAGCAGTATAGTATGTGGTATCAAATCTTGCAGGAGTTGCATCCAGTGATGCTAAACGGTCGTCGCAGCCACTTCGAGGGCATACGGTGTTACGCAAAGTGGCTGCAAAGTTTTGGTCTATATTGGTGCTATTGAAGATCCTGTCCTTGAAAGAACTGCACTTGGCGAATCCAATAGTGTGGCCACCAGAGAGGACTACCAGGTCTTTAAGGTTCAACCCATGAGACTTGAAATTTGAAAGAAGCTGTGAGAAGCTGAAAAGTGGGGGAGGAAGATTGGAATTTGCAGCATCCATGTATGCATTTCTTGCATCTCTTCTGCCTAATAACACTCGGTACCAATATTGTGGTCCTCCCAACTGTTAACGGAAGCACAATTTGTTAGTTTTCAGTGTGTAGCAATGTTTTTACACATCGTTTCTTTTTTTGTAGGATTTTAAAATTTAGGTCCATGAATGCAATTGTCGTCGTGACGTTACGATTTAGTATTCTCTAGAATCGTATCGTGACCATAACAGCGATTGTATTTTTTCACAATTTTCCATAATAATGGAAACGCAACGCGATCGCAACTACAACCGCGACCGCGATATATAAGAGCTGGAATCTTTTTACATTTTTATACTATTCACTTCCATTTTATTTAAAAGAAAAAGGTAAAATAAAAAGAAAAGAAATAAATTCTTTTTTCCCTTTGCCCCTGCCTTTTTCCATAAAAAGAAGGCGTGAAGTAGGTTCAACATTTTTGTTTAGATTTCAGCGTATGATCAGATGCATGCAACCAGAACTACGAGAATGAATGATTTGAATAATAGTGATACCCACTATAATAAAAAATACAACACGATCGTAATTGCAATTTAAAACTTTGGATCCTTTTTACATTTTATATTATTCTCCTCCATTTTATTTAAAAGAAAAAGGCAAAAGAAAAGGGAAGAGATAATATTCCCCCCCTTTTTTTTCTCTCTCTTTTCTCCCTCCCTTTTTCCATAAAAAGAAGGCGTGAAATAGGTTTAAAATTTTTGTTGAGCGTATCAGATGACATGCAACCAGAACTATGAGAATGAAAGATTTGGATAACAGTAACACTCACTATGGCTACAGAATCACGAGCTGCTATGGCTAAGATATCTGCACATGATACCACAGGGTGTTTGCAAGCTTTGTCAACCGCTGCCTTAATCTCATCAACCACCTCAAACCCTCGGATTGAATTATTATTTGGCAATGCAGTCTTCTCGCCCCCCAAGAAAGGGGTGTCATCTAGCAGAATTGATCCGTCACAACCCTGTAGTTTGACATAGAAATTTCAGGGCATCATACTATATATATTAGAAGTGATATATATGCCATATGTTACGCTTATTTTTCAAACTTCCTGCTATGGGTTCTTAATTTATTATGGCAGGAAGTTTTGCCATGTGGGTTCTTAATTTATCATTCTGCATAACACTATGTTTATCTTGCAATTTAATTGCTCCAATCAAAATTAATTGTTTGACATAGTAATGAAATGAACTTGACCTAGTAATTAAAGTCTACTTAGTACAAATGAGAAAGCACGAAACGCACAAAATTTTATTTGGACGAATAAGATTTTGATTTTGCTGGAAATCACAGCAAAGATAAGGCAAGATTAAGTTTGGTTTGATAACATAAGGTTAAATGATAATAATAAAAGTATTTTGACATGAATAATGTTAATTAGTTACACTTTGATTTATTAAAAAATGAACCAAAAAATAAGTAGTTTGTGCCTTGCTTTAAAAAAAAAAAAAAAAAAGTAGTTTGTGCCTTTTTGATGAAGTTAATCTGGGAACTAGAGTATAATGATACTAAATTCTAATTAAGTAACTATCGATGATCCGACACTATGGATGAGGATCACATGTCCCAATTTGGTGTACCACACCATGTCCCAACCATTAATATTTTGTCATGTATTCTACTTTTTTAACATTAAATAAAATTTTAACTTATATAAGTATGATACATCAAAATGAGACTGAAGATCCTTATCAGTAATGACACTATAATAGCATATATGTAACATGGATATATGTAACTCACATTAACAAAGCAGTCATGGAAGTGCAAACGCAGTAAGGATGCTCCCATACGTTGCTCACGAATAATGGCTTGCTTAACAACAGACTTTATGATTGGCAATGCCTGAGGGCAAACTTTGTCATAATAATCAGGAGTCAGCTTGGCATGGATAGGGATCCAAAATGTTGCCAAAGTGACCATAACAAGGACAATGAAATATTGGACATGATCAGAAGCCATTTTATGCTTGTAACGTCTAGCTACAGGGAGGATTTATATATAGAGGGAACTTATAGCATGTTAGTTTACTTGTTTGAGTTATCAACATTCATAATATTTTAGTGCATAGTGCACCAAACTGGTTTGTGCTAAATACCATTGACCCAAATCCCGTAAGAATTGCACAAATGTTACTGCCCCACCTACTCTTAGATATAGAATATAGTCTAGTATATATGGGTGTATGATATACAGAGATACACCAGTTGTTCTAATTTTTTAAATATATATAGCCGGTTTGAAGAATTAGTCACTCGTATACAGCTAAACAGAAGAAGAAGAAAATTAAGTAATCAAATTTGTAAGCTGCTCTCCACCCTCGAGTAGCCGATTAATGGAAGTGCAGGAATACATTATTCTTGTTGGTAAAACTACAAAGTGAAATGTTTAATGCCATTCATTTCTCTATGGAATTATTAATTAAACACTCAAAATATGATAAGGAGACGATATATTAATTGTTTGGGGTGAGCAACACCCATACAATAGCAGCCTGGGTTAACCAGTCAGAGAAGAAGAAAAATCAAGATGTAGATCATCCCCCATGGCACCAGTTCTTGCAACATATTTTACCTCTCAACGCATATGGTGCAACTGAAATGTGTACGTACGTAATCATTTCTATCATTTCTTTCCTTACATTTTTTTCTTGTTAAAGAAAAAATGAAATTAATCAGAGTATTAAGGGGTACTCTAACTCAATTACAAAAAAAAAAAAAAAAACTATTACAATTGAAACTAATGTAAATAAAAAACTACTCTAAAAAAAGAATAGTATTAGTTTTACAAAAGTGGCGAGGAAAAAATTCCCAACCCAAGACAAGATAGATCTCTGTACCCAAAAAATTATAAATCGAGAAAACCTTTAAGCCAAATCAGGTGACCAAACCATAAAGGACCCATCCCCCACTCACCAAAAATCAGAAGGACTTGAGCCAATCACGTAAAGCCAACCATGAAATAGGGGCTCCCTAGTAAAACACCCACCAGCAAAAGAACCTGCTTTTTTGTTTGTGTTTGTTAGTTTCTTGGGTTTTTTATAATAGTAACAATGAACAGTGAAAAGGATGATTCTCTTTAAACTATTAGTGTGTAGTTGAATAGCCAAAATTATTATGTGTTAAAAAAAAATTTGAAAGACAAAAGAATGTGGAGCTATGTTTCCGAAACCTCTGAGAAGCCAAAAGATAAAAAAGATGGGAAATATTCAACTGAGTTAGAATCTTGGGGAGCAAATAATTCGAAGATTATTACTTGGATTAATAACTCTATTTCGCATAAGGGTGGCAAACGGATGGACTGGATGAATTGTGATTCGGATTATAATAGATTGGATAAAAATAATCCATCAATCCATTTGGATCCATTAAAAATATATTAAAAAAATCTAATCCATCTATGACCCATTTAATAAAAAACCGTCCAACTCATTCATGAGTCATTTTTATATGGATGGATATCCGACCCATCCATTAAAACTATTTTAAAAATTAAATAATTTTTATAATTATTTTAAAATAGCATTCCTCATCCATCCACAAAAATATTTTTTAAATTTAATAATTTTTATAACATTTAAAATGAATAAATTAAATTAAATAATATATATATATATATATATATATATATATATATATATATATTGCTAAAATTAAAAGGATACACAATCTAAAAATATTGTATATCTCGTACAAAGGATAAGAAACTCTTCTACCGTATTTTTTTTTAACTATTTTTATTTTTAGTAAATAAAAAAAGCATGATCGCATTAACAATGCACACAAACAGTCCTGAGCAAAGATAAATTGGAGAGAATAGGAAGCTTCCTTGGAGTTTTCAACTGCGATTCATAATTACACTACGTGTACGTTAAACAGGAACGTTGAAACTGCAGAGAATCAAGGTACTAAAGAATAAGTTGAACATACTTACCAAAAACGGTGTTTATGGTGACCTGGTTCTTGGCTTTAACACCGATTAAACGTTTGGTATAAGTAAAGTTGAGCTTTTGATCTTGTGATTTGATATTTTTTTTATGTAAAAATTGATTTAAAAAAATAAGTGGATTGAAAGTGATCCATTACATTTTTTGTTGTTGGTCCAATGGATTTGAAAAAAAATTGGATGGATCATAAACCACCCATTAAGAAAACAATCCAACCCAGTCCATCCATTTATTAATATTTTTTATAAATGGATGGATTAGATGGATTATTCAATGGATTGACTGGATAGATAATGGATCCATGGATTATTTTGCCAGCCCTAATTTCGCAGTCAATAGGCGTTCAATTATCAAAATATGAAACAGCCAAGGAGGTTTGGGATCATTTGAAAAGGTTGTATGTGCAGTCAAATTTTGCAAAGCAATACCAACTGGAGATTAATATTCGGGCTCTTCAACAAAACAACATGAGCATCCAAGAATTCTATTATGCTATATCCAACCTTTGGGATCAATTGGCTCTTACTGAATCTGCAGAATTGCAAGCTTTTAAAGCGTCCACTGATCGTGGAGGAGAACAACGCCTGGTTCAATTTTTTATGGCTCTTCGAGATGATTTTGAGGGAATTCGTGGGTCGATTCTGCACTGCAATCCATTCCCAACTGTTGATTTGGTGGTTAATGAGTTGTTAGCTGAAGAAATTCGCCTCAAGTCTCAATCTGATAAAGGGAATGTTGACAAAGGAATCCACCCCAGTCTCAATTTATCTGTTTTTGATGTTGATTCTAATAAAGGTAAATCTTATGGAAAGCTTGGTTATGATGAGTGTAGCTTCTGCAAGAATAAGGGCCATGGGAAAGCTAAATGTCCAAAACTGTTGAACAAGCCGCAACAAACACAGCAACCTTCTTAATGGAGACCTCCAAGCCAATTCAACCAACACAACTTCAAGCACTTCAGGCCTCCAGCACCTAATACTAATGCAGTTATTCCTCCGTCTGATGAGAGCACATCTCTTTCTAGTCCTTCAGTAGCTGATCTTGCTGAGCAATTTCAGAAGTTTCTTGCTACACAGCCATCTGCCATGTCTGTCATGTCTGCTATGTCTGCCCAATCCAATATAGGTTTGTCCTCATCTAGCTCTTCAGGTATATCCCCATCCTTATGGATCCTTGACTCTAGAGCATGTCATCATATGTCATCTGATTTAAACTCATTCGTATCCTTATATCCTGTTTCATTTGTACCAATCATAATTGCTGATGGCACCCCTCTGCCAGTAGCATGCATTGGGTCTGTTTCCACATCTCATTTGTCCATTCCAGATGTTTATTAATTACATTCCTAAATTACGTGTCAGTCTTATATCTGTTAGTCAGTTATATGATTCTGGTTACTCGGTTTTGTTTTCTTCCACCTCTTGTTATATACAGGATCTGCAATCCCAAAGGCTGATTGGGACAGGCCGTAAACATGGGGGGACTTTATGTTTTGGATGAACTAAGAGTTCCAAATGTTGCAGCTGCTAGTGCTGACCTGTCGTCTTTTCGTTTGACTTCCTCTCTTCTAGTTTTTATTTATGGCACTCTCGTCTTTGTCGTGTTTCTTCTTCCCGTTTGAAATACTTGGCTTCTATAAGAGCTTTAAGAAAGTTTCAAACTAATGATATTTCTGATTGTTGTGGTTGCACACTTGCTAAGTTTTCTGCTTTGCCTTTTTGTAAAAGTGTTTCAATTTCGGTTGCACCTTTTGACTTGATCCATTCTAATGTAAGGGAACCATCCCTGACAGTTACTAAAGGTGGTTCTAGATATTATGTATCTATCATTGATGATTGCACTCGTTATTGTTGGGTTTATCTTATGAAACATCGTTATGATTTTTTTAAGTATTTATCACATGTTTCGTGCTTTGGTTAAAACTCAACATAATGCTGTTATTAAGTTCTTTAGATGTGATCTAGGTGGTGAATATACTTCCAACAAATTTTTTGAATTACTTGCCCCTGATGGGACTTCTCACCAAACCTCTTGCACTAATACTCCTGAACATAATGGAGTTGCTGAAAGAAAACACTGTCACATTGTTGAAACTGCATGCTCTTTTCTTTTGTCTACTTCTATCCCAAGTGAGTTTTGGGGGGAAGCTGTCCTCACTATTGTTCATGTCATTAACCGGATCCCATCTCCTGTAACTTCAGGTTTGTCTCCCTTCGAAAATTATGTGGTTGTGCTCCTGATTATTCTACCTTGAGATTTTTTGGTTTTACTTGCTTTGTTCTTTGTCCACATGTAGAACGTAGTAAGTTATCTTCTCGTTCAATGGTTTGTGTTTTTCTTGGTTATGGTGATGGTCAGAAAGGTTATCGTTGTTATGATCCTGCAAATCAAAAATTGTATGTCTCACTTCATGTTGTGTTTCTTGAACATATTCCTTTTTATTCTATTCCTTCTAGTCCTCATGGTTTTACCAAATCTGATCTCATCCGTATTGACCCATTTTCCACAGATTCAGACACCACACCTCCTCTAGTTACTCATAGTCAAAATAACTCTGATGTGGAGCTTTGCAGGGTTGACACTAGTAGTTCTGCTAATCCAGAAGCCTCCTCTGTCCCCACGCCTCCTCAAGAAGCTCTTGTAATTGTGGATCCTCCTCCTCCTGGTTATCCTCCTCATGATTGTAAGTCCACTAAATTACCTGATTTTGTTTATTCTGTCTATTCCTCTTCCTTTGCTTCCTTTTTAACCTCCATTCACAGTTTGTCTGAGCCCTCTTCTTATAAAGAGGCAGTTTTTGATCTCTCTTGGCAGCAGGCTATGGCAGAGGAACTTTATGCCTTGCACAAGACATATACTTGGGACCTTGTCTCTCTTATATCCGCCAGGAAAAACTGCAATTGGTTCTCGTTGGGTATATAAGATCAAAACCAAGTATGATGGGTCTGTTGAGAGATACGAAGCTCGTTTGGCTGCTAAGGGGTTTTCTCAGTAATATGGTATGGATTATGAAGAAACTTTTGCTCCTGTTGCCAAAATGACTACTACTTGCACTCTTATTGCAGTTGCATCTATCCATTAGTGGCATATTTCACAAATGGATGTTAAAAATGCCTTCTTGAATGGTGGTCTTCAAGAAGAAATTTATATGGTTCCTCCTCCAGGTGTTTCTCATAATCTAGGTAAAGTTTGTAAACTGATGAAGGCTCTCTACGGGTTTAAACAAGCTCCTCGTGCTTGGTTTGAGAAGTTATCCATTGTGATTGAATCCTTTGGTTTCCACTGATTCTGCATTGTTTATCAGGTGCACTCCTCAAGGTCGTATCTTGCTCTCTCTATATGTTGATGACATGATTATTACTGGGGATGATGTTGATGGGATTGTAAATTTGAAACTCCAATTAGCTAGACAATTTGAGATGAAAGACTTAGGTACTCTTTGTTACTTTTTGGGGATTGAGGTTGCCTACTCTCCTCGAGGTTACCTTCTTTCTCAATCTAAGTATATTGGCAACATTCTTGAACAAGCTCGTCTCTCTGATACTCGGGCAGCAGACACCCTTCCTGAGCTTAATGCTAGATATGTCTCATCTGATGGTGTCCCTCTGCCAAACCCTACTTTGTATCGCACTCTTGTTGGCAGCTTGGTATATCTTACCATTACTAGACCTGATATTGCTTATGCAGTGCATGTTGTTAGTCAGTTTGTTTCTTCTCCTACTACACAGTTCATTGGCTAGCTGTTCTTCGCATTCTTCATTATCTTCGGGGCACTCAGTTTTAGAGCCTTTTATTTCCTTCATCTACTTCATTGGAATTGCTTGCTTACTCAGATGTTGATTGGGGTGGTGATTCCACCGATCGTAAATCTACCACAATGTTTTGCATTTTCCTAGGGGATTCCTTATATCTTAGAAGAGTAAGAAGCAAGCAGTTGTTTCTCGATCTTCTACAGAAGCTGAGTATCGTGCCATGACATCCACCACTGCAGAAATCGTTTGGTTGCGCAGGTTACTTGACTCTATGGGTATCTCCTCCTCTGCACCCACTCCCATGTTTTGTGATAATATGAGTGCCATACAAATCACTCGCAACTCAGTATTTCATGAACGCACCAAGCACATAGAGATTGATTGCCATTTCACTAGACATCACTTTCAGCAGGGAACCATCACTTTGCCCTTTGTATCTTCCTCCATGCAGATTGCTGACTTGTTCACAAAGTCGCATTCCACTACACGCTTTCGTTTCTTGATTAGCAAACTCTCGATGCTTCCTGTTGATGCATCGTGAGTTTGAGGAGGGATGTTAGATTATATATAGTCCTTTTATTTATTTATTCCTTAAGGGCAGTATATATAGTCTTTTGCTTGTTGCCTATTTATATTTATTCCTTTTGCTATCTATTGTAACCTAAGACTCATTTTGCATTCTAATGAAACCCTAGCAGACTTCTTCTCCCCCTTTGTTCTCTCTTCATCTTCTCCATGCCCCTTTATTAACAGTATTGCTTCTCTTAACAGTTACAACTTGCAACTCTTTCATGCATGTAATTGAATTTTTTATTAGCAAAAGATGTTATTAAAGTGGTATAAGGGATACACGTAGGTAGAATTAATTAATAGTCGAAGAAAATACAGGTAAATATGATTTTGTTTTAGTTAATTAGAGAAGAGGTTGGAGAGTATAGTATACTACAAAATATAAATTAAAATTAGAATAATACTTTTACATTTGCTAACGTATGTCTGATCTCAAAAAGAAAAATAATTGAGACCCACAGGCAGTTAGCATATAGCTATATCAATAGAGTTATACAATATATGTTGAGGTGATTGTATAAATTCCACTACATATACAATTAACGCCACTTGCTAAGAATAAGGTAGTACACGGCACCTAAAGTTCAAACTTATAATTTCAAAAGAATATATATATATATATATATATATATATATATATATATATATATATATATATATATATATATATATATATATATATATATATATATATATATATATATATATATATATAATGTATTTATGTATGTATAATGTTTAGTTTTGTTAAAGAATCAATCATTTTCTTGCCAATAGATAGTGAAACATGGGTTAAGAAACCTACATATGTCAACCAAATAAAAATTACTCACACTGTCACACAGTCAAACTGCGCAGGCACACTACGTGCACACACTATACTTATAAGGGAGGGGGTTCCATAATGCCGATCTTTAATTTATACATGTGAAAGGTGAAAACATGCTTTGATTTCAGGACCATGCAACCAACTGCAGAGGTCTTTAACTAGAATTAAATTAATCATTGTTAAGGATAAAATTAATCTTATTAAGACATAATCGGCATCTAATGAATTTATAACTTGCTAAGCTATATGTAACGCCTTATAAAGACTTGAAAAACCCAAGGTAAATGAATTGCTCAAAACCTCTTTGGAATACGCCTATGTGGATGTACGATAGTTATTAAGAACTTTGATTAAAATATGAGTAATGCAATGGCATGAAAAGCAGCCTTGATAGTAATACATTAGATTGACCAGAGATAGTCTATTACCCAACACGCTTTTAATCAACTCCACACAGCATATATATATATATATATATATATATATATATATATATATATATATATATATATATATACTATTACCCAACACGCTTTTAATCAACTCCACACAGCACATATATATATATATATATGTATATATATTATGATCAGCTGACAAAGTATGAAAGTCACAGCTAATCTTCCAAGCTTTTCATTTAGATTTTCAGGTATCTCAATTATATTTTTTAAGAATTGTTTGTTTTGGATCGGTATAATCGATTTATAAATTATATACCTGAACCGATGAGTACTTTAGGGCTTTTTTTTTTTTTTTTCATTTCCTAATTATAGTAATAATTACAACAAAAATAATTACATAGTTATTACTTTGTTTTCATTCTGTTTCCTATTTCTAAATATTTGTATGGGAAACACTGAAAATAACTTTTCTTTTGTTTTCACTGTTTCCTGTACAAATATTTGAAAACATGAAACATAATCAAAATAAAACAACAACTTTGTAATTATTTTTATTGTAATTATCTTTGAGATCAAGAAATAAAAACATGAAACTGAAAAATAAACCAAACACGCCCTTATGGTATCTAGCTTCTGATTCCAATCCAAACTGATGCCGGAACCAATCTACACTCGTAGAAATTGTGACAGTGATAGTGAGGTATCATTAGTAAACATGTGCGTCAAGGGCTGGGTTGGTGATGTCACAAACGTAGGTGAAGAAATTATGCGTATGCGCTCATTCTCTCAGCACAGGCTGCACCGCAACTGAGGCTAAAATCTTTTTGGGCCAACAGACTATATAAAAGATAGAGCTCCATAAAAATTGTGAGATTGAAGTATAGTCCAAGAAAATTTTGTGCAAGAGACTCAAATCATTATCCACTAGCCCAATAGTCCCATTCTAAATATCGGCTTGTGGAAAAATCATTAGAATTTGAGAATGACTAGTACTCTATTTTTCAAAATATTGTTGCTTTTTATATTTTCCTTTTTATTCCCTTTTTTTTTTTTTTGTACAAGAAGAGGCTTAAAGCCCAACTATGAAAACTAACAAACTACACTATTTTGTACTTTAATTAATTTTTTGAAAACAACTTATTTACTTATTTTATGGCCTAGACAAAATTAGATGATAACTCTCATATGCCAAATATCCATGTAATTTAGATTGAGAAAGTTGTATTATATTATATTATATTATGTTTGCCATCAGGGGTTGGCACATCTGATCAAGCCTTCTGCTCACACTAGTTGTGACTTGGGTTCGATTCTTAGATCTACCCTATTGGTAGGCAATATGTAAATTCCACTATAAATCATCGCTGAGGTTGGTGGTATTCCCTAACCTTGCGAGGGGGCGTGCTTGCCCCCAGTCAGGGACGGAGCCAGACTTGGAAGTTTGGGAGGGCCAACTATAAAAATTAAACTTCACAGCAAATATATACACATCAAATTTCCTAAAAAAAAATTAATAAGTATATGTTCCAAAATGTTAATTATATTAGTAATTTAAACACGAAACTCCTCGTCTGCATGTCACGAAAATCATCTATAATTAAATTTACACTAAACATTTCAGCAATTTTCTTTTCAATGCATATTATCAAACAAAAAATTCAACTTCCATCTTATAGCACGTATAGTCTTGAGTATATTTATAACTAAAAATATTATTATATAGTAGCTATAGAAATCAGAGAGTGTGAGAGTAAGAGTTGTCACACAATACACAAGAGAATAGGCTTTTACTTTTGTATTTGTTACCGACCAATGACACAATTTAGTCATTTTATACTATTAGTACTTTAAATTTTTTAAAAAGTTAGGGAGGGCCAAGGCCCTCCTAGGCAAACACATGGCTCCGTCCCTGCCCCAGTCTAAACTTTTAGTTACCAAAAAAATATTATATTATGTTTTCTCTTCATTTTTTCCCGCCCTCAGATTTTTCTCATTCACATTATCAAATGAAAAGTGGATACACAAATGAAACATTGAGCAGAGCTGTTAAAACGGAATGGAATATTTATGAACTTGGTTTGATAGTGAGTCCGTGTAAGAGTCTTTTTTCTACCAACCCTTATTTCTCTCTTTGCTTTGTTAGAAGGCATGCCATACGGCTGCCCATCATTTGGCTAAAGCTGCTGTCTTGAGTAGCTTCCACCATGTACCTCCTCCTTGTACTGCTGATATTATTCATCATGAAATGCAATGAGTTTGTTTTTCTCAAAAAAAAAAAAAACAAAAAGGAATGGAATATAACATGAGTTTTGTTCTATGTTTGACATATTTTATAAATAACTAAGAATAAGATATTAAAGATTGTGAAGTGAAACATTTTAGTTTCATTAAAAAGATAGAACCAAAAGAATATAACATAATCCTCTGTTTCATTTTATTGGGTTGGCACTAGTGATGAACATTGGACCAAAGGCAACTTAATTTACGGCCTTATTAACTACATGGGCTTATTCAATTGGGTAAAATATGCCACCTGTCCTTTACACTGTTTACAAGCATGTGCATTTGGCAGCAGTATCACATTAGAAAACTATAGCATACAGTTAATTATTGTGTATGGCAGGAAATATGTTGAATCCGCGGTTGGTATAAATTATAAATTTGTATTTTGCTGTCCTTGACGACAAACATGTTACATGTTACAGATCAGATAAACGGGAACTTGGAATCATTCGTTAGTAATTAATTATTGATCTGATTCAGTCCAAGCGAAGTGATTATAAAGTATATTTAAAATTGCAAGTTTAAAATTGCAAACTGATATCACTCCATTCAGTGTATCATAGTTCCATCTAGTCAATTGTTTCTGCATATCCTTATTAAAGTGACAACACCTTGTCTGACCTAGATTTGCACATAGTCATAAATCAGTAATTGCACCCAAATGACAAAAATAATTGCACAATAATAAGTTGGCACATTCAAAGCTAATTAGTTGAAAACAATACAAACGACAGAAACAAATAATATCATTTGACACTTAATGGTTAAATATTATTTGAACGTAGCTAGCATTCTTAATCTCAACAATCTCAAATAAATGAAAAACTAATACACAGTTAAAATTACATGACTTGTCATAAAATGACACAGTTTCTTAATCTTTATTCTCTGTATTCCTTTATTGTGGTCCAGACCTGTAATATGCAATTCTAATTGAACCTTCTGCAATTGCGTCTGATCTCTCCTTTTCTCCCAGTAAGAGGCTTCATGTTACCCATTTTAATCATGGAAGCTTTAAAGTCTTTAGCAAAAGCTAACGGGCTTCTGCTATATAGCTGCACCAACTTGTCACTTGTACTGCCTTTTCCCTTGAACAGCTCTTGATCAGAATGGAGAAGACCCTTTTTCTGCAGCAAATCCTTAAAGTATGTGGTGTCAACTCTTGCAGGAGTGGCATCTATTGGTTGTAAAATGTTGTCATTGCCCTTTCTAGGGCATTTGTTTCTCAAGGATGCTGCAAACTTTGGGTTTATGTTGTTTGTTTCATTGTAAACCCTGTTCCTGAAGGTGGTGCACCTAGCAAATCCAATGGTGTGGCCTCCAGAGAGGGCTACAAGGTCTTTCAGGTTCAGCCCATGAGAGTTGAAGTTAGAAATAAGCTGTGAGAAGTTGAAAGATGGTGAAGGAAGATTGGAATTTGCAGCAGCCCTGCTTGCAGTTCTTGCATCTCTTCTGCCAAGCAACACTTGGTACCAAAGGTGTGGACCTCCCAACTGTTACATAAAATATAGTTAATTCAATTACATAATAATTACATCTCTTAAGCTATATCGTATAGGATGAGGATCTGTTATCCCATTTTTTGTACCACATCATGTTTCCATCAATAATATATTGCCATGTATTCTAATTTTTTAACATTAAGATAAAATTATAACTTACATGACAAGATATTATTGGTAGAGATAATATATGGTACACTAGAATAAGACAGGAAATCTTCGTATAATCCTCCTTGTTTAACACTTACTATGGCTACAGAATCTCTGGTAGCTGTGGCTAAGATATCTGCACATGACACAACAGGACGTTTGCAAGCTTTGTCAACCGCTGCTTTGATTTCATCAACCACCGAAAATCCTCTGGCTGAATTAATATTTGGGAGGGCTGTCTTCTCGCCAGTGAAGTTATTGGTGTCATCTAGCAAAACTGATCCATCACACCCCTGTTGTTTCAATGATTGATATCTCAGTAAATTATTATATTATAAGACAAGTGTCATGTTCATATATGCTGTATTTTTTTTATTGATCAATTCATACATGCTGTATTGGTTCTTAGCTTAATGGTATTTGGAATATGTTTTGGTTATATGAAGGGACGTTTTTCTTAGTAAATTATATTTGGAATTGAAATTTAATTTGTTTGAAGTTGAAGTTAAAATAAACTATATATATTGTTTTGTTATAAACAATAATCGAAGCAGTCATGCATGAACTGTGGGTGTAGCATTTTCCTGACGATTTGTTCTTAGTATAATTCGTTTCTTCACGTGATATCTGTCTGTGTGTTTTGTTTTGTTTTCACTAAATTAACCAAGAGTACAATTATTGCTAGCCCCACTGATATAATAATTGTAGACGATAAGACAGAAAGTGGTTATGAACATATTATATAACGGTTTGGTAGGTTCAATTGGTCTTAATTAATTTAGTGCCTTTCAATGTATGCATGCAGCAATATAATGACCTGAAAATATATTCACGCTGACAATAAGAGGGTTCAAAGAAGGGATTAGAGAGGCAAAACGTTACACCTCAACGTTATTTTGGCTGGCAGAGATGTTTATACATAAATGGACCATTAGCTAATCAGATTTCATATTCCGATAAATAAATGTAGGAAACAAGACTACAATATGATATGAGTTGAGTCTAATGGATGATGTTAAGTTAAAAGATCCTTAAAGTAAGAAATGTATCACATCAACTATATATGTTATTAAAAATGTAGTTAAAATAAAAGATGATGAGTCAAAAAATTAATATGATTCAGATTTAAATAGTATAGACGAGCTTGTTTGGGAAAGATTAATTCTTTCTCATTCAACTGTTTTAAGAGGATTAAGTTGTTTTGTGAAAAAATTATGATGTTTGGATTCATAGATCATTTTCTAAAAAATGCTTTTTTTTAACCCATTTCAGCTGTTTTGCTTCTAGCTAGGGGATCAAATGGTTTGCTGATTTTTTTTTTTTTTTTATTATTCACAAGTTTTCCCGTAATAGCCTCATCCTCCCCCCAACGGTCCTTCTTCACCAAACACTGGTCGCACCGCTCGCACCTCCCTGCCTGGACGCACCTCTCGCATGGCTAATCTGGAGTTTGCTAACAAGAAAAGTCACTCTGCGGTTTGCAAAAAAAGAATAGAGAAGAGATGGAGGAGACACTGAGACCGGAGGAGAGAAGGCAATAGAGGCGGAGCGACCGAAGGTTTTTTGTAGAGAAATGTTAATAGAAAAGCTTTCAGAGACAAATATTATTTTGATTTGAAGGAAGCAGAAACAAAAAAAAATAATATGACATATATTTTATTTGATATTATTTAGTTTAATATAAATAAATAAATAAAAAGGACGTTTCCTTTTCCATCAAATTAATTAACAATAAAAGTATGTTGCATTTCATACTTATCTTTGGGACCATTGCTTGTCAAGTGAAATGCCGAGGGAGAGATTTTGCCGATTTGTATTTGACAGTTCATGGCAAAAAATTAAAATTAAAATTAAAATTAAAATTAAAATAATAATAAAGTGTAATAAAAAAAAGATAAAAATTTGGGTTGCTTGAAGAGTTGGTTATTGTATGTATCATTGGAGTTAAAAATGGATGAGTTACTTAAATATGATGTGACACAATGAGGTCCACGGTGGGGTCCACTTACGCAACCAATGTGGGTTGCTTAACCCTTTAGCATGGGAGATGCTTTTAGAAATTTTATTCAAGTTTTATAAATAGATAAAAAATTTATGACAAAGATATAAAAAAAATCTAATGTTAAAAGAAAAACAAGTATTATAAACAAATATCTTCATGACCTTTTTCATAATTTATTATATAAAAGTGATTATTTTTGCACCACCCAAACGAAATAGATTATCTTAAAATCGTTTTTCAGTAAACATACTCAAAACAAAAACAGATTCTGATTGTAATCGATTATACAAAAACAGATTATTAGCATAATCTTTTTTTCCCAGCTTCCCCAACACACCCTCGGAGGCTTCTCTTACTTTAAATTTAAAAGCATATATAATTTTTTTTTTTCATGGCTAATGTTGTAACTTACATTAACAAAGCAGTCATGGAAATGCAAGCGCAGTAGAGATGCTCCGATGCGTCGCTCTCGAAGAATTGCTTTAAGAACAACTGACTTTATGATTGGCAATGCCTGAGGGCAAACTTTGTCATAGAAATGAGGAGATAGCTGTGCATTGGTGTTAGGGATCACTAATGTGACCAAAGCTACCATAACAAGCACAAGGATATGAGAAGCCATCATGTTGTGCTTGCACTAAGCTTTCAGCTAAGATGTTGATTTGTGAGTTACAACGTAGCCACAGAGGATTTATATAGATGGATGGCACTACTAACCTCATCAAGTCATAAGTTTAATTTCATTAATTATTAACGTAATATTTTAGTTCGATACATGCCAACTAGCTTGTGCCCGATACCATTGACCAAGATTGGCCAGAGGTGGAGGTGCCTATATATATGTATATCTTCATATGAATATATAGGAGTTATTACTACATCAAGTTAAAAAGAGGAAGTACCGAGAGTTAGTCAAGTGATAAACATCTCGACCCCATAAGAAAAAGAACACGAGGTCAAATCTCGTGACACACACTCTACTCATTCTACAAAATTTGCTCTTCATTTATCCGCAAACATATTGTAAGTGAAAAAAAAAAAAAAAATCAATTTTGTGGTTGCCACTCAAAAGCAAATTTGCTCAACTTTATTCAAACAAAATTGTCATTATTATAAATGTATATTTTGTACAATAAGATTCTCAATCATAGAACTGATTCTTTCATAATTATTTCTTTTCATAAACATTTCTCTTGCAAATCAATTGTTTCTACACCGTAGCAGGCATCCCTCGTTAGATAATGAAATTGAAGTATCGTAAAACATTGCTATATAGAAAAAGAGCTGGCAGCGAAAACCCAAATCGTTTTTTCTTCTGTCTTTGAGTAAATATATGTTTGCAGAATAGACTATTAAAAGACTCGCATGCTGTGAGCACTATTATCTAGTAGCTATCTGTTACATATGACAATTATTAACATATAAAGTTAATAACATTCGAATGCCATAAATTAATCTTAGCTGTTTTTCCTTGTTTGTTTTTCTTTTTCCTCTCTCAATCATTTGTTTGTTGGGGGCCTGGGAAGCTGGTTTTCACGTGTAAAATTGTAAATTAATGTCCCAGCAGTCCAAGTACGACCTAAATTCCGTTCAGAGTATTCTTAAACACTTCACTTAGAAGAAAAAATGTATTATTGAAGATTTGGGAAAATTATTGTCAAGGTTATTTAAGAATTTATATTTAATTTAATGGAAAAAATAGAAATTATTAAGGTTCAGTCAAAACAGTATATAAAATACACAATTGACATAATATCAAAACGAGTAAATCCCCATTTGTAATTACTTTATCAAACCACTTATGACCAATGAATGTGTGGGTTTATACCTTCCCAGGCTGTCATTTTTTTCACCAAAAAAAAAGAAAGAAAGTGAGTTTAAGTGGAAAGAATTTGAATTCCTTAAGTACATGATCCTATGTTCAATCCCTAGAATTATGTGAATGAAAATTAGGGGAGATCTTCGTTTAAGCGTCTAATAGTACCTCAAGGGATTTATATCAAAAAACAAAATAAAAAATTATCTAAAGGGATTTGTCTCTCACCTATCAGGATATTGTGGGAAACTGGAAAACCAGAAATACTTCTATGATCAGTTATCTACTTATTAATAAATGAATAACGGGACAACAGATGTTATATATGCTTAAGAAATAAACTATATGTCTGCGCTAAAATTCACGAATGGTGTATATTATATCTGCTTGAAACATGGTTCAGCTGCTATCTCGCTAATCGATTATGAAAAATGAATGCAGAGCACAATCTATGATTAAGGGATGAAAAAAAAAAAGGCAATATTTCATTAACCCATGTTTTCCAAGAAATGGCAACAAAATTACATTTGTCAAAAGAGTGCCATTGTGGCTACCAATGAAACCACCAGTAGATGGCTATAAAATAAATCAAGTAAAAGCACATGTAGGTTTGCTCCTAATACAAGATAAACCATCATTAACAACATGACCAGACCAGAAACCTTTATCTGGAACTGTAAGTTTCCTAGTTGAATCTCACAAGATTCCATCAGGTAACTGATGAAGTTCCACTCTGCAAATTACAGTTTTCAGTACCATAACAGGAGCCACAAGCACTTAGGTGAACAGATTTTACATTCATAAAGCCATAAGAATTGCAATATATTTTGCTTCTAATTTCGTCAGATCAGTGGCGGATCCTCATTATGAAAGGGGGTAGCCACCAATTTTTTTTTGAAACTCTTAGAAGTATATGAGAAAAATGGATGTCGTGCACACTAGCACAGCAGGTCATTGAGTTTTTCTCTTCAACTATCTGTTCAACATTTCACTGGTGGAGAGAATGAAATGTTAAAAGGTTTCACAAAGATGTAGCCATTTAAGTTTTCACAAAGATGTGGCCATGTATGTTTCTTTGTTTTGGGGCTGGAAGAACCCCTGGAAGCTCAAAACTGAAGACATAAGTTTCTCTGTCTTTGGGGCAGGAAGAACCCACGGATGCTCATAACTCAATGTAAAGATAATGAGTACTATAAACTAGAAGAATCCAACGATGCTAACACTGCCATAGAGTTGTTTTCAAACAGAATGTATATATTATTAACATTTTGGCTCCCTCAAACATTTTCTTCAAGCACCTCCACTGCATCAGATCCCAATGAATGAAATGCTACATCTGTTTTCTTGGGAAAAGAATTAAAAAGAAGCACAAAAGAAAAGAAAGGAAAAAGAAGATTGAAAACCTTAGTGTGCGGAGCCCACAATAGCTTTCATCAGCTATAGTTGCAGATACATCACCTAAGTTTCTTTACCTGGTCTCCTCACCAAACAAAGTTGATACATGACCAGTGACCACCATCTTGCTCTGAGTTTATAATCGTTTGGCTCATCATTTTTCCTAATTTGAGGGGTCTAAGTGTCTAACCACATAAGAGATATGAGTCAACTTGCTATCATGTGTAAGTCTCTAACCCCAAGTGTTGGTTGGAGTTCTTTTGGGTTCATTTGAATATATGTAATTTGCGTCATTACAATTAACATTGATTACTTATAAATATTTACTCTATCAGAATCACAGATGAAACACTTTTTTTTTTCTTTTCTTTTTTTGTGGTGGGAGATACTTAAACCAAATTAAGAACCACATATACAACATCAGATGCCCATCGTCCTTCAATAAATCATATAGCTATCAATCTCATAATGGATATTGAATTTAATTGGACAATTCTATATCCTTTTTTTGCAAATCTTCTTTGGCTCTCTTGTTCTTTCTCCTACATAGCAACTGCTGGCTAATTTTTTAAGGTTAACAGTCCCTGCCATGGCAAGGCCTTTGTTAGTTTGTTTTGTGTGCAATACTCCATAAGATTGTTCTTTTTCTATAACAGAAGAATTGATTATGATGGGAAAGAGTACAAAACAGGAGTATCAGGAAGTGTCCAAATGCTACAACAAAAACAGAATAGAGAAATAAAAAACAGAACACATAGCTCAAAGTTCAAATCCCTTTGCAAGTCAACCCTAAAAACACCTTTAGAAACTCTGCAGGCAAAAAACCACAAAAAAAAAACTAGAAAAAGAAGCCTGTTCTATAAAAACTGTAGAGGAAGATAATTATCGCTAAATATTCAGGGACAGGAATTATGCTCAACCCAGATACACCAAACTCTATGAAAAGAGCACAATGCCAAAGCACATTTAAGTAGAGCGAAAAAATTCCAAATTAAGCACACATGAAGCTTGATGGTAACACAAATTACATATCATTCACAATAAGGGTACTAATTACTAATCAATTGTTGCTTCTTTGAGCCGGTTACTTTGTTGAAAAAGCAAATCAAATGATCATCTAACAAACTATTAAATAATAATTAGGTATTATACCTAGAAAAGGGATTAGAATTACATGGTAACTTGCATGACAGTTTCTGCAAGATCACTCTTGGTGAATGTTCTGTATGGCTGCAGTGATATTTTTACAATCATATTCCATGATCTTCATCCAGTTCTCAAAGTCTCCAATTTCCTATGATTTCAGATGAAAATTTATAATAAGTTAAGCTCGTTTTATAAAATAATATATACAATAAGTTAAGCCCAAAGCACCCTTTAGATGACTAAACTTTGAACAGTTTTCTTAGGTACATCGGAGAATAAATAAAGCTATGATAGGAGGTTGTTGCACATCCGCAAGCAGGAGAAGAGTGGAGCGGATTGTCCCAAAGCTTCCACTAATCATCATAACCCGAACCTTGACAGGTAAGATAGCTCGCATGCCTATTGCTTCTCGAAGAACATATACAGTATCTAGATTACAATACTTAATACATGCCAAATTCAATATGAGGACACTGTAATTATATCTCCTCTTATCTCCTTTATACTTGATCATATGATTGTACACGAGGAATCTCTCAAAATAAAGGATTCTAGGTAGTAAAGTGTTTATATTACTCTACCATATGATTGATGCCTATTTCCTGAATCGAACTCCTGCATCAACCTATGACGGTTCTAAATAGCAAATCACCGCCCCAACCACATTACCCTGCAATTGTGGTGTGGCTCCAAATGACAGAAAAATATCGCAACAAAATGGAGATGCAGACGCAGCAGGTTGTAATGGACCACAATAGGTTCAAAAACAAATCTTCAGCCACAAATTTCACGCTATAATGGCTGCAATCTGCATCGCGATGACCGCAATGCCTGCACTCACAACAGCTGCAGGTGCAATTAAAACCATTACAGCTACCTTAATTACAGGGATATCTACTAACTCTATAACCCTTCAAGTGTTTCTTATGTCTAAAATGCTAAAAGAGAAACTCAAACATGCACCATAATTTAAAGCACAATGAATATTTGGCATGAAGAAACATCATAATCTAGGCCTGCTAAAAGTCTAACTTACCAGCCCAATTATAAACCCAATAGTTCAGGAAAGTAGGTATGATGCATCCCCTAATTTCAAGCACAAAACATTAAACATTTTGAAAAAATGGCCTTGTAGCTTAGTAGCACCTAGCTTGCCTGCCAATTTCTATTCTCCAATGAGTCTCAATATTCATCCTAACTTCCACAATTCTCTTTCCCGGCCTTAGCACCTCGTTCGTAAATTTTAACCAAAAATTAAAATAAATAAATAAATAAATAAATAACATAAATCATTTACAAATAAAATTCTACAATATATCCCAAAAGTGGCACACTAACACTGCAGCAATAATCAAAATCAAGGATGTTGATTTGTTAACTTTTCATTTTAATCCACACCACAAACTAACTACAGCAGATAATCCCTGCTTTACCCTTTGTAAAGCACAATAATAAATGCTTTTAAAAAAAACAACGGAATCCATTGAAATTGAAAGATAGGAATCATAAGAGAAGAAAAGAAATGAAGTAGAAGTAGGACCTTAACAGCAGTGTTGAGAGCATGAGTTGCAGATAGCCATTGATCGGTCTGCTTCATGAACCTCGTAATAGTGGCAGCCAAACTTCGAATCTCAAACTCAATTCGTTTCTGGTTGATGAAGGAATTTTGGACCCCGCCGTTTACCGCATCCACCAACAGATCCGAAACCCTCTCCGCTTTCTTTATCGCCTCCTTCTTCGCTTTCTCTGCTTCCATTCCATCATCATATCAGAAATGGTACACGTGATGAAAAATTGAAACAAGAAGATGAAGGAGAAAGGGACAGACCAGTGTTGTGACGAAGAAGGAGAGAGTCGTGGGTGTGAAGGTGAAGGAGATGGTGGAGAGAAGCTTCCAGATCCTTCGGCTGAGGCTCTTTCTCTGCGTCCGACGCTGGTACCGATCGCGCGCGCGCCAGGGGAACACCCGAAGAAGATGAGTACATACTGTTACTTACTGCACACACTCACCTCACAACCCCTCCCGCTAACGGATGGCAATGGGTAGAGTACTATAGTACCCGTCTCCATACCCGCGTTTGAAAAAATTATTCGTACCTGGACCTACACTCTCGTGGGTAGCAACTTTAGTACCCTTACCCGTACCCTCTGGGTACCTAAGTACCCGTACCCGCACCCGTTACCCGTACTTTACCAGTGAAAAAGTAAAAAATAACAAAAGAAAGTTATAACAATTAAAAAACGATTCAAAGGTCTTTTAAATCTACTAATAAATATTACAAATCAAAATATTTAAATAAATAAAAACACCCAAAAAGGAATTATGGATGCAACTAGGTTTAGAAAGTTAAGAATCTTTAGATCAATTTTGGTTTTATAATTTGTATTATAGTTAAAATTATATATATTAATAATATAAATAAATAAATAAATATACGTATACATATGTGCGGGTATGGGGCGGGGTGGGTACCATAGTACCCGTACCTGCACCCGTACCCATTCATTTTTGCGGGTAATTACCCGTACCCTTACCCTTACCCATTGTGCGGGTAATTACCCTACCCATTGTGGGTAATTTTTGCGGGTACCCTATAGGTAGGGTATAAATTGCCATCCCTACCTCCCGCAAATCGCTTTCCCTTTTTTCTTAACTAATTTTAATTTTAACGTTTTTTTGAACATAAGTTAATTAAATAACCCAATGGATGTGGCTCAGTTCCGTTACGAGTTTATGAAGAGGACATGGTTCATTGGTTCGAAACTTCGAATATCGTAGAACATATTTTTGGGAGGGGCGAAGAACCTATAATTAAGAACTATTATAGATTAGTTTTATAGCAGGTCTAAAGGATCCAAGCTAGCATGCTCCGTAGATCCACCGGAAAGTCAAATGTTCTAATTATGATGGTTCCTACAAAAATAAATTATTTAAATAAAAGGTTTTGCTAACGAGTAATCTAAGAGCATTGGTGAAGGATTTTAATAAAAGCAAGTTTTCATTAAAAACTAAAGATAACACTTACAAAATATTTAACGCATCATTTTCAATAAAGATTTTCTTTTATTAGTTCCTTAAATAATATCCCTAAAACATTTGTTGGCATTCTCTTTAAATAAATTATTCAAAATTGGTGTTTATAAATTTTAATTATATAAATAATTTTTTTATAAACAAAAACTATATTGAATCGAGTTCAAGTAGTACTCGAACTCATATACAACATACCAATAGTAACAATATTAAAAAGCGCGAGTTGAATGAGCTGGCTTGTATGTTTGGTGATTTTAAGCAACCAAAAAAATGAGAAATGCTTCCTTGACACACATACGCTTACACCGTATAGTGCCGCACAGTGCGGCACTGTAGCTGCACTGTAGCGCACTTTTTTTATTTATTTAAGTTTTGGTTTTTTTTTTAAATGTTATTTTTTGATAAAAAATTTTTTTGGTTAAGTATGTGTAATTATCTGGTGAATCATGTACAAATATCTGGTGAATTCAATTCATTATCTGGTGAATGGGTTTTGTTGAGAAATAAAATTTTTCGTTAAGTAGTGAATCATGTACAAATATCTGGTGAATTCAGTTCATTATCTGGTGAATGGATTTTTTTTAGATAAATTTTTTGGTTAAGTATGTGCAAATATCTGGTGAATCATGTACAAATATCTGGTGAATTCAGTTCATTATCTGGTGAATGGATTTTTTTGAGATAAATTTTTTGGTTAAGTATGTGCAAATATCTGGTGAATCATGTACAAATATCTGGTGAATTCAATTCATTATCTGGTGAATGGGTTTTTTTGAGAAATAAAATTTTTCGTTAAGTGGTGAATCATGTACAAATATCTGGTGAATTCAGTTCATTATCTGGTGAATGAGTTTTTTTTTAGAAATAAATTTTTTGGTTAAACATGTACAAATATCTGGTGAATCATGTACAAATATCTGGTGAATTCAGTTTATTATCTGGTGAATGGGTTTTTTTTTAGAAACAAATTTTTTGGTTAAGCATGTACAAATATCTGGTGAATCAGGTACAAATATCTGGTGAATTCAGTTCATTATCTGGTTAATGAGTTTTTTTAGAAACAATTTTTATTTTTTTAAAAAGTCAAAATGTAATAATAATAAAAAAAGATGCTACTGTAGCGCTACAGTGCATGATGTCCTGTGCGCGTGTCCCCTGCACACATACGGTGTAAACAGTATGTGTGTCAAAAAGTTGTGTCATTGTATCACAACTCCAAAAAAAATAGACCAAAGAAGTACTTAGACGTTGTTGCATGAGACTAAAATAAGGCATAAGAATGAGTTGTAAAAAATGTAGGAGTCTTACATAACAATTCATAGATATGATGATTTGTGATTAGTTGATAGTACAAAATATTTTACACAAACACCATATAGAAATTAAACTCATAAGTAAGATAAAAAATAAGTAATATATATATATATATTATTGAATATGATATTAAAATTTAATATTCAAATAATGAAACTCTATGTAGGACTTGTAAAGTGGTCAGCCTACCTATATGTGCCTGTCTTTTTTGGAGTGGTTCAATTTTTGTTTTTTTCCAAAACAATAAAGATAAATCACAATCATGTATCATGAATTTTGATTGATCAATTAATTTAAATATATAATAACTAATAATAAGAGATAATATTTTTTTAACCAATCACAATCCATGACATAATTTATGAGATTACTGGTGTTATTCCAAGATGTATAATGATTAATACTAGGCAAATGATACAAATAATTGAAATTCGATTTCTTGATCTGTATCTTCAATTTTTGGAAACTTATAAAGTTTGTCTGTTAAGCACCGATCAATGAAACTACAGAATCCTTCAAATTGTATCACTTCCGTGAACTGGCTACAAAAGCTGTCCCAAATTTATTAGCTCTCTCTTTCAAAAGTGGATAAGATCCTTCAATAGAGGAATATTCTTATAGTTTTTACTTTCTTAATCAATACCCTTAAGACACTGGTTAGTAAAACCCTTAACACTATACTAAGTAATGTATATACTATTTTTTTCTCTATCTCTTTTTTCAAGAAACAAAACAACAAATGAAAATGAGTGAAAAGAGCACATGTCTCGCATTAATGTTTGTATATTGTTGTTTGAATTAGGCAAATGAGGTGCGAATTTTCAAACTCTGAAAGGGACCTCTAAACGAAGTGATAGCAACCAATTGCTTCTTTGCTACTCTTCTACACCTTTTGGCTTTCTCTTTCTGGTGAGCCTTCCTCTAGCATGTGCAAAGACCAAATTTTATGAATGTTTAAAAACTTAGACTAGAAGACAAAACTAAGAATAATGTAATTTTTTTTATGCTCAGAATAATGTAATTATAATTAGCCATTATTACACATTTTAGTGATATAGTATATGTGATCCTGCTTCGTTGCAGATTAAACAAAATTGTTTTGACTACTAGCACGTGGAGATTCTAATTAATCCAACGTGCTGTCTGAGATAGGTGATTAGGAGAACGTACTGGCAATTAAGGTCCTTAAGATGATAAAAGCACCGAGCACATTATTAGTTTTGATTGCAATGTTGATTTGCCTTCGTGATAGATGCGAAACGACATTTTCCGTGCTTTTTCTCCTTTAAGCTACTAAAAATACATGTTTGGGTTTACTTTTTTAAGAGACAAAAGTGATTCGAAGTTAGAATTGATTTTGCCTCTTGAATTAATTCTAACTTGAAGATAGAATTTGGAACTTACGCCCCCAAACATGATTTTTAGGCTCAAATTCATTGTTAAACTCACTTTTACGTGAATGTATGATGTATCCAAACATAAATCGTTATACTTCAAACTCAATTCTATTGAAATCGATTGTACGAAATAAATTTCTTCCAAAATCAAATTTGTCAAACGCTCGTCTAAACATATACTAAAGAATTTGTTACCACGTCAAATATGTTCAATATCTTTGTTCCGGAGAAGCGATCAATGATTGCGTTTAGAAAAACTACTATAAGTTAAAAGTTGATTCCACATTCAAATAAAGTATGCAACATTTTATTGATTAAAGTTCACGTTTGAGGGACAGTTGTTCTTATCCCCCACATCAATAAAAGCAAAAGTTAGCAGCCTACCCTTACAGTAACCCTTTGCAAATTGCAGACCCTAGCAAGGTAGAACGCAGCCGAGGGTAGTTGGTGAGCTGCTATCTGACTTCTATTTATACGAAGACTTGCTAACTAGTATCCTAAGAATATTGGTTAAGAATTTTAATAAAATCAAGTTTTCATTGACTAAAGATAACTTCTATTAAGAAATTGAATACATTATTTCTTAATAAAAACTTTTTTTTATTGATTTTTTAACTAATTTTTTTGAGACATTTGTTATCATTCTCCTATTTATATCTGCATACTAGTACCACTCTTAAACTTAATTAACCTTGGCAGCCAGAGCTTCCGTAAAATTTTCCTTCTTGCACTGTTGCACATACTGGAAATTCATAGAGACAGCACCAACTCTCTTTAGGAAAGCGACCCCTCAGTCTCTGCTTAGAATGAGATTGTCCTGCAGATGATTAATAAACAAAGGAAGCATAATAAGGTCAATTAACAATTTAAGATGCATGCACACTCATTAGTAATAAATAATCCAACAGCAAGCCTATAATCAACCTCAATCCACAATGGTCCTTAATGAAAACTGAAAAGTAAGAATATTGTGAGATACTAATTTTTTTGGTTTCTCAAATTGTCCTTTCATCCGATAAGTGAGAGATTAATCTCTCAAGATATTGTCAGGTACCTAATGGGGACCCCTCGTAATAATTTTTTTCACATATATGAATTCAGGGACCAAACCCAAGATCATGTGCTCATCTAAACCCATTTCACTTGAATCAACACACATTGGTTCTGGAAAACGAATTTGATGTTATATATTAACAAAGGATTAGACAATATTTTATTATCTAAAGTAATCTCAAAAGATTGTCATGAGGTTTACTAATTTATTTCTGAACTTGCATAAGAAAACGTTATTTATTTGTTAAATTTGGAAGCTATTTATTGCAATGACAAATTCATAAATGTAGTGGCATTTTTAATTAAAAGAGCTATGTCAAGTTATGTGAATATTGTTGTTCCCATGTGTGCCTGTTTGGTTTGCTTTGCAAACGGGAGATTGGCACCCAAACCCCAGTTGCTACAGCCTATACTAATTGGAATGTTTGGGTACAAAATCTAGTTCAAAATAATTGATTTTTGGTGAGTAGAATAGATTTTAGTAGAAGCAATAATTTCTAGCTTTTCCGTTGAGAATAATTGATTCTAGATATAGGACCCATATAATTCTACTTATTTACACCTTAAAGATAATTTTACTTTATCATCCAAATAAAATCAATTTTTTTAACCTTGATTTTTTCAAAATCAATTATTTCAAAATTAATTCTATCAATTCTATCAAAATTTAAAGCAAACGGACCCACGGTCGTTCCCATTACAATTTATATGAACAGGTTATATATCGAGAAAAGGCTAGCGATAATTGTATAATTTGTATGAGTATGACATAAACCAAAATAATAATTTAAAAAGAAGTGTATGTTTATCCAAAACAAATTATTTATAAATAAAAGTGTAACTGGAATATTGAAAAATTAGGATAAGTAAGTGCGGATTCTCCTTGAATTATTGTGTAATATGGTCAAACTTCGTATTTACGAGGCTGTCAACTTTTTAACTAACTCATAATTAGCAGGATAGAAAATAAGCTCCAAAACCATTGATGTTTCTTTTGTATTTTTCTCGATCCATGTTTCGTATGTATCACGGAGGTTGCGCTTGATGACTCATTATTTTATTTACTATTTATCTATCATGTGTAACATTACACATGTTATAAAATCAAAAATAGAAATATTGTGTTAAAAGTTATATATTCAATTTTTTAAAAGTCTAAAAGATATTCTTTCCAATATAATATTTCTATTTTTTGATTCCTTAACATGTTGCATATACTCCCTCTGGTCCTATATATAAGAGGCAAAACCCTAAAACACACAGACCAAGAAAATGCATTGAAATAAGCTATTTATAATTAATATTCATATAAATTTACAAATTTAACCCTCCAATAATTAATGAACAAACCTACTTGTATTGAAAGTTACACTGTCTCGTAAATATAAACCCTATTATAAATAAGGATAAAATTGGAAATGAGCATTTAATATTTGTCAAAATACATGCATGTCTCTTATATTTTGGACCAAAAAAAAGTAGTTATTTACCTCTTATAATAAGGACCGGAGGGAGTATTAGAAAAATCCTTTTAGTTAAGTATCTTACCTTTTATTTTTATGATGATCATTTAAGTATCATACTAATGTCCTAATGACAATTGCACTTGTTAAGAATTTTTTTTTACAAAAAAAAAAAGGTTTTACACTTTTACGAGAAATCTAAATATAACACTTCTAACAGTAATAAATATATCAATTTTCATAAAAACTTGTTTTTCTTAATTCTAGTTTCTTTTTTGGTTACATTTAAAGAACTGGTTAGTATTCGTTTATTTAATTGGTAAATAAAGATATGATCAACATTAATGCTGCTAGTTTTAAGGACAGGGTTGGAGGGGAGCAAGGTATGCCCACTTTAAATTCTTTAATACACTTTGTTCAATTAGTTGCACAACTCCTTTACGGCTTTACATACATATTAAATAAATCATGTAAGTGCAATTATTTGAGCAAGGACAATTAAATTATGCAAAATTGTCTCTACCCAATTTTTTTTTTTTTTAAATGCAAGATACTCCCTCCAGTCCATAATATAAACAAAAATTTTCAAATTTTTTGGTCTAAAATATAAGCAAATTACAACTATTTTCTTCTCATTTAATGAAGTTATTCTCAAAATACTCTTCATTTAATACAAATTTTGTTTTCCAATGACTCATTTTATTCTCAATAACACAAGCTTAATAAATAAGAGGAAGGGTAATTTAGGTAACAAACTTAATTTTTTATTCTCAATGATTCTTTTAAATGAGATCAACTAACTATCTTAATATGTGTATCTCATTTAACTTTTGCTTATAATAGAGACCGGGGGAGTAGATCTTAGTCTACAGCTATATAATTTCTCTAGTCAAGACTTACCATCATTTTCTATTACCTTTCTTTGACTGGAATTGCATGGATGCATGAAATGAAGGAAACTTCCAATGATTATCTGAATAGCTAACTAATGTTATGGGGTGAGAAAATTAATCATATAATTAACCCCACAGCTTAACTGTGCTGACTTTTAAAAAATTGAAAAGTACTCCCTCCGGTCCTTATTATAAAAAGCAAATGACTATTTTTTTTTTGTCCAAAATATAAGAGACATGCATGTATTTTAACAAATATTAAATGCTCATTTCCAATTTTACCCTTATTTATAATAGAGTTTATATTTACGAGACAGTGCAACTTTCAATATAAGTAGGTTTGTTCATTAATTATTGAATGGTTAAATTTGTAAATTTATATGAATATTAATTATAAATAGCTTATTTCAATACATTTTCTTGATCTATGTGTTTTAGGATTTTATCTCTTATATATACTCCCTCCGGTCTCTATTGTAAGCAAAAATTAAATGGGACACACATATTAAGATAGTTAGTTGATCTTATTTAAAAGAGTCATTGGGAATAAAAAATTAAGTTTGTTACCTAAATTACCCTTCATCTTATTTATTAAGCTTGTGTTATTGAGAATAAAAGGAATCATTGAAAAACAAAATTTGTATTAAATGAAGGGTATTTTGAGAATAACTTCATTAAATGATAAGAAAGTAGTTGAAATTTGCTTATATTTTGGACCAAAAAATTTGGAAATTTTTGCTTATATTGTGGACCGGAGGGAGTAGGACCAGAGGGAGTATATCACTTGATGAGAATATATAATCTTGTATTCTTGAAACCGGGGACTGTCTTCAACTTTTGAATGGGGCCGGCAGGCCTCTGCTGCTTCAGCCGACACACATTCATTTTGGCATACATGCTATAGAGATTAGTGTAATCACAAGCATCTTTGTGCTCATTGTTTTTTGTGCTCACTTGCGGGTGAAAGAAGACTATTTTTTAGCTTGGCTTGAATTTTGTTTATTAGTGAAATTTTGATTGAAATGTAATATATACACTAAACAATTACAAGGATGGCATGGGGGACATACGACATAGGAGTTGTGAGATATAAAGGGGCAAGGTTCGATCTTCACCCCATTAACGATTAACACACTAATAAAATAACTGATCACACTTTGACCAATAAAAAAAAAAGTTTATAAGTTAACGGTTATTCTTTGACTTTAAAAAACTTTAAAATGTTGGAATAAAAACCTAACATTAATAAATTGAATTAAGAGATAATTAAGGCACGTAATAATAGTAAAGGAAAGTTTCTTTATTAGAATAAATATAAGTTTTATTAGAATTAGAATTAGAATATTAAGCGACAATTAGATTAAATAAAACTGATAGGAGAATTTTCTTATCATTTTTTTATAGGGCAATGTTAGTAAGTTAATTGCTATATTAGTTTTCTCCTTTGTCAGGATTGGAACCCTGGATCTCCTGCTCCTTAACACTTTATATCATTAGCTCAAATCAGTTAAGCTACACATAGACACTTATACCCTAATCATTTATTTATTTATACATTATTTCGTTATTAAAAAAAATAAATTCATTGATGGTTATATTAGGATGATAAGACATTCATTATATAAAATTTCTAATTTCTAATGATTAAAATGAAATAAATTTATATGCAAATAATTGCATTTAATCATTAAATAGAAGAAATTGATGATGTTTATTGTTCCTAATTTAGTACATACAGAGAGAGTGCGGATCCTCTCCATTACCTTGACAAAATGGAGAGGCCAGTTCCTGAAATCTCGACCCTACACGTGGCAGTGAGAAAAAACAATGGCCCAGATTTATTTTTATTCAGCTAACTTTATTTTATTTTTAATTTTAATCACAAATCTGAATCTCCCCAATCTTTGAAAGTCCCGCGCACGAGAAGAAGGACAACGCCATTGTCTCTCCCCCTTCATCCCACCGCTCGCCGCGTACTACGCCACGAGACCCACCGCTCGCCGCGCACGAGGATCGCTGCTCGCCGCGCATGACTGAACCACCATCGCCGCACGCCCACTGCTCGCCGCGCACGCCTGAACCAGAGGACAGCGAGATGCAGGGACGGCGGAGAGATTGAGTCGCGACGTTGCTCCAGAGGCGGCTGGTGGTGGAGATGTCAGGGCGGTGCTTCAGAGGCGGCAAGACCCAGGGGTGGTGGTGGACACGATGGAGAAAGCAACTGATTACTTCCATTAGAAAAGACTAAAATGACAAAATTACTCATCTACGGATACTTATGAGTTATGGGCTTGATTCGGGTAACTTGATGTCGACGGGTAAAATAAATAGATTTTTTTGTCTTTATTTGCTTATTAATGGAGTGAGTGCAGGTATATTAAGATATATGTGTCCGAGGGTATCTTATATATATATATTTTTGGGTGGTGAAATTATAACTTATATAAAAGAAATGTGGCTTCGCTTAATACACTTTATAAACTTCTTGTTATCATTACATATGTACTATATAGTCACAACTAATCAGATAATTGGAAAATATATATTCACTATGCGGCAAGGAAATATTTTATTTGTTTTGAGTTTTTTATATCTTTAAAAAGTTGTACAGGCACTGGGATGTCCATTCGAGATGAGTTCGGTTGTTTTGTGCTTGCTAGCATGGACCTCCTGGTGCCCATCTCTTTTCCAGGTTGGTGAAGGAGAAGCCCTTAGCTTGCAGCAAGCTTTAGAGTGGATTATTGATCTTGGTTTCCATTTGTTTTTGAGATGGATTGTAAGGTGGTGATTGATCACCTCCATCAAAATAACTTAGATACCTCGAAGCTAGGTGTCATTCTTAATAAGTGCTCTAATTTACTTCCTCTTTCCCCACTTTAGAAAATGGTCTTTGTTAGGAGACAAACTAATAGAATTGCTCATAACTTAGCTAAAGCGACTCTATTTAAGTCTATTCTCTATTATTATGTTTCTCATTGTATTGCCTCTTTCATTTCTAATGAATTGCTATAAATATTTTTCAGTAAAAAAATTTACATAATTTGATAGATATCGATGGATATTTAATAATTTACGAATACCTACCGATATTCATAAATTCATTTTAGACTCAAATAACATATATCCATGTGGATATTGATTGGGTACAAGAAGAACTAGTGTTAGAGCCCGTGCAATGCACGGGCATTTCATCGTAATGTAAGTAATTATTTAAGAAGTGGTTTGAGTCTATATACTTGTATCGTTTTTATTTTGTAACAAAAAAAAAAACTTGTAATTGAACAAAAAATATAAACCTTCTTATTTTGGCCCAAGTCCATTGGGTAAAACACACATATTAAGGTAAATCCCTTTTTTTTTTGCTTAATCCCAAATTAAGTGCATCGTATCATATTATTTTTTTATTTGTTTCATATTTTAACTTCCACTTTTCCTTTAAATTCAAGATAACAAACCCTTTTTATCTCCTTATAGCTAACATTTTCATTATAAGAGTATTATAAAAATCAAATTTGCCTTACAAAACCTTTCAAAGTCATCCCTCGGTTCATTTTTTGAGTTTCCCCAAATTGGGAGATTTTAGTCCAATAAAGAAAAATAAAACACAATGCAAGGTGACTTGTTATTTTCACCTTTTTTTTCCCCTTTCCTCCTCCCTTTTACATCAAACCATTTTCCTCTCTTCCCCTCCCAACTCTCAAACATACCCTTAATCACTAAGTCACTCAATTTCACTAAATTAACATTAAGTCACTTAATTTCACTAAATCCCTAAATTAACACAAATCACTAAATTCATAGCATACAATGAGGATAATGTCAATATATGCTCCTGGCCAAAATATGTATTACAGAAATGAAAGCCCTATAACTCTTTTTTTTAAAAAAAAATAAAAAAATAGGAAAACCCTATATCTCTAACTTCTAGTAACCGTAACAAAAATAAATAGAATTTGTATTATTCAATTATTCTTTGCCAAAAAAAAAAATAGCAATTCCTAGTAAGAAGGCTTTTAATCATTGGGGGTCAGATAATTTCCCCTTTGATAATGTCCTTTGAGCAATCCTTAGGTTCTATGTAACTAACGACCTTAAAGGTTAAAGAGATATCAATATTTTTTATAGAATCAATCGAGACATATCAATATATAATAGGGGTCAGTATACATTCAATTGAAGTCCCCGTTGAATCATGTCATCATGTCGTAGTAGAATAATCTTTTAATAAACACAGTCCTTTTCAATCTGCAAAAAAATACATTTACACATCAATGCCATCATATACTAAAGGAAACCAATGTTACATAAGATGTGTGAAACAACATGAAGGACTAAATATGACGTTGTCTATATAAATTACATCATTATCCAAATTTCAAAAAAATATTTGGTGCAGAGTTCCTTTTTTAAGAAAATCAACATAGCAAGCTTTCCCATATTAGCGTCCTAAAATGCATCTTGAAAAGTTACAAAAAACACTCAGTTATACGGTAACATACTGATTACAAACTTCATCATGCCACTAACAAAATTAAAAATTACATTCAATGAGTATACAAAACAGTTCCACCTAACAAACTTTCCAGGCAAATCTTTCACAATTTTTTGTGTTTAGACAAACATGCCTTGAATGGATGGCTGTCATCACTATCAATAATCAAGAATAGAGGTTTATGAGTTCAGGGTAGATATTGTTTGAACCTGATAATTCAAATTCAAATACAACATATGTAAGTGCAGCTAAATCACATGTATTTGTTTCTTCTAAAAGATACAATTAATTTAACACTAACCCAAAAGAAAGAAGGAAAAAAGATTACTTTTTAGTAACATTTCCTGGAACAATCTCAACAGTAACTCGACAGAGAACATGTTTCAGTGTAGATACTTTTGACGTAGATATTTTAAGGTTGCCATGCAATTGAAACTTTTGATCTTACCAATCCATTTATTTACATCATTGGCTTCTTTGACTTGCTTAGAGGATTCAACTTCCTCATTGTCGGATATCTCTTGAATTGACCACGCCTTACAAATAAATATATAAATATATTAGACATAAAGCAAGTGATTTGTTTCTAGAGCAACCAAATCATGTTGAGTTGAAAGAGTTCACTATATCCGGGAAGTTACATAACTCTATGAATGCTTTTATAAGAACTGAGTCCTCTTTGTTTTTTTTTTTATCTCCAAAGATGTATTCCACCCTTTAGCAATGGCATCAATAATTTTTCAAGTAATTTTGATCTTGAAGATAAATCTTCTCTTCAATAAAGCATCAACTTCAAAATCATCATCAACTCTCAACCCACCCCTAATTTCATAGTTCATAAGCTCAATAAAGTGAAATTCAATACTTTGAAACAACATCAACCATCACACTTTAGAAATTCACCTCTCACAATAATTGAAAATAAAATTTAACAAAAAAAATACCCCAATAATTTATAGAAGAACCAAAAAAAAAAAAAAAAAACTATATCTCTTCAGCCATGTGGAGATGTTTGGCTTTATTATTTCACATGGTGAACTCATAGTGTTGAGAAATCTATCATGACCTTATATTGATAGTTTCCAATCAATAGACTAATGTCCCAAGACTAAAGAAAAGAAAAAGAAAGCATGATTAAAAGTCCATGAAATAGCCTTTCCAATACAACAAACCAGCAATTGCCTTTTGTAAATTATATCAAAAGTCCAAAATAAATTTTCAGGTTACCATTCCTTTGCCATGAATAACAAAATGCATGTAAACATCAATCCCGAACATTAGGAATGGAACATGGTCAGTCAAATAATTTTATAATTTAACCAAATAAATGAATAACATCCAGGTACTGGTTCTAGCATAAGTTTTACCCATGAAGGCGTGAGATCTGTTGCAAACTACCTACAATAAAAATATATGTAGTTAGGAACTCTTAAATCCTAAAAGTTATAATCAGGAAGCCATGTGGTTTGACCCCCTGTAAAGAGTTGATAATAGATAAAGTTAACCCCGGACGAAGAATTAAAACTTCCTTATTTTAAGCTATCATCATCATTATTATTTTGCTAAAAACATTAGGTAACATTACCACTCAACTTGAAGAAAAAATATATTTTAGGATACTTCAACTATATATCCACCCAATATTTCTCTGTCACACTTCCAATGAAGCACTTGTTCTAGCAATTGCTTGTGGAATTGGCATAACATAATCATTATGAAGCATACAGATACAGATATAAGCCTTTGGCAAATATGAACCTCAAAACAAACAACGATAATATCCAAATGCATGCAACTTATTAACTACATCACATATGAGAGACATCCTTCTTATTCGCAAGAGGGAATGAATATAGATGCTCACACATAATGAGATAGAGACAAAGATACTTACCTATCAATATATTGTCAATATAGTGCCAAAAAAAAAAGCATATACGTTTTGGGAAAAAAAGTCATCAAGCTGGATATGTTATAATTCATGGTTTCAACATAGATATAACAATTATTTGCTTATTTCCTTACACCGCAAGAAGTTATAAGCCAACAAAGAGTATAAAAAGAATGTTTAGTAACACTATCAAGAATGCACACATATACAAATGTACGTCTGCATCAGCATAGACAATATCTTTATTTTAATCAGAGCACATCTATTAGTATTTATATACCAAGACTGCAGATGGAAAATATCACATTCATAGATTGACACTAAGTCTTCATCATGAAGAGAGACACTTTTTACATGAATATAGATTCAATGTCCAAATAAAAAAAAAATGCTAGCTTGCAAATTAAAGGAGAACTTACAATACCAACGGAACAACTGTTAGAAACTTTCTGTTGCAAGTAATCTTCTTCCCAATATCTATCTGCTCCCACCATGTCAACTACTGTAGATCCCCTGGTCATATGAAAATGGAGTTCATATCTTCCAGTGGAAAAGTGATTTGTTAGTCCTACATCTATATTGCAAAAAAGAAGTTGCAGTAGAATTTGCAAGTTCAACTAATATTGCCAGAGAAATCAATTGACGCTGATAAACAAAAAGATAAAAAAGATATCATATACAGTATTCCTTGCCAAATAGTATTCTTCTAATTTCAATGACTAATTTCAATGCTAGCTTGCAAAATGGAGTTCCTTTCTTCCAGTGGAAGAGCATGTTTAGCACCTCCATCCAAAAAATCCTAGTTCTGCCAATGTGTACTAATGAACAATGATGTGTGAGTGCACGTAGCTATAAGTCTGCAATATGTCATATCCCTTCCTTTTACAAAAAATTCAGCGGATGCAAGATAGAAGAAATAACAAAGCTGAAACAATATAGAGATAAAAGAGAAATTAAAAAGAGAAATTTTTATTGGAAATTCCTGAATGATGAAGATTCTCAAAATATTCAACCAGATATAGAGAAGTTTATGATAAAGCATTAACTGACATCACCATTGAGAAGATGATGATGTTGAGTACTTTGAATTTGAATTGCTTCCTTGCATACCTCACCTTTATTTGGTCTCCAAAACCCCACCTGCTCAAAACACAGATTAAAATTTTCAATTTAAGTGGTCACTTTAGGAGCATCTATGCATTTATAGGCCTTAAATACAACAATAATTTTCAATCATTTATTTATAGAAATTTCCACTTTCTTTGCAATCTGAACTGCATATCCATAAAACTAAAATATAATCTTGGTACATATCGAGGGAATCAATAGAGCAACCAACATAAAAAAGACAAAATACAAAAAAAAATAAAAATAGGTACATATTTTTTTACATGGACAGAACCAATATTCAATAAAATGAGCAAATAGCATTACAGAACATACATATTTTCCCGGATCCTGAATTTGAGTAAGAAGTCTAGACCTAAGCAAGTTATTCTCCTCTACCTGTCAAAAGAAACATGTCCATCCTCAGCATCTTGTCAAAAATGATATGATTTGAAAGTTGCAACTATTTCATTATAAGAAAGTGAACCTAAAACTTCAACCATGTGCAGGGGAGCATTAGAAGGTTTAGGCAAGTCTTGAAAAGAAGTCACCTACACAACTAAACATTAGCTTACCAACTTGTCAATGAACGCATAGTCACCAAAGACAATAATAACACCTTGTTGTCCAGTGTCCCTGGATTCCATGCAACCATAAGTGCATCTATTTTTAATTATAGATATGACTGAATCACAATTAAGCGGCCAATGATAAGAATTAAACCACAAAGGATAGAGCCACATACATATATATTGGTGACAATACTTGGACCTAGATCAATTATTGTCATTAAAACTATCACCAAATGTTTCTGCATAAGGGTGTTCACCTATGCCAAAGAAGTACATCACACTAAAATATTTAAGCAGTATATAAATTTTTGTTCCAAGGAGATGTATGAGAAAATGTACTTAATCTCCATCCTCGTTACCTCCCCTAGTCAGTATTAAGGTACTAAAACCTCATTACATTATGTATGAATTGGCTCTTCAGGAAGGTATAGTTTTGATTTTGAGCCTAGAATTTATGTTTTTGATTGTTTGGTTGGTAAGGTAAGAAATGTTAGAAAAGATGGTAATTAGATTGAGAGACTAAGAGAAAAGCACAATTAGATTGTATGCATGTTCTAATTTTTACTCATGCATGTAGTTTGAATAATGCATTGTACAATTAAGGTTCAGATGCATATAGGCAACATAGGAAAGGTGGTCCAATAACTATTATAATATTTCCAATACTTCTCTACTTATTTAGCAGCAAATCACCAAGGAAAAGATTTGTTATCAGGTCCTACCACCTTCTATTGAGAGAAAAATAAAATTCCCTTTTACCTTTCAAGAAGCTTTCCAATTCTCATCCTTAATTGCAATGGATGCTCCAAGAAGGACAATAAATTTCGGCATCCCACAAGACTTGAAGAACCTGCAAGAATTTGAGGACAATTAATTTCATTTTTAATAATTTGACAATTAATTTCATTTTTAATAATTTGACTGGCCAAATTCCCTTATAAATTTGGTTGTTAACTAATCTTTTCTAACTTGATTATGTGGGCAAACAACCTAATATGAGAGGTTCCAAAATGTATGTGTCAATGGAGGAAACTTAGCGATCTTGATTCTTAATGACAACTACATTTCATGATCCATTGCTCAATCCATTGCCAATTGCAACTGGTAGAAACCAACATACACTACTAATATCTACCATCAATCAACTACAATAGAAATCACCTATATTGTAGCTCTTATAGGCCTGTTAATAAAAGAATTGATGTGAAACTACTGCAAGAAGAAAAGGCAATGGTTAGTCATACTTGTGGTTTTGCCATGGTTCTGTTTCATCTCCCCAAAACATGGAGTAACCACTTAAGAGGGCAATAGCATCTTACTGTTTTGTTGGGCTTGCATTCAGAGAAGAGAGGCTTGAGAACATAAATGACATCCATATGAAAAAAAGAATTTCAGCCTTTTTAAAACCACACAACATCAAATTTGTAGGAAATGAGATCAATTAATCATTGAATGATAAAACTGATAACACTTAAATATGAGGAGGAAATATATAATTTCAGTTAGAATGTAGTAAACCAACAGTGATATAAGGAAGTCAAATGGATTAGTATTTAAAAAGCATAGATGACATTGTGTCTTATATGTGTCAACTCAAGTTAACCATCCTCTAGTAAAAAATTAGTACATAATTACTTCTCAAATCTTACTACCACACCTCTGATTTTCTGTGAAGTTTGGATAATTTTTCACGTCTAGGTTTCAAGAGAGCTGAGTATGTTGTAAACATCAATAGAGATTGGAGGGAATAGCCCTAATGAGTAGCTATAGTATGATATGTGCAGTCTATAACTTGATTTTTTATTTAAATGTTAATTATTACCCAAGAGAATAATTTCTCCAAAATACATTAGGTAAATGTAAGAGGAAGGAGTGTACTTAAGGTTACCCAAAAATAACTTAATCTGATGTAGTCTTGAAAATACTTTTATCATTAAAAATTAAAGAAAAAAATAGGAGGAATGAAGTCAGCCAATGAGAATATTTAAATAGTGCCCCAATTTTTTAATAAACACAAAGCACACTTTTCATATTGTGCTTTTTACAATGCACAAATAAATATCATAAATAATAAGGAAAGAAGGAAAAAAAAAAAGGTCATCAAAAATTTTCCACAAACCATTTTAACCAAATAGCAAACAACTTTGATCCACCATGTGCAAAAAATATTATTTAACAACAAATAGAAAAAACAAATTTGATTCACGAGAAAAATTTAGATTAAAATCCTACCTTGGTAAAAATGAATAGCATAAAGGTAGGCTTCTAGCTCTGGAGCTTACCACAACTTGGGATGTAAATGTTCCAAGAGGTAGCAGAGGTCATATGAAAGACTTTTGGAAAGTTTACATGGAATCAAGTGCCGATGCTTCACCATTGCTTGTGTTTAAAGGATTAGAGAGTTATTTGTTCATTGGATCTCGCTCACATAATGTTCTCTGTAAAAATGCCATAAGGTAAAAACAAATTATAGTTAATATTTTTTTTAAAGGCAAAAACAATTATACTAATAATAAAGCAACTAAACAGAGCATAAGACATGGCCAGAATTTAGTCATCAGTAGCAAAAGTACAAAATGATGAAACTACACCAAAACAACAACAAAATCGCAGACCCCCACAAGAAGAATTACACAATAGATATCATCCCTAATAGGAAGGAAAAAAAAAACGAAACAACATAATAGGGATGCTCAGAAAAGAACAAAACATAACCATCCAGCTCCAACAATTGCTGCAGAACACGGATCAAACAATGGGAGCAAAGAAAAAACAGTTTCAGCAGAAAAATCCACCAAGACAGGCCCTGTAACAATAGCAAATAAAGACCAAACAGTGAAATAGTACTAAAAGCATAGATACAACATTGCTACAATGCACCATTGGACCCAAGACTCCAAAAAACAAAGCACGGAATTGCATCATTGCAATAGACAAATTATAGTTAATATAAATAGTGTTAATCCACTGGTTAGTGGTCTTCCTGTCTTATATTCAAAATTAATCAACATCTTGTGTTTGAAATGAATGCATAACCAGAAATAACACATATTAGGGAAAGGAAAATGGATCAAATTTACAGAATTGGCAACATCCCATTAATTGAGGGATGAAATCCTTATTCATAATATAAAACAACCTCCTCCATCTACATCCCTTCACCCCAGGTAACTCAAATCAATCACCTCCAGATCATAGAGATAGAAGCCCTAATTTCACGAAAATAGGACCCTCATTGACCCAACAAAAAAAATATATGACAGAATGGTTAAAGCTTATGAGGGAACCAAAAAACAAGGGGAAAATAGGGAAATTTTTTTTTTTGAACATTTTGCAAAACAAACAGAGGAAAATAAGAAGAGGAGGTTGAGGGATATGTGTTGGATCAGAGACAAAAGTAGTTCCACAAATCAAAAAAGTTGAGAGATAAACGATGATGGTGAAGAAAGATAGTATATCATACCAATGAGAAGAGAGTGGATCTGAGATGGGAGCTCCTCCACATTCAAACAGCACGCACCCCTCCGGCGTTATTACCGCCGCGATCCAGAGGCCCGACGCCGTGTCACAACCACGCTCCGCTCAGTACCACTCCTTCCTCTACCGCCATCGCCGAGCTTCCTGCAAATTCACAACTGAAAATGCTTATAAATGATATAGCAATATCTTCCTTAATAATATTAAAATCACAAGTAAAAATTCTACCACCGCCTTACTCCTCATCGTCCTCTCCGCCGCCACCTTTTGAGCTCATCGTTGGTTCTCCTCTGAAAATGGTGGTCGTCGTCCTTGGTGGAGAGAATGGAAGGGGAAAGGATGGATTTGGTCGTCGTCTTTGCATCTTCCCAAATGCCGTGTATGGTTAACAAAGAAAAGAAAGAGAAAAAAAAAAATCTTCAATGAATGCCAGACCTGGTTGTAGAAAAATATGGAAGAAAGGAGAGGAGGCCATCTCCATCGAAGAGAACACGACACGCCTCCTCTCTGCTGTGCAAATGTCAGGTCATACTGTGCTGTTTTCTGCACAAGGTTGTCCTTTTTATCAAAAAAAAAAAAAAAAAAAGGGTAGCTATTTTCAACGTAAAATAAAAGGAAATTTGACCATATGTCTAATCCAAATAAATACATCTTTATCTGCTTAAGCAAGCAAAAAAATAAAAAAATAAAATTTTGAATTTGCTCACTTGCGGAAAATTCGCAAGTATAAAATTTTTCTCACTTCCGAAAAATACAATTTTCGTAAGTATTTTTTTTAATTAAGTTTTTATTTTTATTTTTGTTAATACCCTATAATTATCCCTAAATATATTATTGTTTGATTATATCAATAATAAAATTATTTATTAATTTTTATTAATGACATAATTATATTAATAATATAATTATTTTTATTAATTATATTATTTATTAATAATATAAATATAATTAATTTTTTATTAATTTAAATTATGGAAACTATTTTCCTGCAAGTGTTAAATTCTTCTCACTTGTGGAAAATCCAGTTTCCGTAAGTGTGCTTATTTTTTTTATTAACTTTTTTTAATTTTTTATTAATACTTAATGATATAATTATCCAGATATATTAATGTACTAATTATTAATTATATTAATAATATAACTATTTAAAATAAATTGAAGGATATTTACTCATTTTTATTAATAATATAATTATATTAATAATATAATTATTTTTATTAATTATATTATTTATTAATAATATAAATATTATTACTTTTTTATTAATTTTAATAAAACAATATAACCAAAAAAAATGGACGGTCCAAAGTGTTTCATGGATACAATCCAACAGCAATGAGTTCCAAAGATTGCAAACAAAAATTCAAACAACAAAAAACATTAAAACATAAAGAGTAAAGGCCTAAATTGGTCCCTGGAAAATTCCGAGGACCTACTTTTAGTCCCTGAAAAAAATAAATTACCTATTTAGTCCCTCAAATTTTTAAATGTGAGACAGATTAGTCCCTAGATTTAGTTCTGACGTCCATTTGCTTGTCTACGTGTCTTATTAACCATCATACTTAGCCCGTTAATGATCATGCTTGGCTTATGACGAACTCCCTCCGTGAAAAACGAATAAAAAGTGAAAAACGTGTACAATTTTAAAATCCAAGTACCTGAAAGTTATGCTTTTTTTTCACTTCTCATTAATTTTTCACGACGAAAATTTGTCATGGGTCACACAGGACCACTAATGGACCAAGTAAGATGGTTAATGGGACACATAAACAAGTAAATGGACGTCACAACTAAATCTAGGAACTTATGTGCCAGGTGTTTAAAAATTTGAGGGACTAACTAGATAAATTTTTTTTTTCAGGAACTAAAAGTGGATACTTTAAGCCTTTATTCAAACATAAATAAATGTAGGCTTACGTGTTCTTCTTCAAGGCAACATCTCATCCTAATAAATGTATCCCTTCATTGAACCAACCAACCTAGAAAAGCTGAAAACTTTAAACTTAAAATAAATAAAACAATAGAAAACAATAAAACAGAAATAAAACATATACTCTTAAAAAAAAAAAATTAAAACATATAAAACAATTACAATATAATAATCCCAAAAATTTGAGAGGCTGCCATGTAAGCGCTACAGTAAAATTGTCGGTTCAGCCTTAATAAATGTATAGATGTATAGATTTTCAAGATGTATGGCAGAGGACTCGTGTCTACCTCGACCCGCCTCATTGTCATCCTTGTCGTGTAGCAGAGGAAAGTATTGATCGATCTAATGGGGGTTTTTACCAAACTGACCCACTTTTAGAAACTATTTACCAAAATAACCTAGTTTTGAAACTATTTACCAAACTAACCTAGTTTTAATTAAAATAATATATTTTTTAAAAAAAAAAAAAAAAAAGCTGGCAGGCGCCACGTGGCACCTCCCGGTGCAGTGGCGCCACTGCCACATGCGCCACCAATGGCGCTGTTGGCAGTGGCGCCACTGCACCAGGAGGTGCCACGTGGCACCTGTCAGCTTTTTTTTTTTTAAAAAAAAAAAAAATATTTGTGTTTTTTATTTCACCCCTTCTACCATCTCCCCCTTCCACCAACACATATCTGTTAATTCCTTTTACACTCTGTTATAATAAATGTTAAATTTAATTAATTGGTTTATATTCATTTACTAACATTCTGCTACTTTTTTTTAACGTTGATCATTGTCATTTATTTTTATGCTAATGTTGAAGTTAATTCTTATAATATATTTTTTGACAGATCTGGTAATTTGTTTATCTGTATTTTTTTATTATGTCCTTTTTTTTAATTCAGAATGTACCATTTTTTTGTTTATTATATTTATTTTGTTTTGTTTTCGCACTTATTATTTAAGTTGTTGTTATTTATTTATTTTATTTATGTTATTGTTGTTATTTACTGCACACGTGAGAAGCGGGTAAGTGTCGGCATGATATTTTGACTCCTTTACTAACCACATGAATGTCTTCATGTGCTTAGTAAAAGAATCTAAACATCCTAATAACGTACATCACAGCAGGTTGAGAATTGTCACCCCCATCTTCATCTGAGAGTCAGCCGTAGTGCAAAATTGAATCCTGTGTGGCATTAGCCCCTTGCCTTCAACAAATTACCAGATCTGTCAAAAAATATATTATAAGAATTAACTTCAACATTAGCATAAAAATAAATGACAATGATCAACGTTAAAAAAAAGTAGCATAATGTTAGTAAATGAATATAAACCAATTAATTAAATTTAATATTTATTATAACAGAGTGTAAAAGGAATTAACAGATATGTGTTGGTGGAAGGGGGAGACGGTAGAAGGGGTGAAATAAAAAACACAAATATTTAAAAAAAAAAAAAAAAAAAAAAACTGGCAGGCGCCACGTGGCACCTCCCGGTGCAGTGGCGCCACTGCCAACAGCGCCATTGGTGGCGCATGTGGCAGTGGCGCCACTGCACCGGGAGGTGCCACGTGGCGCCTGCCAGCTTTTTTTTTTTTTTTAAAAAAAATATATTATTTTAATTAAAACTAGGTTAGTTTGGTAAATAGTTTCAAAACTAGGTTATTTTGGTAAATAGTTTCTAAAAGTAGGTCAGTTTGGTCAAAACCCCCGATCTAATGTCATGGAATTACTCGTGACAATAATGGTAAAAAAGCACAACGTCAAAATTTGAATCGGGCTAGAAATATGTTGTTTCAATTAAACTTTTGCATAAAAAATATTAACTTCATAAAAAACAAATAGTGCAATAAGTAAAGTACGTCGTTGATAATACATTGATTTGACAATAGCACGAAATCAAACCTACAAATAAAAATCTAACCGACAATAATAAAAGAAAAGGAAAAACGTGGAAGTGGTAGAAGTAAAATCAAACTTCCCTTATTAGATTTTGGGCCTAACTCAATTCCAAAAACTAGCTCATAGGATGAGAATTGCTCATTACTTATAAACTCTTATTAGAGACTATCTCTAGTCAATGTGGGACTTGGGTTTTTTCCAATACACCCCCTCACGCCCAGTACTATTGGGCTTGGTGCGTGGATAATATGGTGGGTGGCCAATAATGGATCTAGGATAGCTCTGATACCATATTAGATTTTGGGCCTAACTCAATCCCAAAAGCTAGCTCATAGGATGAGGATTGCCCATTACTTATAAACTCTTATTAGAGACTATCTCTAGTCAATGTGGGACTTGGGTTTTTCCCAATATCCATAATATGAGAGACATTTGTCCATTAAACATTTATTAACAATATTTGTATATAAGCGCAATGCAAATAGTGTTTATCTTTGTAATAATAATAATAAAATAAACAGCATCGCCTTTCTTGAAACTTTTGAATTCCCAAGCTTGGCATATATTTTTGAGAAAAGATATTTGAACACCCAAACTTGACACCCATTTTTGACACCTTGGTTAATCGGTGTAAATATTTGGTTAATTCAGTTCATTATATGGTTAATCACGTGCAAATATTTGGTTAATTTATGATGACTCATTAATTATATAAATAACTGAATTAAATAGATATTTGCATGTGATTAATCAAATATTTACATTATAAAAAAAAATAAGCTTCATATGACCCATTAACCATATAATGAACTGAATTAACCAAGTATTTACACGTGATTAACCATATGTCAAAAGTGGGTGTCCCAACCAGGTGTTCAAATAACACAGCTGTTTATTTTTTGATCCGAACAGCCAAACAGATGCGACCCTACAAATTTGATAAGAACAAACGTGGAAACCTACTGTTCTGACAAAGTTCATTTCTCCTTAGACTTGAACGTGGCTTTTACTAAAGAATAGTGCTTTGATATATGACATGCGGCTACCGAACCCCTTTCATATATAATAATATATGTAAGATCAATAAAAATGAAGTGACAAAAATTGTATAAATTATGATGGAACGAAGTCTCATTGTGTCTCGGGTGCGATTTATATATTTTTGGACAACTTTACTTAATCTCAAATGATTTTAAGATAGAATTTAACAAAATATAAAGAGATGCATGTACATAAATAAAAGGTTTCATCTTTATCTCTTGTCCTAAAAAAAAAAAAAAAATCTTTATCAAAATCAGTCAATTTAGTGCAACGTAGAGAAGTGTTATATGTGCCATGCACTAACTAATTTATCAAGTCTTTGATTAGGTGAGGGTGAGTCGCCATCACAACACTTTTGTGTCACGCTAGCTCTCTATATATACTGTGGTGTGTCTCCCCTACATACATTCACATTATATTAAAATGGCACTTTCTCGTTCTCGATTTTCTTCTTTCTTATCGTCATCTTCAGCAACCATTGTTACGTTAGCTTTGTTCATTCTTCTCCTTACAGGGAACTCTTCGGCTCAACTCTCTGAGAACTTCTATTCGAAGAGATGTCCCAAGGTTTTGAACACTGTCAAATCTGTTGTTCAATCTGCTGTTGCTAAAGAACATCGCATGGGAGCATCTCTCCTTCGCCTCTTCTTTCATGACTGCTTTGTCAATGTAAATATTACTCCTAATCTAAGCTATCTTTTACGATTTTATTTTTCTTTGGGTACTATATACTTATAGTATAATCTGTGTGCAAGAATAATTCTTCAGTATTCAATGGGCTAGCTCATACCATTGAAAACAAAACATTTTTTGGTTCCAACAATTTTTTTTCATGGTTATGCAAAAATTTTACTAAACTACCGGTATTTGATATAACCGAGTATTTTATAGTGTAATAATACGTCTTGTTTGTTATTTTTGTATAGTTATGCTACGTACTGAGCATCCAATAAAGTTTTTCACATCCATCACTTTCATACTACCATTTGTATTATATGATAGAATTATGATGTGACTATAAAAAATGAAATAGAGTCCATTATAATTTATAAATAATAGATGATTAAATGTGTATGTTTATAAAATTATATATATATTATATGTCTACGGTTTTTTTAGTGGCAGTATCATAGTTACATTCGGTCTGACTCTTTTTCTTGTTTTATATATATGAATTTGAGTACCCTTATATTTTTATTAATATTTTTTTGCTTATGAAAAAAACACAATATTGTGTTTTTTTTCCTTTCGGTCGCTTTCAAACAAATACTGTTGAAAGATGTGAAATTACTAATAATGGTAGTACATTTCATACAGATAAAAAAAAGAAGAAGAAGAAGAAGAAAAATGGTTCCATGATTATGCACCCCTTCTTTTATTAAAAAAAAACATGCACCTATTATTTTATGGCATATGAATTCCAGCCCATAGGTTCGAATCTGTGGTAGAATAAAATTTAATGAAATTTAAATATTCTTATTTTCGAATTTGAGTTATTATGTAATATTATATTGTAATTGTCACAAACATATAATATCTTATGTGAATACAAACTTGTTGAAATATTCTCATAAGCACTCATTTTTTAATTAAAAAACAGTAGTATCTTTTCCCCCCCATTAAATTACTCTTGTACACAATATATTAATTTGGCACAATATATAACTTTAACAGTGTAATTTCATAGGATGAGCATATTTCGAATTCAAAGTATAAGATAAAATTTCACGATGTCTTATTGACACATGACATTTAAATTTAATATTTTGTCTTGCGAATTACTTTCAACTTGTTAACTATCCATGCACATGTACTTGCCAATAATTTATATTCAACTTTGGTGTTCTATAAATGCCAACAGACCCATACCATATCCGTACTTTTCCATAGTGAAAGTGAAATTCAATTTCTATCATAATATATTAAAAATAGATACTGCTTTCTAATAAATTATTTTTCCTACTACTGCTTTAACTCAAACATATTCATCAATCGGATTTATGTTAAATTCACTTGGTCAAGGTGCAGATTTCTTGTAAAAAAGCTTCTATATATATAATTTACTGTTTGCCTGTGCTACTTGGAAACAGGGTTGTGATGGATCAATACTACTGGATGACACTTCTTCCTTCAAAGGAGAGAAGACTGCACCTCCCAACAAAGATTCTGTGAGAGGTTTTGAAGTCATTGATGCTATAAAGTCTAAGGTGGAGGCAGCATGCCCCGGTGTGGTCTCATGTGCTGATATTTTAGCCATTGCTGCTCGTGACTCTGTTGCAATTGTGAGTTCAAATTAATATGCAAAACACTGAATTAAAGCAACTTCCTAGTGCTAGTTTTATTAACAAAATTGAAAATTTTAAGTCTTTCACATAAGGGTACTTTAATATTTATTTGTTCTTATGTTGGTTTATTTTATTTTAATTTTGCAGCTAGGAGGGCCTTATTGGAATGTTAGACTTGGAAGAAGGGATTCCAAGACAGCCAGCTTCTCTGATGCCAGCAGTGGTGTGATCCCACCACCCTTTTCAACCCTTAGCAACCTTATCTCAAGGTTCCAAGCTCAAGGACTCTCTGCAAAGGACATGGTTGCTTTATCCGGTATATGTCAGTCCTTTCTAATTTGCTCACTTTCTCTTCCCTCTCCCATTAAGTGTTTGTCACAATCTTTTTCTGTTTATTGACACATTTTGAAGATGACTCTATAATTTTATGACTTAAGTGGCGACATGAATGTGACATCTAAACAACCACGTACATTGCATGTCATGCCCCTTTTTTCCATCTAAAAAGTCATGCCACCTTTAAGTTTAACAAAAAGACAAGTGAAAGAAAAGCATGTTTATCCAACTGAGAAAATATATAGCATTATCTATTGGAGATATGTTTGAATGTATCCAGAGACATCACAAAATTCATATTTTAGTTTCAATAATTCTTCAAGAGAATAAAACCAATAAAAAACAATTTTATAATAATATAAAACAGACAACTCTAGAGGAAAATTAACAAGTCTCTGCCTCTAGAGTCTTGTATAAGTCTTACATATGTGGTACAAATCCAATATATATATTGGACCAATGCTGTATACCATGTGTACAAAAGGACTTTTGGCCTTGCTTGCATTATGTTTAGAGTCAAGTGTCTTGTTAAACATCTTATATGTCAAAAATGTTTCTGGGATAATATAGTAATCCTCTGGTTTCAGGAGCCCACACAATTGGGAAGGCAAGGTGTGCTAGTTACAGAGATCGAGTATACAATGAAACCAACATTAACAAGTTATTTGCTAAGTCAAGGCAGAGGAACTGTCCAAGGACTAGTAGTGGCACACCAAAAGACAACAATGTAGCAGTCCTAGACTTCAAAACTCCTAACCATTTTGACAACATCTACTACAAGAACCTCATTGACAAAAAGGGACTCCTTCATTCTGACCAGTTGCTATTCAATGGAGGATCTACTGATTCACTTGTTAGAACTTATAGCAACAATGCAAAGGCCTTCAACTCTGACTTTGTTACTGCAATGATTAAGATGGGAAACATCAAACCCTTAACTGGCTCAAATGGGCAGATTAGAAAGCATTGCAGGAGAGCAAACTAGAAGAGATAGATCAAACAGATTGGTTACTTTTCCTTTATTTTTTTTGGGTACATATACCCCAAAAGTGGGGGAGTTCTTAGTGAGTAGGGCTGTTTATGTGTTTTCTCGTGGCTTGGAAGATTGTTTGTCGTTAAGTTTAATTTAAATTTTACTTGAGTTGTTGTAACTTGTAAGGAATAAATTACAAAACGTGTTCCGACATGTTATGCCATGTCACTTTAAGGATGTGTTTATCATTGTAGTACTCATTTTAATTTAAAAGGAAATCAATTTTTTGTTTGATTAGTTTTAACTTTTTAGCCTTTTAACTTTGGAATTCTCAACAAATCTAGCATAATGGGGGAAATGAAAAGTAGGAAGGCAAGAACTGCATGTATTTAATGAGATTTGTGACATTCCAAGGAGAAAAAGAATTGTAAATGCAGATCTGTTTATCAATCCCAAAACTCTGATGAAGAGGATGTAGTAGATGCAAAGTATATAGAATTTTGGTTACAAGGACAACTAAACACAATGCCAACGTCCACAGTATCTATATTTTCTTCCTTTAAAATGCTGCCCATCAAAGATTATATACAACAATATGGTTAACTGTTTGCAATTCGAGATGGTTACCCTGATGGTATATAGTACCAAGCTAAGTTATGAAATATTTATGGAATGTTGATTTCATAATAAATATTTGAAATTTGAATAAATATAACTAGCAGCCAATAAAATGCTTGGTGGATAACATGCCCATAAAAAAAAGGATGGGTACCGGAGTAATGTCCTTGCCTTGCCTGTTTCAAAATCATCCCAGGGGATGAAGACAAGATCCTAATAAACCTATGTCCACGAACGTCGGATTTAACTCCTCTAAAGTAAGCAAAAATGTCAAGTAAGAAAGTAAGATGTATGCATCATTAATTAGCTAAAATAGATTGGGATCTAAATATACTTCAACTAATTAAAGGGTGGATACACCCTTACTTTCTTACTTTATATTTTTACTCACTTTAGGGGAACTTTATCCACAAACATCTTGCCAAAGATCAGCAACAAAAACCAGACATTCTTTTATTTTGAAACTAAAGCTAGATTTACACGTATGATTTTTATTCACGTCACATAAAGGTTTTTCACAAGAGGACACAATCAATCCTCCAACATAGTTTTTCCCCTTTACAAGCAAGTGTAAATAATACAAAGCACCTTTACAAACATTATTTGCACAATGTAATGTATATATTAGATACTTTCTGTAAGAGGTTAGTTCAAGACTTCTGGACGGCATAAAAGGCTTGGAATTCATAATCAGCCCCTCCCAGCACCACCATGTCTATGGTTTTTAAATTGATTAAGGAGAGCCAGGGCCTAAAAAGAAAACAAAATCCATCATCGCTTTTTGTAACAACAGAATTAAAACAAAAGGCAACTAAAATAAGAAACCATAAAGAAAGAACACATACCTTTTCTTTGGCCCTTGGAGTGCCTGTCTGTGCCAAAGCTACTAACGGCGGGACAGCTCCTTCTTGGAGCACCATGTTTAAATATCTGTGATTGCTGCATAGATGTAGAAGAGCCGCCGCTGCATTCTCCTTTCCTCTCGCAGAACCCAACTCAACAACCTCAACAAGAACAGGAATCCCACCTTCCTGACCAATTGCAGTTTTTCCTTCTGGCATTGTGGCAAGATTTGCTATAACAGCCACTGCTTTATCAACCATACCAGCTGTGGGATCCATTAAGTCTACAAGGTGCTTCACAGCACCAGCTTGCACAATCCGATCCTTGTTTTCGTGAAATATAGACAGATTAAACAATGCAGTGGCAGCATCTCTCTTCCCCCTAGGTGTTCCATTCCCTAATAAATCAACCAGTGGTCCAATTGCCCCAGACCTACCAATCCTGATCTTGTTTTCCTCAACCACCGATAAGCTAAAAAGAGTAGCAGCAGAATTCTCCTTGGCTTCTGGGCTCCCTGTCTCAAGGACATGAATCAGAGGTTCAATTGCACCAGCATTTGCAATTGCAGTTTTGTTGTTATCATTGATTGATAAGTTAAGAAGTGCTGTGACAGAATTCTCCTGAATCATTGTATCAGTTGATCGAAGTAAATCAACTAATAAGCTAATGGCTCCACAGTTTGCAATCACAATTCGGTTATCCATATTGTGCTTAGCAAGAAGACGGAGTTCTGCTGTTGCATCCCTTTGAGTATCAAGAGAAGAGCTCTTCAAGTTCTCAACCAATTTCTGAACCTCAGTTTCAATAACAGAAACATCAGCTCTTGTTTCAGTAGAAGGAGAAGACACTATCCTAGGAACAAATCTCCCTGATGACCGTCGCCTTACAGTTTGGATTCGAGAACCTGGCTCTACCAATTGGGGTGAAAACTCAGGTGCTTTATGCAGAGTCGGCGTTGCAGCAGCATCTGGCCCTGGATTTAATTCCCCTGAAGCATCTTGGCTGTGGACTGGACTGGTTGACTGCACGTAAGCACTGTCGTTATCACCTTGTGTGCCTTGAAGAAAATTTGCACTAGAGATTGCACTGGAATTGGAAGCAGTTCTAACATGGGTTTGGGATTGTTCTGAGCTCGAGGCATTGGAGGATTCCTCTCTAGATGGCAACGTTAATGATTGGTCAACTGAATTTATACTGCCTTCACCTGAGCTATCAGACCTGACATCTGAATCTGTGGATGATATTCTTACAAGATCCACAGGCTGCCCATTAACCATGCCACTTAAGGAACCTTCTGAAGTTGAAGGGGGATGCAATGATGTTCCCTCTAGGTTGAGTTCACCAAAAGAAGTTATAACAGGTGATTCATTGGTTGAGCCAGACTCCAACGACCCATTATGGAGAGATGGTTGATTTAAGTCTGTGGACTTTATGGGATCAGCTAGCTTCACATTGTTTGATTCGCACCAGTTAGCAATTAATGCCTTTACAGTGTAGTTAGGTATTAAGTTGGTGCGAACCAGAGTCTGATGTGTTTTTGGACAAACAGTGAGGCCAAGATTGATCCAGTTCTTGATGAAAGATCGCTCATAGGTTTGCCCTGATGCCACAATGACTGGATCTGTCATCAACTCCAAAGAGAGAGGACAGCAAAAATCAGCTGGTATTGAAACTGGGATAGAGCTCTGAGCTTGCTTAAGCATAACAAGACGCTCATGCATACGAGTTACAACAGAGATCATTTGTTCAATATATTCAGCTTCTGTAATCTTTTCAGATTGCTCAGCCTCATCCTTCAACTGTTCAAGGGCCACAGCCTCTATCAGAACCTCCTGATTAGACCTTAGACCCAGGTTCTCAGCAATCTTTGCCAGGACCTCTGAATTGGGTCCTACACCTTCCTGTTGTTCCATAATAGCTTCTTTAATGATCGATGATGTTTCATGTCCCAAATCATCAGGGAGACATTCCTGCGAAGCCTTCAGCTGCCGTAAAATATTGATCCCTGAAGCCTGAATTCTAGATATCAAGGGTTCAACTTGCATAACCTAGTATTAAGAAAGAGGAAATAGTGAGAATCAACATGTACATAACATACAAGAATTAAGCCAAATAACATCTATGAGAAGCAGGCACGACAAGACCACACTACTACATATTCTACTTCTATACCAGATGGTAATCCAACATAAGCAAAGATACTTGCACACCATTCACTTCTAACCAAATCACATCTCGCCAAGGTGAAGACAAAGGAAACAGCAAGAAGGGGAGTGATGTCTGGCTACCAATATGTATGTATCCTCGGAGAAGGGTAATTCCATACAGATAAAAAACAATCAGAGTATGGGTGAACATTGAGCACAAGAAAAACAATATGAAGTAATGCTGTGAGAGAAGAGGAGAAGAACTAGGATGATGAAAGAAAGAGTGACGGAAGGAGAAAAAGATTAAAAATACACCAATGCTTGGCAGCATAAGTGTGTTCCTCTATGCAAGGCAGCAGTAAATAGCATGATCTCCTAGCTAGCCATGTCAACATATACAAAAATAAATATTTATCCAAAAATTGGATATCGGCATAACTTAGCAAATGACAAACACAACCATTGCAAAATGTAATCTCAGCTCATCCAAGTTTTATGTTAAACTAACAACTACCTTAAATGTTCCATCTATATCTACAAACTAAGATTTAAGATATTATAATGAGACTTACAAAGTAAAATTTGCTAGATAATACATGCCAGTTCTCAATAAGCTCCCTCAACTCGTCAATAGCCTGACCAAGTTCCTCGAATAGCTTACCAAGCACTTCAAAAGAAGCTAAATCAGAATAAAGATTCGCATCAATAATCGGCTTCAGCAACTTGACTATCTCATCTGCCTTTCGGTAATACATTGATACAGGTTCTGAGTTAACGTTTCCAGAGAATGATAAATGCAAAAATGAGGATATGCCATTGGAGAGCACCTTTAACAATGATTTCTCCATAACACCTACATCAGTACCAAAAAAAAAACTTCCATCAGTTGCATTAGGATATGAGGAAATTATAAGAAAAGAAAAAATACGGAACTGGTAAGTCTTTATATTATCAAATGTTTGACATAAGGCTGTATAAGCAGTTTGATATCATGAAGATATAACTGTTTGTTGTTGGGTTGAATATGACCTAATCATGTGATTAAATGCCAATATACAATAAAAATCTATTTATGTAAGAAGAGAAAAAGGGAATTGCAATAAATGGAGGAAAGAATAATGAATAAAATTAAAGAGAACAATTTATTCAGTATGGTATTAATAGAACATTGTAATCAGTGTCAAAATAGTCAATAAAATCACGAACTTCATTTAATTAGGGATTGCTAATGCACAAGATTGCCTATCTAAAAGATTACAAATTGCAGCTTTGGTCAAATGAACGATTCAACTTTACAAATATCAAAGATTAAAAAATTTCATAAGCTTTTTCATGCTCCAAAAAACACTGATGCAAAAAAGCAGTTTTAGAAAAGCTTTTAGAAAACTGAAAATTTGAAGCAGTTGCTATAATGGCCAAGTAGAGGGTTACATCTATAATACACCCATACTGCAATTTACAAAGCTAAATATCTGAAATATTAAAATGTTATGATCAACAATTTTAGTTGTCAGGTTTGGCTAAATCTGTAGGCATAGAATTGTGAATCCAGGTACTACTCTAGTATGCATGTCATACTTCTTAAAATATCAGAGAAATATCTGATAATATCTTTTCATATCTTAGCATATCTTAGAGTATCCTAGATAATCTCTTAGGATTTATTTCTTATTTATATTTTATGTATTGATTCTCTATTTGATTAAGATTATGTCTACTTTTAGTATAAATAGGACTATTGGGTTGTCTTTTGTAATCACATCGTTACTACATTAATTCAATATGAGTCTTATTATTTCTTAGTTTGTTTCTCTCTTTTCCTCCTTCCTTACCAAAAACATTTCAATTCAACATGGTCCCTAGAGCCAGACAAAGGTACCATCCTCCGTGACTTGTACTGTCACTATTCCGCTCCGGAGTTCCGCTAAGTACGAAGGAACTCTAATCCTGCCATTTTTTTCCTCCTCTGTTGTGTTCTTCTTTTCCAGCGCGTTTTTTGTCTTTCTGACCCTCGTTCTTGTGTTGTCAGCCGCCGTCTGCCGCCGTCCGCTGTCATCTCCGACCGCTGACAACACCACCAGACTTGACGTCGGCCGATCTGTCCAACCGTCCAGACAGTGCCAATGTCCGCCTCCCGACGCGCCTCCAAGCTCGTCTCTTCCGATCTGCGCACAGTCGCACACGCGCACATTCCTTCGGAGCGTGGCAGCCCGTCCCGCCACCTTTCCGGCCGCCGTTTCCAGTGCCGAACTCGTCGGCCTCCGCTCTTTTTGGATCTGTTTTCACATCCCTCAATGGACCACTTTTCAGCAACCACCTCGATGTGTTTGTTGTAACACCCTGTTTTTCATAAAATGTTTTATAAAGCTAGTTTTATTATTTTAAAATGTTGGTTAAGGGCTAAGTGGGATTTTAGCCTAAAAGTCCCTTTCTGGTACATGAGCACGCTCGTGCTCATCAGCCAGCAAGCCCGTGCTTAAAGTCAGAAGCGTGTTTCTGATTTTAAGTTGAGCACGACCGTGCTCAATAGTGAGCACGCCTGTGCTCAATGTGTGGACCGCGTCTCGTTGACGCTAAGTGGAGCACGACCGTGCTCAATGGTAAGCACGACCGTGCTAAGGTCCGGATGATATAAACGTTGCAGAGGCCGAGGGTTTGACGTGAAACCCTACTTTTTGGTGCAGCTGCGGCCAGAACGCTTTCTTGCTCTATTTCTCCTTCGTTCTTCGCCGTAATGGAGTTCTGAGAGCCGTTTGGGAGATTAGATTGACCTGCTTCAGTGTTAATAGGTAATGGTTTCGTCCCTTCTAGTTTCCTTTCGTGTTTTGGGATTGGAAACTAACCGGTTGTGTTCTTAATTGACCAAGGTTTATCATTGGAGTGAGCCGCTTTGGGAACGGTACTAGTTTGCTAGTAAGAGCAGTGTTAGAGCTACCTTCAATCCAGGTATGGGGAGAAGGGCATTGTATTCATTAGGCAGTGGGGTAGTGTAAGGTAACGGGGTTCCCATGACCCCGGAGTCGTTGTTTGTCTACTTGATATTATGTCTGTTTGCTAACATGATCGTTTAAGTTAATGCTGTTATGTCATAACATGTTTTAGTTGTTCTTGATGCTTGATGAATTATGCTCATGTTCATGATGTTATGATTGATGATTTGATCATGGTGATATTGAATGGTTAGCTGAATACTGAGTTATTGTTTTAAGATTGTAACTGGAAAAATTAGGTTTGAAAACGTGATAGATTAGTTGGTTAATTGATCCTTAAAATTTGGCTAAGAATCTGGTTTCTGCCTCTGCCCAGAACAGTGCAGTCGTGCATTGAGCACGACCGTGCTGATAAGGGAGCACAACCGTGCTCCCCTTTGAATTTTGGGAAAATGGCCGCGCTGTTTAGCACGGCCGTACAGGTCAAACAGCACGACCGTGCTGCTGAGCACGACCGTGCTGAGTGTGAAGCACGACCGTGCTTCACTTAAAAGGGCAGCACGCCCTCACGTGTCCAAGCACGACCGTGCTAGGGTCTAAGCACGACCGTGCTGACCCCCCTGGACAGTAATGCAATTAAAGGACTTACGGGTTTTTTAAACCCCATTCCTCTATGACGACAAGTTGAGATAATTAATCAAAGATAAAGATTAGACAACCTGGTTATTAATTATATAACATAATTACGATAACAAGGTGTTAAGTCGGTATCCGTTGGGTTACCGCACGTTGTTAAGTTGAAGTCTTGGGTGCTTATAGACCCAAGCACGTTGAGTTGAACCTTGGTGCTTATTGGCCAAGGGAGCCTTGACCCCACGGTTTGGGTCTAAGGTTACGTTAAATGTTGATGTTGAAGTCTTGGGAGCTTCATGGCCCAAGCAAGGAGGTGGTTGAGATTGTTTGTTGTTGTGCCATTTGCATAGAGCATTGGAGTTGTTGAAGGGGGAGGTTCGACAAAGGGGAGATCGCCCGAGAGTACGGTGATCTGGCCATCCACGGTAGGTCACCCAAGGTTTGGTGACCGAGGCCCCCCGTGATGAGGCATCCACGGTTTGATGCGTTGGCTATCCATGGGGTTCACCCAAGGTTTGGTGAACTGCCGGTGTTGGTGCTTTTATGGCCAATACGGATATGTAACTCCAAAGTCGTTCATCCTGAGTTAGTTTGGATCCACATGCATAGTTGGAGTAGCGGAGTAGTTGATGCATTGCATAGCATAGCATACTTGGTTGTTATGATACTGTGGGATGTTGATGTATGCTTATGTGTATGTTTACCTTACGTACTTTTTCCCTGCCGTTTATATGACTACATGAATCTTACTCCCTGTATTGTTTGTGTTTGGCCTGATTGGCATTTGCAGAGGATGATGAGCAGCCCGGAGAGGAGTGACTCTGAGGAGCCGCCACTCATAGTAGGGTTGTTTTAAGTTTAGATAGTTTGTTTCCAGTTGTATTCCGAGGATTTGTTTCCGGAACGGTTATACCAGCTCTGAATTGTGACATCGGGGTTGGGTTATTTATTTGATTATGTTTTTATTCAATTAAATTTATTTTTATTTTCCGCGTTGTAAACGAGTTCATGTGGGACTTTTCTACCCATGGACAACTGTTTTATTTAATTCAGTAAATGCATGTTTTTCTTTTTAATTGTTTTATATTTTAAAAGCCTTATAACATGCGGGGTAGAAGGGTGTCACATTTGTTATGTTTTGCTTCTTCAGTGTTTGTCATGCAATTCTTATCCACTCAATGGATCATACCGGTGACTTTTGTTCTCACCGACGATCATTCCGGTGGTGACTCCTTTCCCACGAATGAGTCATATTAGTGGTGACTTTTGTTCCCACCGACGATCATTCCAGTGGTGACTATTTTACCACATATGAATCATATTAGTCGTGACATTTATTTCCGTCGATGGTTGACTTATGTTGGCTATGACTCACACTAGCCCAACTCATTGTCCCAGATGCTTTGGCCCGACTCTTTTCCTAGATGTACTGGCACGTCTTTCTCCCAGATGCACTAGCCTTGGCCTCTTGACCCAGATACACTGGCCTCGTCTCAGTCCCGGAAGTAGTTGTCTAACTTAATTTCAATTTGAAATAATTTGGGACTCCAACATTGTTGTTGAAGCTTCCAAATACAGTTTTGAGACGTTCGAACCTTGCTGCTAGATTGCTTGCCAAGAAATTTGTGAGGCTGATGATCATTCCAGCTATCTTGCTAAGTTATCTTTCCAGTAACTTTCTCCGGCCTCTCCAACATTCTTGAGCTGCCTTCCAACCATTATTTTCGTGGAGCTCAGTTTTTTATTTTAAATTTTAATTTGAGGGGGAATGCATTGTTTTCGTGTAACAAGCTTAAAGCTTAATAACTGTTAGAAAATCAGAGAAATATCTGATAATATCTTTTCATATCTTAGCATATCTTAGAGTATCCTAGATAATCTCTTAGGATTTATTTCTTTTTATTTTATGTTTTGATTCTCTATTTGATTAAGATTAGGTCTACTTTTAGTATAAATAGGACTATTGGGTTGTCTTTTGTAATCACATCGTCACTACATCAATTCAATATGAGTCTTATTATTTCTTAGTTTGTTTCTCTCTTTTCCTCCTTCCTTACCAAAAACCTTCCAATTCAACAATACTGAAACAAATTTGAAGAAGAAAACAAATAAGTAGGGGCTCCTGGAAAAGGATATCGGAAGTTGCTGAGGTAATAATCCAAACTCAAGGAAAATTTGTAAGACACCATAGATCCAGCTACCATGTGCATCAGTGGTTTGATGAAGAAAACCAAAAGGAAAAATAAGTACCACCGGAAACAAAACCGTTAGCAGGTGGCTGCACAATGGGCTTCCTTGGTGGGGGAGTTGGCTGTCAGGAAGCAAGGTGAGTGGAGAAGATGTACAAGATCTAGTTATCATAAAAAAGGGCGGTGGACAGATTTGGTTTTATTATCAGGACCTTTCGATGTAAAAGGGAGGTCAATATCCCACAGTTCGACTAATAAATCCAGACTGATAAGAGGAGAGAGCCTCCATCCACACCCCCATGATACAATTGACAGCTAATATGTAACTCACAATCCTGTGGCAACCCTGTCAAGTTGGAAAGAATGGTCTGTCCACACTCTGGGGTAAACAAACCAGGCTCTAATACCACTTGAAGCAGAGGAAAACTCACACCTAAAATCCACGCAGATAGAAGAAGAGTCTCACCAATAAATGGGAGTTCCATGTCTTACACCTAGCCAGCAGAGGACTCACTCTCATGCATTACATTTCCTATCTGGTCTAATCCGATGAATCCCAACACAATAAAGTAATTAAACTTACAAGATGTTATCAGTCATACAGAAATTGTACTACCATCCACATGCACCAAACGTGTTATCACTTATCACTGGACAGTAATATCAGCCTATATTGTCCAATCCTTCTTATATGACGAACTAAACAAGGAGTTAGAGATCACATAGGTCGACCTAGAGCATGAAATGCCAATGGAGTCGAGCTGAAAGGTCATTTCAGTCTAAGTCTTTTTTAATGGCTTCTTTAAAGTTTTCCTTGGTCTTCTGCTACCTCTACTTATCCAGCTATCCTCCGTCCGATCAAACTCTTAATACTAGAGCTTCTATTGTTCTTCTCCCATATAACCAAACTATCTTAGGCGAGATTTCATCATCTTTTTCTCAAAACATACGACTTCTGCTTTTCCTCTAATACATTCATTCCTGAATGCTGATCTTATCTAACTTGTCTATCCGGGGATAACATTTGTAGTCTTGCAAAGTGTACCACAACCATGTGTCATGGATTCTGATCGGTCAATTGATCTAAATATCCAATAATTAATAATGAGGGATGATGGTTCTTGACCAATCAAAATCCATGGCACGAGGTTGTGACACGTTTTGTGAGACAGCAGATATTATCCCATCTATCCATGCATAAAGATTTAACAAAGTTTTGTGTTGGCTGTTGACTGCCAAACACGACCCTCCTCTTTTATCCAAGCTTAGGACTAGCTATGTAAAGTTTGACAAACAAAAGAATATAGGCAGAGTTAGGCTCAACTCAAGTAAATATAGGGGGAAATTAAACGACAAGCTCAACTCAAGTGTCCGATCAAGTTTTGCTCAACTGGGTTTATAAAATCAAACTTGACTACAGTTAACTCCACTTGACTTAATTATACTGGAAGTTAAAAGTTTAGAGTTTTAAGCTGAAAAATATAACACTATAGTGAACCAAGTAAGATGAACAAAGGAATACATGACTAAACAACAATAAAGTGCTAAAAGTAAGTAGTAGCCAAATTCATATTCAAATACAAAACAACATGAGGCCAATAGCAGAATTAGAAACTTAACAGAACCAGACAATCTTTTTAACTAACCATCAATGCAACAACAACTGATGAAATATGGGGGTGAAAGTTAAAAAAATAATAATTATAAACTAAAAATAAAAAATTTAAGAGTGGTTAAATATTATGGGGTTTACCGGAAAGAGGGGATTGTAAGGTGAAGTGCAGTGATTCCCAGTTGCTGGTGAGTGGCGAGAGAAAAGGAAAGAATGGTTCTTCTTTGTTCTACTCCGGCAGCAGGGTTTTGACTTTTGGGGAGGGAATGAAATTGGTTGGCGCCACCGGAGAAATGGGCTTTTTCAGGCCACCGTGGAAGTGGGGGGAGCGGGAGAAGGTGGCGGTGGCGGTGGCGGTGGTTCTGACAGAAATAATTGGGAGGAAGTTAAATACATATGATATGGCTATCTCAACAAACAACTCATGAAAATGGAAAATGGTGTCTTTGAAGTTGGAAATTTTCTTGCTCTGAAATGTGTTTGACTATCAAGCGTTACTTTGAATTTTGAATTTTCTCACCCTATTTCTTTCTCTCGTTCGTGGATGTTGCAAAGCCGGTCACAATTTGAAAATAATGGTAGTCAAAGACTCAAAGTCGATACATTAGAAAAAGGGGTCATCATGGAAAAAAACAATCAACGTTGGATTAATGGACGAAACTTAGGTATAAACAATTTTATAGGTATATTAGATGTTTTTTTTATTGACAATATGACACGTATAATAGCTGTTACATATGTTATATTTTTATTGATAAACTATTACACATGTCTTATTGTAATTGAAAAACAACATCTAATTTATCTATAGAATTGTACCTAAATATTGTCCTAAATTAATCTGTGCCTCTATGGATTATTTAAAATTATTTAACTAGGTTCTTATACTATAATGCTTTGTTTGGTAAGAGAAACAAGATGGAAAAAGAGAAATTATAGAGAAAGAATATGTATAGAAAGAAAATAATGAGAGAAAGAGTAGATTTGAAGGATTCTTTGATATAAGAGAAAATGAAGAGAAAAAAAATATAAAATTCTCTCTTCGCTTATTTGGTAGAATAGAAAAGGAAAGAAAGAATTTTTTTTTCTTGAATAGACAATTACGTCCCCAAACAATAATGTATTTTACTAACAAATTATGCCCATGCACCGTGATGCAGAACCTGCATAGGACCATTAAAAGTTTAAATTGTCATTTCACAAGTTCTTGCATCTCTTCTCACCATTTTCTCTTCAATCCAAATGAGAGAAAACTCTCAAACCTCTTCATTTTTCTCTCTTTATGTTTTCTTTCCTCTTGTTTTTATTCCAACCAAACGAGGTATAAAAGTTTTGTAATTGGGTCTCTGGATACTTGAAAAATTTGCAATTGGATCTCTCGTACACTTTTCTATTATGATTTCCCTAATTATTCGTTAATTAATCCATCCACTCATCTTTGTAGGTCCTTGAACTTTTTGAAAAAATTCAAATAGGTCACTATACTTTTTAGTAAAATTAAAATAGGTCCCTATATTTTTTTGTAATCTAACGAAACCTATCAAAAAAGTGTATCAGGGACCAAATTAAAATGTTCTATGTGTCCAAGGACCCAATTACGAACTTTTAATGTATAATGACATATTTGAAAATTTCTAAATAGTTCAAGGACCTCAAGATTAGTTAAACCAATAATCAAAAGCACAACTCTACTTTTTCTTGAAATTGTGCACGATTTTTGTTTGAATCATGACGTAAGTGGCCGTAGGGATCCAAATCCCCCACTTTTGCCTAATTAGTGTCTTGACAATTATTTTTGAATGGAAAGATTTTATTTTGCTAATGGTTATTGTCTTCTCACATGGTAGGGATGTTCCCATATTTCTATTTTCCAGATTATTATCATCTTTTTTTGAACGAATATTACCACTTATCTCTCCCCCTCCCTCGACCTCTTATTAATCTCTCAAACAACAACCCCCAGATCTCCCTTTCTCTCTCGGGTTAGCAAACCCCATGAACCTAGATCGGTTTTCCCCCAAAATGCGAGAGGTGCGATCAGGTGAGCGATACAGACAAGCAGAGGTACGGCCAGCGAAGGTTCTGATGACTTTCTGATGTATGATTTTTGTTATTTTTTACATTTGGAGTTGTATGATTAAATTTCATTCGTTGTGTATTTTGTGATCTATTGGGTCTGTTTTCTTCCTCTTTCTTTCATTGATCTACCTTTTTTTCCTCTTTTTTCTTTGGCTCGTGATCTTTTCTGGTTGAAATTTTACAAGAAAATGACTTTTTTTATGTTAAGCAATTGTTCGTCTGTGTCACTTTCTTGTATAAGAACGGTTCTTAACCTTAAGGAATTGACGCATATGTCCGCTCCAATGAGGCAAAAAATAAGGGTCATTACTAAGTGTTAAGAAACTCAATAATTGACTGCATTGGAGTTGCTCTTAGCTCTCATCTTTTATGTCATAGCTTTCATGCCTCTTGTCATAATTCTTTGTGATGTACAGGAATATAACTCAAATCTTAGGAATTATCAACTATGTGTTAGGCTCTATTGCAGTTTTGTCATCGAAATATGATATACACACTATTTGATTTGACTACATTGGCAACAACATTGGGTTATGATTGCAATTAGCATCACACTCTTAAACACACTCCTCTTAATACACCCTCTATTAGGGTGTTGCTTTTTAAACCACAGATTTTTCTAATACACCACAAATTTTTAAAGAAAAATTTAATATCCACATAATACCCTTGCTTCCTACCGGAACTTTAGTTTTGGTATGTATGTAATTTAATACTTACCGGAACTATAATTCCAGTACTATAAATTCACTATACCGGAACTACATTTCCGGCATACATTACACATTGTACCGGAATGTTATTTCCGGTACCAGGAATTGTGTAGAAACTAACATTTTACCGAAAAAGAACAAAGGAACAAGGAACACCACATGACACTAATATCAAGTCAGAGCCTTTTAAAAGAATCATGACTGTCGAAGAGAAGCATAAATTAAGTGTGGAGTTGGAGGCGATGCTTGGAGAGTTGCCCTGAAACTATTGTTGATTTATTGAAAGAGCAGAGCCATGAAGCTGGGCAAACCAATGATGATGAAATTGAGATTGGTACTGATGCTCTCAGAGATGATGCCTTCTTTAAACTGCGGAAGCTCCTTGATGATTGTATACCAGAGAAACAAAAAGGGCAGCAGCCAAAAGCTAGAACGTGTGAAATGGAGGTTTGTCTCTCAAGTTCCGGTAGGAAGAAGGGTATTATGATTTATGAGGATATTAGTTTTTTCTTAAAAGAATTGTGGTGTATTAAAAACATTTGTGATGTAAAAAACAATACCCCTCTATTATTGGGTGGATTTCATGTTGGACCATGTGTTTTGGTAGGCCTCACATGAAACCCACCCAATAATAGAGAGTATGTTGAGGAGAAGTATGATAGTGTGTTCTTAGCATTTTTTATTAATATATGCTTATTTCAATATGCTTATCATGGATATTTTATAAGTTTAATATATATTTATTTCATTATTTTTTTTTTATGTCATTATTAATTATAACTTATAATGTAATTATACAACCTTGGTAGGACATCATCGATTGCTCAATTCCATTAACCCGTGACACAATAAACCCCATTATACAAATTCAGGAGATTTACAAAGATTTTTTAAGTAAGATATAAAGATGAAAACTACTTTTTTAAGTTTTTTTTAAAAAAACTCTTTATAATAACTAAATATAAAAATATAAATATAAAAATTTATTGTACATGTGAAATAATATTTTTTAAGACTTAAAAAACTATTTAAATGTTCATACATCGGAACAAAATTGGGTAGTTCTCAATTAGTGTAATAACACTGCTTAGATATTTTATGATGGTAATTTATATTAAAATAATTTTGAGTACTTTTTCAAATATTGAATCATAATGTATTATAAAAAATTATACTTAACTTTTTTATTTTTCAAGTAGAATCTTAAACACACTCTATTTGATCCACAATATATTATAAAAAATTAACATTTACTTTCTCTTTCTGTCTTTCATAATACATTATAAAAATTAACATGCACACATGAACATGGGGTAAACATTTTTCTTATATATAAAATCATTGAATATAACTTTGATAATATATTATAAAAGAAAAAAACTCAAGTATATTAAAAGGAGTCTTTTTTGTTATCTTGGAAAGGTCTATAAAATGAAAACCTACAATTATTTATCGAAAAAAGGTTTAATTACTTTGTAAGTCCCTGGATTATTTAAGTACTTTTAAAAAAAAAATTTGCAAGACGATCAAGTCACCATAAATTTATTGAAAAGAAAAAAAAAACGAAAACAAAATTATGGGAGACATAAATCAAAACCCATGTAAAAAAGAAAAATTCAAGTAAATCTACGATTAAACTTTCTATTCTTTATCAGGTTGTACTTCTGGGATTTAGACATAACTATTGTGAAATTATCATCCTCAACAGCATTATCATCAACCTACTCTACTGAAAGAGAGACATTCTCTAGGTCATCCTTGTTCTCATCTCCAAATATCTTTGCAAGTACTTTCATATCATGAATAACATTTGGATGCATAGGTGATGAGTTAATCATGGGAGTCTTACCACTGTCATTCAAACTATTATCACATATAGTTTCCAAATTGGCAACTCCTATCAAAGGGATAGAGTCTACCTTATAATCTAACCGATTATCTATTCGATTAGTTGGACTATCATTTTCTTGACCTGACCCTTGCTAGTCATTATTAGTCCCTTGGATAGAATATACCTGATTTACCTGACCATTATTCTGACCTTCCTCAATCAAATGTTGATGCAAACCATTTACCTCCCTATGGACTGCATTATTTCCTTGACTGACCGAACCATTTTTTGGCCCTTCGTTCTCTATCTTCTTAGGAACATACTTCTGGATAGGATTTCGAGGAAGAAGATTAGTCTTCTTATCTCTGGACACTTCTTGATCCTTAGCATCAAAAGAAGGTTGTTTCAGATTATTTCTACATTTGTCAACGTAGTGGCTAATAGTTTGGCCATTTGAGCAAAAGAAATGCATATTCTCATATTCTATTCTCACAAGCACTCTTGCAAAATGTCTGAACATCTTCTTGTTAGTTGCCTCATCTAGAGTAATAGGTGCACCAATACCAGCTGCAATGGCAAATATTATCTTGGAAGTTGGAATGCCAGTACTTCTGCAACAAACCTATGATATGCACCCAACAATTAGCATGAGCCTACTTTTGGGTATTGGGGTTGATGTCTGGGGTCCATGAAGAAAGACTCAGAATTCCAGACTTTAAACTCCAAGAACCAGTCGATAAAACGTTGCGAAGGTCTGAGGGGGAAGAAAAAGAGAATTCATAAAACCCTTTCCCCAAAGAAACCATGCTCCAATAACCAATAGACTTCCATAAAGATTGAAGGTTGGATCGCAGGTCCGCCACTTTAATAGGAACATCACCCTTTGATAAGATTAGACGACCATGAAGGTGTTTTTTACAGCTCTCGAGGCCGACTTTATACTCCTCTTCGGGAATCTTTATAGCGATTTCGTTACCCTTCAGGCATGGTTTTGGAAGTTGACTGAGAGGGATGCCACAAGAATTCTCCAAGGCTTGAACAAAGGTTTTGCGTTGAATAGGAGTGTTGGCCGACGAAGAAGACGGAGAAGACAAGAATCCCCATGGACAAATAGAGGCCATGAAAGAATAACCCCACGCGTGCAGAAAGCAAAATAGGCTACTAGGCAGAGGATGTGCGATGAAGTTGTTTGGGTCTTGCGGCGCAGAGCTAGGGTTCAGGAACCCATCTTTGTTTTCGTCGACTATCCCCTACCAAGAAAGGCATATCGAATAACCATAAAAATATATAACTTCAGAATAATCAATATAAATGTTTTAAGAACTTTTAAATAAGTCATTATTTTTGTAACTATAAAACTAAACTTATAAATAATTTGTAATTTGGTTCTACATTTGTAATTTGATCACTGAACTTATAAATAAATTATAATTAGATCCCTAGGGTAGGGTTCTATAATCTATTAGCAGACTTCACAATTTAGAAATCCTACTCAATAACCTAATTACAAATTATTTATAAATTTAGGGATCTGATTATAAACGTGAGTTTTAATTATAAATTATTTATAAATTTAAGGATGCAATTACAAATTTTAAAGTATAAAGGCATATGAAAATTGCCAAATAGTTAATTGAACTCCTAAAAAAGATACAATTTGTTCTTTTTCCCTTGTGCTGCAAATCCCACTCCGGTGGAGAGGTTTCGTCACACTCATCACATACTAAGAATATTATCTTATCTTACTCGTAGTACACGATTTCATTCTAAGGCTCTGTTTGGTTTGCCAAATCTACTAGCTTATATCGGATGAAAAACTAGCTATGTTTGGTAACCATTTTAAAAACTAGGTTACAGTGTTTTTTCACTAGCTTGTAACTTTTTTTCAGACGCTACCTGAAGTAATGTCTGAGCTTATCGCTTATCCATTTTTCCTCCATTTTTATCCATACTATTTTATCTAAATTCCTCACTCACTCTCAGTTAAATAAAATATAGAATACTAATCATACTATTTAAGATAAAAATAGAAAATATATTTTTATTTATAAAAATAAAATTTAAATAAAATCATATCAATATATGATTTTATTTTTATTATCCCACTTTATTTATTAAAAATAATTAATATTAAAGTAATATTTATATTAAAATTTTAATTTTTGAAATGATAAATAATTTAAAATAAAATAAAGTACTTAAAATGATAATTATATATAAAATGCAAACATGCCCTTTTATGTCATTTTACATTTATTAGCTAGTTCAACAGTTAGTTTTATCAAACACTTCAAATGCAATTCACTAGCTTATCCGCTATCAGCTAATTTATCCGTTATTCGCTTTTTTACCAAACAGAGCTAAGTATGAATTTTACATTGCTAGTGCAAACATTTTTAAACTATATATTGACTTAACTGGTGAATGAATGAATATAACTCAATCAAGTCACACAAAAAATTCTAAACTATTATTTATCACTATGTCATTGAGAATCTGCAACCGTATAGTTCTGTTTTTGTTCATGAACCAAAAGAAATGATGAAATGATTTAATCGGACGGTTATCAGTGTGTTGAATTCAGAAGACGGCAATTGCATTGCAAAGAAAATAAACAGGATTTTAAATTATAGATCGCATCACATAATGTGGCCGCAACATCTTGATTGCGGCAGCCGCCACAACAGCATCGGACCAAGGTTGCGGACCATATCGGCTACAATATGGCCGCATCAGACTGCAATGACCACAACGCAATTGTGACCGTAATTTAAAATCTTGGAAATAAAGAATTGACGGGAAGCGGATGTCAGGAAGTAAAAAGAAGGAATAAATAAAGTATATACATTCAGTAATTCCATACTTTTAAGGAAAGAAAATGGCGATGGAAGGCGTGGTGTTCTCTGCACCCAAAGACCCCTCATCAACCCCGGAGAAGCCACCCGACGACGGGGGTGGGGGACAGGGTCATGTGAAAAAGAGTTCATTTAGAGATAAACTGTTGGGAAACAAAACTGCACCACCCCTAGGCAAAAGACTGATCTTATTGCAAAGGGGCTTGTTCGCTTGGTGTTAGAGGGAGGCAACAGACTGCTCCCTTCGTTTGATATCGATGATGGCATAATAAAGGAATTGAGCAGCCCTTGGGAGGATGCGCTGGTGATTCACCTACTGGGAAAGAAGATTGGTTATAGAATGCTGAAGCAAAAACTCACGCTCATGTGGAAGTTGGCAGGAGACCTTGACATGATGGACATTGATAATGGTTTTTTCATGGTGAAATTTGACAGGGAAGAGGATAGAGAGAAGGTGGTTGGGGGGGGGGTCCTTGGATGATTTTTGATCACTACTTGGCATTATCTCCATGGACTCCAGACTTTGTTTCCACCAATGCTAAGGTAGAAAAGACTCTGGTGTGGGTGCGGTTCCCAGGAATGAATCTGGTTCTATATGATGAAAGCCTTCTGTTGGCTTTGGCTTCTGCTATTGGAAGGCCAATAAAGGTGGATGAACATACTTTGCAAGTTGAAAGGGGTCGTTTTGCTCGTGTTTGTGTGGAGATAGATCTCAATCAACCAGTGGTGGGAAAGATTAGGGTCCGAGGAAACTGGTATAAGGTGGAGTATGAAGGCTTGCATGTGATCTGTAGTAATTGTGGTTGTTATGGCCACATTACTAGGAACTGTTTGAATGCTCCTCCTCCAGCTACGGCGGCCTCCGGTGGTGTCTCCAGTGAGCCGGCAGAGGTTAACAAAGCCAACTCTCATGCAAAGCCAGCTGCATCAGGTGCCGAGATTCCCGCAGCAGTTAATGCCGCGCACGTTAAGGAACCAGATGATATGGGTGCTAAAATCAAGGAGGCGCCTCATGGGGATTGGTTACCAGTCATAAAGAAAAAAACGAAATTTTAAGGGGAGTTTAATTTCCCAACGTGCCAATGATAAAGGGAATCATAACAGATATGATGTTTTGAATAAAGAAGGAATTGATTTGGAGAGTGGGGGTGTGCCGCAATTTTCGAGTGGGACAGATGGAAAGAATGCTATTGTGTCCTCTACCCAGGGAGCATCGGTGGGACCAAGAAAAATTGTTAATAGTGGTCAACCCTCTGTGAAGAAAAGACAAAGGAAAGAATTGCAAGTTCAAAAGAATATTCAGGCCTCTTCTGCAACTAATAATAAGCCCCAGCATGTGCGTACTACTATAGTAAAAAAAAGTGGCCCTGTCTACAATCCTACGTCCTCGACTTTCATGCAGAACTGGAAGATATAGAACTTAAGTGGTAATCCCTCTATGCACTCTCAACAGAACGCAGGTATCAAGTTAGGGGTGGGTGCCCAGAAGCCTTTGAAGAATGAGTTTCAGTCTAGTTTAATGAAGAAGGACAAGCACGTTGCAGGTTCGATGGAGGTTTTTAAACCTTATGACCCTGGAGAAACGAGTGAACCAGTTCTCAAGATGGTTGATGTAGATGAGATTATCAAGATTGGGCTTGCTACGCTTGAGAAGCAAAAGCAAGAAGCCATGCAAGAGTGTGTTGCCTCCACAGCCATGCAAGAAGGAGGAACTTGAGCGTTGTTACCTGCTTCTAATCTTTAGCTGTTTTAATGATAGAGTTCCAAGATATTTCTATCCTTTGTTGGAATATAAGAGGCGCTGTCAATGCAGCTGGTCGTAGGCATGTTAGGAACTTGGTGAGGAAACATAAACCTTCTATTGTGATTTTAGTGGAAACTCATAGTCTTTTTGCCAAGTCAGAGTCTTTTTGGAAGGGTCTTGGTTACAAGCCTAAAGGTGTTTCTGAGGCGCAAGGGCAAGCTGGTGGTATATGGTTTCTGGTGGAGGAGGGGAGTGATTTTTCAGTGTCAGTTTCCTATGTCTTCAATCAAGCCATCACTATTATGATTAAAAAGGGTAGAAGGGATTGGACTTGCACTGCAGTTTACGCAAGCCCTATCCCTGCTATCAGAGAGCTCTTGTGGGATCACCTCAATCAGATCAGCAGTTCTGTTTCTAATCCTTGGCTCTTAGTGGGTGATTTTAACGAGGTCCTTCTTTCTTCTGAGGTAAGGGGTGGAACTTTTGTTTTGAATAGGGCCTTGAAGTTTTCAGCGGTTCTAGACAATTGTGGGTTACTTGATTTGGGAGCTACAGGTAACTGTTTTACTTGGTTTAGGAGAGGGGAGGGCACTCGCTCAGTCTCTAAGAGGTTGGATAGGGCTCTGGCAAATTGTGCTTGGAGAAACAGCTTCCCTAATGGTTATGTGGAGAATCTTTGTTGCTTGCATTCGGATCACTGTCCTCTTCTTATTCGTTTCAAGTCTGTGATTCCTGAGAAGCATGCGAGACCTTTTAGATTCCAAGCTGCTTGGACTCTTCATAAGGATTTCCGGAAACTAGTGGACTCAGCTTGGGTTCAGGGAAATCATGAAGTGATCAACGGTTTGACTAAAGTGAGAGAGGAGGCCCAGGAGTTTAATAACAGGGTGTTTGGTAATATTTTTCAAAGGAAGCGCACTATTGAGGCCAGACTTCGGGGGATTCAGAGAACTCTTGAGCACAGTGATATCCGTAGCTTGGTTATTTTGGAGGCAGATTTACGGAAAGAGTTGAATGATGTTCTGAGGCAGGAGGAGTTGTTATGGTACCAGAAGTCGAGAGAGCAGTGGGTTCGTTTGGGTGATCGTAACACTAAGTTCTTTCACACCCAAACAATTGTTCGTAGAAAGAAAAATAGTGTGCATGGTCTCTTTCTGGATGATGGCTCTTGGTGCACGGATGATGCTATCTTAAAGACAGAAGCCTCGAACTTTTTTAAGAATCTGTTCTCTCCTCGTTTGGATGATGGGCTCTCTCGTATTGATGTCTCTAGTGTTCCCCAGCTTGGCTCTTTAGGGGTTACTAGACTCACCGAGCCAGTCTTGAAGGAGGAGGTTAGGAAAGCAGTGTTTAGTATGAAGTCTTATAAAGCCCCTGGGCCGGATGGCTTCCAACCCCTTTTCTTCAAGCAGTATTGGGACATTGTTGGTGATGACTTGGTGCACCTTGTTAGAGAGGCGTTTCAGAAGGGCTATTCAGATGACAGGTTAGCAGAGACTCTTATTGTCTTAATTCCCAAAGTTAATAATCCTGTCAACTTGAAAAACTTTAGACCTATTAGCCTTTGCAATGTTATTTATAAGGTTATTACGAAGGTTGTGGTGCAAAGGCTTAGGCCTTTTTTAGATAATCTTATTGGCCCCCTTCAGAGTGCTTTTATTCCTGGGCGTGGTACTAAAGACAATGCAGTGTTGGCCCAAGAAGTTATTCACTATATGCACCATTCCAAGTCCTTGAAGGGTACCATGGCTTTCAAAGTGGACCTTGAGAAGGCTTATGATAGGGTGAGATGGGATTTTTTGGAGGAAACTCTCCATGAGTTTGGTTTTCCAACGAATATAGTGAAGCTCATTATGTGGTGTGTGAAGTCATCTCATCTTTCCATTCTTTGGAATGGAGCCAGGTTGGAAAGTTTTAAGCCTACTAGAGGTCTTCGGCAGGGTGATCCTCTCTCTCCTTATCTTTTTGTTATTTGCATGGAGAAACTTGCTCTTATGATTAATGATAGGGTCAATCTTGGTGATTGGAAACCTATCCATGTGTCCAGAGGAGGTCCCGGTATTTCTCATATTTTCTTTGCGGATGATGTGCTTCTCTTTTGTCAGGCTAGCTATCAGCAAGTTAATATTGTAACAGATATGCTCAAGGAATTTTGTGAAGTTTCTAGGCTTAAAGTCAACCTTGAGAAATCTAGGGCTATGTGTTCTTCTAAAGTTTCCAATAATAGGAAGGAGAATTACTTTTCTGTGTCTGGCATTCCTTTTGTTGGTGACTTGGGGAATTATTTAGGCTTCCCTCTAGTGAAAGGAAGAATCAATAAAAACCTCTATAGTGGTCTTGTTGATAAAGTCCATAAAAGAGTTGCTGCTTGGAAGGGTAAATTGCTTAATAAAGCTGGTAGGGTGTGCTTGGCCAAGTCTGTGGTCACTTCCATTCCTACTTACACTATGCAAGTCCATAGTCTCCCGAAGGGTGTCTGTACAAAAATAGATAGCTTGACAAAAGGCTTTATTTGGGGAACTAATAACAATAATAGAAGCTGGAATATTGTCGACTGGAATACTCTAACTATTCCCAAGCAGTTTGGTGGGATCGGTATTCGCGATGCTAAGTTGAATAATTTGGCGTTATTGGGCAAGCTTATCTGGAGCTTATTACATGAGCCCGATAAGCTGTGGGTTCAGGTTCTCAAGCACAAATATCTGGGGAACAAGTCGGTTTGGTCTGCAACTCGATCAACTTCGAATTCAGTGGTTTGGAGGAGTGTTGTGAAAGCTGTTGATGCCCTGCGTGAGGGTTTTGGCATGCGTTTTGGCACAGGATCTACTTCAGTTTGGTATGAAGACTGGTTGGGTATTGGAAGGCTGTGTAGCATGCTTGATTTTGTTCATATCTCTGATAGCACTCTTCAGGTGAAGGATCTCTGGAGAGATGGGGATTGGTTCTTAAATGACTTGGCAACTCAGCTTCCTTATAATATCGTTGAGGCCATCCAGCAAGTTGCTGTCCCAGGTACTGTGCACCAACAAATTCCTGATCTTTGGACGTGGAAGGGTAGTATGGATGGTGCTTTTACTGTGTCCTCTGCTTACAATTGGCTTCTCCAAAAGAATAGGTCCTGGGATGCTACTTGTGATTGGCGTTGGGTCTGGAAAATCCCTGCTCCAGCTAAAGTGCAACACTTGGTTTGGCAATGTCTTCATCTTGCTATACCTACTAATAAGTTGAGGCATCAACATGGCATGGCTCTCTCCCCTGCTTGTCAACGTTGCTCAGCCACTGAGGAGGATGTTTTGCACTGCTTGAGGGATTGCCCGCATGCTCGTGAGTTATGGATGAGGCTGGGTTTATGGGGAAGCCCTTACTTCTTCATGACCAATAATGTCCATGATTGGATTAAGACCTTTGCTGTGGGGGAGACTGCTTTAATCTACCTTGCGGGTCTGTGGTGGTCTTGGTGCTGGCGTAATAGCATGATCCTGGGTAATGAGTCTTGGTCCATTGATGAGGTGATTTATAAAGTTCATGCTTCTAATGATGAGTTCCGAGCTTTTCTTGCCAAAGACTTGCATAGAGTTGATGAGCCAAGGCTAGTTCGATGGCGTCCTCCTAAGAGTGATGAAGTGAAGATGAATGTGGACGGGAGTTTTCTTGCATCCGATGGTGTTATGGGAGCGGGTGGTCTTTGTCGTTCATCCACAGGGAGCTGGATTGCTGGGTTTTCTAGCTTTGAGGGTTTGGGTGATGTCCTTCTTGCTGAGCTTTTAGCCATTAAGCATGGCTTAGCTTTGGCGTGGGAGATGGGTTACAAAAAAGTGGTTCTGGACACTGACTCCCTCGAAGCTGTCCAGTTAGTTGAGAACGTTAATCACTTTCACTTGCATGCAGCAGTGGTGCTTACCATTCGTGAATTGCGTAGCAGAAATTGGGAGACTATGATTAATCATGTTTACCGCAATGCCAACACTTGTGCGGACTATCTAGCCAAGTTGGGAAGCAGGCAGAGTGAGGACATGAAGATTTGGAGTACGCCCCCAGTTGGCATGGGTTCCCTCTTGCTGGCAGATGAGCTTGGTCTAAGACTGCAGTCTTAGCTTTCTTTCTTTTGCTTGTTTCTTTTTTGTTTCTTTTTCTTACTGAGCAAAAAAAAAAGAAGGAATAATGAAATGCTTATAGAACCATTGTTTTGAGCATCGGAGGCAGCCATCGATGGCCAGCCAAATTGAGAGAACTGAAGAGAGAAAATGCAGTGTAAATATGCATGCGTTCGAAGAAAGAGAGAGTGTTTTCTTTTTAATTTTTTATTTATTTTAATTACTATATTGTCATAGTAATCTTACTCATATTTTGGTTAATGTCAAGTTTTACTCATCATAAAACTCCGAATTTGGTTCTAAACCCAGTGTATCCGAATTTGGATCCTTGTCAAGTTCTATCCCCCTCTCAAGCATTAATGTTAATCGTTAAATGCATGTATATTTCTAATGTCCATGGGCTACCGCATGTGTTATATATATATATATATATATATATATATACACATACTGTACCAATGGAGAGAATCTAAATCCGTAAAATTCCTCATTTTCTATTTCCTGTGATCTGCCAACACCAATCTTGGCATTCTGAGTTTTCACTCAAGCAAACTCTTGTTCCTCATTATTTTTCTATTTAATTAAGTATTTCTCTTATGTTCCTTTCCATTTAATTTCAATCCAAACTAAGTTCTCAGTAGGTAATAACTTATACTATACAAGTTGTAGTAGACTGGATGATTCCTTGTGGGGACTCGTTAATACAATGCAAGTGTTGAGCTGTCACTGTCACTGAGAAGGAACTCCTACTAGCTACACAGCTCCACTAATTGTTAATTAGCATAGATAGATATATCCATGTGAATGCTTTAATAGATATGTATCTTTGACAAAACAGATCTATTCTACATTTTATTCACAGATAGATCCAAAGGCCTATCATTAATATACATGTATCTGGGAATCCTCACAAACACATATATAATTTATCTTTTCTGACATTTAATATCATATCAGAACTTGTCAACCCCACATATATATTAATGCAATATCAGTTTGAAATTTTTTATGAATACTGTTAGTTAAAATATGACATAGTTTCCACTAAGTCGCCCAACTAGCTTGAATTGCGTGTTATAAAACCATATCTTGCTTTCTCTGCTCAAATCAAATCATAATATCTAAATAAGGAAAATAATGAAAACTATCTTACCTTCTTGATGGGTGTTTTACATGAAATTAGACGATGCTTTGTTGGAATTTTGAAAGATGAAGTTTCTAAAGTTTTGAATATATTAAACAGTACTGGGATTTAGTTAATAGTAAATTGAATAATCCTTAATGGCTATGTTGAGCTAAAGATGCGAATATTTCAAGCAACGGTGACAAAACGAAGTTCTGTGTCATAATCTATACGCATCTTTCGTCTAAACTACCACATAAAATTAAAAAAAAGAGATAATGGAAGGGGAATAAAAAATACGAATAGAGCATTCTATATATTAATTATATTGTCACTATATTATTTATTTAATTTCTATACCTATTATTTCACACTAGCTCAGGTTGAGTTTCACACGTCAAGGAATCGAATGCTTCATAGAATATGAGATTTTGTTGGTAATAACATTGACTTAGATTGCATACCCTTTGCTTAAACAGAACAACTTTATAATGCAAGAAAATATATAATCCCAACCATTACTTTTTTTCCTTTATTCTTTGGTGTTCAACCACAAAGGAGGTGCTCCTTAGCTTGGTTACGCATATAGGGCAACTAAGGACATGTTTAGTTTATCTCTAGTTTTCAAGTTTCATTACTTTTCCGATTTCAAAGATAATTACCACTAAAATAATTACAAATTGTCACCTTATTTTCATTATGTTTCTTGTTTTCAAAGATTTGTACAGGAAACACTGAAAACAACTTTTGTTTTCAGTGTTTCCTGTACAAATCTTTGAAAACAAGAAATAGAATGAAACAAGGTAACACTTTTATAAATATTTTAGTTGTAATTATCTTTAAAATTAGGAAATGAAAACAAGAAAGTATAAACAAACCAAACACGCCTTAATTCATGCATTTTCTAGCCTTGAATCATATTTGCATATCGTATTAAAGCGGATATAATGTAAAGGTGGGGAACTTTTGACAACAATGCAATGCATTGCATTTTGTTCAATACTACCAACATTAAAAAAATATATATATAATCACTCTTTCTATTCTGCTACTACTCCACCGGCCATAAGTGATAAGTGATAATGTTAGGACTTAAGCCCATGAGGAGAGCCCAACTCAAAAACTTGTCTATTAGGTGGGAGAGCCTTATGACTTAAGTACCACATTGAGCATCATTGTTTACTCAATGTGGGACTCATGACAAATAACGTAAGATTCCATTACTACTACTATACCTAAATTTCACACATTTTTATGGGAAAGGGAAGTCTATGCATTGCATTTTGTTCATCACAATATGGTTCCTGTTTACATTGCAGTCTAGTTACCACTTCCACAAGCATTGATTTACTAAATATGTAGCAGAAAACCGATTTTATTTAAAAATGACTAATAAAAGAACTATACATAGTGGATATATAATTTTCATTTAATTTTTAGTATTAAGAAATGAGCTTTGAGAATCTAATTAATAGGAGAAAGGAGTTCAATTTAAGTTAGATCTATACACACATAAAGTTCAACTTCACATGGGAACAGGAACTAAATGTCACGGCCACCGTAGCTTGTCTCCCCTCTAAGACTAGTTCTTTACTTAAATCTTCAGCTGGCACAGACTTGTATGTGACTTAACTTAAGCTTCAGTCAAAAAATGGAGATATATATTCCCCCCACGTGGTGCAATGACCAATTGTTCAACACTAGAGTTCATGTGATCTTCAGCTCCATTTCTATAATAAAATCATAGTTCTCAGAGCATCAATTTATCATTGTATTCTTTATGATTCTGAAATCTCCAATTTTACCAATATCTAGATCATTCTAGTCGACTTTCTTCAGTTTTCTCTTTTTTGGTGCATGTTTGATCTTTACATCAGTTTGAATCTCTTTGTAACAAAACTAATACCACTTGAAACGAAAACATAATTGTACACACCACAAAATCTGCAATACTCTAGTTATATCTAGTGAAATTGACAAGCAGGAAGTAGTGTATGAATGCAATATATATTCTTACAGATGTAGTCATGAAGACAAACTAAGCATAACTAAGAAATTGTATAAAAATAAAATCATAATAGTGTTTATGCAGAAGCATATGAAAAGAAGTAAAAAAAAAAAAAAAACCACTAAAAAGCATATGAATATAATAGGATTTCCCTTTCCCATAAACTCTAAACTCAAAACAGGAGGAAAATTAGGAAGATGACCAGATAGCTAAGATCTGATGATACATTCTATACTCTGTTGAGATAACAAGATTATTCCTACAGAAAATGAATAGGGAACACAGTTGGACCTAAACAAAGTATGGGACTTTTTCACTGGTAATGGATCCATGGCTCATTGTGCTTCTAGGTGGAGTGTACACAGAAGAAGTTGAAGATGAAGACAAGGATGAAAGAACAACAGAAGGTGAAGGTAATGGTTTTGGTGGAGGAGGAGGAGGAAGAGGTTGAGAAAGACATTGTGATGAATCTACATGAATAATTGGTGCTTCCCCAGAAGAAACTAAAACAGCATGAGAAGAAATAAGACTGGCAGCTTCTCTATATTTGTATTTCAGTATCTCAGCCCTTACTGCATTTAGTTCTGCTTGTAAATATTGAACTTGTTGCTGCAAAGCTGATATTGCACCCATGCATCCATATACTGGATCTCTCAACCTCAAGTTTGCTTCATAAACAAGGCTATTTGCAGCATCAGCTCTTTGACCCTCAGGCACCTCCTACATGCATATTTATATATAGAATTTAAATTTGACAATAAATCAATAGTTACTTCAATTAATGAGAGAAGTAAGCACAATTCAAGAAAACAAAGTAAGTACCATTAGCATCTTAGAGACATTGCTTGCACCAAACACTTTATGAACAGCTGCAAACTTTTGAGGCTCATGTGGTGAGAAATAAGGAGAGAAAGGGCATTCTTCAGCACACCTCCTTCTCAAGAGCTTACATGCAGCACAAGGAGTGACTGTGTTTAAGGTAGTCCCACAAGCTGGACCATAAAAGTGCTTCCTTCCCATTTGACAAGATGCTTCTGCCTCTGCTCTCACCTTCTTTGCTATCTCATCTAATCTGTCTTTGACAAAACACAAACAGCATGTCAAACAATAACCACAATCCTGAGTTTGTAGACAAAACAATTATTTATATTTTGATATTTGGTTGCTTAACAAAGACCAACAACATAGAGAAAATCTAAGATATTTCAGCTTATGATAATATTTTTTCCTTCATGAAAAAAGAGCTAGAAAATGTTTATTTGCTAAATATTTACCTGTCTCTGGACATCCAAACATGTCTGGTTGATTGTTTTGAGCTAAGTGGTTGATTAGGAGGAGGAAAGACTTGGTTTCAGGCACAGACACAAACAAGGTGAGAAGTATTTGCGGGAGAAGGGAAACAAGTGCTTAAAAGGCAAGGTAATTAGGAAAAAGTAGGTCAATGCCCTTTATAAGAAACACAAGATTAAAAACTATTAGAAAAAGTTTGAAGTTTGAGTAGTTTTTATATAAATCCAATTACAAGAAACATAAGGGGGGAAAGAGAAAATAAAAAACAAAAGGAATATGTTAGCATTTATCTTTGGCTGAAATATGAATTTTAATACAATAGGTAAGAAATTTGCCCGGACCCTACATAGATCAACCATCTTTTATCTTAAAACTTTATAGAAAACACATTCATCATCTAGAGAGAGAGCTCTTTGTCAATAACCTGCACACGTGTTAGTCCTTGTGGCAAATCGGCAATTGACTTTTAAAAACAAACAAGAAACATCAATGTCAGACTATTGGGCAGCTGAGTTTTCTTATAATATTATTGTAGAAATTGCTATGGGCTGCAAAGTGGTATGCCTCCCTTCATTGGGTATCTTGTATCTCTCACTCACTCGTTTCAAATAGCAGTCATGTATGAGGGACCAATTAGATTAGAGGATTGCTATTCATACCAATCTTTGGCTATTTTTTTCTCCCTTTTTGGAAACAGCTTATATATAAGCGAAAGAGCAGATGAGAAACGGTGAACAGCCAACAGCTTATATACACGGACTCAACATCACCTCACATACGTCTCTCACATGCAGACTTTTTTCAGGCGAAAATAGCCAAACAAGGTTAATGCAGAGGATAGGAGATAATTAAGCTTTTCTAAATCAGCAGCTAATGAATCTTTCAGCATTGCTATTGTTTGGAAAAGAATTCAAAATTCCAAATAAATGCAAGTTGGTAGAAATTTTAAAGGTACATTCGAAGAGGTGGAGGAATGTATTTTGAAACTTGAAAAACTCCATAGTTGTAAAGAAAGGTTAGTTGGAAAGATTAGACAATTAATGTCCATTAAGTCATATTTAGGAACGGAAGTCGTGTCCCATCACGATAAAGAAGTCATGTGAGGAAGATGGGCATCCCAACCAAAGTAAGAGCAGAAAACAAGTGTATGAGTGATCACTTATTGAGAGTCTCTTGTGTGAGTGACTGTTATCATTTCTTATAACTCTTGAGTGGGGGTACTTGATCGGATTTAAAGATTGATACACAATTTCAAGTGATTTTTCAAGTTCATACAATACTTGTAATTATATTTGAGGTAATGAAACACTTTTATTGAGTCCTTCACGTAGACGTAGGCAAGAGGTGTCAAACCATGTTAATTAATTCTTGTGATCGTCTACAATTGTGACATGTTTGTGTGTGTTTCACTAAAGATTCTTGGTCACGTAGACGTAGGTAAGAGGTGCCAAACTATGTTAATTCTTGTGATCGTCTACAATTTTCCCAATAGTGGTATCAGAGCTATGACAGCAAACGAACATATGTTTTATGTTTCATCCATTTAGGCTTTTGCTTATTTTTATTAATTTATTCTTATTATTTTACTAATTTTATTTCATATATTCATTTGGATAAAGAATACTATAGTAAGGTTGTTTAGAAGGATGTCAGTACTTCCTCACAGATTGCGGACCTGAACATGCAAGTATGCAACCACAACCGCACGATGAGTGGAAAGAGACTCTGAGTTAGATAATTTAAAATAAGAATTTAATTTTAATATATTGTTAATAATAATTTATAATTGTTAGTAGTATAAATTTTTTACATAAACAATATATACTAATTAAATCTTGAAAACAATGAGGCTACGGTAACGTCTAGCATGAACCATTATATAATATGATTCACGGTGGACCATTTTTTAGAACCATCGGATTAAGTTACTCATCATATGTTAAGATGCACCACATACACTAGATTTTGGCCTCACTCACCTGCTTCTCTCTCAGTCACCATCGTCCCTCTCCGTCACGAACTCCGCCGCTGCCATCCCGCTGCTTGGTCTCAGATGATGCTATGGTCTCAGATGGTTATGGGTCACTGCAATTCAAATCAGGATGTTGAATCGTCAAGGAATAGTGGTGAGCGATTGGATTTGTTTGAAGGGGTGGCGGATCTGGCGGCGCAGCGGCGCTTGTGGGTGGTCAACTCTGTGGGATGCGGATCTAGTATGGTGGTCGTGTGGGTGCTGCTATGGGTGGCGATGCGCAGCAGAGTGGAACAGTGGTTGTGGTTGGTGCTGAGGCGGGAGGAGGAAGGTTATGCCATCGTCGTCGCCGTAGCCGTTTCCGTTCCCATTCTCTACTACATGAACCGGTTCACAGGGAGACTGGGAGTAACTCAGATCCAGATCGGTGAACCCAAAGATCTCTGGTGCCGCCGCCGCGGAGGTGTGGTCTACGGGGGAGAAACTGGAGAAGGCGCCGTAGCCGGAGAAGGTGTCATCGTTGTCGGCGGCGGTGCGATGGGGTGGCCCAAATGCTTCTCGGTTTGGGTTGGGAGTTGGGTGAGGGATAAATCCGGTGTGGAGGGTTATGGTATGATGGTGAGGATGAGATGAATCTAAAGGTTAAAACAAATTGTCTACCATGAACCACATGATGTAATGGTTCACTCTAGATGCCACCTAAGGCTACTCATCTTTGAAGATTGGATCACTTATGGGACTCTGGATTTTTTATCGTGGGGATCCACTCATATGTATTATATATATATATATATATATATATATATATATATATATATATATATATATATATATATATATAAGTTGAATTTTGTAAAATTAATTTTAATTAAAAATAAGTATACAATAACTGATTTATGTTGTTTATTATTAAAGGTGATTTTGGTAGGATAAATATCATTTAAATATTGTTGATGAAATTAACTTTTAGATATGTAATTACTAAATTGGTATTGAAGTTCTTCATTGGTCTGCAAATAAAACGGACAAGTAATGGAATCTATATTCATCAACAAAAATATATCAAGAAACTTCTGAAATGTGAACATTGTAAAATGCGACATCGGTTGATTTTCTATGATCAGAGTAATAGTTGATAATGGAAACAAATTCTTATTGATAAAGAGGTGAATTTTGTTACTTTTTCTTTAATCAAGATTTTGACTAGGGGTGTTCTTGGAGTGAGTAGAGACAGTATAACTTGACTCAAATTTGACTCGTTATTTTGACATAATTATTTACTTGAATTCGAATCTAATCATGACCTGATAATATGTGTGATGGAATTGCGTCAACCTAATATATTGATATAACGTATAAGATTAAATGTTGTACATAAATCATAAAAGTAGAAAGAAAAAAAAGAAACTAAACTATGCTATAATTTAAAAGATATTTTTAAATAATAATATCGGTATAAATATATCATCATGTTATGTAAAAAGTTGTTGATTTAAGTGAAGAATTTTATCATTTACAACTAATAGTAAAAAAGTATAATTTGTTTTTAAAAGAAAAGCTTGAGACACCGGGAGGAGTTGGGAAAACACGGAGTACCTGAACCAGACCCCAAAACACATCAACCCTACTTTCTAAAATACAAACCCATCACAATTAGTGGGTTGGTGGGATGAAATAAATCTTACACATCTCTAATTTGAACTCAAAACTTAATTATGGCTAATCGACTTTTTGATATGTTAATTAAACATATTAAAAAAATTACAACCCTTTAAACTCAGTTTAGAAGACTAAATAATTGTCACTATAAAAAGTTTTAAATTGATATTAACTAATATTTTAACATTTGTACTTCTATTTTATTAATAATAGGAAAAAGTATGATAGCTACTAATTTGATCAGAATATAGTTGAATGTCGTTGTATAAATTTTTTACATTCATAATATAATATACCAATTATTTTTATGCAAGATGATCCTATGTCACCATAAATTTATTGAGGAAAAAAAAAGAAAAATAAAGAAAACAAAATCATGCGGGGACATAAACCAAAACTCAGGGAAAAAACAAGAATCAAGTAAATTTAACATTAATCATTCTATTCTTTCTTAGATTATACTTATGAGATTTAGACAAAACCACTGTGAAATTAGAATCATCCTCAGCAGTAATATCATTATTTTGCTCTGTTGAAAGAGAGTCATTATGTATATCTTCTTCATTCCGTGTCTCCAAAACTTGCCAACAACTTTCATATCATGAATAATATTAGGATGCGTAGGGGTTGCATTTATAACGGAAGTCTCAAAATTCTTACCATTAACTGTTAAATCCATGGAGTGCAATGAATTTATGGCAGGATTAGGCACAGTAACAACAGGGGTTGGATCTTGAAGAAAGGAGTTCGAGACACGATCAGGGGTCGTCTTAATCGATTCACCCTTTTCAGTGCCACTCAAATTATTATCACATGCTGTCTCTTTATTGACCTGCACAAATACCAACAAAGGGTTAGAATCATTTTCATTGATGGTTGTGTTCGTAACAGAAGCTTCTTAAAAAACTTGAACCACAATAAGAGAAGAGGAACGGGAACCACTATTGTCTTCCTTATGAGCAATCACTGAAGCAAAAACTTCTTTATTCTTAGGGACATATTTAGGAGCAGTCTTACGAGCTGCCCAGGGACGAAACCAGACTTGGATGACAAGGGGGGCCAACCAAAAAATTAAAGTTTATCCAACAAATATATTTGTATGAGATGTCATACAAAATGTTCATAATTATATGTTCCAAAACGATTATTACATTAGTAATCTATCAAAACACAGAACGTCTATTTTGCATGTCACGAAATTTTTCAATGATTTTCTTTTTAGACATATACTAGTAGGTAGTTAGTCAAAAATTTGTCTTTCATCTTATTGCAAAGTGTAGTCTACACCATATTTATCGAAAATAATTTTAAGCCTAGTAATTTTAAAATTAAAAGATAATAAGTTAAGTTATTTAAAATAATAACAAAAAGTTAGGGGGGCCAAGGCCCCTCCCAACATATAAGTGGCTCCGTCTCTGGAGCTACCAGAGGTTTCTCTTTCTGAATCACTTGATCTCTACCAGAGTTAGGAATAAAAGTAACAGTCTTTCTATAATTAGCCAAAGAATGACCAATTGTTTTGCAAGTATAACACAAAAGAGATAACTTTTCGTACTCTACTCCCATAAAGAAAGCATATTCCTCTCTTTGCACCAGAATTTGGTCATGCAATTGTCAATAAGGTTAATGTCCACAAGAATTCTAGCAAAGTGACCCAAAGTTATATTTTGAGTTGCTTCATTCAAAGAAATAGGGATGTCAAGACCCCATGCAATTTCAACCAAGATTTCCAGTCTCCAATATTTTTGAGGTAGTTCATGTATGTGAATTCAACACTGTGTGCGTGTCTATCTTAAAGAATTAGGATTGAAATCATTAGACCCAAAAAAATAGTCGAAGAAATCTTGAGATGTGAGATTCCAAGAACTCACGGTACAAACCCAACGTACGTAGGTCTTCTATACTTTTAAGGGACATTTTCCAATCTAAGGTAGATGTGTGTGGGACTTCATTTTGGAAAAGAAAATATATTTTGGTTGAAAAGAAAACAAATAATTGTAAGTATGAAGACGAATTGGGGTGCGAATTGGGTACAAGTATACTGGTTTTTGTCTCTTCTACTGTCATATTCCAGAAGACAACACAGTTAAGCTAATTTAATTAACATAAAATGCTTCTTGCCCAACGTACCCCCCCGTTTTTTTTTAAACCAACTTCTTGCCCAACCCTTTGGTATTTGCGCTCTTCACGTTGGAATATATGGAGGAATTAAACAATTTAGTAAACGTTGACATATATAACAATTAATGATATCGTATATGAACATCTACTAACCTACTCCTTTGGTTATATCTGATTAAAATAGTCTTGCTCATGAGTATCCTAAGAGTATTGGTTAAAGAATCTACAAAAGGAAAATTCGTATTGAAAAACTAAATGTCATGCTTTTCGAAATACTAAATACATCATTTTCCATATAAATTTTTCTTTTTTGATTTCTTAAATAATGCCACGAAGGGAGCATTTATTAGCCTTCTCCATAAAATAATATGAGGTGATGTGAAATAGAATTGCTCGTACACATATGTCCCTCATGACGCATATACAAATGGGTACTCCGATCGACTACCAGCCCAATGGATTTTATTGGTAATATTTAAGCTTCAGTAACATTATAATGGGCGAAGATTTACTTTGTCAATTTATTTATTTAGTTTAGGATAAAATATAGTTTTAATCCTTATACATAAAAATATTTTTTAAATTTTTTTTAACGATAATATAGGTATGAAGTATCTGTCACCGTTAATAGTGACTAATCTCAGTCGAGGAACCTGTTGGGCACACAAGGTGGGTTTTTTTCCTCTTAACCAGGTTTTCTCCATACACAAGAGCTAGGATTCGAACCCCTAACCACTTGTTTGAGGTGTTCAAGTCCTTTACATTTGGATCAACCAGATGTCAGTAAAATATTTTTTATTTAAGCTCTATATATGCAATCATGCATGTTTATTTGATCTTATCAATCAAAATACGCACCGTCCGTTAAATATAGGAATCAAATTAAAAATTAGTATTTTGTCAGGAAAAATAGTATATAAGTACGCTCGTCGGTAGGATCCTTTACTTTATTTCTATAAGATGAGTTAAATTCAAATTCTAAGCTCATTAAACTCTTATCTTTTCTTACAATTTTTTGTATAAGTTTCGGTATTTTGACTGCATAGACATCTTTTCTTCCCTTTTTTTTTTTTCTTCACAAAACTGCATAGTAAATTTTTTTTTTGACGGAAGTACGGAACGGCATAGTATATATTCTCCAAACTATATGTATAATTAACTTTAAGATCATACAGAATCATAGATTATGACATCGTTGCAACATTAATGCAATGAAAATACAGTAATAATTAATAGTACTAAAACGGATTCATATGTTTTTACGAAATTGATTTTTATTGGATGAGAATAAAACAGCTTCTTCATGATTTCCGTTTTCTCTCCTCCCCGCACCACTGTAGTTAGTTTGTTTCCCACCACATTCATACGAATAAAAGTCGTACTAAGTGGTATGGCTGATTAAAATATGTAAGAACTGCTCGCATATCTACAGCGTTGTTTATCGTGCACGTAAAGATAACTCATTTGAGAGTGAAACCCATGATAAATAGTGGACTATACTAATATTCAGTATATTAAATGACGACGAGGACTATTATTATTATTATTTGAATAAGGCTTGATATCACAAACAATGTTTTAAATTGTGGTTGTGGTTGTTGTTGTGGTTGCGTTATATTTATCGTAATCGTGGACAAATGCAAGAAAATGCGATCGATGCGGTCACAATTGCGATCACATTTTGGTTTCGGAACGTTGCGGCCCATATAGCAATCGTGGACCTTTATTTAAATCGTTGATCCCAGATGAATTAACAACATATATATCTCTAGGAAAATAGGATGTGAGAACATGAAGAGAAGAGATCAATTATATAGTAGTCATCAAAGTAAAGATATGATGCACTTCGTTACTTTGAGAATCAGTTTGGAACATACAATCTTTCCAACTATCAGAGTAGTTATTATTAATTAACAAGAACCATGCATAGAGAAAAGCAGTTTCTGCGTATATATCACATAAAATCTCCAAGCAAAACCTTCTTGAAAATGGATGAATAGCACCCTTGCGAATTGGCATTGCCAAAGCACAAACTCACACGAGGCACATCATCATATACACCTTCTTCTTCTTCTTCACCTTTCCTCGAGTGTATCATTGGAGAAGATGGCGCCGAATATGATGGCCGCGACGAAGACGATGACATAGATGATAATGAAGAAGAGGAAGAATAGGACAAAGAAGGAGACTGAGGGGGAGGAGGAACACAAACTTTTCTTGTTCCACGCTTAGGGAATATAGTTTGCAAAAGACTAGCTTTTGGTGAGTTCTTGATCTTGGCCTTGATTATAGGTTTTCGGGTCGCATTTTGATGATAAGATGGTGGAGGGGTAAGAGGAGGAAGAGAGTTTTCTCGGAATTTGACCTTAGGAGTACCTGGTTGAGATTCCCATACAAAGGGAACTGATGCAGATTCACCTCCATGATACCCTTCATTTGAGACATTGGACAATTGCCTGGTTAATTGTTCATCAGGGCACATCAGCTTCTTGCTTCTCTGCCTTTGTACAATGATGGGAGAAGGCCTTTGGAGAAAGATTGAAGGCTTTGACATCATTAAATTCTTAACTAAGAAGCTGTGGCAAGTTGAAAGTGTGTACTAATGTTAATTAGCTAGGGATATAATATATGTAGAAGATGGGAAAGTGTAGGAGACATGTTCAAAGGGTTTTGGTGCAGTGAAGGAGTAGTTATTAAGACTTTTAAAGCACCAAATGGGTATCTCTAACGTGAGATCGGGAATTGGTAGTGGGAACCTTTTATTTATATTTAATTGGTTTCCACATCCAGTAGAGTATGTGATAGGTTGAACAAGAAAAAAGGAAGTCAACTATATACATTTGAGGGTGATTAATTAATGATAAGACTCTTTAATGATTAATTGCTGATAGGTTTATAGTTCCTAGTATTATTATAAGTCTGGTTTTCTTTATTATTGTGTCGTACGAACATGTAAGGAATGAACAAGGATGAAGTGGAATACAAGGCTCAAATCAACTCGAGTGAATTTCTTTATAATGTTTGGTAAGCAAATTTTGCGCCATGAAGCTAAAAACTTTGGATGATTTAGAAAAAAAATTGATCCCCTGCTTCCCTTCACCTTCCATGAAAGTATTGGAGGGAAGCTGTCGTCCTCTTTCTTTGGTGGCAATTTTAGTACTGTTTCATTCTCTTTTGTTTTTATATGTTTTAATAATAATTTGTTTATATTTGATAAATTTTAAGCTCAGTCGTTCAAATTTAGTTTTCTCAATAGACAATAAACAATCTTGTGACTTTGTTCTTTCTTTTATAGGTGTTTTGTTTTTAGTTTTGATTTTTTAGGATGTTTGTTCCGTTTACTGTTTTGTACTCCCTGTGCTCTAGTGAAATCCAATCCAAACCGATTTATTGTATATATATACTATTATTTTTGAAATTATAGTATTACTCATAGTTAAACATTGTTTTTCATACTTTTATGTCCTTCATTCTCTTTAATATTTTGATTGGAATGATATATATGAGACTATTTAGAATAAATATTAATGTCTTGAAGTTATATTTTGTTAAAAGTTTTGACACATAACATATATATACTTGATTGGGTAAACATGAAAATAGGAAATCAATTAAGTAAATTTGAAAAATAATTAGCTACAATTTATTTCTAGTGGATTCAAGGAAAAAGTATAGGATAAGTTAGAGTAGATATAGAGAATTAACATAAAAGAACATGTTAAAAAATATCAATAATTATTTTTTCTCAAACTCCCAGATTAAAATGAAGATTATTTTTTGTCCACTATTAAATAAGTGGAAATGACACTTGACATAAGAAAAAAATAAAGTACGACAAAAACCGAATTATTCAATCCAATCCAAATCGTATTTGATTGGATTGGATCGGATCAATTTTTTTTAAGGAAGCAAATCAATCCAATCCAAACTGCACATTATTTTTTTTATTGGATTTGATGACTTTTTAGCTCAAAACCAATCTAATCCAACCTGTGCACACCCCTGACACCAACACTGCAATTAATGAATGGAATGCGAAGTGCTCCCTCTCGAAGCACGTGTCTTGTCGGATCTCTTTTATTTATTTTAACCTTTTTATGATTTTTTTTAAGGTCGGATCGCATTCAAAATGCCTAATATATTTATTTTTTTTTGTTTGGATAAACGGAGCTAAAGCCCAAACAAAACAAAACGGAAACTAACTAACCCTATCAAAGAGGGTACCGGACAAAATGCTTGATATATTTAGGCTCTCTGTTTCAGGAGAATTCTGAGAAGAGAGAAAAAAGAAAATGAAGAGAAAATATGATTAATATTTTTTTATTATTTAGAAAGAGAGAAAAAATTAAGCAGAAGTAGGAGGAGTGTAGGACTCATCGAAAATCTAAAATAATGATAAAATCTCTCCCTTAACGAATAGAAAATTGAAGAAGAGAGTATTTTGTGGAAAATTACTTCCGTGACCTCGCACACTTTAGGATTAGGGGTGACAATTTGTATCCTATCTATTACCCGCAAAAATTATCCATAGTGGATAGGGTAATTATCCATGCAATGGGTAAAGATCCGGATACGGATAATTACATATAAATTTGAATGAGTATGAGTGCGGATACGGGTACTATGGTACTTACTCCTTCTCATACCCGTAGATATGCATATGTATATTTAATTATTTATTCATATTATTAATATATATAATTTTAAATATAATATTAATTTGTAAACCAAAATTAATCTAAAGATTCTTAACTTTCTAAACCCAGTTGCATCTATAATTCATTTTTGAATACTTTTATTTATTTAAATATTTTGATATTTTGATTTGTAATGTTTCATTGTAGATTTAAAAGATTTTGAATCATTTTTGAATTGTTATAACTTTCTTTTGCTATTTATTTTTTTTTCAACGTTAAAGTGTGGGTAACCGGCGTGGGTAGGGATACTTGGATACTCAGAGGGTACGGATAAGGATACTAAAATTGTTACCCACAAGAATATGAGTCAGGATACGAGTAATTTTTTCAAACATTAGTATATAAACAGATATTATAATACCTTACCGTGATCCTACCTATTGCAATTCTTTGCTTTTCACCGGCAGTTAATTCGTGCTAACTGAAGCGGCGGGTGTGCGTGCCGGTGTTTCGGTTTCAGCTGTCTTCTATTCTGTGGTGGCGGTGCCATTCTCTGATTTTCCTATACATTGCCACGTGGCATGTGACAAATCTTGCTTCCGGTAATTCGCAATCGCATGAATTGGGCTCTTCAAGATTTAAGCCCGCTCGCTCGTGAGGCCTGGGAGAATACACGTGTCCATCGGGGGCCCACACGTACTTGTCTATTCGTGACGATCGAAATAAATGAAAAATGTTATACACGCTTTAACGGTGGCTTCTATTATGAGGGAGCTATCAAGTCCCTCACTAATGAGGGAGCCAAAATAGCCATTAGATTTATTAATTTAAAAAGTAGGTGGCTGAGATCAATTCATGGTAACCTGCTGTGCTGGTTCCCTCAACAAGCTTATGCTGCTTCTTCACACCAGATCAGTTAATGCCTTAACGCCATCCAATGTCTCCTTTTTGCAGTCTCAATGTTCTTTCTTTTCTCTCTCTATTGTTTTTTCCTCATCTTCTTCAATTGTTCTATCTGGAAATTCTCTCGTACATTGTGTTGGCATATGAATCAAAAGTCCCTTGAAATGTGGCCATTTTTCGTTGAGCTCGGGTCTTGCTTCCCAAGCTGTAAAATCTCGCTGCATTCAGCTGATTTTTAATTTTAATTTAGAGCGAGCGGTGGTCGAAGTTGTTATAATCTTGGAATAAAAGTTTTAATTTAGATAAATAAATGTTTCATTCTTGAAGTCAAACGTGGATGCCACAGCCCCTATAATCTTCCAATAAACCAAACCCTTCACTCTCACAGATCTGAGCTTCTGAGCTTCACATCACAACCCACACATCAAATACTGATCCAATAATCACTTCTTTTCTTTTTCAATATATGTAATGATTTCTAGTTATAACCAAAATAAATAATAAAAACGAACAAGCCTTTCACGGTGGTACAAAGAAGAAGGGGGAGAGAGAGAATGATGACAAGTAAGAGAGGTTATTAGAATACTAAAAGAAACATAGAGATCCAGAGACAAGATAATGAAAGCACGGATTAAAAATGGGTTCGCCTTCCCGTAGGTGTGGTGTGGTGGGGGCAGATGGAGGTTGGAGGTGGTGATGATTTTTTAGCATAACATTTTAAATTTTTTAAAATTTTTAAAACTGGTTTCAAGTCCAGAAGTAACCTGCAATAACCTGTTTTTTTCCTCCTTCACAGGTGAGGGACTTAATAGCTCCCTCACCTTAGAAGTCACCTTAACAGACATGTGTTACTTCCTTGCTCCATAAAAATTTGTGTGCTTAAAATTTGGTAACAAAATTTCGGCTTTTTTTTTTTATTTTTTTTTATTTGAGCAATGTAATTTCTTTTTATAAATTATTAAAATGATATAAGTTGAAAAGATTTTACTTAATTGTGATAAGTTATCTATGATATATATAACTTTAAAGTCATATATACCGTATACGATTTTACATTTTGGCTTTTATTATAAAATAATAGAAGTCGTATTTGATATATACAACTCTCTTAAAACTTGTAAAATAGATGTCGTTAATACAAAGTATAACTTCTATTATTTTATAATAAACCAAAAAGTAAAGTCATACAATCATATATGTCATGTATAACTTACTCTAATTAGATAAAATCTTTTCAACTTACACAATTTTGATAATTTGCAAAAGAAAGTGTGCTTCCTGAATCAAAAAGCCCAAAATTTCGAAGTCGAGTTATTACATGAATAAAAGAAAGATGTTAGCTTCTCTGAGTGAGAAAATATGTAAAATAAGAAAAATAAATAAATAAGAATGTCGGTTATTAATTAGATATAGTGAGTGAAAATTTGAATATACTTTATTTATTAACTAATTGAAGGTGGATTCATCCTGATTTTCGCACTTTACATATTTGTTTACTTTATTTCTTTATTGAATTTCGAGAGTCATAAGGTAATCATGTAGTTTGAGATGTTGGATAAAGATATTAGGGGTTATAAGTTGTAAGATTTGAATCCCATTACTAATATATGAAGCTAACTTGCCTACCAAAATTGAATGCTGGTGAACATTCTCGTCAAGAGTTTTATTATTTTAAATATATTTTTTTTAACTTCATTCGGATTTGTGGAAGTCCAGTTCATGGCCCAATCCCGAAACTTAAATCTCTTGTTCTCTTTTTCAGGGCTGTTGCATCTTCACACAACTTCAACCAGTGCCGTACATATGCTTATCTCAATTCTGAAGGTTAGGTCCATTTCATGTTCATTTCCCTTTTTTTTTCCCCCCTTCATTCTTTAAATTTTTCTGCTTCAATTACGAACATGTTTAGGGTTAAATCATTGTTTGTTTTTCTTTTTTGGTTGCTAACAATCATAGAGTGAATGTGTAATTGAGTTTTTGAGATTTTATTAGTCTAGACTAGAATTGTCGTTTAACATATGAAATTTTTGAAGATCATATTTTAAGGGGACGAATTGGGTTATTGCGGAGTGCGGTTAGTTCTTGCATTGACAGACGGTTAGTCTGGCGATGATCGATGGTTTTCTGTCTAACTGTCTTGAAATTTTCGTTGTGCTCTATGGTTAGTCTTTGATTTTTTTTCTTTCTTTTCAGCAATTTTCCTCCATTCTCATTTTCTGAAGTTTTCATAAAATCTCGTTATTTACCTTCTAAACAGCAATTATTTGTGATTAGCTTAGCTGATCAATAATCATGCCATGGCCATTATTATTTTTCCCTTATGTATTTGCAAATCAGCTGCTGATTTATGTTGTGTGTTTAATCTCATTCATCCAGGTTCTTTTGTTTAAGGGAAAAAAAAAACTTTTGAGCATTTACTGAAGTGGGTATTGTTCTTTCTTTGTTTTCCAGAATGTCCACACTCTAGCTAAAATCATCTGCTAAGATTTTGATTATACTTCTGAAAGTCTGAGAATTGCTGCACATATATACTCTTTAGTTGCTGACTGAAACACCACTGGGAATGCCGAAAGATGTGCTCTGTCTTTATGATCCATAAGGTTATGCCCTTGCCATTACTGCCCTGCTTAATGCTTGACAAGAGAGGATCACAATTCTCTAGGTCATTTATTCATTATAACTTGATGCACAATTGGCACACAAGTTTTTCTAGGGTGCCTGTTATGTTAGTGCATGATCTATGCGAAGACGGTTGAATGACATTAGGCAATCTATATGACTATATATTACTCTTTATAATTGCGAACGATATAGAATTGTAACTGGTTGAGGAAGTAGTGTATTTACTTATCCCATTTTAAGGTCCCATATGGAGGGTAAATCGAACGTCTTATTGGAAAGATATGAGTTAGGAAGATTACTCGGCCAAGGCACCTTTGCAAAGGTTCACTATGGCCGGAGTGCAATAACTAACCAGAGTGTGGCTATTAAAGTGATTGACAAGGATAAGGTTATCAGAACTGGGCAAGATGATCGTATCAAACAGGAAATATCTGTTATGAGACTGGTTAAACATCCAAATATTATACAGCTTTTTGAGGTCATGGCGACCAAGAGTAAGATTTACTTTGTCATGGAATATGCTAAAGGCGGTGAGCTCTTCAAAAAGGTGGCCAAAGGAAAGCTCGAAGAAGATGTTGCACACAAATATTTTAAGCAACTAGTCAATGCTGTGGATTTTTGTCACAGTAGAGGTGTATACCATAGAGATATAAAGCCAGAGAACCTTTTGTTGGATGAAAATGAGAATCTAAAGGTCTCAGATTTTGGATTAAGTGCCTTGGTTGAATCCAAACGCCAGGATGGCTTACTGCATACAGCTTGTGGAACACCAGCCTATGTTGCTCCTGAAGTCATCCAACGGAAGGGTTATGATGGTGCCAAAGCTGATATTTGGTCTTGTGGAGTAGTTCTGTTCGTCTTATTGGCAGGATATCTCCCTTTTCAACACTCAAATTTGATAGAGATGTATAGGAAGATAGGCAAAGCAGAGTTTACATGTCCTGATTGGTTCCCTCGTGAAGCCCGGAGGCTGTTGCGCAAGATGTTGGATCCAAATACTGACACTAGGATTTCCATAGCCAAGATTAAGAAGAGTTCTTGGTTTAAGAAAGGGCTAAATGTTACACAGAAAAAACTTGAAGGGAAAAACAAGACTGTCTCCCCTGCTGTTACTAATCCTTCTGATCAATGTGATGGAAGTGATGGTCTAGCAGCAGAAGCAAGACAAGAGTTAGTTGTTCCCACAAGTATAAATGCCTTTGATATCATCTCCCTTTCACCTGGATTTAATCTTTGCGGATTATTTGAAGACAAGTTTCAGAAAAGGGAAGCAAGGTTTACTTCAAGAGAACCTGCGCCAGTCATCATCTCCAAGCTGGAAGAAATTGCTAAGCGGTTGAAGCTGAAAATAAATAAAAGAGCTGCAGGTTTGTTGAAATTGGAGGGCCTTGAGGAAGGTAAGAAGGGGATTTTATCCATTGATGCAGAGATCTTCGAGGTTACTCCAAATTTCCATTTGGTGGAGGTGAAAAAATCCAATGGAGATACATTGGAATATCAGAAAATGTTGAAAGAGGATATAAGGCCAGCTCTTCAGGATATTGTTTGGGTTTGGCAAGGTGACCAACAAGAGAAATCACAACAGTCTGAGCAACCGCAACAGATACATTGCCAGCAGCAAGAACAACCAGAGTCATAATTGATTCTCACTTTCTGATATTTACTCGTGCTTAGTGTTTATTTGGGCATTTCATGGCATACCCATTTTTCTTAGTAATGTTTTTTCTGCATATCGCTCTCGTGTTTCATGGTGCCATGACTTATTGTAATATATCGTGTCTCAAATTCTGTTTGAAGATGTATAGTTTGAATTTTTATCCAAGTTTAGGAAGTTATATTTGAAGTACATTTCTCAATTTTGCTGTTTGATATGAGAGCAATAAAAAACTTATGCTGCATCATTCATGTGTAAGGCTTCAACTACGGAGGTCACCACTGCTTCACTTGCACAATATTTTTAATGTTATAGCTAATATTGTTACACATTGAATGATACCGAATAAGAGCTCTTCCTTGCTACATGATTTCTTATGGGTAACAACCGTTAAATGCTCCTCATGTTTGGCATAGATTTCATCTCCCAAATACTTTTTTCTTTTTTAGTTTGAATGTTTTTCATGGAAGGATTGCTTCAAAAGGCAAGCTTAGAAGATTTGGGGTTAATGTTGATAATAGATGTGTTTTGTATATGTAATGGATGAACCATAGTTACCTGGTTCGCAATACTCTCCGGTACGGGTACGGGTACGCGGTACGCGGTACGCGGTACGCTACCTTACAAAATATGGGTACGTGGGGGGTATACATAGTCGGTACGTTATTTGGGTTCGTGGTACGTCATAATATATTAATCGGTATGCTACCAATAAAATTTTTTTATCTAGTCAAAAATTATATATCACATAGTTTAAAAGATAAAATAACATGAATAAAAATTAACTCAAAATATTAAAAAGTTTATGTATAACTAATAATTAAGAAATGGTATTTAAGTGTGCGAAGAAACAAATTAGAATTTTAAAATATCTACCCTAAAGTCCACGTTCTCGTCATGAAAATTTTAAAATATTTTTTAATTATTAGAATAATAAAATAATGAAAAGCTACATTTTTAATGAATTAATTATAAAGATTTTCAGTACTATATTATGACTTTTGGTTTCCTTTATCCAACTGCTTTACATCTTTCAAAGTTAAAAATTTATTATTTCGATTATTGAAGGATCTCTTATCAAGAAGAAAATTTAATGGTGATAGTCATTTACAAGAAAAAAGGAGTTAAGTATTATTGAAATCTGAAACATCATTTTTCCCTACATTCATTCCAACACTGAATATCCCTTATTTTCATTCAACCAAAATAGAATATATCTCATTTATTTTCCTCTCTCTACATCTGAGAAATACTGTTCATCTTCTCCAACCCAACACAGCACAAGCCTTCTTCATCCTAGACCGCATCTCCTTTCCTGATAACCAGAAAGAGCTCTGTTTCCTGATAACTAGCCATCTCATCTTGATTCACCTTTCCAGATTGTCGCATACTCCTCCCACTGCGAGCTCTATTCGGCGCTGCATCATATCCGACCCATCATCCCAGAAAGTCAAATAAACACTGGAACAACCTACAAAAAGAGGGGCGCTAAGGGCATTCGCCATTTCTGCGAATTAAAGAAAGAATTAGTGCGAATTGGTACATAAAAGTACCGCGAATTGGTTCGCAAGTACCAATTCGCCATTCGTAGGGTACATGAGCGAATTATGTAACACTGGGATGAACATAGGCTGAGTTGTTCCTTTAAGTGTTCTTGTTCCTTAAATGTTCTCAGAATTGTGTGAAATTAAATATCTGTTAGTCTGATACCTTCTTTGGAGTTAAACCATTGACAGAGGATTTTTGAGAGAGCTAAACGATAAAATGCTGCTTTGTTTCGAATGAGGTGTGCAGCTCTTTGTGCATGCTTGTGTTTTATTTAGCAAGCTTGAAATTATGTTATTTTTAGACAAACAAGAATCTTAGTTGAAAATTGTTGCTTCAAAATTGTTCAGACGATCAAACGTTGGTGGTTGCATCTATATAAAGAAAAACATATATATTCAAAAAAGATACAGCAATCAACAAGCATATGGGTAGTAAGCAAATGCTAATTAACGTAACTTCAGTTAAGGAATCAAAGATATAAAATTTATTTTAAAAAGTAATGTATTCAATATATTGAAAAATCAAAAAATTGGATTTTCTAATAAGAACTTTTTATCTTAATTTTAATTTGGCTTAATTGAAGTTTTGGTCCCTAAAGTTTTTTTTCCTCTACATTTGATCCCCCTATTTTTTTAATGTTGTAAATTTGGCCCCTTTGCCCTTCTATTTGCCAATTTTTTCAATGATTAACATAGAGGAACCACTCCTCTAAGCACACATAACATCTGGTTGAGATTCTCCCTCATCTGCGTCTCCAATTCAGCATCATTCAGTGGTTCATCTCTTCTATTCACTGGTTTTGTCCCTTCTTTCCGGAACCTTTTATGGTTCCCCCACATGATCATTTATCATAAAAGCTCAAAAAGAGGTTTTATGCATTTAGAGTAGTGGTTTTGTGTGCTTAGAAGAGTGGTTCCTCCATATTGATCATTGAAAAATTGTCAGACATTGACAGAATGACCAAATTTGCAACATTGAAAAAAAGGGAGACCAAATGTGCACAAAAAAACTTAGGGAACCAAAATCGCACATGACCAATAATAAGGGACCAAAACTATAATTAACCCTTTTAATTTCTTAAACAGTGTGTAAGAGCACAAGTTAATAAGACCTTTGAAAATGATACTGGTGGTGACATTCTACAACTGGTATTTTATCTAAATCACTTGAGAATTTCTAGGATATGGTGACTTATTGATGCTGGCAAATTATATAGAAAACTAGAGTGAGAAGAGATTATTTGAAAACTTATGTTTTTTGAACACCTAAATTTGGACATCGTATAGACACCATAGATTGATATGAGTGTGGGTGTGATGGAGATATATCGTATTTCGAGAAATATATAATATGTAATTGTGAGTGTGAGTGTCACTTAGGTGTCCATAGTAATTATACAAATAACATAGCTCTTATTTGAACTGCTATGCTTATTTTATCTTAAATGTTGCAGCATATATACAACTTACTTTATACAATAAGAGATTACCCAGGAAGTATTCAATTAATTTTTAGAGCATCTCCAATGATGAAATCCCATGGAGTTGCTTAATTATTTTTTTATGGGTCTTGTCATGCTAACTAGTCATTTTATTTTATTTTATACTACTTTAAACAACTCTACGTTTCAATGGTTCAACTCTTAAAAATTCACCAAATGGGTTCCATAAATTATTCGACATCTTTATTTATATTTGTTTTTATTTTAATTTAAAATATTAACTCTTGATTTTCGTTTAATAATAATATTCATTTAAATATTGTCTTTTATCTCTTATTTTTATGAATAGTTCTTATATACGAATCAGTTGTTTCTATAATTAGCAATTGTCCTTAATTATATGTGTTATTCACATCAACATAATGGTATAACACAACAAGAACTTATCCTTAATTTTAAGAACAGCTGTGCTATTCGGTACGAATAGCGACTACACGACTGATTGACGAACATATTTTGACCAATAAAATACATGTGGTGGACAGAAATCACGGGAGGTAAGAAAACATGAGAATAAACTGAGCTATTTTCCTTCCTTAGTATGAAATCAATGAATCAAATCGGAATTTCTCTAAGATTTCGTTTGTGAATTTGATTTTGGAGGGTAAGTAAGGAAAATAGGAGGTTCGTGAGAATCTCTCCCTTATTTGTGAGTTTTAAAATTTGGAAGAGAAGGTTTCGAGGATTTTAGAAAAAACCCCCAACTCCCTCCTCAACCCAGTTTTTTTGGTTTACCCCAATTTAGGGTTTTTGCAGGGGAAATAATTAAATTACTAATTTACCCTCCCAGTTTTTACTAATTTGTATTAATAATTTTTTTTGAAAGGTACATTAATATTATTTAAATAATATTACTTATGTTAATTTTTGAAATAAGGGTAAGATTGTAAAAGCATGTCATAAACCTCCATTTCCTTTCCCTAATACAATATATACTCACAAACAAGAGGAATGATAATACTCTCATTTCCCTCCCTCCCTTCCCTTTCCTTTTGATCTCCTCTATTTTCTTTCTCTCCAAACTCACAAATCGTAACATAGCTGTAACTTAAATCACCATAGACATTAGACAACACGACGTTACTCCACCAAACAAAGTTTCGCCAAGGACCACTCCACGTACGGCAAATGCCTGCCCTCACCAACAATAATGTGTCGTCAATTAATAAGAACTAGAAAGTCTGGCAGTATTATACCAAAATAATTTCACTAAATTAACTACACGTACACCCTTGATTCATGGACTATGTTGACATGCCACGTGCATGCTCGATAATTCAAGCTTTGTCACACATCTGTAAACACTCAAGCCATTCCGTGTCGACATATCACGAGTCTGAGACTGGGACTGGAGACAAAGGCTAATAACCACCCAAAAAACTGTTATGTTTTCATATCATACGAGAAGTCCTCGGAAGAAGAAAAGTCAAGAACTCAATTTCTCAAGTTCCTCCTGTCAATGTCATCCAGTGAAAGTATGCCAAATTAGTTCCAAAGAGTGTGTGTGTATGTGTGGTTTTTTTTTTTTTAATTCCATGTTGAATTGTTGATCATATTGATTATATTATCTTCATTACTATTATTATAAATTATCACTATTGGTTGCAGGATTCTCTGTCATGGGCCCAAGAGAAGGGAGTCGTTTCCATTTTTATTAGTACTTTTTTTCTTCAATTTCAGGTTACTGTTATTAGGATGATCAATGCATTACTTTATAATTTTCTTCCATATATGCCAAGAAAAGTGAAGATATCTATATATTAAAGGGCTCACATAACAGACAGGCCATGTTATGTATGGTACATTAGATCTTATATTTCTTTTCACTTATGATGAATTGAAGGATCTATCTACATTTTAGGGGATATATAATTTTAAAATTAACAATATGAGACTTTCTGCATATTAAAAGACTATTATGAGAATCTCAGGTAAGTTAGTTTGGTAATATATTTTTTTTCTAGGTGAATGTAAGAATCTAGAATGAAACTTTCACTTTTACCATTTTCTTTTTGAGTTATGATAATTTAACACAATTTTTGGACACCGTATGTTATACCGTATATGTTTATCTCTACCGCTCACTTACTTTTTATCTTCTTTATATATACGCTTCTCAAAAATACATCCAAAAAACAAAGGGACACCAAATGATGTCTCATTTCAATGTACAAAAATAATTCCTCTTTCTTTTTCTAGTGAGTAGTCATACCTCGCCTTTACCATTTCCCTTCCCCAAATGTATAGTTAAATGAATCCCGTCCTTATTATTCCCCTTTCCCATGTCATGTGCAACTTGGGTGAGTCAGTTATAGAATGAAATTTAATTTTGAGATTTTTGTGTGTGTATATATATATATATATATATATTGCTTTGTGAGTAACAACTGGCATAAATACATTGAATCCTACCCACTTTCAACCTAATCCTACACTAACAATAACAATATAAAAAATGAAATTCGAAGTTAAAAACTCTAGCAAGCTGATATTTGGTGTCAGCTACTGTTACTTGGCAGAAAAAGGAAGGAAATAGGTTTTGAAAGGATGGATTATTCCAACACCAACCATATTTTCTGCCATTAGGCAAAATGTGTCCGAAATGTGCAATGCAACCAAATAGAAAGACAACAATAACCTGGAAGTTAATTATGCAATAGAGGAAGTCTGGAAGAATGCTTGGGTTGGCTGAATTTTGCTGGTTTAATTATAAGTTATTCATATCATGTAATGATGTAAGTATAAGCTTTCGTGAACACATGGGCTTTCTGTGGAAGTTGGTTAGGCAATTGAAATTGAGCCACATACATAACGTGAGGCTATTAATCCAGTAACTGTTTTTGCATGGCTAACTTTAGCCACACGTATAGCATAGCAATCGTGTTATTAACTCAATTATAGGAAGATCAATTAATTTATTAAAAGCCTATTATTGTCTTCTGTTAGTTTTGGACCATAGCGCCTGTCCCATAAAAAAACTCCTAAAGCAAAGACAGCTATATTAGTGCTGTAACGTGCCCATTTGCTGCTGCTATAAACAATATATCACTAACACTTGTACATAATCTAATGATGGAGATGATTATCGTTTTCTTTTTGTAATTCATAATTGATGTCCTATTTTCTGACATCAAATAATTTTCAGACGCCCTGTGAATATGAATATGATACTCTACTCGTGATAGTGTACAACATGTGAGCTGAGTGTTGTTCATAGTTTTTGTATACTATTTACTATATGCGAATATACGAATATCATGTTTTAATTGTTCAAATTAAATAACAGAACTTCTAATTAATAAAACTATATTGAATTAATAACACTTTATTTCAATTATTAGTAGTGTAATTTAAGATCTTCTGTTTGTACAATTTGTGAGCTGTTATCCATCTCAACACTTGAAAGTTGAAACTAAGAATAATAATTTAGGACTATTGGCCAACAAAAATAGTGTGAAAAAACAAATTAATACAAGTATATGACATAACTCTGCTATTTTATCCTCGTTCATATTTGATTTCTTACAAGCTATATTCCTACTTCGTATCTATTTTTATTCCCCAAAACTGGGTCCATGTTATGGGATTGGAATGTGACACTACCAAGGGAATCCCGTAAAGCAAGAAAGATATGTAAATGCAACTTTTGCAGAGTAATCATTCCTAATTCTTGCTTGCTTTCGGGGGAAATTAGTCAGATGATTACGCCTCACCCAAATCAAGTACAATATTATGTAGAAGTAAGCATATATTATATAAGTAATATGTATACTTTTAGTTTATTTCAAAACTTGACAAACCTGCAGACAAGAAGCATCAATAATATCAACCACCATTACCACTCTTACAAATTACAATGAACGTTCAATCATCCCCACTCTTGAGTTCGTATTCATGTGTCCCAAACAGGCCCCACCAAAAGTCGATTTTGGTTACAACTTAAAGCATAATTGAAAACCTATTTACTATTATTATTTTTAATTTTTAAACTTTAAAATTTAAAATAAAAAAATAAAAAATCAGTGACCGGAAACCTGCTGAGACTGAGTTTCCTCCTGATACGACGCCGTGCTACTGCTCCCAGCTTCACAGAGGCGAGGCCTCAGTTTATTCATCCACACATCCTTGAAAGCCACAATGTCACCGCTTCTCCTCTTAACCTCCGCCACCACCAGCTCCTCCGTTAACCGGTAAACCTCCACCACAATTCGTAAATTACCATTCAACCCCTCCAACTCCACCCCACACTCCTTCCTCCGCTTCACCACAAACCTCTCCTCCTTCGCCACCTCCTCCACCTTCTCCAAAACCTTCTCCGGCGAATCTCGCAACACGAACCGGTCACCATCCTCCACAACGCTAAACAAACCCGAAAGATTCAAACCCGAAGAAAACGAGATTATATCAAACGCGTTCAACTCTTTCACCTTTTCCAAACCGCTCTCATTATTCTCCTTAAACCCAAAATCCTCTTCATGAAACTTGATCTCCTTATACCCTTTCTTGAACCACGGATCCCTGAGAATCTCATCGACGGTGATCCTCGTCTCCGGGTTCGTATCAAGCAACCTCGACAAAAACCGCCGCAGCTCCGGCGAGAACCACCGCGGACACCGAAACTCCCCTTTATAAATCTTCTTGTACATCACCATGAGATTCGGATCATTGAACGGAAGGTACCCAGCGACTAGAACGAAGAGAATAACACCGCAAGACCACACATCAACCTTGGCGCCGTCGTAACCCTTCTTCCCCAGAATCTCCGGCGCCACGTAAGCAGGAGTGCCGCAAAGCGTGTGCAACAACCCGTCGGGTCGGATCTGATCCGTGACCGCGCTGAGTCCGAAATCCGATACTTTGAGGTTACCGTTCTCGTCGAGCAGGAGGTTCTCCGGTTTGAGGTCGCGGTGGAAGACGCCGCGGGAGTGGCAGTAACCGACGGCGGAGATTAATTGCTGGAAGTAGCGACGGCTGAGATCTTCGCTGAAACGGCCCTTCTCGATTTTGGAGAAGAGTTCGCCACCTTTGACGAATTCCATGACGAAGTAGATTTTGGTTTTCGTTGCGAGAACTTCGTGGAGCCTCACTATGTTTGGGTGGTGGAGCCGGCTCATGATCGAGATCTCGCGCTTCACGTTCTCGGCGAGGCTCGATCCGGCAATCTTCTTCTTGCTGATTACCTTCACCGCGGTGCTTTGCCCGGTCTCCACGTTTCTGGCGTGGTAGACCTTGGCGAAAGCGCCGCAGCCTAAGAGCTTCCCCAGCTCGTATTTGCCGAAGAGTGCGGTGGTGGAAGAGACGTTTTCCGCCACCGCTTCTTCCATCTCTGGCATTAACAAACAAATGCCAGAGACAAGAGAAAGAGCACTGGGAAGAAAGCTAGACCTTTAATAACTTGTTGTGTGTTGCAATAATCTAATCGATTTGTTCAAATTTGGAAACAAATTAATGCAACTAGATCACAATGAATTTGCTAGATCACTATGAATAAGCAGGACCTTTTTTTTTTGTTGGGTTGGTGGAACTGTGGAAGATTGAAATGGAAGGGAAGGAGTTTTCTATGCTAGTGAAGTTTTTGGGTAGAGGACGGTGTTTGTGTTTGTGTTAAAGATTTGTGTTGGCTACTTATTTGTTATTTATTTAATTTAATTTAATGAAGCTTTCAGAAAAAGCTCTATTTTCCTTACGCGGAGGTTCTTAACAAGAATACATTTGTGGTCGTACACGCGTCCGTTTATTGGGAACATGTTAACCAGGCATTACGTGTTTGCAAAAGTAACTTTTTTTTTAAATTTATTTTTTGATAAGAATAAATTTAGGATGATGGGATAATGTCTCGATCCAAGACAGAGAAAACATTCGGGTTCTATGAACACTTATAAAGGGATATATATTTACCTCATCCCAAGGAGACTATAACATGTCAGATTACAAAGTGTGGGCTCGAATCTATAAACACGAAAATGTCTCCATTAGACAAACTCCTCGGGTTCAAAAGGAACTTTATTTCAACCTTTAGAATATGTTATTTAGGCATTTTGTTCATATTTATATATACTGTTTTTATTTTTTAATTTACATAAAATTGATGTTTTACTATGATCCTTTATTTTGTTTTGTTTTTGACGAAAGATTACCATCTCCGTTGACGAAACTTGTATGAAATAAAGGAATGCGGCTAAATGCTTTAGGGAGCTTCAGCTTGCGTTTCCATTACAAAGTCAACACAGGCGGTTTTAAGAAGAAAATGAATTTTGTTCATTCAAAATATCACATATTCAAATATTCACATATTAATGTATTGTTGGATTAATCACAAAAATTATATGGGAAAGTCTATAATCCATCTAACAGTATATCAATGCATTAATGCGGCAATGCTTAAATTTTTAAATGTAAAGAATCCACATCCCATTGGAAGTGTCTAGTATGTACACATTAGAAAGTGGCACTTTGCTTTAAATCGTCAGATTAGTGAGAAAATAGACTAATTAGCAGTGTGTTACTCGATTTGTGAAAAAACTTGTGAGTATTTGAAAATATGTCGCTTCCACCTCACTTTCGCCCCTTCTCCACCCTTTCCCCATGTTCCCATCTTTAATATGACATCCCAGGCAAGTTCTATGGTGGACCACTTTCATAGGTGGTACCACCGTGCACAAGTAATATAAACCATTAGATTCATGTGGACTATGGTAATATGGTGCACCCGTCTTCATTGAATTATTTTTCATTTTTGTCATCCCCCTTCCTCCCTTCCCACCACCTGATCTGTCGCCCTCTGTTTGCCGCCGCCCAGACATGAACACGGCTCCACCAGACAAATACCGACTCTGCCCAGTCTCTCCTTCCTTCAGAACCCTAACAATGGCAAAGAAGAAGGCGAAGCGAAAACCAAAAACTCGCTGCCACTGGCCACTACTTGTGGCCTCGGTGACCGAAACGTCACCGTCATGGGCTGCTCTTCCAATAATCCAGCGGCGTGGAAGCCATGTAGCAGCCACGACTGCAAGGGATTTAAAGGGAGTGGCGGCGACGGTTATGGATTGGGAAACAACGGTTACAGGGAAGGAAGAAAATAGAGGCATTTCAAATGGCGGCGCTGCTGAGAAAATAGTGTGGGCTGCCAATATGCTTATTCTATCCCAACTAATGGCAGTGGTGGTGGTGGTGCAGCCACGTCGAAGCCTGGTTGTAACCTCACCCTATCCCTCCAGATCTGATGTTGCTGCTACTCTTGATGATGAGTTGTCGTGGATCTCTCGAACCCATTATTCGAGAAGGTGAAGATTCCTTGTTGATAATCTTGGGACATAGAATTGGAACAAGAATCACCTGGCTTGTCCTCGAAGATTGGAGAATCGGCACCGGATCTTGGTCAGGGAGGTGGCGGAGGAAGGGAAGAGGGAGAAGGGGAGGAAAAGAGAAAAAAAAAATCATGTGTAGAAAGTCCACTGTAAGATACTATACACTTTGTGATCCAACTGCCAAGAATAGAAATGAAACTTGTGCATGGTGGTACCACCTATCATGGTGGTCCACCATAGAAGTCGCCTGACATCCCAAAACAATCACCCTTAACCCAAAAAATAATCACGTAGCAACCATCAAACCCAATCATACAATCTGGTCAATAGAGAAAACCAAACCTAGAAAACCCAAAAAACAGATCTACGTAACACAAGATTGATCTATCGTCTTGTCAATGGTTCTCTTTGGTGCTCTTCAATACTACAAGCAAATCGGGGGATTCTTCACAATCAAATTAGGGTTTCACTACTTTACTATTATAAATCTTGGATCTGTCTGTTGAAGAGGATAAATGCGAGGGATTGTAGAAGTAAATTGAGGGGGTGGGTGGGCTTTGGGCTTTTGTGTGGAAGCTCTAAAGCAGCAAGCAGTTGCCCCTTCATCGTCCTCGCCTCGTTCGAACAAGTGGTTTGATGATTTGCTTTTGTCATAGAGATGGATTCTCGTTCAGCGTCACATCGGAGTGGGAGGCTGAAGAAGCTAATGATAAAATTCATTTTTCATATAAAAAGTTTGGAAACACCACATAGCAATGATATGTAGGGATATTTATTGGTCGGTTTGACTCAAGTTCGCATGAAAAAATCGAACCAATCAAAATCAACTAGCTTGGGTGATTTGTTTTGGATTTTCGGGTTTTTTTTTTTTTGGGAAATCCAGAATTCGGTCTGGACTCGAAAAAATATATATATTTAAAATAGTAAAATTTATATAAATATAAAAATATAAAAAGCAATTCGGTTCAATTATAGAATTATTGAACTCGAGAACCGAAATAATTGTCATTGGTTTGTTTTGAATCGGTTCAATTTGGATCCAAATAACAAAAAATTTTGAACCAAATAAATTGGTTTGTTTCGGATTTTCGGGTTCATCGGGTCGATCCAGACCAATGAACACCTCTAATGGCTTGGTTAGGCTAGCGGGTGATTGTATTATCCAATGGTTTATGTTTGATACAAAAAGTACCCTCTTACAATAATAGATTCATTGTATTTATAAAAGAAAGTTGACAATTTCAAATTTGTCTTATGTCTATCTGTCCCTTTACAAGTCTATAATATATTTTATCTCTATAAGTTTGGATCATTTAGATCCGTTATATGACTGATCTCGGGTGCTTAATCGTGGTTAAGGTTTTTTTATCCTCTTCAAGAATATGTTCCACGAGATTAGAACTAAGGTCTTCTCTCACAAATTTAGCTTGCATAACCAACTAAGTCACACTTAGGGATTTCGGGCATCCCCGTTTACGCTGCCCGTGTATAATCATTTTAAGCCAGAGATCTAGTCATCTAGGTAATTCTGGTTCAGTTTGGTATTGTCCTTAAAAACTTATTTTTGAACTTTATCTCATCACACTTTAAAATAGAAACAAACTTGTCCGTAGTAAGAAAAAGAAACATAAGTTAGGGTGTGTTTAAATATACAGCTTATTTAAATGTTTATGTAATACACTCTTTTTTTTAAAAAAAAAAAAAAAAAAAAAGCTAAATTTCTTAAATGGATAAATAACTATACAAGTGTGTGGTGACTTTATAAGCATCTTTTGTAACACTGGTTGTATTATTTGAGTTTTTAACAAATGTTTCCTTTCTATACTATTTTTTTAATTATAATTTATGGGTGTTATTATTTGTGTAATTGTTATAGTGCTAACATCTAACATTACCGTTGTTACTATTGTTACCATCCTTTGATTTCAATTCCACCTAAAAACATATTTAGAAGTCCAAAACACAAAATACCCATTCAATGGTTTTTCATTTCAAAAATTGCACAAATTTCATTTGTTATTTTCTACAATTAAAAATAATTATCCATACAAAATAATATAAAAACGCATAATATGCCCATGTATCGCACAGATACAACATCTTTTTTGTGTTGATGATCACAGGTAGAACATATTTTTTGGTAGTAACTCACCGTAATTAGGGTCTTTGGCTCCCCAGTGGGTCCATGGAGTATCTCACAAGCTTAGATCCTTTGGACCAGTTATGTAACTAATCTCCACTCGGGTGCTTAGTCATATCACCCCAAGTATATGTTCTGTGGGATTCGAACCCAGATTCTCTTATACAAACTCAGCCTGTACAACTAACTGAGCTACGCCCATTGAGTCACGGAGGTACAACATCTAGTACTAAGTAAAAATATCCTTGCCAAATCTGAAGTAAATTAAGGTTATAAAAGTACTCTAAGATAACAGAGGCTGGACTTCTTCTTCTTCTTTTTTTTCTCTCCTCTGTGAGAAGAGTCTCTCCTTTGTGAGAAGTAAACTTGGTGTTTCTTTAGTATCTTAGGGTTCCTTGCCAGTATCGTTTGTAAACTTGGTAGCCTCAAGCCCTAACATGACAACACTCAACATGGAAAACCTAGCTTTGGATGATGATGAGGAGGATCTGGAGGTGCAGGTGGAGGGAGAACAAGGCATAGGAGTGGATCCAGCACTATGCCTTGTGGGCAGGTTTCTAACGAATAGATCCATACGGGTCCATATGATGAGAAAGAGGATGGCTGGAGTGTGGAAGCCTGGAAGGGGAGTTTCTATTAAAGAGGAAGAGGGAGGGTTGTTCCTTTTTCAGTTTTTTCATCGGGTAGATGTCCAAAGAGTTTTGAAAGGAGGACCATGGTATTTTGATGGAAACCTCTTGATTCTGGGAGTGATGCAGGAGGGGGAGCTACCAAGCCAAGTACCATTATTTATAGTGCCTTTCTGGGTGCAAGTTCACAATATCCCAGTAGGCTTCATGTCTAACGCAGTGGGACAAACCATTGCAAATGCTATGGGGGAGTTCCTGGAGTTCGATGTCAATAACAAGCCAAACCTCTGGAAGTCGTATATGGGCATTAGAGTTCTCATTGACGTGCGCAAACCTCTTAAAAAATCAAGAAAGATCAAGAAACCGGGTGGTGAAGCAAAGGAGGTGATCTTTAAGTATGAAAGGCTGGGTTCTTTCTGTTATCTCTGTGGTCTTCTGGGGCATGTGGAGGACTACTGTAAAAAGCTCTTCTTGTTGACCAGCGATGACGGCAACCGTGCTTGGGGGCCGGAGTTACGGGTGGAGCCAAGGAGGGACGGTGGAGAAGATGGTGCTAGATGGTTGCGGGATGAGGGGCAAGCGGATTGGGTGGCACCAAATCAGGAGGGGACCGCAAATTTAAAATCTGATATTAATGCTGATATTAACTGCCTAGCAAACTTGAGGGGCAATAATATCGGACTGGATCAAGCTGCGGTGCAACAGAAAAGGTTAGAAAATATGGTAGCTATCTTTCAAAATCCAGCTACTTTATTTCCTAAAATCAAGGGGATACGTAATGATATGGAGAGAGAAACACAGGAGACAAACGAGGAATTAGATGATGATGAAGCCGAGATTATAGCAGAAAAGAAAAGACGTAGGAATGGCAAGCATGGAGTTGATGAGGATTACATGCACGTAGAAGAAACGGTGGGAGAGAAATCTGGTACTATTACTGGAAATTTTTTACAGGCAGGCCCTGGCGAACAGGCCTGCCAGGGATTATGAGTCTCATCAGCTGGAACTGCCGGGGCCTAGGCAACCCGAGACCAGTTCCTACACTTCGGGACCTCGTTCGGGCGTACCAACCGGACGTAATTTTTCTTAGTGAGACTTTGGTACATGCAAACAAGATTGAGGATATTAGAGTGAGACTGGGGTATGATGCTTCCTTCGCAGTGGATAGGCTGGGCAGAAGTGGTGGGTTAGCTCTGTTATGGCGCCACCCCTTTGATTGCACCTTACTCAGCTATTCTCAAAATTTCATTGACGTGGAATTAGTGCAACAAGGAAAGCCAAGATGGAGGTTTACAGGGTTCTACGGGATTCCAGACAGAGGGAGGAGAAGGGAATCGTGGGACTTACTTAGAACTCTTGCCAGGGACAATTCATTACCATGGTGCACTATGGGAGACTATAATGACATGCTGTCAAGTGATGATAAACGAGGAGGAGCTGAGCACCCATCTTGGTTGCTTCGCGGTTTCAGAGAGACAGTGTTGGAGTGCAATCTCAAAGACCTTCCCATGCAGGGTTATCAGTACACGTGGGCAAAGAGTAGGGGAACGGAACGAGCTACAGAAGAAAGGTTGGACAGGGCGTTTGTAACACAAGACTGGCTGGACTTATTTCCTCAGTGTAGCTTGATAAATGTTGTGGCCAGCAAATCAGATCACTCACCTATCCTTTTAAAGCTGGTAAATAGTGGAAAAAGGAAAGGAAACAGAACCTTTAGATTTGAAAATGCTTGGTTAGAAGAACCGGAGCTGGAGGATGTAGTGACCACAGGATGGGAGATGGTAGGTTCAGAAAACTTCATGGATAAAATCCATCACTGCACCGAGAAGATGAATGAATGGGGGAGGAAGTTGAGGACTCGTTATCGTGCAGGTATTGATGCATGCAGACGTGAATTGGAGGTCTTGAGAGAAGATGTGAGTGCAGATGGTGTGGCTCGTTACAATACTATAAACGACAAAATGAATACACTTCTTATCCAGGAAGAAGCTTTTTGGAAGCCAAGGGCAAAGGTTTACTGGCTCAGAGAGGGAGACACAAATTCTAAGTTTTTTCATGCAATGGCCAGTGCAAGAAAGAAAAGAAATGAAGTTGAGAAGTTGGAGAGAGAAGATGGTACAACAGCAGATGACCAAGTAGGAAAATGTGAAGTGGCGAAGTCCTATTTTCAGTACCTTTTTACTCAAAGCCAAGGTCAGTATGATCATGTTCTAGACTATGTTGTACCGCGCATTTCTCATGAAAATAATGACCAGCTACTCAAACCTTTTACTTTGAGTGAATTCAAAAATGCTCTTTTTCAAATGCACTCTGATAAAGCACCGGGTCCCGATGGCTTAAACCCAGCTTTTTATAAGAGGTTCTGGAATTTGTGTGGGGTTGAAATTTTTCATGCAAGTGTTTCTTGGCTAGAAAAAAGTGAATTTCCAGAGCATTTGAATGATACTAATATTGTCTTGATTCCTAAAAAGGACAACCCTACGTCCATGAAAGACCTAAGGCCCATATCTCTTTGCAATGTGATCTATAAAATAGTGTCAAAAGTGCTAGCAAACAGGTTGAAGCCTTTGCTTCCTAGTTGTATATCCCAGGAGCAATCAGCCTTTGTTGAAAACAGATCAATTCTAGACAATGTGTTAGTGGCTATTGAGACTATTCACCACATGAAGTGCAAGAATAGAGGCAGGCTGGGAGAGGTTGCCCTCAAGATTGATATTAGCAAGGCATATGACAGAGTTGACTGGGGCTACTTGAAGGGCATTATGCTTAAAATGGGTTTTCATCAAAAATGGGTCGATTGGATGGCTATGTGTTTGGAATCAGTAAAGTACTCGATGTTGATGAACGGGGATGGAGTAGGCCCTGTGTTGCCAGGGAGAGGTCTGAGGCAGGGTGATCCATTATCACCTTACCTTTTCATTATTTGTGCAGAAGGTCTCACAACCCTTTTGAAGAGAGCTGAGGCAACGGGAGAAATTCATGGCATCAAAGTGTGTAGAGGAGCACCTATCCTCACACACCTTCTTTTTGCAGATGATTGTTTCCTTTTCTTTAGAGCCGATGAGCACGAGGGGAGGAAGATGAAGGAGATCTTGTCGGTGTATGAGAGAGCTTCAGGCCAGGCAATTAATATGCAGAAATCAGAAATTTTCTTCAGTAAGAACACAGCTATAAATGTGAGAAATGCTTTGTCCAGTATTCTAGAAGTTAATGAATGTATGGGCACAGGCAAATACTTGGGTCTTCCTTCGATGATAGGCAGGAAAAAAAGGCTTTATTCAACTACCTCAAGGATAGGCTATGGAAGAGAATTCAAAACTGGTCAGGCAAACACTCTCAAAAGCAGGTAGAGAAGTTCTAGTGAAGTCTGTGGCACAAGCCATTCCCACTTATTGCATGAGCACGTTTATGATTCCTACATCTTTGGCAGAAGAGATGGAAAGGATGATTAATTCCTTTTGGTGGGGGTCTAATAGGCAATCAGGACGAGGCATCAACTGGCTTAGTTGGGAAAGACTAACAATGAGAAAGGAGCATGGAGGAATGGGATTTCGTCATTTACATGGCTTTAACTTAGCCATGCTAGGGAAGCAAGGTTGGAAGATTGCAACCGATCATGATGCTATTGTTTCACGCGTCTTCAAAGCTAGATATTTTCCTAAAGAGGACTTTTTGGGGGCTCGGTTGGGCCACAACCCAAGTTATGTTTGGCGTAGCATCCACACTTCCCAGGTAGTGGTAAAGGCAGGCTTGAAATGGCAAATTGGTAATGGTGCAAAGGTGAAGGTTTGGAATGATCCTTGGTTGCGAAATGTGGATAATCCTTTAGTGGAAAGCCTACCTACCAGTGATGTAGCCAACATGAAAGTCTCTGATCTAATAAACTTCTCAATAGGAACCTGGAAGATTGAAGTCCTGGACAATTTTTTCAATCAAAGGGATCGAGTAGAAATTCTAAATATGCCCTTGTTGAGCTTATCCAATGAGGATAGATGTGTGTGGAGGTTTAGCAAGGATGGCAAGTACTCGGTTAAGTCATCCTATTATTTTATCATGGAAAGGCTCATAGATACTTCACATCTCAAAGTTCCAGGGGAGTGGCAAAGTATTTGGAGACTGAAGATTCCTCAAAAGGTTAAGGTCTTTTTATGGAGAATTGCCAGGGGTTGCCTGCCTACCCGAATGAGACTCCAAACAAAAAATGTGGACTGCTCTAGCATATGTCCTCAGTGTCTCTGGAGAACGATTGGCACGTTTTCTTTGATTGCATGCATGCAAAAACGTGCTGGGAAGAAGCTGGGCTGTGGCTGGCGATCAGGGACAAAGCAGAAGGGGCGGAGGGTTTTGTGGAGCTGTTCTTCACGCTCCTAGCTACGTTTTCAGACCAACAGAGAAAGGAGTTGGCTATGGTCCTTTGGTGTCTTTGGAAGAGGAGAAACGAGAAAGCTTGGGAAAATATTGTGAGGGATGTAATGGTATCTATTTCAATGGCCCGTGACATGCTTAGTCAGTGGGAGCAAGCAAAAGACAGGAAGTATGGTGCAGTCCAAAATCACCCCTCTAGTAACGTGAGTGTATGGAGAAAGCCGGATGCTGGAACGGTAAAATGCAACGTTGACGCAGCAATCTTTAAGGAGCAAAACAAGTTTGGAGTAGGCATGTGCTTGAGGAATGACATGGGTGAATTCATCAAGGCTCAAACGGCATGGTTTCATGGAGTGCCCTCTGCTGAAGAAGCTGAAGGTTGGGGCCTCCTCGTGGCTACCAATTGGCTCGTATCTCTGGGATATCACTTTGTCACCATTGAGTTGGACTGTAAAACAGTGGTAGATACAGGTCATGGACAAAGGATCAATCACACTGAATTGGGTTCTATACTATCTAGGTGCAAGAATATTCTGCTTAACAACCAAAACTTTAGGGTTAGTTTTATTAGGAGGCAAGCAAATCATGTCGCTCATTCTCTAGCTAGGGCATCATGTTTTTATGCTTGTCGCCATATCTTTGATTATATTCCAACCTGTATTGTTGATGCTATTTTGATTGATATGAAATAAGTTTGTTGATTTCAAAAAAAAAAAAAAAAGTACTCTACTTATTAGCGCGGCCGGCCAGCCATGGTGTACTCTTGTTTAATTTATCCATTAAATTATTTAAATTCATGGAGGGAGAGGAGGGAGAGATAATCCTCCTAATATAAAACATGTTTTACTCAATTATTACATACTAAGTGTCACTTTTTCCAGCCAAGTCAATGCAACTAAGAGTGGTTTTACACGGAACTACAGCTAAAGCATGTGCAATGCATGAGTTAAATAAAGGAGTGATGATATTTGAACACCAGAATTTGACACTAGAATTTGACACAATGGTTAATTCAGTGTATTGGTTGGTTAATCAACCAATAGTGTCAAAAGTATATTAACCAACCAATATACTAAATTAACTATGGTGTCACATTCTGGTGTCAAATTCTGGTGTTCAAATATCATTTTTGAAATAAAGAAATCGAGGCACAGTCTTTTACATGTTACTAGCTCGTTTCCAGAATACTTCCAACCTCCGTGTATAAGAATATACTCCCTCCGGTCCTATATATAAGAGGCAAAACCCTAAAACACACAGACTAAGGAAATGCATTGAAATAAGCTATTTGTAATTAATATTCATATAAATTTACAAATTTAACCCTTCAATAATTAATGAACAAACCTACTTGTATTAAAAGTTGCACTGCCTCGTAAATATAAATCCTATTATAAATAAGGGTAAAATTGGAAATGAGCATTTAATATTTGTCAAAATACATGCATGTCTCTTATATTTTGGACCAAAAAAAAGTAGTCATTTGCCTCTTATAATAAGGATCGGAGGGAGTATCTTTTAGCCACTTTTTAGAGTAATATTATTTGTATAACTAAAATCAACGATAACATTAATAAATATGCTCTTTTCATGTCTTTTTATACTTTCTCTTAAATTTTTTTACTTGATCCAATAAACAACAGACTTTCCTAACTACAGTGTCTGAAATGAGATGTCTAAAACGCTTTTCCATTTTCCTTGAAGTATAATATTGTGTATTTTTCAAGAAATTTTATGGAACTGATTTGTGGCTGCCTTGGTGCTACCGCATACCATATATGCATGATCGGTATTAATAATTACTTCATAGTAAATATCATTGCAAATGATAATTCTAATTTCTAAATCCATCGTGCTACAAGATCTTTTTGCTAATCCTTCTAATATTAAATAAACAAATAATTTGGAGGATTAATGGTGGGGTTTTGCAGAAAAACATAGCAACACTCTTATAAATAAATACTGATTAGCAAGATCCTATTCTTTTTTCCTTTTTTTTTTTTTTTTTATTACAGCAAGATCCTATTCTTAATCCCAAAATAAAGATAGGTTGTTGATCTGTTTGTATTTCGGCTTTTCAAAAACAAAAATATATGTTTGTGCAGCTTTTCCTTGCAAGAATTATTTGGTTGGGTCAAGGAGGTTTATATAGTACTCCCTCAGTCCTTAACATAAGAAACAAAACTCTAAAATATATAAATCAAAGAAATGTATTAAAATGAGTTAATTATAATTAATATTCGTATAAATTTTTAAAAATATCCCTTCTAAATAATAAACAAACTCACTTATATGAAAAGTTGATATTTCTCGTAAATATAAATCTTATTATAAATAAAAGTAATATTGTAAATTAACATTTAATATATATAAAAATTAATACATTTTTTTATATTTTGATAAAAAAAAAATCTATTTATTTATTATATTAAAGATAGGGGTGAGTAGCATTTTGGTTCATGAAAAGATTTTTGAAATCATCAATGTATGTATGTAGAGATGAAAGGGTGTGTAAAAGATAAGAAGGGATATAATCTTGTAGATATGCTGCACAACATTACTTGAATAGCCGACAAGTTTTTTTTTTTGTCTTGACGTGCCGACAACATTAATTGATGCCAAAGATCAACATTCCCCACAGTGATGTGAATCATGTGATCCCGTTAGTTTCCAGACATAAGTAGAAGTACTTCACCAATTACCATATGTTTGTATCTATAGTTTATTCGACAAAGGTCCATTTTGATCCCTGACAAAAAATATAGTATCTATTTTAGTCTCCGACAAAAAAAACTACCTCGTTAATCTTTGACAATTACTATGTGTGACTAGTTAGTCCCTATATCACTTCCGTTAGTCAGTGTCTATTACTAAAATATCCCACAATACTAATTGTCAGGGGTTAATTAGTCTCACTTTAAATATTATTAGGGACTATAATGTCCCAAAGTAATTGTCAGGGACTAACTTGTCCCACATTAATAATTATCAGGATCTAATGAGGTCGTTTTTTTTTTATCAGGGACCGAAATAGATACCATATTTTTTGTCAGGGACCAAAATGGACCTTTACTCTAGTTTCTATCACTGGCCAATGAAAACACATATCTACTTATTTAGTACTAAAACAATCGGAAGTCTGATCTTAATCATGTATTTATAGCATGCCTCACATTAAACTAAAGGGATACATTAATTTAGGATTGAGTAAAGATATTTGGACACATAATTTGAATATCTTGTATAAATATCATAGAGCTTATGAGTGTTTTGGGAGTGATGAAATACATAATGAGAGAGAAGAAAATAATAGATAAGTGAGAAGGAATACTTTTATATGGTATTTGACATTATTTTTGTGTCCAAATATCATATAGTACACGTTTGAAACGAAAGAAACCAAGCAGAAAGGAAAGGTGGGGAGCTAAAACACGGTTCTGGATGAAAACACATGAAGGAAAGAAAAATCATAGCTGGGCCCAACATACATCAAATCCTCTCAAATCGGAGAGAAACGAAGTGGAAGGGGCGGCTGTTTTCAAAAATTAGAGTTTTAAGCCCTTTCAATTGTAATATTCTTAATTTTATTTTAAATTTAATTGAAGGAATAAATAAATATTTTAAAATTTATTAATATTTAAAAAAATGTATAAATATTGTGTTATGACTGATTGTTTATTTTTTCATTATTAAGAATATATTTTTACTTTTATTTTTTTATCCTATTCAATTTTTACTTAAGGTTATTTTTGTCATTTTACAAACATATACTTTTTTTTTCTCTAACTTTCTATTCAACCAAAAAATCATCACACTTTCTACTCTTTTCCTTTTTTTTAATTTCTTTCCTTACATTTTCTTTCCTCTCACTTTCTCTCCTACAACCAAATACGTTTACTATATATTCAATAAAATCTTAACTCGTGATTCACATTTTTCTCGACTTCACCATGTTTTCTAGAGTTCTTCTAACCTATTGAGTTAACTTTACCCGTCGTTAGTTAATCATACATACGTCAGGCCTAAATAACTACTAGTACCAATTTATTGGGCCCAAAGTTGAGATTTCTAGCAAAAGCTGGTGGGTCTATTGACTTGGCTTGAGTTTGAAATTTGATGAATATGTTGCTATACGGTGATCAGATGTCTATCGCACTAGGGACCACTTTGAATAAATATTAACGATTTTTTTTTGTACAAACAAATAGTATTTTTTTATAAATAATTCTAATTATTTGTGATAGTTTTATAATTTCCAGGTCCAACCCGTGGATGAGAATAGATCCTTTTTCTTTTTCTTTTTTTATAATGAGAAAAGATCTAGCTGTGCATAACGTTGATTTGCTTTAATTAATTGGGGGCATCGAAATGCATCATGTTGGACCACGATATTTGTTTTCTGGTGAGTTTGTGTTCACTGTTCAGCAACATTAATTTGCAAGTGACAATCACATTATCTGTAGCCATATGTAGGACACATATATCATATTATGACAAAACTTCGTCCATACTAGGGAGAAAATTTAGGATTTGCCGTCATGGTGTAAATTATATTCTAAGGAATAAGGATATATATAAATTGTTTATAATAAACTAATTAAAGAACAATTTTTTAAAGCAAAAATGACATGCAAAAGCATCACAACAGATAAAAACATCTTAATTAGGTTGACACCTCTCACTCCACCTATCATTTGCAGCACACGATACATTTATTCCAAAAAAAATATAAAAATACAAAGAGAAACATGGGGGACTATATCAAAACCTATGGAAGAATAAAGAATGAACTATATAAATCTATAGTTTTAAAAACCATACCTACTATGATAAAAGTCTACATTAATAAAAGTGACTAATTTATCAACACAGGTATTCCCTTACATTAGGATTATAACGGAATTTAAGTGAATCCAAGAAGAACCAAACTGATTTCGACAACTTGGAGTGTATTTAATTTGTTGAGTCCAAACACCATAATTTGTTAAATCCGAACACCATCAGTCCAGATTGAATTCATGCAACTGAATTGAACCTATTATTATTGAATTAATATACTATATATTATTATTATTTAAATTTTTTCTTAGCAATTAACAACCTCAAAAACAAACTGAATTGCTTTTGGGAAAAGAAATGTGAATAAAAAAAAAATGGAGATATACATCTTTAAAGTAAGGATGGGTATGGGTTGGGTCGATTTTGGGAAAATTTTGGACCCAACCATATCAAATACATTCAGGTTGGGGAGGGCCGATTTTCGAGAAAAAAATTATAACTCAACCTGATTGGGTTGATTCGGGTCATGTCACTGGATGCGGTATCTAAGCAATCGATAAAATAAGGAATCACTAACTGTTACTGCAAATAGTCCTGTTGAATGAACTTGTCTTCACATATTCACTTGGTGGATTAAACAATTCCATAAAATAAAAATTGTGTAAAAGACCACTGGGAATTAACCCAACCACCACTTGCGAAATTTAACAACATAATATATATATAAGAGTTGTGTTATTTGACCACAAAATTTTGACATCGTATGTGATACCATATGTTTTTTGTTTCTATCTCTCACTTACTTTTATCATATTTGTATACACGTATTTCAAGAATATCACAAAAAAACAAAGAGACATACGATGTTGATGTCAAGTTTTGTGTTCATTTATCATTTCCTTGTATATAATTTATCGCTACTAACATTAATCAGTGTGAAGATATATATATTTTACATCAAATTAAGTTCTGTACTCCTTTTTTCATATCCAATATCTGCCATAAGCTAAAGCTAAAATAACTCATCAAGCGAGTCTTTATAGTCACTAAAATGAACAATATACTAGACTGAACAAAAATACAGCAACATATTTTCATGGCAAGTACAGCTTATTGCCACACTTGCATCTCCAAGCCTGTGTGTAGTACCCGGCCTTCACCGGAGTCCCTGGCGGCACCGTCACAAGAACTGGTTGGCAAGGTGTACACTTGCCGCATTTGGAGGTGCACTGTGGCGGTGATGACCCTGGCCCACCTTGTAACCTCCTTGACCAACCCATGTAGACCTCAGCTTTGCCTTCAGACGCCATTCCTGGTGCAATTTCCTCCTCCAATTCCTGACCAAAAATCATGTATGATTATCCAATAAAAAAAGTAAAATAATTACTACTTAACAAGTCATGGAATATCAATTAAAAAATAAGAATTTTTTTTTTTTGAAATGATCCTTACGTGCAATTAAAAATGTTGTTTTCCTCTGCTTTTTCCCTCCTCCTATTTATAATTTTTGTTCTCAGAGAGAGAAACGTGCAATAAGCTTTTAAAATTTTAACGTGCTTCTATTTTTAACTGCATCTTCCCGCATGTTCTTTTCTACCCTCATTTCATTAATAGTTCATAATATCATATTTTATGATAAAATATCATGCTACCTATTAATTATTTGGTGCAATAAGCATTTGGGTACCGGCCGAGATCTTAAGATCAGCCGTTGAGCTTATTAATAGGGTAGCACATATAACTTATGGATCAAGATAAATATCTTTAACCAATATAACTGATTTACCCAAATATTAGTATAAACAAATAATGATCAATATCATTGTAATATATAAGATAGCACTTATCTATACCTAGTTAACAATTTTATCTCAATATAAGAGATAGGCCTTATCAGTAAGTCACAAACACCATTATAAATAGAAGACAACCCCAAAGGGGGAAGATACCTGAGATTGAATAGAGAACTGTGTTAGCTTTGATTCCCTTCGGGATACGTAAGACCAGAACATTACATTCTGCCAAGCTTTACTCTAAAACAACCTTAGTATTCATTCTTGGTTATACCTGTTCCGGCTAAATTCCGGTAATGCGGTATTGAAAGATGGATTGCTTTGGAATACTTTGTATTTGCAGGTATTGCAAACGAGTGTTCTAAGGACATTAATTAAGGAACCCACAGAAGGAAAGTTTGTATTGAAAAACTAAGTGTAACACTTTTCAAAACGCTAAATTCACCATTTCCCATACAAATTTTCCTTTCTTGATTCCTTAAACAATACCCTAAAGGTGTGTTTGGATGAGGTATTTGTAGAGGGTGAAGTATTTTAAGAGGGTAATTAAAATACTTCACTCTAAAATACTTTGTTTGGGTATTAAATATGCCGGACACACTGTGCGGGGGGCGCCGGCCCCGAACACCAGGTGCGGTGGGCGTCGGCCCCAGGAACACCCAATGGGGGTTGCCGGCCCCCCGAGACCAGATGGATGTCGTCGGCCCCTGGACACCCAGTGGGGATCGCTGGGCCCCGGACACCCGACGGGGGTTGTCGGCCCCCGGACACCTGGTGTAGGGGCGTCGGCTCCCGGACAGTTGAAATCCCAATTTTTTAAATGAATATTAAAAAAAAAATGTAATTGAATGTAATTGAAATGCTTTATCCAAACAAAGAATTTAAAATACAAGGTATTTGAATTATCCTATCCAAACAAAGTGTTTTCAAAATGAAAGTAATTTAATTGAAGTAATTGAATTGCCGTGTATTTCAAATTCCTTGGAATTTTGAAATATACCCCATTCAAACACATACCAAAGATATTTTTTTAGCATTCTCCTTTGTCTGAACTTTTTGGGAATGAAAAAAGGTACATGATGTTTAAATATAGTGCACCATCGTGTTGGATCATTTGTTATGATATTTAAACATTTAAAATATAAGTTTAGATAATATTTTATTTACGTACATGAATTAATGTTTAATATATATTTTTTGTTAAATATACTATTGTTATAATATCTCATCCTACTTAGTGTCTGTTTGTATAAGATTCTCAAGGGTTGAGAATCGCGTTCAAAGTTCCATTTTGTGGTGGCTGGAATCTAAACCAAACGAAGCCTTACAAATTCAAATTGCCTACCCTTGGGATTCTCCATACTCACCATATTCCGTAGATTGGAATTGTTAGATCAAGAATTGAATGCATTAATGATCTGCATTACAATTATATTCAAATTTTAATGTCATTGAGGATACCTAATTAAAGAAAGGTTGTTAGTTTTCGGCTAACTGAAAAAAGTTTCTTTAACATTTATTCTCAGTGGATTTGACTTCTCTAAAGTAAACAAAAATGTAAAGTGAGAAAGTGATGATATATCTACTATTGATTAGATACAGTGAATTGGGATCTCGATACACTTTAACTAATCAAGGATGGATACACCATCACTTTCTTACGTTATATAATTGCTCATTTTAAAAGAGTTTTATCCATTTTCAATAACTTTGTTTTTTATATAACATAGAGTATAAATACTTTACATATTTCTGGATATACAGCAACGCCACGTGTTATTGAAATAATTCCGCGAATAACATGGTATATACTAGATATAATACAGCATCTTGTCTTTTCGGCCTACAAATTAATTTATTAAAAACAGGCCCATATATGTTTAAAGGAAATAAGTCCTCTCCAGTTAACCTATTTTACTTGTTGGCTGGCCCAGTTCATATAAAACTTGATAATAACTTATAAAACTGTCTATCTTTAGATTCAGAGTGTGTTTGGGAAAGATTATTTTCCCACATTTCAACTATTTTTTAGCTTAAAAGCTGTTTCATAGATAATTTATCATGTTTGGCATTTTGCTTAAATTTATAAAAAAAGCTTTTTTTAGGGAAAAAAAGCTGTATTATGCTATCTAGTTTTTTCTAGCTTAAGATTGTTGTGATTTGATTATTTTTCATTCTCAAAACTCTCTTCCATGTTTACTCCTACAAAACTAACTTCTAAACAAATATTATTAAATTATACAAATAACTCCATACCCTTTTTCATAATTTATTATATAAAAGTTATTTTTTTTGCACCACCCAAACGAAATAGATTATCTTAAAATCACTTTTCAGCAAACAGACCCAAACAAAAACAGATTCTGATTATAATCGATTATCACAATAATCGATTATCAGCATAATCCTTTTTTTTTTCTTTTCTAGCTTTCCCAAACACACTTTCAATGTATTCAGTGGACATGGAGGATGCAATGATGACAAAACTCTAACACTCTGTTTGGTTTTAGGGAAGAAAGTGAGAGAAAAGAAAGTGAGTAGAAAATGAGAGGATTGTTTAGGTGTTTGGTATGAGAGAAAATGAGAGGAAAGAAAACCAAATTTTTTTCTCTCCCTTTGTTTGGTTAAGGAGAAAGTGAAAGGAAAGAAAAAATAAATTTATGAAATGATCAAAATACCCTCACATAATAATTTTAAAATAAAAAAATAATGTGGCCTTCTTGTCCTTTTACATCAATTGGTAGTTCTGTCACATGTTCCTGGCTTGATTCGCGTGCAAAGCTTTGGCCAGCAAGTTTTTCGTCCATTTTAGAGGAGAAAAGGAAAAGGGTAGGCCCCATATGATTTTTCTCTCCCCTCTGCCTTTTTTATATAAACCAAACGGAGGAAATCTTCTTGATTTCCGTATTTTCTATGCATTCTTTTTCTTTCCACTGTATTTCTCACGTTCCAAACACAGCGTAAGGTAGGGTTTGTTACAAATTTTATTTTAATATTCTCGAAAATATGAGTACAAGATAAAAGTTTTTCATGTTTAGTACAAATTTTAAAAAACTATTCTCAGACATGAAAGATGCTCGGGAATAAAATTAGTGAATGAGAGTGGAAAACTCTATTCCTAAATGTGGAGGGCGGAAAGAAACATTCCTAGAAATGAGATTCCCGAAAACATAGTTTTTTTAGTAATAAAACATTTCATGAACCAAATGCCCCCTAAAACTCTTTTGAAAGAGAAATTGATTTGAAATGATGACACAATGTTTGATTTAACAAAGATAAGTTCCATTAATAATATTGAAAAGATACCCTACAAACATATTCGTACTCAGTAGAGGAATCCAGTCCTTAAATATTAAAATATACACACATATATCGGTAAGAGCTTTAGATTCAGTGACGCAGTCTACAAACAAAGTCACATCTTACTGTTAAACTCACATATATAAAGTTATAATTGTGTTAAAAAAAATATACACAATTACAAAAAAATAAAATAAAATTATAAATGGCTTATTATTATTTTTTAAATAGAAGGTCACAAATATCGTTTACATGACAAAACTAGTCTTTTTATAATATATATATTATTTGAAATGCAAAAATTGAATTTTAATAAAAGGAAAATTCCAAGGATGTAGCCCAGAGAGGACATTGAATTCGTGTGGGCTTTGCTATGGGCCACTAGTGTGTTGCAAGGTTTTTAGCAAGGACTGATGATGAAACATGTGAAGCCCGAAACAAAAGTGAATATTCATTTGGAGTTCATTGGCTATGAGCTTAACAAATAGCTAGAAAGGTTGATGTGTCCCTTTTGTGCTCCATAAATTATGGCTTCAGCGGCATCTCTTTGCATGTGAGATCATGACAAATGTTTACGAAATACTCAAACCGTGACGATAAATTAAGTGATATATTCTTTTGGCTTTCACATATTTATTTCCCTGAACGAGGGATGGGTACTTACAAAAGACACTTCAACGAAGCGAGGAACAGAGTAATCACATATTTATATCACCTATTGCATGACCTGATCTTAAGGATTAATATTCCATCTGCACTGGTCCCTCGTGCTGATGCGTGTATGGATCACCTGTATAGGGTGCATGACTCAAACAGTTGGTATGCAAATATAATCTTTAAAATATATCATAAACAATTCTTTTGATTAAATTTTATAATAAGTAAAATTTCATTTTATGTTATTTATTTGCATAATTCAATTTATTTGGCTACCTTCACCATATATTAAATGACATTATCAATTTACATCTTAATTAATTCACGGGATCAGACCCCAGCTCCCCCACAAAATATATATAATTAAATAAATAAATAGTATCAATTAGAATTATAGAATTTATAATTTGTAAAAGTATATCCAAAAGACATTTTTTAATAAAAGTATACTATAATTTTAAAACTTTGTACTTATACTGTAGAAGTAGAAGGGAGTGTGTGGGTTGCCCTAATTTAGCATGAGTTTCGGTTTGAACTTCCAATCCAAAAAAATAGTCTCAACAAACACTTTATCCCTGTTTGTTAGCCAGCATGAACTCCCAGTCCCATAATTGAGGTATCGCATCGCATTCCTTGGGTCCTTCTTGCCTAATCTTGACCAATGACCATCCAAAGCTTGTGATCTCGACGTTTCACTTCAATTACTTTTAGGCTTTGTTTGTTAGAGTAGAAAATGGCAAGAGAGAAAACAAGAAGAGAGAAAAGAAGGAGAAAATACACTTTTCTCTTATTTGGTGGAGGAGAGAAATAGGTAAGAGAGAAGAAAATTAGTGGGACCCACCTTAAATTTTTTTCTTCCCTCAAGTGAGAAGAAAATGGAAGAGGGAGGGAGTGTTTCATGTAAAATGACTTTTGTACCCTTCTTTGTGGTTCTCATTCAATTATTTAATAAATTTAAATAAATTGAATTAAAATAATCATTTATTTAATTAAATTAAATTGAAATAAATAAAATAATTATATTAAACTGATAAATTTTATTTAAAATAACTTAAATCAGTTAAATTATTTGATTAGTTAAAATAACTTAAATCAATTAAATTTAAATATTTTTATATTGATTTTTTAGTCAAGGATATTTTTGTCTTTTTAAAAAAAATTACTTTTCTCTCTTCTTATTTTCTATCCAACCAAACAAAGGGGAGAGAGAGAAAACACATTTTTCTCCACTATTTCTCTTACACCAAACAACACATAAAATCTACTCTATTTCTCATCATTTTCTCTCTTCTGATACTCTTTCTCACCTCTTTCTCTCTTCTCCTTTTCTCCTCACAATTTGTTTGTTAGAGTAAAAAATGGCAAGAGAGAAAACAAGAAGAGAGAAAACGAAGAGAAAATACATTTTTCTCTTGTTTGGTGGAGGAGAGATTTAGAGAAGAGAGAAGAAAATTGGTGGGACCCACCTCAATTTTTTTTCTCCCCCCAAGTGAGAAGAAAATGGAAGAAGGAGAGGGTGTTTCATGTAAAATGACATTTGTACCATTCTTTTTGGGTTCTCATTCAATTATTTAATAAATTTAAATAAATTGAATTAAATTAATCATTTATTTAATTAAATTAAATTGAAATAAATAAAATAATTATATTAAACTAATAAATTTTATTTAAAATAACTTAAATCAGTTAAATTAATTTAAATTATTTGATTAGTTAAAATAACTTAAATCAATTAAATTTAAATATTTTATATTGGTTTTTTAGTTAAGAGTATTTTTGTCTTTTTAAAAAAAATTATTTTTCTCTCTTCTTATTTTCTATCCAACCAAACAAAGTGGAGAGAGAGAGAAAACACATATTTCTCCTCTATTTCTCTCATATTTCCCTTACACCAAACAACACATAAAATCTACTCTATTTCTCATCATTTTATCTCTTTTCATACTCTTTCTCACCTCTTTCTCTCTTCTCCTTTTCTTCTCACAACCAAACAAAGCCTTAGAATCATTCATTTTTATCTTCTTTTGAAATTTGATTGTTTCACTTAAAATATTTTCATTGTATTTCAGAAAAGCACATTTGTTTGTTCATTTATAATTTATATAGAAATCAAAATTGGCATAACTTTCTTTTAAACATAGGAATCGGTTTTTCTCAAAAAGCTCACTGTTTTATATTGTATTAACTTTATTTTATGATTAGCCTTGTGTAAAAAGTGAAGTAAAAAGAATGTAAAAAGCTGATCTAAGCATATCACCCTGATGACATTTCACATACTCACTCAATATATGAGAATAAACAGTAACAATAAGTTTAGCATATATTCATTCTCTTTCACATGTTTTTTCAGTCACGTATTATTTAATTATTACTTCTTAATAATTTTCTACCAGACAATTTCTAATAATGAATTATTGAATATGCATATATTCAAATAAAAGTTTATTGTGTCAACTCATCATTTCATAAAATTTATTGTAATACTTCAGCAATGAATTTTATACAAGGGATTCTGATAAAACTTTATGATGATTTTTTAAAGTAAAAATGTGTTCATAACGGGATTGTATAGTGAGTCATGAAATACAGTTTTTTGGTGACTTGCTAGCTGTCACCAGAAGCAAAGTTTTAATTTGTAAAAGACAATATAGTCATTTTTGTATGATTATTTTATGAAGTCATAAGTTACACGTATATGACAAATTGTGAAGTTTTAAGTATTATTTAAACTTGTTTTAAAAAAAAAGTATTATTTAAACTAATTTAAAATAACTATTGTTATAAAAAAAAAAAACTACTATTAAATAGATATTATTGTAATATCTTGTCACCTATCATGTCTTAATTTAGATAAAGGGGTGCACGTGGAGTTCTGCATTCTATTTCAACTGGAACCTTCAGCATGATTGTCACTCATCATCATTATTGTAATGTGCATTCTTAATGTGATTTTTTCTATATCACCAATTAATCATAAATAACACATTATAATAGATATTTGACTATTATTATAATTATTTAAAATATTATATGGGATGTTTTGTAATTGATTAACATCATAAAAACCTTCAAAGTCACAGGTATCAAAATTAAACTTTATATTAAATATATTTGAGTTATACGGAACAGTATTACAATCTTTTGATGGACCAAAATATAATGAAACAAACAAATGAAGCCAAGAGGAAAGAAGCTGTAAAAAGCAGGCAACACTTTCAGAACCCACCACCCTAGCAACCAAAAACGAACTGGTACTGCAAATAGTCCTGTTGAATGAACTTGTCTTCACATATTCACTAATTGGTGGATCAAACAAATTCCATAAAAAAAAATAGCAGAAAAGGACAACTGGGGAAATAACCTAAGCACCATTAGCGAAATTTAACAACATATATATATAATTTACCGCTACTAACATTAATCAGTGTGAAGATATATATTTCACATCAAATTAAGTTCTGTACTTTTTTTCATATCCAATATATCTACCATAAGCTAAAGCTAAAATAACTCATCAAAGGGAGTCTTTATAGACACTAAAATGAACTATATACTAGACTGAACAAAAATACAGCATCATATATAAGAGAAAATATATATATTCATGGCATGTATAACTTATTGCCACACTTGCATCTCCATGCCTCCGGGTAGTACTCGGCCGTCACCGGCGTCCCTGGCGGCACCGGCACATGGACTGGCTTGCAAGGTGTACACTTGCCGCATTTGGAGGTGCACCGTGGCGGCCATGACCCTGGCCCACCCAGTAACCTCCTTGACCAACCCATGTAGACCTCAGCTTTGCCTTCAGACACCATGCCTTGTCCAATTTCCTCCTCCAATTCCTGACCAAAAATCATATATAATTATCCAATTAAAAAAGGTAAAATATTTTCTATTTAACAAGTCATGCAATATCAATTAAAAAATAAGAAATATTTTTTTACCAACTGTTTAACACCCGAAAAAGGATTCTCCATCAAATTTTGTTTTTATCCTTTAATTTTTTCATTTACAATCATAGTCATGTATCCAAGAATTACAATTTATGTTTTGACTTTTTAATGTTTTAAAGTCAAAATAAATCGTTGCTATTGTTGGATGTATAATGTAGGAAATTGGATGGAGAGAAGAGATGCATAATTTGTTAAAAAAAATAAAATAATAATTTGCAGTGGAACCATGTTTCTCTAGTATGGTTGTGAATGTTGTGATAACGTGGAAAACAGTCAAATCAGTAATCCGTGTAGAAAGATGCCAATAATTATAATATAATATAGTATACAGTATACACCCCATGAAGAACATGATTCAGAATTTCAGATATAATAGAACCGTGCAGTACGCACAAGTATCCGAGACTCGTGTCAAGCTAAGCAACACGATAGCAAATTTACCTTCCCAAATCTAACCTACACCGTTGGTGTACAGCGCTTATAATACAATACTGAGCATGATTGAACAGTGAGTGGGTCAGCCATGAAGCGGTGGAGCCACTGGGGAGGCACATGGAGCCACCACCCACGTGTGTTACCTAATCACGGTGGACTCCACACGTATCTGACGGCTCACATTGTAGCCAGCATCAGTTTGTTCTATCTCTGTGTCTGTGTGAGTGTGACTATGAAGTGAGAGATTTTGGAGACTGTCACCATCCAAGGACTTGTTTTCAATTGCATAACACACAGTTTCACACAACCAAATCCATGGTCATCACAATTTTTAATCAAAAAAGAGAAACCCCTTTTAAAAAAATATTACTTCTATTGAAAAGTTGTTTCTCTGAAGTCTAAAATCTATCTTCACCAATATATTACTACAGTCAGAGTTAGACCTAGGTAGCTTAATTACAATAATAAAAACAAAATGTCGATGTGGTAATTTTTAATTCTATGGTACATGCAGTAACTTGTGTACTGGATGGACAAAAGAATAGGACTAGTCTATGCTCTATACCTGAAAATCTATCTCAGCTTTGACAAACATGGGACACCTGCTAGTATCTGCATTGGAGAAGGGATGAAGAAGAGGTGTGAATTAGATTCAGATGTATAATGAATTTGACACTTCAAATAGTATCATAGGGTTAACAAGAATTATAAAAGTGGACACATAATTTATAGTGGAAATGGTAGTAAGCTTAAGGGTGTAGGAGAATTGCATACCTAGACATGTAATGGTACTGCTGAAGATCAGTGTGCAAACTGAGAGCAAGAAAAACGAGGAGGAGACACTCCAACAAAGCTGGGTTTTGTTTATGAGCCTAGTGGTGGTATTTCTCTTCCTCTCCATGAACCAAGAAGAAAAATCCTTCAAGATAGAGAGCAGAACCACTTGGATGGTTGCAGATATATGACTGACACACACACACTCACACTCACACGCTTTCTCTAACTATGACCTGACCCTATGAAGGGTAGTGTCTCAAGCTACAACCCAATAATAGGGTTTACAATAAGCAGGGCTTGTACGTTCCATGCAAATAAAAAGCTAAACAAATACCTAACACATAGCCGTATTTGTCTGAGATAAGATAAAACCACACCTTTATTAGTGTTATTATTTACAACCCTCTCACTACTTTCTTTCCTTCTTTCTCTCAGTGTTGTTGGTAATGTGTGTAATATAATAAAGATGCAGCTAGCTAGAGATACTAGACACAGGTGGCAAAAGGTGATGAATGGTACGGCTTATCTGATGAAAGGGTGTGTGTGTGTGTGTGTGTTGTGGCAGAGAAGGTGTTTTTGCACAGTGCTTTGAGAGGTTAAAAAAGGAGGAAAAAAATAAAGGTGAATCTATGCAGATTGTCACTACCTAAGCTTTACCTTGTTTGGGTCTCAGATTCTCTTGCAGCTTTCTTCACTGTCTTTCAACGATTCCCAAACCCAGAAAAACTAAAACAACCCTCAGCTCCTTCCCCTCAACCCTGCTCTGTTTTCCTCTGCTTTTCTTTTCCCCCTTTTCTGTTTATAGTTTTTGTTCTCCAGAGTGAGAAACGTGCAATAAGCTTTTAAAATTTTAACTTGCTTCTATTTTTAACTGCATCTTCCCATGTTCTTTTCTACCCTCATTTCAGTGATGGTTCATAATTTCATATTTTATGATACAAATATCATGCTACCTATAAATTATTGGTGCAATAAGCATTTGGATGCATGATAACCACTAATCTTTTCATAAAAGGACATAAATTATCTTAAGTGTTTGTTTTTTCCCCTCTCAACCAAGCACTTGCACGGTTATCTTGTTGAGGGATTAAAATAATTAGTTCAAGGGCCCAAGCTTTTCATATATGCACTGCAGTTTCAATTTTCAAACCCCGTTGAAAGATGGAATGCTTTGGAATATTTTGGTACTTGCATTAAGGCCTAAGGGATTCATTATGTATTTAATAATTCATATAAATCCAATATTTTGGTTCAACCTGTTTCCACTTGGACTTTTTGGGAATGAAAAAAGTACTTGATGTTGAAAATGTACTGCACCATCGTGTTGGATCATCGATTATGATATTTAAAATTTAAATAAAAATATTTAGATGATATTTTATTTACATATATGTATTTATGTATAGTATATTTTTTGTTATATATATACTATTATTAAAATATCTCTGAACCTCATTGGTAAATAATTAAGTTCCTTAAGCATGATGTTAGGGTTTGATTCCTGTCGTGTGTATGAAAAATACTTTTTTAGGAAAGACAAGCTCACTTCGATGATCTCTATACATATAAAAGGATTAGTCTTTCGCTATTAGCTAAAGGATACCGTTGGTATACAGAAAAAACAAAATTTCCTAATCTCACCCTAGATACATAAAATTACATCGTTTTATAAGGTGTTTTTTTTTTTTTGTTTAACCAATTGTTTTATAAGGTGTTAAATTGGAGGAAAAATTAAGATTATTGTTGCACTATAGGACCTTAGAGTTAGAAAGTGGGCCAGTACAAAAAAAAAGGAGTTAGAAAGTGGGCCACTTTACACACAGATCGGAACCACCCTTGTATTTACAAGAATAACCTCTGCCCATACACGTGTGAGTATGGTGGGTGGTTGTTGAGACTTGAGAGACTCAACTCAAGCCATTTTCTTTGACCAATTTGACACAAGAGAAAGGAATGTCATGGGCGCTGGTCAAAGTGGAATACCGGCATCATTTATGGATTCCCTTCGTTAAAAAAGTACTGTAATTTTTTTTTTTTTGAACAAACTGTTTCTTTATAAGCCAAAAAAATATATTAACTAAGAGTAAACGGGTACTCTAATCTATATATAAGAAGAAAGCAACAAAAACTAACATGCGAATGTAAATAAAATGTTGTTCCACAATGAAAACAGTATAAAAGTACTGTATCTATGAATCGTTGAATTATCAATGCTTCTTCAAACAGTAAACCAACTATACATGAAAAAGTAAATGCATAAATACATAATTTTTTAAATGCAAGGAATCCAAATTGGTGAAAGTGATTGTTTAACAAGTCATCAATAAGCTCAAATTCTAAAAGCAATGAGGTATTAACAGATATCATGTTGGAAAAAACGGACAAGGGATATATATTTCTGCTTTATCTATGGCTGTGTTCCCATTTATGCAATTCAACTGCACTTTAAACTGCATTAATGTTTTAGTCTCTTCAACTGCATAGTACCAATAATTGGACTCAGAATTTTAACTTTCTTTTTACAACTTTCACAATGGTTTTCATGGGATATCCATTTTAAAGTTTATCCTTCTTAATTTGGAGGGAATTTTCTACAATTGGTTAAAGTTTATCCTTCTTAATTTGGCAATTCTTAATTCATTCTGATTTCCTAAGACTTTTTAATTCTATTGCTAATTTTAAGACAATTAGGTGAGTTTGGAGAAATAAGGTAGCTGAAGACAGGGTTGAAAATTAGCATTGTCCACACCTGAATTGAAAGGTCAATTTCTGCAGCAGGAAAAAAATATCACAAGACCATATCTTTGTTATCATGTTAAAGATTATTTGATCTTGGTCTTGCTTACAGCTTACCATTTACAGCACATTACACAGCTTTTCAGAGATGTAACAGTGTTCCCTTTCATTCATTTTGGTAGGGAGTGAATTTAATTAATTTGAAAGCCTCCATTGTTGCGGTGAAGGCAATGGCCCTTTGGTTTCCACTTCCCGCAAACAAAATATGCAGCACCAACTGTATCTTTTATGTATAACAATCCATAATTTAAGGCCAGATCTAGCTAATTAAGACCAGATAATTGATAACCCTAAATTAAAAATATCCAACATCTATCTTACTTTACACTTTTGTTCACTTTATATGATCATAATTTGTAGGGAAAATGTGCATGAAATTAAATTTACCTTTCTCCGTTTAACCAAAATATTGGGAAAAAGTAAAAATAAATAATAAATAAATAAAAGATATGTGAAACCATTAATTATATAAACTATATTTAAATAGTATGCATTTTCCGTAGAATTATTTTATATTATCATTCAATCGTAAATTAATTATTACTTCAATAAAAATGTTTGACTTTAATCAATTGGCAAGTTTTTTTAATAAACAAAAAAAGTATATTAATGAGAGTATGAAGAGGTACTCTGATCTAACACATATATAAGGACATCACAAAGAGTGAATTGTATGATCAATTGACAACCGAAAAAACTTTACACCAACGATCATCAAAGCTAAACTAAAAAAAAAAAAAATTAGGATTACTTGTTTTCCCACCATTGAATTATCAATTTTAGCTAAAATTATATTATTTATTTAAAATATTAAACAAACATATTGATTTTATATCTAGAAATAATTATTGCTAAGATCTTCCTCATAAAAATAGTTCAAAGAGCAAACTAAAATTGCCAGCCATTAGGCAATTCATCTTGAAAATTTTAATTCTAAATTATATATTATGAACACACACACATACAAAAGCTTTATGTGCCAACATGGGTTGACACATCTGGTCAAGCCTTCCGCTCACACTAGCAGTGAATTGGGTTCGATTCCTAGCTAGATCTCCCCTTGATAGGCAATATGTAAATTCCACTATAAATCATTACTGAGGTTAGTGGTATTCCCTGACCGGCATTATAAGGGGCGTGCCTTCCCCCAATCTAAAATTTTTATGTACCAAAAAAAATACAAAAGCTTTATGTGACTGGTTGAATAATTTCCAATTGATCTTGGAAAATAATTAATAGGTACGGAATTCCTTTTTCAATTTTGTTTTCACTTCATAATTGAAAAATATAGAATATATGCAAGTGGTGGAAGTTAATTCTTTAGTTATATAATATTGTAATCATTCTTCTTAGCAGTTAGCCATCGAAATAGATGGTTCGTTTTCTTTGTTTTGTATTTAAGTTAAAGTATATGTTGTACTCCCTTTAATAAATTTGTCTTATAAAAAAACAAACCATCCCAATATAGTTATACATTTGGGTTTCAAAATATTGGTTGCGCAGATTATGGCATTCCAGAAACACGAGTTGAAATTTCAGAAGTGATTATAAAATTACGTATATATTTATATTAAATTACTGTTCATACTTTTTTCAAGTGGAACAGAAATATGGCAATACTATCTATAGGTCATTGTCTTGATATGAAATATTCTATTATAAAGTTTATTGGTCAAAACATAGGCACAAAATAAGTTATTTGTTGAAAACTGAAGTGTGAATAGGTTGTCCATAGGAGTTAGTCCACCAAATCATTCTTCATTCACGACAATAACCTAGGAATTTTATGTTAGTAGGATGTCTGTACGTGAGTGATCTCTTTGTCCCTAATTTTGGACAGAAACAATCACCCTTTAATCAAAAAGTGTGAATAAGTGTATGAGGTGTAAGTAAAGAATTATAGAAAAGAAATGAACACAGGTGACACTCCCATACAAAATGAAAGACTTAAATTTTTGAGCTAAAATGATAAGAGTTATATATATATATATATGACTTTTGCATAAATCCATCAGATGAAGATATATATCCATGGCATATTTGTGTAAAGCAAAATAAAACTATACCATAAACAAGTTTTTCCTATCACACACACACACACATAACCTTGCTACTTGAGGGTGGATTCTAGCATGTAGTACCAGTTTTACTGGTATACCCATATACCACTAATTTTTTTTTATCATAGACAATTTTGAACCGTTAGATATAATAATTAAATAATAAACGATCCAGATTTATTGATCCAAAAAAAAATTTGAAAACAAAATTTTTGGAAATATACTACTTTACCCTTCCCTCTTCTCCCCTACACTAAAAAACCCTAAATGAATTCTGTTTACTGGCCGTCGCCGTCGTTCAACTTGCCGCCGTCGTCGTCGTTCAACCTCCGCCGTCGCCGCCACTTCGTGAGCATCCATCGCCGCCGCTTCGCCAGAACCCACCACCTTCTGAGTTCGCAACCACCTTCTAATCATGAAGTCAGATCTGGTTCGCATGAAATAGACTTGAAGCATCGAGCCCCATGGCGGTCGCTGGTGTTCTATCAGCGCACGATCGCTGGATTCTGACAGCGGCCAAAGCGGGAGCATCGAGCCTCTCGATGGAGCGTCGAACCTCTCGTGCGACGGGTCTGGGTTATTGGGGGCGGCGAGGATGGTGTTTCTAGGTTAGATCTGGGTCGCCGCTGGCCACCGCCTTCGCGAGTCTCGTCCCTCCGGAGTTGGCAAGCATTCATATCGACGGCCACCGGCGTCTCGCCAGTTACCACCGTTACAGTGCCGCCGTCTCCTCCCTCTAGGTTCTTAGTTCATGTAGTGCCGCCGCCTCCTCCCACTATGCCTTCCTTGTTCGAATAATCATGTCCCTTCGTGTCCAGAGATCAATGTTTCCTTTTCATTTTTATTAAAAAAAATCAGAAAAGATGTAGATCCATGATCAGTGATGGGTGGTGGTTGGAGGGGTCGAGGTCGGTGACGGCGGCGGCGGCAGGTGGCGGTGGTGGGTGGACGTTGGACAGAAAGAGAAAAATAAGGATAAAATTGGGTTTTCCTATACAAAAAAATAAAATAAAAAATTTATTTGGTGGTATACTGGTGTACCCATAAACACCCTGCTTCATGTTAGAATCCACCCTCATTGAGATTTAGGATCTTTCTGTCGGTGAAAATAAATGCCAATGATTCGAATTTTGAATATGGTCTTAGCAATATATAGATGGCTACCTATAGCCTGATAGCTAAATAGATGTATCCGTGCATGCTGATAATGACAATTGCTTAAACATGTATGCTATTATTAGAAACAACCAATGTGAATCTAGATAAGGATCAGTGGCTCTTCTGGAGGGTGTTGATTTCATTATTGCGACAAATTGCAGTTGTGTTGACTATAACTTAGAACCTTACATATATACATATATACATAAGAGTGAAGAGGATAGAATTTTAGTTAGTGACACCAAAAAATTTGTTTGAGAATGACTAATACTTGTCGAATAATATAAATAAAATTAATACCCTTGATGTAGATAATTTAACAAATTATTTATAAAAAAAGGTGGTTTAAGTAATAAGTAATTGAATTTGAGTTCAATGGTTGAGGGACGCATATGGAGATTTAAGCTGATGAAATGGTACCAAGTAATATTGATACGCAACATGACCCGCATGTTATGGAATGGAATGGACAAGTAGGGCAATTTTAAGTTTTAACCCACACTACACAAAACATAATACTATATACTGCAGGTTTTATATATATTCCCTTGTCCCTTCTTGTGATCAATGAAACAAGTTTTGTTGCATGCGTGAGTAAGTAAGGCTTGGTAGATAGAATCACAGAGATGTGGAGAAACATTAGTTGTTCCCATCCCCTTGTTCTGATGCAAGGGTCCTTCAATGCTTTGAGGCCCTCTGTTAACAGTAAGATATCATTGTCTCCTGAAGTTTCCCTCGAATTGCATACTTTTCAAGCTTAAAATTGATCGAAACCCCACCACAGCTAGAGCTCTGATAGTGATATAGGAAATGTGCAGGCAACTGTCCTTAAGGTCCTCATTTTCTCAATTATTCAACTTTGAATAAAGCTGTCAGTTTCCTTCTTCTTTCTTTTTCCCTGAAGTTACTTGATTTTGAAAGACGAATCCTTCTCTGATCTCTTTCTCTATCATGTGATATGAATTTATTTATTTGTACCTTGCAGGAAATGGATATAATTATGTGTATTGTACATTTGTACTTGTTTCATAGCTAGGTAGTTTAATTTATTTATGGCAAATGTTAATCAGTATCATTGATTAAGGAATTAAAAAAGACAAATTTATATTAAGAATGATGCATTTAGCATCTTTTTTTTTTTTATTTGACAAAAATGCATTTATAAGATAATTAGTTTTTCAACATAGCTTTTTCCCTTTTTTATTTCTTAACAAATATCTCAACTCTCAAAGGACCCTAATTAGCAAGATTTGTTTATGAGGAAAATTTAAATCTTATGATACTCAATCATGACTTTTAAATAATCTAAAATAGTCTTGTTCAAGATTATTAGGATTTTCTAAAGAAAGTGTGCAAATTTAGTGATTTTTAATCATGACTTTAATTAAGTAACAAAATATCTCTTGACATTTAAAAGCTTGCTAATTTGATGATTTTTTAAAATGGAATTTGTGTGACCTTTTAGCGGGATGTATTAATACTAACCTCATCTTTATATACTTTACATTTGTTGGTATTCTTTGAGTTAGTTTTTATAAATGGGTTTGAGTACCCATTGTACTTTCGACCAATACACTTTTAGCTTATAAAAAAATTATATATATCTATAATCTATAATCTATAATCTATAATCTATAATATATACAAAGTAGAATGATTTCAGTTTCTACATATAGCAAGTTTTTACACGTGGCGATCAATCAGAGAGTCTCAAGTGAAACAATACACGTGTCATTCTCACAGCGCACAAAATTTCGGCTAATTAATTACCTACTACATGGATCATATTTTGATTTTTGCTTTTTTTTACTTATTACCTCTATCAACATTATTTTGATATGCTGGACATATTAGCCATTAATTTAATTGGATTTTTTGGGATCAAATCATTAGTGAATCAAATCTGATTTTTTTTTTTAAAAAAAAAAAAATCTCGACTGCTATAAATATATTTGAATCAAATCACAAGCAGCACACTTTTTTTTCATTTGTTCTTTCGCATGGCAACAATGATTGGGAATTGTTGTTTTTGGGATAAGCTCGGGCTACCGAGATTCTAATAGGCACTCCAACATGTGGCACTGCGGAATTAAGATATTGCAAAAAGGTGACTCAAATAACCTATTGTTATAGGAATTAACATAGAGTTTGATGATAATCAATAGTTTTTTTCTCTTCAGGAATCCAACTTCATCGTAATAGGTAAAGTTGAATGTTGACCATGAATGTTGTTGGTATAATTCTTGTGTCTGTGACTATACACTCATTCATGACTCATATCTCTACTTTTGTCGAAAGTGTTACAACTTATATATTCTTTATTTATTTTATAGTTTTTTTGTTTGTTTAGAAATTAACATTGTTCAAATTTTTTGACGTGTTTTTACAGATTTTGTATCAAGGTTCGGGTCATAGATGGTATAAATTCTGCAATTTTTTTTATATTCGATCAAGAGGCGGCCAAAATATTATTCAATAAAAGATGTTCGGAGATGTTTCATTCTAACGGGATTACAAATTTAGTTCCACCCGAAATTTCTGAATTGATGGATCAAACATTTCTCTTTGAAGGTAACTGGGCTTTCACTATCTGACCTGGAAAAGTCCTATTGTATAAAAAAACTCACCAATAATGGCGACCTCTTGCTAAAGTTCAATGCCTTTGTAATGCATAGGAGTTAATTTTAGTCATTATATTGGAATTTCATGTATTTGTATTTTTATGCTTAGAATGTTATTCAATATTTAGTTTTCAATTCTATTTTGTTTAAAGTAAATTTATGCGATTATCTGAAGAGTTTATGTCATTATAATTACTAATGAAGACCAAAATTTAGCATTATTCCAATCTAATGCAATACACAAATTGAGTTCCAATTATAAAAAAAGAAATTCAAATTTTATTTAATGACTAATTAAGACCAAAATATGTCTCATTATAATGCTATTTATATCATTCAATAGGCCACTTGAATTTCGGCATAAATTAATTAAAAAATGAATTCTTTAGGTCATAAAATCAATAACCGAACAATTCTAATAACTAAAGAAAATAATCATAAAATCTTGCTAATATTAGCTCGATATTGAAAGAAATAATTTCTTTGAATCATTTTTGCCAAAATTTGGAACATATCTTTAAAATCAGTATACAAAGATTACAAATAACATCAAATATTTCTACTATATGGATATAACCAACAAATCAGCAAATATAGACATTCCAAGCAAATAAAAATCAGTATTTCTAATATCAAGATAATCAGCAATCAGAAAATCAATAAATGATCTAAATATCATTCAACGGATAGACTAATATATCAGCCAATATCTCCTAATATCTTTATAATAAATGTTGAATCACGAAATCAACAAAATTTTCTTATTTTTCACGTGTTAGAATTATGATTAATTAGATGCAATCATATATCAATCTTTCTTTCTTTTTTTTTAACAAGAATATCAATCTTTTAATGCAATCATAATTTGTTTTTTACTTTTTACATTTTTTTACGTTTTTTTATATTCTTACTTGCTTTAAAACTTTCTTATTATAACATGTGGTAAATTTTCATAATTTGTTTTTGTAACATTCATAATTGCTATAAAAACTTTTTTTAATTATAACAAACACTAAAAATTATATGCAATCAAATCACTATTTTTTTTTTTACTAATTCTTATACAATTTTGAAAAGTTACTAAAGTATGCAATAAAATCATTAATTCTTTCTATTATATATGAAAGCACATGGAGAAAAATACATTTAAAACAGATAACTAATATTTTAGGTGAAAGCATGTTTATATATGAATCACTAAGAAATATAATAATTTAATTTCATTACTTTTTTGTAATTCATGATTTTAATTCTTTCATTATTATTTTAATTATTTTTTATTATTATGTTCTCACCTAATTAATTTACCGAAGGTTTTATTTTATCAAGCACCTTTGAAATTTCTTTTACCAAATTAATATATAATTAATTCCATGATAGAAAAATTGAATTAATTTATACTTAGATATAATTGATTTAATAAACTATATTTAGAAGGTTTGTCTTATCAGTTTGATATGTCCTATATTATAATATAGTATAGTTTCAAAACATATCAAATTAATTATTTTCCTTTAATTTAACGATTAGTTGATTAAATTTAATAATATTTGATATATAAAAATACTAACGAATGCAGATAAATATTTTTGAATTTAAAAATATAAAAAATTACACTTTTAAACCAATATGTATAACATCCGATGCAAGACATGAGAAAATGAACTTCTTATAAGTAAAAAGAGAAGAGAAAAATAATATGTGAGATGAGTATGTTTTCAAAAAATGGTTAAGTTGCATAGCAAAAAAAAATATCAAATAGATTTTAAGAAAGAAGAAAAATAATAATATGATTAATAAATATATTTTGTAAAAATGGTTCGCTTGCACTGGGAAGAGTAGAATTAACTCAAATAGATTTTCAAGAAGGAATAGAAAATAATATGATAGATAATATATTTTCTAAAGATAATTATCTTGAACAGGAAAAGAGGAGAAAAAATTAAAATATAATTTTAAGATATAATAAAATAAATAATATAATAAATGAATATATTTTATAAAAATGATTAACTTGCACCAGACAAACAGATGAAATAAATCAAATGGATTTTAAAGAGATAAGAATAAAAATAATATAGTAGACACTTATATTTTCTTAAATGGCAAACTAACATGGGAAAAATATGAGAAATAAATCAAACAGATTTTCAAGAGAGAAGAAAAAAAAATATGATAGATAAATATATTTTATAAAAATTATTAACTTGCACAGGATTAAGAGAAGAAATAAATCAAATAGATTTTCAAGAGAGAAAAAGAAAAATATTATGATAGAGATACATTTTGTTTTTGGACAAGAGATACATATATTTTCTAAAAAATGGTTAACTTGCACGAGAAAATGGATACATAAATCAAATAGATTTTAAAGAGATAAGAGAAAAATAACATGATAAATAAATATATTTTCTAAAAATGGTTAACATGCACGAGAAAATATTAGAAATAAATCAAATATATTTATAAGAAAGAAGAAAAATGATAGTATGTTCAAAATAAATTTAGACAATTTTTGATATATATTTCCTCACAAAAAATTTTAAACCACAAAACATAAAATCAAGAATTACATATTTCAAAATGGAATCCTAAAAAATTTGAATATTCCCCGTGCATGGCACGGGCCCACATACTAGTATATATATATATATATATATATATATATATATATATCCCTAACTAAGTAGACTTTTTTCTCTTGCTGAAATCTCACCCCTCACGCACATCACAAAAGACCACATTTTTCTATCTTTCCACCTTTTATTCCCAATCCAACCTTCCATTTTTTAACTTCATCCCTCTCTCTCACACACACACGACTATGGGTTCGGATTCTCTCCGGTCGCTGGAACGTCCAGCCAACTTTTTGGCATAGCCAACATATATTCTGAGGCTGAGATACATGCATCTTCACGTATAAAAGTATTGGCTGGACGGTCTAGCGGCCGGAGAAAATCCAAATTTCACTATCTTTATCTTTCTCTTCACAATCCAAAAAAAAAACTTTGTTCTGTTTTATTTTAGATTTCAATCCAAGGTAACCATGGCTCGTATTTGTTTTCATCTCTATATAAAATTTCACATCTGAGTTGTTTTAATTTTGATTCCACCGTTAAAAGATTATTTTGGGTTTCACCTTTATTAAAATTATCATTTTTTTGTTGTTGTTGTTGTTTTTTTTTTTTTTTTTTACTCTTATAACTTTAAATGTTTGCTAAAAAAAAAATACGACCCTTTCAAATTTTATAAAGTCATGCAGTCCTTTCAAGTCCTATAAATTCTTATGATGTAAATCTTTTAAAATTCAATCATACAAAATCTTGATTGTGATATTTTTTTAAACAAAAAATTGTATAAGTCATTATATTTTTAAATAGTCTTTAAAAATTCATAAAAATATTTTTATCACAGAAAATCTTTTAGGAAGTACATCATTTTAGACCTAGTTTGTTATTCTTGGGAGTTTGAAGAAGGAAGGAGGATGTGCTGCTCATCACATCTTTGTCTTCATAAAGTTCTTCATATCTCCTTTTTTTTGTTTTATTTTATTTTTAGGTTCTAGCCACGTTTTACTGATAATATACGATTTTTTTGGCCCTAGCGATGGCCTAAGTCCCCAAACGATACCACGGCCCTGGTCTCCCGGTTTCCTGCTTCCCAGCCCACATTTTTTTTAAAAACAATATTTTTACTTAAAATAAAATAAAAGAGAATTTCTCTTAAACCCAATACAACCCATAGGTTTTGGAACCCAAGGCATGTGGACCAATAGTTATCTTATATCAGATTTAATGATGTCATGTCGTTGTATTTTTTTATTGAGGCACTCGATTTCCATTATTGCAAAATAGTCCCTATTAATTTAATATTATTATTTTTTTAACTTTGAATCAGCCTTTTTTCGATTAGCAAGACAAGAGACATCATTTTTAAAAAAGAGGAAAGAAAATCTAAACCACTTGCAGAAACATAAGGCATTCGGTGGGCATGGAAAAGAGGAAGAAGTTAGGCAACTTCTTATCGCAAGACAGAGGATTAGCACCAAAGTGATGGCACATTAACCACCCTATCTTCCAGTTATATGGACAGAATCAAGAAAGATGGGAATATGGGGGGTGAACGACGGAGTTGATGGCCGACTTTCAATATTAGGGTTAAAAAAAAAATTTCTTATTTCAGTTTAAGAGAAATAAAAAAATATTTGGTAGGGACTTAAAAAAAAATATCCACTTGTAACTTATTCAACAGTACACATGCATGGGTTCCAAAACCCACAGGTTGTCAAGAGTAAATTAGGAGCACTGCCCAAAATAAAAATGTCGTCAATTAAACTTTTTAAAAATATTTTATTTAAAAAAGAGTTTAATTAGCTTCGTTATTATTGTAAAGTTTTAATATTATTAATTAATCATATAAATTATCTTATGTGTAACTTTTGAGTTAATTTTTTTTTACAAAACTTTTGAGATAATTATTGTGGAAATTAAATATTATCAATCACATAACATTACATAATTTTACAAAAAAAATTATATATAAAAAATTGTATGATATATATATATATATATATATATATATATATATAATTTAATTAATTTAAAAAATAATTACATTGAAACTACCGAGTTATCTAATATAACTTTACATGAAAATACACAAAGAATACGTAAAACATGCTTGTACAGATATAATTATTAAAAATATCTGATAAAAACCATGAATTATTTATTATTATATATATAAAACTTAGTGTAAACTTTTCAACCTAATGCAAAAGTCATTTTTTATCACTTCTAGTCGAATCTAGGTTTCGAAACAAAATTGATTTTGCTTGAGTGCAACCAAATATATATATATATATATATATATATATATACACACACTAAAGCCATACTTCCAATCTTCAAACCAAACACACTATTACTCTCCTTTTTCAATTCTCTTTATTAGACTTATTTTTATTACTAAAAATTTATAGGTTTTTTCCTATATATTTAAATTCATAGGAAAATTTATAGGTATATTCAACATTTTCTGCGGATTTAAATTTTTCCAAAAAAAAAACTATAGGAAATTTCTTACGAATTTTAAAATTCGTAGAAAAGGAAATTACCCACAAATGATAATTTCATAAATAAATTAAATTTGTTCCTTCTCTTCCTCCTTCCAACATGCTATAGGATTTTAGGATTTGAGAAAGAAGGGCTTGGTGCCATAGCTCGAGCAATGGCCAATGATAAGAAGGCAAGTCATAAAAAATGTCTCCATAATAAGGTCGTGTATCATCACTAATACATATTTCATAGGCTCGAACAATACTAAAATGAGGAACTGCAATGCTTGTTCATTGCGGAAGTTGTCGCCCAGTTATGGCGGCACATCAACTGCCACGAAAAGAAGGACACCATCGGGTGATCGACTGGGGTAAGTCTATTTGAGATTTAGGTTTCTTGCATTCTCCACCCACGTATTTACATATTTATTTACGTATTTTGTTGGATACATTTGAATCTATATAAAAAATGAAATAAAACTAATTCAACAATATATCTTGTGAGTACGTGAATATGTGAAGGTAGAAAATTCAAATCCATCTACTTGAAGGTTTAATAATGGAGGGTAATGCATTGGTGAGGGCTAGTTTTTAGGTGTTTTTGGTTTCTAGTTTTTAAAACTGTTAGGGAAATTTTCTTTCTTATTTTCTTCTAAGAATAGTTTACAAAACAATCTGATCAATCAATTTAGGTGGATTCTAATATGAAGTGAGTGTTTTAGTGGTACACCCACGTAGTCTTATAGTCTACGTGGGTTCATCCAGGTGCGATCTGTATACCAACAACCTAGATTTGGCCATTTTCACAAAATTATCAACTCAATTTGTTACTTGTAAAGTGTGTACAAATGAAAGGGTGAAGCAACAGTTGAAGAATGCAAATATAAGTGTTGTCTGGTTTAAATATGTTGGAATTGGCAAAAGGCTGTATATTTATAAGAAGGTTATATTTCCATGGTGGTGTTTAAAGAGGAGGTCGCCAATTCTTCCTCCACTCAATCTGATTGGACCGAAAGAGAAATAAAAAGAGTGAGAGCAAGGGAAGGAGAGCTAAGATTAGATTAGCCAAAAAGCTCTATTCATTCATTCAAACCAACTAGCAAGCAAACTCTGAAAGTTGAAAGCAAGCCCCCGATTAGATTACAGCTAGCAGCTATCCTCCACCACCTCGCCATCGTCACGAAAACGCAACCACTGATACAGAAAAGAGAGATGGAAGGGAAAGAGTTGGGTGATATGGGATTGTGTTCGGTGTGGTAATTTTGAATCTGGATTGTCTCCAGCCATTTGCCTCTCCTGCCCCTATCCAGCCACTTAATATGGATCGTCCATCCAGATCCAACAGTCCAGATTAAGTGGCATTTTTTAAATTAAAAAATTGAAAAAATGTAAAAAAAAAAAAAACCTCTTGCATCCCCTGTTCACGTCTCCCCTCCCCATCAGAACGCCGCTCCTTCATCCAAACCACTAGAGCATTGCACCGTCGACTAAGAGAGCCATCGCCGACCACCTTCGAGTCGCCGCCTCCGCTTGGACTCAGTGGCCGACCGCGAACACCGTGCACAACCCTTTCCTCTCCCGCCATCTTTTCTCTCTCCTGTCGTTCGATCCTAAAACCACCGCGTCGTCCAAGTCCACCTCCTGTGGACCATACTGAGAATCAAAATTCCAAAAAAGACCCAATGATAATATACTGAAAAAATTAATTGGATGGCCTTCCTCTTATCTGGTTGATATAAGTATATGATCTAAAATAATAATTGGGGTAGGAGATGTGGCATATAGCAATGAAGAGGAACTACAAGAACTAGGATTCCTGATACGTTGGGTCTGCAGCTCTTCTTCGTTGCTATATGCCACATCTCTTTCCCCAATTATTATTTTAGATCATATACTTATATCAACCAGATAAGAGGAAGGCCATCCAATTAATTTTTTCAGTATATATCATTGGGTCTTTTTTGGAATTTTGATTCTTAGTATGGTCCAGGCGATGGTGGACTTGGATGGCGCGGTGGTTTTAGGATCGATCTGCGAGGCGGAGAACAGAGATGGCTCACAACAGGGGAGAGAAAAAGACAACAAGAGAGGAAAGGGTTGTGCATGGTGCTTGCGGCCGGCCATTGAGTCCAAGCGGAGACGGAGACTTGAAGGTGGTCGGGGGCGGCTCTCTTAGTCAACTATGCAATGCTCTGGTGGTTTGGATGAAGGGGCGGCGTTCTGATGGGGGAGGGAGCACGAACAGGGGATGCAAGAGGTTTTTTTTTTTTACTTTTTTTCAATTTTTTTAATTTAAAAAATGCTAATTAATCTGGACCGTTGGATCTGGATGGACAGTCCAGACTAAGTGGAGGCAAATGGCATGAGACAATCAGATTCCCAAAATAGTACAGTAGAGTAGTAACAACCTCGCCTGCATACTAATTTTTAATAATAATTTTTCAAATCTAGCACATCTTTTATAGTTAAGTAGTACTGCGCGTGTCTGTTCCTGTAACCTCTTCAGTGACAGTGTAATTAGTGTTTTGCTGAGAGAGAATATCTTTCAGTTTTTGAATTGAAAGTTGAAACAGTACAGATTGAGATTCCCGGTTCAGCTCCATTCCCCAAAATAATATAGTAATATTAACTTTCACGCACTTCACTTCACATTACAGAAGCAGACACGCACGCATTCATTATTCACTAATCAAAGTTTTCAAACTTTCAAATGTCAGACACCGTTGAACTCCAACTAAGACCCCTTCCAAGTTGCAACCTTCTCCTTCTGCTCACTGCTTCTCCACCTACATTTTCACTTTCAGGTGATATTTTCTCTATACATTGTCTCTTTGCTCTCAACTTCAAGCGGGTATACTTGTTTTTTTGTTTCTAGGAAGGGAGTATTTTAAGTGTTTCAATATTCATAATTCATAAGTTTGAATCTAAAATGAGTGTTTTTGAGTGATGAACTGTGTGGCATAGTTTTTGCACTAGTTATTATATACAGGTCTCCTAGGAGAAAAATCTGGCATTTGCTTCTATTTTTTTTTTTTTAATCTTGGTTGCTACTTGCCACCACTGCCAGGATTTTTTTTTTTTGCCTGGAATCCTGGTTCTGCTTTGGTTAGTGGATGTATGCAATGTGACTAAAAAACCCATTTCATCAAATGTATTTTGAGTTTGCTGCTTTTTCAAGATTTTTCAAATTGCCCCAAGTTCTTTATTGAAGCAAGGATCATTGTTAGATAGATCTGCATGAGTTCAAGGTTTGACCTTTACTTAGGGATGGAATGCCCAAACACTAAACCCATGAAACCCAACTCAAATATATCAGAAATTGTCTGTAAGTTTGCTAAAGTTTGTAAATTGAAATCTATTGGGGTGTTCTCTTCTGAAACCCCCAATCTCCATCACTTGCACAAACCCATTTGTTGCAATGAGATTCCCTTGAGTGAAAACAGCAGTGATGCAAGCCAGGAGATCAGAAACTATGACCACAAAGTCCATCCCCACCCTATTGAAGTGCTAACCAAAGATGATGCCTGTGCTAGTTTTGAGGTTATGAAGAAGATATTTGATGCTGTTTCAGCACTGAAGTTAGCATATCTCCACCTTCAGCAAGCTCATATCCCTTATGACCCACATAAGATTGTTGCTGCTGATGACCAGGTTGTTGCTGAGCTTGAGAAGCTCTGCAAGTTCAAGCGTGAATATAAGGTGAAGCAATACAAGAAGGCTCAGTTCAATGCTGCAAGTTCTAGCCTCTTGCAGGCTGAGATTGAAGCCAAGGAGGCATTGTTGGGGAAGCTTAAGTCTCAAAACAACGCTAAAGGCAATGAAATTGTCCGGTTGCGGCAAGAGCTTCGAGATTTGGAGATTAGGAATGAAAATCTGACAGAGAAGATGAAGTTGATTAGTTTGGAGAAGAGGAAAGCAAGTGTATTGAGTGTTTCTAGGTTCCAGGATGTCTTCAAGGCTGCTTCAAAGTCCATTCATGATTTTGCAAAACCATTGATTAGCTTGATGAAAGCTTCAGGTTGGGACCTAAATAAGGCTGCAAAATCCATTGAGAATGCTGCTGTTTATTCCGAAAGGTGTGACAAGAAGTATGCTTTTGAGGCCTACATTGCACGCAGAATGTTTCATGGCCTCGCATTAACTTCTTATGATGTGGGAGATGTTATGAGGTTTGATGACCCAATTGATGCACTGATGGATAACCCTGATTCAGATTTTGCCAAATTTTGTCAAGCTAAATATCTTCTTATTGTTCATCAGAGAATGGAAGAGTCATTCTTTGGCAATTTGGATCACCGAATGATCGTAATGAGTGGCAAGCACCCAAGAACCGAGTTCTATCAATTATTTGCAAAAATGGCAAAATGGGTTTGGGTTTTACTAGGATCTGCAGTCTCAATAGACCCTGATGCAACCCTGTTTTCTGTGAACAGAGGAAGCATGTTCTCCAGCTTGCATATGGAATCTGTTGAGGAGGAAAAGGAGAGTGCAATTCTTTCAGATGAAGAACGAGCCACCTACAAAGTTCAGTTCATGATCATGCCTGGGTTTTAAAATAGGACAGACGATGGTGAAGGCTCGAGTCTATATCTCTAAATATCCATCAAGCTAAATGGTGGCACTTTTAACTGGTAATTCAGCTAACAGAACCTCGTAATTTTTGTACAAGAGTTCTTTTAATGGTACCTTAGCTAGTCAAGAAACAATGACTGCTAGGTTATGTTAGAACTTCAATCCACCAGCATTATGTTTGTAATCTTTCCTATTGGTTAGTGTCCGGTTATATCTATTAGTTACCATGGTTTTACTTTCTGTACTGCACTGTATTTTCTTTTTCCCTTTCAAATTTCTCTATAAACTGTAAATAGATATTTAACTAAAACTGTCATTCATGAATTAACTTTAATCTATTCCATCACTCATCAACATTGGAACATATTACTCTTAGCTTATCTTTTATTATCTTTTGCTTCAAAGTAATGTAGTCCACATAACTGCATGATTAAATTGTTGTCGATGTATCTATCTTTCGGAAGGGTGTTTATCACTCTGCGGTATATTTTTTAATGTGATGCTATGCTGTTATTACAGCATATAGGATCATAATCTACCTCTAAACTTAAAATGCTATCATTTTTTAGACTTGAATTGAAAGGGATCTATAATAGAAATTAGAAATTTAAAGAAAATGCCAAATTTACAGCAGTTATTCATGTTTGCTGATTTGCTTTCATATTGCCAAGTATTTGTGAGAAGTCTTAAATCTGCATTCATTAATCTTGGATATTGCCAACAAGACAAAAGGAGTAAAACTTGAATTCAATGTTTCAAACCAAATCAGGAATATAGTTGGATCTATATTAGCCTATTAGGAGAGGGCCATAGCTATAACCATAAGTGTTGAGACTCATGGACAGTCTGTTATTTCCTTAAAATTGAGGATGAGTAATTCAAGGATGAGTTTTTCTTTTTTATAAAATGTTTGGCATAAAGATCATCCATAAATTGCTCATATCTAATTTTATGGGAATACTATACTGAAAAGTAATTAAAAAAAAGAATCAATTTAATATCTGTGTACTCTCTCACAGTGGCTCCTTAGGCCATAACTTGGAGGTTGGAACAGTCACCTTCCTCACTATCTGAAGAGAACAAATCCTTGCATAGCTCTCCATAGAATCTACAAACCAAATCAATGAAGACAGGGCACTTAAGATTCTTCCAGCAATATAGAAGTTCTTCCACATCCATCAAGTCCCTTGTCTTCCCTTCTTCCACAACCATCTCCACCAAATAGTTTTCAAAACTCCTGCATGCATCTTCCACGTCTCGGCCTGAACTTTCCCTTTTGTCTTCCCTTACATAAGCTGGGGTTAGTGGTGATGGAAAGAGCGGCGTTTCAAGCACGTTGGAGGGGCTCCTAAGTTCTTGTGACTTATCCATGTCTTTAGATTTCTTTGGGGAACGAAACACTGATAACAAGGAAGACATTGGTTTTGTTGGGAAGTAGTACTTTTGGAACTTGGACTTGTGAGCACGAAATTTAAGGGCTCTTATAAACAATGGTTTCTTGGGTTTAAGTTTGAAGATCAATAGTAGTTTTCTGCATGGCTTTAGAAGCTTGGATTTAAAGACACCCAATGCTTTTGATTTCATCTCTAATAAGTAAGAGAGGAGTGTTGGTGAAGTAAGTTGAGTACTTTAGTACCTATAGGATGGTGGCTTTGAAACCAAGGTTGTTGTAACTCGGATAGAGAAAGTGATTAAGGTTAGTTAGAGGGAATGTCTATTGGTTCGTTGAGAGGATGTGAGGTCTCTTTATAAGTTCTGATTTTTTTTTTTCTTTATTTGTTCACCTTATTTTTTTAATTTTGGCTAAGAGGCCTAAGTTGGTGGATGTGGGTTTCACGTCTTGAGTGATAGAAATGTATAGAAGTGGCATGGCAACAGAATGAATATATTTCCATAAAATGTGTACGCGTTAAGAGAAGTAGGGCTGTCTTTAGCTGTACTATCTATCACCTTTGATTTGAAAAAACATTTTTAGATTACCATTCTCTCACATATATGTAATAATATGTGCTGCAATTTCAATTAAAATTATAGTATGATAATTCAGCATTATTCTATGACTTGTAGGATAATGTAAATACAGAAATATGATAAAAAGAATTTGTAAATAACATGATACATTACATATTTGATATACTCTTCGAGTATGTTTAGCTTTTATACTGGGATCGATCAATTAGGTGTGAGAATAATAGAGTTAGTGGAGTTGGTGACTAAAAGGAATTTCGGTTTTGTCTTGACTAGTGTCTTTCCTCTTATTTTATTTCCATGACATGTTGCTGATGAACACAAAAGAGAATATAGGTAGATACGAGACAAATGAAATTATTATATTTTAACTAGAAAGGTTACTTTTCAGCGGAAAAGAATAAAATGATAAAAAAATCTTAATGGGGCTCAAAAAAAAAATATAACTATTGTAAATGAGCCAGTTACTTAATGGGTGTAACAGAATTGGTATTATTGACAATAATATTGGGCTTGAAGTTAAACTGTTCACTCAACAGCTTGACTGGGCTTCTGAAGCTTAGAATGAACTTGTATTGGGCCTATAACAGGAGGCCAAGTTAATGCCCATGACCAAAGTATATATTACAATAGTAGCTGAACATGATGCTCAAAAAAGAACATGATGCTCTTCATTCAATAATAAAAACCACAAAGAAAGAAAACGAATATAATACTTTGAGATATGGTTATGGCAGCACTAGGCATGTGGGGGATTCTGGATAAAAAGGCAGAGAATGGCATCATTCCTAAAGCAAAGGAACTAGGGAATAAATGAATCAGCACCATTCATAAATGGGTCTCATCTCTTTGCTGAGCTCATGATTACTAGTTCAAGGTCAATTACATACACTAGAGTCAGACAAAGCGTGGAGAACCAGATCATGAGTTTCAATCCTTCAATTGCCAGCAAAAATGTTGGTACTTAGAGCAGTCCAGACAAAACAAAGTAAAATTGTATAAGCAAGAACCTAATCTTATTGCAAAGTAATGTCTTCTAGACACTGTAAAGACTTCAAATCCAAATACTAGTCCTACAATGAAAGGCCTATGTATCTTTGATGATAAAATCTATGGTGGGACTACTGAACCAATACAGCCAGGTGGTATTTCAGAAAAGAGATTTTCCTTGTCAAATTCAAATTCAATCAAATGATCCGAAAATTGTCGAGTTAACAATTTAATTATACTGAAATAACTAAAATAGTAGTTGCACCTATGCATATAGAGTATTATAGCATTCATAGTGCTATTTTGCACTATAGATTTTAAGCTTCCAAATATTATTTGGGAATCTCCTTTTGCATAATGATGAAGAGTGTATTAACTATTAAGGAAGGTTTCTAGCAAAACTATATCACACTTGTTGCTATGGAATTGATAACTTAGACGAGCATGAATATAGAAAACTAATAATGTTGTTGTAATATAAACAGTAAGATCTTTGAACATGTTTGCTGGTAGCAATGATGAGAAAAAGTCATTTGGTGGACAAACTTGGTCCCCTTGCTTTCATGCTAAACTTTTGCAGTGGACCACCAACTTTATTTTTTTTTCCTGTTATAAACCAAGCTTTCTGGCTCTATACATCTTCCATTTCAGCTCCTATAATTTGAGCAAATCTGAGGTATCAGAATAGAGAAACACTGAAACTGAGAGAGCAAGGGTGTGTTTGAGGCCTATCTCTGATGGGTAACAACAGGTTCAAATTGTCAGACATGATACCAAATGCTTGGTTTTACAAGCTCAAAGATATGAGCAAATCAAGGAAGAGAAATGGTTCTCATGTTATGAAGAACAAAGTAACCTCACCAACAACATCCCAAAGGTCACTGCCAAAGTATTCACATTATTTCTCCACTGAACCAAGCAGAGCTGGTAAGTTATACAACACACCTATTCACACCAATGACTTGGGCATATCATTCACTGATTCACCAAGAAGGTCATCAAAGAGAAGGGCTAGGAGAAAAACCATTTACAAGCCTTCTCCCACAGTTGTCTCCTCCTCTTTCATAGCCAGTTCAGGCTTTGATTCCACAAATCATTGGACTAATCCATATCAAATTCAGTCTCCAGACTATGATGTCTCTTCCTTTGAAAGTTCTTCTGAATCTGATCTCCATGAATGTGTTTATTCTGAGTCTGAGTGTGATAGCTTCTCTGTTCCTGACTTGCTTAATGGGATAGACTCTAATTGCAGTTGCAGAGTTAGCTCTTCCACTAATGACATTATCATTGATATGAAAAATGAATCCTTCACTGGGAATTCTAAAAAGCTAGATGGGTTTGATACAATTTCAAAGTTAGGCCTTGCTCCAATATTGACAAAGCCAGTGAAGTTTGATGATAAGGCCAGTGAAGCCGCAGAGTTGAGAAGTTCAAGTTCAAGTGAATTGGAAGAGCTGGAGGTTGATCAGTCTCTCTCACTCAAATTCAGCAAAGAGGAACGCAGAAGAACTCAAAGAAGGCGAAGAAGCGGCCATATAGCTCGAAAGTCATCGGCTAATTCTAGTACAGGCGTAAAACTTAGAGTCAATTCTCCAAAACTGGCAAACAGAAAAATTCAAGCCTGTGCAAGAAGGAGTGTGTCATCCAATAGTGCTAGAAAAGCTTCAAGGAGCACAGGCTTTCCAGAGGGGTTTGCTGTTGTCAAGTCCTCATTTGATCCACAGAGTGACTTCAGGGAGTCAATGGTGGAGATGATTGTGGAGAACAATATCCGGGCATCGAAAGATTTGGAGGACCTACTTGCCTGCTATCTTTCCCTTAATTCAAGTGAATACCATGATCTCATTGTTAAAGCATTTGAGCAAATTTGGTTTGACATGCCTCAACTCAGAATGTAAAGATCTTAGATTATCCAATGCATGCTTATAGTATAGTTTAGTCTTGTAACTAGCACCACTCTATGGATCAACTTCTGTTCTGAACTATCAGGATTCCAAATAGGGTATCCATATATATAAAGAATAATATCAATCTTTGACTGCCTGAAATATGCATCAGGTAGAAACATGGAATTTGGTGTCAAGAACAACTTAATCTTCTCACTTGCTTCAGATTATGGCTATGGACTGTGATAACAGTCTCCAGTTTATGACTCAATCTCTAGCTGGATGGCCTGATATAAGCACAAACTAATAGCAAAAGCATATGTTGCATTCCCTTGCCATTTTCTTATTAAGGTTGTCTGTGTTCTTGTTTGGGTTCTTTTATTTTGTCAAATGTCAAATAAATTTCCTTCTCTGAAGATTTAACTGTATCTTGATTGATTAATTGAAACACTGTCATGCAAAAACAACTGGTACAATCCAGTATTTACTTAGCTGCAACCAGGCATACCAGACCCCAGAAAAGGAAAAACCAAGAAAACAGTACTCTCTATAGTTGTGGACTTGTGTTGCTTGAAAAATTAATCTAGTGTTCCTTCAGCCTGAAAAATGATATTCATAACAATCAAAGAAATACATTTTGTAATTACTTCTTCCCAAACTTCTTAAAGTTTTCCTCATTAAATAGCCAACTGGTGACCCAAAATGTTTCAAATGCTTGTCATGAATCCAACCAAATGATCAGTCCCACAAGAATGGAATGCCTGAAGTAGCATTAAAATTTAACATAAAGTCAAAGGGTTTGCAATTATGAAATGCAAATGAGCCCTTTAAGCAGCTTGTCATTTCCTTTCACATTAATTGGTGTTGGAAGTTGTAACAACTTCAATTAGAGAATCAAGTAATCATACAGTTTACGTTGCTGATATGTCATGAATCAGGACATTAGACATTTCCTAGGAAAAAAAGTCAGCCATATTGTGTATTAGATCGTTGTGCACAGTGAAGGCACTAACTAGACAACATTGGAACGACGTTTGCAACTTTGTATTTCAGGTAATGTGAAAGCATCTTGAATGAAAGGTCCTCATGTAGCTCTCTTTTATAGCTACTTAATTACTAATAGTCTTCAATGACGTGAAAATATGGTAGGCCTTCGCAAAAAACTATGACAATTATTGAGATTGGTAGTAGTAGGCATAAATGTTTCTTAGTCAACGTTCTAGTAATTATATTTCCCTCAAGACAATGATTTTTCACAAATCTTGGCGAGTAAACTTAGCTCCCTACCTTCTATAGATCAAATTGTTATACCATCTTAGGCAAACTTAATTGGTCTGCACTCTTTTTTTTCTCTTGGTTTGAGCACCAGACTTAAATGTACTGATTGGAATGGTATGAAAAATACGTGGGGGCATGAAGTTAAAATGTTGATGACGAGTTTGGAAGCAGTGAGAAAGATAAGGAGGAAAGCGAAATATTTGCGTTTATGTGTGTTGGAAAGTGCTGCATACTTCTAGAGAATTCAAAAGCATACGACATATTTCAAGAATAACAAGATTTCATGAGGAGGTGATTATCTTTTAGTCTCAAAAGTTGTATATTAAACTTTTTATAAACTCTTGCTTTTTTGGATTTTTTAACCGGTACAAGATGGTAAAAATAATAGTAAAGAATAAGCTAGAAACTAGTAGGACCGTAAAAAATAAAAAAAAATCTAGAGAACATTTAAAGAATTCTACATAGTACTTAGGTGGTCCAAGAATACTTATAAATAGGGAATATTGCATCATTTGTAATGTATGGTGGAATCTACCTCTAACCCATCAAACATATCTTCAATATCAATAATAAAATCATACAATTTTTCTGATTCCTCCACTAGGTTATCCTGTTCTTAAAATCTTATCCCTTTAATCATCTTATCTCCTCCAAAAATCCTACAATGTGGAACTGCAATTCATTCATCACAAATTGAATGATATTCATATCATACCATCATAAAGGACCCGGAAAATATATTGGTTGTTGGTACCATTATAACATCATACTGAAAATCTGACAATATTACTGATAAAGGTTGATAATTGCTGGAATCAGTAAAATTTTGATAAATCATTCTGTTTTAGACTATTAGCAATTGATACTGAATTTGGACCCTGAACTACTTTGAATGTCTTGAAAATGCATTTTACAATTGCTATTCCACACCTCCGATACATCAGTTAATGATGAATAAATCATTGATTAACAATGTGTATCGATTGGTTAAGAGACTCACAACATGTTTTTTACCGTTAACCAACGGATACATGTTAGGACCCGGATTTCCTGCAGTCAGGGAATCCATGCATTCACGCAGTAAGCAACTCTATTATCATTGGATTTGTTTCTCTCACACTCTTAACCCTTGATTTGTTTTGTCCAAAAAAAAATAAGAAAAAACTACAAGTGGAGAGAGATAGAAATAAGCGACCGCATGAAATTTGCATCCGTATGTGTTCACAGGAAAGGAAAAGAACCGAATTTCAGCACATAATAAGGACCACAAGATAATCACAAACAGGCTGGTAGAAATAATCAAAGAGGGAAGGGAGGACCATGTCAGAGTTGAAGGAAATAGTTCACTTATCCTACTAGATATTACTCCCTCTGGTCCTATATATAAGAGGCAAAACCCTAAAACACACAGACCAAGGAAATACATTGAAATAAGCTATTTGTAATTAATATTCATATAAATTTACAATTTTAACCCTTCAATAATTAATGAACAAACCTACTTGTATTGAAAGTTGCACTGTCTCGTAAATATAAACCCTACTATAAATAAGGGTAAAATTGGAAATGAGCATTTAATATTTGTCAAAATACATGCATGTCTCTTATATTTTGGACCAAAAAAAAGTAGTCATTTGCCTCTTATAATAAGGACCGGAGGGAGTATTATTATTGTTATGTTCCTGGGGAAACCTTCCCATAATTGCACAGTTGATTAGTCTCTTTACATACAGAAAAACGTATCAGGTCATGTTTCTTTCAACAATGTACTAGAGACAGTGCAGATTCTAGGCTTCTAGCTAAGCCCCAGTCTACTTCAATTTGTAGCCCTGTGGGATTGAAGTGTATAAATTCGTATTTCATAATTCAAGCAGCATATGAAATTTTTCTTATCACCCCACCGATTCCAATATAAAATATCCTCGATATATATAAAGCTTACTCCCACTTGTAAGAATAGGCTCTAAAACATCATCATTCTACAGATATCCAATATTATTAAGCTTCACTATCAAGGGATAAGCAATATAATTTTATTCAAATATGCATATCTACAATCATAGACTAAAAAATAACGGCATGCTGCATCTATTAACATATTAGACAGACACTAGTGATACCGCTCCACACCTTCCATAATGAGGATTAATGAGTCATAAATGGGGTCCATGATTGAAAATCTCATATTATTTATTTACCACAGGTAAGTTCTTATTATTATAGATCAAATTATTAAAATGGTCAAACTTAGGATGCTATTGTTGATTCAAAATTTATGATTTGATGGCATTTTCATATAGAGTGATTTGAGTGCAACTCGAAAATCTGGCAACTACCCAGGAAACTACGCACATGCGCACCCCTAGTTTTTTGGTTGGATGCCCAGCTAATTTTGGCAACTATCACGCCATGATTGACACAATTAGCTGAAAGCTGGAAAACTGGCTAATGTTGAAAGATGAGGGCTGGAAGCTGATAGTATGACTTATTGAATTAGAGGTGTATGGTAAAAATAGTCAATCTACTGATACAGGGATACAAATAAAATGACATAAAAACATATATTTATTATTGTTGATGTTGCAGTGGTTATCTTTTATGATTTGACATTAAAGATGAAAAAAAAGAATTAATTAGGGGAGGATAAAGGTTATCATCATTGAAAATTGATACGGGTTAAATATAAAAAATCATACCGCTCCTAACTTATTTATAACACATACGGCATCTCTATTAGCTTATTAAATAAGAGTTTTTTTTTTTTTTTTTAACTTCCTTGACCAAACAACTCTGATAGTTCTCTTTGGTCAATGCACACAAACGAACTACACATATGACTTAAGGTGTTAACTTGGAAAAGTTTAGATACATAGATAGCTCTTAACAGCTGACAAATTTTTCCCCAAGCTATCTCACATACAATTGCGAAGATTAATCCCTCGACCTTGAAATTGAAAGACTGACCTCTGTCAACCAAATTTTCTCCATACACAAGAGCCAGAGATCGAACCCCTGATCACTTGTTTGAGGGATCCGAGCCCGATACCATTCAGACCAACCACATGTTGACAATAAAAGGTTCACAAATATATAATCATATTATTAAACAACTAGCAAATCGGTATATGGTCTAAAATGAGAAAGCAACTAGCAAAACAAACCCCTACAAAATAGAAATAGTGGAGCATTTTTTATTTTTTTTATAAGCAAAATAGTGGAGCATGTTGCTGCAGCATCCTTGAGAAGACTTGCTTCATCTCCTAAAAAACATTTATTTTTGTTCAGCACACTCTTACGTACATCTATTTACATTCATTTGAGCCTAACACCCTAGCAGTGCAACTATTAAGGTACCTTAGTGCCCAACCATAAAGATCAACATTTCCTTCAAATCATTCCTTGGAAATCCGATAACCCCATTACAAATCAAGATGATCATTTTCTCAAGCCCATAGCACAAAAGGTTGTGCATTTTATCTCTTTATTATTTTCAATGTTCAAGAAACACTCATTTCTAAATATTTTCATCTCTTAAGTTTGTCTCCCTTGCCACCCCTTGAAGTGTTCTCATTTAAAGCAACACATACCGGCTGTGACTTTTTTGTAGAAACATGACAAGGTGCCTGATATCCAATATTTTCCATAGCACCAACTGTCTTGAATAACCGTCTCTTGTGTACCTCCTCGACCAGTGATCGGTGTAATAGTTGGCTTCGTATATCGATCAATGACCTGTTCCTTGTCAGTCTAGGATTGTCTATCACCCTCTTACTTTTACTAGTAGAAGGAATCGGTGATTCTACTAGTACTTTACAATGGTTGCAATTGCTGTCTTCTTCATGTGAAAACCTTGTACACTTGTGACTCTTTATGATGGGAAGTTTATCTTTTCGGATAGAAGGCACATTGTACTCCTGGTCATCCATAGAATAATAATTCAAGTTGGAATATGTCCCTTGTGAAGAGCATCTTGAACTGGTATCATCAAGCAAATCATCTGCAACAATAGTTTGTCATGTCACTATGAGAGACTAAAAAGTAAAAATAGTTAAACCAACACTTCCACTCTCCTGCTAGATCATTATAGTAAACTGTATTAGATTCTTCTCAGGGTTTCCATCCTTAATCTTCAATATTATTTCTAGCATTTCATAAATCATAATATCATGCCTACTACAGACTTGATTCTTGAGCTTGTTGTTTCAAAAAGAAAATTAAACTAACATATAGTGGTTGTGTCCTCAAGGACACAGTTATTACATGGTAATTCTAGCACTCCCTAACAAACCCATCCAACTAAATTGCTAAACAAGCATGCCACTATGTAGGTAGTGCACTATTCAATCTGTGAAGCAACTAAATAGGACTCTCAAAATATCAATTGCAGTAGGAGGGAGGGAGGCAAAAGAGACATACCATGGCGCCAATAATTTCCATTGACTAAACCTGATATTGATACTTGGGATGATGAACAAGAAGAGAACGATCGGAAATGATGATGAGGTCCATCGTCGTCATCATGATCATCTTCATAACTGAATGTATGGAAAGCATCTGAACAGTTACTTTCCCTCCGATGTGGTAGCAGAGCAGATATCTCACCTTCAATCATATTTGCAATTTCAAAAGGCTCCCAATCAGCAATCTCCAATTCTTTTACCATTTCCGTTGCAACATCAATGGGAGTGTCAGTGCAAATGTCAAAGGGAAAAAACACATTCCTAACAGAACCTGCAGCAGAAAAAAACATTGTTACTTCAATCTGAAGGCATGAATATATGTGTGAACTAATAGGCTAAAGTTAACGGCAAAAACCTATAAACTTAGCCAATCGAAGACCTAAGTTCATTTACAAAACAAAAAGTGAATGTTTTGTGGTCAAAAAGCCTTATAAAAGTTTAAAAGAAAATTTTCCTTATAATGAACCAACTGGATATTGTGCTTTATGAAAAGATTACATACCATCCTTATCAGAAATTTGCACTTTGAGAAAGATAGTATCATCTTCAGGATTCAGCTTCCCTATTATTTTCATTTCAGTCCTGGTTAAATCATCACCCAGGTGAAGTTTTTCCAACTCATTGTTAATCAAAAGTGGCTTTTGAATTCCAAAAGTAGTTGTTGATGATGATGATTCATCAGATACAAGAAAAGGATCAAGCAACAAATCTTTTGCTGATGGTCTCTTTGCTGCAGGTACTAGGCATTTTCCAATAAACTTTTGTGCTTCTATGTCTTCAATCCGGAAAAACGCCATTGGTAGCTTACCCTGAACATGAAAAGTTGTTTATAAATAAAACCCCAGCTTTACTAATACTCGTAAACTAACAACAGAATTGAATTTACCGATGTCACTTTCTTGTAAATCTGTGCTGGGTTAGCACATTCACTATATGGATAGTCAGCTGTAAGCATTTCCAATACACACATGCCAAATGAGTACACATCAACAAGTTCATTGTATTCTTCCTCATACAATTCCGGTGCCATGAACTCTGGGGTGCCTAGCACACGAGAAAATTTTAATGGACAATAATTAATAGCAGTTTCTAAGTACCTGCAACTCTGCAACACTCATTGGTAGCAAAGTAAGTACCTATAACACTGTGAGCTGACTGAGAACCACGGAGAATTGCAGCTAGTCCTAGGTCACCAATTTTCACTTGTCCAAGATGGCCATTGACAAATATGTTATCACATTTGAGGTCCCTATGGATTACTGGAGGATCATGGCCATGTAGATAAACAAGACCGTGTAAGATTTGGCGAGCCCAACTTTTTATTGCGTTTATGCTAACACGCTTATATTTCTTCCGGTATCTGCACATGCCAGAAACTTACCAATTATTTCATTAAGCACATAATAACAAGCCAGAAATATGCAATATACATTTCATGCTTAAGAACTGCCACCACAGTCAACAGATCTAGGAGCTCATGATCATGTCTTATTTCTTTTCTGACCCCTGGTAAGTGTCCATTAAATATGAATGGTTTAAACTTTAAAGTTCAAATAGAATCACTTGTATCAAACAAAATCCATGTGATGGCTGTTGGTCCTAAATTGATAAGAGCTACATTTATTTTTCGAAGATCTTCAAAGTTCTTTAATAACTAATTATGTTAATCATGCACACATATCATATAAAGATAAAAGAAATTAACTAATTTCACATAGCCCTATGTTCATGCCATGAGATTCATTGAAAGTTTAATGTGTAATATTCCATTTCCATATATGCATCGACATCAGAATACTGGAATAATAAAATGCCAGGATCAAATGAAAAGAGGCCTTTGATTTGAAGTCTGAACAATAAACATGTTGTATTCCCATCTCATTCTTATGGAACGAACGACACAATGGAACTGACTCAATTAATTGCCTAATTCATAGCGGGAAAGGAAGTTACTCTCTCAGTGACCCTGATGTGAACATTTCTGTAACAAAGTTGAAGGCCTTGTTATCAACATCAATCCAAGAGGTATAGAATCGTATGATGGAGTGGTGCTTGAGGGTACTGAGGAGATGAACCTCTGAGTAAAGCCGCTGCAAATCGCCCGGTGTGCGAAGTGCCTCATTCAGTTTGACTTGGTTCCATGCTACCTCTATCCCAAGGACCTCATCAATTGCTTTATACACTGTCTTCATTGCCCCTTTTCCAAGAACATCTTCAAACTGATTACAAACAACACATAACATTTGTCACATTAAGTCCATTAAATAGATAACATCTCAACCATTTGCATTTGATAACACATGTAAATCTAGTACAACGTTTTATGTTATTAACCAAAAAATTTGTATGTCTTTAAGCATCATTTTTAATTTTAGAAACAGTATTTTCTGTCAACTAGCTAGAATTTTACGAGATTAGCTATTTTAATAAATCTAATTACAAAATAGCACACGACTCTACCTGCTTACAACACCAACAATGGCCACAAAAATGGCAAAAAATAACATGCCCCTTCTAAAAAAACCATACCTATGATAAACAAAAAAAATAAAAAAGATACTATTTCCCTCCTACATGTAACATAAATAATAATAACCCGAATTCGAATGACATAACAAATGCTACAAGAAATGGAAGGAAAAAAAACAGAGAAAAACAGAGAGAAACAGAGAGCTAGAATTTACTCTGCCATAGCGACCAGTTGGGTCAGTTTCCACATAACCATGCCCTACGTTGCCATCATCTTTGTTCTCTTTGTTGGAAAGCATGTTTGGTTCTTAGCTATATGCACCACCAACGTGAGAATCACCTCTTATACTTGATGAAACACTAGAGAGAAAGCTAAGAGAAGAAGGGGAAAAAAAAAAGGAAATAAAAGCAGAAACAAGTTTTTTATGGTATAATCCAAGATGATAGGATTCTAAATCCTCGGTTTTCCTTCATGGTTCACGTAAGAGAATAGCCCAAAAAATAGCCAGAAAAGTCTTGAATAGTTAATAGTCTGCATTATTGTACCCATCTTCAAAAACGTGCATGTTAAGTGGTTGTAGTCCTTGGCAACCATCTGATTTTTTCCTTTTTCTTGTTCTATTTGAAAACGAAAGTTACACAGAGAGAGGGAGAGAGAGAGAGAGAGAGAGAGAGAGGGATTTGACAAGACAAGGAATAAGAGGATACTGTTATGTTAACTAGGAAAGTGACAAGTTTCTGATAATACCCTTTTGGGTTCGGAGGATTTATGTCAGATAAGGGTTCAGGGGAGGGACAGTTTTGGTCATTCACAAAGAATAAAGGATAGTTGGGTGCTGTAAATAAGGGCACGGAACTTGAAGAATCTGTGTACATGCTTTGTTATAGTCATTTGTGGGTGGTAAAGTCTAACCCCAAGATAACAGAACGTGGCAAACTCAGAGTGACATAGAGAAAGAAGCTCTAATAAGGAGGAAATAAAACACACACAGAAAGATGCAGAAGCTTGGAAGATGAGAAGAAATCAAGTTTTGGATGTGAGGATTTTGGTGCAGTTTTTTGCAGGCTTTGTTATTGTACATTTATTTATAAAGTATAATAATGATAAATGCAGACAAATAATGAATGATGATGATATCAGCTTAGGTTGCCAGTGTAACCCATTGTGACTTACTTGGCAGTATTGAGGGCTTCTAATTGTGTCACGTACTGGAGAGTGGGGTACATAAATAGAGCAGGACAAAATCTACCTGCATTACATTTCTAGTTTTTTATTATTATTAAATTTGTATTATCTTCATATATTATTACTTTTACTTCAAATCCATTTTTAATATTATCAGTCAAGTCAACTGTATCAAAAAATTTCTGCCTAACTCATGCAAAAGATGCTGACGATGATTAATCTAATTGGTAAGGATCTCGTTGTAGATAATTTGTAAGTACTCCCATAAGTGTTTTTTGAACCGTGAGACATTTTTTAGTTCTGGTAAGCCTCGGGACCTATCTCACCTAAACTTTTGTATACAAAATATATATATATGCACAAGATAACTTCATATCCAAACTATTAAAAAAAACAAAAATAGATAAAAAAAATCGAAAACCGAACAAAATCAATGTTTATATGATATTTTTGGATCCTATTTTGTAAAAATCAATCCAATCGAACCGAATTTTGAATTCATTTTTATAAACCAAACCACATATAAAATTTAGTGTATGTTTATTTATTTATTTTGGTAAACAAAGGGGTCGAGGCCAAAAAAACTAACTAAGCAGAAGTGCAGAACAACATGGGGTAAGGAGGTTCAAGAAACATCACCAATCATACGACTAGTAACTCCTTAGGAGGATATACTCAACTAAGACTTTGTTCGTGAGTTTGGAGAGAAAGCAAAAGGAGGAGATCAAAGGGGAAGGAAAGGAGAGGGAGGGGAGGGGAAGGGTAATATTATCCCTCACTTGTTTGTGAGTGCATATTGTATGAGGAAAAATAAATGGAGGGTTTATAACATACTTTTATAATTTTATATTTATTTTAGAAAATTAACATAAGTAATATTTTTTTAAATAATATTAAGGCACCTTTAACAAAATACTAATACAAAAAAAAAATTTATTCCTTTTCCTCTAAAAAATAGGGTAAACCCTCCAAAAAACCCCCAAATTGGGGTAAACCAAAAAATTGAGGTGATGAGGGGGCTTGGGGGGTTTTCTAAAATCCTCAAAAACTTCCCCTCCAATTTTTTACACTCACAAACAAGGGAGAGGTTCTCATAAACCTTCCCTTTCTCTTACTTCCCCTCCTAAACAAGATTCACAAACAAAGCCTAACATAAACACTAGGAACTTGGGAGAGGCTCCAATTAGCAAGAAAATTCACACATCCATTGCCTTCTCTGAAAGAATGAGAGAAAACCAGAGACTGATTTATTCAATTTACCATGTAATTTTTATTTAAAACTTTGGAACAAATAAATTTCACTTCAACATCCTTTTAATTTTTCTATCCTTGCCACCATCCAAACATACTATTTGTTGTAGTATCTTTTAAGCTTTGGGCTGTCCAATGGAAGTTAGCAAGCAGGAGCAACCAAGTACAGCATAATTTATTTTGCAGAGCAGGTTTCAAGCATCTTATTATGACGGGGAATTGAGTGTCTTGTTCCATTTGTTGGCACACAGGATTGCATTATTTATGAGTTGACTTCATCTTTTGTTTCTCCCGTGTGCATAATAAATAAATAGAAACTATCACCAATAATACTAGTAATATTGTATTTTATGTTTTTCATGTCAAAAAACAAACATTTGTATTTTTTGTTTTAACTTATTTGTAATCTATGGTTGAGAAAACGCCAGCCAGTTCTTTTCTGAGTCAAAAGATCAACAAGAAGGAGTGCATCAATAATCAATTAGTTAATTAACTTGTACAACTATAAATTAGGATCTTCAACTCTAATATTCTTAGAACGCGCGTGCACGTAACCTTGGCCAAATTAGTTTATCTATCTGTTGCTGTCATGGGATTATTTGTGGTCATAGGCACTGTTTCTAAAGATTAATAGAAGAGAGATGATTTTTTAGTCTAATATCTCGGTATTCAAAAGTTACTTTAGATCCTAATTAATTTGAGTCTGAAAAAGCCCATTTTAGTTGGATAAAACTCTTCTAATACATATTTTTTTCATTTATAAAAACTCGAACTCGAAACTCAGACCATTCGAACTCCATATTACTCGGACTAACATACATTAGTTTTTTTTTTGACTGGGACTAACATACATTAGTTAGAAAAGCAATGTTCTATAAAAAGTACAAATCACAATAATGTAACTATAATTATGGCTGTGAACTACAATTTAAAACTACAGTTACATGTACGAAACATGTACATAAGTATCTCACAGTTACATGTACGAAACATTTACAAGACTTTTTCTTTGTTGCTGTAAAAAACACAAGACTTTAATCTTGTATACTTTTTTACTATTTTGCTTACATTTTTTACTAGAAGTACAAGTTATAACCTTTTTTTTTTTTTGTACAAGTTATAACATAGGAGAAAAACTTATGTTTATGTGTACATATAACACCGTCCGATTAGACCATCCAATTGATCTTGATGAGGAATCTTTTTGGATTGTTGTTCATTTAGTCATTCTGACGTTAACAATATTGCTTAACATTCAGTATACATATTTATCTAAATAGAATCTTATTTATAAGTTTAATTTCTATATATTGTCAGTGTAAAAGAGTTTTATACAGACATCAAATAATATCTTGACAAATCAGTATTATTATTATTTCTCTCTCTTAGTTATTAAAATAAAAACATACATGTGAAAATGTTAGTGAATGTTATTGTGTAAAACTTTTTATACTGATAGTATATACCAGGGGCGGAGGGAGGGGGGACCAAGGGATGCCATGGCCCCCCCTCCCCATGTTGTCATCTTATATATATATATATAAAACAATTAACTCTTATAAAAAATGATTGGCTCAAATTTAATTAAAAAAAGTACAATTTCAAACACTTAAATTACACTTTTTTAGAATTCTAAGATAGATACGATTGTTTAAATTAAAAAAAGAAATTGATAAAAATAGACCACATATGATAATAGATGATTTTTTACTCTATGAAATGTCGTGTGTACGTACAATTGAAGAAGTGAATGTTTTAGATATAAATCTATTTGAGTAATTTATATTATATTAAGTTGTTATGAAATTTGTATCATATAATTTGTTTTTATATATTAGTTAATTTTTTATGAATTAAAGTAGTATATACTGTCAGTGTAAAAAGATTTACACTGACATCCGCTAACATTTTGACATGTGTGTTTTTATTTTAATAATCATGAGAGAGAAATAACAATTACCCTGATTTGTCAAGATATCATTGGATATTTGCGTAAAAAAAAATTACACTGACACCATATAAAAATTAATTAAACTTATTTTTTATTACTATTTCATGTTATGTAAATTAGATTTTGGCCCCCCTCATCGAAATTTTCTGGCTCCGCCCCTGGTATATACCAGTTTAATCTATTATTTATCTGTATAAATGGAACTATATATGTTTTATCTTTTAGGACTTTATGATAATACCACCTTCATTGCGGAAAATTTAATTTGATGAAATGGATGATACAGAAAAACAAAAGGATGTATCTTGCTAAATATTTGTCAAATGTAGTACCAAAAATGACCATTGTTAATTTTGTGTTAACTATTAGAGCTAAAAGGAGAAAAATTGTGATTTGTGATTAGATTAGATTAGATGGGAGTTTTAAGGCTTCAACTCTCACTCTTTGCTTTCAAACATATATAATTGTTAACCATTTATGGTAGTATGAAACATAGGAATTTTCAAAAATATAGCGTGATGCACTTCAGAGTTCAGACCTATCCTATCTATAATTTTTTTGTCTATAGGTTATGTCATTGATGATATCATTTCTATCATACACGTACGTTTTTATGTCCATATTCGTGGAATGAGGACACCCAGAGGAGCACTCATAAAATCAGATTTCTTTTGCACATCCCATAGTGCCACGCCAAAAAAATTAAATGATTACCTTCAGTGGAATGATATAGGCAGCTTAGTTAAACCTTAGTACAAAAATATTTCAGGTAAAATGCTTTTATGTCATAAGTTTTTTTTTTTTAAATTAAGCTATAAGTTATTGAGGGTCCGATTGTTTTAGACTTCAGTAGAATTGATTTTGAAAAAATTAATTTAAAAAAAATTGATTTGTGTTTGATAATGATATTTTAAAAGTGAGTTTAGAAAAATTGATTTTGTTTCAATAATAAAGTGTTGGGAAATGCCTGCACAATTTCCCTCTCTTTGATACCAACACTATTGGGAATCTTCCGCACAGACAAAGGATCATGAAAACACACAAAAAGTACACTACAGAAAAATAATATAGAACACAAGAATTTAACGTGGTTCGACACCTCTTGCCTACGTCCACGGAAACACTTAGTAAAATATTTACTATATCAAATATGTGATTACAAGATTGTGTAACCCACCCACATTATAAGTTTTTGGACAAACTTATAAACTCTCCTTCAATAGTGTATCACTCTACAAACCCGAGTACCCATCACTCTAGAGTCACTACAAAAAAAAGAGTCATTTAGAGACCGATTTTAGAGACTGATTTAGGCCAAAGTGGTCCCCAAAATCAATCATTGGTCATTTTAGGGACCGATATGGCCAAAATCGATCTCTAAAATCGGTCCCTAAATGACTCTTTTTTTGTAGTGACAAGAAATAATACATTCTCACATTATTTTACTCTCCCTACTGGGGAAGCCCTCACTGGCTTGGGGACACCCCAGACTCTCTTCCCTTTTTTCTCTCTCACTCTCAGAAGCTCTCTCTCTCTCTCTCTCTCTCTCTCTCTTTTCCTGCTTCTTGCTTGGTTGCTCCCCGAATGAAGAATGCTCTATTTATAAAGCCATCAGCAGTGTGAAAACACTGCATCAAATTCGGCTCCATGCTTCAAAAATTTTATCGGCCTATTTATCTTAGCCCAAGCTATTGCATCATTTTTTCTTTTATGCAACCTATGCAAATCTGCCAACCAAATTTTCATTTAATGTGCACTTGCTTTGACTTTTCAAAGCAACACATACAGCTGGACCCCCACAATTCTCCCCCTCCAACCATTGTGGAAAAATCATTGGATCAGTTAAGGAGAGAACAAATCTCCCCCTCAAGCGGAAGCTTTTCCTTATCTCCCAACAATTCTACAACATCCATCCACGAGTATTCAATGGTGTAACTTATACCACCGTTGCTACCATCAACGGGACACGCTACCTGACCTCCATTGGTAAGAAGACTTTCGATATAATAGTCCATACATGGATCTACCACCAACGCTTCTATACTCGTCTGAATCTGTCACCTGATCGCACCAATAGCTCTGATACCACTGTTGGGAAATGCCTGCACAATTTCCCTCTCTCTCTGATACCAACACTGTTGGGAATCTCCCGCACAGACAAAGGATTGTAAGAACACAAAAAAAGTACACTACAGAAAAATAATATAGAACACAAGAATTTAACGTGGTTCGGCACCTCTTGCCTACGTCCACGGAAACACTTAGTAAAATATTTACTATCTCAAATATGTGATTACAAGAATGTGTAACTCACCCCACATTATAAGTTTTTGGACAAACTTATAAACCCTCCTTCAATAGTGTATCACTCTACAAACCCAAGTACCCATCACTCTAGAGTTACAAGAAATAATACACTCTCACATTACTTTACTCTCCCTACCGGGGATGCCCCCACTGGCTTGGGGACACCCCAGACTCTCCCCCCCCCCCCCTCTCTCTCTCTCTCTCTTCCTGCTTCTTGCTTGCTTGCTCCCCGAATGAAGAATGCTCTATTTATAAAGCCATCAGCAGTGTGAAAACACTGCATCAAATTTATCTTAGCTCAAGCTATTGCATCATTTTTTCTTTTACGCAACCTGTGCAAATCTGCCAACCAAATTTTCATTTAATGTGCACCTGCTTTGACTTTTTAAAGCAACACATATGACTGGACCCCACATAAAGTAAAATCATTTTTGAGGTATAAATATAAAGAACTTTGTGGACCCACTACCTAGAAACAATTTTTTCCAACGGAAAAGCTAAAAATTCTTACTTCTCTTAAAATCAATATACCCAACTCAGAATTGATTTTATTGGACGCAAACTTTAAAACAAATACATTCCAAATTTCAACATTACTTTTACCAGAAGCAAACATGATTTTAGACCTCCCAAAATCTAAAACAAACAAACACTTAGTGTTTGGATATATATTTAAAGAAATGATTCTAAAATCTATAATTATTTTGTAAAAAGTGTAAACCGATTTATTGTATATGCTAAAAGCTAAAAGAATTCAACTTCATAAAATAAGTCAAAAATATTTTCTAAAGGGTTAATAAATTATTTATTTAAATTTATCGAAACAATATAACTTTTACATAAAAGCACTTACAGTAATAAAGAAATTACAATAAACTGCTAGTTGTGCTATGGGTTCTAAATATTTGTGTGCATTCACTTACAAATATAATTGGGTTAAATAAATGCAGTAAATTATTTATTTTATTTTGGTTATATCGTATCACATTAATTATTCCCTAGGTCCCTTGCTTTAATTTCAAAAAAAATCCCATCCTAACCTTAGTTGCCAGTGCCCCCAACCAGCATTCAGAACCTATTGACCATAACTAGAAGTTAAGCGCATATCGCACCATGTAATGTGCGATCCATCATAGACGAATCCGACATAGAATAGCATTGAGCTTAGCCATCGAGCCCCAACCGCTGCACCAACCTGCCACCACTAACGTAAGATACCGACATTAACAAACTGTATCCAACTAAAGATGCCACCAATCACCCATCGGCACCACGCATGAACCAAAATACAACTAAAGAGGTCCAACGCTATATATATATGCGGCGGGTCACTAGCCAATACCAACATAATGAGACCTAGTTGTCAACCACTGTGAGCTCCTCAACCAACTTGAGCCGGTGTTAATTTTAGTATTTTGTTAGTTGGTGGAGTTTAAATCATCAACCTGCTTATTACTCCACTTCTTAACTCCCCCACCTCAACCACTAAGCTAACAAAAAGAATCTCCGATGAAGATGAAGAAGAAAAAGATGATTTAGGGGAGGGACCAAATTGAGAAAGAAATAGAAAGCAAGGGATCAAATTAAAAATACTTGGCAATATGGTTTGGCCAAAATTATGTTGTTTAGACCTCTACCTTCCAAAAGTGGTAAAAAAAAAAAAAAAAAAGAGGAGAAAATATTCGGATTGTTGGTAGCATAATTAGGACCAAGCCAACCATGCACACACTATATTAGGCACATGTTTTGTCCTCCAGTTTTTGTTTATTGACTTGGTCATTCGGCCACTACAAATTTGTTGGCCCAGTGGGGGACCTTGCAATGAAAATATGCCGTGAGAGTTGAGACGTGGAGAATTACGTAACGTGCACTCTGAATTTTGAGGGTACGTAAAGTAAATAGGCAATGATGATGCTTTCAATTAATTGGTCTGTGTTTTAGAGAATGATTGTTTCTATTATTGTTGTTGCCAATGATGAAAGGTAAGAATAAAATAAAACTTGAAGTTGATTCGAAAAATGAAAGCCAATAAAGTGAAAAAGAAAGAGCTCAGATGCGCCACTTTTCGTCCGAGTTATCAGACGCTGGTGATAGACCCATCCATCACAGTTAGCGCAAGAATCCTCACAGCTCTATCTGCACCAGCCGGGAATCGAACCCGGGTCTGTACCGTGGCAGGGTACTATTCTACCACTAGACCACTGGTGCTTTGTTATAAGTAGTTCACATAATTATTTAATTATATTCAGTTAACGTTTCCTTGTTGTCTACAACATCTGTCATCTCCTAAATTTGTACATATACGGAAATATATAATAATACTAGTGAGTATCCATATATATTACATGACTTTTTATAAATTGAGTTAAAATTTTACAATATTAAATAAAAGAGAAAATTTTTAAAACAAAAAAGGGTACATGCATACTAAGATTAAAAAAATTGTTTTGCCAATTTTTAATGTAAGTAATTAAACTACTTTCAATCAAAACTACTCTAATTAATTAGACAATGGAAGACTAAAATTGGGTTGACAAAATCGTGTTATGTCCTCTTTTGTGAAACTTTCTGTCGTGTGATACTTTTTTTTATTTGAGAATGAGGTTAGTAAATAAAATCTTTCATTTTTTTTTTTGGTGAATAAAAAAAAAGTTAAAGAATATATTAGCCTCTTCAGATGTTCCTTTTGGATTATCCGGCAAAATTAAGTACGTACGAAAAGGAAATATTAATGAAACAAAGAAATTCTTTTGCATAAACAAGAGAAAGCTATCCACAAGGTATGGTCCAAGTGACTAGTAGTTTGAGTCATTTAATCATATATCCAGTGTTCGAATCCTGACGATGGGAATATAAATGCATTTGGGGTGCCCCTTAACTGGTACTCTACATTCTCGGGGGATTAGTCCAACGGCTATCAACTGTGAGAATACCCTAGGTTCCATCCCGGACCAAAAAAAAAAAACAAGAAAAAGCTTAGGCAGATCTTTAAAATACCCAGAATTTCGTAAACCTTTCTTTGATTTATAATTTTATACGTTGCACTGTCAGCAACTTCAATGTATAAAATCAAATGAAATATGGGTCTTTGTAATTCATTTTCCAATTATTGGTTCTGGAAAGGTATTTCCAGTAACTCAACCAAGGGTACATATTTTATCAGGGTCCTCTCCATGACAAGTCCCTTCCTTAATAATTTTTATTTTCTGGGCACAACGACAAGTCCCTCGTCAGTTTGAATAATATACAACTTATATCAAATCAAAAAATCAAATGATGCTTATTTTTCTACTATTGACAAAATATTATCATTATGTTCTACACAACATGATTAAAACTACCACCAAAAATGTTTCTCGGAGATATCAAGGCAATTTGAATGGTCATGAACTCCACCAGAGATACTGCTGTCATGATAAAATATCACAAAATGAAACTACATTCTCAATTTAAATTAAAAAAAAAAAGGAACAAAAAAAAAAAGTAAAGAAAGAAAACAAAATGCTTCCCCAAAAGAGTAGCCAAGCTTGTAATCTTCACGTAGGTCATTAATCCATTTTTTACTTCACAGTTGAAACATGTTTTAGATACAAGAAAGCCTTTTCCTTTTCCTCATTAGGTGAAATCAACTACATGGATCAACATTAAACCTTGTAAAAAATTAGATCTTCCAAAATGACAACTTCGATCAAGATATTGTTCAATGCTTTTACTTGGAATGATCTCCGGAATTCCTCTACCTCTGTTTATTGAACAAACCTTCATTTGGTTAACTCTTGGATTACTCTTCTCCTAACAAGATTAAACTGTCTTAGGGAAGACGATATCATCTTTTCCTCAATAAGTCTTTCTCGTTAATACATTCATTCCTGAATTTATCTAATATCATAGATAACCCCCTAAAAAGTTCCTTTGGAATTAGGCTAATGGCCAACAAAAAGAAATGTAACTATGCTGACTAGGCCAGATTCATTAAATTCACACTACTCAGCACCCAACCTACCATATTATATACACTGGAAATGATTGTCCCAGCTCAACAGACTGTATGTAAAACATGGCTATTAAGGAATTGGGTGCAATTGCATCACTGGTATTTCTCCTGTTGCCTCTCCTCACTCGAGAAAAAGCATATCAACACATTGAAGCCTTCAATTCTGAGCTACATCAAGCAAGGCCATGCAAAAATCAAGGGCAAACACCCATATGCAGACGAAATCACTAAATAGTTATATTTGCTGCAACTGACACAAAAATTCTGTGTATCCATTCCGATGAGATATCTAATGCTTTCGGTTTTACACTTTAATAAAACTACAGACAACAGAACTATAAACTCAACTTCAGGAACATCACCTGATATATACATCCCTAAATAATGAAATCAAAAACAGACTTGGGAGGAAAACACATGCTAGAATATACATGCACTTTTGTACAAAAAACCAACAGGAGCAAGAAAATAGGGAATAAGGATGTCACAGCACCCAATCTACTTTAGTCTAGTTTGTTAGCATCTATGGCTACTCTCAGCATTTATCTACTTATTTGATACTCTCATTTCTATGTACCATTCTCTAGCAGAAACCCAGAGTTGAGGCAAGCTATCTTCTTTTGAGACAAATGCACATTCTTCTTAATTCTTACAAATCGCCATCATTTGGTTGCACCTGCTGAAAGGTAGGCAAGTCATAACTGTTTCCAATTATTGAACATTACTGTTTATGCAATTACATATTCACCATCCTTCACTGCCACTCAGTGAGAAAGTGGAGGAAAGTCGTCTTCATTCTTTAAACGATAAGCATGCACTCCAATCCTGAATCCCAAACCATATACACCCCCTTAAAGGAAAGGAAACCGAGGAGTACAAACTATGATCATATACTGGTTTAAGCTCTAAAAAAAGTTGCCAGTGATTTAACATCACGAGTGATATCTGTAGCAAAGAATCAGTATTAATTCAGAAACTATATTACCTTTTGTGATCAACTACAGACAATGAGTTAGACCTCTCCTCTACCACTGTCCCTGTGTCAGACATAGAGCCCCGAGAAGAAAAAATTTCAGATTCTGGGTGGCTGCTCACTTCTGTCCTTGGTGATCCATGTAGCTGAGGGCTCACAGAGCCGGACTCATGTTTCTCAGATGAATGAGGGAAACCATTAGCATAGTGTGATCCCCATGTGGAAGGTTGAAAGAAATAGGTTTCTGATGATCGTGCTCTGGCACTACCAAGAGCAGGATATCCTTCTAGAGCAAGTTCCGAACTTCCTTCCATAGACATATTCAACTCTTGTGGTGGAGCTAGGCCATTGTTACGAGTATGTCTCTGCAGCTGCCCATGAGCAACTGGTGCTTGGCTCCTTCCCCTTCCTGGCACTGGCCTATTATCCCTGTATGGGCGAGGAGTCTGCAAAATTATGAGCTTAATAGTTAGATTATGACTTAAAATCTGATATTTATATATAAATAGTTCAGAAGTATATAGATACCATAGTGGGGAAGTATGCCCCTGTTCCTCGTGGTTTTCTCTTTTCTTCTGAACCAAAAGTGGCCATGGGTAGAGTAGGATGATTTACAAGGTAAAGTTGTTGTCCCACGACACCATTTGAATTTGTCTGAGAATGAATGCTGTGATTAATCTGTAGACATTGACGAACAGTTTCCCATGGATTCCTATTCAGTATCTTTGGAGACCTAGGAGGACTACACACCACAATTGGAGAAATAGTATAACCATTGCACATCTGACCATATTGTAGGTTCCGAATGTGACTGTCATAATCCCCAGCAAGGTCCAACAAGGATTTTGAAGCTTCAGTGCCCACGGGAACACTAGTGGTGTATATATCACTATGAGAGAAGATACTTTCTGAGATATTAGCAGCATTTTCTGAACCAAAAGATGGCATGTTCTTTTCATCAATATGTGATCGAAGAGAATCACTCACCATAAAGTGCTTCTCTTTCTCATCATCAATAGCCGAATTTACAGCTGTATCACTACAAGTAACCCTATTTTCAACTTTCCCATTTGAACAATATGATGAGCCATTAGTGCTTGCAACACCCAATGCTCCAGATGTTGCAACAATGTTAGAATCTCCACCAAGTTTATGATTTGCAACTACATTTCCAACCCCAGATGAGTGAGGTGACAACCCTGCCAAAGAGAACACATCTTTGACCAAGTATCTTTCGTTTTCATTTATACTTTCAAAATTATGCTGATTTTCAGGTATCTGATCCTTTTTGGATCCAGTTGATAAACACAATAACATATTGTCTTCAGAGCACAGTTGGGTGTCTGATGAGCTTGAAAAGTCAAAATAACGAGCCATACTAGAAGTTTGCATGCCATTCCCTTTAGTGATTCCATGTCTATCCAGTGTGTTGCCAAAGAACCTATTAAGCTCATCTGCTATTCTATCTTCAGGTAACATAAGAATCCAGCCAAGTTTACGAGCACCATACTTAAAGGCACTGCGAATTCGATAGAAATTACCTGGAAGAAATAAATGAATGTCATGATATAATGTGACATTAGACAAAATGAATGGATCATTAACATTAAAAAAAAAGAAAAAAAAAGACATGTATGATGATTTTTTATGCCACTCTCTAGGTCTATATGGATAGCATATAGCACAAACATAAACTAAGAACACAAAGCTGCAGCAGTTTTGTAGTGCTAACTGCCAAGTTTGTAAAGGTAGTAGATTAGCGTTGAGTTGTAGTAGCAGTGAAAGAAGAGAGACTGTTATGTTCTTAAGGGGAGATCTTGCAGAAATACGATGGAGGGGAGTAACGGATGCACTACGCTGTATTCTAGAAGAGATTAAAGAAAGGGGAAATGACCTCTCTTGAGGTTTGACTTAATTACACCCAGAACCCATCTTGTTTCAAAAGTTACACTCACCTCCCTTAGAGGAGGTCAATGTAATTTCAATCCTAACCCTTCAAGGGGAGCAGGTGTAATTATAAACATAAACCTCAAGGGAGGTTGGTATAATTTCTGAATCAAGAGGGTGTCGAGTATAATTAAGCTAAATCTCAATGAAGGTCAGTGTAATTTCAGCTTATATAAATGATGCAGGTGTGTCAAGATCATGAAACACAATTTTAAGATCCTTCGCTTTCGCGGCGCCTGGACGGGACAGTCTCCAGCTGTCGTGACCTTCGCTTTATCAACTTCTAATAGATGCTAATTTGCCATCTCAAATCTTTAATGCACTGAACGTTTACTAGTTATCATTTCCTCTAGCAGCTAAAGTACTTCCATAAGAACTGTACTGGTGTGACCTGTGAGGAGAATTTGTCTACCACTGCAATTTCAGTCTTGATGGCATACCTTCCAAAAAGCCATTCCAGGAGGTGTGACCGTGTGAGACTGATGTTAACACAAGGGGGTTGAAAACAAAACTAGATGGTTTATTACTGTTGTTTTCAGATAGCCTTTCATATGAGTATCAAGTCATGCTAACGATAACTCAGTCACAAAAGGGACTAACATTAGGTATCCAGAGGTGAAGCAGTAAAACTACATCCTAAAGGTGTCAGTTTAGATCTCAAGAGACATTTCAAAAGAATGGAGAATTAGAACATTTAAGTTGAGCTTAATAAGACTCTGTTTGGGTAAATAACTTACATAAGAGCTTATTCAAGTAGAGCTTAGTAAGCTCTACTATCAAATCATAAGACTGATCTAAAGCTAAATATCATTTGGATAGACACTTCAAGAAGCGTTTGTGAAGGAAATATAAGTGTTTGGAATTTTCGTATTTCATTAAGGTCCATAAAGTTGAAAAAAAAAAAAAAATACACAGGAACCAATCCTTCTGTTTTCAGCTATCTAAAAGGCTTGTTCCCAAAATCTTCAATTTCTAGTATATGAAACTAGGCCCAAAACGGGTGTCAAAAGCTGTTATAATAAATTTATCCAAACAATCATAAAATCCTTCGTAAGTCCTTCAACTAGTAGAGAAGCACAATAAGCTGAAAATGAGCTCATGCAAATGGGGCATAAGTCAATGACTTATGCAACACGTCTTCCTTATTTACGATGCCGAAAACAGACAATCAGATTCTTTCAGGTGGTCGATTGTTTTGTGCGTGAACCTTGTATCCTTCAGCTAATTTGAAGGTGCCATTAAGCAGAGAGCCAGAGGTGACTCTTTGGAATGTACCAAGGGCCAAAAAATAAAAACAAAAAAAACTACTTGGAAACTATTGGAGCAGCACAATTGACATCAGGCCAAAAAAATGGCTCTGGCTATCTCTCATTCTTGGTAGTTGGTGTATTCAGGATAATAGAAAGTCAGAAACACAAAAACTGATAAAAATACATTTTACATTTGATGAAGATGGATGCAAGAGTACTAAGGTCTGTCCATAGTAGCAGCATTAGACATGTGCTTCGTGGGGCCAACATGTGCTGAAATTTTAATGAAAAAGAGCTGCACACTGTCCTTTTATGGTTTTTCGTTTCCTCCATTTTAAATGAATTCTCTATCATCAAGAAACTGCTGGACTTGCTTCATATGTAACAATTCAGAATGATCTATTATCTCAAATTCAAATCCCCTCAAATTTTTTTTTTTTTACTGAATTAGATGTTCAATACCACAGATCCACCCCATATAAAAGGATATCATAAAAATAAAAAACTTCAGAAACATGATAACATATTTAAACTAGGTAAAGAATAACATATCACAACCTAGTGAATAACGCTAAACACAATTCAATAGCCATCCAACTAAAAGGAAAAACACTCCATACCTCTATTAACACTGCGGCCTAGGTTGTTGTTCTCCTTTAATGGATCAATGATGTTGAGATGTTTCTGGGGAAATGCACGCAAGTTCAAATCAAGCCCCCTTGAAGGTACTGAGAATGATTCCACACAGCTTCTAATGAATTCTTCGGTCAGCAGAGTATTTCCCCCATTTTCTGGCACCTCAGCTTCACACAACAATGAGAATCAGAAAACAACCACATAGCTACATGATGATACAAAAACTAAACAAAGAAATTTAAAGAAAAAAATAAATTGCATACCTACTATATCAGGAAGAGAGGATTTGCCAACTGGTCCTTTCAAACTAACACAATAATTGTCCCAATCAAATTTGCTAAAATAGTGCAAAAATCTGTAGAGAACCTGGAAAAAGGGCAGAGTGCATAAATTCCTTCCGAAAGAATGCATCACCAGCATCATGTGATGCAGATTTTTTTTTCTTCTTTTTCCTGAAAAAGTGACTGAAGTAGATTTGATGGAGAACTTACTGCGAGTGGACCATCTAACGACCCATGAAATTGATGGAAAACATATAGAACCAGTGTTTCCAAAGCATATGTTGAAATCAGGCCATGGTGGGCACCCAGTATACGACTCTCATAGTAGCACCAAGCTTTTATCAGGATAATACTACGCTTGAAGAGGTGATCCTTGCCAACAAGTCGATCAACCTACAAATTAAAAGCAGAATTTAATTAACACCATTACAATCGAGACAGTATAATGTCAAAGAAAGGAAGAAGGAAACTGCATCAATGGACAATAATTCCAAACTACCATGTGGGGATGCATACAGATGCTGCAACACATAATACTTGTTTCACAATTATTGAGACATCAAATAAAATAAAAAACTAAAAGAAGAAAAGATTAAACAAATGAATTATTCGGCTTACAGGGATGTTGAGTGAAAATGGAGAAAAGTACATATGAAACACATTATGTTAGAAGAATGATTGGTTGTCTTGATAGGCCAGTTATTAATAATACCTTCTCAAGAAAACATAATGTACTGAGTCCTCCTAACTGATTGAAAGAGATGTCTACAACAATATTCTGTACAATACATTTGACAAGCTTAACCTGCAGAAAAATAACCACAACATTTTAGAACATACTACACAGAAATATGGACACAATGAATCAATAAAAGAAAATCACTACGCAAATAGTGCACCAAAACACATATTTAAGGCATCTTCAATAAATATGAGATTTCAACATTTCAAGATATAAGGAATGTAAAAGTAACAAGTCAACAGCAGACATTATTTGCAGAATCAGCCTAGCACACTAGTTTGGCAAAGTCTACACAAATGCAATTTTGCTGTCCACATATGATAGGAGAAAAAAATTGCCAGGACCAGTTCCAGAGACTAGCTAAAGCTACCAAATAAAGTTCACTACTTTTACATAGATAGAAGCAAGCAGCTGGGGAGGAGGAAAGAAGTTTACATAACTTACTGAACATAAAACAAACAGAACACTCTTCAAATTGCCTACTTTGGAAAGGAGAAACCAGAGGATAGGGGAAGAGAAAATCGTCTGAACATTTGAAAACACCTCAAAGTTTCAAAACAGGGAGAAGTAAATGCTTGGACCTAATTCCATCAAGAAAGTAAAATTTATTTACTACCCAATTGAACTAAAAGGAAGCACAGAAACGGATTCAAGCATTTTCAGGCTCATAACAATACTGAAACTCTAATTTTACTTTGGTATAGAAGATTTTCAAACTAAACTATATTCAACTTCCAATGAGCCATCGAGGAAGAGGGTGGAAAGAACCTCTGCATCAATGAAACGAACATCCTTTACTTCATACTCTGCAGCTTCATTGACTTCTTCTCCCCGAAGAACAGCATGAACATCAGATACCAAGCCATCCTCAATGTTCTGATAACTGAGTGCAGTCAAATCAATATCTCCATCCGGAAGATATGTTTTTAAGGGAACTGACCCATATGGAAAGACCTGTAACAAAGACAACTTAACATCAATGTTACTTATAACACCTTATGAAGAATCCAATCATCACAACCTGTTGCCTAGAAAATTTATTCACCAAATGAGCGTTGAGCACATTAATAAGCAGCATTAAATTAGATAAGCATTTTCAATGAAATAATAATGGCAAGATGAAATTATTAGTAAGGCACATACCTCCAGAGCCTTAGGCATGCCTTTCTGGTTCAAAAGAGGCCACGCATAGTCGCATATAGGGCTATACTGATAACTATAAAAAACAAATGAAACCCCGCCTTTGGGACTGGGTTTTGTAAAACTAAAATTTTATTCTTTTATTTTTACTATGAATGTTAAACTTGAGTAGTTAATGGCATCATAGTGGCCACCCCAAAAAATGCTATAGCGGCATAGGTAGAAAATCTAATAAAAACATTGAATGTGTATTATTTTTTGCCACCTCTTCCTCTTTTTTAAAGTTCTCACAACTGAGGAGTAAACAATAATACACATTACACACATTATATTTTTCATTGGAGAGCAGCACCACGAGAATCAAAAAGCTTTATCGATGTTTTCCCCAAACAAATCACTAATTTGTCCGTTTTAACCGCAGCCAGGTCCCATGGTTCCATTTTCGTGACCTGTGTAAATCTCGGACACAAGTCACACAACCAACCAAACTCCCTTTTCTTTCACATTTAATCACCGGTGTCAAGGACACTGAAGTCGGCGATGAATCTGTCAACTAGCACATTTTCTACCTCATTAGCAAAGACAGAGGAGTCCATTCCATTATCATAACTTAGCTTACCAATGCCGCACTAAACCCAAAGCACTATCACTATAACACAACTAACTTCAAATTCATGTCCAGCATCAGAAATCGAACACTTGAATTGCTCATTCAAGCTAACAGAATCATCAGAAACAAGCATAAACAGCTCATGTAAGGGGGAAAAAAAAAAGCCAAACCTATATAAATATGCCAAGATTCTCAAAGCAACATTAAATTCAAAATCAACACTACAGTGACAACGATGATAAATTGATAATTGAATTGAAGAAGAAGACAAACATCACCTCACACCGAGCACCGTATCGAATCAACCTCTGTACATAATCAACAACCTCCCGCCGCCTCCGGTCGGCACCGAGGGTTGGCTGTATCCGGCGGAGAATCTGGCGGGTGGTTTTCTCGGCGACAGACCAAGCAGCCGCCGTGACCGACGACGGATCGGGGTGAGAAGCAGGGAGCGGCGGCGACGGCGGGGACGAGGCGCAGGGGCGATCCTCGCCGAAAACGACGCCGTTCATGTGAAGATCGCCCATGATGAAGGGGGAAATGCTATGTATGTAACACCGTTCTGATTTCTGAGGAGTCGAAACCCGAAAATTGGGACGACCCGGATGGGGATCGGGGTAGCCCGATAACCCGGAATGGGTGTTTGAGGCTCCGGGGAAGAGAAGAGGAAATGGGTCTCAATCTAGCAACACTAGTTGGGCATCGAACGCGTGATTATTTAATGAAAGTGAAAATGGAGTGAATTGAAATGAGGGAATTGAGAAGAAGCGAAGGGAAAGGGGGGAAAAAAGGAGAGGAGGGTATCTGGAGAATAGGGGAAGAGGGAAAAGGGAAAATAGAAAGTAGAAAGTAGGGCTCTTCTTTCTTTCTTTTCTTTTTCTTTCTTAGTACTTGAGAGACTTGAACCGAGTCAAACAGTGGCTCGTTTTTTCGTTTTAATGCAATAAATGGTTCAAAGTTTGGGTATTGGGATGAAAATGTATAATACAAAAGAAAATAATTAAATTTTATTTTTTCAATTGCAGCCAATTCTGGAGTCAACTTGTTTTTATAGACTATTGGACAATAGAAATTTATTATGAATTTGTGATTATGGTGTGGGTTTCTTTTATTTATTTATTTATTTCTCTTTTCTATTTTTGCATTGTAGTTAATGTACATTAAAATGTACATTAAAATTTAGATTAGGGAAGACATATCTCCTTATAAAGTCATGGAAGACCACCAATCAAAATAAGACTTTATGATGAAATATATAGAGTGTGTTTGGTAAAGTTGAAAAAAAAAGATTATGCTGATAATCTATTTTTATATAATTGATTATTGTGATAATCGATTATAATCAGAATCTGTTTTTGTTTGGGTATGTTTGTTGAAAAGCGATTTTAAGATAATCTATTTCGTTTGGGTATTGTAAAAATAATCACTTTTATATAGTAAATTACGAAAAAGGGCATGAAGATATTTGCTTATAATATTTGTTTTTATTTTAATATTAGATTTTTTTATATCCTTTCATCAAAAAAATTCTATTTATAAAAAATAAAAAATTGAATAAAAAGTAAAAACAGAACACGAAATAATTAATGGCCAACAGATCTCTTTTCATCCTAATGATGCAACCTTTTCCCCACTGTACACAATAACAAAGAGGTTATTACGGAAATTTTACGTGAATAATATAAAAGAAAAACATCAAACAGTCTATGAATGATGATGGTTACAAACAACTTAATTTTGAGTTAAAAAGCTTTTTTTAAAAATAAGCTATGTACCTAAACATAACAAATAAGCTATGTATCCAAACATAACAAATTATTTCTAAAACCATTTATTACTCTCAAAACAGCTGAAAGGGAATAATTTCATCTTTCCCAAACAAGCTCATATTGTCTTTCAATAGAAGGAAAATTTGATAATCGCAACCAATTCGGAAGTTTTGACCAAACATGTCAACACTTCTTGATTTAATGGTTTTGACATTGTAACTAACTTACATGGAATGTATGTTGAGAAATTTGTTTTTTATTTTTATTTTAATTAATTAACAAAATAAAAATATTATCATAGAAAAAATAATTTGTATGTACCATGTATAGCATTTGTGTAGTTTATAAAATTATGCAAATAACCTTTTTTTTTGTTGCAAAAAAATTATGTAAATAACTTTCGTATTAATATTTTCGGATAAAATATAAGTCAAAACTTATGTATAATTTTATAGGTAAATTATGTGTTGTTTTCTAATAGGATTATGACATGTATAACAGCTCATCAATAAAAACATAGTATATATATGAGCTATTACACGTGTCTTAATTTTATTGAAAAATAATATCTAATATACTTATAAAATTATACCTAAGTTTTTCCATAAAATAGATCGTACTTAATTTTTTAAGCAAATATTGTACTTAATGTTGGAATTAGAAAAGGTTATCTTTATTTTAACATCAGGTAAACTACCACATTTAATGAATATTTATATATTATATAATGAACTCATAAATCAATCTGACATTTTGCTGTTACGTACTGTTGAGTGTTGAATTATAAAAGTGTATTATTAGTGCTTTACATTTTTTTTTTATTCATATGAGGTATACGTAGACCTTATATAAGGAAGGGGAAAATTGAAGATATCACAGGATCGAATTTGTAACCTTATTGATATCAAATGTCCTTGAGCTCTACCACTTGAACTACACTATTGGGACCTAGTGTTTTACATCTTACAAAAATCAATACTACATAAAAAAAATAAAGGAAATAATTGAGCAGGCTCCTTTTTATACTATTACATTTAAATCTAAGATTCGAATTACATTAAGCTTTTCAATTTGTAATTTTTTTTTTTTGATAAAAATTACTTAATGTAATTAATTAAGTAATTACACTAAGCTTTTTATGTGCACATCAACAAACAATAAAATTATTTTGACTAAATACGCCAAAAGAGAACATACCAACAATACGTGACAAAATCATATCATCCCATGTATATCAAAAAATCGAATCTTAACAAGTATGGCATTTCGATTTATGTGTGATGATTACAGTTCCTTGAAGACAGTTTTGTGATTTATAATTATAATGGTTGGTTGAATTACGAATAATTTGTTGAATTTTGCTATATGAATACGATATAATGCATGGTTAAGAATTAAAGCATGAATAGATGACTGATCAAAAAAAATATGTAACTGATCAAAAAAAAAAAAAAACATGAATAGATGTGACATGTGAGTACTTGCTGAAAGGTACCTTACCAAAATGTAGTGGAAACGAACATATACATAAAATGGACTTAGTCCTGATATCTTTTTTTTTTTAATGAAAAAGTCCTGATATCTTTAGATTTTAGTCGATGTATTATATTTTATAAATTTTAAAATTATATATCCACATGTCACGATTTAAAATTTAAACAATAACTAATTAATTAATCTGACTAGCTAGATACCACAAGAAGAAAGACCAATAACATGGAATAGAATCATATCATAACAAACATGTAGAACAAAAACAAATATTATATTCTCATGCATTTCAATTTTATTCACGCGATGTTTCAAGCTTCTTAATAGTTAATAATGTTTTGTGATCTATGGGTTTGTTAAAACTACGAATAGTTTGTAGCCTTAAAATATTCTTTCTCCCCTTTCCATTTTTCGTTTCGGGTCAAATTTATAATAGTAGATTATACCGAAAGTTGTCTTATAAGTAGATGATATTCATAGAGCTGTATGGGCACAAAGTTTGATTACAGTTTTTCTTCGAAAAATTAGTACTGCTAACAAAACAATAAATCAGTGGGCTGTGGGCGTAAGAAATTATAGTTTAGCTATGAAATCTAGTGACAACCACAGAAATAAATTTTTATTTGGTTTGATATAAAATGATTAAGTATTTCAATCACACTAGGCCTAGCCATCCCTACTAGCTACTACAATTACCATTTTGCAAAGGATGCGTTGCCTTTGTTAGCTTTACTAATTTAGGTATCGATGCCTTCATGAACCAATTAAAAACAGCAACATGTGCATGTTAACATGTCCAGCGAGTTATTGACGCATGTTGGTCCAAGTGGCTAGAACTTGATTCTTCTTTAATAGGATTTTAGATTCGAGTATTGTAAATGTCAAAATAAAATAAAAAATCCCGAGAGAGCTTTGCTTTTTAAGGATGGAGATTATTTGTTTCACTTTTCTGTCAGATTCTCTATCCCATACCAATTATAATTTGTCACTTAATAAAATAAAATCTTAACTCATTAACACTTATACACATTATCAGTTTTTAATTGGTTGGGGACATCAAGATACCATTTTTTGGAACAACAAATTTGTATCCACTTTTTAAACGAGTCCACCTGATTCTACTCAGATTAATCAGAGTCCAATATAACGATCAATACAGATGGATACAAATCTGCAGTTCCAAAAAATGATGTCTCGGTGTTCCCTACCAATCAAAAGCTGAGAATGTGCATAAGTATTAATAAGTGGTGATTTTATATATTATTAAGTGACAAATTATCATTGGTGAGAGACAGAGAATATGATAGGAAAGTGAGACTGAGGATCTTCGTCCATTCAGACGGCCGGGAAAAAACAATCATGTCCCACAATTTACGGGTTATTCCCTAATCAGTCTGGTACTGAAAATCAAAACTTGCTGTACAACTGTTCACTCCACTCACGCCTCTTATAGGGAGGGTCAAGATGGGTGGGCCTCCATCAACGTTTGTGAATTGAATCAGTTGTTTCAAGATTTGTGGTAACCTCTTAGATGGTCAAGACAAACAACATCATGTAAGCTTAGCTGAGGAAGGACCCTTCCAAGTTCCAACAATCAAACATCAGAAAGTAACTTAACATAAAACACTTGCAGACAAATACATGAAACGTGAATTTTCAACCCCTTGGGCGTTTTGCACTGCAAACCATACATGCTTACGCACCAAAGTCGAGAGAAGCGATAAAGACGAGGTTGCAAGAAACGTTGAGGGATAGAGAAGGAGTGTGATGGTATAAGTATGGCCTGACATGCTCAAAGTCAAAGACAAGATACTCCCTCCGATCCACAATGTAAGCAAAAATTTCCAAATTTTTTGGTCCAAAATATAAGCAAATTTCAACTACTTTCTTCTCATTTAATAAAGTTTTTCTCAAAATACCCTTCATTTAATACTAATTTTGTTTTCCAATGACTCCTTTTATTCTCAATAACACAAGCTTAATAAATAAGAGGAAGGGTAATTTAGGTAACAAACTTAATTTTTTATTCCCAATGACTCTTTTAAATGAGACCAACTAACTATCTTAATATGTGTGTCCCATTTAATTTTTGCTTACAATAGAGACCGGAGGGAGTATACATTATCATTAAGGCCCTTTTGGGAAACTGAATTAATTGCCCACCAAATGAAATAAATTACAGGTAGCTTGAAATGATAAAAAATTCAGCAGTGCTATGCTAACATGTGCTTAGTGAGAGTGGCGGTGGGGTTGGACTCCTTAAATAGTAAGTGGTTAAGAGTTTTAATACTGACTTTTTTTATGAAAAAAATCTGGTTGGCTTCCCACAATAACATGATTACCACAAATTCAGCTTGCACAAGAGTTTCATATCTCGAAATTTGACCAATAAAAAACAACACACCTTCAAAACGCATAACTTCTTTGCTATAAATGGTATGTTCCTACCCTGTTTCACAAAAAGATTGTCTTACTATTTATCATTCTTCGTAAAAAATTATTATAAATGAATTGATTTAGAAATAATCAATAAATAAAAAATGATTTAAGTTGAATTAAAATTGTCACATCATTAAAATCATTTGAATTTTATCATAATTATCACAAAAGTTATACATATGATGATTTGTGATTGGTAGAGAGTATATAAAACTCCACACTGACGGTGTATAAAAAAACTATTTATTTATTATTTTACATTTTTCATGATATTGATAGTAGTTATTAGTACATACAAATTTTTAATATTTATTTAATTATTACTAATTAAACATTTTAATAAGAAAGAATTTGTTTAACAATCTTTGTCTGCAAGGAAAATAATTTTTTTATCATAAATAAAAATAATTAATTAAATTTAACTAAATGATCTAATAAATAGTTAAGATAATTTCTATTAAACATCATTGAAATGATATACGTGTATTTCAAAAAAAAATATCTATCCATTAAAGGAAAAGAATTAAATAAAAAATTTCTGGATAACTACTATTTTTATGAAAATAATAATCAGATAACATATAATAGATTGTATTATTATATAAGGAAACCAACTTATTGCACACACACACTATATATATATATATAGTAGATGAATAAGTGATATTTATATAGAACTAAAAAAATAACACATAACATTATCAAAAAAACAAACACATAAATTATTATATTTATATTAGGATCGTAATATTATTTGAAATATTGTAAATAAATAAAAGTTATAATTTATGATGACATGAAAATAAATTGTGATAAACGAGTGAATACAATTGATAAATGAATTGATTAAAAAATTGTAAATACAAAATTATTTTATTTTAGTCGGTAAATAAGTATAATTAAAATTTAAAATAATTTAAAACAAAGTTTTCAATCAACGTAAAATGTGATATTTACTCACTAAATTAATTAAATAAATATTACAGATATTTTGTTGTAAAAAAGTATAATTTATATTCTATTTTTTCAGTAAAAAAAAATTATAATTTATATTTGAATATATTTTAGAATGTTGTAATTGAAAAAAAAAATTTAGAGTTTTAGTTTATCATAATAGGCAAATAATAATTAATAATTAAATTAATTTTAAAAGGCGACAATTTGAATAATTAGAAACATTTATTCAAATCATAAGTGGATTTGGTAGTTTTGATAATTAGTTAGTAGATTTGGAGATGAATTTAAAATTTAAAATATTAGAAAAATATTTTATTTAGGTGAAGGCACATAAGCCATTGGAGAGAGTTTTTCCGCAGAGTATCTCACATTTAAAAACGGTACTCCCTCTGGTATCTATTGTAAGCAAAAATTAAATGGGACACACATATTAAGATAGTTTGTTGATCTCATTTAAAAGAATCATTGGAAATAAAATATTAAGTTTGTTACCTAAATTACCCTTCCTCTTATTTATTAAGTTTGTGTTATTGAGAATAAAAGGAGTCATTGGAAAACAAAATTTGTATTAAATGAAGGGTATTTTGAGAATAACTTCATTAAATAAGAAGAAAGTAGTTGAAATTTGCTTATATTTTAGACCAAAAAATTTGGAAATTTTTGCTTATATTTTGGACCGGAGGAAGTATGTTTTAAAAGTTAATGATGATTTTCAGTCAAAAAAGAAGTTAATGATTAATAATTTTTTTTTAACAGCAGTTAATGATTAATACTGAAAATGGTATATTATTTAAAAATAAATCACATTTTTTAACCAAACCTATCATATTTGATAGGATTTTTAAAATCAAAATTACTAAAATTCATATGCTTTTTTTTTTTTTGTTGGTATTCCAATTTTTTTAATTACTAAAATTCATATATTTTAGAAGTCAAATTATTTCCTAATTTTTTGATAATCTGAATACGGTTTTGGTTTATAAACAAAATCATTGCTTACCTTTTACAGGATAATCTAAAAAGTTATCTGATCTAAAAATGAAATAAAATTAATTTGTAACTGAAATTATTTCTTACTTTTTTACATTTTTTTGTGATAATTGTAAATTTTTACAATTCTGACTTTTTTTTTATGACTTTTACAATTCCTACTTTTTACATTGCTTCAACGAATTTGGATCCTCTCCGATCATTTCCTCTCCATCCCCTATCCATTTTGTCCTACAACACATATGGGTTTCAAAAACCAAGATAACCCACATAGACTCGGGCTAGTATTAATGTAAGACAGACCCAATCCAACAGATTTATGTATGCGTTGTTGAGACGCTTCTAAAATCATCTACTGCCTTTTGGGCCTCAGCCGTGTTGTTAGTTACTCTCTCAGTTCCTCACTTCAATTTTCACTCATGGGAGAAGGGGCTAATTAAATAAATGGATCCGAATTTCCCGCGTTCAAAAACTCACGCATTCACATATTCATGTATTAACAAAACATTGGATCAATTATAGATTTTTTCTAAACACTTTTAATGATTAATCCGATGGTACATTAATACATAAATGTGTAAATATGTAGTATTTAGAATGCACCAAACCCATTTTTCAATTAAATGACGTGGCTTCTCAGCTTCAATAATTGTTTCTTACTAAATTAACATTAGCTCATGACAAAAATAAAATTAATCGTAGTTTGAAATACATTAAAGTAAGCTCACAACTCTTAAAGTCATAATAAACCACATTAACCAAATAAAACTAATGTCATCACATATAACATACTTGTTATATTTTCATTGTAATGGTTGATTAGATGTTCCATTAGTTTCTTATCTATTTAACGCATTTTTAATGTAAATATAATGCCTTACATATAAACTTAATTGACATTATAGAAAAACAATAACAAAGTAACTTAAAATATTTATAATGATCCTTCAATGTCATCCAGTATCTCGAGAGATTATTCTCCACAGTTGTGTGCAAAAGATATCCTGAGAAACCAACAAAAAAAAAATCTATAATGGCTAAATAAATTTTATCAATCAAAATAAAAATAATTCACAAATCTCAAACAAATTGTAAAGCTATTCTTGGCCATTATCTTTTCTTTTATTATAAAAAAAGAATAAGAAGAAAAGAAGAGAAGAGAAGAGACCGTCCTAAAAAAAAAAAGGGAAGAAAAGAAGAGAGGAAGTTAACTTTTAATTAGAATTCAATATAACTAGCGGGTGCCATAATATAATCACCTCAGCTACTTTCCAGACCAAAAAAACACTCTGGCCTTTCATAATCACACAATTACAGGAATCAATGCCTAAAACAATTTTTGGCTCTGCCGTGGAGGAACTTTCGTTACAAACATGGTGGCTTCTACCATGAGGGGGTAAGTAAGTCCCTCACTATGAGGGAGCAAAATTGAGCCATTGGATTTATTATTAAAATAATTGGATGGCTCAGATTGTTTACCTAGACCTAGTAATATAGGTTTCTTTATAATTGCTTAATAGTCCCTAATATTTAATTTAATAAAATTATAAATGCAACTTAATCCTAATCCTAATCAGATACAAAGCTCATGTCACCACTCTCCTCTCTCTCTTTGTGTGGTCGCTGGAAGTTCGGCGGCAAAACAACAATTCATCACACAGATGCAGATCTGTCCTGCTACTAGGCGAAGTGAGCGGTGGTCCTCCTCACACAGATATGCAGATCTGTCTTGCTGAGCCCAAGACAATTCATCAGGCTGGAGTTACGACATTTTGGCAAACAAAGCTTGGGGTTAGCAGATCTGGTGAGTTTCTAATGTGCGATGGATATGGAGAGAGGTTGTGGTGCGTGATTGGTCCAATGACTATGGTGTGGTGGCTGGCCGCAGTGAGACTAGTTGTTGAAGCATTCAAAGTGGTGTAGTGCTTGGTAGGGTCTGTTTTATTTTTCAAATTGCTTCTGTGCTTCATGTTGTGTTTCTGTACTTCTTGATAGGGCCTTGAATAAACAAGAGAGTGTTTTTGTTTTGTTAGTCAAAATATTACCCTTTTTCATTTTTCATAAATTTCTTCTGTACAATGCAAAATCAACAAAACAGAGGCCAAAAAATAGTGATTATGACGTTGCCTTTGCTAATTGTCAACAATATGTATAGAGCGGTGAACAAATGCAAGAGAGTTAATATATTCAGTTATTTCAAATTGGTATTTGTTTATTGATAAAAATAATTGGTCTTTGTTCCTCTACCAAAAAAAATTCTCTGTTCTCAGCTTAAAATGTTCATCAGTTCCTTCATGTTTCTTGCCTTTTCCATTAAGGTGGTGTGTCAAGGTGAAGGATAGTGTGGAGAAATGTTGAAAAATAAGAGAAATGATTCTTAGAACTCTCACCCACGATTTTGGTCATTGATTAATAGGAACTTAATGAAATAATAATAATAATAATAATAATAATAATAAAATCAGGAAGCTGAATAATATCAGTTACAGAAATGCAAGCAAACAAGAAAGTGTGTGGAGGAAAAGAGATAAGGACTTCTTTGTAAATAACAAATTAAAAAGGTTAATCCATATAAAATTTTTATTTATAAATATATAACCAAAATAACCTATAACAATAGGTCATTTTTACTCCCTTACAATGAGGGACTTCCTTGTTACCTCATGTTAGAAGGCACCTACAAACATTGCTGAAAAGTCTAAAATTGACCCCCTTGGAAGGTCTGTCCAAACTGCCAATTAGCCGGTGCCACGTTGTAGCTTGTGACACTTCTACCATCACTGGTGGTGACTTGAAAAGAGAGGCTTTGTCCATTGAGGTATGAGTTGCTCTGCCAGTTTTGCCCCCAGTTCCTTGACATGGATTGCCACCCTGTTCTTGACCCTTTGATGGACACTGCATGGACATCTCCTGCACCCGCGACGTTGGTGATCAAAACCATGTTAAAGTAAGAGTGGCCATTGATGGTGAACCTTATTCCTCCCCTTTTCACACAAGGCACCCTGTTATCATCACCAAATAAGAGAAAAGCTATGTACATAAGTTGGCAGAAAATCAGAAAAAAGATTAGTCATGTTATGTGAAAAGGGATTACCTAAAGTCAATTTTCGGCGTATGCTTTAGTGTATTATTAGATCAATCACTAAAACTGTTTAAAAAAAATTAAAATTGATCTAATTGTATATTAATATATGAATGTGTGAATGTGTCAAAAATTGAATATAGGAAACCTGGCTCCATGTTATTTAGCTTATAGTTTGAGTAGAGAAAGAGAGAATATAAAACATAAACAGAATGAAGAAAATATGATTTTGAAATATATGCTATTCAAGTCCTTAACTCAAGCTCAATTTCATCAACATATAAGCTAGAAATTCCGTTTTAGTAGAAGCTACCCCAATTTTCCTATGGTGATGAAACATGTCATGTGTAACAAAGAAATAACTGCTTGATCTTTGTTAGGTCTCAAATGATATAATACATAACTGTATAGGTGTAATGGAATTAATGGGACCTTTAAGCTTGACAGTGTTACAAAATTTATGGCTTCATGTACCTTCTAAATGCAACAGGCACAATTCCAGCTCTTAATTGTGCAATTTGCAGGAAGGCTGGTTCTGCCATATCAAAGTGTTGCAGAGGAGGGTTGCACCAACCACCATTATTGTTAGGCAAAGCAAAGTTTGGTGGACAAAAGTTTGTAGCAGTAACAACAATGGTGTTTGGCTTGCACCATCTTGGGTCATCAGCACACCTCATTTCATAACAAGCCCCGCAGCTCAAGCCTTTGTTGAACAAAGCTGTGCTTATAGCTTCCGTGTTAGTTCCATATCCCTGACTGTACAAATTCCCATAACCACATGCTCCACCTGCATGTATCATAAAGAAGGTTAAGTAAACCCCACCATCTCAATAACCCATCTTCTAATAAATAAACCAAAATGTACGAGTAAATTAGGTGGTTTAGCCTCTAAAATTAGGACAATTGTCAGGAGCAGTTCCATAAATACTTTAGGTGCGATTTTCCAATAAAAAATATGATACATTTAATGACTCATCAACAAAGTTATAAAACGTATAAAAGTTATTATATATGTTCTATTCTCATTAAAAATAACACCTAAAGTATCTATATAATTATATATGAGTTTTGTCCCTAAAATTGTTTTTCATTTGCAGTTTAGTACCTGATTTAATTATATAGACAAGTTAATATGAATTTTTGAAACTCTTACCAACTCAGACTTTCCTATAGACTAAAGTGTGAAACACAATGGAATGTGTTATGAGTTTATACAAATTTTGTAGTAACTAACTTGTGCACATAATTAAATTCATGGATTAAAGTGCAACTAGAGAATAATATCCTGAACTATGCTACTAATTTAGCTCCTTGTAAATATAAAGATGGAGATAAACTCACCCATAGTGCCAGAAGCATCACCACCACCATAGAAAGTGGCATGACCAATCTGCCAGCCGCCATAGCCAGCAGTGGTACCTTGCAAGTGCATGTCAATGAAGAGAACAACGAGAATAACTAGCGCAGTAGAAGATGCCTGGGGTGCCATTCCAAGTTTCTTAGTCTTTAATACAAAGCTGAAACAGGGGTATCAAAAACAGGGTAATTAAGGTGCAGTTTGTTTGATCTGCTGTGATGTTGAATGCAATAGGGAGGGCTGTATTTATAAGCATATATATCTTCTGGTGACCAACATGCAGATTGGTGGGGTTCTTCTCCTAAAGCCACAGAACAAGTGACACATCAAGTGCACATGCGCTGGTTCTAGTCGGCATTCCCAACCGCTAATCTTGTAGGCCAGGTCCCAGCACATGCATTCCCTCTACCATCTTTCTTCTCAGCTTTATAGACCGACCAATATCATAGTTTAAGGAGAAATCCTTACATAAATTTGATGTTCTAAAGTTGAATGCTTTATAGGTCAATCATAATTTTAATTAATAGATTATGATTGTATTTAATTAATTAATAATTTTATTAAGTATCTTAATTAATATTACAAAAATGCTTATAAATTTAGTTGTGTTGCAAATGATTGAATGGTGTCAACTTAATTGGGATCTCACCATCCTTTTTAATTTTTTTTTTCTTTTCAGTTGTCCAGGTTATCCTCCATGTACAATTGTGAAGACTAATCCCTCGAGGTATTGTCTCCCAATCAGATTTTCCTCCATACACAAGAGTTAGGTATCAAACTCCTGACCACTTGCTTAAGAGGTTCGTGTTTGTTGAAATCAAATTCATTGAATTTCATGCAAACTTAATTAACATAGAATAACAACATTCTTAACGTTATGACTCACCAATATACAATGCTCTAGGTTTATTGAAAAACTCGTAGTATCAAATATTTTCTTTTCTTTCTTTATGCAAAAATGTGTTAACACCCGGTGCCATTTGGTAGTAGTGCATCATGTTTAGAGTCTAGATGACAAAAGCTATAATTGCAATTTCAATTGAAATGGTAGGGTCTTAATTAAGGAATTAATAACTTAATAGTGTCATAGCAATTGAAAGAGTATCTTGTCTACCTGGGTAATCAAAAGGAGCAGCAGCTAAGGGAACTTGCATCATATATATGCTCCCCCTTTTAAATGCACAAAGGAGGGTAGTATATATCTTCTATGTCTGCTTCGCAGGTCATAGTTTGTCACACAGACAGAATTCCAAGGGCATGCTCATTAACTATGCGGTTCTTGAATACAATTAAAGTGTTTGATAGATAATTTAATTGAAACAGCCTTGCCTCCAGTCTGTTGCAATCAAGATTTGGAGTCTTGGACAAACTGTGCACGATGGGAGTGACACATGCTATTAGGTATGCCCCCGTGTGTGAGAAAAATAATCATGCTACTTATTTGACCTACCAACTCAAATTTTTTCATTAGATAATGTGGAAATTAGTTGTTGCATCCAGACTCGAGTATTATATATATATATATATATATATATAAACCATATAATAATAGAGTTATACTATTTCTCTCGGAAATCTAATGTATATATGGCGCGAACAAATAAATTAATAGAATATATGCCACTAAAAAGAATAAAATAATAGGAAGGGCTAAAAGCAAGGTTTTTAAAACTGAACCGGTCATTGAACCGGTAAATGCATTGGTTCAAGATTTAATGGTTCAATCGTGGTTGAACCGGTAATAATTAAATAATATTTTTTTAAATTTATATTATAATATATTAAATAATATTAACATAAATTTAGACACTCATAATTTTAATCATTTCTCTAAAGCATAAAACATAGTTGTAGCAATTTTTTTTGTCTTATTATATCATACTATAAATTATTATATTGTATAGAATAATAGTAGGAGGTGGTCTTCTGAATACTGCACCATAAAACATGGCAGTGTTTTTCATTAAAATTTTGAAACCAAAATTTGCACTAAGTATGCATGTGAAGGATAAGTGGGCTTTAGGCCCAATATGTAAGAAAAGTTTAACCTAATATCCTATTCCTTTTTATTCGTTTACACTCACACAGTCGCCTCCCCCATCCCCTCTCTTTCTCACACACACAAGCTTTCTTTCAGAAGCATGGCGCTCGTAGTCGCAAGAAAAGGAAGATTGCTGCCACTGCTCGCCAAAAAAACGTCGTTGGAGCACCGAGCTGGAGCAATGGAGCACCTCCCTTGTTCGATCTCTAAGTGGAGCACCTCCCTGGGCTGAAGTCGTTTGGTTTTTTTTTTTATTTAAAAAAAAGCCTGATTTTTGGCGAACCAATTCAGATCGGGCTGCGGGCGGTTATGACTGGTTTTCCCGATTTCCCACCGATTTAGTGGTTCTTGTACCGGTTCCTTGCACGTCCGGTTCTAGGGATCAACCGAACCAGCTTTGTGTTCGGGTCCCGGTCGGACCGGTCCGGTCCGGTTTTGACTACCTTGGTTAAAAGAGTGAAAATTTTAAACGAATAAATAAATCTATTCTCGTGGGTCTTGTGTTGGAGAAAAAAATTAGTCCGCATCCGTCCGTTTGTGTCATTGATTTTGGACCCAAACAAGCAGAAGCTTTTAGAAGAAGAAGAAAGGAACCAGGAACGTACTCAGAAACCAAAAATAAGAAACAAAAATCACAAAAGCTCGAGGAACATAAACCAACTAGTAGGAACCCAGAAACCAAAAACAAAAAAAAATCAAAATCAAAAGCTTCAAGTTGCAGATCTGGCGCAAAATCTTAACATGCAACGACATCTGGGTCGGAGATCTTCCATTTCGTGTGCCAACCGGTTTGATGGAGAGTCGGGCTGGGCGAGGTGGTGGTGATCCTCAGGCAAGCTTCATCGAGGAAACCCTCGAGCCCTAAGTAAGAATTAGTCGCCTCTAGTTGTGCTTGCAGAGCCTGAGCGAACGACTGTGACTGTGACCTCGACCTCTTCCCCTTTCGGCGTTGTCATTTGTGCTTGCAGATCCGGTACAGTGAGGTGGAGAGGGACAATAAAGAGAGAGGAGGGGGATTTATGTGGTGAGGGAGTTGGAGTAGGAGCCTAGGTTAGAGCCAGAGTGAGTGATGAGGGCTGAGCTGAAGCGTCATTGGTGTTAGTGGCAGCCAGTCGTGGAGGGAGATATGCGGTGAGGAGACAAAGAAATGTTAGGGGACAATGCTAGGGTTGAGATGCAGAGAACGAGAGAGTCTGAGAGATTTTGAGAAATGTGAAATGATAAGGATAAGGATAAGGATAAGTTATGAGAGCCAATGAATTAAAGGGAAATCAGAGGTAGCCAACGAAATTGAAGGGAACTTAGAGGCTAAAAATTATGCTACCTATATTTGGGCGGGTTCGGGCAGAAGCATTTTTTTTTTATACCACATCCGAACCCGCACGTCCTAATCCGTATGAACCTTGTGCAATGCGGCTGATGACCCACGAACCCGTCCATACCCGCCCGTCCATTTGATGCTGTTTTTTTTTTTGGATATGTTGGGTCTCGATGGCTAGTTTTTTATCCAACCCTAATACACGATACTTTTAATTTAGCATGTATGTACATGAACTTGTGAGATAATCTCCAACTTTGCTTCCCTGTAGCTTTTCCCATTTCAAAATATTCAATGCATGTCTTGTCTCTTGTTGAACGAACATGCAATTAATCTTTTGGCACCTTTCACCCCAGAATTACGCATAGGTGTGTTCGTATCCAATCTCAAAAATATACATGTAGCTTACTCGATAGAATTATATTAACATATGGATACGCACCATACGTATAACGTATTCTTTGTCTTCTTGTAGTCTAGATATGGAATTTTATGACATGATGAACAAAGGGTTTTCCATTTGAAAACGATGTTTCTTTTCTTTTCGTCTTCCATTGAATTAATTAATAAGCACATTGTGGAAGGAACACAAGAACAAATAAAAGAAAGTAGGCAAGGAACATAACAAGAAATGCAACAGCCTAGACTCTTATCTATCTATCTATCTATCTATCTATCTATCTATAATATATAAAAGTTGAAAACGTGGATTATGGAACCTCACGTCAACTATTTCTAATTACTTAAATCTGTCATCTTAGTAAATTTATAAAATTCTTGATTACTTATTGAATCTCTTTTTATAAGGTTATCTCATTCTCTTTTCTCCATCAATTTTCAACAATCATTCAACATTCTTATTTTCAATGTATGAGTAATTCGACTTCTCACTCTCTTTGTTCTTCAATAACGTATAAATATGTTCATAACGTGATATTGGCAACCAAGAGGTTGTCCATGGCCACATATATTCAACAATAACTCAAATGGTATAAGGTTACATAATGCTTATTTAAGGATATTTTGATTCCTAATTCTCAGACCTCCAAAAGATGGAATAAGGGTGTGAGAGACACCCCATGATATATAATATAACAATAATTATTTAATGGAAAATCAAGTAAATAGTACATTTTAAATTATGACAGTTTCCATGGTACAATCTCCACAAATTTATATGAAAATGATTATCAAAGAAATACATAGAGAATGATAACGTTATGAGTTTAATTGTTGTACACTGTCAGTGTAAAGTTTTTTTACACTGTCAGCCAATCAGAAATTATGATTTGAATGACTTTTAAGGTGGTTAGGATAAGAGTCAAAGATTTTTAATGATTTATCAATTTCTGATTGGTTGACAATGTAAAAAACCTTTACACTGTCAATGTATATCAATTAAATCCTAAAGGTATATGCATTGTTATTATCATGAAAAGATGAAAACTGTTCAAATCATCTAGATAAATGATTTTTAAAAAATTTAAACAAACAATAAATTAAAAGATGTGTTATCACCAAATAGTTTGCAAAATTATGTTATTCAAGCGATTCTCTTACTAAACAAAATATGAAATTGAATTTTGTTTACCCACCCGTGTGAAGCACAAGTTTTTCTATAGGCTGTTTGGATATGATTAAATCTAACCCAAACAATTCTTTTTTATGATAAAAGCTATTTTTCAGTAGAAATTGGTATGTTTGGATAATCTGATTAAATTTTAAAACAATTGTTTTGTGATAAAAAGTTAAAAGTTTGAATCTTATTTATAATTTTGAAACAAATAATTATTGATGTTTCGAATTATTAAATTCGGACGATGGAATTATTTTCAATTACTTAATAAATATCGTAATTAATTTCGAAAGTACATGGTTACACATGATCATGGGATTATTTTCTTAGCATTAAAGATAATGTTTTACACACTTGGAAATATAGGGTTCGGTTACTTAAAGCATCTCCAATGGCAAAATTTTAAGAACTCATTTTAAGTCTTTAAGTGGGTCTATGAGAGCTTATAACACTTGCTCAATTTTCACTCTAATGGAAGTTTCTAATACTAAGTTCTTTAACTTCTTCTCTCTCTTCAACATCTCATGTTTTCTCCCCCACTTTTACACTATCAAATGAAAGAAAAATATTATTTAAATGCTATGGAACTCTCTTTTAAGGTTCCTTAAAGAAGGAACTCATTATAAATTTAAGGAACTTAAAATCACATATGACATATTATAACAATATTTTATTCTTAACGAACCCTTGAAGAACTCTCAATAAAGATACTCTTAGACAAATTGTCAATTTTCCATATTCTTAAACTATACACTTCGAAAAATAAAGATTTACTTATTATTTTCATGTGTATACATTATACACCAACGATACTTTTCCAAACCTAACTTATTTCGACTTATTACTGAATGATTAATAGATTATTTTGAAACGAATGACATTATTCTCATTCACTCCGACAAAAGTGAATATCAAACAAATATTATCAAATTATACAAATAATTTTATAATCTTTTCAATAATAAGTATTTTTTTACACAGCCAAATCGAGATAGATTATCTTATAATCATTTTTCAACAAACACATCTAAACATACAATTGATTCTATTACAATTGATCATAACAATAATCGAGTAACCATATAATCGATTATTGAAATAATCAAATTTTTACAACTGATCTAAACACACAAACATGAAACAATCAATTGATCTTCTTATCCATGTTCTTGACAAGCTGGCCCATTTGAAACCTCCAGTAAAGGAAATAAGCCAAGGCTACTCCAATCATCACATACAACCAAACATTCTCATCCTCCCCCTCCTTAGGGGACCTAACCTCCTCAATCCCAAAACTCTCCCTCTCCTCAATCCCCAAAATACCCTCACCCACGTGCCCGTACAACACATAAGCCCTATCCCTCTCCCTCACAGCAACCGCAGTAGGGTACCCCTCCAAGTCAAGGTCAATTTTGTCAAACACCACAGCCTCCCCCCAACCATCGTTGCTCTTGAGGAACCACATCTTGCCTTCCACTGGGGACACCACCAAAACGACGCCGTCCTCTCTCAAAGCGACGCCGTCCGCACCCATCATATCCTCGTTCAACAAAACGACCCTGGCCGTACCGTCGTCCGCATCGACCTTGAACATCTTGCCCGTATTGGATTGCACCACCAGGAGGTAACCGTTGCTGACGTAAGCGATGCCGTTGAGGCCGCAGAAACTATACGGTATGGACGGGTCCACAGGATATTCGGTGAACCTCGGCGAGTTCGAGAAGATCGAAGCTTCGCCTTTATCGTTCACCTTCCATATGTAGTTCCCTGCGGAGTTGGTGACGTAAGCGTTGCCTTTAAAGTCCACCGCGACGTCGTTTGCGATGGGGCGCTCTCCGGCGGTGGCGGAGGGGAGGTGGGATAAGAAGAGGCGGTGGCCGGAACGGAGATCGTAGGCGGCGAGGGCGTTGAACGGAGGGAGGGGTTTGATGGCGGAGAGCACGGCGAGTACGCGGTTGTTGCGGGAATCGACGGCGAGGCCTAAGACGGTGACGTTTTCGGGGAGGGAGGTGTCGGAGATTAGGGTTTCGACGACGCCGGCGTCGGAGACGGCAGAGATGGTTCGTTGGTGGAGGGATCCGACGAGGAAGTGTTGACCCTTAGGGTCCCAGGCGATGCCTTCGGGGAAGAGGTTCGGTGCCCGGAAATCGATGACGTGGCGGTTTCCGGCGAGAACTGTGAGCGGCGTTGAAATCTGGACGAGGAGGAGAAGGAAGAGGAGGGAGGTTTTGGTGGTAAAGGAGTGTTTGGAAGAGAGGACTGTCATGGTTATGTTTTGAAGGACTGATTTCAATTTTCAAGCTTATCTGGATCTAGTGTTTAATGAAAATAATACAAGTACCAGAAGACATATCAGTTTTGTATGTAGGTTTAGGGGTCAATGAAAGTTCCCTTCACAAGGGAATGAAGGGATTGTCCGAAATTTGATCCCATTGCTGTAGCAAATTAAGGACCTTGCGGAAGACTCTGTATGCCAACTTTTAGGTCTGGATAAAGTGAATCAGAAGCCACATAAGAAAAGGAACCTGCTTGAATTCAAAGAATTGATCCTAAAAGAATTGACTCTAAAAAAAAAAAATGAAAGTTAGAAATATTGATTTAGGGTGTATTTGATACGTATTAATGCACATAACAATACAGGACATATAAGACAGTATAGTACAACCTCATAAGTCATAGGATAATTTTTTGTCTTGTACATCGTTTAATAGATAATAGACAGCACAAGTAAAATAATATTAATTTATTTATGATACCATTTGTAATATATATTATTATATATTTATATATAATATTATTAATATATATTACTAATTATTAATATATGTAAGTATTAGGCAATAGATAATATATTTTATAATATATAGTATATATGATAATATATTATTACTACAATAATAATATTATATATATTATTAACACGTGTTATATAACGTTAACACTAGCAAAGTTGTCCGTTTGGTGGGGAACAAAATTTTGGGTTTTTGTCTTGTTCCTCACCTCTTTTTTTTTGTCATATCCCCTAACCACTTTTCAAATCAAACAGGGGACAAAAATTTTTGTGCTGTCCAGTCGCCTGCATTTTTTCAAATCAAACGCATCCTTAGTGTTTGATAATGATATTTTAAAAGTGAGTTTAGAAAAAGAAGGAAAAAAAGGTAAGTTTAAAAGAATTGATTTTGTTTAATTGATAAAGTAAAATTACTTTTGAAGTGTAAATATAAAGAATTTTGTAGGTTCTACACCTAAAATCAATTATTTTCAACGGAAAATATAGAATTTCTTGCTTTTCCTAAAATCAATTCTACCTAATTTAGAATCAATTTTTTCCAACGGAATTTTATAAACAAATACCCTCAAATCTCCAAAATCACTTTTTCTTCATCTAGAATCAAGTTTGGAACTTTGGATGGCTCAAAATCTAAAACAAACAAGCAATTCAACCTTGAATGAAGAGGTAAAATATAGATATAGTCAATATGGGTTAGAACCCGTGAGCCAACTCGGTCAAACCCGGCTCACTGGTAGGTTGGATTGATAGAAAACATACTCACTTTGATCCGGGTAATTTTGGCCCAGCTCACTTAATCCACAGGTTGGTCAGGTTCAACTCGTGGTGAGTCAGGTTGGCTTACGGGCTCTCTTATTTTCTTTTTCATTCGACCAAATTAGTGAAAAATGAAAATCACCAAGCCCAGCCCACTTTCCCTAACTTGTGAGCACTAAGCAGGAAGCTAAGAATGAACCAACACTTAGTTGCCATTCACTTTCCCCTTCGTACACACTCGACCTAATCTCACTCTGAGAAGCAACATCGTCGCCTCCTCAGAAGAAATTGCTTCAACCTCCACTAGCTCCATTCTCCCTCTCCACCGCTCCGGCCACCACGTTTGTTGGTTGTATTTTAATGTTTTAGGGTTTCGTTTTTATTTTTAATTGGGTTTAGGTTGTTCACCCACCATTCGTTGCTGCTTCGGCCACCACCAATTTGCTAGTGCTCATTTTAGTTTCATTTTTTTTTAATATTTTTAACTTTTTTTTAATTCAAAGTGAGTCAACCCGATTAATCCACCAATTCGTAGTGGGTCGAGCCGGGTTAACTATTTTTTTTGCATACCAAAAAAGTGAGCCAACATGGCTCACTTTGACAGCTCTTCATATAGATCGATAAAGAGTTTAACTATCTGCAAGCAAATCTCGAATTGCTGAAAATTTGGCATTGTATAAAGGGAAATAAAAGCCCATCTTTGCATTACTTATGTTCACAAGACTAACTCGTCAGTCACTCTAGAAGTGAATTTCCATATTTCCAGAGGGAAAGAAAAAAGTTATTCTTAGCTTCATGCCTTCATTGCAATGATTCGTGCTTGGGTTTGCACTGCTCATGGTCTTACATTTTTAGACTAAAAAACAATGGTCAAGTTAGTAGTTCTCTGGATTGACACGTACTCATTTCTAACTACTACAGGAAAAGGATGGAAGGAAATGACGAATCTATTCTCATACATTGCACATGTTAAGAATTTAATAGTAAGCAAATACATAGGCATATAGTAACAGAGAGTAACACCTCATACAAGCAGGTGAATAATACATTCACAATATGTACAGATCAGAATATATAAAGGAAAAAGTAAAACTTGTTCAGTTGGTTAGATCCATAGTGATTTATCGCCCCAACAATGCGACACGGTCCTTCCACAGTCTGGTTGACATCAAAGAACTCACAACGTATAGGCATTTCCATCTCATAGAAGGGGTTCTTCAAAACATAATCCGTGTACAATTCATATATGAATTTCAATAAACCTTCCACATATGTTGTGTTCCAGGCTCACAAACCACCAAAAACTTGGTCCCTGCGTGACAGAATTATTTTCATAAGGCAATGACTTGTATCAATATTATTTAAAATATAAACTACGGTCATGAAATCATTAAATAATGCTTCAGTTTGCTAGAGACATTTAACTCAATATAGAACAGCAACACAATGAATACGGAGGCCCATTAAGGCGACAAGTCCAGAGTAAAAAGTTCAAAAGCAAGACATTGCAAGACTGTCCAGCAGCCGAGGCATGTAGAAATATTTTAACGTCATACACTTAAAAAAAAAAAACAATTTAACGACCGAAACAACGATAATGACTACCTTTCGACTGATCAAATGAATGCCAAATAATAAAAAATGGCTTTCACGTTTAATGACTGGACATGAGTCACTAAGAGGATTCAGGTTGACCATTTGAACACAATTCAGGTTCATCAGTACCTAGCACTCAGTGAAAGTTCATAAACTCATAAAACTTATCTTTGTGGTCTATATATATCTTTAAGCGAGTGTAAGGCAATAAAATAAACTAATATCTTCAAGCTAGCTGTGCGTTTAAACTTTGCAGCCATCGCAAATTTCTTGTTTATTAAATATGCTATGATCTCCCCAACCATATGAAAACAAAACTCGCGCAATTTTGCATCATATGTGCAAACACATCAATAAAATAACTAATTTAATTTGGCTCCATTTTCAGTTATCTAATTAAGACTTGCTGAACACTAGTGCCCCAGTTGTCACTTGATTACCATGGTCAAGGGAGAACGTGAACCAAATCATGAGAAGAAGTGAGAAAGGATTTGGATTATCACCTTTTATTTTTTTCATTTTTTCTAGAAGGACACAAAATCAAAATTGCTTTTATATATAAGGTCGATTAAACTTATTTTTGTATCTTTCTCTCTTTTAATATAAGAGAAAAAAGAGAAAATAAAAGAAGAGGATCTTAATCCTTGAGAAAGCAAGATGTTGTATCCATACCAAACAAGTTTAAGAAACTATGGTACACATAATTGACAGCCTTACGAGTTTCACGAATTGTAGAATATATATTTTACGTTGATAGTGAGCAAAATAATGAGCAATTAATCCCAAACTATATATTGAAAACTAAACCATTGGAATAATAGGACTTCTTTATTCAACTCTGGTACATCTGAGTACATTCATGAACGAACAGTACATCCTGAAATTAACAAGAAACAATACGACAACACCACATGACAATCTATTACTGTGAATAGTCTAACATGCATAAAGAAAAACACAAATGAAAAATCAAACATCAAGAAAACAAGAATGAAATGGGACAAACCCCAGAACATAACTTGAACAAATGATTTTTATTTTTCTCAAGTCATGAGATAGGGCTTAGTCCTTGAAATACACTTAGAAGATTAACATCTCCAAATTGCAATCATGTGACTAAACCCTACCTCCATTATTAAAGTTGCACAAACAAGTGCTGATTTTCCATAGCCAACTCCAAGGTCTACTCCAACCCTTGGCCACCATCACCATCCTCCACAGGTCCCTTCCCTTTGTTCTCAGCTTCTCCACCATCAACCGCAGCCGGTGATTCCACCGTGGCTCCGCTCTGATCAGACATCATTTGAGCCATGATTTGCTCAATCCCCTTCATCTCCTGGTCAATCAGCACTGCCATTTCATTCAATTCATCAAAGCTTACATTCTCAGGAAGCTTCATTGCCTTAAGACACTGATACATGCGGAGGGTTTTTTCTTCCCTCTCATTCTTCATTAGTGTTTGCTTTAGAAGCTCCTTCGCCTCCGCGATCCTCTCCTTCAAGTAGGTTTCCTCGTCCGTCTCTTCATCTGTTGTTTGAACAATTTCTTCAGGCCGTCCATCACCGGATATAAACCTTTGGACCCCTTGCCGGGATAGCAGAATCTCTACCTGAGGATCATCAGGCTTGCGCACTATCGCGCAAGCTTCGATCCCACATTCGGCACTGAGTTCACTGAGCTCTCTCATCAGGTCTCTTCTTCGTCTATTATACTCTGCCCTCCTGGCAGCTTCGTTCTCAATGAATGCAAGCCTAACTCTCCTTACCATGACTATAGTGAGAACAAAAGAAAAACAAGGAAAGCAATGAAATTGGGATAAGTATTTTTGTTGTAGTGTGTTGTTGCTTCGAGAGAACTCCTCTTTATATAGGGAAGATCATGAGACCTAAAATGAGCTTATGTTAATCTCTTTGTGGCAGCATGGTAATAAAACGTGATGCTGACTAGACGGTTTTCACATTTGAATGCCTTTCTATCCATGGAGAATTGATATAGGAAATAAGACACTTTATTCAAATTTTGAATTTTATGAAATGAGTAAGTAATTCAATTGGTCTGAGCAAGTTTGGGAGGGTTGGTAAAGCGATTAGTAAATCTCATTATTTTTTTTGACTGGAAGTAAATCTTATTATTAGATTGACGAATTGATAAATTCTCATGAATGGTTTACCATTGGGACTCTCATTCAAGATGCATATGGTATTATTTATTTGCTAAGTTAATAAAAAAATTTTAATTGTGCATTCATAACAAATTCATAGAACCAAAAGGTTATTCACAAATGTGCTGAAATGTTCGTGCACCATTACTTTTCTGTATAAGGTATTATCTTTTGTGAAGAATTGTATATGGATATATTAAAATGGTGGTAAATATTAATTTGATGAGGAAGGTCCTCTTTATCTTTAATCTATATATTTCGAATTGATGTTTATCGTAAGATTTGTGTGCCGGAAATATAATTTAGATATGATATCTCTAAAAGTTAAATAATATAAAGATTGCCAACAGGGGTTGACACATCTGGTCAAGTCTTCCGCTCACACTAGCTATGACTTGGATTCGATTCCTAAATCTCCTCTATTAGTAGGCAATATGTAAATTCCACTGAATCCTCGTTGAGGTTGGTGGTATTTCACGACCTTGCAAAGGGATACACCCCAATCTAAACTTTTTTGTATTAGAAAAAAATATATATGAAGATTAGATTCGGATTTAAAACCCTTCTACTATTATTAACATAATATATTACTATTATGCTTTAAAAGGAGAAAAAAAACCCCTTTTTTTTTGGGAAAAAGGAGAAATAACTTTATTACATTTATTTTGTTGACAATTATGCATACCATAAATTGGTTGCTAACCTTTTCCGTTTTGAGGCAAGTTGGCAATTTCTACTTAAGAAAGAAAAGATGAAATTTTTTTCATTCAAAACGTTCTAGACTTTTGAATATTTTAATGGCGTAATATTTATTTAAATTTAATTGTAGTGGAGATGAATTTATTTAATCACTGCTCTTGGTATGTAATTGTGAATGTAATTTGTTATATATATTTTTTATAGGCAAATGTTATGTTAATGTTAGTATTTTGTTAGTTGATGGGGTTTGAACCGTGACCGTGAGCCTTCTTAACTCCCTCACCCTAATCATCTAGCAAACCTTATAACCCCTGTAATTTGTTATAGTGATGGAGTGCTTTCAAGGAGATGGAGTGGAGTAGAGTGAAGTAGAAAGGTAAAATTATAGCACCATTTTATTGTTTGAAAGTTTTAATGAAGAAATTGAAAGGGATCTCAGTCAATTGTTTGGAAGTTACAATGATAATTAAAATAGTGAAATGAAGTACAAATTTTACTTCAGATATATATTGCACTTTTTTATTTTCATTACCCATAATTCATAGGTTAAAAAAGACAATAATTAAAGCTAAATATAAGAATTTAAATATAGTACGCAATTGTAAGAGAGATTAAGTGTTGAATGATTGTTCGGTTATATACATATAGAGATATTTTTTTTATAGTATTGAAAAAAAATCATTTGACATTTTCAAAATATGAAAAAGCTTAAAAGACAATTGTAATTTATAAAAGTTTAGGTATTTTGTATTTTTTTTTTTGTCATGATAATATGTATTTTGTGTGAGAGACATTTGGTGTAATGTAATTAGGAATTTTGTGAGAGCAAAAATTAGTTTTGTAATCTTTTATCTTTTGCCCAATGAGTTGCTTCTCATTTCTCTCTCATGGATGTAGATTTCACATTGAAACCAAACTATGTTATATCTTGTATATTTTATATTAGATTTGTATCGCTTATACATATTTATAATATTTTCCTTTTGTACAAATATATTTAGATTCTGTTTTTGTCCCCACTAAGCATAATTTTTGGATCCGTCCCTATTGTCAATGTAACGTTTTTTACACCATCAACAAATCATAAATCCTATATATGACATTTAAGATAATTAATATAAGAATCAAATATTTTGAATAATATTGCAATCCATGATTAATTATAAAAAAAAAATGTACACATGCAGTCACTTTCGATATTTAGAATTCAATAAGTATAAACGAACAAAATGCTGATATTCAATTTTTATGAGAAATTATATTTATACTTTTCAACTTAAAAAATCACTTCTTTTGCAAAAAAAACATATTTTTAGAATATTTAAAAACCAGTTTTAAGCCTAAATAAACGACCCTAAGTTTGGCCTACGATTATATAGCACATCATCTAATATACGATTCACATTCCATGTTGGTATAGGGACTATCAGAGAGTTGGGATAGAAATAGAGAAGAGAGTGGGAGTACTGAATAACATAGGAACTTGTCGCCACAAATTACAAAAGGACAACAGTAATCAGCAAAGCCAAAAATGAAATACATGGAATGGAAGGCAAGGTGTTTCAGGAGATTAATAGTGCTACAGCCCTAAGACGCTCAGATAATGATGCATGATTCAATCCTTCAATTTCATGCTGGCTAGACAAAGTACAATCAGAAGTGCTCAATTATATGGATACAGATTTTGAATAATAAGTGCGTCCTCCATTGGAGTTATTGAAATCAGAAGCAATCAACTAAAACATGCTAGCCATTCATAAAGGTAATAGGTCTACAAAATTCTCCGATTATACAACTACTATGAATAAATCCAAAACTTGGTAACTAGACATTATATAAGAACCCTAGTCCATCTTACTTGGAGTATCGATTAAGTGAAACAACAATAAATCACACATTTTACATGTCTTCACGTAAATGATGATACAAATGACATGAGGAGATCAATGTACATCCCAACATACAAAGATACAATTGAGAAGGAACTTTCATCCCCACCAAAATTCTAGCTCCCACAAACACCAAATGCCATGCTGAAACATGATTACATGAACTTTGTGACAAAACCCCACAAGTGCTTCCCCTTTTAGGGGAGCATCCCTAAGAATAAATAATTAAGAATTAATTTTTAATCTGAATTGAATATTTAAAGTAATAGAATACCTTCATTAGTTGACTAGATGGAACATTATAAACAATGAATCCATGGATACGTCAGCAGGCCAAGCAATTTGTGTCAAATTCAAAATGTAGTGCTACTCTCACTTGCAGAAATTGAGGGGCCTTCAGACTTCACCAGAGTTGATCCTCTGCTACTAATGTCAAGTCCTTGCAAACGACCAAGCTGGTCATTTTGTAATATTTCAGAGAGTGTATGCGGATTTGTTTGTTGCAGTTGATGAGATGGCATGCTAGATGGGGCCCGACCAAATGGTGGCAACTGGATGTTCTGGTGACCAGAAGGACCTGATTGTGGTGGGATTGGAAAGAAATTTGATCCTGTAAATGGCATCGTCTGGTGCATTCCCAGGTTAAAAGACTCAGTGGGGCTCATTATCTCCCCAGTAGCAATCTTAAGTCTCTCAACTTCCTTCTTCAGTGCTTCATTAAGAGCTACATCATATCAGAAATAAATTCAAACATGATTAATTAACCGCAATAAATAGTTTAATAAATCATTACAGAAAATGCAAAATACATATTTTAATGTATGGTAAGAAAGTGATTGACTAGATAATAATGGTTACCATCACGAAGCTGTGCTTGTTGTTCCATGGCCTGCAGACGGAGCTTAAGCTCTGTATTTTCAGTACTCAGACCTGTTGTGTCCCTCTACAAAAAACAAAAAAGAGATTAAGTGATCTGCTTATTCAGCCACAAGAAGTTTGTTTGATGGTAAAAACCAAAGTCAACCAATGGTGAAGCCTCACAAACAAAACACCATTATGTGTACCATGAATCACCAATGTGATTTTATAAAATTCTATTACTAAACTATTGCATGGTCAGTAAAATTTAAATGATCTATATATAAAAGAGGAATTTCAGAAGATAAATACAAATAGAATGCATCTAAATGTAATATTTTCTGTTATTAAAAATAATAGAAACAAAGATATTTCATGGTGGAAAGAAAAATATTTGCAGGTAATAAGCAAAGATTATATAAAAAAAAAAAAAAAACATAAGTAACAACAAGAGAACTGCAGTAGCATAATAAAATCAATTTCAAACAAATTTCACGAGGCTTCTAGCATTAATGTAAGGATACAGTTTAATTTATTGCACTAAGCTACATCGGAAAATCCAATAAACAAAACACGGGCTACAGGCTACTGAAGTACATTGGAATGCTTTTGTTTTAGATATATGTCAACACAAACCTGGTATAGTGTCAGTTGGGCAGAAAGAGTTGTGGCTTCAGTCTGAAGGGTCTGAACTTTGCGCTCAAGTTCTTGTATATAGCGGGCCTTCCTCTCTTTAGAACGAGCAGCAGATTGCCGATTCGCAAGTATTCTACACATAACAACACTGTGAGAATAACGAATAAAACAAATCCACAGCAATTACTTAAACACAGCAACCAAAAATCAAAGAAACCACTGAGCAGCATCACTTGCATAACCCCACCCCCTCTATGTCTTTCTCTCCCTCATTTTAAATGCACGGAATTCAAACAATTTGCACTAAACAGGAAGATCATAAATGGTCTATATTTATACACAAAATTGCAAGTTATCAATTAACACAACCATGATCACGTAACAGCCTCTCTTCACTCATAAGACTAAGATACCATTTCAATGCTTCAACTATTGTGCAGATTGAGTAATCCAATTTGGATTCAATCATAAACAGGTAACAACATTCAATTTGGAACTTCAAAAGCAATCAAAAAACCTATTAACAAATAAAACTCATAGTTGATGATTATTTCCCCATAATCTCAAGACGTAATCCATTCATTGAGTATCCAAAAACAAAATTAAACTAGCAAATAAATTCAACTTAGAACTTCAAAAGCAATTAATAAACAAAAATTATCAAAACCTAATGAATTGAGTATTCGAAACCAAAATTCAAAACCTCTTGGCACGCCTGGGATCAATTGTCCAAAGCTCAGCTAACTTATCAGGAGGCATAGCTTTCTTCGCCTCCATAATCTCTCCAAACGACGACGTAGAACCATCCACCGAACTACTGTGCCTATGCCTCGGCCTCGCATTCGGGCTCTTCTCTTGCGGCGGTTCACCATCCCCACCCGGATCCGTCCCGTTCCCGGATCCACCCGACCCGTTCGAACCTCCGAGCTTGTCCACGTCAATGTACGTCGAGAACAGGTCGTCCTCCGACCCGATCTCCTCCAGGCTCGCCGTCGACGACCCGCCGGTGAACGGATCGGACGTCGACAGGTCCATCATGTCGTCCGGCAACCGGAAACTGACCTCCGAGTGGGCCCTCCGGTGGGCGCCGGAGCGAATGAACAACGAAGACGACGATGAGGATGGCGCGCCGGCGGTGGTCGCTGCCGTGGAAGGCGGCGGAGGCGGCAATTGTGAAGCGGCATTGGTGTTGTGAGAATTGGGATTGAATTTAGGGTTTGATGGTGGATCTTGCATCTGTTCCCAATTGCTGTTCTTTGTTTGTCACACAACACATTACACAATACAAATGCATTTCCCTTTCCCTCTTCTTCCTCTTCATCTAACAAATCTGGAAACAAAATTGAAAATTTAATAATTAAAAAAGTAATGTTATATAATCATTTTTTAATTTTCTAATTTCCTAGTGATCCCCGCCTGGTGATGAATGAAGCAATATGATGAATAAAATAAAGTAAAATATTCGTTCAATTACATTTTTTTCTTGTGAAATTGGAGAGACCAAAATTGCACTTAAGTCTAAAATATTATTAGAGTTATATTTTTATTTTGCAATATTAGAGTTTAGTTTAAATAAGTTTTTAGTCCTTGCAACGGTCACTGCTTTTGGTTTTAGTCCCTGTAAAAAATATTCTTAGGAATTCGTACTTATAATTCCAAAAAATTTGTAAATAATCTTTACCGTTATCCCTGAGTACTAGAAATCATATCAGATGAAAAAGTTTATCAATTCTAATCGTGTGGCCCTAATGTATAATTTTTTTCTCCTATTATCTAGCAAAATTTTGGAGCAAATCGGACAGAAACAAAAAATTATCTCGATATCTCTGAGTACTAGATATCATATAAAATGAAGGAATTTAGCAATTTTAACCGTGAGGTCTCTAATGTATGAATTTGATTTTATTTTCTCGCAAATTTTATAGCTAGTCGGACAATAAAATGAAATTACTTTGGCACCATTGGCTATTGAAGAACTTTGTAGGAACCAAAAACTTATTTAAACCTTATAGTTTTATTTTGATATATCGTTATTTAATTTTTTTATGTTATCTAATAATCATAAAAGAAAAATTGGTTAGGAACCCACCCTAATTAGCCATTTGGGCCGAGTGGGTCCACCGAAATATCCCCACGGCTTAGGCTCTTCGGGCTCGTTATGAGACTAATTTCTGGTTCGGCCGATTGAGTAGAGTTTTACCCCTTGATTCTTCTCTTCATGGGGACTAGTTGCTTCCACTAGACTAACACATCGTTGGTTAATGATGTGTTTGTTATATATAGGGGACATATCTAGTGAGAGGGATTTTCTTATATGAGAGTGAGAGAGATAAATCTGGGCCATACAATCATACATGGATGGTTAGGATTAAAAGTTATTTCATGATTTAAAAATGTCACATGACCACTTAAAAAAGTCACATGACTTTGTGGTTTAATCTTGGCCGTTTAAAGTTTGATCCAATGACTATGATATAATCCTCTCACTCTCATATAAATAAGGCCCTCTCACTTGATATGTCCCATATATATATATATATATATATATATATATATATATATAGGGAGCAACTCAAGTGAGAGGAGTACATTATTATGAGAGATGAGAGGAGTAAATCTAGACCTATGAATCATACATGAATGGTCAAGATTAGAATATAAAGTCATGTGACTTTTTTAAATGATCACATGATGAATGTATTTAGGTAGTTTATTGCATATGGGTTAGGAGATCTATTAGATTCTAACCTTTAGGCTTTGTTTGGTTGTGAGAAGAAAATGAGAAGAGAGAAAGAGGTGAGAAGGAGTATGAGAATAGAGAAAATAGTGAGAAATGTAGTAGATTTTATGTGTTGTTTGGTGTAAGAGAAATAAGAGAGAAATAGAGGAGAAAAAGATGTTTTCTCTCTCTCCCCTTTGTTTGTTTGGATAGAAAATAAGTAGAAAGAAAAATAATTTTTTTTTAAAAAAGACAAAAATATCTTTAACTAAAAAATCAATATAAAAATATTTAAATTTAATTGATTTAAGTTATTTTAACTAATCAAATAATTTAAATTAATTTAACTGATTTAAGTTATTTTAAATAAAATTTATTAGTTTAATATAATTATTTTATTTATTTAAATTTATTAAATAATTGATTGAGAACCCAAAAGAAGGGTACACAAGTCATTTTACATGAAACACTCTCTCCCTCTTCCATTTTCTTCTCACTTGGGGAGAGAAAAAAAATTTGAGGTGGATCCCATCAATTTTCTTCTCTCTTCCCTATTTCTCCCTTCCATCAAACAAGAGAAAATGTATTTCTTCTCCTTTTCTCTCTTGTTTTCTCTCTTGTTATTTTCTAGTCTAACAAACAAAGCCTTAATTTGTTGTGTTCAATAAACTTCGGAAGCACTCAAACTAAGATCCAGTGAGCTGAAGCTGGAGAAGCAGTTGGAAAATGCACAAGCGGAAATTTCTTCATACAGGTATTTTTGAGGTTTTAAATTTGCTGTAAAAGAAGTACCATAGGTAGGGATTTCTTGCTGTATGTAAAGAATTTTATATGACTATCATTGAAAGAATTGAGTTTTATGTTTGGGAATGTTCACCCAAGTGTGTGTCTATCTATCTATCTATCTATATATATATATATATATATATATATATTAAGTGAGAGAGTCTTATTTATGTGAAAGTAAGAGAAACAAATCATAGCAATTAGATTAAATCATGAATGATCAAGATTAAAACAAAAAAATCATCTGACATTTTTAATCTCACATATGACTTTTTAATCTTTTGACTAACTTTTAATCTTAATACTTCATTAAAAAAAAAATACGCAATCTTCGGATATACATTCGAATGCTATATAATTCGTATCCTAAAGTGTTTATTTATCAAAAATGATATGGTGACAACCATAGTGGACAACATACGGTGACAACCGTATGTTTGTCCACTGTAGTGCTACGGTAGCGCTACCTTTTTTTTTTCTTTCAAATTTTGACTTTTTTTAAAAATATTTTTTTATAAAAAAAATATTTTGTTCCTTTTTTAAATATTTTGTTTTCTTGAGAAATAAAAATTTTGGTTAAGTATGTGTAAATATTTGGTTAATCATATACAAATATCTGGTTAATTCAGTTCATTATCTGGTTAATGGGCTTTTTTGGTTAAGTATGTGCAAATATCTGGTTAATCAGGTACATATATCTAGTGAATTCAGTTCATTATCTGGTTAATGGGTTTTTTTGAGAAATAAATTTTTGGTTAAGTATGTGCAAATATCTGGTTAATCATGTATAAATATCTGGTAAATTCAGTTCATTATCTGGTTAATGGGTTTTTTTGAGAAATAAACTTTTGGTTAAGTATGTGCAAATATCTGGTTAATCATGTACAAGTATCTGGTTAATTCAGTTCATTATCTGGTTAATGGGTTTTTTGGTTAAGTATGTGCAAATATCTGGTTAATCAGGTACACATATCTGGTGAATTCAGTTCATTATCTGGTTAATGGGTTTTTTTGAGAAATAAATTTTTTGGTTCAGTATTTACAAATATCTGGTTAATTCGGTTCATTATCTGGTTAATGGGCTTTTTTAGAAATAGATTTTTTTAAATAAAAAGGTCAACATTTGAAAAAAAAAAAAAAACACTACAGGACAAAGTTGTCTCGTATGTTACCCCAGCCGGTTGTCACAATAACACGGCTCTTTATTTATTGGCACATTTATGTACATCGTTTTCAATAAGCTTAACGCCACATGCACAATCATGTGACCCGGTTGAAAAGGTGCACTGACATGACATTAGGGATAGCAAAGCTAGTCAACCCGCTGCCCCGCAGAATATTAAAAGTGGGTTAAAAATTATCTCATGCCCTCTTTAGTGACGGGTTGATTGGTTGGCCCATCAAAAATAAAAAAAAATTTTAAATTTTTAAAATATGTTTAAATTAATCATGTTCCCACTTGAAAATGACATCCCACCTCGTTTGTATGATTCATTTCTTTTGTATATGATTTTACTATTGTAATATTGGAAAAAATGTTTATTATTTATTCGAATTCTAATAATAATATTTGAGTATTGTTACAAATTTTAAACATAATAAACATAAAATAATATTTAAAAAACAATGTATGGTTATGTTAATGTAGGCCTTAACAAAATATTTAAATTAATAAAAAATAAAAAATAATTAAAAAATGAAAGTTGGCCCGATGGGTAAACGTGCCCCACCCCGTTTTCTTGGCAGGTTAGGCGGGGCGGGTCAGAGCAGGTTGGTGGGTTGAAAAGTGTAACCCGCCCCACCAAAAAAAAAAACTGGTTAAATGGGTTGGCCCGTCGGGTTCAACCTGTTTTGCCATCCCTATATGTCACTATATTGTGTACCAAGTTGGTGTCTTAACCTAGGAAAAGGTTACTTTTTTTTAACACATGATATGTAAAAAAGTGTATAGGTGATCATTAGTGGTGGCCCTGAGCATGATTTGGTAGTGGTACAAGGCCTCATTTTTTTAGGGGGCACCACAATTTTATTTTTACCTAGTGTATATATATATATATTAAAAGTTATATATAGTTAATTTTTTACTTGAGAGCCCAATTGTCTTTTAAAGTAGGGGTGAGAATTAAGGGTATTTATATCTAAACGGATTTAAAAGAAAACAGAAAACAGATCCAAAAAAACGATAACCGAACAAAATTGATGTCTATTAGATTTTTTGGATCTTATTTTCTGAAAACCGATAGGGTCGAATTGAATTTTGGATTCATTTTCTAAAACCAAACCAAACCGCATATATAAAATTTAATATGTGTTTATTCTATTTTTTGCATTATTATTTTTTTATTTGTTGATTTTTCCTAATAATACTTAATTACTAGTCTGATTTGACATAATATTTTATTATTTTTAATGTTCCAAACATAAAAAAAAGATGTTCTGAAACTAGACAATGATGATATTTATTTATTTTATACATATTTTATGAAATTATAGTACATGAATGTATATAAAAGTTTAATATTTTGTTCAATTTAACTCGTAATCTTTTTTTTTTAAAGGGAAATTTAGCTTGTAATCCTGATTCTTGATGTGATATCAATATGTATTAATGCGACGCATTTAATCGGATCGGATCCCATTTTTTTAAGGTTGCAATCAAAGTCAAATCGAACCGCATGTTGTTTTAATATTTGGATCGGATGACTTTTTGTCTCAAAACCGATCCGTGAACACCCCTAGTGGGAATAGGCTGGCCTGTTTACAATTAATATTACTTTTTAATTAAATATATAATATACAATATAAAATATATATTATTTTTAATAGAAAATTAATATATTAATATTGAATTCTAAAAAAAATAAATTTGAAACTCTGTGTACCATTCTCATTCTCCATTCTTCTGCTCAAATTAGAAAGTAGAAATCCTTTGTTTTGTCCCTCCCTCTGCGTGATTGACTAACCATGTCTCTCATCTGCCAATTGTTATTGACCCCTTTACTTGCCATTTTACATGTGTTTTATACTCTCTGTCCCTTTGATTGTCTTTTTAATTTTTAAATCATGTTTTGCCTCTTTGTGCCTTTTTGATTATATATATATATATATATATATTCGGCTTATAAAAAAAGGGCAACAATTTCTCAGTTAGTACAGGGCACCCAAAATCTCAGGGACGGTCCTGTACTGACAATGAGATATTTTTTTTTTTAAAAGTTAAGCAAGAACTATGTCTTAAAATTTAGGATTTATATAGTAGCATTTAAAAAGTTTGTAAAAAGTTTATTTGGGTTTATATTAGCATATACGTATTTAAGTAAATACTTAAAAGAGTTTATGAGAATATATATATATATATATATATATATATATATATATTATATATATATATATATATATATATATATATATAAGCTTATTTCAATAAGCATTTCAAAAAAAACTGATGATATAAGATAGAAAGAGTTTATAGGAAAGTCGTGATCTCTCACGCATTTACAGATTAAAGATTAATGCACCGTTGGAATAATCACCGAAAGTGTTTGAAAAACCTAAATTAATCTAATAGTGTGTGAATTGCTGGTTTTTGAAATCTATTTTCATATAATTTGTCTCATAGAACTACGGGAGAAGTAATAGCTTCACTTAGCTGATAATGTACATGCTTAATAATATATAGGGTTAAATAAGTTCTTGGTCCCTACAAAGTTCATCAAATTTGGTTTTGGTCCTTATGAAATTTTTTCTTAGGTTTTCGTCCCTGTAATCTCATAAATTTTGCAAATAGTCCCTACCGTCATCTTTTTCTGTTATCTAGTACTCATGGGTATCGAGGTAATTTTATTTTACTATCCGACTTGCTGTAAAATTTGATCATAAAATAAAAACAAAATCATATATTAGGGACATAAGGTTAAAATTGCTAAATTCCTTCATTTTGTTTGCTATCTAGTACTCAGGGGGTACCGAGGTAATTTCTCGTTCTTGTCTGACTTGCTCCAAAATTTGGCTAGAAAGTATAAATAAAATCATACATTAGGGCCATAGGGTTAAAATTGACAAAATTATTCATCTAGTATGATTTCTAGTACTCAGGGGTGACAATAGGGACTATTTATAAAATTTTCGAAAATACAGGGACGAAATCCTAAGAATTTTTTTACAAGGACTAAAACCAAAATTAGTGAACTTTCCAGGGACTAAAAGCTTATTTAAACCTAATATATAACTAAATACTTATCTTATTTTTGTCAAAAAAAATATTTATCTTATTTTAAGAGTATATGAAATTTTGTTTGCTGTTAAGTATTGATTGTGTGTCCATCTGTAATCTCGAGGATGGAAACTCTAAGAAGGTAGAAGGCAGATTCTAGGGTGAGCGACCTTAGCAACTTACTCACCATGCAACATATAGTTTTATCAGTTGAATCTTAGAAAAATAATTAGGACGGATGAGATCAGTGAAGGGTAACTTGTTCTCCTAGTATCCTCAGCCAACAAACCAAGCTTCTTCCCTGCGTTCATCTGGTGAGCGGTGGCGGCGGCGACGACGAAGGCAAATGGGTGTGGTGGTTTCGATAGAGACAACTCTTTCTCTCTTCTTACAATAGATATGGAAGATTTAGTAAGCTTAAAGAAATATGGTACTATTACACAGTGGCGATATTCTAGAAGCTTTTGACGGAGATCGAAGATGTTCACCTGATGATAGATCCAGACGATTTCTTGAGGCTGAAGCAGCAACTTGCATCATGCAGTGAAACTTGTCATTTTGCTTTCGGTCGAAGGAGCTGTTGATATGGAGAAGATGTGGTGGTGGTAACGTTTGAAATTTGAGATGTACTGCTTGAGTTGAACCCTAAATTCATGGAACAAAAATAAAAAGATGAGAGAGAAAGAAGATGAAGAAAAGAGAAAGGGTTGTCTCCGGGCTCGCTGCTGGCGGCGATGTGATTGAGAGAATCGAGGAGCATGATCTTATGCTAGTTGGACTTGTGGAGTAAGATGCTGCACATTGTCAACGTATCCGCCACCACAATCACGAACCCATTCCCTACCAATCCGAAGACACACTCCATCTTCTTCTGTACAACTTTTCTCCTTTATCACACCAATTTCATTTAACCAAGTTGAGGGCAGCAAATTCACTGGCAGTCTCAGTGAGAGTCTTAGAGGGAGACGAAGGCGAGAATGTGGAATCGGCAGATATCGTCGGAGTGGAGCGACAAAGAAGGGATGGTGCAGTGGTGGAATGGGTGAGAGAGAAAGGATGGTAACCGGGAGTGGGGATGGGTCACTTACTATAGCCTGTAAAATGAGGTCTCTCACTATGAGAGACTTATTGCCTTGCTCACCCTAGAAAAAGCCTAGAAACAATAGTACATTGAGAATAATTAACAAGCGAGGGATATTGATAATAAGAGGGAAGGACATCAACTAAAGTAGGATGCCAATTTTCTTCTATTTCAAGATCCTCGGAGGGATTGCCTCATTTGGGGTTTGCGGTCGTTGATTTTATTCTCGTGAGGATAGGGATGGGGAAAAATTCTTTGAAGATCATCCTCCTCATCTCGTAAGGTCTCCATCCCCGAAAACACCACAAAAATATTCTTAATATATATTGGAAAGTGCGGTTCCAAACATACTAACCAAATTTGACACTCATTTAAAGTAAATTCCTTCACATATCTTTTGCACATTCTTGAAAACGGACTTGAATGCCACAACCCGAGCCCATAGTCGAGGCAGCGAAGCTTGCCACACCCACATTGGCACTCATATCCACCACAAACTTATCTCTTATCTCATTTTTTGATTTCTTAAGAACCTCTTAAACAATGACTATTATATCAGATTTACGAAAAGATTTTCCCTTGAGCATCCTAACGACATTCTTGACAGTGATTTCAGTGTTTGGGTTTGCAACAATTGCTCTTTCCAACTCTTTGCGGGGATCCACGTGGAAGCGGGGAATGGGGATGAGGGAGAAATACTTCACGTGATGAATAGGGAATGAAGAGGAAAATAAGGGATGAGGTGCGAAGGAGTATTCTCTGATCCCTCTTGCCCCGTTGTCACCCCTAAACAAAAAGGCTACAAAATTATCTTTCTTAGGTTCCCTTTGTTTAAATCAAGTGATAATGGTTTTTAACAAGAAACTAAAATTATTGTTACTAATTAATAATTTATCGAAAATGAAAATTAATTTCTCTCAATGGTTATGCTAACCAGTATCCTACACTAGTCAAAAATTTCAATAAAAGCAAATTCTTATTGGAAAACTAAAGATAATAGTTATCGAAATGTTGAATATACCACTCCTAACTTTATTTTATTAATTCCTTAATCAGTTAGAGCATTGGTCAACATTCTCCCTCTCTCAAAACTTACTTTCGAGTGAGGATAGATCACTACCTGAACATAACCCCCAGTCCACACTGAAACAAAATGACCCATATCCCTATGAGTCGTATAATATATGGTGTATAAATCAATTTGATGATAAATTCTACAGTTTTAATATTGATGAATTGTGAATATAATATTTTTTTAAACATAAATTATTTAATTTTTTATGATATAAACAAAGCATAAATTATTTTATGTGTGAATTTTTAAAGTAATTATTACAAGAGTCAAATGTTTAAAAATGAATTTCCTACATTCAAAAAAATATGCACTCACATATTAATACAACATTGGATCGATTTTAGGTAAGCTATTTATTCAATCCAGACTCGAGAAATTTTAACTATGATACATCTAAAAAAAGGTTGGTGGTGAAATAAACCGAGACCCACCTTGAGGAGAGAGAATGTTCAGTCCATTTGGTTACATTTTTTATCTTTTAAATTTTATAAGCAAAACATATATTGATAAGTGTAACATCCGTTATTTTATGCATGGTTTATGTATGAGGATTAGGGTTAGGACTTGGATTATATAGTTGGGATGTGGTTTGAGGCATAGAGACCCTTGCATGGCAAGCACGCAACCTTTTCGAGAGAGTTTGAACCTAGAAACAAAATTAGGGTTTCCCGGTTAGCATCTTTGAGACATCTGAGTGTGAAATAAGAAAATTGGAGTTAGGAATGAGATTAGATCTTGATGAGCCTATATCTCAAATTTAAGGTCAATCGGACGTCGAACGGGTCCAGAACTTAAAGAAACACAAACCGAGCGTTTTGTGATCGATTAATTGAGACCGGAATATTAAATTAGGTCGGTCCTGAGTACAATATTAAATTAGGTCGTAACCTAAAAGAATAATAATAATAATAATAAGGTCCTAATAGTAGGATACATGGAAAAAAATACCCGGTTATGCTAACAGGGCAACATGCGGCAAAATGTGTGGATGACGCATGTCACAATTGGATACGTGTCACTAAGAGGGAAGGTTGCATGGGTGTGGTTGCCACCAAGGGACACTTGGACTCCACTACTATAACTTGGAGACACCTGACCATGCTACCTATGTGACACCTAGCCCACTAACCCACCTAAATTAATCTCCTAATGACACCTAGCCTAACATGCATGCACTTGACTAAATCAAGCCACCTAAGTCATCTAAACCAAAACCAAGACATTATTTAAGTGAAAGAAGAGTGATCAGACTTCACTTCCTTCTCACTTTCACGCGGCATGAGAAATAAGAGTGGAGAAGAAAATTCCCAAAGTACGAGACAACCATTGCTGAAAGCTTGAAGCTTGGTGGAACAGCTTCTGTATATCCCTCACCACACCTTCATTCACCGTTGGATCTTGTTCAAATTTAATAGGGAGGTTCTGGGTTGATAGCATTTCACATCCAACGGTTGAAATTTCGTATTAATCCCAGAGTGTGAGTTATCTGACTCATAAGAAGGAGATAAGCTCAACTCGGATAGCTTCAGACCAGTCACCTTGGAATGTTCGTCCTAGCCTCATCCATCGTTGGATTGAGCTGAAATTTTTGTAGAAGGTAAAGGAAAGGTAGCTCTTTAATCTCACCATTCACTTTTTTTTAAAAAATGTCTGGATTGTGAGATATAGAGCCGAAACAGTGGTGGATTTTGGGGTGTTTGCTGCAGATTTTGATTTTCTTATTTTGTGTCTTTCAAAATGTGATGTTTAAGTCGGATATCGGAGATTCGGGGACCTCGTTCGGTGTGAGGCAGATTCGAGAGGAGTCGAGTAAGAGTGACCTCGTAGTGTTTCCGAGGCCGTGCGTTCTTCAGGTGGGGGAAAGAAATTATTTAACGTCAGAAATGGCACGGTGACGTTTAATTCGATAATGGCGTAAGGCGACCTAAACCCTACATGATAGCGAGTAACGAACAATGTCCATATCACGCTGGGAACTACTTAGTGGTACCTGTGATGATATTGAGATTGTGCGTTTATCGCTGTTACGTTTATTATATATTATTGTTATTATTATTATTTTATTATTTAATGATTGCCTAGTTGGATTGTTTGACTGATTGAATTGATGTTGGTAACTGCTGGATGATGATGTTATGAGTTGTGATTATTTTATGAATATATTATATTATTTTTTTTTTTATTATTTTATTATATTTTGATAATGATTGTTATTTTGGAAATGATGATATGAATGTAATGATGATTTTATGACATGGTGATAATGATGATGATTTTGATGGCATGATGGTATGATGTGATAAGTGTAATAATTAGGCTTAAAGGTTGAGTGAGTAATAAGTTATGTTGAGACATGATGATGTACTGGGGAATTCATACCATATGTGTTAGTAGTGCCTAACCGAGATGATTACTGTGATATGATGATGATGAGTTTATTATTGAGATTATCTATGAGATTATGATGAGCGGTTAGGGCACTAGGGAATGACCTGAAACATGGTCTGTGATATGGTTGACCTGAAACATGGTCTAGTGGACCTGAAACATGGTCGTTGGGGCCTATTCCTCGGAGGGAGAATTGCTGGGGTTAGGCTAACGGCGGATCGTCCCAGACATTATTTCATTTTAGTTGCAGCTATAGTTCATGCGTTGCATGAGCACCCTGGCCGGGGTTCAGAGGTGTGCACCGGATTGTGCAGCTATAGTGCCATTGCTTTGCATGGGCATCCTTCATCCGCGGACGAGGGTGTGCGCCGGGGACTCTGGGACGTGTCGATTAATGTGGATATCCGGATATGGCCGATACCTGATGAGAGGATTCATACAGCATTTGCATTGCATCAGGATGGAGGGTAGAGGAGAAATCTTAGACGTGGATTGAGGATGATTTGTGTTATATATATATATATGTTCTGGAATTAAATGTTGCTAAACCCTTTCCACGTTTGACGTTATATTGTTTCTTATCCCTTTTTCTTCTTGTTGTTGGGTATGTTTTATTTATGTGATCGCTATAAGAAGACTTGGTGGAGGAGCTAGCTATGGAGGAGCTAGATGGAACCCCTTATGAGCTAGATGCTGGAGGACGAGCAATGGACCCGAGTACTTGAGTAGAGAGTCTACGGCCAGTGCATCTTTTTGAGGCGTTTTATCTTCTGTTGTTTATATCAGTTTGTACCAGTTTGTACCTATTGGGATCCTACTAATGGGATTCCCTCTACTGTACTGCATCAGGATATGATGTGTATATGTTGTGCATGTGTGTATATATGTTGTTTATATTTTAAGTTTTAATTTTTCTACCGTTTTAATATATACGCTTAACGATAATAATACGATTAGGTTCTAAATATTATGGATTTTCTTTAATGGGACGTCAGGGAATCTCAATAAGAATAAAATGAATATTCTAACCTATATGCAAGAATGCAGTATAAAATAACCCTATATACATATATATTCAATAAATATTTGGTATTGTATATCCACTCCAAAAATGCGGCTTTTGTGGAATGGAGAAGCTCTTGATGAATTCCTTCCAACTAGGGGGATTAGACAGGGTGACCCAATCTCACCTTATCTTTTTGTTCTTTGTATGGAGAGGCTTTTTCAGTTAATTGAGATTGCAGTTTCTGGGAAGCAGTGGCGTCCGGTGCTAATTGGTAGAAGGGGGCCTAGCATCTCTCATCTGGCTTTTGCGGATGATCTCATCCTTTTCTCTGAAGCTAGCATGGACCAAGCGACACTAATAGGGCAAATCCTCAATGCTTTTTGTGCAAGTTCTGGTCAGAAGGTGAGCCAAGAAAAAACTAGAATTTTCTTTTCCAAAAATGTTAATTGGGAAATAAGAAACAATATTAGTAATGAGCTGGGTTTCAAAGTGACTGATGATCTGGGCAAGTACCTAGGTGTTCCCATCTTCCACAGCAGAGTTAATAGAAACACCTTCAAATTTGTGATTGAGAAAGTGGGCCAAAGACTGAGTTCCTGGAAGGCTAGTAACCTCTCTTTTGCGGGTAGACTAACCCTTGCCAAGTCTGTTATTCAAGCCATGCCCACATATGTGATGTAGTCCAGTATTCTCCCCAAGAAGGTATGTGACGACATTGATAAATTATGCAGGTCCTTCCTTTGGGGAGATGAGCCAAATCATAAGAGAATCCATTATGTGAGTTGGGATCTTGTTTGCAAGCCCAAGAAAGAAGGCGGGTTGGGCCTCAGAACATCCAGATCCATGAACTCGGTATTTATGATGAAGAGGGCATGGCAGCTTTGCAATTCCCCTAATGATCTATGGGTTTCAGTTGTCAGGAGTAAATACCAGTGTGGCTTGAATGCTTTTCCTATTGTTGATACTAGGAAAGTGGGCTCAAATTTTTGGAGAGGCCTATGTCAGAACTGGGATGCCTTCCGCAAGTTAATAATCTGGAGGTTGGGGAATGGTGTTGAAACTAAATTCTGGGCTGATAATTGGTTACCCAATTCTGGACCCTTAACGGAGTGGGCCCTTCCTGGGTTGACACCTGATATGTTGGACCACAAAGTGATGGAATATGTTGATAATAATGGCAATTGGGCCTGGAATAAAATTGACCAGTTCCTCCCTTCTGAGTGGAAACGTAAAATAGCTAGCATCCTCCCACCTCGTCCTCATAACCCAGCTGACTCCTTGGCCTGGGCTGTGAGTCCGGATGGCTGCTTTTCGTCCATTTCAGCTCATGAGGCTATTCGTGATGCTCAGCCCAATCCCTGGAGCCGTGATTTTTCCATTATATGGCGCTGGGATGGTCCAGAAAGAGTGCGGGCTTTTCTTTGGAAGGCAGGCCACCAGATCCTTATGACAAATGCTGAAAGACATAGAAGACATCTAGCTTCTTCTCCTTCTTGTGTGATTTGCGGGGTTGACCCAGAATCCCTTATCCACACTTTTAGAGACTGTCCCAGAATCTCGCTGCTTTGGGGGAACATTGTAAAGTCGAATATTCATGGCTTTTTTACCTCCAATGACTGGCGAAATTGGCTTATCTCCAACCTCAGTCGTAAGGAATCCAAATCTACAGGCCACCCCTGGCATTTGGTTTTCGGAACAGCGATGGATTTAATTTGGAGAGCCCGAAATGAATTTGTCTTCAGCCAGAAACTTACTTCTGTTCCCACCTTGCATTGGAAGACAATGGATCAAGTTGAGGCTATTGCTGCAGCAATTTCCAAAAAGGATAGTCTACGTCCATCCTATGCCACCTTTGAAGAAGGGAGGCTCATTCAATGGTCCCCTCCACCTAGTGATTTCTTCTCTCTAAATTGCGATGGTGCGGTCTCGGGGGCTGGTTCTATAGCTGGTTGCGGTGGTATTTTGAGAGACAATTTGGGGAATTTTGTTTTTGCTTTCTCTCATAAGTTGGACCCTTGTTCTGTCCTAGAAGCTGAAATGTGGGCGATCTACCATGGGCTGAGCATTGCTTGGGGTAGAGGTTTCAGGAACCTTGTTGTTGAATCGGACTCGGCAAATGCTATTAGACTTCTGACAGAGGAGATTTCTGATTTGCACCCTCTGTCTCACTTGACCAGAGGTATTAAGAATATAATTGCCCCCCCAGCGGATATTAGATGGAAGCACGTCTTAAGGGAAGCCAATCAGCTGGCTGATATTCTTGCTAAGGATAGTTGTTCTATGCATTCTTCTTGTAAAATTCATGATGTTGTTCCTCCCTTTCTGTCGCTTGCTCTTTTGGCAGATAAGAGGGGTGTAGCCTTTCCTCGTGGTTTCTAGTTGTGTTTGGGAGCCTTAGCTCCCCGTTGTTCACCAAAAAAAAAAAAAAATCACTCATTTATATCTCCCGTTTTTCCAAATTCTAGAATCACATTCTACTAATCTACAAGTAGCTTCATTACCCTTCTTAAATAAAATATGAAAAATAAAAGCATCAAATAATGTCTGTACTATTTTGATATCTGCATAAATAATTAACTCCTAATTCAGACAAATCAATCAATGTTGTATCTAAGATGATATATATATTTATCAACACATTAGAATCTTGTTTGTTGTTTCTAGATTACTTACTAATTTATTAAAATAGGGATGCGATTTATACTATGATTTCGTCAGCATTGGAGAAGGATTTCCAAGTAACACCAAATGTCCAACTTTCAATATCAATCATAGAAAATTCCGTTTTTCATATATATTTTTTTCGGTTTAAATAAGCTTTCAGTCCCTGAAAAGTGCATGTGTTTTGTTTTTAGTCCATATAATTTTATTCATAGGCTTTGACCCCTACAATTTCAAAAGTTTATGAATAAGCTCCCTACCATCAATTTTGCACTGTTATTTACTGAAAATGAATTATTCACAAATTGAATTGAGTGAAGGAAGAATAATTCTACAACCTACTTATACTAAAACCAAAATACACACATTTTTCATGGACTAAAATTATTTAAACCTTTTTTCCAATAAAAAAGCCTTTAAGGATGGTATGAAGGTACGTGTCAATGTGATTTTTCTCTTTCATAGAATCACTTAAAATGTTAAAATTATAGACTAATCTACATGAAAAACAATGAGTACTTTCTTGTTAGATGTCGTGGTGCCTGGTAATATATACTACTATAAATGAAAGTGCTTACAGATTTTGAGAGGAGTACATGTATATGGCATGTCCCCAATGTTGTGGCTCTTTCCACATTAGCATTACCCAACCTAAATTGATTTGGATATGCATGTTTGATAAATAAAAAAAAATTTGAGATGTATTTGTTAGAAATTCAAGTGATTGGTATCATAAGCTCTAGATTGGAGAGAGAGAGATTGCATTAATATTTTAGGTTCTGATCATAGGATCCAAAATGTTTTTTATAAGCAATATTTATATTAAAGAAGAGTATAAGAGCTTATTTGGAAAAGATTATCTTTCCCATTCAACTGTTTTTGGAGGATAAAATTTGTTTTGTGAAAAAATTATTATGTTTGGGTACATAGATTATTTTCTAAAAAAGCTTTTCTAAACCCAGTTTCAGCTGTTTTGCTTCCAGCTAGGGGATTGGAAAGTTTGATGAAATTTTTGCACCCTTTCAGCTGTCTTGCTTCCATCTAGGTGTATTTGTATTCCTAAAAGTGATTATTTTTGCACCACCCAAACGAAATAAATTATCTTAAAATTGCTTTTTAGCAAAAATACCCACACAAAATATATTATCAACATAACTTTAAGGGGTACTCTAACCCATATATACGATGAAGTCAAAAGCATTAGGACAACTGTAATTATAATACTGCTAGACATCCAAACCAATATTAATTTTACATATACCATTTCCCAAAAAAATTTACACATAGAGACATTAACTGTAAAGTCAGTACCACATTAAATGTAAAACCAGACATTAAATGATGGTTGGTTTGGTGGGAAAAAAAAACTGATGGTTGGATTGGATCAAAGTATTTGGATTTTTTTTTTTATATATATAAAGTATTTGGAGACATTGGTCTATGCTCACCCAATCACCTCTTATTTAGCTAATTAGGATAACCGGTCAAAACCATCTAGAACATGGTAATTAATATTATGCCCACTGTTTTCTATGTCAAAAACCACTTTTGCACCTAGTTTTAGAGGTGGAATCCCTTCTATATAAATCATACTCTAGAGGCTTAGACAAAATGCAATCTCTTATATTTTCATCCAATTGTCCAATTCAATCATATAACTAGTGACTAGGCATGTCATTCTTGAAAGTCTCAATAGTTAATGAGGATGATGATGAAGATGAAGAAAAAAACAATATTTGGAAGAAGAAGATGCTTCTCAAGAATCAAATCAATGAATCACCAAATGTCTTTCATCAGGTATGTTTGCTTGATTATGATTTCTTTCCTTGTCATGATATCAATAGTTTTATTATAATTTTTTTTATCACCTGAAATGATCATCTATTGTACAGATCAAGGAATTCCCCGTACACACCTACTTTGGTATGCAATCTCAATCAAATGGCCATGGGTTTTATAATCAAACGACCATAGGTCACAACAGGGATTTGGGTTGTCTCCAGCCCCTCCATCTTCAACATCTTTATAGTGGATTTTCAACCGATGGATGTATGCATGTGAATGTCCATGACTATCATATGCGATAGCTATACAAATTATTTTGCTGCACCATTGTTCTGTGGGAGAGAATTCAAATCCTTCATTGGAGATGGAGGTATTGATGTCATGAAGCGGGAATCGAACTCCGAAGGCGACATGCATCTGTATATTTATTTTACTAGTATTGATGTGAGCAAAAAGTATATACTCTTTTAATTTATATTTTTAGAGAGCCATGTAGTCATATTTTTAGGATAGAATCTCAATTTTTAACAATAAAAAATGTTACTTCCTTACACACCCTTCATGGTGGACCGATGCCTGATGGTGTAGAGGAAGGATCAAAAAGGAAAAAAGAATGGTCACAATTGACTCGATGTACATAATAAATGTGAGAAAATAGGTTGTGTATAACATTATCCATATCTGGTCATAGTGGTTGTGATTTATGCTAGCTTACTTGTCTTGATACCAATATGGAGTCAAAACTGAATGGGTAAATTCCATAAGTATATAATATATACATATACATGTAATTGTTAAACTAATACTCTTTTTCAACTTTATATTTTTGTTGTAGAATTTTTTCTTTTAAATACCAATTTAAGCCTTATGCCCAGTGGTACGTAGCTTGAGTCTCCGCTAAAAAGTGAGGGATTGTGGATTGATTCCATGTGTCATAATGCTTAGCACTGAAAGAGAAATGTATATTAAAAAACGATTTATTATTACGCACTGGAATATGGTAATTAATATTATGCCCACTGTTTTCTATGTCAAAAACCACTTTTGCACCTAGTTTTAGAGGTGGAATCCCTTCTATATAAATCATACTCTAAAGGCTTAGACACAATGCAATCTCTTATATTTTCATCCAATTGTCCAATTCAATCATATAACTAGTGACTAGGCATGTCATTCTTGAAAGTCTCAATAGTCAATGTGGATGATGAAGATGAAGAAAAAAAACAATATTTGCAAGAAGAAGATGCTTCTCAAGAATGAATCAATGAATCTCAATAGTCCGCCACTGGATGTCTGCAATGTGTTACAAACCCTTCGTCATTCCACCAATCATCTCAAGTGATATGAGAGATCGTGGTATGATAAAAACTAGTTCACATGTTAAAAATGATGAATATAAAAATGAATTAAGAGATAAAAACTGTTGCAAAGTTATGTTGTTTTGTTGTAGTTAAATACGAGAATAATGATAGCTAGTCTTTTATGGATTGAAAACTAGTATGAACTGTTATTTTATTTTGTTTTCGTTGAATATGAGAATGATATATACTTATATAGAAGAAAAAGGAAAATTATTGTAAATTATTATTGCCTGTAATATATGAAATTATCTTGTAGCAGTGTATACCTAAAAAAACCATTCAAGAAATAACTATATCACAAATTTTTGTTGATTAATTAATTTTAACTTTGACCTTGATATTTGTTTCTTTCCTTTTATTTACAAATTTGCTTTACTTTTATTGAAATGTAAATATGAAATCTTAAGGAAGCTATAATAACTTTGCTCAAAAAAAAAAAAAAGGGAAGCTACAATAACATAGCATGATAAATGTAAGAGATAGGGTAAATCTAATTAGCTTTTTTTTTTTTATGGCCAAAATCTAATTAGTTTAGTATATTGTATTCGACCTAGTTGAATAAGTTTACATCTTATGATATCAATCGTTTAAGGTATCTAATGTAATACACTATGATTATATGTAAAATATACAATCACATTGGCAACACTAGCAGCGACGTCAATTTTGTTAGGAAAGGCCAAATAATTTCATGAATAACGATTTTCTCCTACCAATTTATCTTATCTCTCTATACACAATCACAAACATACATATATTATGTATTTAAGAGTCACAATTTATTTTAGCTTTGAAACATAAAAAGTTAAAATAGAAATTGTGATTCTTGGATACATATAATATATTATATTATATAGTGTGATTTTGGATTGAAAGAAAATGGAGACAAATTAACCGGGAATGATCCATTCTATAAATTCAAGGTGATTAAGCACGATTGCAATGATAACAATACGGATTAATATGGATTTCAATGATAACAATATGGATTAATACAATAGAGAGTGTCAGGGTGATTCTTTTATTGTTTAACGAACATTTTAGTCCCTGAATAGTAAGCGAGTTTTGGTTTTAGTCCCTGAATTTTTTTTTTGTTGGTTTTGGTCCCTATAAATTTAAAACTTTTGGTTTTAGTCCCTACCGTCAGCCACCCTCAGTTAAGTGCTGACGTGGCTAACGGAGTGCTATGTCAACACTACCACATCATAAAAAATATTATTATTTTATGCCATGTTGGCTGTCATGTATGAAAATAAACTTTGGTTTTAGTCCATCAAAAGTGAGTAAATTTTGATTTTAGTCTCTGTACTTTTTTCGTTGGTTTTGATCCTTGTAAATTTAAAACTTTTGATTTTAGTCCCTATTGTCAGTTGTGACACCCTCTACCCCGCATGCATTCAAAAGCGATAACATAGATATAGAAGGGAAAGAACACATGCATGCGCAATTATATTAAGAACTGGCAGAGGCTGCCGTATTGTAACATAACGCGGAAAACCAAAACATGTTTATAAAGAAAACATAACATAAACATATAAACAAAACCCAACCCCGATGTCACATTACAGAGCTGGTATAACCAATCCGACAAACAACTCGGATAACAAACTAAACAAAACATAAACTAACTACTAGAAGCGGCTCCTTAGAGTCACTCCTCAGCAAGCTGCTCACCGTCCTCTGCATAACACAAAAAGGGTACATGCAAAGCAACAACAAAAGACGGGGAGTAAGAACCATATATATGAAGTATGAACATAACGACAACATGATAGTTGGCAAGATGATCATACAACACATAGAAACATAGCAACATAGCATTTATAACATAGTCATCATACCAACCCAACAACACATCACAGTATAACAATATAATCCTCAATCATATAATGCAATGCGAAGCATTACTCCAAATGCATGTGGATCCATCTACACCAGGCGTATGACTTCGGATTACATCTCCACATTGGCCAACAAGAACCAACACCAGGGCAATCCACCAAACCATGGGTGGACCCGTAAGACAGCCAACACACCTTATTCTCAGGTGCGCCACCACGGAGGGCCAGATCACTTAGATTACCGCGAATGGCCAGACCGCCTTATTATCGGGCGAACTCCCCTATGTCATACCTCCCCCTAATAACTTCATGCATGATGCATGCAAACAAACAGACAACCATCTATCCACCACCTCCATCAACACCATCAATACCTCGACCACTTGGCTATCGAGGATTACCGTTAATCGTTTCATCATTTAGTCTTTTAAACACTCTGGTCGTTCTACACCAGAGATTACCACCTTGACCATCAAGAATCAAGGCCCCCTTGGCCACTAGGCTACCAAGGTACATCATCATCTTTAATTAACACTCTAGCCATTAAGCACTAGAGATTACCACCTTGACCATCATGCATCAAGGCCCAACATCTTATCACTTTAGTTATTAACACTCTGGTTCTGTAGTACCAGAGATTACCACCTTGACCATTAAGCATCAAGGCCCCCTTGGCCACTCGGCTATCGAGGTACATTATAATCTTTAAGTTATCTAGCTTGTCTTAACTTTGTTTGCTGCCTTCTTGTATTATTATTAGGATACTTGGGGTAAAATACCCTCGTTCAGCTTTCTGTATTCTATTCTGCACAGGGAAGCACGAGCATGCTTCCCACTCAGCACGGGCGTGCTGAACTCAATAGTCAAGCATGACCGTGCTGGCTATTGAGCAAGGGAGTGCTTAAGTAGCGCGCCCTTTCTGGATTTCAAACTAGAGCACGGGCATGCTCCCTGTTAAGCACGGCCGTGCTCAGTGGAGCGTGGCCGTACTGATCTGGGCAGAAAGGGTCAGAAACCCTTTCCCAAATCCTTGAGATAAATCACATATTCAACCTATTGGCTTTTAACTAAGTCTTTGATTATTAGCTTCATTATCTTTAACTGTTCTTCATCATTACTCATGTCTTATCATTATGGGGAAATTAATCCTTTAATCACAGCTCTATTATTAATGTTCCTAGAACACTTATTAATCAATCCTAGGGTCATTAATTAAGCCATATGATCATAAACTCGCTTCTCACACTACGTTCATGTGTTACGTCATTAATAATCCTATTAAAGATTCATTAACATCTTGTAACATCGTTGTTGGCATTAACATCCTCAACAATCAACACTGATAAGAGCACAACATCATCATCATTATCATAACAGTCTCATCATCAAAATAACATCATTATCATGGCATACATCACATCAATAACATCATACATACATAGGCATACTATCATCAATTGAATGTTGTGGTGCTTGGTAACATCTATCTATCTTCTATAACTTTACTATTTGTTATCCAAATGAACACTGTAGATCCACATGTCAAGATGTGGGTTTTTTTACATTATTTTATGAGAAGTGTTAGCAACACAATATCTTACACACTCTTTCCACACACTCCCTGTTATTGGTTGAAATTCATGCGAGTCCTACAAAATTGAAATGGGACTCACATGAATTAATGGGACTGATTTCCAAAATAGTGGGACCCACAAGAATTTTAACCAATAGGAGAGAGTTTGCTGGGATGAGTGTATTAGGGAGTGTGTTAGGGAATGTGTTGCTAACACTCCTCTTATTTTAATATTTACTTTTTATAATTTATAAATTTTGTTATTTTGTTGTTTTAGATTTTTTTTAAACCTAACCATTTGGGAGGTTAAACACGCAAGTGTATTTTGACTGGATATCAAGTTTATCTTGAGTGGACATATGATGGTTTAGGCGCCCTATATCTTGAGGGGGCAACATATTTTTTTTTCTTCAAAATTTCATTTAAAATTCAGAAATCAAAATAAAATTAATAAGATAAAATTTTGAATTAATTCCTTGAATCTGGATTGACACTAACTCAGTACCGATTTATACTGCTAACCAGGCCCAATTAAACCCAAAATCCAAATTTTTTGCATCAAATTTTTTATTTAATTATTTCTAATATTTTAATTTTAATTTTTTATTTTTTTACCAACTTTAAATTTTTTTGGGTGTTACAGCCGCCTCCTCTCCTATCTTCTAGCATTTTTTTTAGGTTAGGAAATCAGCCTTTTTTTATTTTTATTAAATGTTATTATAATGGGTTCTAATCTATTTTCTTGTTTTTCTCCAAATTGTTGATTCTAACTTGGGATCAGCCCTTTATGCATTTTTTTTTTGTTCGGAATCCACCATAATTAACCCTTTGGGCTGAGTGAGTCCACTTGACTATGCCCATGGCTTGGGCACTTTGGGTCTACTATATGGAACTATTATCTGGTTCGGCTGATTGAGCAGGCTTTTATCCCTTAGTTCTCAGCCTCCCATGGGCTTGATATCACAAGGATTCGAACCCGGATTCCCCAAGTTCTATTCCTTATGGGGGTAAGTTGCTTCCACTCGATCAACATCCCATTGGTCATTAAGTTATTTTTTATTAACTAATATATATATATATATATAAACTACGAAGGTTGAACCGGTTGAACCAATTGAACCATGAATAGGAGGTCTCGCCGGTTCAATCTTCAGTTCGGTTCCTAAAACATTGAAAAAAGTAAACAACTCACTATTACCGTTTGAAGGTAAAAAGACATATGGGAATGAGAGAAAGAGTAGTATATAAGAAAGCTTCTATACCCAAAAAGAGAAAGGTTTGTGTATTTTTCCTTTTTTTATAAATTAAATATGTATGAATTAATATTTTAATTTGAAATAAAAATAATTTTAAATAAAAATATAAAGATGTGGGGTCCATTAAAAGTAAGTTAAGTATTTACAGATGGTTCTTACAATGGAGCAAAAAATGGTTGACATTCCTTAAATCCTATGTGGCATCTTTGGTCCCACTTAAAAGGAGTTAAGAACCAAAACATCGTTCTTGCATTGGAGATGCTCTTGGAAGAAAGAAGACAAAGGCGACAGGGGATTGGGGAGTGAAGGAGCAAGGTTCTGAAATCTAATTTATGAATAAAAGGTCATTAGGGTTTCAAAGTCACACACATTCTTTCCAACTTCTTCTAGCCGGCAGTCCTCCTATCCCCACCCCAAAGGTCCAAACCTAACATCTAATAATTATAAACCCTAAAAATATTTAAAAAAATGACAAAAAGGAATACTTTGGCCATTTAAAATTTTAATCATATTTACTAAAAAAAATTAAATCATATTTTGAGATCATAATAATAGTTGACTAATGTTTCTGATATTTATATTATTCTTATAATATTAAAATTTATATATAGTATTTAAAAAACAAGAGACTAAGAATTTGGTTGAATTTATGTGTAGCATTTTTTTTTTGTAATTTATGTATATATATTGTATAATTTTTTTTTATTTAATTAGTTATCGGTTTAATCGTTGGATGAATCGGTTGGACCAAGATAACCATAACCCGGAGGTCTCGACAATGAGAGGGTTAGGAAAGATTGTAGTACATGGGTAAATGTCCATATGATAATTGTCATGTTTCTTATGCATGCTATATTGTTTTGTTGATAAGCTCCATCAAACTGTTACCAACATTAGATAATGATAATGAGTGGTAATGAAAGAAAAGGGGAAGGGAGGTTGTTCTGATTCTTTGGGAAAAAATTTTAGGCAGATGATGATGTCTTTGATTCGAGAAAAGAAGAAAAGACGATATGAAGAGAATGCAGGTTTAATATAAATTTTCCATATTTTATTTTAATATTGTCCATAGTAATGTTCAGAAATAACGAGAAATTATTGTTAACTCTAATGATATAAATTATTCGTAGGTGATTTTTGGCAAAATATCATTATACATGTTTAAATACCATTATATATCGTTAGAACTATAAATTATCGTTATAAATAAATACCTTCACGTTCAGCTTTATTATTGCACTTTATTTGTATACCATGTTTAAATTTTAATATTTAAAATATTTTTTAAATATTTTTTACAACCTTTATTAATTGTATAGTTCTATAAATTATCGGTCTTTATTTTTAGGGGATCATTTTTTTACATCTAATTATTTATTTTCTACTTCAATATTTAACTATGTTGGTAAATAAGTAGTGTGAATGTACTAACTTTGTCTTAAAAAATACTTTGTTTATATTTAATTTTTATATTTTAAAAAAAAAATTAGATTTAGATTTTTTAAGTCGAGTGAAATCCCAACAACATGGTCTACCAATCCAAGTGAGTTATTGGGATATACTATGTAGAAGAAAGAATATTAATTTCACAATCCATCCAGGTAATAGAAATTGCTATTTTGTTTGTATTATTGTATAATATTTTCCCAATTGCATTCCCCTTTTTTATTTAATTGGTTCATTGTTATTGATATTTATAGAAATGGATTTTTCAACTTCATGATGAACAAAATCCTTTATTTTTTGAAGCTGAACGTGAAGGTATTTATTTAGTAATCTATATATGTCTAACAAATGCTCGGGTAAAATTCACATTTAGTAAATAAATAAATTTAAATGATACTACTAAAGAATATGCATTTTAATATAGGTTTCTATAAGATTTATACCTTCACGTAACCTTTAGTCAGTTCCAGTAAGCTTTAGTGCATTTTTTTATACAGTAAAATTTTTAGAACAAAGCCTGTCATTCCGATTAATACTAATACCAACACCACTCAACTACGATAACAAACAAACAAAATATGCTACGATAGACCAATTGATGCAGAATTAAACCCCCATGCCACATGCCACAGGACCAGCTGTAATTGAGAAACAATAATCTATATGTGTGTTGCTTTATTATATAGTAGCTGAACCTACTACCAGAATGTTGACTACATGTAAACTTTATGAGTGTTGATCCTTTTTGCTAGATTTGAGTCACCAACCCTGAAGCGTGATCCACACCCATGACATAATACTCTGCCTCATAAGAACCATCATTCATCATTGTCAATGAATCTTGATCAACAAAGGGTCGACATTTTGGAGGCTGGATTTCCATTTTTTTATGCACTCTTTGCATTATAATGTGGTGCTAACTATTTAAGTTTGTGCTACCACAGGGTCCCTGTTGAGCAGAAAAAGAAGAAAAAGACCAACTGAAGGGGTAGCTACTTCAAATCAATTTGCTACCATTGTTGCTTACTTTGCATGCATTATGACCTCTTTCTCTTTGCTTATCAATTATACCATTATGTTTGCTAACATAGATTTTTGAGGGAAATGTGGCTGTGTCATAATTGTAAAAATAAAAAAGATGGGAAAACTATTAATGACGTTCAGGAGCACTTCAATGTGAGGATATTTGTTTTCTTGGGTTTTTATGTTTGTTTTAGTTTGAATTTTATGGCGGTGACTAGCAAATTGAATTTAGTTTCTTTAACATACTGTACATTGGATAATTTATCATTTTCTGTTCATTTGGAGTGAAGAGGTTAAAATAGTTGCAAAATTAGTTTTGTACTTTACCGATTTTATTGATACTGTCTTCAATTCAAATTGCATTTTCTGTGATTGATAATTTTTTATGATATTTTTGGTATTAAGTAAGCTTAGATATACTCTTCTATTAGATCTGGAATTATTGAAATAAGTAACTAATATGATTTGTATTTGATTTATATCACACATTATCTCTGCTTTGTATGCAATAATTCAATCTCATTTTATCATTTTTTATGGGTATTATTAATTTGTGGAATGAATTATGTTTTTGTAGTGGATCTTATCATCATATTACAATGTTTATTATGTGTGATCATATTTCCATCGTCCAACTTTTTTGGTTATTGAGTTTGATGTTAGATTTGATCATTGATGTTGTAGCTTATTTCTAACATCCTTTATGGTCATTCTTTTCTTTCATAAACATCAGGTTGATAATGAAGAAAAGATCCACATATAATATGCACATGGCCAAGATAACCCAAGCTTTGTCTGCAGGTGTTATTGAGTGCTTGATAAGCATGGATATTAATAGTTAAATCCATTTGTTTGTACGTTTAAAGTAATATATGTTATTAGTATAAAATATTTGAAATTGTTATTCATTAATACTTTGATAAGTGCGCTTTTATTTTAATAATATAAAAAATAATTATAATGTGAATTTATCAAAATATTATTAGATGTTAGTATACCAATTCTTTATAGTTTGACAGTACATACAAATTAAATTCATAAAATATAATTTAAATATATTTTTAAATATAAATAAAAATTACAATTGATCATTTAATTATGTATTATAATAATTTATTTAGAATGAAACTCATGGGTAAAAAATACTAGTATACTACTATAAATGAGAGTGCTTACAGATTTTGAGAGGAGTACATGTACATGGCATGTCCCCATTGTTGTGGCTCTATCCACATTAGCATTACCCAACCTAATTTGATTTGGATATGCATGTTTGATAAAAAAAAAATTGAGGTGCATTTGTTAGAAATTCAAGTGATTCCAGATTAGAAAAACTCTCTCTCACACACACACTCTCTTACAGAGAGAGAGAGATTGCATTAATATTTTAGGTTCTGATCATATGATCCAAAATGTTTTTTCATAAGCAATATGTTTATTAAAGAAGTGTATAAGGGGTACTCTAACCCATACACACAATAAACTCAAAAGCAATAAGACAACTGTAATTATAATACTGCTAGACATCCAAACTAGTATTAATTTTACAGATACTTATTCCCAAAAGAGTAATGATATATTTGGACACAAAAATTGTGTCCAACACCATATAAAAATACTCATCCCCATTTATTTATTGTTTTCTTCTCTCTCATCATGTATTTCATTACTCCCAAAACACTCATAAGCTCTACGGTGTCTATACAAGGTGTCCAAATTGTGTATCCAAATATCATTACTCTTCCCAAAAATTTTACAACTAGAGACATTAACTGTAAAGCCAGCACCGCATTAAATGTAAAACCAGACATTAAATGTGTTATCAGAGCTGATGGTTGGTTTGGTTAAAAAAAAAAACTGATGGTTGGACTGAATCAAAGTATTTGGACACTTTTTTTATTTTTTTTATAAAAGCATTTGGAGACATTGGTCTATGCTCACCCAATCACCTCTTATTTAGTTTAGGAAAATAAAAACTTCTATCACCCAATTACCTCTTATTTAGCTAATTAGGATAACCAGTCAAAACCATCTCCACTGGAACATGGTAATTAATATTACGCCCACAGTTTTCTATGTCAAAAACCACTTGTGCACCTAGTTTTAGAGGTGGAATCCCTTCTATATAAATCATACTCTAGAGGCTTAGACACAATGCAATCTCTTATATTTTCAATCATATAACTAGTGACTAGGCATGTCATTCTTGAAAGTCTCAATAGTCAATGAGGATGATGATGAAGATGAAAAAAAACACAATATTTGGAAGAAGAAGATGCTTCTCAAGAATCAAGTCAATGAATCACCAAATGTCTTTCATTGGGTATGTTTGCTTGATTATGATTTCTTTCCTTGTAACGGATACCAATAGTTTTTATTATATTTTCTTATCACCTGAAATGATCTATTGCACAGATCAAGGTACAAATGCAAGATCCCAACACACACCTTCTTTGGTCTGCACCCTCAATCAAATGGCCATGGGTTTTATAATCAAACGACCATAGGTCACAGTAGGGATTTGGGTTGTCTCCAGCCCCTCCATCTTTAACATCTTTATAGTGGATTTTCAATCGTTGGATGTATGTGTGTGAATGTTTATGACTACCGTATGCGGTAGCTATACAAATTTTTTTGCTGCACCGCTGCACCACATGAGAGAATTCAAATCCTTCACAAGAGATGGAGGTATTGTAGGTCATATGAAGCATGATTTGGACTCCGAAGGCGTACATGGATCTATATCTATGGAAGCTCAGGTACTTGGTACGATATGGGTACGATACGACACAGATATGAGGAATTGAGGATACAATTTTTTTTTTTGAAATTCAAGATACGATAAGGCCGGGATACGTTAAGAAAAATTTAGAGAAAAATATTTTATATAGATGCAGAATATTTATAAAGAAAGAGACATTGATCATTTCTCTTTAATGTATAATTATGTCGATCATAATTTATAAAAAGATACTTGTAATCATAACCAAAAAAAAAAAATACAATGCTACCTATACCATAATATATTGTTTCCTCTATGTCAAAATATCAACAAAAGCATCTTTAGTAGAACTCAAAACAAGTCTCGGCTCAATACAATAGCCAACAATTGAAAGGCATCTTTACTAAAATTATTGTCTAATCCTAAATGATTCAGTCCCCTCTCCTCCTTTATCGTCATTTAGATGAAAAAAAACATAATTTCTAAGTATGGTTCATCAAAAGACACCTCTGTCAAAGGGATACTTCTTGGATACGTATCCAGAAGTATCCTACGAGTATCTGGTAAAAGAAAATTTAACAAATAAAACAAAAAAGGAGGATACGTCTTGAGTACGTATCGAAAGTGTTAAATGTGCTTAGATCTCCCTCCTAAAAGATAGCTCAAAGGATGAGGGTTCCCAAGTATATATAAGCATTGCACAGCCCAGGAACCTTGGCAATGTGGGACACAAATGCAACTTCAATACTCACCCTCACGCGCAGCGTGGGCCTGGGTCCAATTCTCACATTGCTTGCAAAACCCGACTCTGATACCATGTTAAATGTGCTTGGATCTCACTCCCAAAAGCTAGCTCATAAGATGAGGGTGCCCAAGCATATATAAGCACTGCACAGCCCAGGAACCTTGGCAATGTAGGACACAAATACAACTTCAATACTCACCCTCATGCACAGCGTGGGCCTGGGTTCAATTCTCACATTGCCTGCAAAATCCGGCTTTGATAGTGGCTGTGTATAACATTATCCATATCTGGTCATAGTGGCTGAGATTTATGCTTACTTGTCTTGATACCAACATGGAGTCAAAACTGAATGGGTAAATTCCATAAGTATATAATAAATACATATACATGTAATTGTTAAACTCGCACACTTGTTCCCCCCAACTTTATATTTTTGTTGTAGAATTTTTTCTTTTAAATAGCAATTTAAGCCATATGCCCAGTGGTACATAGCTTGAGTCTCCGCCAAAAAGTGAGGGATTGTGGATTGATTTCCCTCCCATGTGTAATAGAACAAGAATCTGTTGTGCCAAAAAATGGTGTCTCAATGTCCCCTACCAATCAAATGTTGGTGATGTGCATGAGTGTTAATGAGTTATAATTTTATTTAATTAAGTGGCAAATTATTATTGGTTAGGGACAGGAAATGTGACAGAAGAGTGAGACAGAAGATCTTCATCCTGTGTAATAATGCTTAGCGCTGAAGGAGAAATGTATAATAAAAAAAGCTTTATGGTTGCAACATGTTTTTTCTCTCATATTTTTAGCTACCCAATCTTAGGCTAATGCCTTAATAACCTATGTCTCTATAAAAAGGTGATGTAATTGAATTCCCAAGACCAAACAACCTTGTAATGTATTGTTTGATATATAGAAAAAAAAAACTTTCATTAATTACTATATTTTTGAATTTAATAAGGTGATACTCCCTCCGGACTTGTAACCAAAAAAGAAATACTCCCTCCGGGCTCAATTTTAAGCAAAATTAACTATCGTCACACTTATTAATAAAGTTAGTGAATTTAGTTTAATTTTCTTGATATATGTAAAAAAAAATGACTTACAATTACTAAACTACCCTTTATTTGTCTCGGGAGAGTGCAATACTCTTGAAAAAGTAAAAGGAGAATTGGTTGGATTGGTTGATTGTCTTGACTTTTGGAACACTGGCATTAAATAGAGTTGAATTAATTAGCTTTTGCTTCTATTTGAGTCCACAAAATATAGGTACTTTTTTGCTTTTTTTTTTTTTTGATTTACTTGAGATGTATATATACAAGAGTATTGGGGATACTCTAACCCACTTACAAAAGGAGATAAATTGAAGCACCAGGACATGTAAATAAAATACTGTCGCATTTTCCTAACAGTATTATCTTTACACTTCCCAAACACCCAACATCAATTAAATCATCCCCAACAGATTTTACCCTTTTGAGTACAAACCAACCAAAAAGACCAAACTGACCCACAATACCCCACCCACCCAAAACCCCAAACGTAGTTGCCCAGATCCCTTCAACACAAAGAAGACAAAAAGTTGTAGATGAATGCTTTAACAACTCATCCAAAGAAGACAATATAGAATCTGAAAACTGAGCTTTAAACATCAACCGCTTCAAATTTATATTGACCACCTCTTGATAGACCAGATCGATTAGAAACCACTAGAAATAACAAGCCCATGGCATAGAAAAACCAGTTCCCTTTTCACCTTACCACCAGAAATTCCTTTAGAAGAGATCACAAACCTGAGAAAAACCATGAGTCATCTCTGAAGTAATGAATTAATATGAAGTGTTTCAATATATTGTTTTGTGAAAATAAAAGATTAGGGTTTGTATTTAGGAATAAAGTAATAAATCATTGTCACCAAACATCTTCTGTTTAGCTTAGGATATGGGTGTAATTGATAGTCTGGCAACAAAATCCAAAATCTGCATCCCCATTGGCGCTTGATAAATTAGGATATCTTTTTTGTCGTGGACTCCCATTGTACTTTGACTTCCGTTCCTTTATTCGATCTCTTTTTATATTTTTTTTTTATAAACAAAAGTATATTAAAAACGAGTACAAGAGGTACTCAAGCCCATATACAACATAAACGAAATGTAGACTATGTAAAAATGATACTAACCCTAGACAGAAACAGAATCAGGTTTACAAAGTACCCCCAAGAAGGAAAAAAAACAAAGACCCTATAAGTCCAAAATATACCCCACCAAAAGTCCTATACCAGATAAATACATCAAGTTACATCAAAAACAAATTGGAGCAATCCACCTATGACCCTAGATCAGAGTTCCACTTGCCCATAATATAATTAATGTCCAAAATAATACAAGTCCTCCAAATCTCCTATCGCAGAAATAAAAGTCAGAGCTAACAAAATGCAAGTCAAGATCTCTCCCAATGACCCACCAACATGCCTACTCTCCCGATTCCTATATTTTCCTCATGCTGTACCAAGATCTCTCCATCCCCAACACATTGGCCGCCCCTAATCACCAATTTTGTAACCTCATCCATTTAATGACAACAATTTAGAATATCATCCCACCTTTATTTGCTTGCCACCAATTTTCACCTGCACAGAAAACAACAAAAAATGGTGCAATGTACACCCCAAAAAAAACATTAGAGATCACAAAAAGTTTCCCTCGGTGTCGTAGTTTCACTCATGGATTTTTGTGTTCTTCCTTTTGTTGTCTCTCACCCTCAATCCTCACCTTTTCACTCATAACAACAGCCAACAATTTGAAGGTCCAACATCAACCAAACCATGCCTTAAACACCAGAAGCAAGACTTTCAAGATTAACCAACATACAACCAAACATAACAATCGAATTTCCAGAAACATGGCACCACCCGAGTCTTTACCCAAACGTCACCCCTCCAGAGAAATCTCCAAATCAGTCCATCAAGATAAACAATATCAGTAACATCTACAAGGAGCCACAATGAGACCAAGCAATCAAAACTAAACAAGCAGCTGTCAGTGATCTCTTTTTATATCATCTAATATATATGATCTACGATGCAGGTTTACCTATTGATGCAAGTTCCTAGCACATGTATCGAACTCCACAGGCATACATGCATCTCTATATATTTAATTTACCATGTGAGCAAAAATATGCTCTTTATATTATTTGAGAGACATATATAATTAGATTTTAAGGATAGAATCCCATTGTTTAATGATAAAAACATTATTTCCTCTCATTCCTTGCACACTCCTCAAGTGGTACCATGTTGTAGGGGAAGGAAAAGAAAAAAATAAGAATGGTTATAATTGAATGGAGGTAAGAAATAATGTGATAGAAAATAGGTATGTATATTATTGACTGTGATCCATGCTTCTTTGTATTTAGTGGATAGGTGCGGGTAACCAGGAGCTTCTTGATTATTTTAGCGCACATATGCTGTTGTGAAAGGTTGTCAGATGTCTGCAACTTGTTACAAACCCTTCGTCAATCTTCTCAAGTGATATGACTTATGAGATATCGTGGTATGATAAAAACCAGTTGACATGTACTTAAAAAGGATGAGTACAAAAATGAGAGATAAAAACTGTTGTAAAGTTATGTTGTTTTGTTGTAGTTAAATATGAAAATGATAGTTTTGTCGATTGAAAACTGGTATGAACTTTTATTTTATTTTGTTTTCGTTGAATATGATAATGGTATATACTTATATAGAAAAAAAAAATTATTGTAAATTATTATTACATATATCTAGTTAATATGTAGCACATATACGAAATTATCCTGTAGCGATATATACCTTAAAAAAAAAAATTCAAGAAATAACTATATCTATTTTTGGTTAATTTTAATTTTGACCTTTTTTTTAATTTGGTAAGCAATTTTAATTTTGATTCTTTCCTTTTATTTACAAAATTTACCTTACTTTTATTGAAATTTAAATATGAAATCTTAAGGAAGCTATAATAACATAGCGTAATAAATTATAAATGTAAGAGATAAGGCAATCTAATTAGTTTAATAATTGGTTTAGTATATTGTATTCAGCCTATTTGAATAAGTTTAGGGTACTGTTATTGAGTACGAAACAATTACCTGCAAAATTTGACGAATTTAAATTTAGCCACTCAGAGGACCTATAATCATGTGGGATTAAATATAAAGTTTCAACTAGAAAATTGATAATTGTATTCGTATGTTTTCATTTCGTAATATTAAGCAATTCCATACACAATCACAACCATACATACATTATGTATCTAATTAGGAGTCACAATTTATTTTGGTTTTGAAACATAAAAAGTTAATTAAAACAGAAATTGATCCTTGGATACATATATAACATATTGCTGAGATTTTGGATAGAAAGAAAATGGAGAGAAATTAATTGGAAATGACCAACATTACGTTGGTCCGAGTGGAACTGGGCTCGGATCCCTTAAGCAAGGTCTCGAGTTCGAGCCTTGTGGATGGAAAAAACGTGGTTCGGAGGGGAGACCCCACTAAAGGTGGCTAGTCAGGTTCCCCTGCGGAGATTAGTCATCGACGAGGCCGGTGGATACTTCGCACCTATGTCATGGTAATAAAAAAAATTTAACTGGAAATGATCTATTATATAGTTTCAAGGTGATTAAGCACACTTGCAATGATACCGATATGGATTATTACAATAGAGAGTGTCAGGGTGATTCTTTTATTCGTTTCATTCCTAAGCTTATGTTAGAAAATAATTAATTTAGGGTTAAATATGTTTTTTATCCTTATAAAAATTGTAAATTTTGATTTTAGATTTTATACAAATTTTATTCATCTTTATTCCCTATATTTAATAAAAAATAATGTGCTTAAAAACACACATTATTTATATTTTTACGGACTAAAAATAAATAAATTTTTTATAGGGATCAAAAAGTATATTCAATCCATTAATTCATTATTGTTAATTTTTTTCATGTCAATTCCTGACAATAAGAGTGTGTTTGGGAAAGCTGGAAAAAAAATATTATGCTGATAATCAATTTTTGTATAATCGATTATTGTGATAATCGATTATAATCAAAATCTATTTTTGTTTGGATCTGTTTGTTGAAAAGCAATTTTAAGATAATCTATTTCGTTTGGGTAGTGTAAAAAAAATCACTTTTATATAATAAATTACGAAAAAGGGTATGAAGTTATTTGTATAATTTAATAATATTTATTTAGAAATAAGTTTTGTAGGGGTAAACATGGAAGAGTGTTTTGAGAATGAAAAATAATCAAATCATAATAATCTTAAGCTAGAAAAAACTAGATGGTATAAAACAGCTTTTTTCCCTAAAAAAAAGCTTTTTTATTAATTTAAGCAAAATACCAAACATGTTAGATTATCTATGAAACAACTTTTAAGCTGAAAAACAGCTGAAACAAGGGAAAATAATCTTTCCCAAACACACTCTAAAGCATTGTTAAAATATAATATTAGGTTGTTTGGACATATATTATTGTTATAAGGCGAAAAGATTGTGTTTGTTTCTTGGGATAGAATAATCAATTAAAACTCTCATCACCAAACACCCTATAATCAGCTTAGGTTTTCAGTTTAGGTAATCAGCTGTAAAAACCATCGTGGTTTTTGGCATATGGTAATACCCATTGTTTTCTCCTTTCCAAACCCGCTTAGCCCATGGTATTAGAGGCGTTAGCCCTTCTATATATAAGATCTGCCCTTGAGGGTTTTGACAGTGTAGACACATATCATCATTTGTCAATTTCAATCTCACTATAAGCTACAGTGACTAGCTAGCTAGGTCTGATAAAAGGTCTCAAAAGTTGAAGATGACGAAACTGAAGATAGCAACAACACTACTAACTGGTAGAAGATGATTCACCTCAGCGATGAAATCAATGAATTATCAAAGGTATGCAAGTTCAAACATCATCCTATCTTTTGTGGAGGATCAAATCTATAAATCTTTTTATATGCTATAATGATGTCTACTACATACAGTGTTGGAAATAATATTTTTAGTGGAGTCCCTTTTATATAAACTTGTTTCTCTCATTTCTGTTCAATTCAATTATATAGCTAGTGACTGCGCATGTCATTCTTGAAGGTCTTAAAAGTCGATGATCGAGGACGATGATGAAGACAATGATACTATTTGGGAGAAGAAAATAATTCTTATGAATGGAAACAATGAATCTCCAAAGGTATTTTCCTAGGTGCTTGATTGTATAGGATTTTTTGCTTGTCACGGATGCGTTGTACTTTGTCTCTTTTATTCTTCATTCTTTTTTATCACAAAATATGATCTATGGCACAGGTTTACCTATATATGAAATTCCTGGCGCACACACTTTGAGCTGCAATAACCTAAACCAAATCAACATAGGTTAGATCATAGAGAGATGAGGTGTTATTCCCCGTATAAAAGCAGGTATCGAACTCAAAAGGTATACATCCATCTATATATTTAATTTACTAGTATATTGATGTGAGCAAAAATATGCTGGATTTTGGTGAGAGACATGGAATTTGATTTTAATGATAGAATCTCATTGTTTTAATGATAAAAAAAAAAAAAAACTCATCTTATTTTTAGTATGTTTCTTCATTTCAAATATGGACACAAGAAACAATATGTATATCTGTGTGTGTGCGCCGCCCTTTTGTTGCAGATTTTCCCCCTCTTTCACGTGTTGTGTGCCTCTTCTAGAAAGCATTCTACGTGATGTGGCATGCCCAACCAAAAGGAGCTCAAGATGAACCCTGAGCAACACAACTTGGTTGGGCATGCCACATCACGTAAAATACCTTCTAGAAGAGGCACACAACATGTGAAAGAGGAGGAGAATCTGCAATAGAAGGCATCTCACCCGCATATCCCGCTAACGACTTTAGGGCTCTACTCGACGTAGCCGAATCACGTCTCTCATATCCACGTGAACTCTATAAAAGAAGGACTTATGCTCTGGAAAATGGATGAATTCTAAGACACATATACTGCACACACACTATAATCAACAATCAACACCTAGAAAACACTTAGATATGTCATACCTCTGTAAGAGATGTCCGTAACAATTGGCACCCACAGTGGGCGACAATTGTTTCGGAGTCGAAACAAAGATAGGGTATACCTAATTGTTTTATAGGTGTTGATTATAGTGTGTGTGAATGTATCAGGGGTCGTTCCTTCACTGGAGCCCTAGTCCTCCTTTTATAGTCTTCACGTGTATTAGAGTGGGGCCCAAAAGTCCATAGCGCGATATGCAAACGAGGGATTATTAATTGATATGAATTTTTTTTAAGGAAACAAAAAAATATAAAGCATTATAAATGAGGGATTATTAATTGATATGCACTGTCAGTGTAAAGATTTATACTATCAAGTAATCATAAATTGTCAGATTATTAAAAATATATAACTATTATCTTAACTTCCTTAAAAATCACTCATACCATGATTTGTAATTAATTGATAGTATAAACAACCTTACATCATTGATGGTGTATAACAATTAAACTCTTAAGTCTATTTGTATAACCTTTCATATTTTCGGTCGTTCAGGGCGTCTAGCAAAATTAATAGGGCAATTTGGATTTTTCCAGCTACATAAATTGCTACATATTTTTTACCATTTAATCATTTAATTCATATGCAAAATAATAAATTACATTCACTGTATTTATTCCTTTTATTCATTATATATATAATGAATAAAAGAAATAGATACAATGAATATAATTTATTATTTTGCATATGAATTAAATGGTAAAAAATATGTAGCAATTTATGTAGATGGAAAAGTCCAAATTTTCCTCTTTTTAGGCGAAATTTTTTTCCTATGAAACACCTTACTTTTATATATTTATATTTTTTTACAATTTAATTCATATATGCAAAATAATAAATTACATTCATTGTATTTATTCCTTTTATTCATTATATATATAATGAATAAAAGGAATAAATACAATGAATGTAATTTATTATTTTGCATATATGAATTAAATTGTAATAAATATGTAGCAATTTATGTAGATGGAAAAGTCCAAATTTTCCTCTTTTTAGGCGAATTTTTTTTTCCTATGAAACACCTTTCTTTTATATATTTATATTTTTTTACAATTTAATTCATATATGCAAAATAATAAATTACATTCATTGTATTTATTTCTTTTATTATTATTATTATTATTATTATTATATATATATATTCATTATATAATGAATAAAACAAATAAATACAATGAATGTAATTTATTATTTTGAATGTGAATTAAATGGTAAAAAATATGTAGCAATTTATGTAGATAGAAAAGTCCAAATTATCCTCTTTTTAGGCGAAATTTTTTTCCTATAAAACACCTTACTTTTATATATTTATATTTTTTACAATTTAATTCATATGCAATATAATAAATTACATTCATTGTATTTATTCCTTTTATTCATTATATATATATATATATATATATATATATATATATATATAATGAATAAAAGGAATAAATACAATGAATGTAATTTATTATATTGCATACGAATTAAAGGGTAAAAAATATGTACCAATTTATGTAGATGGAAGAGTCCAAAATATCCTCTTTTTAGACGAATTTTTTTTCCTATAAAACACCTTACTTTTATATATTTATATTTATATTTATATTTATATTTTTTACAATTTAATTCATATGCAAAATAATAAATTACATTCATTGTATTTATTCCTTTTGTTCATTATATATAATAAATAAAAGGAATAAATACAATGAATGTAATTTATTATATTGCATATAAATTAAATGGTAAAAAAATATGTAGCAATTTATGTAGATGGAAAAGTCCAAATTTTCCTCTTTTTAGGCGAAATTTTTTTCCTATGAAACACCTTTCTTTTATATATTTATATTTTTTTAATATTTAATTCATATATGCAAAATAATAAATTACATTCATTGTATTTATTCCTTTTATTATTATTATTATTATTATTATTGTTATTATTATTATTATTATATATATTCATTATATAATGAATAAAACAAATAAATACAATGAATGTAATTTATTATTTTGCATGTGAATTAAATGGTAAAAAATATGTAGCAATTCATGTAGATGGAAAAGTCCAAATTATCCTCTTTTTAGGCGAAATTGTTTTCCTATAAAACACCTTACTTTTATATATATTATTTATATTTATATTTTTTACAATTTAATTCATATGCAATATAATAAATTACATTCATTGTATTTATTCCTTTTATTATTATTATTATATTATATATATATATTCATTATATAATGAATAAAACAAATAAATACAATGAATGTAATTTATTATTTTGAATGTGAATTAAATGGTAAAAAATATGTAGCAATTCATGTAGATGGAAAAGTCCAAATTATCCTCTTTTTAGGCGAAATTTTTTTCCTATAAAACACCTTACTTTTATATATTTATATTTTTTACAATTTAATTCATATGCAATATAATAAATTACATTCATTGTATTTATTCCTTTTATTCATTATATATATAATGAATAAAAGGAATAAATACAATGAATGTAATTTATTATATTGCATATGAATTAATGGTAAAAAAATATGTACCAATTTATGTAGATGGAAGAGTCCAAAATATCCTCTTTTTAGGCGAATTTTTTTTCCTATAAAACACCTTACTTTTATATATTTATACCTTTTTACTTTTATTTAGATACTAAATAATCAATTAAATTCTTTGTATTTATTATTTTTATTCACTCGTAGTTTACGTTCAACCGTAAAATTGAACCCGCCAATTATTCGCTTAGAATTGGGGCAAATTCTTTGTAACCCTTGCACAAATCAATTCAACTATTACACATTGCAATGTTTCATATACCACCCGAAGGGATATATTCTTATACTTATTTGTTGAATTTTTTGTGTTTTATGGGCCTGCTTCGTTTAGGTGTTTTCACGTTGGGATTATTGAAGACAAGATCGTGGCAAATTTTCATATACGGGTAACAATCATTATTTTTGCCTCAGTTAGGTATTGATCGTATTTTCCCCCAAATTTGTGTTTCTTCTGTCCCGACAAAAAGTTAATGTTTTGTTTAATGATCCAATGTTTAATTCATGAAATACTCCATTGTTTGCAATATTAACATTTATTTTGTTTATTATTAAATTTGTATATTATTTTATAAAAAAATAATTTGCCCAATAACATCTTTGTTTAATTGATTATATCTTTAATTGATCTTCTTACATTTTTGGAATGTATAGATGGCAAGTTGTCAGGCGTCATTAGAATCTAAGAAGCATCAATGGTTTCATTACGAATTTTGATCAACGTTTTGTAAGTGCTTATAATAATGTCATTCTCTTAACGAATTGCATGTAATAATATCGTCATGAATTTTTCAATTTGGTAATGTGGTACGATGTCTCATATGTTTTGTGGATACTTTTATGAAGTTGTAGGTCATGTGTCACTCTGTGATTAGTTCAGCAATGAGATTGAAGTTCATGTTTACCAAAATAATGGAATCGTGTGTTTTACTGATGTCTGACAGAAGATTGAGAGTCTTTTACAAATTGAAAGATGGTGGCTAGCTAAAACTATACTATTTGGAAGCCACAAAATCTATAAATGAGGTTCAAGAGATATAAATGAATGTTTGAAGTATATCATATATCTCCCCGGACGTTTAACATAGTATGGTTTATACTCCTTATATTCATGATGTCGCCAATTATGAGAGCGAGGATAACATATTTGCTACTTGTGATGATTGTAATTTTTATTATTCAATAGAGAAAAGTTTGTCTGCAACACAAGTCGAGGCTTCTTCGTAGGTTAATATCGATTTGGATATTTTTGCTGATGTTCTTTATGTTAGTTATTTACTTCATATATTTATTTGAAAATGTATTTGCTTTCGTACTTTTACCTATTGGATTATGTTTTGTGGCATTGTTAAAATAGGGATTCTTTGTGTCCTCAATGATGAGAGGAGTAGATGGCCTTGTCGCCTCGGATGGGCGAAGCAAACTGGCTTAATTTCACAAAAGCAGAGGGATTTAAAAAAAAAAAAAACTAGAATTGTTATTTGTCTTGGCATTGCCAACAATGCTCCAAGCATTATTTATGCTAAGATGGTCAGTTAGAGGACTCGTTTGACTTGATGTTTTTCCTTAAAAAAAAAGATTTTCGGACATGTTATGTAATTATATGGAGCACAAACATTAAGTGCAGCATTTTGTTATTTTTGATAATTGGTGGAGTTTTTTAATTGATGTGATTATGTTTTGATTTTTATTTGATTTACGTATGTGCTTCTTGATGAACATGAATATAATAAAATGGTTTCATGTCTGTTGTGTCTAAAACATCAATATTTAGCTTCTTGTTGAAAAATTTATTATGATTCAATGACAACATATTAGGCAATGCATTATGTCTGATAATATAGAGTAAACATAGTATGCTATCCAGATTATAAACCTAAGTGTGGGATAAATGTTGAGTTTTAGCATGTAAATAATACAAATGGAGCACATAGAAATATAAATATATACTATGATTTTTGATATAAATATAAATATTTTTTATAAGAATATAAATAGAAATATTTTTTTATATATTTATATTGATATTGATATAAATATAAATATTTGAATCTTATCCTGTGATTTCTGATTGATTGATAATATACAGTAACAATGTATACCAATTAAACTCTATTTCTTTTATTCATTGTATTTGCTTTATTCCTTTTATTCATTATTGACTTATGTTTCCCAATGCATTGTAACCTCATTTAAAACGTTTTAATTCAAATGCTAAAGAGTTAATTATAGTCATTGTATTTACTCATTTTATTCATTGTATTTAATTTATTTGTTTTATTCATTTCTTATTTACGTTTACTACTTCATTATTATCTCATTTAAAATCTTTTCATTCAGTTGCTAAATAATAATATTAAATTCATTGTCCTTGTTCATTTTATTCATTCCTAATTTATATTTCGTAATTCTTTTTTACCCCATTTAAAACCTTTTAATATAAATGCTAAATAATAAATTATTTTCATTTTATTTATTCTTTCTATTCATTGTATTTATTTATTTTATTCCTTCATAATTTGTATTTTCTAATTCGTTGTTACCTATTTTAAAAATTCTTAATTCAGATGCTAAATAATAAATTACATCTATTGTATTTAATCTTTTTATGCATTGCTAATTTGTGTTTCCAAATTGATTGGTACCCTATTTAAAACTTTTTAATTCATTTGCTAGAAAATAAATTACTTCCATTGTATTTATTCCATTTATTCGCTCTTAATTTATGTTTCTTAATTAACTATTACCTATTTTAAATCCTTTTAATTGAGATGCTAAAAAATAAATAACATTAATTGACTCATATTTATTCATTTTATTCATTCCTTTTTAAAATGTTTCTTTATATAATAGCAAGGATTAATTATCTTTAACACGTGAAATTTAATTTGTAATTTATTTAAATGTCAGAAGCTTTTTATTACATCATTTTTATAATTTACCGACGCAAATTGCCTTTAGAGATATTTCATAATTACACTTCCCACTCAATATTTTCCGGTATGCACCAATCCACCATCTAATTGAAACATGAAACGAGGTATATCAAAAAAGATCATTTTCCAACCAATACCAAAATGGAAATGAGAGAGTTAATCTTAAACACCGGCAAGGAATCATATTTAAGTTAAAGGACAAAAAGTTAAAATTGGAATTGATCATAAAAAGAATATTATCTTTTCTTTTTTTTTTGAGATAAGGAATATTATCTAATTATATATAATAATCAAAATCACCATTCGTAAAATCTCCAATATTTCCTCTCTTACCATAACATTTTTAGACTGTTTCTTAAAACCCGCACACTTCCAATATAGGGCACTATGTCACTCTTGTGACAAGCTAAGAAGATATATGTTAATCTCAGCCTAAATTCAAGGATATACTTCAAGTTAAGTAAAGTTGTCAAAATTGGACAGACCGGCCACCCCATTTAGCCGAGCCAAAAAGTCTATAGGGCCAAAAGCCCCATAGAGGCTTTGTGGGTTAAGGCCAGCCCATGAGCTACCAAAGAATTTTCTTTCAAAATATTAAGCTAGCTAACATTATATAATTAAGAAAATAATTTTAAAAGTATTTTCTTTTTATATGATTGAAATTAAAGAGCAAACTATCATATTAGTGCCTTAAATTATATGGACTAGTCATAATTATATATGACTTTAAGAAATTACAATTCAATCATTGTAAAAAATAACGTAAAAATCTATATATTCTAAAGATTTATTTGATTGACAAACTATAATTTTAGAGATTAATATATATAATAATTACATTTTTGAGAATTAAAATAATAATTTTTAAAGTTAAAGACTAATTGAAACGATAATTATAATTTTAAAAATAAAACAATATATTATCTAAAATCAAGTACTAATATAACTTGTCTTTACCATTTTAACATTTGTAAGCAGATTAAGTGTGTTTGTTTCAAGGTAGGTGAAACTATTCTTGGAAATGTGGACTTGGGAGTAAGATATTCCTAAGTTTGGTACAAATTTTTAAAAAATATTTTTGGATATAATTGATAAGTTTAATTGATATACATTGTCAGAGTGGAGTTTTTACACCGTCAACCAATCAGAAATCAAGATATAGATGACTTTTAAGGTAGTTAGGATTGGAGTCAAGAATTTTTAATGAGATGTCAATTTCTAATTGGTTGACAGTGTAAAAAATCTTTACACTATCAATGCAAATCAATTAAATCCATTATTGATTCCCAAGAATGCCATATTTCCATGAATTTCATCATTTTCATTCCCACCATGAAAGGTGAGTATATTATTTTCCCATGGCATCAGAATGAAAATAAACTTGCAAAAGAATAAAATAACTACTAGTAACTTTTCCTCTCACATTTTCCCGCTTTCTTCACATTTTTTAGGAAATATTCCCAAGAATAATTGTTGCGCTAAAATTGTACTTAAAGGCAAGTACACCCTATCACACAAGTAATATAAGAGTATTTGGGACTCCAAGTATCGAACCCACAGGGATTGGTGACAAGTACTAGATTAATTACTTCCTTATGTTATCTAGACAATCAAATTTGAGTTGTAATTAAATATTAAAAAGAAAGGTGATAGTGAAAACAAAAAAGACAAAGAATCACAAGTAAAGGTTCAATTATGGAAAGCATAGGGTGTCTGGTTTCACTTATGTTAGGAGTGGACAGATTGGGCCGGCCCGACTCGGACTCGAGTTGTCCGAACTAAAAAATGGGAAACGGGCGGGTCTGCGCAGTTGGGCGGGTCACACGAGTGTGGAGTTTAGTTACATACGGGCTACTGCGGTAGGGCCCGGTGTGAAAAAATAAATCCATTGGTACCCGGGCCCGATCGATTCTACATAGGGGTATATTTTTTTTACCCAGCCCAACAATATGTATGTGTAATCCAGTAATTGTATACATTATAACTGGCCCAGAGTGAAAGTGTATCACCAATCCACAAAGTTTCCTTCAGCCTTCAGAAACCTGAAACCCTAATCTCCTTTAGTCATTTGAAATTCATTCTTGCTGTTGCTCCCTTGTTTGTAAGAACAAGAAAACCCTAGCATAGCCGCAGCAGTGCCTCTCTCCCTCTCCCCCTCAGTCTGAAACCCTAGTCTCTCTCTCTCTCTCTCAATCGATTCTCCCAACACCGCCTTCAGTCTGAACTTGTCCAGATTTGAGCTCGCCATACCTAACCAAGCTAAGCCCGTCTCCGGCCAACACCTTGTTGTTCTGCTCTGATCAGCGCCACTGACCCGCCTGCCATGCATGTCCTTCTTCTTCCATTCTGCCGGGAGTCGCATCATCAAAGACTCTCCGTCGTGGTTGGTTGGGTTGGGAGTCGTGCTACCATCCTCCGTCTTTGATCTTCCACTCCGCCGCATCACAGGTCTTCCACCCCGCCGTGAGACGCATCAAAACCATCCGCTGTGAGACCCATCCAGCCATCCTCCATCCAGATCTGTGAATGATGAAAGCACATAATGAAGAATATGTGTTTTTTGTTTCAAATTTTGATTATTTTTGTTGAAAATTTGATTATTTTGTTGAAAGTTTGAAGCTTTATTCTGTTGCTGGATTTTCTTCTCCTCCTATGCTTTTTGCAATTTTTTTTGGGTGATCCTAAACCGAGACAACCCACTCGCACACACCTGCCACCCGCCACTCGCTTTATCCGAAGCTACAAACAGACGACAATGGGTGGGATATTCTACTTTTCGGTTATTGTCGGATTTGGATTTTTTCACCTGAATCCGACCATAATCAATCAATGTCCACCCCTAACTTACATCACTACCTATGATATTACCCAATTTCTCAATGATATGTGTTTCTTATCGATTTCCAATCACTTGATCTAAAACTATTAATACCCAATGGTCATGCAATATTAATATTCTTTCCCCTAATCAGTTACCCCCAATGGTCATGCTAGGCAAGCAGTTAAAAGAAGCATAAAGAGCTAGTAAGCTTATTAAATTCAATAACTGATTGAAAATAGGGGATTGCGCTTGGTTCACGCAACCAAATTCGATTAATCCTAGAGTTCCATTAACTAATTGTGATATGATCGCCAGTCAATTAATCAACTTGATAAAGGGTGATCAAACCTTTTTAGAAATTCAAACACAAGGAAAAATCCAATCAATTAAGAGAAACACTGAATCATATTAAAATTAGGTAAACATCAAAGGTATTAAGCCATAAGATTGATCCACCATACCCTAATTATGAAAAATTAGCTACTCATAATAAAAGAAAGAACAAAAGAGGTATGATCAAACTCCATTGAAATATATGAGGTGTTACTGCACTGTGTTACTATCTTCTACTCGCTCCTCTGTGCACGAAGCCAATTCACTGACTCTACGAGGCTCTCTTCGCTTTCGTGCGGCGCTGTCCTCAAAATCTCTCCTGACGCCTTTTATATATTTTCTATGACTATTCTTTTCTTTCTTTTTTTTTTTTTTTTTAAGTAAAGAGAGAGAACAAGAAAAAGGAAAGCAAAAACAAAAATTACACTCTAAGAAACTCTATGCCAGTCATATCCGCAACGAGGAAGTTACTAAGTCCCTGTTGGGGAGGGCTGCAAAAATCTTCCAGGCTTCCTCTTGATTAGCACCCAACTTTGCCATAAAATCCGCACAATAATTTCCTTCTCTCAATGTATGCTCCACTCGCACTGGCCATTGTCTCTAAAGCAAGCTTCTTATATCCATTAGAAGCGAATCGTACTTGTGCATGGGAGGAAAAGGATTTGTTATTAAAGAGATAACAGACATAGCATCTGTGTAAAGGGTAATCTGACGGAAACCCAAGCTCCAAGCATAATGCAGTCCATGGTATAGAGTCGATATCTCTGCATGCAAGATCCCGGATACACTAGTTGAACCCGCAAAGCCAGAAACCCGACCACCATCATGATTACGAATTACACCATCGAATCCAGTCCTACACGTCCCTCCAATACAGCTACCATCAACATTTATAATGATTCCACTAACATCAAAATTGTTCCACTTAACCCAGGTATCCATGCTTCGCATATTATCATGAGCCGCAAAACATTTTTGTAAAACTACCGCAAGGAAATGAATCTCTGATATTATTTTGTAGTGAGGAATAATTTCCTTGGTAATACTATGGGAATTTCTGGCTCTCCAAGCCCACCATAACCCGCGACGAAGATATGAGCCCGGTTTCCAGAGGTATTATCTTTGAGCCATGCATGAACATCCATCTGGAGGTAAAAGGAGCTACAACCAAATCCCAACGCCATCCAAAGCCTTTTGGAGTGCACACAGTCCCTGACACCATGAAGGAAATCTTCAACAATCCATGAACACCTTTCACATAAGCTAGTCCCATAAATACCTCTATGAAAAAGAACATGTAAAGTCGGAGTCGTATAGTGGCAGGCTAGCCATATTAAGAATTTTATATTTTCGGGAGCTTTAAGCTTCCATATCCAACTCCATGAAAAATAAACTTGCTCCTCATTTCTCCTCTTAAGTAACCAAGTTGTGCCTGTCCTATCGGTATACTCCTCATTAGCATTACCACACCAAATCTATCTTTAATCTGGGGGTTTAAGAGAACTTTAGTGCTTCTAATCACATCTTTAACGTAGTCAAGAAGGATGGTGGCAAGCAAATGCATCTGCCAGTTATCAAGGGCGGAGCAAGAAAATCAAAATGAAGGGGGCCAATATCTAATTTAAATAACATGAAATTGTAGCAAAAAATTAATTAATGTATAAAAGCAAATTATAGATACATACTTTATATATGGTTAACAACTTAATAAAATATAAATTACTCAAATAGATTTATAATCAACTTTGGCATATACCTAAAACGACTTTCATTTCTTTAACTGCACAATGCATTTTATGGAGTAAAAACCATCTATTATTATCTATGATATATTTTTTTAGAGTTTAATTTCTATGCACCGTCAGTGTATATGATTTTTACATTGACATCCAATAATATTTTGACAAATTATTATTATTTCTCTCTTAGTTATTAAAATAAAAGTACACATGTCAAAATGTTAGTAAATGTTAGTGTAAACCCTTTTACACTAAAAATTTATACTACTTTAATCCATTTTTTATCAATTTCTTCTTCAATATATACAACCGTATATATCCTCTGATTTTGAAAAAATAAAAATAGAAGTGTTTAAAATTGTACCTATTGTAGTTGAATTTGAGTATATATATAGAGACATGGATATCCACGAAATGTGTACCAAAATGAAGATGAGCCATCCCCAACTCGTAGAGTATAACCCTCTCTGAGAAAATATCTTTGGCGTTGGAAAGGGAGTTCCAAGCATAAGATCCTGGACTTTTTCTGCCGTCCAGAAACAAGCCTTTCTTTACATATTTATTGCTAACTAGTTGGACCCATAACTTGTTGGACTTCAGTCGAGTTTTGAAACGAACCATTTTTATGACTTGAGCCAAACTTAACTTAGGAGGGCTCATTTCCAACCCAATTAAAACAGAGTGTAATTAATTAAACCAACTTTATTTGTATATACCATCTAATATTCGACATCACCAACACCGACTAATCTAGATTCGAACTGGAGAGGATTACAAGGAAGGCAAATAGGGATGACAATGGATATTGGACCCAGCTAGTACCTGCAATCTACATGTTATACTTTCTTTTATGGTTTGCCTTTTGGATTCATTAAAAGAGTTACATATATTTTTTAATTTTGCTTGCTTTTACGTGCTTAATCATATATGGAAAATTCAAAGGATATGAAAGCAAAACTTCTCCTATTATCTCTATTACTTCCACATAATTTGAAAGTGTACCTGGTGATCACAATTCACAAGGGTATTTTTATTCAATTTTTTTTTATTTATTGATTTTTTTATATTCAATAAACATGTGGGTAATAAATAGAAGTATAAATACTTAGGTAACTAGCGGGTAAGAGCATAGGTATTAAAGTTATGACCTATGCAGGTACGGATCCATACACAAGTATTTTTTAAAAATGTGAGTATGTGGATGGGTAATATAGTAACCCACCTAAACCCTACCCATTATAATCATAGCAACAAAGCTTTTCCCATGAGTTTTCAATGCAGCTGCATTTCCAAAGGCTCAAATATGAAACCTTTGGTTAAACTAGAACAGCCTCATGCCAGCTGAACAACGCACTCAGTGATGAGAAAATATTACAATTCAATAGTTATATATTAGAGAATAAGAAACATAGGTCCAGAAACATAATGTATTTAGACTATTAGCTGTGACATAGTTGATTCTGATTAAAGTGACTAAGAATATATATTTTTTAAAGCTTACTTGATAAAACTAACGGGAAAAAAAAAAAGACTTGTAACTTACTTGATTCAGTCGTTGGATTTATGCCAGTCCCATCGTGTGTCACATTGTGAGGCATAAATCCAACAATTCTCGCTTCCTTGCATCTAGTGTGTTTGAGACCACTTCAATACAGCGTTAAAATTATTTTTGGAAAACAAAATCTACTCTTATTAGCTTATGTAAAATCACTTCTAATTATTCCGGGTTATCAAACATGCACTAAGCTACTCTTTTGAGGTCTTTCTTCTTTAAATCACAATCCCAAATGCATAAAGCTGAAAGGTTTTTTTGGGTGGGAAAATTACACGTCGAAATTTAATTATACTTAACGTCTCTCATGTTCTAAAAGATACTCGTACCTCCCAGCACGGGTAATAATAACTAAACCTTTAATTATATGTTTGATTTCACGTTTGAAATCTCTAAAATTGATTCAAACCCCTGTCAAAAGTGGTTTTAGTAAAAATGAAGTATTTAGTTACTATCAGGTAAAATTGATTTTATCTTCAAAAACAATTTTGACTAGAAGCTACAAAAATTAACTTCTACATTGAATTGAAGAATTTACACTAAGTTTTACATCAAATTTGCTTTTAAAATAAAAACATCCAAACATAAATCACTCAACTTCACTTCACTTCAAACTCATAACCAAATCAATTTAACAAAATCAATTTCATTCAAAATCACTTTTATCAAATGCTTATCGAAACACACCCAATCTTAAGAAAGGTGAATGTAAATTTTGAAACGAAATGTATCAAATGCAATTAAGTCAAACATCAATGGATATAAATGTAATATCCTCTTTATCTATAAATTCCTTAGACGACAAGAAATAACATCACAATGGGTGCACATCCATCTTCCATCCTCAAAGACTATAAAGGGGCACATTGGAAGACTCATTTCCATGAGAGAACAAAATCATAGATAAACCAGAATAAAATTACATTCTTTTGATTGTAAGAAAAACTATCTTTAACCACCCCTTTGTAAAATATATATATATAACGACTACTGCGCAGAGAGTTTAAGAAAGACTTTTTGGCTTTGATTGGGATGACACCATACCTCATCTCTCGCTGCTTCCAGACAGAAGATTAGGTAAATAAGAATGTATATAACTGCAGTTCAAAACTAAAAGTTTAGGCCATTTTGATTAATATATTCCCATGCAGGACATCTTGTTGTTTCAGTATGATCAGTCATGGGCTAAGTCCTGTTATATCCACTTGCATTTCTTCACCATTGGGTTGACAATTCAGATCTATTTGTCCGGCACCGGGTTCATCCACCTCAACCCGACCTCTGTTTAGGTTTCCCTCTTTCTCCAAGTTACCTGTATCATCTCTTGGTGCTCCATTGGCATTTGCCTCATCCCTCTGATGAATATGATCTTTTTGGGCAGCATCTGCTTCACGTTCCGATTGGCGTTTCTTCTTACGCATCATAAGGGTTTTGAACCGGCGCTTCACAGTCGTGCACGCAAGGCAAGTACATGACGGCTTATGTCTCCCTTTTCCACTCGGGGGTTGAATGCACACAATACAAGTGCATCCAGGACGGTGCCTTGGATGTTTGGTGGTGGCTCCAGCTGATGACTCAGAAGGGTCAACAATATTATCTCCCAAAACTGCTGCATTAGCAAGAGCATCTAAGCCAGAAGGCTCATGTTCTTCGGTTGACTTGCTTTTTTCGACAATTCTTCGCTTCTTAGAAACTGGGAAAGATCCTGCACAGCCAGAAAATTCAATTAATTATCATGCTATTCATCAACAAATAGAATACAGAAGTTGAGTTCAATCAACTAGAACAAAGGGATGGAGCGAAGTAACAGCATTGAAGCACTCATTTTTGAAGTAAAATTGCAGTCTAATTGACAATATAGATTTCTACCACCAAAGGAGCTGCTATATGGTATGAAGAAAAAAGAATTCTCAGCAGCCACACAAATGTACTAGAAGCCACACAACACTCCATGTAAAACAACACAAATGGAAACAGCTTTTGGAATCTGTAAATAGACAAACGAGCATAGAACTTAACAAACATTATATCAATGTTGACATCAATCTACACATCCAGATAATGTTTAGGAATGTGAAAACTCGCATAGATGCATCGTAAATCATGAGCATTCAATCAATTGTATTGCAGCATAAACATCAAACCCTGTTCCATATACGACAGATGCAGAGCTCATCTAAAAAATAGATAGTACGATCACACCTTTTCTGGTTCTCAGAAGATTTTCTAATTCCTTTGGACTCAGCTCCTCTGGTGCAGAACATGATGACCTGAAAAGCCAATATCCACGATACGATTATAGACCATATACTCCCTCTGTCATATCAAGAGAAGGTCTAAAAACACAAAATAATGTCCACCTGCTTGCATCCCAAACATTATCAGAACATTTCCACTTGGGAGGAAGAACATTTCCACTTGGGAGCCTTCGCCATTTAGAGCAATCATCACATTGAGCCCACTCTTCCTTCCTCCTGGGTGAAATAGTAAAACATATTCAAGCACAAGTTGCACATTTGCTCACCACATCAATCAGACAAGTCTAAATGCTCCAATGCATCATAAATAAGATCTAATGTTGAATTCTGATAGAAGTATCTTTCTTGTGAGAATTTTTCTATTGAAAAGCTAGTACATAAGCATAAATAGAACTAGTTAATAATAGAAGTATTTGAAAAAATATGGATTGTTCTGATGAATCAATAATTCGATTAAAATGCCATGCTGATTACTAGCAGCAATATGTTTCACATGAATACCAAATTTGCCTCCGGAGGAGACAGCCAACTGCTTGCTACCTCTCAGTCTGACAAAAAATTTCATCATCAGTTTATTTCTATTATTAGCTTGAAGCCTATGTGTTTCTCAAACCAAATCAAAACACCAATGCCTTCCAGAATAACTTCAACAGAAACCAAATACAAGCTCTAAACATGGAACTTCATCAACCTGTTAAAACTTAAATCCCCTTGGGGACCAATATTTGCTTTTCACCACAAAATCCAATAGAAGTACTCTATTACAATTTCTTTTACATGAAACTGCAAGAAAACTAAATAAAAAGTCTCAGGACATTTAGTTGTACAAAGAAATACTACAATAAGTTTAGTAGAACCCAATTTTGAAAATCCTCCGAGATAGCCCATACATTTTAGATGGACAAACAAGTGATGGAACCATATTTGTTTTGGTACATTGATGGAACTATTTTAATACTTGCTCTACATTATCAAAAACTACATTCCAGATCACTACAGGTCATCTTGTCACAAGGCCTCCAAACAATCAGCTCAGGAATATATTCATGTCTCCGACAGAGGGAAAATTGTGAAAATTCTTAAGAAAAATCAAATAACATTCTATATTTTGATCTCCACTAAAGTGTTAAAATGAGCACAGCCATTCCCATTCTCCATTATGAATCATCATTGCTGACCTTGGCATGCCAATACTTGCTCTGTTAATATAGATGGAAACCGGTAACTTATTATCCACCAGTTATCATGCCATTAACTTATCACACTAGCAACTTAACCAGTTGCTGTATTTATCCTCTTAACTAACCTGGCCTATGAATAAATACGGAAAATTTCAAATGAGTTCCTTTCAATTAAAAAAAGGGGGAAGATCCATTTTAGTTCTAATAATATTATCTTAAAGAGTTACAATAATGTACTACAAATAAATGGCCAAATTTTATCACAAAATGATCACTTCAAAGAACAAACTGGAAAACTGTGATAGAGAACATTAGAAACCATTCTCCCAAAACCTACTATGGAAAGCATAATAAAACTTCACTTTGATTTCTTTAATCCATTCGAGTTACAACAACTATAAAATATCAATTACCTATGAGTTCCAAGGAAAAATTAAAATTAAAAAAAACACTTAAGGATAATAGTTTACACATCTCATACAGACAGATAATGAGATCTTATTACTGCAGTCATAAAAGCTTCTCCATGATTGTATTGTGGTTTTACAGCTAAAGCAGTGATCATGAGTTTGAAAAACAGAAGCTGGAACAACAAATGCATAAAATACATGGACCCAGAAAAGTAGCAAACTGTTATAGTTTGTTTGAACAGATTTGAAGGCAAGATCAAGTGACAAACAACATCAAGAACTAATAGTACCCAGTCAAGACGTTCTACTGAACCAAATACAATGCTAAATATAAATATATTCAGTCTTACCCAGATGGAGAGGTATTGAATATAGTTCTCTTTCCCAAAACCGGGGGTTCCTAAATGAAATAAAGCAGAGGTCACAAAGATTAGCTAGGTAACAGAAATTTGAACATGAAACTCCAAAATCCAAACTAATCAGTCCTTATTCATGTTAAAATAACAAACCCACAAAATAAAAGATGGACTGCTTTGAAAGTGTCACACTTACATCATACTCTTCAAATTCTTGGTCCTCAATTGTTACAATGTTTGGCTTGATGCTAGGCGGTGGACGAAGCAAGTCTCGTGCTTCTTCCCATGTAAGTCTCAACTCCATTGCATCTTCACTATGAATGAGCAATCTCTTACTTTTAGGTCCAATATTGCGAGTTCTCTTCTCTGAAACTGGAATTGGTCGCTGCAACGAATCATTTTTTATCATCTCACAATTTTCAGTTTTAAGCAACCCAGCAGCTCCAGCACCCAGATGCAAATTTTCTGGATGTCCATTTAAATGAGGTTCCACATTCCCTTTCCTTGACTGGAGAAAATCAGGACAACTATTTTTTGAGCGCAGATTCTGAGTGGGACCAGAAAAGGTTGTTTCCTTTGTTGAGATGCCATTAGAATGAGCAGATGCAGAGGCATCCTGTTTGACCATTTATCATATTCACCAAAAAAAGAAAAGAATAAAGATGTATTGCTAAAGAAGAGAAGAGAAGAGACTACACATAGCAAAGTGGAAAATCATGTCACAACCTGTGTATCTATAGAATTTGATGCTCTTCTGAAACCCATAACGAATTTGCCCCCAGGATCTATCTGACTAAATGTTACTGCAACAGGAACATCATATTAATGAATGGTAACTTCAAATTTGCAAGAAATATTAGCCTCCCCATGTACATCTACAGGTCAACACTAATAGTCTACAAAATATATCGTACAAGGGATTAATTCTATAAAGACACGAGTTATCTCAATTTTCTCCAGAAAAGATTAGAATAATAATGGCAATAACACAAAATCAGCCTATCTAAGGGACACGTGTAGTAGTGGCTGCAAATAAAGAAACCATAAAAGGATATATTGCCATAAAAATACATGTATTTTGATAACATTTTGACATAAATCAGAATAACGAATAAATTTCAAGAAAAGTACAAATGGTAATGCAAAAAGTATGTGCAACAATTTATTTCCTAGATAGATGTATACCAGTATCACCAGCATTTAATTGCATGGACTGTATGCAAGGGGTCACACCCTCCAATACATACATCCTACTGTTGTTATTAGGCCAGAATCTGAACTGAAGTGTCCACTCATTCCCCTTCACATCTTGGAACTGCAAAGGAAGACCTTCTGGTTGCGAAATAGGAGGAAAATAAGCCTGGAATTCATATGCCAATTTGTAAGATGTGATGCATGCAATTACAGTTTACAGGATGATAATATATTTCTTTAGTTATAAAAAAATCATAACCAGAGAGTCCCATTACAAAAACAGAGAGATAAACATTAACAAATAAGATTCTAAACATACCTCAGCACAGGCTTTTGGGAGCACAAGACGACCAATTCGACTTGCATCACTGGCACTCAACACCTTCTCAAATAATGGCACTACAGTGGACTTCAAACTATAATAACAAAATTAAGGGAAACTGGTGATGAATCAAGTTTATATTATCATAGTTTGATGTGGATGTGCAATAAACAAAAATAATATATATATATATATATATATATATATATATATATATAAAGGATACTCCCCAGACAATTGCTCCAGCTCTTGATCAGTAATCCTGGGCCAGTATCGAGGAAGTAACTGATGCTTGCCTCTCCACTCAGCAGGTGGCCGAGCAACTCGTGGTTGAGAAATTGTGGCATTATTTGTTTCCAAATTCATGGTTAGGCCAGTCTTTGATGGTTTAGCCAATATAGGGCGAGATCTTTGCCCTTGATGAAAGGGAGATGATGCTTTCCCCTCATGTCTCCCTTCTACAGTCTCTGTTGCAGAAGGCAGGACAGTGTTTTCTGATGGAGTTGCCAGTGACATACTCAGTGCAAGTAAATTATGCATATTTTTATTCTCCCATGTTGGTCTATTGTTTTCTAGTGTAGTAAATGTTAATGGATGACTAGATGGTTTCATCACATTTGAAAATCTCATATCTGCTTCCCTGAATGAACCCTGAACTTCTTGGCTGTTTGGACCACTACATGAAGCTATGCCATCTCTCTGAGCTTGAGGGCAGTGGCTCGATTCACTAGCTTCAACAACTCTACACAATTGCATAAGTTTCCCTTCATCAACACTACCCACCAACAGTCTACCATCAATATGAGCAGCATGTTGATCACTTGCATTATTTTTGGTTGATGTAAAAGATCCATTAGAATTTTCAATACCCTGTATCTGCAGAAAAGCATTGAATGATAGGAGTCTGAGAACTTTCTGCGTCACAGTGGTAGAGAATCAAATAACATAATATGTCTAAGTGGAGCGTCTTCAAAATTATTGCTAACTACATCACACACTGTCAAATAAATGGTGAAATAACTGAAGTAACAGGATACCATGGCACAGAATCACTAGCAAGAACCAACAACCAAGCATAAACAAATTGCTGAACATAATTAGAAAAATAACCCTGTAACAGAAGGATGGGGTCCTTAAAATAGATTATGTGACACCCTCTACCCCACATGTATCTATAAAGCATACAAGGCATATAAGAGAAATTAATTAAAATAAACGCATGCATTCCTTTATTGAAATAATAAAGATTCATAGGTAGAAAAGGTACCACATGAACAAAGGTCTCAACAACACGGAAATAAAAAGAAATAAGTTTATAAAAGAAAACATAACAATAAAATAAAACATCCCAAACATAACAATAAAATAAAACATCCAAACCCCGATGTCACATACATAGCTGGTATAACCAATTCCGGAAAACATCACGGATAACAAACTAAAACTAAAACTGAAACTAAGAAATCCTAACTAAGAGTAGCGGCTCCTCAGAGTCGCTCCTCAACTGGCTGCTCACCGTCCTCTGCATAAAAAATCTAACATATCAAACATATAACAACATATATATGCCAAAACTAACACATATAAACATAAGGGTGAATTTTGGGGTGTTACAGATTATAAGCAGTGGCACTGGCAAGCATAATTCCCACACTGATGATAAGCGAAAGTCTGTTGTCAGACATGCATACCTTACATATTGGGCTGGATTTGTATTAGTTGTACTACAATTGTGCTTGACCAGTTGGCCCAGAATATTAGTATGAATGTATCGAGTTAATATTTTATAACATCACAATTATTCACAATCCTATTAATGAAATATATGTTTTTTCATTTTTCTTTTCCAACAAATCCCTATATTTCAACAAGGTATCAATCTATCAGAGTGATACTGTGCTCCTTAAGCAAATCCTCCACTTAGCAAGGAGGTGAAAGATCATAGTCAGAAACCACCTCACGTGCTGCCAGCTCATTCTGAGTCATTTGAACCATTTTCAGTCCAAGCTGAGCCATTGACTGAACCATTCTAAATTGTTGACCAAGCCATTTTTAAGTTTGATTCAGTTTTTCAAAATTCAAACATGCACTCTCAGGTTTTTGATTCTCCATATTCAATTTTGAGGTTCTTTTTGCTGTCTAAGGCTTCCATAATAAATTTTTGGTGAATTTGGAGAAGCTGTTTGGTTGTCTTTTGAACTTTGATGTGCATTTAACTAGGAAGTTTTTCTTTCTCACTATGCATATATCTAGTGGTGAATTGACTTTCAATTCTCGTCGGTGTCCCTCTTAACTTGGCTGCGCTCGTTTTCTTCCACCAGTCCAGTCCCATTCCTGCAGTGTATCTTTCAAGTAGTGTCATCTTCTTTGGCTGAGTGTTGGTCCATCCACCTACTTATTGTGTCGTCTCTTAAGAGCTCGTTTTCTTCTACCACGTTCTGAAGCCCATTATAAGCTATAAGCTATGGTTTACAAAGCATATCATATTTTTTTTTTGCTTTGTTAAGTGTGTTTATTTGTAATTTGTAACAAGCAAGGAGCTTGGAAAGCTTCATCTGGAGGGTGAGTGTTAGAATATTAAGAATATTATTGTGCTAGTAGTGTTAATAGGCTAGTGTTAATACTTAATAGTGGTACTAGTATTCTTTTTTCCATCCAATGCCTACAATTTCAACAATAACTTTCTAATACTTGTGAGACCACTCATGCATTAAATCTGTGATGAAAATTTAGACATCCATGCACAAAAGTGTGATTCTAGAAGCACAATTTAGCAACAATATGAGACAAAATAAATTAATACAAAGCAACAATTAATTACTAAGGAGACAAACTCTAGGCACGGAAATCATTATACAGATACTATCATCCAGATTGACCTTACCAGACGATGTTGGGAAGCCTTCACACAGGTAACACAACCTACACCTCCAAAATCAAGTATCTTAAACAAAGACATTGATGCTATGCATCCAGTGTGTATAGGCTGCGAAACCAAGTCAGATAGATTTCAATGTGTAAGCACAGAAAGACAAGGTTTTAGTAGAATTTAAATAGCACAAAAAAAAAAGAGAGAACATTTTATCATTTTACCTTGTTGCAATATCTGCACTCCGTCCAACCAGTTACTTTTTGGTGGAATTTATCACAGAAAGTTGAATTCTCATAAGCAGATCTAAAGCACACAAAGTGACACATTGAGGATTTCCAAGCGGAAATAGAACTAATATAAACATGGAAAGATTTGAAGTATAAAGATGGAAGAGAATAATAAAGGAAGATTCACATTGCATGTCCTAAAGACAACTTGACAACAAAAACTAAACCGAAGTTCCATTTGAATTAGTGAAGAACTTTATAGAAAAAGATCCTCAAAAGTGAAAGATGCACTTTCTGGAGAGTAAAGTGTGGAGTAGACAAACCTTTGATAGAAAAATCAGTGATTTAGATTCTTATACAATAGAAGCACTTGAATAAAAATGATGGATACGTGAGAACTCAATAGAATAACTCAATGCAATTTGAAGACCCAAGTCAAAACCCAAAATTATATATTGAAAACCCAGATAATAAAAATAAAAAAAATTATAAAAAGTGGCAGCTTTTATCTGAAATGACTTCAAACAACGTCAAGTCAAAACCAAAAAATATCACCCAGCTCTGAAATCAGCTCCAAAGATAGAAAATTGATGAAAATTACCCGCAATTGTTGCAGAGAAGGGCGAATCCACCAGAATCCAGAGGCCAACCATTCTTCCATTCACGCGCAGACCCATCCCCACACGAACAATTCATGCAAACTCGAGACCCCATTCAAACAGATTCAAAAAAATAAATCAATGCCTCCCTCTCTGTCACTGCAAAAACAGAGAAAGTCAAAACCCTAAAAACAAGAACACAGATTTAACATGATGAGATATATTAGATTAACATTGACGCACAAGTTTCGATATTTCACGATGGGAACGAGAAAGGGATAGTAAAAAACAGAAGAAAAGCAACCTAATAGTAAAATTAAAAATAAACAAGCGCAACTCTGCTGTGGTGAAAATTAAACATCTGCAAGCATGCGTACACAGAGTCGTAACATTTTAATCAAGGTTGAGCTTCGATATATATACTAACATTGAGAAGAAGAAGAAGAGAGGTAACGGCAATGGAGTGAGAGTGAGAGAGAAAGTGCATGCAATTGAGAAGAAAGAGAAAGAGGAGCAGAAACAGATGCATGCACTTCTTCACTTCACTTCATAGCACGACACATGAAAATTGCACACAGCACCTTCACTGCTTACCTTAAAAAGGGTCCTCTTATAGTCCCTTCTTTTCTTTTACTTCCGTTTTACTATCATTCGTAGCGTTGCCCACAGTTTTTCTTTTGACTCACACTGGCGTTTTTTTCTGCTTTCTCTTTTCTTCACCCTTTTTTCTTTTCTATTATTATTTTCACTTTATTAATTTTACATTAAATATATTATAGAGTTAAGGGAAAAAAATGTATTTTCGGTTTACATTATAATTAAAAAATATAAACATTTAGAAAGGAAGAGACTCTCAGGTAATGGTTAAAAACAAAAAAAAAGACTCTCAGGTAAAAATTATTTTAATAATATAATAAAATAATTCCCAAACTACGTATTCTTCTTAATTAATTTTTCTAGTCAAAAAAAAATTCTTAATTAATTTTTCAAATACACTTTTTTTTTATGAGAAGTGAGCATTTACGAAGTCAACTTCCTTTCTATTACTTTTTTTCTTATTAGGAAATCGGCATCCCAAATGTTAAATTTCCTTGTTGACATTTTTAAAATTTTCGAAATTTATTAAATGTTTTTTTAATTTAAAAATAGTATGAAGATCGCTTTTTGAAAAATTTATTTCTAAGTTATTTGGAAAAAGATGTCTAGTTTGAAAAATAATGGATGGAAATGTGTATTTTAACAAATAATTTTTTTGGGATTTATTTTAATAATTTTGCCAAGCTCCAATTATATAAAATTTGTGAGAAAGCCAAGAGAAGCATGTTGTTTTCCTTACGTGGCATAGCTATCCAACCCTTTAATGCGTGTTTGGAACCACGTCACACACAGCTGGAGCCGCGTTTCAAACATGAAAGCCATCACAGCAGTAGCTTCTCGCATACACTTTCATCTGCAACCACCTCATCTAAGAGGTGTCAGTTCCCCATAAGCTTCTCGCAACACCCGTCAAGCCACTCTGACACTTGTTTCCAAACTCATACTAATATTATTTCTCGATCTAGCCGTCACTTTCATCTGCAACCACCTCATCTAAGAGGTGTCAGTTCCCCATAAGCTTCTTGCAACACCCATCAAGCCACTCTGACACTTGTTTCCAAACTCGAGCTAACATTATTTCTCAACCTAGTCATAACTTCCATATGCAACCACCTCACCTAAAAGGTTTCGGTTCTCCACAATAGTAAGCTTCTCTCAACACATGTCCAGAGCCGACCCAACGTATTTTGAGGCCTAAAGCGAAATTTAATATAAGTTTTTTGAAAACTAATAATAATTTTTATTAAAAATTTTATTTTATTTAAATTTTATTTTTATTATAGATTATTATGGTTAATGTAAATTTTTGTTGCGTGTGTACATTCAATAACATGTAAGATTTCCTATAATTTATTGTTTAGGGTTTTAAATTATATTTTTATTAAGCTTAAATAAAAAAAATTGGAGGCCTAAATTTGGACATAAATAACTAAAAAAAAATAGAGACCTAAAGCCCTAGCTTTAATTACTAGCCTTAGGCTAGGTTAAATTATTATTTTTGTTAAGCTTAAATAAAAAAATTGGAGGCCTAAATTTGGACCTAAATAACTTAAAAAAAAATTAGAGGCCTAAAGCCCTAGCTTTACTAGCCTTAGGCTAGGGTCGGCCATGCACATGTCAAGCCACTCTGACACCTGTTTCTAAACTCACGCTAACATTATTTCTCAACCTACTTGTCACTTCCATCTGCAACCACCTCACCTAAGAGGTGTCAATTCCTCACAACAGTAAGCTTCTCGCAAACAAATGTCAAGCCACTATGCCACCTGTTTCCAAACCAATGCTAACGTTATTTCTCAATTCAGCAGTCACTTCCATCTGCAACCACCTCACCTAAGAGGTGTCAGATCTCGACAATAGTAAGGTTCTCGCATACACACATCAAGTCACTCTGACAACTATCTCCAAACTCATGCTAACATTATTTCTCAACCCAACCGTCACTTCCATCTGCAACCACCTCATCTAAGAGGTGTTAGTTCCTCACAATAGTAAGCTTCTCGCAGACACACACGAAGCCACTCTGCCACCTATTTCCAAACTCATGCTAACATTATTTCTCAACCCAGTCGTGACTTCCATCTTCAACCACCTCACTTAAGAGGTGTTCAATTCCCCACAATAGCTTTTTGTTCTACACACTTAAACATCATCAAATTTCAAATACTCTTCATTTCTCGTCCCACCTTTTCCATATCATTGTCTCCTGATTAAGCATGAGTAACTGAAATTAGTTCAACCAGTATCCATATCATTGTCCTGCTTCTATTTGTTTTGCAACTTCCCGTGTCTCCCCTGCTTCTACTACACTTTTTTTAAGTCTCCTCGCTGTACTTTCCTGTTCAAGATTCTCCCTACGTATTATTTTTTTTTCATGCTAAATATTTATATCTTATGTTGTTGCTTACTTCCCTTGGTTTTTTTTATCCAAATTTGTGGACCCTAGTAAAAGTATTATTTTTTATTTGTAAGCAGTGATGAATTATTCATAAAAGATATACGGTAAGATACATTATTACCATAAAGAGATGTCCATGTTTTCATCTTATATATTTATATTATGATTGCCACATTTTAATCATAAGCCTCCATGTAAGGAAACAATGGAAGTTTACTTCCTTCACCTCACACAAGTAAACTTAACGTTAATTGTTGGTGATTAATTTATAGGATCAAAATGGTTGTCTCATGCTTTCCAACTAATTCTATAACCTAATCTCAAAATATTTATTGTGCATTTCGTACTTATTTAAGGTTAAACCTATTTGGAAACTGATATTTTGTGGATTGAAATTTGGATCAACAATGAATGTTAGATTATTTTAGGTTAAATTATAATTTTGGTCTCTTATCTTTATTTTAGGTTTCAATTTGGTCTCTCTTTTATTTTTTGTCCCATTTTGGTCTCTTATCTTTATTTTTTACTAGACGATGGACCCGTGCGATGCACGGGTGAAACAAAGTTTGTGAGAATAATTCTATATTTTTTATTTGGAAATTCATTTTTTATATCTTAAAAATAGTAAGATTATAAAATATTAAGGTAACATGAAGACAATCCTTCTAATTAATGTAAGACGAATACAATATACTCATGTATGTGTAACATGTACCCGTGACATGCGATGCACGGGTAAAGTATTTGTTGGAATAATTAATTATGTAAATTAAAAATTATAAGATAAACAAAAATTATTGACAAATTGATTTTAATGATATAATGAGATCTAAAAGGTTTTATGCATAAAATAAGATTGAATATATGTGTAAGAAAACAGAAATTGTTATACTTCAACATTCATTTGCTCTAAACTATCCCTTGTACTCAGTTCAATCAATGCTTATAATATATATCATAAACACTATATATAATGAATGAAAATTCACTTCAAAGTCCAACCTTTAAATAAAGGAGTTCTAAGAAACTTTACAAATATTATGCTATGTAGTACATTAAACTGGTTACAGATATGTTATCTCACCGTCGAACCAAACATATGAAGAAACATTTTCAGAACCAAAATATAGATTCAAATTGGCCTCACCTACACAAAATCTAACACAAAAAATAAACACAATTTTTAAAAAAGAAGTCCTAAGAAATTTTAAAAATATAATGATATGTTTTATATTTAACTTATTGTAGCTATGTTATCTTCCCGTCGAAGCAAATATAGGAAGTAACGCATCAGAATACCAATATACAATCAAATTGGCCTCACATATACAATATTCCAAACCAAAAATAAATTTCAAAAGACAACTTTTAAAGAAAGGAGTCTAAAGAAATTTTAAAAATATTATGGCATGTACTTGATTAAACTTATTGCAGCTATGGTATATCATTATCGAAGCAAACACGGGAAGCAACTCCTTAGAATCCAAATGTAGAAACAGGTTAACCTCATTTGCACACTTGTCACATACATTTTCTATAATTTCATTTTTTTGGTAGGCCAACCTGGCAATTTGTCATAAAAAGGGTGAATTTTTTATTTTTTTTTATCGGTGTGGTAAAACCTTTTGAAAATTAAAAACGATAACACAATTTAGAAAATCACAAAAAAATGAATAAAATTTAAATTGCTTAAATAAAGGAAAAAGTTGACTAATAAATATATTTATGTCAAAATTATTACAACAATGATTGAAAAAAATACTTAAATTATGACAAATTATAAATTTTCCTAGCAATTAATTTGTTAAAGTGATTTTATGTAAAAAAAAAAAAAAATTAGTCTCGTTCTACTCATTCCGTCAATGAATTTTGAAAATTTCAAATTTAATAAGTCGAAACTTTGAATACATTACTTTGGAAACATGTGCAAAAGATTAATTTACTTATAATTATAAAAACCATGTGCAATAGAATAAATGATATCTAAATTAATTTTTATTTTAAATTCCAACCCAAGCAATTGAGATTTACAATGAAATCCAAAAAAATTCAGAGGTCCATCGAAGTAACATCATTTCTATTATCAACGTGCTACAAAATATGCAATCAGACAGAGAACAAATATAACAAACTTACAGAACATATTACTGGTACATGAAGCAAGTTGTTAATCAACTGTCTCCAGACCTTCGATCCTTATAATCTCACGGTGAAACTTGTTAATGTGAGTTCAAATTACCAATCTTAAAGAAAATTCCTTATCTAAAGATATAATAGGGTGAGAGTGCAAGGATACACATAATATCAGTATTGTGTATGTCGATGACATTTACCAAGGTATTCAAATAACTTATCCCAATAGGCAATAAGCATTGCAAACAGAAGCTGTCTTTATAACATGAAATGCTTGCAAATTAAAAAGAGCCCATAAAAACGTTGGACTTAATTACAACATATCAATGACTTCATCTTCATTATAAATGACCTCAGTAGGTCTTAAAATTCCATTAGTAACAGTTTCAGTGAACAATCCATCTAATTTACAAACTGTAAAGTATTCATTATAGTTTCAAATGAATAGACAATATTTTAGTCTTTAATAGCCTCTAAAGAATAAACAAAGTCCTCTTCGACCTTATAAGTGTTAAAGTCCCACAATTTAAATCCATCAATAAACAATTCATTAAATGTATATAACCAGAAAATGTTTGTTTCATATGAAAAGACCAAGTATTTATCTCTAATTTCTCCTGAAGAAGGAAAAATCGTTAATGATAAGTAAAACCCTAAACACAAAACCTTATTAAGTTATCCAGCAATCAATTTTGCAATGTGCAAGAGAAAAAGAGCCTTAGATATCACTCTAAATACTCCGAAGTCCAAAGAGGGAATGAAGGTCAAGTAAAAGAAAGAATTATCCATACCTCAAAGCTGGTAAAATTATGCATCTGTTAGCTTACTACTGCTTGAAATTTACTTCCAACTCAGGGAAAAGTAATTTCAATTTGAGACATCAACTTCAAACTACTAAAATGGGACGGGGTGACTCAAAGTCTTCATCCCTGTTATGATGTCACTCCTGTGGGAAACATATAGGAATTCCTCCACGCAACGCTTTTGGATCCTAGAAAATTGCCTACAATGATATGGAAATAAGAGAAAGGAGTAACACATGACCACTTGCCTCTTTACCGAGTAAAATGGGTTAAAATTCCATTTTTCAGCAAAAAAACCAAGGAACTAACGAGGCAGCCAACAATGAAGTTAAAATGCTTTTCTAACAGATGATGAAGGATTCAAGAGTAAATGAAACATAGCTATATTTTTTCATGTCAGTAAATACCTGAATAAAAGGAAAGACCACAAAAAAAAAAAAAAACTAAAAGGATTGAGCAGAAACCCAAAAATAAAATGCTGCCTTTATTGATTATTGAATACTCATGAAGCAAAGTTCTACTGGTGAAGAAACTTGTACGATATTTCCCTAAGTTTCTGAAAGAATGATTTAAAACATGACCTCACTGCTAGCTCTCACACCAGAATGCCAAGACCTCACCTCCCAGAGACTCTATGGTCAACCTTGATATTAATCGAGCCGAAGCTAACGCTCTATGCAACGACAACATTGATTCCCATGCATAATCTCACCGAGACATAGGAGAAAGGCGTCACGCAGGAGTAGAGACAACTATCTAACCTTCACCACCACGTTCCCTCTCCACCGCGAGACAACTGCATGCCACCACTGCGAGCCACCATGTTCCTTTCTGCTTCTTCTTCTCCTCCTATTCCAGCGGCACGATGCTCACAAACCTGGAATTGAAAAATCAGATACTATATTAAAAATAGAAAAAGAAATGACAGAACGAAATGAAAGAGAAAGAGTTGAATAGAGAATGTAAATAAGTTGAGTAAATAAGTTGAGTCAATGAAGAGTTGGAAGAAGTGAAGACAAATATGCTCTGATGGGTTGTTGCACCGCTAATCCAACCATCCAACCAATATAATTTAAATAGTTGAAATTAAATTATTTTGGAGAGATATAAAATGCATTGGAAACTACTTAACGTGAAAACAGGAGAGTGAGAGTTATTGGGAGTTTCAATTTGAACAATTAAGACGCTCATGCTTGCTGTTTGAGTACTTTGGAAGGAGCAACTGCGGTAATGACACTAAAAAATTAATTTAATTTAATTTAATAAAAATAAAAACAAATGCTGATAACAAAATTAATTAAGTTAAATTACAAAGTTGTAATTTAATTTAATTTAATAAAAATAAAAACAAATGCTGATAACAAAATTAATTAAGTTAAATTACAAAGTTGACCCCAATTTTGGAGGGAAAAATACCCCCAGCCTCTTTTACTTTTATATATATAAAGATTTCAATGTGGTCATTTCCGTTTAAATTGCGGTGCGGCACGTACAAAGATGTCCAAACTGATACAACTTTTGCAAAATAAGAGACCATTTCAGACCCAAAAAAAGGACCACACTGATTTAACTTTTGCAAAATGAGAGACCATTTCGGAACCAAAAATAAAAGAGGGACTAAATTGAAACCTAAAATAAAGATAAAAAGACTATATTGGGACAAAAAACAAAAGAGGGACCAATTAAAAACTTAAAATAAAGATAAGGGACCAATAGTTTAGCCATTATTTTATGTGCAATGACATAATTTGCAATATATTATAAAATTCATATAAATTGTTTGCCAAAATAATTAAAATATATTATTTTAGCTCAAATTAATACCGATTCAGGCATGTTATTATTATGGTTCTTTGCTACAATTGACTATAAAGCTATGTGAAAGCTAAAAAATTGAGTAGCTAGTTGAAAGCTTGGAGGCTGGAGCTGATAAGTTGAGTGACTCGTGTGATTGAATTGAAAGAGCCTGGTAAAATTAGCTTATCAGCTAGCCGACAGCTAGTTGATACATGTAAAATCATGTAGGACGTGTTTATATATATGTGTGTGTGGAGCGACTCAAGTGAGAGGGGTGTTTTATTATAAGAGTGAGAGGAAAAAATTTAGATCATTAAACCATATATGGATGGTCAGGATTAGAAATTAGTTGGTGATCATGTGATCACTTAAAAAAGTCACATTACTTTATGTTCTAATCTTGACCATTAATGTGTCATCCAAAGGTCTAGATTTACTCCTCTCATCAGGGCCGGCCCAACACTTTTGGAGGCCCAAAGCGAACTCCAAAGCGAGGCCTTTTAAAGAAAATAATAAAAAATTATAAAAATTATTATATTTTTATCTAAAGTTTATCTTAAAGCTTTTACACTTTCAATACGACTTTCCCAACGTGTTTATGACAATGATTTAAGAGTTAGACTAGGGATATGATCTTGTAAAATGTTCCATCTTTTAGTAGATGAAGAAAATATGGTATATATACGTTGTAAAAAAATATTATTAAAATAGATAGTAATAAAAAAAAAATTGGAGGCCTAAAGCCCTAGCTTCACCAGCTTCACCCTTGGGCCGGCCCTGCCTCTCATCTATCATATTAAGACATTCATCTCACTTGAGTCGCTCCCATAATGTTACGAGCAATGCTACCAACACAGTCTTTGTTATGGTGTGAATTTCATGTGGAGTCATGATTTTTATGTGGGACTCGCTCTATTTAGTAAATCTCATATGAAATTCATTGAATCATCGAGAATTTGCGATTTAACAAATATTGTTAGATGAGTAGTTCTTAATCAGTTTTACTATTTAGCAACCAATTAGTTAGTTAGCTATTATTTTCTCATTCAGTTAGTTAGTAGATTGGCATAGGCCAACTATAAATAATTTGTATATAAGGCAGATACTCTGCACAAATCAATCCAAGTTTCATTTTCACTCTTTCAACACTTCTTACATGGTATAAGCAGTAAATTCTCTTCTATTATGATATTCTTTCTTTCTCAAGCCCTACCATGGCTGCAACAACTTCATCTTCTTCTCCCCTTATTGGCCCATCAAGTCCTTACTACATTCACCCAGACGAAAATATACTTCTATTGTTCGAGGTTCTCCTTCCCATGATGGACACAATTACCATAGCTGGTCACAAGTCGTGAGCATGGCCTTACAGATGAAGAACAAGTTCGAGTTTCTGGATGGAACCATTCCCACACCATCTTTGCAAGATCCTTTGTATTCTAGCTAGAAACGATGCAATACTCTCATTCTTTCTTGCATCTTTCATTCAGTTACTCAAGAAATTGCCACTAGTGTGATATGGATCAATGAAGCTGGATTAATGTGGAAGAACCTCAAATATAGGTTTACTCAAGGGGATCAAGTAAGAATTTTTCGATTACAAAGTGATCTTTTCTCTCTCAAGCAATCTGATCTTTCTGTAACTAGTTACTTTACCAAGATGCAAATTCTCTGGGACGAGAAATGGATAATAAAAATATAAGAAAAGTAACCTAATAAAAATAAACCTACTTTGTTGTGGTGAAAATTAAACATTTGCGAGGATACACACACAGAGTTGTAACGTAAGGAGGAGGAGGAGGAGGAGGAGAAGGAGAGGAAGGAGAGAAGGAGGAGGATGAGGAGGAGGAGGAACAGAAACAGATGCATGCACTTCACTTGTTCACTTCATTGCACGACACATGAAAATTGCACACAACACCTTCAACTCTTATCTTAATAAGGGGTCCTCTTCAGTCACTTTCTTTCTTTTACTTTCGTTTTACTATCATTCATAACGTTGCCCGGCATTTTTCTATGTTGAGTAGCTAGTTGAAAGCCGATAAGCCGTGTGGTTCGATTGGTGTTGAGATTCTCTCCATTTCCCAAAAGAAATAGAGGCTCCATTTAGGAGAGAGTTAGACACAAAAGATTTTTAATAATTTTTTTTTAAATGATAAAAACAGTTTGAGACACAAATCTCTCATTTGTGTCTACATCTCTCCTAAATGGAGCCCTCCGTTGGAAGAGTTTGGTAAAATTCGCTTATCAGCTAGCTAACAGCTAGTTGATACGTGTAAAATCACGTAGGACATGTTTATGTGTTTTATATGTAAAATCATTATTTTTTATGTGGAACTCACTTTATTTAGCGAGCCTCATATAAAATTCACTGAATCATCAAAAATGTGTTAGAGGTTTGTGTCCCAAAAACAATCATATTTTACCATTTACGATTCAACAAATGTCGAAATAACTAATCCTTATTATCTCCTCCTAATAATTTAGCTAATATTAAATAAGGTTCTTTTCACTTGCATAGAAAAACAAGCTTGAATTGGAAAAGCAAGTTATTATTTGAAGCCAACCATTCAGGTAAATTGAAAGAAAAAAATTCAAAAATTTATACAATTACAATATGAGAAAAGGATAATCGATTAGAACCCTAGATTTGAACAAGTCAGCCACTATAGGGCAGGCAATGTTAGATACTTAATTACCGCCTCCAGGTTGATTTTACACGATTTATTGATGAACTAACCAATGAAATAATAGTTGGCCACTTGGCCCTGATATAAAGTGTAGATGAAGAAGATGTGAGACCCACCTTATAACCAAGAATTTCTTGGGTATACAGCATGGTCGGCTCAATGGTGAAACTACCAAAGTCCTAACTTTAGGCCCACCAGCAAAAAAAAATTTTACTCTTAGCTTTTATAAAGTAATTAAAAAGGCCACACATATTAACAAAAATGTCCAACATAAAACATAATTTGATCCAAGTAGACTCTCTCACTTAAAATAAAAAGGTCTCACTCAAAATTTGCTTTAGACCTCACTTGCTCTTGGGCCGGCCCTGGTATACAGCAACCAAGACACTTTATCAAGCCTTGCAAGGATGGGCGAGTAAAGAATTAATGCTTCTGCGTATGGCACTTTGAGATCATTGTTCAAAATTCAAAGTCCATTTTTTCTAAGAGTAATATGATGAAGAAGGTGGATTCTAGGGTGAAGTGGGATGTTTATGGGTACACCGGTGAGGTACCAATTTAACATATGAAAATTCACTTTTACCCTTATCTCACCCGTCATTTTTCTCATCCCACCCCTACCGACCACCACTTGTCATCTTCTTCATCCCACCCCATCGATCCCCACCACCCCACCACCACCATGACCCGCCACAACAAAGTTCACAGGCAACCCACTGACTGCCACCACCCCAACCGACCATCCCACCACCACCTCAACAGTGAAGAGACGAGCACCAACACCGGTTCATTCTCATTCTTCTCCTCATAATGCATCTCAGTGATATCCTCAGAACGAGCTCCACTGCTCCACCATGCTTCACCACTGCATGACTCATCCTTCAACGCAAAACCAGGCTGTAGTGTCGCCGTCGTTCGCACCGAGAACATTGTCCGTTGCTTCACCTTGCTCAGTCCCGTGAAGCATCGCCATACACACGAGAACCACTACACCTTCCGTCGTACGCACCAGAGGGGCCATCCCTCTGGTCGCGTCCTCCAAAAATATAATTATAATCAAATAATAAAATCTATATAAAAAGCTTAATACGTACGTAAATCGGTACACATAGCATTATTCATCCAAACATATAAAACAGAATTTCAGGGATTGAGAAGCAAATACTTATTCCAAAATCATCTCAGAACCATCACTTCAATCAAGTTCAGGGATTTACAATGGGACAAGCACAGCATGATATTACCTTTACCCATTTTCAGGTCAATATAACATTCTAATTAAGAACATCCACATTTTCAAGCAGTGTAACACTGATAAAATACACAAAGGAAAAATAATAATAAAGAAAAGGGGGAGTGGATTCATGTGCAGACTAAAATGATCTTGGCTTTGCAACAATGGTGGAATGTTTCAGTATGTGTAAACTAAACTGGCCTCCTTTCTCAGTGGTGTCAAGCTGGGACTGTCCAGGAGGAGGCAAGAGTTCGAAATTTTGGACCAAACGTCCCAAAGTGATACCAAGGATAGGAATTGCAAGAATAATTCCAGGGCAGCTCCTTCTCCCAACACCAAAAGGAAGGTACCTAAAGTCATTCCCACTGGCCTCTACTTTGGACTCTTCTTCCAAGAACCTCTCAGGCCTAAACTCCTCAGGTTTTTTCCAGTGAGCAGGGTTGTTGGCAAGCCACCATGCATTCACCAATATCTTGCTCTCTGCAGGGATGTCATAGCCACCAAGCTTTGCATCATGAAGGTTCATGTGTGGGACAAGAAGTGGAATAGCCATTCTAAGGCGAAGTGTTTCTTTGATCACTGCCTGCAGGTAAGGGAGCTTCTGGATATCTGGCTCAGTCACTTGGTGTCCAGGTCCAAGAACTCTGTCAATTTCTTCTCTGAGCTTCTTCTGGATATGTGGGTGGTTCACAAGCTCGGCAATGCCCCATTCAATTGACCATAGAGTTGTTTCAATTGCTGTTCCAAAAACAACAAATATTTTGTACATTAGAAAGAAAAAAAAAAGTCCATAAAATATACCACTTAATTTGTATAATAAACAACAGTTAAAATTGTCACCTCAACCCTGCTATGTCTTAATTTATTTCTTTTTCTGCTTATATTCTATTCTTCATCTTCAAAGATGCAACTTACTAAAATTGTTGAAGGTAACTCGGCTGGTTTGAGTTAAGGGTATAAGAAATTAAGAAGTAAAAGGTTTAGGATTCAAACCATGACAAAAGAGAAAACTAACATAACATTTAACTTACTAATGTTGGTCTACCAAAAAAAGCTTACTAAAATTGTTTAATTTTAATTTTTTTATGAATCTCACATCTTATATCATCACTTTTTATACTTTTTAATTTATATAATATAATTGTACTTATAGTTGGAACTTGGATGTCATGTTACCAATGTTCCAACCGTCCTATCCTATCTTACCGTGTGATAAACTCTTCCTATTTCTTAAGTAAATTCCGTAGCAAATGCTTAACTTATAATCTAAACCAAAATGATGAAAGAAATCACCGGCCTCCAATTTTGGCGGTAGTTCCACCAACCAAATTTTGGTTGCTATCATTGCCCACTACGACACTTAATAAGATCACCAACCTCTTGAATTTAGTACAACAAAGCCGGATAGAAGTGCTTAAAATGACAAATTATGCATTTAAAAATGAAAGGTAAGAAAAGTCCGCGTGTAAACCAACTTCCACTGCTAAGTCAGAAATCCGAATATACAAGTTGCCAAAGACATATACAAGTTGCCAAAGAGATAAGAATGAGCCCCAAATAAAAGCAAATACTTTAATTAACATGGCGTTGGATGCGTGCACTACAATTGAAGCATCCACCTAACCCCTATCTGATTCAAGGATAACATGATAAATAATATACGTGTTCCTCTTCCCTTCCACAAAACTGGACAACGACACAGAGAAAATATGCCCGTGTTCATTGATTCACCGTATTTTTTGGTATCTTCCGTGAATTCCAAATTTCCAAGAATAAAACAATATTTGCAAACAATATTATTAACGCCGTTGTTACTTGTTATGTATATTTTGTAATTGTATAAAATGACAAATCTGACTTCGGGCAGAAAATCATATTATATATGAGGTCTTTGTCTTCAATATAATTTTTTTTTGTAGAGCTTTTCAATATGTATTTGATGCCATATTCTTTATTCGTATTTTATAAATAAATAACATTAATTTCTGGTACGATATTAGCCAATTCCTTAATTTTTTTTTTAAAAAAAATTGATAGAAGAAAGTTAGCCAATTCCTTATTTGAGCCGACATTCTTCCTATAAAATGATTAATAAAAGGTGTTATTGATCTATAAATTATTTAGGTACAGCCGAAAAAGAAGGCAAGAACAAGTCACTGATCTATCATCTATGATGCATAATAATATTATTTGAACATCTGAACTTGAATATCCAAGTGACATCCTACTTATAATTATATATTATACATATATTCTATCTTAAAATATTATATATCTTCATCCCACCCATACTCACATTAATTTATGATATTTATATGAATATCCAAATTCAGGTGTTCAAATAACATAACTCTTTATTGTAAGGACTAACTTTTTTCTGTGAAAAGAAAGATGGTGTGGCACTATAATTTTTTAGATCAACAAATAATTTTCTATTGGCTAGTGACACTGAAATCATAACTAAATAAACTCACATATCTGCAACTCTACTTTTCCTTCCTTTTTTAGACGACTCTACTATTCCTGCACCATAGATCTATACCTACCCCTTCTGACATATCTTATGATCATTATTTATATTAATTAATATTTATATTTCAAAAAATCCCAAATATAAGCTGTAAATATGCTGTAAAAATAATTAAAAATATGCAAGTAAACTTCAATAGCAAATTCTAATTACCTCTCTAAATCTCTAAAATTTATCAGCAAGTAGAAATTAATGCAGTGCATAAATTAGGTAGGCCACTAAAAAATTCTTCTTGTAGGGAAAACAATATTAAAAATGAAAAAAATAAAAATAAAAGCATCGTATACCTGCAACGTTAATGTTTTCAACAATGTAAAGGACGTTGTCTTCGTTGATTTCGCCCTTTTTCTGGGCATCCAGAATGTGATCGATGGCGCATTTTAGTCCTTCGTTGTCCATGCTCTTGGTGCTTCCAAGCTTCCTGTTTAATCCCCATTTAATTATTTAATTATTAGCTATGAAAACAACATTTACATATGAATCTTGCCAAATATTATCCCCCAGGATAAAAAGTTAACTTCTATTGGTATTTAACAGTTCGTAACAGCAGAAAAGTGGGTTACAAACTTATAATAAATAATAAATATTTATATTACTAAACAAATATATACTGCCACATATTTACAGACTGAAGTAGAAAAATATTTATTATTACTAAAAAGTTTAATTTTAAATAAAAACCCAATCAAATTAAAACTTTCTAAATATATCTCTTTAAAGGTAATTAAAATCATTAATTTTACACATAAATAAAAAATTGTTAATTTCCTATCTAAGTACAATGTAAATGTAAAGAAAGAAGGAGAATCTCACCAAAAGAAGAAGAAAAAAAAAGGAGAAAAACTATCCCAAAATATTTTTACACCATAAACACAATTTCCACACGAGAAATTATTAATTAAAATCATAGTATAAAGGATTTGTCTCTCCACTCAAGTGAATGAACGTGTAAAATGAGAAAATAAGAAGATATTAATATCTCATCTCAACTCACTTTAACAACTTACTTTCTCACTATACCTTACACGTTGATTCACTCTAGAGAGTCAAATTCTAATTGAAATACTAATTAGCAAAACTCAAAGCTAATGACCAAATATAAGCAAAAGCTAACAATCAATTCAACCAATTATTCTCTTACTTCTCTAGGATCATTACTTCTCTAGGATCATTGCACACTTCCAAAACAATTAAAGGATAGTACATTAACTAACTTTTTTTAATAAGTTGAAGTTAGTAAATTAGTTAATTTTGATGGCAGTTGATTTTGGAGGGAGGACTTTTCAAGGGTCCATCGTAACATGGAATCATACACGTGGAGGAAAACGAAAACTTATATAAAGTTAGAAACGCAATGAAAAATGGAAAACAGAGTAGGAAAAAAACAAAAAACTTAGCAGAAAACAATGAATTCCAGAAAAGGAAAAAGAAAAGTTTAAAAAGCACTTACTTCCTCTCCTCAACGAAATAATCCTTGAAAAGCTGCAACCTCCTCTCTTTAACCTCCTTACAAATCTTCAAGTACCCTCTCAAGAAAGGTCTCAAAATGGGAATAAAATCCCCATAGTTATACTCAAAGCTCTGAGCCAAACGGCTCCTCTCACCATTCAAAGCCTTAAGCTTCACGAACAAAGGATCCTCCTCGCTCTCAAACCTCGTATCAAACATAATCCTATACATATTGTTGTACATCATCAACTGCAACCGCCTCCGCAGCACGATCCCACTCGCCGCCGCATCGGGATTCCGCCTCACATCGTCGACCACACGAGCCGCCTCGTCCTCCCAACCGAACCGGTACTGCTGGACTACCTTATTGGTGAAAAACGGCACCGTCATGATCCGCCTCATCTTCCTCCAGTGCTCGCCGTAGACGGTGAAGACCATGTCCTGTCCCTTACCGGTGAAGATGTCGAAGACGACGTTGCGGGTTCGGGATCCGAACTCGACGCCCTGTGTGTGGAGGACCTCTTTGGCGAGTTCGGGGGAGGAGATGACGACGAGGTTGCGCTGGCCCATGCGGAGGAGGAAGATGTCGCCGAATTTCTTGGCGAGGTCGGTGAGGTTGCGGTGGTTGAGGTCGTCGCCGACTTGGAGCCAGTTGCCGAAGATTGGGACTGGGAGAGGGCCTGGGGGAAGCTTGAAGCGCTTTCCCCGAAGCTTGGAGACGGCAATGGCGACGACCGCAGCGATGAAGAGGCCGATCAGGGTCTTCTCCAATAAGAGGAGATCCATGGTGAATTGCTGAATGGTTTTGGGTTATGAGAAGAGGTGGTTGTGGTGAGGGGGATTATATAGAAGAGTTTTGATAAGGGGGTTAGGTGAAGGTTGTGGCTGTGTGTTAGAATATTGTAGAATGATAACGGCGTTAAGTGACGCTGACTGGTTTGACATTGGAGTGAGGGAGGGAGTGGGTGAGTGACCGTGTGTGTGCGCCTCCCATGATGTATGTGTTTTTGGGGCGTAGTAGTAGGTGAGGAGGGGTTGGTGGCTGGGCTGGCGTACAATTTTATATTATAGTATATCATAATTCATAAATCATAATAACAAGTTGCTTTTACTAATGTGTGGTGGTGCTCTGCAAATGAAAGAGGTTTAATTCTTTAACTATGTGATCATAGCTTTCATCCTTAGATTTATGTGTATGGATGGAAAAAATAGTATGAGAAGGGATTCCCGTTCACTTATATTTTTTTGAAACTTGAATTTGGACATCTATTCTATATAAAGTATAAACACTATAGAATGATGTGAGGTGAGTGTAAATGGGATGGAGGTGTATTATATTCCAAAATCAGAAATGTTTTTTTGGACAACCGGGGTTGACAACTATACGGGACAACCCGTATAGTTGCACAGTGTAGCGCTACTGTGCTGCACTGTAGCGCTACATTGTTCACTTTTTTTCTTTTTTTCTTTTTTTTAAATTTCGAAATTTTAAAAAAAATGTATTTTTTTTTGTTCTAATATTTTTTAAGTATGTGCAAATATCTGGTTAATCAGGTACAAATATCCGGTGAATCACGTTCATTATCTGGTTAATGGGTTTTTTTTTTGAGAAATAAAATTTTGGTTAAGTATGTGCAAATATCTGGTGAATTAGGTACAAATATCCGGTGAATCACGTTCATTATCTGGTTAATGGGTTTTTTTTGAGAAATAATTTTTTTTGTTAAGTATGTGCAAATATCTGGTTAATCTGGTACAAATATCTGGTGAATCACGTTCATTATCTGGTTAATGGGTTTTTTTGAGATAAAATTTTTTGTTAAGTATGTGCAAATATCTGGTTAATCTGGTACAAATATCTGGTGAATCACGTTCATTATCTGGTTAATGGGTTTTTTTGAGAAATAAAATTTTTGGTTAAGTATGTACAAATATCTGGTTAATCTGGTACAAATATCTGGTGAATCACGTTCATTATCTGGTTAATGGGTTTTTTTGATAAATAAAATTTTTTGTTAAGTATGTGCAAATATCTGGTTAATCTGGTACAAATATCTGGTGAATCACGTTCATTATCTGGTTAATGGGTTTTTTTGATAAATAAAATTTTGGTTAAGTATGTGCAAATATCTGGTTAATCGGGCACAAATATCTGGTGAATTCGGTTCATTATCTGGTTAATGGGTTTTGTTGAGAAATAAAATTTTTGGTTAAGTATGTGCAAATATCTGGTTAATCGGGTACAAATATCTGGTGAATTCGGTTCATTATCTGGTTAATGGGTTTTGTTGAGAAAATTTTTGATTTAGTATGTGCAAATATCTGGTTAATCAGGTACAAATATCTGGTGAATTCGGTTCATTATCTGGTTAATGGGTTTTGTTGAGAAATAAAATTTTTGGTTAAGTATGTGCAAATATTTGGTTAATCGGGTACAAATATCTGGTGAATTCGGTTCATTATCTGGTTAATGGGTTTTGTTGAGAAAATTTTTGATTTAGTATGTGCAAATATCTGGTTAATCAGGTACAAATATCTGGTTAATTCCGTTCATTATCTGGTTAATGGGTCTTTTTGAGAAAATAAAATTTTTTTTATAAAAAAAGTCAAAATCTGAAGAAAAAAAAAGGTAGCGCTACAGTAGTGCTACAGTAGCGCTACAGTGGAAAGTTGTCCGGTTGTCCCGTATTTGGGTTGTCCAAATAACGGGACTGTTCCAAAATAGAGTAAATGTACTCTATGCAATTATGAGTGTGTGTTAGTTAGTTGTCCATAGTAGTTGAATAAATATCATAGCTCATTACTGTTTTGGCACATGCTAGTATCTTGGTAGATTACTTTAAGGTACTGTTTGAATTGGCTTATGAACAACTTATTTGGGCTTACCTACTAGCATAAGCACTAATTGTTAGAGTGTTTGTAATAGCTTATGAAAACAGTTTATGACATGTCCATATGTTGATTTCAGCTTATTTTGATAAACTCTCCAGGATAGCTTATGAAAACAGCTTATAGCTTATATGAAAATAGTTTGACTATATTTTCTCTTAGAGCTTGTTTGGGAACCACTGATTATAGCCCATTCAGCTGTTTTAGAAGGATTTGGCTGTTTTATGAAAGAATCATTATGTTTGGCTAAATTGATTATTCTCTAAAAAAGCTGTTTTTCTCTCTTTTCAGTTGTTTTGGTTTCAGCTGGGAAACTCAGATGTTTGATTATTTTCTTTGGATTATAATCCAAATAGCTGCACATCACCGATACTAGGCATTTAAATAATACTGTTGGTGCAGCGTGAATAGATTCTAAACAATTTTTTTTTTGCACTACCCAAGCGAAATAAATTATCTTAAAAATGTTTTTCAGCAAATATACCCAAACAAAAACAGATTATGATTATAATCGATTATCACAATAATCGATTATTTGAAAACAGATTATCAGCATAATCTATTTTTTCCAGCTTTCCCAAACACACTCTTAGATTATATATAGAAATAGCTTATACATAAGCATTTATATGACAATCACTTAATTAAGCCGCTTTCCCAAACAGGAGCGTATGAAAATAATTTATGATAATAAATCTAAGTAAACATCTTATTAAAATAATTTATGAACTTTTCATAAGTTCTTTTTAGCTTATTTCCATGAGTTTGTCATTGAAACTTATGAAAATAGAATATTTTTAGCTTATTTGAAAAATATTTTATTGCATAAGTACTTAAATAAATTGTATACCCAAACGCACCCTTATATCGAAGGGGATAGATAGTCTGAAAAAAAAAAAAAAAAGATAATAAGGTGCATTTTTTTCTTTTTTATTAATAAAAAAAGGCGGCAGCTTTATATATAATAATAATAATAATAATAATAATAATAATAATAATAATAATAAAATGGCACCGTCATGATCCTCGTCCACCAATCCACATTCTTTTTTATTTTTGATTTTACAGTTTTATTAAATTTTCTACGTTGGTACACTTTAAAAGTTTTAATTGGATATTTATTTCAAGTTTTTTTACAAATAAGTTTCTATTGTTACAAGTATTAAAGATAAAATTACAAAATTCTAATATTAGTGAGTATTTAAATAAAATATAATTGGCCCTCAGAATACGGCAAGGATCTTACGTTTTTATTTCTCTCATTAATTTCAACTGATATTGCCCACATTTGGTCAAGAGATTGCAATGGATAAGGTCTAGGTAGGATATTAGGGCTCGTTTGATGGTCAGGATAGGATAGGGGCGGATAGGATAAGAAAGCATGATAGGAGTAGGATATGATATGAGCAGGATAAGTTGTTATCCTATTCGACATTTGGTGTCCACCAGATAACCAGCTGGATAGCATTGTAATTTTAGTATGAATTTTAAAATTTTCGTTTTTGTTCTGAATGTTTTCATATTTTATTAGATTTAAGTTTTTTTTTTTTATAATTTTCATTTTTTAAGTTTATATAAAAAGACAAAATTGTCCTTGTGATAAAATTACATATAATATTTTAAAATTTTAAAATATTGTTTAACTTAAATTAATTTTTTTATAATTTTAAATATTCATTTTTAGTTTTTACTTTACATATAGTTAAATAATTAAAATATTTTTTATTTAGTTTTTAGTTTTTTACAATATTATACATTAACAAAATTAGCCTTGTGACAAAATAAAAATAATTTTTAAAAATAAATTTTAATATTTTTATTGTTTTATGTTTTATTATACCTTTTTTTAACCATATTATATTTTATTATACTTTAATTATTTTATATATATAATATTTTTATACTTTATTATACTTTAAATCACCTTATCCTATCCTGTTGAGTTCTAACCCAGCTCCCCCCTCAGGATAAAATTTCAACTAGATGGACATGATAGGATAGGTGACAGGATAGACTTATCCTATCCTGTTGGCTCACCAAACAACAGTTTCAGACAGGATATGATAGCTTATCCTATCCTGTCTCTCTTATCCTGACTATCAAACGAGCCCTTATAGTATTAACTCTCATATCCGAGTTTAAAAAATTACACGTACCCATGTGGATACCAACTTTAGTATCTTTACCCGTACCATCTGGGTACTTAAGTACCTGTACCGACACTCGTTACCCACACTTTAATTTTGAAAAAACAATAAATGACAAAAGAAACGTTATAACAATTAAAAAACAATTCAAAGGTCTTTTAAATCTACTCATAAAATATTACAAATCAAAATATTTAAATAACTAAAAACATCCAAAAAATAATTATAGATGCAGCTAGGTTTAGAAAACTAAGAATCTTTATATGAGTTTTGGTTTTAAAGTTTGCCTTATAGTTAAAATTATATGTATTAGTAATATAAATAAATAAATAAATAATTATATATACATATATATATGTGCTGATGAGGGGCGGTGTGTACCATTATACCCTACCCGCACTCATACCCATTCAAATAATTTGCAGGTAATTACCCGTAACCATTGTGCAGGTAATTATCATATCCATCATGGATAATTTTTTAGGGTACTCAATGAATATGGGTATAAATTGTCATCCCTCGTCAATTAGATGAAATCCTGCAAACAACTTTTCATTTATAATTTAAAAATTGTGTGGATGATCGGAAACAACGAAAGTGGACTCTAAGAGCACCCATAATGGTAGAACCATATTTTGGTTCTTATCTATCATTTTGTGAGTCCATGAATGCCACATTGGATATAAGAACTCAACCATTTTTTCACCCCAAAGAAAGAACTCATTTTAGTTCTCAAGTCCTACAATTAACACCGATTATTATTTATACTTCTATTTATTTTTATTTTTATTTCAAACAAAGTTTTTTGGTAAGAAACAAGAACCGTTCTATACGATGATATTTAGGAACGTCCAGGTCATCCATCTTCAATGACTGAATTTTTGAGAACCAATTCTTATAAATAATAACTCCGGTAAGAACCACCGTTGAAGATGATCTAACTCTAATATCATGTTAAAATGCATGTAACTATTTTTTGGGTGCTTAACATGTAGGATTTCCAACCTTTATTATTCTTCTCTCTCGGTTTTTTTTTTTTTTCAAAAAAAAACAATCCTTCTCTCTTTCATTATCCGGTGATGAATGAATTAGACAAATTTGGACGTGACGCTTGGATGACGCAACGACAAATTTTAACATGCTTGCCGTACGGGTTTTGCTATATTGTCCTGCAACGTCTTCTTTTTTTTTTTTTAACCGAGTATCCTCCATGTCGGAAGTCGTAGACTAATCTCTCGAGATACTAAAATCCATTTAAGGGGTTGACATCTTCCAACAAATAATATTCCATACACATGAGCTAGTAATCGAACGCTTGACCACATATTTAAGAGACTCGGTTATCTACCAACTGTGTCACACCATGTTGGTCTTTTATTTAATATATTGAAGAAATAAAACAATATAATTAATACTTTCTTTATATAATAATTACGATATTAATACCAAAAATAAATAATTAGGATATTAACACGATGATCTTGTACAAAATTTTAAAATTATTATTGCCATGCACTAAATTTATTAAAATAGGAAATATTTTATATTAATAATTATATTGAATATATTATTTTAGGCCTAAATAAGTTTTTAGTCATTATAAATTTTATTAATTTTAAAATTATTCTCAACAAGGTTTTTTGTTTGGTTTATATCATAATCATATAAGGTTCAAACCCTTTGTTTTTAGTCCCTTCACTTGGTCACTGCTAATTAGTAATAACTAGTGTAGTTGCCCGTGCAAGACGCACGGGCATCCGTTAGATGATTATTTTCGTAATAATTTTTTTATAAATAATTTCAACATAACAATAATAAATATACTATTTTTTTAAATATAAAATAATACTATTGTATGCAACAGTTGGATTTTATATTCGACAGTTGGCAGAAAAGGAGAAGAACCAAGAATGAAAGACTATAATTAATAGGTTATTTAAAAATCAATTAATAATAATTAAATAATTAATTAAAATTTTAAAAAAAAGACAGCTGAACATAGTTCACAGATCCGCTATTGACACATGTGGCTATACAGTGACCAGATACTCAAAACTGCATTAGAGAACAACAACCCAAATAAAAATAATAAAAAAGATGAGTCCCTAGAATAAATAATATAATAACTAAAAAAATTAATTAAATATTTATTATTAAAAAAATGGCATTGACTGAAATTTTATGTGGACCCCGCCCGAGTAGCCAGTTTAATCGTCCAAAGTAAAATCATGCCAGAAATTTTATTTTAAGAAAAGGCCATAGAACAAATAATACAATAATTAATTAAATAATTATTTTTAACAAAATTCCAAAGGACGAAAAATTCGTTAGGCAAAAATCATATGTGGATCCACCGGTGACATGTGTCGTCGGTTTCTTCGTCCACAACAAAATCATGGTAAAAATTTATTTTAAGAGAAGGCCTCAGAATAAATGTTATAATAATTAAAATAATTAATTAAATTATTATTATTAAAAAAATTCATTAGGCTGAAATTATATGTGGATCCACCCATGACACGTGTCGCCGGTTTATTCGTCCACAGCAAAAGCATGCTACAAATTTATTTTAAGAGAAGACCCCAAAATAAATATCACAATAACTAAAACAATTAACTAAATATTTTTTATAAAAAAAATCATTAGGCTGAAATAATATGTGGATCCACCAGTGACACGTGTCGCCGGTTTATTCGTCCACAGTAGAAGCATGGTATATATTTATTTTAAGAGAAGACCCTAGAATAAATAATACAACAATTAAAATAATTAATTAAGTAACTATTATTAAAAAAATGCCAGAGGACAAAAATATATGTCGGCCCCGCCCATGACACGTGTCACTGGTTTATTCGTCCACAATAAATGCAAGGTCCAAAATTAAAAAAAAATGAAAAAGGGAAGGCCATATAATAAATAATATTCCAATAATTAAAATAATTATGTAAATATTTTTTATTATAAAAAATCAAGAGGCCAAAAAATTTTAATGGAAGAGTCCCATTACACGTGGCGTCCGCCTATTCGTCCACAGTAAAAGCTGAAATAACCAAAGTGAACACAAGAAGGGGGGTTGAATTGTGTTTACCAACTTTTTGGGTTACTTTAAAAAGATTTTCGCAGGCACAGTAAGCAAGATTTGAATAAGGAAAGGTTAGACGAGTGACAAGTCTAATATTTGAAACAGAATAGCACACACACAAACAGAAAAGGTTTTAAATAGAGTTGATAATCACAGTGTTAACTCCCCAAGTTAAAAGCTAGAACAGAAATAATATTTTAAGTAAATTAAAAGATAAAGGGAGTAGAGATATCACTCAGGAGATTTATACTGGTTCACCCCAAAATCCACAGGGCTACGTCCAGTTTCTTGGCAGCACCAAGTTTCCACTATAACTGAGTAAATTACAGTACAAATATTCTTTGCACACCTAGCCTCTTCAGGCTCAACACTCAAACAAGTATTCTTTTCTCACCTAGCCTCTTCAGGCTCAAAAACAGTAAAGGGTAAAAAGGTTTTGTGTAGTTAATACAACTTGCAAATCTTTCAGATCACACTCAGAGAGTGGAATGAATATGAAGTATGAAAGACTGCGAATTTATATCAAATGATTGAATGTGCATTCAATGAAGGAATGAAGAAGTTAATGAAGAGAGTAAATGCTTCTGTGTAGAGTTCCTTTGATATTCAACTTCTTTTCGTCATCTTCATTGTTTGATCTATTTAAAGGCTTCAATCAAGAGATTCGTTTTGACACAGCTTCAGAAAGTGTTTGCTTCTGACTTGAGCTTTCTGAGACACCATTTAATGCCAAAGAGTCGTTCTGAGTATTCATTAAATGCTTGAAAACGTTGAGCATTGTCAAGAGTGTCCAAGAGTACACTTTAGACTGAGCAGCTGTTCTTTCAGAGTATATGGCAGCAGGCTTCTTGTACTTGTTGCAGAGAGCTTTTCTCTTTCATTGCAACATCAGTTCTCTTTCCATAAAGTACTTTTAATTTGTACTTAAATAGGCAAAAGGTTACTGCAGTGGTACAGAGATAGCGTGTTTTATTCCTTAAAACCTTGAAACAACGTTCTTTATTCTTTGTCCTTTGAGCTATTGTCCAGAGGTCTTCGAGATCCTTAAGGATGGCATATAATTTGAATAAGGTGACTTGGACTTGATTTCTGACATACTGACTTGGTGTCAGTAATGAGAATTTTTAGACGGGTGAAAGTCATCCAAAAATTAGACGGGTGATGATCATTCAAACATCAGACGCGTGCTGGCTTGTTCCAAAGTTAGACGAGTGATTAACTGAGCCAAACTTAGACGCATGCTTCTTGCCACGTCATCAAGTGAACTTGGTCTTTCTTGAGCGTTGACTTTCTTTGACTAACTTTTAGACGAGTCGAAACTTAGACGAGTCAGTGCTGAGCTTCTACTAAAAAGTAGACGGGTCAAAATTAGACGAGTGACCTCAAGTCTATTTTCCTGCACACTTATCAAATATATCAGTAAACAAGAGAGGGTGTGAGTGCCTGTACGGGTACTCTAGTACCCACTCCGCCCCGCACCCGCATATATATATATATATATATTTATATATATATATTTATATTGGTATATATAATTATAATATAATTATATATCAATTTTTAAAAATAAAATTATAAACCTAGGGTTCGTTAGTTTTTTCACTTTCCGGACTTACAAGTTCATAAATTTATTGTTTTGGATGTTTATTGTAATATTTACTCATTTTAGATGTTTTAAATGTTTTTATTTAGTTTAATACTTTGGTTTGTAATGTTTCATAAGTAGATTTGAAAGAATTTTTGATATTTTTAATTGAGTTATAATGTTCTTTATGTTATTTATTTCTTTTTCTTAGTTAAAGTGCGAGTAACGGGTACAGGTGTGGGTACTTAGGTAACCAGAGGGTACGGATAAAGGTACTAAAGTTGCTACCCACACGGGTATGGGTACCGGTACGGGTACGAGTAATTTTTTCAAATGCGGGTATGGGGACAGGTACTATAGTACCCTTCCCAGACCATACCCATTGTAATCCCTAGTCAAAATTAAAAAAAGAAGCAATCGCAACAGTTAGTCGGATAGACATATTTAGGATGTAATTGGGGAGGGGTGGGTACGGGTATTAACCCCCCACTACTTGTCTCGTTGGATGAATTCCATATCCGTCTCCGCCCCATATCCGTGCATGTACCAGTCTTGCGATTTAAAAAAAAAAAATTTATCAATATTGCAGGTATCCATGAATATTCAAACACCTCCAAAAAAAATTGTTCGCACATGAAATTTAAACAAATTCAAAATAAGGGTACTTAAAAAATTAGGGTATTTGGTTTATATATAAAGGGGTATTTTATTAATTTTACCTTAGCGAGTACCCACGTGTATGGATAGTACACTACCCGTCCCCGCACCATTCATAAGTGGGTAGAGAAAATACATGTTTATTTTATCCGTGGAACATATTAAGGTACCCATTTTCTATCTGTTGCGGATATTATTCGCAGCTATCCGCGGATATGAAGTTGACAAAGGCAAACACAAGAAGGGGGGGTTGAATTGTGTTTGTTAATATTTTTCGAAAACAGCATTTTTCAAAAAGATTTTCTCACACAAAAATAAGGAGGCAGAATAAAGCACACAGAAAAGAAGTCTTTTGAAGGATTAACAAATTCAAGTTCAAATCCCCACAGTTAGTATAAACACGTAAAACAAAAGAGATAAGGGATTAGAAGATTTACACAAGATGTTTTATCCTGGTTCACTCTCTTCCAACCAAGAGCTACGTCCAGTCCCTTCTACTTGAAGGATTTTTCCACTATTTTCAAATAGATTACACCAAGTATTCAACACCTCTCCAGGCTCACAAGTATTTCTTTCTTACCAAGCCTCTTCAGGCTCTACCTCTAATAAAGAGTTTTGATTTCTTAGATCTTCTAACTCACTATATGTGAGAGTATGAAAGTTTAAGATCAGATGAATATTATAGCAAGAATGCAAACTATAATATTACAGACTTTTGCTTTTTGAATGAATAAAAGAGTATTTGCTTCGCAAGAGATTTCTTGAGATTTCTTTGTATGCGCAAAAGTTCTTTCTTCAAAAGCTTTAGTCTTCTATTTATAGGGTCCTTGATCTTCTCTTCAGAATCTTCAACGGTTGTATTTGAAATTCCCGTTTAGTAATAGAGTCAACCAAGTAAATATCCGTTGAGACTCAGCTGGCTCGAGGCCTTTGTACTGTGAGACAAATTCTTGCATGTAAAAGCACACCTCTGAGCAAAAGCAGCTTGAAAACAGTTTTGCCTCCTTTGTACAAGTTCCAACTATATCAGCGTAAAAAGGTGACAGGGTACACAACGTTTTGCATTGTACTATTCTGCTTTTTGCAAGTCCCCTTTTTTGTACTATGTTTCTCTCAATGAAACAAGGCAATGTGAGCCGTTAATAGAAAAAAGAGAAGAGCCATTATAAATGAAAAGAATATCAATCATAAGAAATAAATTCGCTTTGGTTCAGATTGGTATAAATGCTTAAGAAAATCTTCGTCCAACAAACGAGAGTAAAGGCAAGATAAGCAATAAGAGTTTTAAGGCTCCGTCCACTGACGTGGCAACCAAAACTTCGTCTACTTAAAACATCGGTCTTGCCAGTACTTGCGATATCTAAAGTCTCCGTCCAGTGACGTGGCAAAAGCAGACTAAGGTTATTATTTGAGAGAAGCTCTCGTCTACACCAAGAGAAATTCTCCGTCTACTGAAAATATTTAAGCGCTCGTCTACTGAGAACATTTAAGCGCTCGTCTACTGACGTGGCACTTGAGTTAAAAGGGAGATCCTTGAAAGAGTGGACTCGACCACTCTTTCAGCATAAGATATTCAATATAAAACACATGGACGCGGATTTGCAAGGAAAATAGACTTAACATTTTAGCTTATAAGAACAGAGATTCTTTAAGACTAAAGGCACTTGTTAGATTTAAAGCATTAACACTTTGCTACACAAATTTAATTCTCATTGTTAACATCAAAACCTAGAGATTATTTAATCCAAATTATTTTGGTTCCAACAATCTCCCCCTTTTTGATGATGACAAAAACTAATTAAATTTATTTTGCAAAGTTTAAGAGAGCTTACAAGGCTCCCCCTAAGACAAGGCAGACATCAGATAAAAGCAGTTAAGGCATAATTAGCTAAGTCTCATATACAATAAAATTGATTAATAGATCAAGATAGCAGCCTATTAAACATTTAGAATTCAAAGCAGTATCGTCATAAAAAAATGTTAAGGCATAGTATCAGCAAATAGTTATGCATATGCAGACAACTATGTACTTTTAAAAAATCTCTGTATAATAAAATTTAATCTTTCCTTTCTCCCCCTATTTTGTCATCAGACAAAAAGGCAAAAGGGAGTGGACCATCATTGTCAGCAAACAAAACAACACAAAAGGATAAAAGAAACAGAGAGAAAAAAAAAATTTAGGTGGAAGGAGGTGGTGGAGGAGGTGGTTGGTTAGGCTGTGGATTTTGATTCCTCTGAAACTCCAAGATCAGAGCCAGCATTTGATTCATTACTGCATTTGTAGGGGCCAGAGAGTCTTGAACTTGCTTCTGCACCCTTTCTTCAAGCTGTTGAGCCATCTGCTCAGTCTTTTCCTCAACTATCTTGCCAACCTTATCATCAACAATTTTCCCAATGATGTCTTCAAGATTGGGTGGCAAGGTAAGTTGTCTTGAGCTCTCAGCAGTGTCAGAGACAGTGTCTTGAGCCTGGGCTGCTGTTCTGACCATAGCAAGAGCTAATGGTTGAGAAGAAGTCTTAGCAGACTCAGCTCCTTGCTTAGAGACACCAGCCTCAGCAGACTGCTTAGCCTGTGCAGATGGAGGTTCAACTGAAGTAGGCTGAGAAGACAGTTGCTCATCAAGTTCAGGGCCTTCTACAATCAATTCTTGGGCTGCCTGATCTGAGGAAGATGTTGCTGGAGGTGCAGTGGCAACTGTAACAGGTTTCTGAGGTAAATCCTTTGCCCAGTGGATAGGAATAATTTCCTCCACATCCCTGCTGGTAATAGGAAGTCCCCACAGATCTTTGTAGATCATGTGCCTTACTCTGGATAGGCCACACTTTCCTCTGAACTTAGGGATTACCTTCTTCTCTTCTTGAGTCAAGCCAGAAGAAGAAGCTTCCCTGGTGCAGTGGATGATGTGAGATAACCAGAAGTCTGCAGCCTTCATCTCTCCAATGTTCTGCACATCCTCCATATATAGATAGAAGTCAAGCTCAGAGTGATCAAAGAGTTCCTGAGACAAGTCCAGAATGGCAGAGTGAGCTTCAGGCATGACTCCTTTATTTCTTTTGCACCTCATGTCTTTGTCTTTGTTGAGGTCTATCATGCCAAGCCTTGGGCAGATGGGGTAGGGAGCAATGCCTACTCGAGTTTCCTTATGGTGTCTCAGCCATGTGATAGGAATCCAACGTGCAGCTCTCTCAATCTGGAAGTAGCTGAACTCCCACTTCAGAATGTTGTAAATCAGTTGATCTGCGAAGGGGTCTGAAGCACTTCCATAGATGCTGGGATGCTCAAATTTCATCCATTTTGTGTTTGCATCCAGAATAATTGGAACGTGCCTAGATGATCGAGCTCTCTTCTCAGGTAAGGAAGGCAGATGGTTCCTTTTAGGATCAGTTTCCCATACGGGAATGATGTGCCGTGCTACCCCTTCAGTGTGAGGAATCAATGGTGGGGTTTTTTGTAGGTTTGGGTAAATTTTCCTTTGGGGAAAGCGGTTGAGGGGTAGATGGGTTAGGAGAGGGCCATGTTGGTTGTGCATCTCGGAGGGAGAGGGACCTTTAGGAGGCTGAGAGTTTGGGTATTTTGTGGTCCAGGGATACTCCTCATAGGGTTCAAAGTCATAATCTGGATGGGAGTACCACCTTGTTAAAGGAGTTTCAAGGTTAATTTCAGGGTCAGGTTGGTGAGTATGGAACAGAATTTTCCAATTCCTCTTAACCTGAGCCCAGTTCTCAGACCTATTGGCAAAAATAGTGGATGGGGGAATAATTGGTGGAAAGAGTTTTCTTAGTTGTTTAGGGAAGGGGGCACCTCTGCAGATTCCATCATCCTCTTGATGAAACCAAGGATCTGAGTCAGGAATTATGGGTGGAAAGAGGGTTTTGAGTGGTGTAGGTTGAGGTGTGGTTAAATGAGTTGGGCTATTTTGTGGTGAAGATGGATTTGAGGTTTGGTCAGGTTGTTCTCTTTGTGGTGAGGGTTGGGGTGTGGGTAAAGAGGGTCTATATACATTATCAAAAAATCCTACACCAGGAGTAGGGGCATCATCACTCACAGTATTAATAGGGACATCAGAAGAGGTGTTTACCTCAGAGGCTGCAAAAGTTCTTGCTTTCCTTGCAGGTTGCCTCCTCTTGGTAGGCACAGCAGCATCAGCAGCAGTATCAACAACAGCAGCTGCTTTCCTCTTTAAAACTGTTCCCAGTGGAACATTATCATCTTCATCATCATCTTGAGGCAGAACCAGCTTTCTAGCTCTCTTGGGAGCAGGTCGAGGAATAGGTTGAGGGGCCTCATTCCCAGGCTCATTGATAACAATGCCTCTGGTAGGCCTTCTAGGAGCAGGCTTTCTGACAGCCATAGTTTTCCTTCTAGTTCCTCTCTTGAGACCAAGAATAGCTGCATTGTTGGCCTCAACTGCTTCTTCCTTAATCTTCATTTTCTCTTCTTGCTTTGACATTTCAACAAGCTTGTATGTGTCAAGGTGCATGCTACTTAGGTTGCTTTTTCCAAAAATGGCAGCTTGCATCCCCTTCGAACGAAAGATCTTGTCTTGTTCTTCTTGAGGCTTTGCATCTAAGTAGTCATACAAGCCTTGCTGCTTGAAGACTTTTGATAGAAGATGAGAGTAGGTGATGTGTGAGGCGGTTTCTCTGTTTGCAATGGCATCCTTGAAGCGATGAAACAGGATCCATGGAAGGTTTATTTTAGTCTCATAGACCAAGTTGCAGAGACAGAACTTGTGAAGGGCAGAAAGGTTGTCCTTAGACCCTGCCTTGTGAAGCACTGTCTTGTTCAGAATCTGATGAAGAATCCTGATGTGATCCTTCATTTCAGATGACTTCCATGAGTGAGTCCTCACTGTGTCATCTCGCATCAGTGTAACCGCGATGGTTTCTATACCACCAAGATCTTCTTCCCAGTTTTCTGTCATGATTAAACCCTCTTGGGCACATACGATTGCATCAGAAATAGTCTTCTCAGAGACAGTTATCTTCTTGCCTTGAACAAACCCTACTACCTCAGTTTTAGTAATCGTTGGTTTCCTCCAGAAATCCCTTATTAAGTCTGGATAAATCGAGACCTTTTCCAGAAACAAACCATCCCAACCAGCAGCGTTGATGTACTTGCTTACATCCAAGTTATACTCACACAGAATTTCAAAGTTGAAATGATGTTCAGCAGCGATATTAAGGATGTCAGTAACATAGGCAGGCTCGGGAGTTGAGGTTGAAGTCATTGTTGAGTTCTTGAGTAAGGTTTAGGTTTGAAGGAGAGTTTGAAAACTTTCAGAGAGAAGTTATCAAAGATGAAGAGTAGCGAAAAGTTTTTCAGAGGGAAAGGAGTTACCTTTAAAGGGTTTCCGAATACCAGCAGTTTTCAAGGGAAATTCAAAAAAGATTGATTAGACAAGACTTTAGTGAAAAAACGGCGTTGGTATATTGGGACCGTAAAAAGGTTATGATGGGATTGATGGAAGTCGCTGACTCAGCAAGGAAATGATTAAAATCAAACGTTTTAGTATGACTGAGTTCAAAAAAAATATTTTAAAAGACAAATGTATGTAAGATTGGGTCCACATAAGATTGAGGGTGGACGCACAAAAACATAAGTAGTGGACGCGGCACACCAACAGTAGTGGACGCGTAGACTACACAAGTTCTGGACGCCAAAACTAGTGGACGCACAGATAAAACATGCAATCAATACATATACCATATTAAACCACATACAACATGTTAAGATGTTTTCTGATACAAGTAAATCTGTCCTCAGCAAGAGGTTTAGTAAAGATATCTGCCCATTGATGGTCAGTATCTACAAATTGAACATCAAAAACACCCTTTTGCACATAGTCTCTGATAAAATGATGTTTGATTTCTATATGCTTAGCCCTAGAATGAAGAATTGGATTCTTAGACAGATTAATTGCAGCAGTATTATCACACATTAGTGGAATACTACTTACAAACACATTGTAGTCCTCCAATTGGTGTTTGATCCAGAGAAGTTGTGAGCAGCAGTTTGCAGCTGATATATATTCTGCTTCAGCGGTTGATAGAGCAATGGTACTCTGCCTTTTGCTTGACCACGATACTAGATTAGCTCCAATGAAGTGACATCCCCCACTGGTGCTTTTTCTTTCAATTCTATCTCCAGTATAGTCAGCATCACAAAAGCCAACTAATCTGTAGTCTCCATCTTTCTTAAAGCACAGACCAAGATTAGTAGTACCTTTTAAATATCTAAAAATTCTTTTAACTGCTGATAAATGAGATTCTCTAGGATCAGATTGAAAACGAGCACATAAGCAAACACTGAACATTATATCAGGCCTAGAAGCAGTTAGATATAAGAGAGATCCAATCATACCTCTGTATACCTTCTGATCTACCTTTTTCTCTTTATCATCTTTGTTCAGTGTGGAAGTGGGATGCATAGGTGTGTTCATAGGTTTGCAATCATCCATCTTAAACTTTTTGAGAAGTTCCTTTGTGTACTTAGTTTGATGGATGAACACCCCGTCCATAGATTGTTTGACTTGAAGTCCAAGAAAGAATTTGAGTTCTCCCATCATGCTCATTTCAAACTCTTTCTGCATTAGCTTTGAGAATTCTTTGCACAAAGATTCATTAGTAGCACCAAATATAATATCATCTACATAGATCTGTACTACAATGAAGTTGGAATTAATTGATTTTCTAAACAAGGTAGTGTCAACCTTTCCTCTGACAAAACCATTATCCATTAGAAAAGAACTTAGCCTATCATACCAAGCTCTTGGGGCTTATTTTAGGCCGTATAAAGCTTTCTTAAGCTTGTATACATGTTCAGGTTGGGTTTCACTCTCAAAACCCGGTGGTTGCATAACATAAACTTCTTCATTGATAAAACCATTTAAAAAAGCACTTTTTACATCCATTTGAAAAAGCATAATATTATGATGTGTAGCAAATGAGAGTAAAATTCTGATTGCTTCCAATCTTGCAACGGGTGCAAAGGTTTCAGTATAGTCTATACCTTCTTCTTGAGAATAACCTTGTGCAACCAATCTTGCTTTATTTCTTATAACCTTACCATTTTCGTCAAGCTTGTTTCTGTAAACCCATTTTGTTCCTATAACAGATTTATTCTTAGGTAGGGTTACCAGAGTCCAAACTTCATTCCTCTCAAACTGATTCAACTCTTCTTGCATTGCCCAAAAATCCAACCATTGTCCAGCAGAGCCTCGTCTACAGTTTTTGGTTCCAATTCAGACACCAATGCGGAGTCTTCTTGCTCTCTGAAGGTTGATCTGGTTCTTAGCTTATCGCTTGGATTTCCTATGATTTGATCCGGTGGATGATAATTCTTGAAATGCCAAGTTCTCTGAGCATTGTCTTGTTGAGAGGTGGATGCTTCTGGTTGATGAGAAGGGTCTTCAACTGGATCATCAGTTTTGACTTCTTTTGTTTCTCCTGAGATGTTTAAGTTAAGATCTGCAAAACTTTCATCTAGCTCTGATAGTTTCTTATCAGGCTGTTTGTCATCAAATCTAACATGTATAGATTCTTCTACTATTAAAGTTCTTGAGTTATACACTCTAAATCCTTTTGAGGTTTCAGAAAATCCTAGAAGAATTCCATTGTCTACCTTTGCATCAAACTTACCAAGTTGATCTTTTGTATTTAAAATAAAACATTTACATCCAAAAGGATGAAAATAAGATATGTTGGGTTTTCTGCCTTTCCACAATTCATAGGGAGTCTTACTCAGAATTGGTCTAATGTATATTCTGTTCTGAATGTAGCAGGCAGTGTTCACAGCTTCAGCCCAGAAGTGCTTAGGGACAGAATTGTCATTGAGCATAGTCCTAGCCATCTCTTGAAGAGATCTGTTCTTTCTCTCTACCACACCATTTTGCTGTGGTGTTCTTGGTATTGAGAAGTTGTGTTGAATTCCATTTTCTTCACAAAACTCATTGAATAGCTCATTGACAAATTCTCCCCCATGGTTACTTCTGATTGAAGCTATACACATCCCTTTTTCATTCTGTACACGTTTGCAGAATACAGAAAAGACCTTGAAAGACTCATCTTTGTGAGCAAGGAACATAACCCATGTCCATCTAGTATAGTCATCCACAATGACTAGACCATATTTCTTACCACTGATAGAAGCAGTCCTTGTTGGACCAAAAAGATCAAGGTGTAGCAGTTCTAGTGGTCTCTTGGTACTTACAATATTCTTAGATTCAAAAGAACCTTTGACTTGTTTTCCCTTCTGACATGCATCACAGAGAGCATCAGATTTGTATTTAAGGTTTGGTAATCCTCTCACGAGGTTACGCTTATTTAGCTTTGAGATTAATCTCAAGCTTGGATGACCTAGCCTTTTATGCCAAATCCAACGTTCATCTTCAATGGACACTAAACATGAGACACTTTGATTTGAGAGGTCCTCCAAGTCAATTTTGTATAAATTGTTTTGCCTCTTAGCAGTGAATAAAATTGATCCATCATTTTTCTTGACATAACACATGTTCTTATTAAAAGAAACATCATATCCACTGTCACATAATTGACTTATGCTCAGTAGATTATGTTTTAAACCATTCACCAAAAGAACATTATCAATGGAGGGAAAAGGATGTTTACCGATTTTACCTATACCAGTGATCTTTCCTTTCTGATTTCCTCCAAATGTCACCCAGCCACCATCCTTATGTTTAAGGTCTTGGAACATATACTTTTCTCCCGTCATGTGACGTGAGCATCCACTGTCCAAGTACCAAGATGTTTGTTTCTTTCCTGTTGTTAAGCAGATCTGCAACAGGTATTATCTTGTTCTTAGGTACCCAAACTGACTTGGGTCCTTTCATGTTAGTTTTCTTTGGACGAGAATATTTAGTATGTCTATTATGTATGCATCTAGATGTAGAGTGCCCACTTTTTCCACACACTTTACAAAAGGTGTTGGACGGGCCAGATTTGGTTTTTGCATACCTAGCTGGAGCTTTTGAAGCTCTTTGCTGCATAGGTGGTTTTGACTTAATGTAAGATGCCTCATGCTTCTTATTGTCATAACCAAGGCCAGATTTATCAAAGGGTGACCTAGAATACCTTAGGATAAGACTAAGCTTATCTGAGCCTCCTACCAGTTTTGACAGAGAGTCTGTCAAGTATTTTACATCTTGTTTTAGTTTTGCAACTTCACAAGAATTGTCAGGCTCACATTCAGATTTGTCAGTTAGACTGACATTCTCTGATTTCAGCTTATCATTTTCTTGAAACAAACTTTGTTTTTCCATGCAGACTCTATCATATTCTTTGGTTAATTTTGCAAACTTCTTTTTAAGACTTTTGTATTCATGAGACAATATGGATGAGTCATGCAGTAGTTCATCAAAGGCATTTTTGAGAGTTGAAGGTTCAGAATCTGTTACCTCATCATCATCAGTGTATTCATTCTCTGATGATGTGTCTGCCATGAGGCAAATGTTTGCCTCTTCCTCTGCTTCCTCTTCCTCATCTGATGAGGATAAGTCCAAGTCCTCCCATGTAGCCATTAAACCCTTCTTTTTCTTAAAGAACTTCTTCTTTTCTTTTAGGTCAGGGCAGTCGGCTTTGAAATGTCCTGGCTTTTTGCACTCAAAGCACAAAGATGGACCTTTTTCTTTGGAGTCTGATTTCTCCTTAGAAAATTTCTTGTTGAATGGCTTTCTCTTGAAATTATTTTTTCTTCTCCACATATGTTGTATCTTTCTGGAGATGAAAGATAGTTCATCTTCATCTGATCCTTCATCAGTGTCTGAAGGTTCAGCATCATCTGAAGACTCAGCAGCTTTGAGAACTTTTGAAGAACTTGCTTTCTTTTCCTTTAAAGCAATGGACTTTCCCTTTCTGGAATTGTCTTCCTCATTTAGTTCAAGTTCATGAACTTTTAATGATCCTAGAAGTTCTTCCAGAGAGAGAGTATTCAGATTCTTAGCTTCTTGAATAGCAGTGACCTTCGGTCTCCACTGCTTGGAGAGACTTCTCAGAATCTTTCTGATATGATCCCTATTCTCATATACTTTTCTCAGAGATCTGAGATTGTTTGTTATTGTTTGAAATCTTCCAAACATCTGATCTATAGACTCATGATCAGTCATCTTGAAGAGCTCATACTGGTGAACCAGCATGCTTATCTTTGACTCCTTTACTTGTGATGAGCCTTCATGAGCGAGAGCCAGTGTATCCCAGATTTCTTTTGCTGTGTTGCAGCTATGAACTTTATCATGTTCTGATCTGGTAATAGCACACATCAAGTAATGTTTGGCTTTGAGATTTAGTTGATGTTTGGCTTTTTGATCAACACTCCAATCTGCTCTAGCCAGTACTGCTTGATTTTCACCTCTTGGCTCAGTGTAGCCATTCTCTATCAGTTCCCAGATGTCTAGGTTCTGTGCATCTAGGAAGGCCATCATTCTCTTCTTCCAATAGTCGTAATCAGTTCCATCAAAGAGTGGAGGTCTGTTGATAGCTTGTCCTTCTGCATCCATGGTGATAGGATCGTACTTCCTCAGCACTTGTTAGATGCTCAACCCTTTCGAGGCTGAGCTCTGATACCAACTGAAGTTGACACAGGCAAACACAAGAAGGGGGGGTTGAATTGTGTTTGTTAATATTTTTCGAAAACAGCCTTTTTCAAAAAGATTTTCTCACACAAAAATAAGGAGGCAGAATAAAGCACACAGAAAAGAAGTCTTTTGAAGGATTAACAAATTCAAGTTCAAATCCCCACAGTTAGTATAAACACGTAAAACAAAAGAGATAAGGGATTAGAAGATTTACACAAGATGTTTTATCCTGGTTCACTCTCTTCCAACCAAGAGCTACGTCCAGTCCCTTCTACTTGAAGGATTTTTCCACTATTTTCAAATAGATTACACCAAGTATTCAACACCTCTCCAGGCTCACAAGTATTTCTTTCTTACCAAGCCTCTTCAGGCTCTACCTCTAATAAAGAGTTTTGATTTCTTAGATCTTCTAACTCACTATATGTGAGAGTATGAAAGTTTAAGATCAGATGAATATTATAGCAAGAATGCAAACTATAATATTACAGACTTTTGCTTTTTGAATGAATAAAAGAGTATTTGCTTCGCAAGAGAGATTTCTTTGTATGCGCAAAAGTTCTTTCTTCAAAAGCTTTAGTCTTCTATTTATAGGGTCCTTGATCTTCTCTTCAGAATCTTCAACGGTTGTATTTGAAATTCCCGTTTAGTAATAGAGTCAACCAAGTAAATATCCGTTGAGACTCAGCTGGCTCGAGGCCTTTGTACTGTGAGACAAATTCTTGCATGTAAAAGCACACCTCTGAGCAAAAGCAGCTTGAAAACAGTTTTGCCTCCTTTGTACAAGTTCCAACTATATCAGCGTAAAAAGGTGACAGGGTACACAACGTTTTGCATTGTACTATTCTGCTTTTTGCAAGTCCCCTTTTTTGTACTATGTTTCTCTCAATGAAACAAGGCAATGTGAGCCGTTAATAGAAAAAAGAGAAGAGCCATTATAAATGAAAAGAATATCAATCATAAGAAATAAATTCGCTTTGGTTCAGATTGGTATAAATGCTTAAGAAAATCTTCGTCCAACAAACGAGAGTAAAGGCAAGATAAGCAATAAGAGTTTTAAGGCTCCGTCCACTGACGTGGCAACCAAAACTTCGTCTACTTAAAACATCGGTCTTGCCAGTACTTGCGATATCTAAAGTCTCCGTCCAGTGACGTGGCAAAAGCAGACTAAGGTTATTATTTGAGAGAAGCTCTCGTCTACACCAAGAGAAATTCTCCGTCTACTGAAAATATTTAAGCGCTCGTCTACTGAGAACATTTAAGCGCTCGTCTACTGACGTGGCACTTGAGTTAAAAGGGAGATCCTTGAAAGAGTGGACTCGACCACTCTTTCAGCATAAGATATTCAATATAAAACACATGGACGCGGATTTGCAAGGAAAATAGACTTAACATTTTAGCTTATAAGAACAGAGATTCTTTAAGACTAAAGGCACTTGTTAGATTTAAAGCATTAACACTTTGCTACACAAATTTAATTCTCATTGTTAACATCAAAACCTAGAGATTATTTAATCCAAATTATTTTGGTTCCAACAATCTCCCCCTTTTTGATGATGACAAAAACTAATTAAATTTATTTTGCAAAGTTTAAGAGAGCTTACAAGGCTCCCCCTAAGACAAGGCAGACATCAGATAAAAGCAGTTAAGGCATAATTAGCTAAGTCTCATATACAATAAAATTGATTAATAGATCAAGATAGCAGCCTATTAAACATTTAGAATTCAAAGCAGTATCGTCATAAAAAAATGTTAAGGCATAGTATCAGCAAATAGTTATGCATATGCAGACAACTATGTACTTTTAAAAAATCTCTGTATAATAAAATTTAATCTTTCCTTTCTCCCCCTATTTTGTCATCAGACAAAAAGGCAAAAGGGAGTGGACCATCATTGTCAGCAAACAAAACAACACAAAAGGATAAAAGAAACAGAGAGGAAAAAAAAAATTTAGGTGGAAGGAGGTGGTGGAGGAGGTGGTTGGTTAGGCTGTGGATTTTGATTCCTCTGAAACTCCAAGATCAGAGCCAGCATTTGATTCATTACTGCATTTGTAGGGGCCAGAGAGTCTTGAACTTGCTTCTGCACCCTTTCTTCAAGCTGTTGAGCCATCTGCTCAGTCTTTTCCTCAACTATCTTGCCAACCTTATCATCAACAATTTTCCCAATGATGTCTTCAAGATTGGGTGGCAAGGTAAGTTGTCTTGAGCTCTCAGCAGTGTCAGAGACAGTGTCTTGAGCCTGGGCTGCTGTTCTGACCATAGCAAGAGCTAATGGTTGAGAAGAAGTCTTAGCAGACTCAGCTCCTTGCTTAGAGACACCAGCCTCAGCAGACTGCTTAGCCTGTGCAGATGGAGGTTCAACTGAAGTAGGCTGAGAAGACAGTTGCTCATCAAGTTCAGGGCCTTCTACAATCAATTCTTGGGCTGCCTGATCTGAGGAAGATGTTGCTGGAGGTGCAGTGGCAACTGTAACAGGTTTCTGAGGTAAATCCTTTGCCCAGTGGATAGGAATAATTTCCTCCACATCCCTGCTGGTAATAGGAAGTCCCCACAGATCTTTGTAGATCATGTGCCTTACTCTGGATAGGCCACACTTTCCTCTGAACTTAGGGATTACCTTCTTCTCTTCTTGAGTCAAGCCAGAAGAAGAAGCTTCCCTGGTGCAGTGGATGATGTGAGATAACCAGAAGTCTGCAGCCTTCATCTCTCCAATGTTCTGCACATCCTCCATATATAGATAGAAGTCAAGCTCAGAGTGATCAAAGAGTTCCTGAGACAAGTCCAGAATGGCAGAGTGAGCTTCAGGCATGACTCCTTTATTTCTTTTGCACCTCATGTCTTTGTCTTTGTTGAGGTCTATCATGCCAAGCCTTGGGCAGATGGGGTAGGGAGCAATGCCTACTCGAGTTTCCTTATGGTGTCTCAGCCATGTGATAGGAATCCAACGTGCAGCTCTCTCAATCTGGAAGTAGCTGAACTCCCACTTCAGAATGTTGTAAATCAGTTGATCTGCGAAGGGGTCTGAAGCACTTCCATAGATGCTGGGATGCTCAAATTTCATCCATTTTGTGTTTGCATCCAGAATAATTGGAACGTGCCTAGATGATCGAGCTCTCTTCTCAGGTAAGGAAGGCAGATGGTTCCTTTTAGGATCAGTTTCCCATACGGGAATGATGTGCCGTGCTACCCCTTCAGTGTGAGGAATCAATGGTGGGGTTTTTTGTAGGTTTGGGTAAATTTTCCTTTGGGGAAAGCGGTTGAGGGGTAGATGGGTTAGGAGAGGGCCATGTTGGTTGTGCATCTCGGAGGGAGAGGGACCTTTAGGAGGCTGAGAGTTTGGGTATTTTGTGGTCCAGGGATACTCCTCATAGGGTTCAAAGTCATAATCTGGATGGGAGTACCACCTTGTTAAAGGAGTTTCAAGGTTAATTTCAGGGTCAGGTTGGTGAGTATGGAACAGAATTTTCCAATTCCTCTTAACCTGAGCCCAGTTCTCAGACCTATTGGCAAAAATAGTGGATGGGGGAATAATTGGTGGAAAGAGTTTTCTTAGTTGTTTAGGGAAGGGGGCACCTCTGCAGATTCCATCATCCTCTTGATGAAACCAAGGATCTGAGTCAGGAATTATGGGTGGAAAGAGGGTTTTGAGTGGTGTAGGTTGAGGTGTGGTTAAATGAGTTGGGCTATTTTGTGGTGAAGATGGATTTGAGGTTTGGTCAGGTTGTTCTCTTTGTGGTGAGGGTTGGGGTGTGGGTAAAGAGGGTCTATATACATTATCAAAAAATCCTACACCAGGAGTAGGGGCATCATCACTCACAGTATTAATAGGGACATCAGAAGAGGTGTTTACCTCAGAGGCTGCAAAAGTTCTTGCTTTCCTTGCAGGTTGCCTCCTCTTGGTAGGCACAGCAGCATCAGCAGCAGTATCAACAACAGCAGCTGCTTTCCTCTTTAAAACTGTTCCCAGTGGAACATTATCATCTTCATCATCATCTTGAGGCAGAACCAGCTTTCTAGCTCTCTTGGGAGCAGGTCGAGGAATAGGTTGAGGGGCCTCATTCCCAGGCTCATTGATAACAATGCCTCTGGTAGGCCTTCTAGGAGCAGGCTTTCTGACAGCCATAGTTTTCCTTCTAGTTCCTCTCTTGAGACCAAGAATAGCTGCATTGTTGGCCTCAACTGCTTCTTCCTTAATCTTCATTTTCTCTTCTTGCTTTGACATTTCAACAAGCTTGTATGTGTCAAGGTGCATGCTACTTAGGTTGCTTTTTCCAAAAATGGCAGCTTGCATCCCCTTCGAACGAAAGATCTTGTCTTGTTCTTCTTGAGGCTTTGCATCTAAGTAGTCATACAAGCCTTGCTGCTTGAAGACTTTTGATAGAAGATGAGAGTAGGTGATGTGTGAGGCGGTTTCTCTGTTTGCAATGGCATCCTTGAAGCGATGAAACAGGATCCATGGAAGGTTTATTTTAGTCTCATAGACCAAGTTGCAGAGACAGAACTTGTGAAGGGCAGAAAGGTTGTCCTTAGACCCTGCCTTGTGAAGCACTGTCTTGTTCAGAATCTGATGAAGAATCCTGATGTGATCCTTCATTTCAGATGACTTCCATGAGTGAGTCCTCACTGTGTCATCTCGCATCAGTGTAACCGCGATGGTTTCTATACCACCAAGATCTTCTTCCCAGTTTTCTGTCATGATTAAACCCTCTTGGGCACATACGATTGCATCAGAAATAGTCTTCTCAGAGACAGTTATCTTCTTGCCTTGAACAAACCCTACTACCTCAGTTTTAGTAATCGTTGGTTTCCTCCAGAAATCCCTTATTAAGTCTGGATAAATCGAGACCTTTTCCAGAAACAAACCATCCCAACCAGCAGCGTTGATGTACTTGCTTACATCCAAGTTATACTCACACAGAATTTCAAAGTTGAAATGATGTTCAGCAGCGATATTAAGGATGTCAGTAACATAGGCAGGCTCGGGAGTTGAGGTTGAAGTCATTGTTGAGTTCTTGAGTAAGGTTTAGGTTTGAAGGAGAGTTTGAAAACTTTCAGAGAGAAGTTATCAAAGATGAAGAGTAGCGAAAAGTTTTTCAGAGGGAAAGGAGTTACCTTTAAAGGGTTTCCGAATACCAGCAGTTTTCAAGGGAAATTCAAAAAAGATTGATTAGACAAGACTTTAGTGAAAAAACGGCGTTGGTATATTGGGACCGTAAAAAGGTTATGATGGGATTGATGGAAGTCGCTGACTCAGCAAGGAAATGATTAAAATCAAACGTTTTAGTATGACTGAGTTCAAAAAAAATATTTTAAAAGACAAATGTATGTAAGATTGGGTCCACATAAGATTGAGGGTGGACGCACAAAAACATAAGTAGTGGACGCGGCACACCAACAGTAGTGGACGCGTAGACTACACAAGTTCTGGACGCCAAAACTAGTGGACGCACAGATAAAACATGCAATCAATACATATACCATATTAAACCACATACAACATGTTAAGATGTTTTCTGATACAAGTAAATCTGTCCTCAGCAAGAGGTTTAGTAAAGATATCTGCCCATTGATGGTCAGTATCTACAAATTGAACATCAAAAACACCCTTTTGCACATAGTCTCTGATAAAATGATGTTTGATTTCTATATGCTTAGCCCTAGAATGAAGAATTGGATTCTTAGACAGATTAATTGCAGCAGTATTATCACACATTAGTGGAATACTACTTACAAACACATTGTAGTCCTCCAATTGGTGTTTGATCCAGAGAAGTTGTGAGCAGCAGTTTGCAGCTGATATATATTCTGCTTCAGCGGTTGATAGAGCAATGGTACTCTGCCTTTTGCTTGACCACGATACTAGATTAGCTCCAATGAAGTGACATCCCCCACTGGTGCTTTTTCTTTCAATTCTATCTCCAGTATAGTCAGCATCACAAAAGCCAACTAATCTGTAGTCTCCATCTTTCTTAAAGCACAGACCAAGATTAGTAGTACCTTTTAAATATCTAAAAATTCTTTTAACTGCTGATAAATGAGATTCTCTAGGATCAGATTGAAAACGAGCACATAAGCAAACACTGAACATTATATCAGGCCTAGAAGCAGTTAGATATAAGAGAGATCCAATCATACCTCTGTATACCTTCTGATCTACCTTTTTCTCTTTATCATCTTTGTTCAGTGTGGAAGTGGGATGCATAGGTGTGTTCATAGGTTTGCAATCATCCATCTTAAACTTTTTGAGAAGTTCCTTTGTGTACTTAGTTTGATGGATGAACACCCCGTCCATAGATTGTTTGACTTGAAGTCCAAGAAAGAATTTGAGTTCTCCCATCATGCTCATTTCAAACTCTTTCTGCATTAGCTTTGAGAATTCTTTGCACAAAGATTCATTAGTAGCACCAAATATAATATCATCTACATAGATCTGTACTACAATGAAGTTGGAATTAATTGATTTTCTAAACAAGGTAGTGTCAACCTTTCCTCTGACAAAACCATTATCCATTAGAAAAGAACTTAGCCTATCATACCAAGCTCTTGGGGCTTATTTTAGGCCGTATAAAGCTTTCTTAAGCTTGTATACATGTTCAGGTTGGGTTTCACTCTCAAAACCCGGTGGTTGCATAACATAAACTTCTTCATTGATAAAACCATTTAAAAAAGCACTTTTTACATCCATTTGAAAAAGCATAATATTATGATGTGTAGCAAATGAGAGTAAAATTCTGATTGCTTCCAATCTTGCAACGGGTGCAAAGGTTTCAGTATAGTCTATACCTTCTTCTTGAGAATAACCTTGTGCAACCAATCTTGCTTTATTTCTTATAACCTTACCATTTTCGTCAAGCTTGTTTCTGTAAACCCATTTTGTTCCTATAACAGATTTATTCTTAGGTAGGGTTACCAGAGTCCAAACTTCATTCCTCTCAAACTGATTCAACTCTTCTTGCATTGCCAAAATCCAACCATTGTCCAGCAGAGCCTCGTCTACAGTTTTTGGTTCCAATTCAGACACCAATGCGGAGTCTTCTTGCTCTCTGAAGGTTGATCTGGTTCTTAGCTTATCGCTTGGATTTCCTATGATTTGATCCGGTGGATGATAATTCTTGAAATGCCAAGTTCTCTGAGCATTGTCTTGTTGAGAGGTGGATGCTTCTGGTTGATGAGAAGGGTCTTCAACTGGATCATCAGTTTTGACTTCTTTTGTTTCTCCTGAGATGTTTAAGTTAAGATCTGCAAAACTTTCATCTAGCTCTGATAGTTTCTTATCAGGCTGTTTGTCATCAAATCTAACATGTATAGATTCTTCTACTATTAAAGTTCTTGAGTTATACACTCTAAATCCTTTTGAGGTTTCAGAAAATCCTAGAAGAATTCCATTGTCTACCTTTGCATCAAACTTACCAAGTTGATCTTTTGTATTTAAAATAAAACATTTACATCCAAAAGGATGAAAATAAGATATGTTGGGTTTTCTGCCTTTCCACAATTCATAGGGAGTCTTACTCAGAATTGGTCTAATGTATATTCTGTTCTGAATGTAGCAGGCAGTGTTCACAGCTTCAGCCCAGAAGTGCTTAGGGACAGAATTGTCATTGAGCATAGTCCTAGCCATCTCTTGAAGAGATCTGTTCTTTCTCTCTACCACACCATTTTGCTGTGGTGTTCTTGGTATTGAGAAGTTGTGTTGAATTCCATTTTCTTCACAAAACTCATTGAATAGCTCATTGACAAATTCTCCCCCATGGTTACTTCTGATTGAAGCTATACACATCCCTTTTTCATTCTGTACACGTTTGCAGAATACAGAAAAGACCTTGAAAGACTCATCTTTGTGAGCAAGGAACATAACCCATGTCCATCTAGTATAGTCATCCACAATGACTAGACCATATTTCTTACCACTGATAGAAGCAGTCCTTGTTGGACCAAAAAGATCAAGGTGTAGCAGTTCTAGTGGTCTCTTGGTACTTACAATATTCTTAGATTCAAAAGAACCTTTGACTTGTTTTCCCTTCTGACATGCATCACAGAGAGCATCAGATTTGTATTTAAGGTTTGGTAATCCTCTCACGAGGTTACGCTTATTTAGCTTTGAGATTAATCTCAAGCTTGGATGACCTAGCCTTTTATGCCAAATCCAACGTTCATCTTCAATGGACACTAAACATGAGACACTTTGATTTGAGAGGTCCTCCAAGTCAATTTTGTATAAATTGTTTTGCCTCTTAGCAGTGAATAAAATTGATCCATCATTTTTCTTGACATAACACATGTTCTTATTAAAAGAAACATCATATCCACTGTCACATAATTGACTTATGCTCAGTAGATTATGTTTTAAACCATTCACCAAAAGAACATTATCAATGGAGGGAAAAGGATGTTTACCGATTTTACCTATACCAGTGATCTTTCCTTTCTGATTTCCTCCAAATGTCACCCAGCCACCATCCTTATGTTTAAGGTCTTGGAACATATACTTTTCTCCCGTCATGTGACGTGAGCATCCACTGTCCAAGTACCAAGATGTTTGTTTCTTTCCTGTTGTTAAGCAGATCTGCAACAGGTATTATCTTGTTCTTAGGTACCCAAACTGACTTGGGTCCTTTCATGTTAGTTTTCTTTGGACGAGAATATTTAGTATGTCTATTATGTATGCATCTAGATGTAGAGTGCCCACTTTTTCCACACACTTTACAAAAGGTGTTGGACGGGCCAGATTTGGTTTTTGCATACCTAGCTGGAGCTTTTGAAGCTCTTTGCTGCATAGGTGGTTTTGACTTAATGTAAGATGCCTCATGCTTCTTATTGTCATAACCAAGGCCAGATTTATCAAAGGGTGACCTAGAATACCTTAGGATAAGACTAAGCTTATCTGAGCCTCCTACCAGTTTTGACAGAGAGTCTGTCAAGTATTTTACATCTTGTTTTAGTTTTGCAACTTCACAAGAATTGTCAGGCTCACATTCAGATTTGTCAGTTAGACTGACATTCTCTGATTTCAGCTTATCATTTTCTTGAAACAAACTTTGTTTTTCCATGCAGACTCTATCATATTCTTTGGTTAATTTTGCAAACTTCTTTTTAAGACTTTTGTATTCATGAGACAATATGGATGAGTCATGCAGTAGTTCATCAAAGGCATTTTTGAGAGTTGAAGGTTCAGAATCTGTTACCTCATCATCATCAGTGTATTCATTCTCTGATGATGTGTCTGCCATGAGGCAAATGTTTGCCTCTTCCTCTGCTTCCTCTTCCTCATCTGATGAGGATAAGTCCAAGTCCTCCCATGTAGCCATTAAACCCTTCTTTTTCTTAAAGAACTTCTTCTTTTCTTTTAGGTCAGGGCAGTCGGCTTTGAAATGTCCTGGCTTTTTGCACTCAAAGCACAAAGATGGACCTTTTTCTTTGGAGTCTGATTTCTCCTTAGAAAATTTCTTGTTGAATGGCTTTCTCTTGAAATTATTTTTTCTTCTCCACATATGTTGTATCTTTCTGGAGATGAAAGATAGTTCATCTTCATCTGATCCTTCATCAGTGTCTGAAGGTTCAGCATCATCTGAAGACTCAGCAGCTTTGAGAACTTTTGAAGAACTTGCTTTCTTTTCCTTTAAAGCAATGGACTTTCCCTTTCTGGAATTGTCTTCCTCATTTAGTTCAAGTTCATGAACTTTTAATGATCCTAGAAGTTCTTCCAGAGAGAGAGTATTCAGATTCTTAGCTTCTTGAATAGCAGTGACCTTCGGTCTCCACTGCTTGGAGAGACTTCTCAGAATCTTTCTGATATGATCCCTATTCTCATATACTTTTCTCAGAGATCTGAGATTGTTTGTTATTGTTTGAAATCTTCCAAACATCTGATCTATAGACTCATGATCAGTCATCTTGAAGAGCTCATACTGGTGAACCAGCATGCTTATCTTTGACTCCTTTACTTGTGATGAGCCTTCATGAGCGAGAGCCAGTGTATCCCAGATTTCTTTTGCTGTGTTGCAGCTATGAACTTTATCATGTTCTGATCTGGTAATAGCACACATCAAGTAATGTTTGGCTTTGAGATTTAGTTGATGTTTGGCTTTTTGATCAACACTCCAATCTGCTCTAGCCAGTACTGCTTGATTTTCACCTCTTGGCTCAGTGTAGCCATTCTCTATCAGTTCCCAGATGTCTAGGTTCTGTGCATCTAGGAAGGCCATCATTCTCTTCTTCCAATAGTCGTAATCAGTTCCATCAAAGAGTGGAGGTCTGTTGATAGCTTGTCCTTCTGCATCCATGGTGATAGGATCGTACTTCCTCAGCACTTGTTAGATGCTCAACCCTTTCGAGGCTGAGCTCTGATACCAACTGAAGTTGACACAGGCAAACACAAGAAGGGGGGGTTGAATTGTGTTTGTTAATATTTTTCGAAAACAGCCTTTTTCAAAAAGATTTTCTCACACAAAAATAAGGAGGCAGAATAAAGCACACAGAAAAGAAGTCTTTTGAAGGATTAACAAATTCAAGTTCAAATCCCCACAGTTAGTATAAACACGTAAAACAAAAGAGATAAGGGATTAGAAGATTTACACAAGATGTTTTATCCTGGTTCACTCTCTTCCAACCAAGAGCTACGTCCAGTCCCTTCTACTTGAAGGATTTTTCCACTATTTTCAAATAGATTACACCAAGTATTCAACACCTCTCCAGGCTCACAAGTATTTCTTTCTTACCAAGCCTCTTCAGGCTCTACCTCTAATAAAGAGTTTTGATTTCTTAGATCTTCTAACTCACTATATGTGAGAGTATGAAAGTTTAAGATCAGATGAATATTATAGCAAGAATGCAAACTATAATATTACAGACTTTTGCTTTTTGAATGAATAAAAGAGTATTTGCTTCGCAAGAGATTTCTTTGTATGCGCAAAAGTTTCTTTCTTCAAAAGCTTTAGTCTTCTATTTATAGGGTCCTTGATCTTCTCTTCAGAATCTTCAACGGTTGTATTTGAAATTCCCGTTTAGTAATAGAGTCAACCAAGTAAATATCCGTTGAGACTCAGCTGGCTCGAGGCCTTTGTACTGTGAGACAAATTCTTGCATGTAAAAGCACACCTCTGAGCAAAAGCAGCTTGAAAACAGTTTTGCCTCCTTTGTACAAGTTCCAACTATATCAGCGTAAAAAGGTGACAGGGTACACAACGTTTTGCATTGTACTATTCTGCTTTTTGCAAGTCCCCTTTTTTGTACTATGTTTCTCTCAATGAAACAAGGCAATGTGAGCCGTTAATAGAAAAAAGAGAAGAGCCATTATAAATGAAAAGAATATCAATCATAAGAAATAAATTCGCTTTGGTTCAGATTGGTATAAATGCTTAAGAAAATCTTCGTCCAACAAACGAGAGTAAAGGCAAGATAAGCAATAAGAGTTTTAAGGCTCCGTCCACTGACGTGGCAACCAAAACTTCGTCTACTTAAAACATCGGTCTTGCCAGTACTTGCGATATCTAAAGTCTCCGTCCAGTGACGTGGCAAAAGCAGACTAAGGTTATTATTTGAGAGAAGCTCTCGTCTACACCAAGAGAAATTCTCCGTCTACTGAAAATATTTAAGCGCTCGTCTACTGAGAACATTTAAGCGCTCGTCTACTGACGTGGCACTTGAGTTAAAAGGGAGATCCTTGAAAGAGTGGACTCGACCACTCTTTCAGCATAAGATATTCAATATAAAACACATGGACGCGGATTTGCAAGGAAAATAGACTTAACATTTTAGCTTATAAGAACAGAGATTCTTTAAGACTAAAGGCACTTGTTAGATTTAAAGCATTAACACTTTGCTACACAAATTTAATTCTCATTGTTAACATCAAAACCTAGAGATTATTTAATCCAAATTATTTTGGTTCCAACAATAATGTCACCAAAAAGAATTATCCGTCCATCGGGATCGCACTCGAGAAGAGAATTGCAAGCATCCTTGTAAATTGGGGGTTGTTGGCGAAGAATAACATTTAATTCCAAAGCAAGACTAAAAAAAAAAATAGGGGATTCTACGATCCAAAGGCTGTAAAAGAGGATTCCAGTCCAAAGCATGAATGTTTTACAAGCATGTAGAATGATCTGCTAAGAAGATTAATCAATTTCGCACAAGCCTTATTGGAAAGACGAATAAGGATGAGGAAACCTTTTTGTCAATCCTTCAAAAATGAAGCTTTCTTTCTTGTTTCTCCACTCTGATGATTCAGTAGGGTTGCTTTCAGTTGCAACATTGACAGTATAAATTGAGGGCTGTTGTAGCTCCAACGAGTTCCTTGTCTTCCTTTGAGATCCCTAACAGAGAAAAGAGGCTGGTGTGGGAAAGAAATGGGAAGTTCCGGTTGGTCTTTGTAACTTTGGTTGTGTTTCAGCTATTGGTTTTAAGGTTCTCTACTGGTTTAGTAACTTATTTGATTGTAATTAGCTCAGTTTTTTTAAATGAGGTTGGGTGGTTGTGGTGGGCTTTGTCAAGCCTAGGGGTTTGTTCTTTGCTTTGGGTTGGGGTTAAGTTAGATTTTCAATCTAGAGGGTAGGTCTTCGTCTTGGGTTAAGTTAGATATTCAACCTAGAGGCTAGGTCTTTGTCTTTAAGTTGAATGTTTACTTTATTACCTTTTGTCCCTTCGGTTGCTCTATCATGTATAAGGGTTCGAGTACTCCTTTTACTCAAATTAATATACTTTTGCCTATAAAAAAAAAAGGGAAGAAAGAAATGCATGTGACTTTTTTTTTAATCTTTCTAATTTTTATTATAATATTTTGAGTCGTTTGATTAATTAATTTCAACAATTCAAATTTGATGTAAGTCATGACTTACACCTGGTATCAGCGGATCTCAATCTTCATATCCCTATGTGTGTGTGTGTGTGTGTATATATATACATAACTTTTTTAAGGCTAAAATGCATGTAATTTCTCCCAATCATGACTCGTAGGGGAAGAATTTTTGTGCTTTGCCATTCACCAAGTTATAGGGGAGTCATATTTCGTATGTTAATTTTTTTTTATCAACAAACAAAAATGTATTAGTGAGAATAGAAGGGAGGGGGGGGGGGGGGGGGGGGGGGGGGGGGGTTACTCTAACCCTTACATCAAAGCAAATATATCAACTCTTTTTAGTTCTCTAATACTCTTCTTTTCTTTCTACTAACAAAATTCATACAACCCTTCAGCTGCCTTACACCATAATCATGATATAATCCTAATTAGATCTAAGACATAGTCAAAATTGGATTTAACTCCTTTGAAAATACCATATGTTAGTGTAAAGAGCTATATTGTGAATTTCAAATGGCTGATAGTTGGAATGAAATTGACATGTCATGCACAATTTGAAATGTCACATGGGTCATTTATGAAATTTGGCATTAAATAATCAAAGAGTTTGGTATATGTTGCCATGTTGGGTTTAGAGAGCTTCCACCTTAGCCCTTGTTTTGTTGAGAAAAGAAAATAAGAGGAAAGAAATGAGAATGAAAGAAAAAGAGTAAAAATTGAGATGATTATCTAGTTGTTTGGTAGGAGAGAAAAATGAAAGGGTAGAAAATGAGATGAAAGAAAAAACATATTTGTGAAATGACATAAATACCCTCATATAATAATTTTAAAAAAATTGTCTTTTGATGTGCATATTTCTTTTCATTTTATGCAATGATCTCTCTCTCTCTCTCTCTCAATATGTGTGTGAGAGATACAACTTTGTATTATTATACTATTACATTAATACATTAATAAATTAACATTTAGGCAGAATAGGCAGATTGGTCCTATACGTTTTTTTATTTTTACACAACGGTCCTATAAGTTTTTTCTTTTCAAATTGGTTTTACACGTTATGTTCTGTTTCCACATTAGACATTTCCATCAATTTCGACCTAACGTCGTCAGATCAAAAGCCACATGTCAAATTAATGTGATAGCCACGTTAGGTCAAAAACTGACGGCGTTAGTTCGAAATTGACGGAAAGGACCAACGTGGAAGTGGAACGTAACGTGTACAACCAATTTGAAAAATAAAAAAACATATGGGACCGATGTGAAAAAATAAATAAATATAAGACCAATTTACCTATTTTGCCTAGTATTTAATACTATATAATTCCAAACTTCAATTAAGTTCATCATAAAAAAGAAATATAGGAGCTCATCATGTAAAGAAAAGTATAGGAACTCATTCAAATTTATAGGTTGGCTCGGCCCATTATGGACTAGCTCATATTGGATTTGGATTTCTCAAACTCTAAATCATATTTGATATCGGATTAATCAGACTATCTCGTTGAGCTTTACTCATTTTAACACATTTAATCTTTGTCGTATAATGAGACATTCCCCGCTCAAAATTAAATTATAAAATGGCAAACTAATTGATGACAACGGCTTAAAACGAGTAAATATCAAAATTGGTCCTTGAAATTGTGTATCAACTTGGTCCTTGAAATTTTCAAAATTCCAAAAGCGTCCCAGAATGATAAGTTAGTATCAAATTGGTCCTTCATTTTACTCACTTAATATCAATTAAGTCCCTGAAACTACAAACTTAAAATCAATTTAGTCCCTTAATCCATTCGATTTTCAACGGAGGGACTAAATTGATTACAGTTTTACAATTTCATGGACTAATTTGGAATTTCGATAATTTTAGGGACTAAGTTTGATACTACTTCACAATTTCAGGGACCAAATTGGGTGTTTACTCGACTTAAAACAATCCAATGATCCATGGATGTTAAAGAAATAAATGATTTTATAAACTATTATTAAGGGGATCTTATTCTTCTTCAACTTTTTTTTTTAATCATTAACATTAATATTATATGTATAAATGATAAAATTGTAAATACTTTTTTCTTTCCTTCCTTCTTATAGGATGGAAATGAAAGCAACCGACTAAGCCGAAAAACAAAGCTTCTACTATTCCAATAACATGTATGATATTGAGCATCTCCCCAAATACTAACCCCAAAAATCCCTTAAATGGTCCAATTCATTAAATTAATTTGTTCATTTTTTATGCATTTCCACATACCCAAGTTACCCATTATCAGAAATGTTTTTGGAATGTTGAACATTACAAATTCGCCACTGCTATTGCATTTCCACTGCTGATAGTCAATTGCGCGGAAGGATTCGGATTTGGTGCAGTGGGTAAAATCCCGCAATTACGCATTTGACAAAATCCACACCCTTAAACAAATCCAATGCACCAGATAAGTTATTCCATTTTGTACCCAAAACGAGGCGTCGTTTCCGGGAAAATAGAGCAAGTATCACGAACTTCCCTTTATTCTCAAAAGTTGGCGCCATATGAAAGGTGTCGAGGACGTGAAGAGTTTTTTCCCACTCTAGAAGTTAACAAGTTTATGATATTACACTAATATGGTTAGAGAAAGAATGGCGCCATTACTAGCATTCCAAGATCATTGTGGTACCCTTATATCTGGATTCTAAAGTTCATTTTCTTCAACCAATATCAGCATCTATTGTATCTTCATATCAACATCTATTGGGTTCTGAAGTTCATTTTCTTGAACCAACATCAGTGCACGTTGGTTTACTCCTGTGAGTGATATATCAATAAGTTAATTGTAATTTTTTTTTCGGTAACTCCCCTTCCAATTTTTTAAATCTTGACCATGCTTATAGGTTTTATGTATGATCTGTTTGTAACTTTAATTTATTTTGAAGCTGACTATTTTGGACCAAAGATGACAAGCATTACGATACCGAGTGTCGGCATGGAATTTGATAGTAAAGATGAAGCCTGGCAATTTTGGGTTGAATATGGTAAAAAAAAACTGGTTTTGGAGTTTAGAAAGAAGTATTCAAACAAAAGAAAGAAAGATGACTTCATTACATCATTTTAGATTTGTTTGTTGCAAGGAAGGTAATTGAATGAAAGATAAAAGATCCCTTTTGGTTAAGAAGCCCAGAGCTGAGACAAGAACAGACTGCGAAGCAAGAATTTCACTCAGTGCAAGGAATGGAAAGTTTGTAATTCAAGAGTTTGTGGAGGCCCATAACCATCCTTTGCAACTTCCAGAAACAACACAATGTTAGTATCACATCGTAAAATATCTGAAGTTCAAGCATACGAGATTGAAATGGCAGAGGACTCTGGATAGATGCAAAAGGCTTCATTTCAGCTTATGAGCACACATGCAGGAGGTAGCACTAATCTCGGATACACACGGTTGGATATTAAGAACTATCTTCAAGCAAGAAGACAACGTACGTAGCATGGTTGTATGGGGAAGTTGGTAGTCTTATGCAGTATTTTCAACACCAGTTGTTGGAGAATCCATCATTTTACCATGCATATCAAATGGATTGCGATGAACAAATCACAAATATATTTTGGGCTAATGCAAAAAATGATCTTGGACTATGGATATTTTGGTGATGTGGTTTCTTTGGACACAACATATTGCACCAATCGCGCTAATCGACCGCTTGCATTGTTTTCAGGCTTCAACCATTACAGGGGTATAGTCATTTTTGTGGCTGCACTATTGTATGATGAAACCACTGAATCATTCAAATGGTTATTTGAAACATTCCTTGAGGCACATGGAAACAAAAAGCCTCAAACTTTGTTCACTGACCAAGACCAAGCAATGGCCAAATCACTCGCTGAGGTGATGCCAGAGACTCGACATGGTCTATGTACATGGCACTTGATGCAAAATGGGATCAAGCACCTTGGTCACTTGATGAAAAGAGGTAATCATTTCTTAACTGGCTTTAAGAAGTGCATGTATGATTACGACCAAAAAGTGAAGTTTGAGGAATCTTGGAGTAAGTTGGTTACAGAATTTAATGTTAGTGATAACAATTGGGTGAAATCAATGTATGCTATCAAGCAAAAAATGGGCGGCATGTCACATGAAGGGAAGCATTCACCCTTGGAATGCAAAGCACTCAACTAAGCGAGAGTTTAAATTCAGATTTTAAGGCTTGCATGAGACCGGATGTCAGTGTCATTCAGTTCTTCAAGCACTTTGAGAGAGTCGTTGAGGAGAAACGCTATAATGAGTTAGTATGTGAATATGAGTCTCGGCATAAACTTACCAAAGTTGAGATATGAGCATTCACCAATTCTAATGCAACTCGCACAGGTAATACACACCTACAATTTTTGGTCTATTCCATGATGAGTTTGCCTTATTTTTAGCTGCTTGCATACGAGAAAGAAATGTATCTCAACTTCCATTTGAATATGTTATCACCATGGTCAGTGAGGAAGGAGAGTGGAGAGTATTATTTGATCCTGTACAATCCTCCATATCATGCAATTGTAGAAAGTGAGACTTTCGGAATACTTTGTTGTCATGCATTAAAGGTCTTGAGGCAAATGATGTTAAAATTGTCCCCGAACAATACATCCTAAATAGGTGGACAAGAGATGCGCGCAATGGTATTATACTTGATGTTAAGAGAAACGAGGTTGTGGAAGATCCTAAAACTATCTAGTACACGGCGATATAGGCAACTTTGCTCCACTATGATTAAATTGGCAGCTGATGTGTCAACATTTGAAAAATTGCACCAACTTGTAGAAAAAGGAATACATGACTTGTGTAAGCAGGTAATGGAGGTTCGGCTACAAGAAAAGGAGATGCTCAATGATGAAGGTGATATCCCAACACTAACAACAGATTATGAGACGCAAGCAAAGGGGTTTAAGAAACGACCTGGGTCAAAAAGACATAAACGAATAAAGAGTTGTGTTGAGCTTCAGTTTAAGAAAAAAAGAAGAGCTCCAACTGTAAGTCAAAGATCTGGGTATATAAATTATTTGATTGCAGCCACTTTTTTTTTTTACTTTGCTTGTTAATTATTATGTGCTAATTTTTCATGTTCATTGAAGGATATTGAATCTCTAAGTCAAATGGACTCTGGAACATCTAGTTTAGCACATCCAGCATATGAGTTCTCTCAAAACAGTGGGAATCAATTTAGTTTCACTAGATTATTAATGGTAAGATATTATGTCTTTAGTTTCTTTAGTTGCAGCTTGTAATGATATTGTATCTTTTGCTTTAATAATGCAAGAGTCAATAAATGGTGAATGAAAATCAGTCAACAATGCATATCTACCAAACAGGAATGGCTTTTTTGAGTTGTTTGAAGAATTGAGAGTTGTAATTATTTAGTGCACTTCTTTTGCTATTGACAGTTCCTGCTGATTTACAGTTTTAAAGAATTGGAAGCTGTAGTTACTTTGTGCATTTGTTTTGTAATTAGAAGAAGCTGTTATTTTGTGCATCTCTTATGTACTTAGAAGTAGCTGTAATGAAACAAGGAAGCTCAATTCATTATGACCAGAAAGAGTTTCAAACTTACAACATATCAATACATAGCTTGTCATGAAAAGGAAAATGTTTCCTATAAGAATACATAATTCACAAAATTGTCTGTGAGAATTGCACCTAATACTACTTTACAAATTTTCTGTCAAACTGTTAAGACTACAAGTCCCCAAAAAATCTAAACAGATTAAGCTAGCTTGAAATTCTGCAGAGGGGTCCTCATGCCATAGCTTCAAATTCTGCAGAGTGATCCTGTCCAGTGTTCAAATTCTGCATTTCTTGAAGCACTTGTTCTTTGTTGTCTGCTGCAATAGAGGAAATCTTTTTAGAAAAAACACCTTTAACCAACCAATCTAATGAACCATGAAAATTCAATCCCAAATATAATGCTGCATAAAAAAGAATGGCAAGAAGCAAAGGGAAATGTTACCAAAAGAGAATCAGCCACTGTCAAACTAGTGTATTAATTTCACTAGTGCAATTAACTTGTTACAAATTCTGAACATGTAATTGCCACAACTAAATCCACAACCAGTAGCATTTGCAGCTTCAAACTCACTTGAACTAGCTTGAAAGATTGACAGATCAAACTAGTTTGACCTGTCATAGCTTGAAAAGATTTACATATCAAACTAGTTTAACCATTTGAATGATTCAGTGGTTTCATCATACAATAGTGCAGCCACAAAAATGACTATACCCCTGTAATGGTTGAAGCCTGAAAACAATGCAAGCGGTCGATTAGCGCGATTGGTGCAATATGTTGTGTCCAAAGAAACCACATCACCAAAATATCCATAGTCCCAAGATCATTTTTGCATCAGCCCAAAATATATTTGTGATTTGTTCATCGCAATCCATTTGATATGCATGGTAAAATGATGGATTCTCCAACAAACTGGTGTTGAAAATACTGCATAAGACTACCAACTTCCCCATACACCATGCTACGTTGTCTTCTTTCTTGAAGATAGTTTCTTAACATCCAACCGTGTGTATCCGAGACTAGTTCTACCTCCTGCATGTGTGCTCATAAGCTGAAATGAAGCCTTTTGCATCAATCCAGAGTCCTCTGCCATTTCAATCTCGTATGCTTGAACTTCAGATATTTTACGATGTGATGCTAACATGTGTGTTGTTTCTGGAAGTTGCAAAGGATGGTTATGGGCCTCCACAAACTCTTGAATTACAAACTTTCCATTCCTTGCACTGAGTGAAATTCTTGCTTCGCAGTCTGTTCTTATCTCAGCTCTGGGCTTCTTAACCAAAAGGGATCTTTTATCTTTCATTCGATTACCTTCCTTGCAACAAACAAATCTAAATGATGTAATGAAGTCATCTTTCTTTCTTTTGTTTGAATACTTCTTTCTAACTCCAAAACCAGTTTTTTTTACCATATTCAACCCAAAATTGCCAGGCTTCATCTTTACTATCAAATTCCATGCCGACACTCGGTATCGTAATGCTTGTCATCTTTGGCCCAAATCAGTCAGCTTCAAAAATAAATTAAAGTTACAAACAGAGCATACATAAAACCTATAAGCATGGTCAAGATTTAAAAAATTGGAAGGGGAGTTACCAAAAAAAATTACAATTAACTTATTGATATATCACTCACAGGAGTAAACCAATGTGCACTGATGTTGGTTCAAGAAAATGAACTTCAGAACCCAATAGATGTTGATATGAAGATACAATAGATGCTGATATTGGTTTGAAGAAAATGAACTTCAAAATCCAGATATAAGGGTACCACAATGATCTTGGAATGCTAGTAATGGCGCCATTCTTTCTCTGACCATATTAGTGTAATATCATAAACTTGTTAACTTCTAGAGTGGGAAAAAAACTCTTCACGTCCTCGACACCTTTCATATGGCGCCAACTTTTGAGAATAAAGGGAAGTTCGTGATACTTGCTCTATTTTCCCGGAAACGATGCCTCGTTTTGGGTACAAAATGGAATAACTTATCTGGTGCGTTGGATTTGTTTAAGGGTGTGGATTTTGTCAAATGCTTAATTGCAGGATTTTACCCACTGCACCAAATCCGAATCCTTCTGAGTTCAGTCGTTCGTTGCCTTCCTTACACAAACCTTTCATACTCTTATTATTTTTGTTTTCCCTTTCATACTTCAATTTATGTTCATTTTCTTACTAATATAATGTCTTGCAAGTTTCTGTGTCCTCTTTTGTCATAATTCATATTGTTGATTGATTCTTAGTTTTTTTTTTTTTTTTTTTTTACAGAAAAGAATCATATTCTTTATTAATTGAAGAGACTTAAGTCCATCAAAGTACAATTTGCAAATACAAGGATGAGTGTCCCCATTGCATACAAAGAAATTAATATCTTTGTATTTGGATTAACATGGTGACCATTAGGAAGAATGTCAGCATTAATTGCTTGTTTGCGCTCTAAGGGTATGGGAGGATAAAGCCTAAGAGCTTCACGTAGAGCACCATGCAAATAAACTAGCCTTTTCACCTTTTCCATGCCTAAAACCTCAACTTTCTCCTCATTAACCCCAAAGTTTTTTTTTTAATCTCTTCAAGAATCGTTGCTTCCACTATTGGGTGTGTAGCAACAAGCCAAAAGAACTAAGTAAGAGCTGAAGTGATGGTATCCCTTCCTGCTACAAAAAGATTGAATATTGCATCTCAGTTTCAGTTTTCTGTTAGCATATCTTTTGATAAGTTAGTTAATCACTTTTCCTTTTGTAACTATTAGTTAGTTAGTTTCTGGTTTAGTTAGTTTTCTCTTACTTTCTTTATTCACAGGCCCTTATACTTGGCTATATAAGGAGCTCATCACTTTGTATTTCAATCTAGTCATTCAATAACAAAATTGATGCAATTCAGTTTACATTCTAGTTTACTCTGATTAATATGGTATCAGTCAACTAGCTTCCGCATTCTTCCACATCTTTTCTTTCCTACTACCGATCCCTCCCAAGTCCCTACCAGCCCCTATTATCTTCATCTTGTAGAAAATCTAGGAGCTATTCTGGTGTCACCACCCCTTAATGGTGACAATTTTCATTCATGGGTCTGTGTTATGAAGAGGGCCTTGCTTTCAAAGAACAAACACAAGTTTTTTGATGGCACCATTCTTGCTCCCCTTCCAACAAATCCTCTTTTTGATGCTTGGGAGAGATGTAACAACATAGTTCTTTATTGGCTCAACCGATGCCTAACCCCACATATTGCACAAAGCACAGTTTATATTGATAATGCACGACTTCTTTGGCTTGATCTCCATGTAAGGTTCTCTAAAGGTAATCATTTTCGTCTTTTTGACATTCTTCAAGATTTACATTCCTAAATCATAAGACGGAGGGCGACTCCCTTCCCGAGTTAGTCGACGTCGAGGTTGTTCTCGGCGCCTTCGGTCTCATTCTTTCCAGGGCTGCTTGATCTCATTCATCTGCAACTGGTTTTCAATTTTCCAACCCTGAAGATCACGCTCCCAATTCTCACATCTGGACCTCATTGCGTTTTGTGTAATTCCCATCCAAGCTCCCGGGACCGAGAGCTTTGATACCATTGTTAGGAACCCAGAAAAATAATAAGAAAAATGAATGGGAATAAACTGTATTATGGTAATATCAGATCTGTATCAAGATGATATCAGAACTGAGTAGAGGAATTACAAGGAGAAATGCAAGAAAAGAAAAGGAAATGATAATCTGGGCAAAGTCGAGAGTGCCCAATTCTCTCCCAAGTCCAGTCCCAATTCTAGCCTACTTCACTATGCTCTCCCCTCCCATACAAATACTCCCACAACAACAGAATTCACACTCACACACCATCCCTCATTGCTATTGCCAACTAAGCAGTAGTTAGTTATACAATTTCTCTCTCTTGGGGTGTGATCAGGTGTATCATCCTCACCTACACTTTAGTAATAGTGGGCTTAGTAATATTGGGCCTTGGGTCTAGGTCCCTATCATGGAGACATCTTGACTTTTGGACGTGTCTTTTAAGGAAGATGATTCCATGTGAGGCAAAGATTCTTGATCGTCTAAGAGATGTGTTGAAGCATGCATCATGGCATCAGCGAGTACCAGGGTCATCTCTTCAACATTCTTACCTTCTTGCACTTTTGAATGTTTGGTACTCCGGATCATTTGATCCTTTTCTTCAAATGACAACTCTCTTTCGCTAATCACTTTCTCGCTCATCACTTCAGATCTTTTCCCCCTTTCTTTAATAGTGTCTAATATTTAAGTCGACTAAAAGGATGTTTTAGGGGTGTGGGGCTTGATTCTCCAGTCACGTGTCTTTCTTTCCCACAAACAACCCTTTTAAGGGATTTTTTTCCAATATAAGTGCCACATCGTCGCCAACAATGTGTTCCTAACTTGCACACGAAAGAAGTCCGAGTTTGTAAAGAGAACCAGCAAAATGGCGGAATCATCGTGTCCCCCAGCAACAATATGCTCACAGCGAAGTCTTACGCAGAGGTTCTTGTACAATCAAACTTAATCAATGCAAGCATAATAATAGCCATTATTTTGTTTCACACTAAATTCATTTCATCTTTATGCAAACAATATAAAACAATTATATAATTTATTCACAGAAAACATGGCTATGATCAAGTAATTTTTTATTCCTTCGTTGAAACAATATGAATATTCTTCTTTTGAATCAAGACTCAAGAGATAGCAAAAATAATTATAGTACTGCAAGGATGATTGATTATGTTTCAAGTTGTGCTCATCAAGCCATGAAATGATGTCACCAAAAAGAATTATCAGTCCATCGGGGTCGCACTTGAGAAGAGAATGGCAAGCATTCTTGTAATTGGGGGGTTGTTGGCGCAGAAGAATATCATTTAAGTCCAAAGAGTGACTATAACAAAATAGGGGATTCTATGATCCAAAGGTTGTAAAAGAGGATTCTAGCTAGTACAAAGCATGAATGTTTTAGAAGCCTATAGAATGATCTACTAAGAAGATTGATCAATTTCCTATAAGCCTTACTGAGAAAGACGAATAAGAATGAGGAACATTTTTGTCAATCCTTCAATATGAAGCTTTCTTTCTTTTGTCTCCATTCTAATGATTTAGTAAGGTTGCTTTTAGAGTTTCAGTTGCAACATTGACAGTATAAATTGAGGGTTGTTGCAGCTCCAATAGTTCCTTGTCTTCCTTTGAGATCCCAAACAAAGAAAAGAGGCTGGTGTGGAAAAGAAATGGGAAGAAAGAGACACACGTGACTTTTTTTTTTTTAATCTTTCTAATTTTTTTTATTAGAATATTTTGAGTCGTTAGATTAATTAATTTAAACGATTCAGATTTGGTGTAAGTCATGACTTATATTTGGTGTCAACGAATCTCAAACTTCATATCCCTGTGTGTGTAGATGTGTGTGTGTGTGTGTCTTATATATATATATATATATAATAGAGATGAAGAGAATCGAAACTGAATTGTAATTATTAATTCTCAAATGATTACAGAGTGTATCAGTTTTTATACTGATCACAGAGTCAGCTATAAGTGTGACTGACTTAGACTAACATTGGGCCTAAACCACTTAGACTAACATGGGCCTAAGCCCAACACAAAGGAAACCTTACACTAACAGTAGGAGTACATGAAAATTTTCATGGCAAACAAATCCAAGTTTAAACTGACTAGAGTTTAAAATAGTTAAGAAATTCTAATTGTTCAAGGTTGAAAAATGCACATTTCACATATATCGGTATAACTACCTCCTTTAAAATATAAAAGACAGTAGCCAACAATAATAACCTTTCTTATATAGATCTCTTAGAAGTAAGCCTGTAACCAATTTGACATCAACAGGTTGCATCATTGATTTGTATCAAGTGTAATGCAACGATTGGGTAACTGCAAATGTTAAATATGGTTTGTCTATTATTTCTGTGGATTGCATGAATCACTAACCTTCCATCCAGAGCAACTGCCATCTGATTTTCCAAGTACCTTCCATTACACAATTGAAACTCAAGCCTCTCTTCATTGGGAGAAAGAAAAAAGAGACCACCAGCTTGCCCACGAGAAATAATAGATATCTTCGCTTCGAGGTCATATTCAAGCATCATGTTATTTCATAATCCTCTTTAACAAAATGCCTAAAACTCCACTAATTATTCTATAGTCTTGGTCCTTTATTTCGCGGAGGATTATATTATTTTGCTACCTATATAGAACATTGATTAATTCTAGAATATAAAAGCATATTGGGTCCCCACCAATGACAATATATAAGTACATTAGCAGGAAATTTATTCATCATCAAAATAGGACTTGAACTACAACATATATTACCTATTAGCAGCAGGAAATGACAAGTAAAGTGAAACTCGATGGACCAATATAAAATGAAGAAACTTGAAGACTGAAATACATCAGAGATAAGATATTCACAAGAGACATATGAGAGACAAGATATACAAGAGATACTTATATTCAAGAGTAAAGTATTTTACTGAGAATACATACGCTTAAAGCTCTCACACTCCGATCAATCTTCTCTCCAAATTACAAATCACTTAGAGAATACCTCATTCTGCAATCTACCTGATCCTAAATCCTGATTCACTCTTTCAAGTGTTAGTCTGGTTGAATTGCTTTTGTGTAATACTGAAGCGCCAGCTTCAAACAACTCTTACTCAGAATACATACGCTGAAAGCTCTCACACTCTGATCAATCTTCTCTCCAAATTACAAATCACTTAGAGAAGACCTCATTCTACAATATCTACCTGATCATAAATCATGATTCACTCTTTGAATTGTTAGTCTGGTTGAATTGCTTTTGTCTAATACTAAAGTTGTGCTTCAAACATAGGGATGGCAATTTGTACCCTACTCATAGGGTACCCGCAAAAATTACCCACAATGGGTAGGGTAATTACCCGCACAATGGGTAAGGGTCCGGGTATGGGTAATTACCCGCAAAAATGAATGGGTACGGGTTCGGGTACGGGTACTATGGTACCCACCCCGCCCCATACCCGCACATGTGTATACGTATATATAATTATTTATTTATTTATTTATATTACTAATATATATAATTTTAACTATAATACAAATTATAAAACCAAAATTAATCTAAAGATTCTTAACTTTCTAAACCTAGTTGCATCCATAATTCTTTTTTGGGTGTTTTTATTTATTTAAATATTTTGATTTGTAAAATTTATTAGTGGATTTAAAAGACCTTTGAATCATTTTTTAATTGTTATAACTTTCTTTTGTTATTTTATACTTTTTCACTGTTAAAGTGCGGGTAACGGGTGCGGGTACGGGTACTTAGGTACCCAGAGGGTATGGGTAAGGGTACTAAAGTTGCTACCCACGAGGGTACGGGTCCGGGTACGGGTAATTTTTTCAAACGCGGGTATGGGGACGGGTACTATAGTACCCTACCCATTGCCATCCCTATTCAAACAACTCTTAAAGTCCTTGAGCCTGAAGAGGTTTGTTGAAAAAAATACTTGTTGTTGAGCCTGAAGAGGCTAGGTGTGCAAATAATACTTGTGGTTGAGGTTGGAGAGGTTAGGTGTACAAATAATACTAGTCTGTAATCTTGATCAGTTATAGTGATAAAACTTGGTGAAGCCAAGGACTGAACGTAGCCCAAAGTTTGTGGGTGAACTCTGATTTGAGAAAACACTATTTTACCCCCCCTTCTAATGTTGTTTTGTGCCATTTCAATAAGAACTAAGTTAGGAATTTTAAATCAATCATGCATCGAATAAATATATATGTCATTATACCTTGTTATTTCTGACATGTGTATTGAATATGAAGGCAGAAAGCTCATAATCAATTAGTATAATCGATTATGTAAAAAGTAGGAAAAAGACCAAAATCCAGCAAGCTCATAATCGATTGGTATAATCGATTATGGCAAAATGAAGAAAAGAAAGCACACTGACAGAGGACAGCTAATCGATTAGCATAATTGATTACTCATAAAAGTCTTTCCAAAAACCAAAAATAACAGGCTCAGTAATCGATCATACATTCATATGTTCATCATGAATAATCAATTTGGTAACTAATTATGGAGAAACCCAGAAAATAATCGATTGGATAATCGATTATATGGATTTCAAAAGTTAGGCACCAAAAGTGTAGAAATGAACCAACCTATCAGGAAGTGCCACGTCATCAAAATAATAGATTATTCTGGTAAGATAATCGATTATTGCTCGCATTAATAGGTAAATCGGAAACCCTAGTGCCTCATAATCGCATTTTAGTTGTTGTTGCACCTCTCTTTCTACTATTTTCTATGGTTTCTTGCTCCAAACCTCCTCCCCATTACTTCTCTTCATCCTATCTCATCACCATGCCTCCCAAATCCTAACACACTGCTGTGGTGAATCCTGGACCTCTCTCCCAAGAATAAATCAATAGGTTCTTCACCAATGGGATCCAATTTGCTGAATTTATGAGTGGTTATTTGGAGAAAGAAATTCAGAAACCCCTCTTGCTAGATATGGAGTACTTGAGGAATGGAAACTTCAAGTTTCTTGAATATCTGGACCATTCTGATCTAACTAAGTTTTTATCTATGGCTGAGGATATCTATCCGGAGCTTGTTCGGGTATTTCACTGCAACATGAGCCTGGTAGATGGAGTTCTCATTTCTGAGGTATATCACAAACCCATCCGTTTTACTGCTGTGGCATTTGGTAGGGTTGTTGGCATGCCCTCTGATGGCAGCACTATCTCTGCTGAGGGTCCTACTGAACCCTTGGCAAATGAGTTTGCTAGGTTAAAAGCCACTAAGGCTCTCTTGAGAGACCCTAGTGATACCACTGATAAAGAGATTACCACGGGTCATATGAAAGTTCAGAGTAGACTATTGCATTATGCGATTGCTAGATTGCTTTTTCCTAGGCATCACAACTTTTCTCGGTTTTACGCATGGATGTTGTACTGCTCTGGTTGTTGGAGAATAAGAATCAGGTTGATTGTGTCGGTTTAGTCGTGCAGCACATGTATTACAACCAGAAGAGTGCCATGCTGCCTTATGGTCACTTGGTGACCCGCATTCTCAGGCATGTTAGGTTTAACCTCACTGGAGAGGTTAAGTTGGACTATAAAAAGTATCATGCCGTGATGAATGAGGGCATGATCAACCAGATGGGCATTGTATTATGGAGATGCATGGGTTTACAAGCCCAAGAGTAGGAAGCTGGTTGGTTTCTATTCTGATTCTAATGGATCATCACGTCCCGATGGAGCATCTTCTTCACATGCCCCTCCTGCTGCCAGTTCCTCCGAGATGATGACACTTCTTCAGAGTATTCTTGCGGAGGTTCGTGTGAACACCATGGAGAACAGGGCTAACTCCACTGTGACACCCTTCTACCCCGCATGTTATAAGGCATTTAAAATAAAACAATTAAAAAGAAAAATATGCATTTACTGAATAATATAAAATATTTGTTCATGGGTAGAAAAGTCCCACATGAACCACCAGTTCACAATCGCGGAAAAATATAATAAGTTTAATCATTGAAACAAAACAAGGAAATAAATATACCCCAACCCCGATGTCACATACAGAGCTGATATAATCGTTCCGGAATAAAATCCATGGAATTACAACTGAAAACTAACAAAACATAAACATAAGCCCTAACTATGAGTGGCGGCTCCTCAGAGTCACTCCTCTCCGGGCTGCTCGTCATCCTCTGCAAGGTGCCAATCAGGCCAACAATAAACAAACAAACAAACATAGGGAGTAAGAATCATGTAAACATAATAGCAAGGAATAGGTAGTAAAGTAAAACATGCAGCAAAGCAACAACTCGAACATCCATCAACAATCAACATGCTATGCAGTGCAGTGCAATCCTACTCTGCTAAACCAACAATGCATGTGGATCTACTAAACTCGGGATGGACGACTTCGGAGTTAAATATCCACATTGAGAATCTACTCAACGCCGGAGAATCTACTCCTTAGATAGCCAACGCATCAAACCAACGAATGCCTCGTCACGGGGGTGCTAGGAGAATCTACTCCAACCGTGGATGGCCAGATCGCCGTACTCTAGGATGACCTCCCCTATGTCGAACGTCCCTAAACAACATCTTCGATGCAATGCTTATGCAACACAACAACAACGGCAACACCACCTCCATAACTCCAACGAAATCGACCGAAGATAACAGCGGAATCGACCGCAACAACTTGCCTCGCAGAATCTACCTGATGACTTTAACGGAATCAACCGCAAAACCTGGGGTAAACTCTCGGCCACCAAGGTACACAACACCTTAGACCCAAACCGCGGGGTCAAGCCTTCCTTGGCCAAAAAGCACCAAGGCACAGCTCATCAGCTTGCGGTACCCAATGGGTATCGACTTATCAACTCAACACCTCACCATCTCATCATTTTAATTATCGTTAGTAGACATTAACCAAGTTGTCTAATCAACTTATCATTATTGGGGAAATGGGGTTTGAAACCCTTAAATTCCTTTAATTTTGTTCTGTCCAGTAGGGTTGAGCACGGTCGTGCTTAACCCTCAGCACGGTTGTGCTTAAACACGTGAGGGGCATGCTGCCCTTTAAGTGAAGCACGGTCGTGCTCAGCAACACGGTCGTGCTCTTTGTCCTGCACGGCCGTGCTAAACAACACGGCCATCTTCCCAGAATTTAACTGGGAGCATGGTCGTGCTCCTTGTTCAGCACGGTCTTGCTCATCGCGCGATAATGCTGTCTGGGCAAGAACAGAGACTGAGTTTTAACCAAATTTTAGGGTTTCAATCCCATTAATCCTAAAGTCCTTTAAAACTTACCAACATTATCAACATCAACACAATAGTGGCATCAACCAAACAATATATCATGTTCATAACCATTACAACAACATCAACACAACCAACGTTATGAACAAAGGCATAAAACATCATATTACCAAATATTAACAGGTTATCAGAATAATTAACACATCATTCATAGAAACAATTATTCAAACCAACCGGGGTTATGGGAACCCCTTTACTTTACTCTAACCCCGAGCCTATGATTACACTACCCTTCTCCCCATACCTGGATTGAAGGTAGCTCTCTAACAGCAGTCTTAACCGCAAACTGTTCCTCCCCTTTAAGCGGCTCATACTCGAACAATCCTTAAACAATCAGAACATAAACGTTATTAGTTTCCCAACCACAAAACGAAAGGAAACCAACGAAAAGGAATGAAACGTTACCTATACACGAAGCACAGACGAGACCACGTTTCCCTTGAGCCTCCAATGCTCAAGAGCCACACTGAGTATGAAGGAAAAAGGGAAAAAGGACGTTGCAGCCGCACTAGGGTTTTAGCCACCAAAATATGAAGTGTACGGTGCAACCCTCGAGTCTGCACAACGTATATAGGCTCGGACTTGAGCACGGTCGTGCTCACCCTCGAGCACGGTCGTGCTCGACTTAGCGTCACCGAGACGCGGTCAGCACATTGAGCACGGGCGTGCTCACTGTTGAGCACGGTCATGCTCAACTTAAAATCAGAAACACGCTCCTGACTTTAAGCATGGGCGTGCTGGCTAATGAGCACGGGCGTGCTCATGTACCAGAAAGGGACTTTTAACCAAAAATCCCACTAAGCCCTCAACCGATAAATCCAACTTAATAAAATTAATTCCGAAAAACGAGGTGCTACATCCACTACTATTCGGGAGATGTCTCTACAGGTGCAGTCCTTGGAGCGTAGGGTCACTAAGGCTGAGATTATTATTGACAATCCTATTCGAGCAGCACTGATGATGATGATGTTGGTGGTGGTGATGGTGGAGATGATGAGGAGGATGGGTGTTTCTTTTAGTTTCTATACTATTTCATTGTTACCATGACTGTTTTTATATTTTTGGATGATTCTACGTAGTTTAATGTTTATCATGGTACACTGCTTCTGCACACTATATTTGAACTATACTTTTTGCATGCATATACTTTTGGCTTTAATTCTTGCCTGGATACATGTTTGTTTTATTTTCTTTTCTTGCTTTTTGATAATGCCAAAAGGGGGAGAGTTATATGATTGCATGTTTCAAGGGATTGAATTTGAATGTATGCATAGAGTGAAGGGTAGAGCAAACTGCGCTTCGAACTTAGTACTCTGATAAAACTGCTTGAACAAATCTAACCCTATTTTCTAGCAAATCCCTCCTTGAGATGTTTGTCATCATCAAAAAGTGGGAGTGTATGGATATATGCCTTGACAGGTACTTGAGTTTTGATGAATGAGAAAAGGAGAAGTCAGAAGGACTTATTTGCAAAAAGTGAGAAAAGGCCAAACATTCAATACATGACAAGTTAAGGGATTTTTCTTTGGAACATTGATCTTAAGAAGTGATCACTTAAGAAGTGAGTGATCACTTATGAAGAGGGGGAGCAAGGATTTAATCATAGCAAATAATTAACAAGAGATAAAATTTAAAATAAGCATACATATAAGCATACAAATATGTAGGATATAAGCCCTCATTCATAGCATACAAATAAGTATACAAATTACACATTTAAAACTATAAAGCATAGCATACAAATAAAAATATGCTCAGAAATACAAATTATGCATACAAAGTACACATTCAAATTAACAAATCAAGCATACACATTAAAGCATACAAATTAAGCATACAAATTACACAATCAAACTAAGTTTACCAATGATGATTTAAGCATAAAAAATAACATACTATCTTAAGAAAAGCACATTACCTCAAGATACTTGGCTGCTTGCTCTCTGTCCAAAAGGGTATCAAACAAGGGCTGTCACAAAAAATGAGGGACATAAAACACACAAATCAGGATTAAGAGACTAATATAGTGTTCCAAAACAGTGTGTTAGACATGTTGATCTAAAGACCAAAAAAGACCTCATAATTTCAAAATAGACAAAATATTAACAAAAGAACCAGCATGTGGTTCCAAGTAGAAAACCACATCAATCTCGCCCCAAACCTTTCCTACAGACATCCTCCTCCTTAGAAGGCCTTTCCGACCTACAAGCCTAATCCCGATTCACAACCACAAAAGCACAACCAAAAGAAGTTTAAGATAAAACAAATTTTGCCTTAGCATCAAAATTATTGGTCAGTTTTAATATTGCCTCTGATAATAGTGTTGGCACTGTAAAGTGAATGGCAGATGGAAATTACAAGTCTGACTATATTTTTACCTCAAATCAGGACAAAAATTACCTCGATGCTATCTTTGCCAAACCAACAGCACAAGAAGTAGTCATCATTTCTCTCACTAGATGGCAAGTGTACAATACATTGTAACAATCTCCGCCATAAAATATACCAATATCCTCCTTCGGCAATGGAGTCTTAGCACTTACCATTGATTCTTCATACCTGGAAATTTAAATAATATTACATGTTGACATGAATCAAACTTAATTAAACCAAAGAAACTTTATAAACAAAATAATAAATCACCTCCATCTTTCCACCTCCTTCACAGCAAAGGTGAAATTTCCTCATTTAAAGAGGTAATTTTTGTCATTCCTTTGACACCCATACCTTGTTGCTTAAGCAAAGCTAGATGTACATAAAATTAAGACACTTGTCACTATAGTTCATTAGAAAGAACAACAAGCCAAAACATAACAAGGAAGTCTACCTTCAACTTTTCCTCTCCCTTCCTCAGCACCGATAGTAGCAGATCCTGATGGCTAAGAATCAAAATTGGACTTGAATGAATGCGTCTCATAACCTTGAATTATCCTAGCTATCCTTGTAGATTTTGGCCTATTTTGGCTTGCAAGAAACTCCTGGAGATATTATAAAGTTGAATCCACTTTGAACAAACAAGTTAAGAACAAGAATCTAAGGGGGTGGGGTAGCTCAACTGTTTGAGCTAAGGGTTTAAGGTGTTAAAGGAGTTAGAGGTCCAGGGTTCAAACCCCAAGAAAGGAGAAAAAACTAACAACTAACATATTAACATACTAACATTTGCCTATCAAAAAAAAAAAAAGAACAAGAATCTACAAAGGCATTACCTCAGACAAATACCTCAGCACCACAGCCCAGTAAATAGTATTTGTTGTTCTCCTCCAACAGTAATTTAGAAACTTCACCTTCAACAGACTGACCTCACCATCAATGATACTACAAGGAAAAATCATATTAAGTTATTTTATTTCATTTTAATTATCAGCATAAAGATCACATCCGAAGTATCTATTACAGTAACAGTAATCAAAACATGATGACATGATCATATCATATCCTCCACGTCAACAAACTTAAATGACTAGAGCACGTCATTGAACACAACCAAACATAAACTTCAAATGAATTCATAAAGATAAAACTAGTAAAGAGAAAGAATGTTATAAAAGAAATATTTAAGTAATGTAATGGTAATTAATATTATCTGACAGAAAAAGACCATCCCAGGTATAAATCAGCAAGCAGCAAGGACAAAACATGCTTCAGAGTCATACATAATTAGAAGAATTCAAAAGCCCATAATTTCGAGCAAAATCTTCTAATGTCACATCACACACTACAGACAATGAGCACAAAATATATAAATGCATATTTCTTAGAACAAGCATCTTCTACCTAAAATGTATATAATATAAAGAAAAGGGAAAAAGACAATACAGGCACAACCAACAAAAAGCAAGTCTTAACCCACTAGGTGGGGTCGCTACATGGAACAGGCAATGACATTGGGCTCAATCAAGTGCAAAATTTTCAAAAAAATATTCAGAGGAAGGTCTTTCTCAATGGTCAAACAAAATATATCTGTTGGTAGAGCCTAAGCTTCTTAAAAGCAAGAATGATGATGACATAGTTATAGTGCACATAATCATCTATCAAAATTCAGCTCTAAAAGAGAATCCAACACATGCATAAATAAATAAATAAATAAATATATCTACATGCCAAACATAAGTCTATAGACAGACAACTAACCCCACCTAAGCAAGGGGAAAGGAAGGAACCTTGCATATACACTAAAGCCATTACCTCTCTGCAAACTTTTCCATGATTTGATCTATCTTTTGACCTTCCCCAGGAAGTCGGAACCCTTTAAGAAACTCCTGGGTTGCATTATCAGATTTCATTCTAGAAAATTTCATAGAATCTACATAAGCATGCATCACAGCAAGGGGAAACTCTTCATGCTGGCCTAAATAGTCACCAATTGTAGCCTGAAAGCAACTAACAGTTATATTCCAGACCAAACTTGAATCTAATGGTAGATCTAAAACTAAATTATATTGAATGAGAAGAACAACCTTATCCAGATTGGGAATATTTTTCAAAAATTGAGCAAGTGAAGTAGGTATGTTGTCCACCAACTTGTTTGATATTAGATGTTAAATTCCTACCATCAGAAAATCAATTAAAAACCAGCTGCTCCTTTCTCTGCTAAAGCTAGCACAGTAATGGAAGAGATAGGTGAGACAATTGCCAAACCAGAAGACTGCACACCTCCATTGAAGCAAGTACAAGATGTAGAACAATTCATGTAATTGAAGTTGGGGCTAAGCCTGACACAAGATAAGACTGTCCAGCTAACATCAGAACCACTAATGGATGTTGTGGTCCATCAGCCATGTTTGCAGTCTAGATGGTGACCTGTGAAAATTTAACCATCACAATGTCACATATTCAATGACAGCAAAGTAAAAAAAAAAAACAAATAGTTCACAAATAAACTCCATTTTGAAAGAAAATCAAATGCATCCGCATTCTTATTACAACTCAAATCCAAAATAACTTGGCAACTCTAATTAAACTGAAATACAAATCAACAAAACAAATGCTCTATAAAGCACTGCAAAATATGAACACTTGAACAAACTGATAGTAAATGTAGAAAAGTAAAATAAGATAAATCAAACTCAATGCCAATCTCCTTTTATTTGAAGTCTATTAAATCGTTTAGCCACACAAAATAACAATCCGCAAAAGTTTGAGTTCATTAAAACATTTTCTTCTTTGTAACAGCACTGCAATACTTCATCCACTTAGCATAAGCATACATAAATCCCAAATCACTAAGCATTCTTATTGTTGCAATTTATTGATTAGCATGCAGTGGTGATTAATAATTCACATAAACCTGATAGTTATATAATTAAGAAATACTTTGGAAATGCTTCAGTTGAGTTGAGGTTACAGACAACTCTCTTTGCATCCAAATTCCATGCCTTAAAGCACCCATATGATTTACCTTTTAGAAGATTTTATAAACAGGAATAATTTAATAACTTTAATAGACAATCTCATTTAATCAATAGAATGGACAATAAAATTTCAGAACCACAATATATCGTTGCATTTCTAGACATGGGAGTTGATGTATCGTATGTCCATATCCTTTATTAAAACATGTAGAATAAACAAAGATCAAATTGCTTGTGAGAAATTTCACAAAACTTAAGGAAGAGATGCAGTTTTGACACTCCCAAGGAATCCTAGCAGTCCATGTGACCGAGTTTGGAAGACCTCTATAACAGCTAAAGGAACTTATTGCAGAAATACTCAAGAAACATAATTTTATAATTACCTAACAGCATGATGATCAATAAGAAGAAGAAGAAAAAAAAACTAATAAGAATGGTTAAAATAGGGGGAAAATCTATATAAACTCTTTTCTTTCTTTTTTATTCGAACAAATCCCAAAAAAAAAAAACAATTTATACTCGTTTTTGGAAGGTGAACTATCTACACAAAGAAAAGATCATGAGAACATTTTTCATTATATTTTTTCCCTTAGTGACTGTTAAATTATTTCCATTCCATCCCCTATAATCCAGCAAATAAACTGATGGTTGCTTGCAATTTGATACCCATTTCCTTATTAGAGATAAGAGTACACCCACAGAGTTCCCTGTAAGGCCCTCAAATACTTGGTTTCAAAGAGTTAGGGAGCTTTTGGGTGGGCATGTAAAATTAAGGTCTGACATGTCCACCTTAAATGATGGTATGTTGTCAAACTCATCATCTAGATTAAAATTCATGTCCCTACAAAAGTGTATTGGTAATGCTGGTGAAGTGTATTGGTAACACACCCGATGCTCAATATTGATCCATATATCCTTCAAAGGAGTAAAATGGCACACCAAAGAGACATAAAGATAGGTAGCCTCCAATTATTTAGAACCATCAATGGGACTAAAGAAAATTTTCTTTTAACCCTCAACTTCAATCTTGTCAGCAGATCAAGTAGTTTCGTAATGTTATTATCACCATTAAAAGAATATTTTTACAAAGAATCCCATAAAATTTGATGCAGCACGAAAACAATACAAATTATAAATGTAAACAAAAGCTTGATTGGATTTCATGCAAATGACAACAACACACTTCTAAGCAGATGCTAGACATCACGTCTAACTGCAAATTCAGATAGACAAATTGCAATGAAATCATTTTTTCTCCTTAAAGAGAAAACATTATTCCAGATAAATTTAATGATGTTGAAAGCACGTGTCTTACAGTTGTGGCATCTTACCATATGCCTGCAAGACAGATGATTTATTTAAAAGCACAAAAATATGAGGTAGCACCTACCTTAAAGCGTACCAGTTTGAACTACCTCAAACTGTATCCTCCACTGACACAATTAGAAGGAGACATACCTGATCAATGAAGCGCCCAAAAATGAGGAGCAACTGGCAGATAACTGGCACTGAACAAAATCAGAAACCAAAAATCAAATTCCAACCGAGAAATGGGGAAAATTAACAGTCAAGATTAAAACCTTTTTTAAAAAAAAAAATATGGATCTAATGGATTACCAATTTCTCTTTCAATTGGAATAGAGGGAGGAAGGGTGCCTGCAGAAAAATGGTTTCAAAAGATTGGAGAGTACCAGAGCCGCAAATCCCTAACCCTGCAATCTAATGGGGAGACTTACGAATCTGAAGGAAAATTTAATAGTTGGAGAAAATAAATGAATGAAAAAGAAAGAAAATCAAAAGGTAGAGGGAACCTGGAGCAAGAAAATGAAGGACAGTTCCTTCGTGTGCAAGGACTGATTCAGAACAGCGGTTTCATCAATTTCGTCAAGCAACGTCCACGATGTGTAATTTTGCTACACAAATTAGGGAAAAACATAAGTTAGAAAAATAAAACCCAAACATAGGGAAAATAAATACTTACCATACGAAGCAGCACAGAAAAGTGTTTCGACAATGATGATGGTAACTTGCAAAGCAGTGCAGATCAATATGGACCAAAGCCGGAAATCCATAACCCTGTGATTTAATGTCGAGATTCTAGTATCTGGGGGAAATTGTAATCAATAGAGAGAGAGAGAGAGAGAAAATGAATGTAAAAGAAAGTAAGTCAAAAGGGACAGGGAACCGGGAGCAAAAAAATCAAGTAAGCAGCACTGAAATGGGTCGTGTAAGAAGCTTCATCACTGAAGGATGAAAGAATGAAAGTGGTGCCGACAAATATTCGCACTTCAAGCATTTGTTTCCAATTCGTATTCAGTTACCATGTTCAAAAATTAAATGTTTTAAATTACGTTTTCTACTTCTCAAACAACCAACGATGAGTCGCAAAATCATAAGATATAGTTCCACAAGATTTCAACAAAATGGGAATTGTACCACATGTTAAAGTCTTGCTTACAACAAAACAACAACAAAAATCAGTTAGCATAAACCCTCATGCCAACACAGACTAGTTCATATTTATTTTTCTGTTTAAAGAAGAGACGCAACAGGTGTATGAGTTTATGGCTCACTACTGGTCCGTGATAAGATGTCCCCCCACCCCCACCCCATTTCGAGCGCGATAGGTGTCCGATTTTACCGCTTATCACCGGCCCCTGATGGGATAGGTTCTCCCCCACCCCCACCCCATTTCGAGCGCGATAGGTGTCCGAGTTTACGGCTCATCACCGGCCCACTGATGGGATAGGTTCTCCCTCCATACACCCTCCCATTTCGAGCGTGATAGGTGTCCGAGTTTACGGCTCATCACCAGTCCCTGATGGGATAGGTTCTCCCCCCACCCCACCTCATTTCGAGCACGATAGGTGTCCGAGTTTACGATCGGCCCCTGATGGGATAGGTTCTCCCTCCACACACCCTCCCATTTCGAGGGTGATAGGTATCCGAGTTTACGGCTCATCACCGGCCCCTGGTGGGATAGGTTCTCCCCCCACCCCACCCCATTTCGAGCGCGATAGGTGTCCGAGTTTACGGCTCATCACCGGCCCCTGGTGGGATAGGTTCTTCCCCACCCCCACCCCATTTCGAGCGCGATAGGTATCCGAGTTTACGGCTCATCACCGGCCCCTGATGGGATAGGTTTTTCTCCCACCCCCACCCCCATTTCGAGCGCGATAGGTGTCCGAGTTTACGGCTCATCACCGGCCTTTTATGGGTAGGTTCTCCCCCCACCCCCACCTTGGTGAGTCATAAATTTAGACACCTGCTGCGTCTCTTCTTTAGACAGAAAAATTAATATGAACTAACATGTGCAATGTTATTAATATGCTTAATACTTGGTTCTGCTTCATTGTCATTAGTTTCTTGAAAGCTTGTCTATGGTTCTATTATATTAAATAACAAAAATGTATAACTTTAGAAATTGCTGTAAAAATGGAAATAAAGCCATAATATTGGTTGAAACAAATGTATATATTTCTCCAATACAAGGTACATGACATGAATAAGTGGGCTTAGATCAATATCCTAATTTATATTCTACGATCATGATCTTTGTTGATCTAATTAAAGCAAGCTTCTCAATTAGGGAATTAAAGCTACATTAATTAAAGCTATCTAATTAAAGTTCTTCATTCTCATCACCATTTCTACAACACACAATTGTTATTTCTACTTACCAGGTATTTCACACTTCTCAACCTCCAAAGGGTACCTCTATATCCACTAACGATTTACACTCCTGATTTCCGCACTTTGATACAATTATTGATAATTGTAGATTTATTTCCATTTTGTTGTAACCTTGGCAACACTCTCAATTTGCTCTTTACTCACTAAACACGTTAACAAACATAAATTTCAAATTTAGCCATCAAATTACTAGAAACAAATTTATAAACAAGTGTACCTGACTACCTATGAGGGCTTGACTGCCTAAATACCTTTACCCCCACCATAATATACCATATAATGTGGACATTCTAATGTTTCTATTATATTAGATAACAAAAATTAATATGAACTACCTAGATCAATTTTCTTATACACTGATCCACATGTTTAATGAAATTTAAACATTCTAAATAACAGAATATTGATGCATGTCATCAATTATGGTCATTTCTAATTATAATATACCTAATGTCATAAAATAAGTTGCAAAACATCTCATGTCAGTGACTACCACTGGGATGGCAATGGTTGAATTATTGACCCACTATTTCACATGGATGTCCAAAACTAAGATCATAACCATAATCAGGTATTTTTATTTTTGCCCAGCTAACGAAAGAACTGAATCTGACTTTGTTAGAATAGAAGTTTGATAATTAGTAGAATATAGTGTGAGAGGAGTATCATTAACTAAGCTTTGTACCTGGCAAATGCATATTGTTCATTCATTGGCACGTACATAGGCAGTGGCTTCTCCACAGGACTTTTAGCATGCACATCTGCAGCAACATTTGCAAGCAAATATGGCTTAGTTACTACGATAACATATTTACCGATTACAGCAAATATGGCTTATTTACTATTAACAAAACCATTCACTCATTTAAACTATATATGGTTTCTATGTTGGCTTTTACTTAAACCAAGAAGAATAGTACCACTGCCACATGTTCTAAAATATTCACCACACAATTACATGTAAATTTAAAATGGTAACAGTCTCAGGAGAATAGAAGAACAGAAGAAAACTTTAATCTACAAGTTTGGCAAACCCCCAAAAATAAATTGTGATAGGATACCTTTCTCCAACCCCATTTTTTATTTTAAGTTAAGCATATATTTCAGGGACTTCACAAGTACATTAACCTCGAGAATCATATCCTCTTCGCTAGAATTTTAAGGAAAACAATCTTAGGTTAATTAATAAATAGAATACAAAGTTTTTAAAGATAAAAATACCTGTCCAAATTGTCGCCGGGAATTTAGATAGTAAAGCCCATTCAAAAGGGTAGTTGGGTACCTGCACAGAAATATGAAAGCTTTTGAATATGATTTTGGAGCAGGTAGTGAATAAAAAACTGAAAATTACCATTCAGGAAATCTCTTCTTGTCCTCAAGGTTTGGTCTCTGACAATCTTCAAGAATAAGTGTTAAATGTGAACCTCATCTAAAATTGACATCAAGAATAACTTTCTTTGATTAAATTACTTCTCAATCTCAATGTGTCAGCAATCTCACAAAATCAAAGTGGGTAAAAAAGGAAGAAAGAAGATGAAAAGGGAGACATTTCAAGAATGAAAGAGAGAGAGAACTAGGAAGACAAAAAAGAAAGACAGATGAGATTGGAAGAAGAAAGAAAGCCTACTGCTCTCTGTCAGAAAGAGGGAAAAAGAAAGAGTGTGATTGGAAAAATAAAATAAAATAATGAAATAATAGTGATTCAGAGAGATCATAAGAAGATATGATTTAAGAAAAGGAAGATATGAATAGCTTGGGAATAGAGGGAATGATGAAAACATTAAAAGAAAAGATGTGAGACAACGGTAATAAAAATTCGTGGAGGGTGTCGGGGTTTTGACCAAACTGACCCACTTTTAGAAACTATTTACCAAAATAACCTAGTTTTGAAACTATTTACCAAAGTAACCTAGTTTTAATTAAAATAATATTTTTTTTTTTTTTTAAAAAAGGCTGGCAGGCGCCACGTGGCACCTCCCGGTGTAGTGGCGCCACTGCCACATGCACCACTAATGGCGCTGTTGGCAGCGGCGCCACTGCACCAGGAGGTGCCACGTGGCGCCGGCCCCCCACCCCCCCCCAAACAGAAATTTCTGTTTGGGGGGTGGGGGGCCGGCGCCACGTGGCACCTCCTGGTGCAGTGGCGCCGCTGCCAACAGCGCCATTAGTGGCGCATGTGGCAGTGGTGCCACTGCACCGGGAGGTGCCACGTGGCGCCTGCCAGCCTTTTTTTTAAAAAAAAAAATTATTTTAATTAAAAACTAGGTTATTTTGGTAAATAGTTTCTAAAAGTGGGTCAGTTTGGTCAAAAACCCGGAGGGTGTCCATGCCCCGTCGGCCGCCAGTTTCCTTTCATGTCTTGATTTGTGTTTTGTTTGTTTCTTTGCTTTGGGCTTAGGCCCTCTTTTGTAAACAAAAAATTAATAATTTATGGAGTTAAAAAAAAATTCATGGAGTTGAAATAAATTAATAAAATAAATGAATTAATAATATTTTAAAATAAAATAAATCCATGTGCTAATAAAAAAAATATTTGTGTTGCTTAAAGGTTGGGCTTTTTTATCGGACTTAGGGGAGTAAGTGGATCGGGTCAACCCGACCAACCTGACCAAACCGAACCGAACCAACCCAGAAAAAATCGAACATAATTGGTTCCGGTAAAAAACCGAACCGAACCAATGAGAACCAATTATCATTGGTTCGGGTATTGGATTTTGTCTTCCAAATCCAATGACCTGACCCGATGGTATATAATTTAAAAAAAATCCCCAAAAAATTATAATCCGACCTAAACTTAACCTATTTCTATGTATTTTGCCAATTCTAGACTATTTTGGATGGACTTAATTTGTGGACAGTGGACTTGTTTTGTGGATTATGGATTTATTTTGTGGACTATTTCTATTTATTTTGCCAATTCTAGACTATTTTGGATTGTAATAGACTTTATTTGTGGACTATTTTGTATTTTGTACTTGATTTGCTGCTAATTCCTATGGTTTTGTGGACTATTTTGTATTTTGGTAACTTTCTGGGACATTTTCTGCCAAAAAAAAGTTTCTGGTGCATTTTAATCAGGTAACCCGATCACCCGAACAGAACCAAACAGAACTCCATCTGTTTCGGTTTGGTTCGGGTCATGTACTAAAAAATGCAGAAAACCGAACCAAACCGAACCAATCAAATTTGATTGGGTAGGACATCTTTTCACCAAAAACCGAACCAAACCGAACCGTTACACCTGAATTCGGACTAATGTAACCAGAGATGAAGTAGTTGAGTAGCGCTTCAGTAGGTAAGCCTATGACACGGTTAGAGATGGTCTCAAATTGGAGTTGGTAGTCCATAACTGAACCCTTTTGCTGCAATTTGAATAGGGAGGCTTGGTGATTCCCAAAGGTGGATGGACCAAAGCGAAGTTCTAGTTCTCTGGTAAAGGCTGCCTACATGGTGAGAAGGTTATTGGGGTGCATCCATTTGTACCATCCTAAAGCGATACCTTGCATGAAGAATGGTACCAAGGGTAGGCGTTGAGTAGGAGGAATCTGCTTAAGGTTAAAGTATGCTCTGCTTGGAAGAGCCAATCAAGTGGGTTAGAGCCATCAAAAGGAAGGAGGGTGATTTTGGGTGATTTGGGAAGGTGGAGGGGTGTAGATTAAGGCAAGTTGTTCTCTAAAGTTGGCGAGCTGGGCAGCAAGGAAGGTTTGCAAGTTGGTCTCTAAGGTGAGCTTCAACTCACTGAATTTGGTTGTGAGGTCGGTAGCAAGGTCCTCGGTTTTTTGAGGTGTGGGAGGCATGGGGACGATGATGAAACCACCAAAAATGATACAAGCAAGAAGTGTGGGTATTCCTTTAGAGCAGGAATAAGCTCCAGAGAGGGGAACAATTATCAAAAACGTAAGAAAAATTTGGCTTAAACCTTTTTCTGCCTTTTCATAGAAAGAAAGCTAAGTTTATAGGCTTAGCAGAATCCTATTTCTACGGATCTTGAGCCAAGTGGCCAAGGATCCTACATTGCCATTCACAGCATTGAGAACTGTTGCAACAGAATGAGCAAGGGAAATCCTAATATCTATTCCTACTGAGTCATTCCTAGATCTTTAACCATTTTGGGCTCCAATACTGCACTGGGCCCATCCTCTGACCAGCTTCATATGAGCACCCTACAATTCTAAGTTCAATCGTTTATTGCCTTCCTTACACAATCTTAACCTTCCATACTCTTATTATTTTGTTTTCCCTTTGATACTTCAATTTATCTTTTATCTTCATTTTCTTACTAATATAATGTCTTGCAAGTTTCTGTGTCTTCTTTTGTCATAGTTCATATTGTTGATTGATTCTTAGGGGTTTTTTTTTTTCTTCTTTTTGACAGAAAAAGAATCATATTTATTAATTGAAGAGACCTGAGTCCATCAAAGTACAATTTGCAATACAAGGATGAGTGTCCTCAATCCATACAAAGTCTCCATGGGCCAACCCATATATTGCAAGAACATGGGAAGAGGAGAGTTTGGAAAACTGGGCTTCCAAATGTTTACAATTAGAGACAATTGAGCCCAAGTAAACAACCAAAATTTTAAGCATACAACACTTTATTTATATGAATATCAATTTATATACTAGATACTTATCTCATTAACTAAATCTCATGATAACTATCCTTAAAAGTTAAACAATACTAATTCCAATTTCCATGCAAACGCAGGGCTGGTGTATTATTAAGTTCCATGATTAAACAAGCATCACAGAACAATATTCACAAGTTCTTACATCTCAAATTGAAATATGGTTCCTTCAAATTCCTCTTTTTGTTATCCTAACCTTCAAATCATGCGCCATTAGAAGTACAATTGAAAGGCTAGGGATAACAGGATGGTTTTTCCACCAGTTGGACACAATAGTTGCACATAACAGCAGTTGCAACCATCTTCATTTGAATGAAGGACAAGTCCTTTCCCAAGCAAGTCCTTGGTCCTGCATTGAAACTAATGAATTTGTAAGATGGTTCATAAACAATGCTCCCTCTCTTAGAGATCCATCTCTCTGGCTTGAACTCCAAGCAATCTTTTCCCCATATTTCTTCAATTCTCCCATTGCATACAAGGAAATTAATATCTTTGTATTTGGATTAACATGGTGACCACTAGGAAGTATATCAGCATTAATTGCTTGCTTGCGCTCTAAGGGTATGGGAGGATATTATTGTTATTTTCCTCTCTTAGATATTAAAATTAAAGTATACATGTCAAAATGTTAGTGGATTTGTAAATTTTTTTATACTAATTAGTAATCATACTACTTTAATTCTCGTATAAAATAGTAATGGATGTGGCTACTATGTTACTTTATTTTATTTTATTGATTAATTAGTTTGTTCATGCACTTATTGAAGAATTATAGCAATAAATTGAATTCATTATTTCATTAATAATTCTAAGATTCTTTGAACGTTTATATGTTAAAAAATTAATTAATTAATTAATAATAATTCTATATGTATATATACTAAAAAATATATGATTATTAATGTAAGTATTTAATTGATATACATTCTCAATGTAAAGATATTTTACACTATCAACTAATTATAAATTGTCATATTATTAAAAATGTCTGCCTTTTATCATTGCTAACTCGAAAAAATGATTTGCGATTGATTGTCAGTAAAAAAATTAACACAAATAGTATATCAAATTAAACTCTTGATGAATTATTGAATTCAAGTCACCGTTGCTAAAATTTAAAAAACTAGTTAGCAGCTCGTGCAATGCACAATTTTCTTTTTTTAGGCATAAGATTTTATTTTAATGTTTATTTTCTTTTATTTTAATGTTTATTCAATTATTAGTTATTAGTTAGGTTTAATAAAAATTTTATTCCTCACAAATAGAGGTCATTTTGATTTTAGCCCCTCCAAATTTTTTTCCTAATGATTTGATGTTGATTTGTTAAAAAAATTTGTAATTAGTCCCCATAGTTAAAGTAACACTGTTAAGTGCTCATGTGAATCACGATGTGTCGGCACACTAGCACCGCCATGTGTAAAAAATAATATTGAAATATCATGTGATATTTTCGATTATTAAATATATATAAATATTAAATTTTTTTATTATTATATGGAGAAGCATAAGGATTTGCCACATACCTTTTGAAAGCTTCTTATCTACAATATGATGAAATCAGTGGCCGTCGAAAAGCTCGTCAAGGTTAAAAACTCTTTCAAGCTTCTGCCTATTAGAACGATTCTGATTAAGGTTGTTGTTGTTGCTTCTGCCAATGTTTTAAAAACTGGACCGGAGATCGAACCCGCGAGCCATCCGGGTCATGGTTCAATTGATTCAACCGGGTCAATCCATGATTGAACTGAATGATATAATAAATAAATAAAAAAGTACTAAATGGGAGAAAAGTTAAAAAAAATATATAAAAAACATTTTGAACGGTTCATCCCAGTTCAATTGGCGGTTCAAAGCGGTCCAACCCTGGTTCAATCGATTTTCGGGTGGTTCAACCAGACCATAGATCAATAGGGCTGGACTGGACCACCAAACTGGACGGTTCACGGTTGAACCATCCGGTTCGATCCGATTTTTAAAACATTGGCTGCTGCTGATGCCAAGGCTGCATCCAAGCCTCAAACCATGTCTAAGTCAAGTGCCAAGGCTGCACCCAAGCCTAAATCTAAACATGCTGCAAAATCGAAAGTCGTTTTACCAAACCTGAGACCAATTAATGTTATCTCTGTAGGTGCAAAGTCGAAAGCCATTGCAAACGACACGGGTTAAAAGTTTGGAGAAACCTAAGAGTGTAAAATCATCGGCGAAAAAGAGTTTGAAGTATGGTTAGCAGGCTCTTGGTTGGTTTTGTGAAGAAGATAGAGACTTGTGGTACTAGTTTCGTATGTTTCGCAGGTTGTATTTGAATAAAATTTCATACTAGTAATGATGGAGAGTATGAATACGAATTTGGTACACCTTTGTGATGGGCAATTCTAACATCCTCCACCCATGTTGAGTTTCCATCCTCCATGCCATGTGACTTGTGAAATCCGATTCTCCGATTAACTGCATTTTTTAATTTAAAATTAATTTAATTAAAAACATTATTGTTCATGTGCTAATCCAGGCAGTTCTTAAACATTGTTCAGAGAGAAGGGGAAAAAAATCAAATTCTTCAACAATTGCCAACTACATCACTTCCAGATTAACAAATCAACACAAGGAAAAATCAACACAAACACAATGATCATTTTATTCAAGTTTTGGAAAGGAAAAATCAACATCAAGAGACTACATTGCAATTCCAGATCCGAAACCTCTCTTCGCCACTACAAATCTAAACAACAAAAACAAGCTATTTAATTTCAATTCAAATTAAATAAGTAAGCTAAGTATTCATTTCCTTCTTCTTCAGCAACAACCTTCACTCACTGTGAAGTGAAATTTATGCTATAAATGCAGTATCTGTTTGTTGTGGAAGCTTCGAAAATGGTTTCCATGGAGGAATCTCGCAACATATGCTCCAGTTTCTTCCAAGAGGACAACGACAGTAACAACAACAGTTGAACCTTCATCGACTCTTCGACTCCATCATCGACCTCCGCCTTGGCGAGCTCGCCTCCTGGAGCAACAAATCTATCAAGCTCTCGGCACCCGCCGGCGGTGAAAAATCCGAACAAGACTGAGCCAACCTTGCACGGGGTTCCTTCGGAGGGATAACTCCAGAGAATCTTCAATCGACATTGAAGATTAGCATCAACAGCCTCCAGTTGCTGTGAAACCTTGGATTGAAGGAGAGGAGAGAGAAAGTGGGGTACGACCTTCCACACTATGTTTTGCGATATTGAGGTTGTCGACGAAGGGGAGGAGCTTCCGGCAAGGTCTAAGGGAACCTTCCAAGGCTGAAGAATTCATGACGACGCCGGTAAGGATGAAGAAGGCGACTGAGAGGCCGGCAGGTTCTTTCCACGAGGAAGATGATGATTTTTGGTGTTTCAGAAGTAAAACAATAAAAGCAAATTGGTTAAACAAGTTCCCTGTAAAAAAGAGCAATAGATCTGGACCGTGGCTTTATTATAATATTATATCAAGGATTATTTTTCACTGAGGACTGAAACTCCGAGTTTGCACTGGAGTTTTTATAGACAACGCCCTTTGTGATATGGGTTTTTATTGGATGAGAAAACATTTCCTTTATTGTAAACTCCGCCTTTTCTCTATCTCTCTTCATTGGCACTGTTTGGTTTGTCAAAAACGCTAGCGTTTAACAGATAACGGATGAAAAATTAGCCTCGTTTGACAATCATTTTTAAAATTAGTGTATAGCGTTTTTTCACTAGCGTATAACATTTTTTCCAGACGCTACTTAAAGTAGCGTTTGAACTTATAGCGTATCACTTTTTCTTCCATTTTTATCCTTACTATCTTAATTAGATTCCTTACTTATCCTTCACTAACAAAATAAAATATTAATAGAAATCATTCTAATTTTTATAATCCCTAATTCTCTTATTAAAAAAATCGTATAAAAATCATATCAATATTATTTTTATAATTCCACATTATTTATAAAAAATAACTAAAACTAAATAAATATTAAGATTAAAAATTAATATTTTAATCTTTGAAATGATAAATAATTTAAATAAATTAAAGTGTAAAAATTGATAATTATTTTAAAATAAATAATATAAATAATATATATATATATATATATACTCCCTCCGGTCTCTATTGTAAGCAAAAATTAAATGGGACACACATATTAAGATAGTTAGTTGATCTCATTTAAAAGAGTCATTGAGAATAAAAAATTAAGTTTGTTACCTAAATTACCCTTCCTCTTATTTATTAAGCTTGTGTTATTGAGGATAAAAGGAGTCATTGAAAAATAAAATTTGTATTAAATGAAGGGTATTTTGAGAATAACTTCCTTAAATGAGAAGAAAGTAGTAGAAATTTGCTTATATTTTGGACCAAAAAATTTGGAAATTTTTTCTTACATTGTGGACCGGAGGGTGTATATATATAATTTATATAAATAAAAAAACATGCAAACATGTCCTTTTATGTAATTTTATATTATCCAGCTAGTCCAACAGCTAGTTTTACCAAACACTTTATATCTCATCCGCTAGTTTATCCATTATCCGTTAGCTTATCTACTATACGCTATTCGCTAGCTTTTATCAAACAGAGTCATTGTCACTTTATTTGAGTAAAGTTATTTGGACACACAACTTGGACACCTTGTATAGACACCGTAGAGCTTATGAGTGTCTTGGGAGTGATAAAATACATGATGAAAGAGAATAAAACAATAAATAAGTGAGGAGAAGAAATACTTTTATACGATGTTGGACACCATTTTTGTGTCCAAATATCATTACTCCTTTATTTCGCATGCATTTATAGCAAATAGTAGTACTACTCATTTCATTAAATATCGTGTCTTTTTTAAACCAACTTTTACTAGCTTCGTCTTCAATACTCCAGAGAGAACTCGGAGTTTCCGTCCTCCATAGTGCATGACCATTGATATATTAATTTTTTATAATGAACGGGTTGAGATTGGATGACATTTAACACAGGCTATCGGATAATGCAAGGCTTGCAAGCTTTTGTTATTTTCTGACTTATGACCCACGTGTTGCTATGAGAGAGGTGGATGGATTCAGGAGCCCTTATCCCCTTTCTTTATCTTCAACCTTCGACCTCATACGTTCCTTCCCTCCCTAGTCAGCAGATTTTGCTTTGTCAGAAACCCATGTCCACTGTTTATCAGTAACCCTCATTCCGATGACCCGTAATGGCAATGACATCTTAATCCTCAAAGAAAGTGGCGTCGTCGAGTGTTACCGTCGTCGGTCTGACAACCGATTGTTGAAACCCCATATGTAGAGACAGCGACGTGACCGTGAAAATGAATGCCTTCAATTTGAATCACATTCCTAGTAGAAAGAATAATCTATGGCTGCTACATTGCATTCGAGTAACAATCACGCAGTTTTGAAGGAGCTCGATGAAAGGGCTCTGTATCATTGTAATAAACATCCCATATAACTTCCATAGAATCCTTTACGGCAGCTGAACCAGAGCAAAAAGGATTTGCAGGCAATGATGTCATAACTCTTCTTCTAATAGATTCCTTCGAGTTCCATTATATTAACTCAATATTGAACAAGTTCTAGTAAACAAAATGTCAAAACTCTAAAACATATAGAACAAAGAGAAAATATTGAATGCATGCGAAAACAGAATAGCAGTAGATGTTAAGGGGAAAAAAATTGTTATTAAAATTACTCTTTACAAGAACACTGTGGTAGAATATTTTGGGTTGGGAAATTGTGAATGAAGAGAAAGAAAGTCAGTATTTACCAAGAAAAATGGAATTTTGGTCAAGCCCCATTTGATTTTGTGGCTCCAAAATGGTTGAAAAGCAACTCCTTCCTGAAACTAAGAAGTGAGTGTGGCACTATGGCAGTAACGATGAACTTGCTCTGCTCTATGTTCCTCACCGTGTTGTGTTCGGAGGAAAGAGAAAACCAATGGGAGAAGATGAACAGTAAAACATACCGTAATGAATAAAATTTGAGTTAACAACTGATAGGGGAGAAACCGGTTGTAGCCTGTTAAAAAGAAGGAAAGATGGATACACAACTAGCAGGTCAGAGTATTTAAGAATTGCCCGACGTTAGGTGGATTCTAGCATGAAGCAGGTGTTTTAGTGGTATACCCGTATAGACCAATTTTCACACAAGAACCAATAATGTCAACCGTCAGATTTATTAATTATTTAAGCCAATGGTTGAGATGCTCTTCTACAATACCAAAACTGAAACCAGTTAACGGAACAAGTAGTTTACTTTGAAATTATTATTTACTCCTTTTTTTCTTCCAGACGTGCCCTTTCCTATTGTCTCCACGCCCCCGTCTCTGGTAGTGGTGGGTGCGTCAGAGATTGGTTCGGCTTAGCAGATGAATACTCAGCACCACCTGCACTGGGTTCTCTCCCTCCAGACCCCTATTCTCCGGTGGCGGGTAGTTCGTCGGTGCGCCTAGTTCTGGTGTCTCTGTAGCTCTGAGAAAAACTACCCTGATAAGAGATCTGAGAAGAAAAAACAAAATCCGTACTTTACTTCTATCAACGAACCCACCACTACTTTTCCCCTGTCTCTGTTCTCTCCTCACCAATGTCCATTCTTTACGACTTAATATGATGCAACACTTTAAATGACCGCTAATTTTCTATGTTCCCCAGCTGTTATCAAAGAATGCTACTACCCTTAGGCCAACCCACTTTAAATGATTGGTTTTGGGTTAAGGTTTTTAATGATTTGAACGTGATTTGAGAATTGGGGTCGGAGCAAGTTTTTATTTTGACGGTCCAAGTTTTCTTTTTAATTTGGGGGTCGGAGCAAGTTTTGTTTTTATAATAGAGCATGAATTAAAGGATGGGGGTACTGAGTTTCTTTGCCTGTAGCTGCAAACAAAACGCTAAAGAACAATTACTGTACCAGCGAAATAAATCTATCTGTTAAATTGGGGGAAAATATATGCATTGACGATATATGATGTTTTCGGATAAGGGTATTTTCTCTCCTTATTGTCTATTCACATAAGGAGGCAGGGAAACCCACTTGAGAAGCTCAAAAACAACCTCCAAATATCAAAATCATTCAATATCCACACACAGATTGTACTCTAGACCAATACTAACATGAAAAACACAGCTTTCTTGGTTATGAAAGACAAATCTCATAGCTTGGCAGCTCCGCCTCCTTCTTCTGTTCGATAACCATGAAAAAGCCAAAGGGGAAAGCAAAACTTAAATTTTCACAGAGGCCCATAGTCAACATTTAAACGGACCCCTATATGCAAATAATCAAAATATTGGCTACCTGTAAATCCCGCATGAACCGGCTATGAAGGGTCAGAAAAGTGCCTCATCGGTATACCACTAAAACACCTGCTTCATGCTAGAATCCACCCCGACGTTACCGAAAGAAAGCATGTGCCTCTCATTTCACAATAAAGTTCCACCATTTAGGGTATGTTTCTTTTGTTTCGATTTTCTATTTTTATTTATAATTCAAAAATGCCACATTGTTAAATTAGTAGTGTGTTGCATATGATTGGTGAGCTTGGTGGTGCCAACATAATTGGGATTACAATTCTTATTGTGATGCTTTTGCATGCTACTTTATATAAGAAAAAAAAAATGCCACATTGTTTGTGTTATTTTTACTGTTTCCTGTACATATATTTGAAAACTGGAAACATGATGAAAATAAGATGTCATTTTTGCAATTATATATTAATGAGAATTGCAATTATATATTAATGAGAACAGAAAAGTGAAAACAAAACAAAATGACCCTCAAAGTTTTCAGAGAGAAAACCATGCACTGAGAAAGGGAAGGGGTTATGTGTGCGTGTTGGCAGGTACAATAGCTATAGAGAAAGAGGGTTTCTAGCGAGTTTTCCTGATTTTTTCCGGATTCCGGCAATTGAAGACGATTTCCGGCAACTAATTGTGTAAATGTAACACCGTTAGTGCAAATGGGCTAACGTTTGCAAGATAAGTGAGCAATTCGGAACAAAAAAATAAAATAAAAGAGGGACCAAAACGAAACATAAAATAAAGATAAGGGACAAAAATATAATTTAGCCATGTTTAAATGTGAATAGCAAACTACTACACTTGTCACCTCTCCCTTCTCCCTACGTTGCCTCCTTTTTCGGAACTCCTTGGCTGCAACGGCGACGCCAACTCTTTTCTTCTCAGATCACCAGACGATCCCTCCAACTACTATAGACTCCTCACAAAGTACTTCGTCATCGTCGTCGCCGAAAATGCTCCTTCAATCCCCATTTACACCCTCACTCCAACCGGCCCCAAACCAGGTCTTCTTAAAAAAAGTGCATGAATAATAAAGCCGATGGTCATCATCGGAAATGTCGTCTTCTTTTGGTGTTGAACATCACCATAGACAATTGTTGGAGACATTACTTTCTTTCTTTCTTTCTTTCTTTTAGATTTTTTTTACCCGATTGTGACAGGGTATAATCGAAAAATTGGTTTGGAGGATAGGTTTTGGACTCCCATTTAGGAGGACCTTAGCCTTCTCATTGAAAAACTGTAACATCAATCTTCCATGTTGCGTTGGTCACCTCACCGCCCTTCTATATTATATTACAACAAAATAGAGTGTGCTTGTCTATTACATCCTACATTCGTAGGTCATTTTCCATTCCCATGCAAGGTTTATGCAGCAAATAGGAGCATTCAAGATGGGAATCCATGCTTAAGGCCCACGTTAGTTTGTTCCTTATTAGGTTACTTTACTTGTGTCCACTCAAATCCGCGTAGATAGAAAGCAACTTCTAGCTTGGCTTTAGGCACAATAAACAAAATTATTAATTAAATCTTTCACAAATAGTATTGCAATATAGATTCTTAGACCATTTTTCTTTCATACTTTTTTTATATCTATTTTTATTCATTGATCAAGTCACTTTTATTTTTGAAAACAACAAAAATGAATAAATGGTAAATGATTAAAATTTACATGTAATTAAATATGAGATAAACATCTTTAACGTGCTTCTCATATTATTGTCTCCACACGTCTATCAAGTATGTATTCGGTTTCACGTTAGAAATCTCCGGCCCTCTATCAAACATAATTTTAGTAAGATTGAGATGTACGATTCTGAATAAAAGCTACAAAAAGTAGCTTTTGAGTTGAGTTGAAAAATTTTCACTAAGTTTTATAATTATCAAACTTGCCTTCAAAATAAAAATATTCAAACATAAATCACTTCACTTCAAACTCAATTCTAACCAAATCAATTTTACAAAATCATATTAAAAAATCAGATACCCATCCAAACACACAACTAGTTTCCAGTAAGTTGTATAGAGTAATTCTTCATACCGACCGCTATATGCATATAAACTTTAAAAAAAATAAAAAATAAGGGCTAAAATATGTATATAATCAGGAAAACAGATTATGTACCTGATTGATCCCCTGTGGGAATTAATTGCCAATATACTCATGATTGTTGTTTATGAAGGGAAGTCGTGGATGCCGACTTCGGACTTATACTTTTTTATTGTTAATTATGAGTTTTAAGTGTATTTAGGTATTAATTTATGTTTTAGTAGTGTAAAATATTAAACTATATTTTGTTAGTATAAAAAATAAATATATAATTTTGTTATGCAATAATTTCTTTCTAGGGATATATATGTGGATGGTTGTTGTTCCTTTTTTTTTTTTGTTTTTTTTGTTTTGAGATATCCACAAGAAAGAATTGCTATACGAAGAAGAAAGTCTGATACTTTCGTGATTTTGTCTTGGTGCATGAAATTTTCAACTTTTTTTTTTTTTTGATGCTCGAAAGTTTTAGGTGAGTTGGGTTTTTCGTGATTTTTTTTTTTTTTTTTTTATGCTCGAAAGTTTTCAACTTTACCACTTGATCCACATCAACAAATATCAACTCTAGGTTCGAATGCCTAACTCCGCACTCAATGCTTTGAATATATACACATTAACATATATTTCACATAGGTAAATCATATAGTTAGGAACTTAGTAAAACTTCCAAAAATGGTTGGCCCCACTACACAGAATATATCGGCACCGCTAATACCACCTTTCTCAAATTCAATAACGTTATCGATTTGATCAACTTTATGTAATTTACACCATCGTTCGTATTAGAATAATGATAAGTGAACACCCAAATTTGATATCTATTTGGGACACCTGGTTAATCATGTATAAATATTTGGTTAATTCAGTTTATTATATGATTAATCATGTGTAAATATTTGGTTAATTCATGATGACCCATTAATTATATAAAGAACTGAATTAACCAGATATTTGCATGTGATTAACCAAATATTTACATGGTTATGGTAAATAAGCTCATTAACGTGATTAACCATATAATGAACTGAATTAACCAAATATTTATATATGATTAACCAGGTGTCCTAAATGGATGTCCCATTTGGATGTTCACATATCATTACTCTTCATATTATCATATAATTCGATTCAGACCAAAATTTAAAGTTTAATACTACATACTAACAATTTTATAAGTGACATTGGTCATGTGTACGAGGTGGACAAACCAGAGTCCAACATTTTGAATGGTTAACTCCTTAAAAAGACACAAGCAACAGAGAATCCGATGTCATATCAAAGCTTGTGAGCATTCATTCCACAACTTTAATTTTTATGACACATTATAAAAATTGTCAAGAAAATTTTCAAAATTGATTATTATACATATAACATTATTCTAAAAATGTTATGATTGATTTCTGTTTGATATTCTCTAACTTCAACGTTAACCACTGCCACGGTCTCTCTTTTCTCATAATATAATAAACTTTAAACTTACATATACCATAGACAATCTATAACATGGACTCTTGAAGAAACGCAGAGTTATTGGCTCTGCCTCTTGGAACTCCAAACTGATAAACACTTGTGTATAGTAAAAGATTGCCACAAAAGTACGCTACCCCATTTTTTCTTTTCACAGAATTCAATAGCAAATTGCATCTTTCTTATTCCTTTTGCTTTCTTCTGCTTGAAAACCTCTCATATTTCTAAAGGGTCTTTTTATGTTGCAAAAGGGTCTTAATTTGGTGATCAATCTTTTATGTGATAGTAATATAACTTTTCTGCTCATGTATGGTACCTTGTTATTTGGGTTGGTTGCAGCTGGAGTGGAACAAAGTGAAAGTGAACCCGTTTTTGAGTAGCATAAGAACAAGGTTACAGCCAACACTGATGCCGTTGAATATATTCAAGGACAAAGATGGACTGCCACGGATTATATTGACTGAGCCAAAAGGTTCATCAGCAGAGGTTTGTTTCAGCTTATATGCTTCTCTTTATGCTCATAATAATATGCTTTGAATTTGATGGTTTGATTGAGGATTATGTAGATTATGATCAACTTCTAAAATAGAAGCTCTAAGTTGGCAGTACCTTCTGAGATTTTTTTGTTACTCTTGACTTCATTAATAATCTTTGCTTGGTCATCTGAAGTAGTCAGTGCTCACAAATCAGAATACAGAATCTGTGTTTACTGTTTAGGCTGGTGATGCAACCCTTACCATTTGACTAAATTTACAATATTTTTGTATTCAACACTATTTTTACCAATATGATTATTGTTTTAAAATAAAACCAACCATGCTTTGAGCAGTTTGAGCAATTATCAACTGTTTGAAATATATGATTTCAGGTGCTTCTATATGGAGGACAGGTTGTTTCTTGGAAGAATCAACGGAAGGAAGAGCTGCTTTTTATGAGCAGTAAGGTAAAAAGTTATTGTCCTTATGCACTTTGTACTTGCATAAGGGGCTTTCCACTTTTGAAAGGCAATACACTGCAGCAATGTTAGCAAATATAATATAATATGACTAGGTGATAAATCAAGTGTTTCATTAATTGATAGTATATATAACATATAGTCCTATCAAAGTCAGTAGTTATTTGAATATTAAAAACATTCATAAGAATCACAACATTGATAAGCAAAATCTATGCTTGAAGTTAAATTCATGTTCTTTCACTTTAGGGTCCATCATGAATGTTAATTTTCTTGTTGATTCTCATTATATTCTTTGTTTACTTTACCTTGAATTTCTTATAAGAAAATGAGGATGTGAGTATGTTTTAAAACAACTAAACTAGTCTATTCAACCGGTTGGACCGTAAACTAACTATATCTCCTGTCCAATTACTCTTATTATATTATTCAATTCAACCACGGTTCAACAATCAATTTGATCAGAGGAACCGATTGAACCATGACCCTCAAGTTTTACCAATTTGATCTGCGGTTTGGTTTTTAAAACATTCATGTGACTTGCATGCATTTGTTGCACTCAGTTATAGTTGTCAGTTTGTCCTTTTTTGAAATCTTTTAATTTAATAGGACAATTTATGCATAAATTAATGTCATTTATGGTGATTTTCTACTCCACAGGCTAACCGAAAGAAAGGTAAAGTAATGAGAGGAGGTATATCAGTATGCTTTCCACAGGTTAGTTTCAATTTCATCACATCACATTAGTGGAAACATATTTGACTTTAGTCCTTGCTCTCAAGTCCTACATAAATTTTATGGCAGTTTGGTGATCTCAGTTCAGCAGAACAAGATGGATTAGCAAGAAACAGAATGTGGTCATTGGATAGGGACCCTTCACCTCTACCTCCATCAGACAATCAGTCATCTGTTGATCTGATATTGAAGTCAACAGGAGTGGACTTAAGGACACCCCGTAGGTATGTTTGCCTCTTTTTCTTTTCCATTTTCATGACACTTATTAAAATAGAAGCACTTCTTAAAAAGGGAACTATTAAACTTGATTTTGTAAAATTGATTTGGTTCCTTTCTGCAGTTTTGAGTTTCGGCTTCGTATCTCTCTCAGTGCTGGCAAGCTCATTCTGATTCCCCGAGTCAGAAACACTGATACTAAAGCATTTTCTTTCACATTTGTAATGTGCAACTATTTATCCGTATCAGATATCAGGTGTGCTTTTCTATTTATATAGATGAGATGATCCTTATTGCCTACAAAAGTTTATAATCATCATTGTCCTCTTCTTGCATTTTTTTTTGCCAAAGTTTAGTTTTGCACATGTTCACTTGTATCATTAGACAATAGTGCCATAACAGTTATTTTTAGACCCTATGGTATGGTTGTTATGATACAAAGAGATGAGATAGAATGATGGTGTTGAAAATCTGCAGTGAAGTTCGTATTGAGGGATTGGAGACACTTGATTACTTTGACAACCTGATGAACAGAACAAGGTTCACAGAGCAGGCTGATGCAATTACTTTTGATGGGGAGGTATGATCATGTTCAATTGGTTGTTGATTTCTCAGAGTGACAAAATTGACATCATAAGAAGCACAATTATGTTATTGGAACATCAGAAAATCTGATACCTGCAAACATCTGGTTAAGACGTTCAAAATCATGGTTAATGACATGTTGAGTTTGGTTAATGGTTATACTACGATTAAGTAACTCACTATTCATTAACCATCCAGTGAGCTTCATCAATCAAGATTTTACACATCATTAACCAAATTGTCCGTTAATGAATTATTTATCTAACATAGTTGTATCCATTAACTATGATTTTGAACGTTATTAACCAAGTGTCGCGGGTGTCAACTTTTCATATGTCAAATAATATTATTGTAAGAAGCATAATACTTCTAAATAAAACAGTAATTTATTTTATGATATTTGGAATATAAATAGTTATATAAGATAGTGATACCTTTTGGTTACCTTGTAGATGGACAGGGTGTACCTGCGTAGCCCAACTAAGATTGCAATCATAGACCATGAGAGAAGAAGAGAACTTTTGTACTGCAGAAGAGTGCAATGCCTGATGCAGTGGTATGGAATCCGTGGGACAGGAAGGCCAAGGCACTTCCTGATTTGGGAGATGATGATTACAAGGTCATGATATGTGTGAATTCTGCAGCTATTGAGACCCCTATTTTGTTGAAGCCTTCTGAAGAGTGGAAAGGCTATCAGGAACTCTCTAATGTTTCATCAAGCTATTGCAGTGGACAATTGGATCCTCGCAAGGTTCTTTATAGCCTTCACCCACAATGTTAATGCAGTTAATGGAACTATATATATGGACTTAATAATCACCTATTTAGATGTTAATAGCATGTCCGCATAGTTCCACTTAATAGGCAAATACATTACCATAAAACTATAGTAGCTGTCCATGAATATCATGCTGACACTATAAGAAAATGTCTGAGCTTGTTCAGTGATATCAACATTTATTCAGTTGTCACTGTTAAATAATTGTATTCAGTTGCTTGTGTGTGGAGTGTCAAATTGCTTAGCAAATTTTGCAATGGAACTTTTTCATTCTTTACATTGGAGAATGAATAAAGGCCTATTATTAACCATTATCATTTCTACGTTTGACAAAATCTAGTGATTCTGAGGCAAATTATCTATGGATTTTTTTTCAGTCAAACAACAATCTTAATGATTAAAGTTACACGTATGGGTCATATAATGTGCAAAATTATGGAGGAAAGGTAATTGAATTATACAAACCATCAAACTTCATATTGGATTATATGGTATTATTAGAAAGAGAAAAAAATGCGGGGCTACACTATTCGCTTATCTCCTAACATGTATGGTTATGATCCTTTTTAATCAAAGATAGGTAGTATTATATTGTCAATTCATGATAGATCCATAGCCATAGCTATTAAATATTAAGGCTTTGAACTTAGGTTATGAGAGAGTCAACACCCCCCTAGACATAGAGCAGATACATTATTGGCTTAAATGTCACTTGCAATTAAAAGTAATGATTATAGATACATTTCATAATATTTAAATTATTATCATGGACTATTGTACTTCCAACTGTAAAGTGTGATTCTTGTTGGTTTGGTTCAATCTTCTCAAGGACATAATTCTATATCAACTATGCAATATTTCAGTTTCATAGCTATGCTACATATCCTCCAAAGAAATCAAATAGAAATAGCTAGTTTTTCATTTAACATAGAAGATAGCCCCAAGAGAAAAAGGAAAAGTTTCAAAGTTTTCATTTTGCACTTTATAGATCGGAAGGATGAAGCCTGGACTAAATTAAATTTACAGAATGTTGGTAGACATCACAAGAATATGGCATAAAAGTTGTATACAATTACAACACAATCCTCATCTTAAAATATAAACAGAATACAAATATTGGCCTTTAAATTATTTCTCCCAATTTGATTGGTTAATAACACAAGGAGAAAGAAAAGAACATGTAATAAAGACAATTTAACCATCCCAAATATTGCAAAACAAAAACAGCAAGGAACGGGTCTTGAAGGAACCATAATTTAAAATCCAACCATGGAAAATATGTTCTGCTCCATTCTCCATAGATTGTGTTAAACTGTACAATTCAACATGAAATGTATAAGGTGAGAAGAGGATATATGGAAATATATTATTCAGTGTCTTCCTCATCTTCACCATCTTCAGGAACCCCCACATCATCTCCAATGCCTTCAAGTAGTTTGTCAACATCCTCCCCCAACTCCAGCAATCTAGCACCAAGTCTTTCCACCTTGCTTTGTTCTTGCCCGAGGCATACAAGCAGATCATTCAGTTCAACCTCACTTTCTTTCTGAGCTTCTTCCCTTGCTTCAGCTTTTATTGCCTCCACATCTGGGAATGTTGAGGGGCCTCCTCTCTTCAGAGCTTTCACCTCATTCTCCAGTTGGAAGTTAGATTGCTCAAGACTGTTGTAGGCATCAGACAGACTCCTTAGATCAGCTTCCGTCTTTCCAGCTAAACTCCGATACATCGTTGCCTCAGATTCAACTTTGGCCTTTTCGGCCTTAAGCACTTCCAACCTTTGAGATGCTTCTTGGAGATCTCTACGGAGTGCCTCTATTTGGACTCTATCTGAGCCCCCACTCACTCTTTGTTCAGACTGGAAATTACTACCTCCACCTGACTTAGCCACGTCCTCAGCCAAAGTAGCATTTCGAACAAGGAGATCCTGAAATGTTGACAAGAAAAAGAGAATCATCAAATCATTTAACCTATCAAGATTGGTCAAAGTGTCAAACCATACATTCTACATCGATGTTTGTTACAGTACACTAGCTTCTATGTACACACATTTATTCTATTCTTGTAATGGGTTTCCCATCACATTAATGGGATAGGCATGTCAAAGTAATAAGTATTAATATTATAAGGTATTAATAATCAATAATGGGTTTAACTGTAGAAACCATAAAAAACAAACCTGACTTACTGAACAAATTGACAAGGATGTAAATCAGCAGCACATCCTAGCAAACACTCAATAAGAATTTCTTTATAATCTTATCGTGTGTATACCATTTAAAACCAGTACCAGAATCGCACCTTTTAAGCAAATGGTGACACCAGTTAAAAGCACAATTAAATAATCTTAATTTGAGTACATTCAACCTGCACCTCCCTAATTACAGTAAGGTAGATTACCAAAAAGGAACACATTGATGACTTATCCTGCAAAGAATATTTTAAGAGGAACAGACAAATATGAACAATACCTGTATCTCAGACGACTGCTTCTCAACAAAAGCTTTCAGCCGCTTTATATACTCACCATCACTTTCACCGCTCTTCTGCTCTAATTCTGCTGGTACTACTGCCACCTTGATTTTTGGATGACTGTAAACTTCCACAATCTGATCTCTAATATCTGCTTCCAGTCTTTTAACAAGATTCACAAAGTAAGAATCCAAGATTGAAGAGAGAACTGGATGATCCAGAATTTTTTTTTCAAACGAATCGTTCTCATCTACATATTCAATATCAGCCATGCTAGCTGCTGAAGATCTAGAGAATGATTTACGCATCAGTGATGATTCTACACTAGCAAAAGTGAAACTTTTCTGCATTTCATCAAACTTTAAAAAGTATGAACTAAGCCCAACTTTCTGACTTATTGTATCAACAATGGCAAATGCATCCTTTCCACTATCAGTGGATTTGTTATAAATCACACATTCACCCAAGACAACAGCCGCAAAACCCCTTACACACACTGTTTCTGACATATTCGATACCAACTCAAGGAGATAAGTAAGGTGGGGGCGAGCATCTAGGAAGCAGTGCACTGCACTGGGGCAATCTGCTAGCCAGGTAACCAGTAATTTCAAGATAATGACTTGAACATAAGAGTTTCCTGATGTAGTAGATTTTCCCTCTTTGCCTTTCATAGAAGAAGCAACAGCCAAATATTTCACCATTCGATGCAATAGTGGCTCTGGAGCTCCTAAAGATTGCATGGGCACCTCAATTTCAATCCGTAAAACCTGCAACTTATTCGGATAAGACGATTTTTCTGATGACAATCAAAATTTCTGTTTTTCCTTTTCTTAATCTGACTATCCATACTATCATTAAACAAAGCTTGCTCAACTTGGTCAGAATTTAAATAAATTTGGATTATCCTTTAGCTAAATGAAGAACATCACAAAATATTATAAAAATATAAAAAGAAGGCGAATGAATGATTATGTAAAGTTTGCTTTGTCAAACATTCGTACATATGAAGCAAAGCAGATACTGAGCATAGTTTTTGTAATAACAAAGAATAATTTTTCCTAATATAAAGTAAAAACTTCTTACACAGTTTAGATTACTTTAAATGTTGCCATTTCTGAATTTTGCCACAATCATTGAAACCAGTTTAATCTGATATAATAAAATTATTACTCGAATTTTCAAAAGAAGAGCAAATAGAAGGGTTCTAAGAATACTTATAGACTTATAGTGTTCCCGCAGAAATAAGTGAATCAGCAACATAAAGGAAAAAATAAAACCCCAACAAGATATAGTGGGCAAAAAGCCCAACTACCAAGGCAAGAAAATGTGCTGTCTTTGGCTGAGTTTCACAAAATCCAAGTGCTAAATGCATTGAAGAAATAAAAACTACCCAATAGTGCCATGAATATTCAGTCCAACTACTAATAGAAGTTAGAAATAGAAAGAGTGAGGGACAAAAGGACAAAATATAAAAATAAAAAAGAGAAACAAGGAAGATACCGATTAGCTCTATGACGAAGAATAAAAACAGTAACACATCCAATTCCTCAATTTAGAATAAGGCAATAAGCTATTACATGTTGACTAGGTCCAAAACTGGACACTTACCACCACGGGTTTTGCTCAGTATTGCTAAGGCCTCCTTCATTGTCCAAGGCTCAACAATACTGAGCAAAACCCGAGGTGGTAAGTGTCCAGTTTTGGACCTAGTCATCATGGGATGTTGGTTAATAGGTGGAGTGGGAGAGGGAGTTAAAGTGGAGGAAGAGGGAGAAACAGAAGAGACAGACCTAGAGCCCGAGGACAAGTGAGCAGGACTTTGAATGGGTGAGACCAGAGAACTAGGTGCAGGAGGTGCAGCCTGCACAGAAGGAGAAGTGGACTCCAAACTGGTAGAAGAGGAGCTGGAAACATTAGGAACAGGTGAGAGAGGAAGGGAAGGTGGATTAGGAGGGCTGTTTGAGGGAGACAAGGGAGTAAGGAATAGGGGGAGAAGGTGGATGCTGATTTAGAGGTGTGGCATCCAAGGAAGGGTAACTAGGAATAGGTATAGATGATGGGAAGGATGTTTGAAAAGAAGATGAGCTGGAAGAGGGTTTAAACAGCTGAATGTAAGGAAACCTACATTCATTGAAGAGGACATCTTTAGAGATGTAGACACGTCCATTTGCATCAAGGCATCTGTGACCTTTATGTTGAGGGGATAAACCTAGGTAAACACACTCAGAGGACCTAAACTGCAACTTATGTTTATTGTAGGGCCTTCGATGTGGAAAGCATGCACACCCAAAAAAAATTAGATTTGACTAGTCAGGTAGTTTATTGAAGAGGGCATGAAAGGGTGAGGAATGGGACTTAAGGGCTGCTGTAGGCAGCCTATGGATGAGATAAACATCTTGGGTAAAGCTGTGGTCCCAAAACTTTGAAGGGAGAGAAGCATGAGATAGCAGGGCAAGCCCCATTTCAACAACTTGTCTATGTTTTCTCTCTACAGTCCCATTTTGATGGGATGTCTGGGGACATGTTAGGTGGTGAGGAACACCTAATTCTGCCAAACACTTGGTGAAGGGACGAAATTCCCCACCCCAATCTGGCTGTACAGCCTTAATGGTGACTGAAAATTGAGTAGTTATGAGAGCTGAAAACTGCTTGAAAGCATTTAAGGCATCTGATTTATTTTTGAGGAAATAAATCCAATTAAATCTAGAGTGTGCATCTACAAAAGTGATGTAATAGGAGTAGCCCCCAAAGGAGGGAAATGGGGCAGGTCCCCCAAAGGTCACAATGAATTAGTTCAAAGGGAGTGGGGTGATCAGTGAGTGAAGGATGTAAACGATGTGATTTACTAGGCAACAAGCATTACTGAATTCAAAGGCACTTTTATACAAAGAAGGTATATTACACATGTTTAGGACAGTTTGTACAGCATGATTATTGGCATGACCTAATCTGTAGTGCCAAGTAGCAAATGTGCTAGTTACAACAGAAGACGACTTATCTAATTGCTCACTAGGAGCAGAGGATTCTAAGGTGTGCTGAAAGCATGAAGAGGAAGGCCCCTTGACAATGTTGATATTGGGAAAGCTGTAGAGGCCATCACCACCTAGGGAGCCTTCAAGGAGAATTTTACTAGAGCCCTGTGATTTAACATAACATGAAAATGGGTGAAACTCGAAATAGACATTATTATCTCGAGCAAATTTTGAAATTGAGACAAGGTTTTTGGTTATATTAGGGATTAGGGACAAGAAGCAAGTTCTTTAGGGAGAAAATAATTTGAGGTTGGGAAGGGGAAAAGAATTTAGAAGAGCTTATAGAGTTTATGGATAAACCTTGGCCATTTCCCATGAAGACTTGTTCCTCTTCACCAAAAGGATTACTGTGAGTCAAATTGTCCCCTGAATCCGGAAACCAAGTCTGTGCATCAAAGGTTCTGTGCAACAGTTCTTGACTGTTGGGCACAAATTGTGGTTGTTGCATAACCAAATGAGCACTCGGTTGCTGATGGAAAGACTGTTGCTGCCGAGGGGCTTGGTTTTGCTGATTCTGATAAGAACCTTGAGAACCTTGCTGATTCTGATAAGAGCCTTGAGAAGGCTGAGGCTGTGAAGGTGGTCCCTGAGCAGGGGTAAGGACTGGTCAAACCTATACCAGCAATGACACGCATCGTGACCATACTTGTCACAAAGCTGGCAAGTAGGTTTGGGACCGCTACGGCCACTGCCACTACCACGGCCGCGATGGCGACCTCCACGGCCATGATAGTTTCCATTTGAGCCTCCACGATAATGATTGAAATCATCAATAGAAGACGATTCTTGGAACCCTGAAGCTTGAGCGACATTCACCGAATCGAAGGCGAAGGCAATTCTTGCCTGAATATGTCGAACTGAGCATCTTGCATCAACAGAAGAGCTTCAACATCATCAACTGTAATGGAATCGCCTTTCGCATAGATCATCATCACCAGAGAGTTGTACTCCTCTGGAAGGCCATCAAGAATGGTGTCGATGTGATCCTGATCGAACACTGGTTCACCAATCGCTTGGAGAGACTCGATTAGGGCACGAATTCGCAACAAGTACTCCGAAATCGTGCGCGAACCCTTCCGAGTGTTCTTGAGCTCAGCACAAAACTGTCGAACCTTGGTGCGAAGATGAGCATGGAACTGTTTGTGAATCTTTCCCCAAACTTGCCATGAATGCTTACAACCGATGAAACGCGGAAGGATCGAAGGTGAAAGAGAGCTCAGAATCCACGTAAAGAGCGTTTGGTCTTGCACAACCCAAAGCTGATAAGCTTCCGATTCAATTCCTAGGGCTCGATTCGATTCAGAAGTGAATTGAGGAGGAATCAATGGATTTACCACATATCGATGCAATTTGTGTGCGATGATGACAGCTTCTACCTGCTGTTTCCATAGACGGTAATTCTGATCATCAAGCTTTATTGATAGGGAGGGAATGAAGGTCGATGTCGCCGGAGAAGCCGCCGGAGTGCCGGAAGTGGTGTCGAAAGGATTTGCAGCGGTCATGGAAGGTTCAGGCCCCAGAAAAATGGCTCATGATACCATAATGAGATTCATCAATAAGAAAGGTAGAGAAAGAGAACGAGAGAAAGAGGAAATGTAAGAAGAAACTGAAAATTGTAATCTGATTTTTCATTATTGAATTACAACTTGATTTTGCCTTTTATAGGCTTTGTACAAGAGCTAACTGCATCAACAGTAGCTAACTGTCATCTAGCTGGCATAACTGAATCCTTGCTGACTCAGCAGGTTCAGTTATGCTTACAATGGGATTCCTACACTAGCATACTCTAATACATGTGAAAGATATCAACAATTTTTTGTGCTTATTATTTGGTTTGTTTGTATAATTGATTTTTAATTTTTTTGAGCTTTCCAATCTTGTAATAGGATAAAAAAAGATAATTTTTCTTCATAAATTTAGTGCTGATGTAAACTGATATAACTACTGCAACTTTTAAGAATAATTAAAAAAACAATTTCCATAGAAGTAGGAAGCAGAGGTAAATCACGTCTTTATGGTTTAAATGACAACTGTACCCTCTATTTTCACTTAAGAGTAAAAGTAAAATTTTTGGGTTTTAGAAAAACAGAAATTGGATGCCAAATTCCCAAGCGGTAGAAGGCCTTTCTATAGTACTACTAGTATCTATTAAGAGTTTTCTCATGTTATAATTTAAGAACATCGATCTTTTAAGGGGGAAAAAATTAGTCATAAAACAAATTATCATTAAAAAAATGACATAAATGGACTCTGGTCCCACTTCTGCCAAAACTGGCAGTAAAATAAAGATAAGAATACAATGAGGCAGGGAATTATTTGCATACCCTTTCCTTGCAACCAGGATTGTCCTTCAATATATGAGATAGAACACTGGCGGCTCTGCCACAAATCTAAATTTTTAACACAATGTTAGCCAGATAGTTCTCACACATTTAAGAAAAAAATCATGAAAATGGACTTCCATTATACAGGTACAAAGACGAAAAGGATACAGTTTATTTGAATTGCCACCAACAATTTCTATGGCATTAGCTAGCAATACAGAATTAGAATTAGAAATCTGAAATATATATAAAGAAAGCATCATGTACCTCAACATCGCCATCATTTTCACCCAAAGTGAGGCCATGTAATAACATGCTGAAAGCGAAACAATTAACAATCTCAAAATTGATTGAAGATAGCAACAAAACTGTGATAATTTAGGATACATAAATGAACACGGATTTGTCATATCAAAGAAGTTAAAGTCTCGCATTATAAATTATTATAGAAGTGCAGACATTAAAGTGTCAACAACAAAGCAAACCTTCCAAAAGACATACGGACATCCTCCTCAAGGGGTGCATGATTCATGGAATATGGCTGTGGAATTAGCATAGATGCCAGCATTGATTGGCCATCAGCATTTTTCTGATTGAGATAAAGTGAATCAAAATAGGAAAAACAAAACCAAAAGCAGAAATGATATATATATTACAGAAAAAAGAACAACAATAATGTGCACCAATCAAAATATATTGACTCATAATATATATGATGACAAATAATGTTGACAGAAAAAAATCAAAAAACAAGTATGCATGACCAACCTCACAAAAGCATTTAAAAACATAATCAGCTGCAATGAACTCTTGCATGCTTGAAGTCCTCAAAATGATTCTAAGTATAGAGTTCAGAGCAGGTTCAACTTGTGGCTCCTCTCCAAGAACTTTGCTAGCAAGAAGATCAAGATTCTTTGAATCTCCAGTAATCAGATCGCCAATACATTGCATTGCCTAACAAATATTGAGGTTAACAGTATAAAAGCGAGCACCCCCTTCATACTTTGTCACAACAGAAAACTTTCTTACGAACTAAGCATTTCAGAACATAAATAGACAAGTAAATAATGCCACTCAACAACTAAAAATGGAAATGGCACGGATACTTTAACTAAAAGCGAAAATGTTCATTTGAACTGTGTTTGAATCAATAGTTAGCATTAACAATTTTGTAACTCGGTCTCAGGTACACTACAAGTTCAATTGATTCATTCACCACCAACAAGAATTGGTTTCAACATAATTTTACACAAAGGTGTCTACAACAGGAACTACAACTACTTCATCCAAATACAAGGATAGCACTTTGCCATTACTTATAATATCAAACAAAGCAGTGATATATATCTAGATGTCATGTGTAGTGCACAAAGAGAAAACAATGTAAGCAAAAAAAGGCCATTTCTTTTTATTTATACTTATAATTTTATTACATATTTTTTGTATTAGAGTTAAATACATCATTCCCAAGGAGTACGAAACCAAAAAATACATCAATAAATTGTGTGAGAGGGGAAAGCTAACTTACCGCACAGCGAACTACAACTGGTGCCCATTGGCTTTCAACACCTAATATTAACAAATGGTCCAATACCTTTTTCTACAACCAAGTCCACAAAAAAGCAGTATAAGATCACTTGATTTTTAATTATGCAAACACCATAAGACCATGTTCTTGACAAACCTGAACCAGAGCTGTCTTATTTGTCTGTTTGTTCATATCTTTCCCAGGATCGGCCTCAGAACCTCCCTTTATCAACAATTTAATGGTTTCTAACGTACTGAGTAGATTGATTGTCTACTGGCATGGTGTTTATAAAAAGAGTTAGTTGTAAGGGTTCACTTATAGCATGAACTAAAGTTTAAAAAAAAAACAAAAGAATCTAACCTTTTGCTGAGTAAATGTGTAAGTACTTCCTCTCAGCTTCAAAATTGATATCAATGAATCAAGTCCGATAGTCTCTCTTAGAAGTACCTGAACCATACTAGTTTAAATCAGTATCAGGATAAGAACTGAATAGACACAATTGAGTCAACAAACCTGATTGGATGCATTGTTACGAAGCAAATTGTTCAACAATTCAAGGCAGTCCTGCACAGTAACCTAAGAATTAGTATCTAGACCAAAAGCTATAGAAAGTTCAATGACACTCATAAAATATTAAAATATAATTACACAAATAAGATTTAGATACGAAAAATTTGGTCAACAATCATAAAGAAACAATGTTATAAACATGCTTGTGTGCATATTGATTTATAGCAAAATTGGGTAATGTTATGGAAACATAAAATGTCCATAAACATGCTTGTGTGCATATTGATTTATAGCAAAATTAGCTCATAATAATTGGAAATTGAAGCAGCTACGCACTTTGAAAGCCTCACCAACAGTGCTAGTATACCATGATTATATGTGTATTTTCATAAACATAAGCAGCTTTAAACTTGCACATCATGTAGCTCAAAAACCAAGTTAAATAAATTACTGTCATACGGTAACAACGTATCACCTGCACAACGACTCCACCATCTGAATTTCCCTCCTCTCTTATGATACTGAAAATCTTTTCAAATGCACCTTCAAAGACAACAATCTTTTGAATCTCCTGTAGTCATTAAATTTATTTGGATAAGACAATTTTATCACCTAATAAAAATGTTTTAAAAAAAACTGAAGTGAAAAAAAAAATTAACGATTAGAGCAAAAAGTTTACCCCAGCTTCACGGGTCAGATGAGTAAGAAGCAATAAGGCCTCGTTCCTTATTACCTGGAAGGTAAATCTTGATCATTTTCCCAGTATCAATAACAGCCAAGCAACAACTTTCTCAAACAGAATTAGCATATTTGAGGCTTTCTTTCAAAACAAGAATCAATAAGCAAAACCTATGAAGCATTGCACTTCTGGCTTTAGGGGTGTTCCGAGTGTCGAACATGCGTCCGACACCGACAGACATGTGCGACACTTGTACGACATGTGTTTGATGCTCCTTTTCAGCTGTCCGATTTAAAAATTATTTTCTGTTGGCTCGGACATTTAGCCAACACTTCTATGTGACTGAACACCTAAAGGACACCAAAAATTTTATAATAATGTCTCTTTTTTTTAGACTCGTTATCATAATAAAAATGCAATGCTTAACAAGTTGTTTTGAGATGATGAATACATAAATCTTGATCCTCAATTTAGATCTATGGTAATGATGACCATATTTAATTTTAGAGAAATGCTACCAACACATTCTTTGCTATTCGATGAATTTCATGTGGGGTCATGAATTTTATGTAGGACTAGGACCCATATGAAATTCACCCAATAATCAAAAATGTGATGGAGAGTGTTAAAAAGAGCGTGTTGCTAGCATTTCTCTTGATTTTATTTGACTTGACCCAAATATAATTGTCGTGTCATGGTGACAGTTGCTGGTGTCTATGGGTCTGTGTCTCTGTTTCAAATTTATAAGGTTTCCAATGGTGAATATTTAAGAATCTAAAAATCAGATTGCCCCCAATAATTATTGAAATTTGATGGACAAAAGTAAATGGAAAATGTTAAAGAAGTATATTTTGTGTGGACATTTGACAAAAATCAGCAATTAAGTTTGAAAAGGTTACTGGGAGGACACGGAGCTTTCAAGTCTTGTACCTCACGATCCATAAGCATATCCATTAGCCGAGTTATACCACGAGGGATGGTCAATATAGCTTCCTGTAACCTGAAGAGGAACTCAGCAAGGGTGCTTTCCACACTAGATTATTTAACAAATTGAGGGATTAAACTAAAATAGAAGCTAAAAACCTCATACCTCTGTGGAGCATTAGTGACAAGGGCAGTCAATAGCTGCAGAGTATAATATCGTACATAGAAATCATCCTCTTCCTGTCAAAGTAGCCCAAAGGAAAATATCATGAAATGATTTGTGTGCATAAGCATAAAAATCAAAGAAACTTCTAGTGATATCATTGAGAATGCACCCCATGATTTTAATAAAGGGATTCTTACCAGCAAACTTAGAAGAAGAGGGATACTTCCGACTTCTCTAGAAAGTAAATCAGAGTTCATCAAAGCCGGCTGAACTTCATTACTTGACACTTTTGCATGATTAATAGGAGTCAACGCACTTACAAGAGTTTCTAGGGCACCACGAACCTGCATGGATATAATTTTCATTTAGCACAATGCAAATGGTACAAATCTAGGAGAAGAAATCTATTTAAAAATAAAAAAAGGATTGTTGGAAAAAACAAGGAACAACAATAAGACTGTAGCAATGAACTGTTTTCATTCAGTGAACATAAACAAAAACCTTCACAATCAAGCTGAATTGATGTCCGTCAATAAATGAGATTAACACAACCAACACATGATAACCCAACATAGTAAGTTGACAATTGGGGTATTGCATATATGATCAAAATATCTACAAAAACCAAAAATCCTATCAAAGCAAAATAAAGGCCAGAGATGAAGAGAATATCATAGAACCCATGCTTGGCTGGCTAAAATAAATATCAAGACGTCAAAAGCCGGCAACTGTTAACTGAAAAAACTATAAGCCAAACACATAAAACTCATACTAAATATCAATGAGGAAATTGCTTTAGATATGACAGATCACAGATGAAAGTAATATTTGACCATTGTACCAATTTGCTAGATAACAAGATAGTCCTAAAGTAAAGACTATTCAATGCTAGATTGAGCATGGTGAACTGGTTTATGAATCTAAAAATTGAACGGTTTAAAAACAAGCTTGCACATTTCACTTCTAAAGTTTTTTTTTTTTGTTGTTGCATCTTTTATAGTATTAAAAATGAATTTGATGATCTGGATCCTTGAGTAACAAAAACAAAAACAATTAAACAGCAGATATGACAGGGAAGAAAGTTTTGTCACCATCTCAACATCATCACGTTCTTCCTTTAAGATGCTTAGCGTTATAGGAAAGCCTGCAAAGTATGTATTAAACATATTACAAAAGAGGAGGGGGAAAATAAAACTAAAACAATTTGTTTGAGAGACGGGATGTACCCATTGCCCCAAATGCTAACTGGGAAGCTTGACTTTCTGAGACAACCGCCTGAAGCTCAGTAATAGCATTTCTCCTATCCTCTGCTAGTTTACCATTGCTTATCCGGTCAAGTAAGCGCTCAACGTAGCTATTGAGACAGGACAAATAGAAGGAATATGGCATAAGTATAAGGTACTTCATATAATAGTTAGATCAAATGACAGAGGATTAAAAGAAATGAAATGAAAATACCATGCTGGGATAATGGCAAAGTATAAAATACAGTTCAGGAAACTAACTTCTAGAATTCAAACTAGCAGTAATGAGATATTGCGCCGAGGGCATAGTTTGAAGAAAATTAAAAGATATAATATGCAAGGCAGCAGAAAGAAGTCAATAAAAAAAGAAATTAAATTTCAACAAAAATATAGATCAACAGACAGGCACTCCTAAATCTCATGAAGCAGAATAACTAAAACATGAAATATATGGCCAACCAAGCTAAATATAGAACATTGAACGGCAATATCCACATTAAATTATAAAATTATATTGCAATAAAGTGGTCCACTATAAATAATTTTGACTAAATATACAGCACTATAGCTAAAAAAGAACAATTTAACCTGCTTATAACTCATGAACTAAGAGCAGAGCAATGAAAATAGAGGTAGGAACATATGCCACGCTACCATGATATCAAAATACAACAGTTCTACTGCAATCTTTCACCAATGTGTGTAAAAACACAGCATCTTTGCCACAATGTCTTGGGAGAATAAGAAGGATCATAATAATAAGAAAAACATGTATTATGCTTGTGAATAACCTCTAAATAGAATATTAAATTGAAAAAAAAAACACTTTACCTGTCAGCATTTGAAGAATTCTCGTTTCCAAAAACAAACCCAACAACCCCCTGCACAAGAATAAATTACTATAACCTCGTGTTGCTCACTACCAAATGAATGCACTGAGATTAATATCTGAAACTAGTAGAAATATCCAAAAATAATTTCAACACACTACTAAGGGTGAAAATTTACCTTGTAACCAGACACCAAATCCATTTTCGTATATCACAGAGTGCTCCAGAATCCTTCAAAAAAATATTTGAAAAAAAAGGAAAACCAAGGAATCCGATTCAATTCACAATGATAATAATCGGAATATAACTTCATAATTGAGGATTGAGGATTAATGAAAACCCTAAGAATGAGATTTTCCCGTTAGATGCAGGAAAATCGATTATAATTAATGCGTGCATGTGGTGTGAGAAAGAGAGAGTGAAGAAATTACCGATCGTAGGAATTGATGGCTTCTTTGAGAATGATCTTAACAAAAAATAAGACACTTATCGAGTTTGAGTGTGTTCCGAATTCAAGTAAGTTTCTCTTGTGCTCAATCAATTGTTTTCTTTCACATCCAATATTGCACGTTTGCTAGTCAACAACAACATGCAAAAGCCCATCTCAATGATTTCAGATTAATCCATTTCTGGGCTTTGGCCCCTATAGAAGAACCCTTAAATGATAGGGCCCAACTATTGACATCTTTTTTTTTCTCCCTACACCTTGCTATTTTTTCTAAGAGTAAACATCCAATTTGGTTCCTGAAATTGTGAAGTAGTATCAACCTCGTTCCTGAAATTATCGAAATTCCAAATTAGTTCCTGAAATTGTAAAATGGTAATCAACTTAGTCCCTCCGTTGAAAATCGTATAAACTAAGTTGATTTTAAGTTAGTAATGTCAGGGATTTAATTGATATTAAGTGAGTAAAATGAGGGACCAAATTGATACTAACTTATCATTCAGGGATGCTTTTGGAATTTCGATAATTTCAAGGACCAAGTTGATACTACTTCACAATTTCAAGGACTAAATTGGGTATTTACTCTTTTTTCTAAACAACATTTGTTTCCAAAATTGCCCCTTTCCTTCTTCTTCTCCCACACCACTTCCGGAAAACCCTACACACTCCAAAATTTGTTGTGTAGCTCCCACACCCTTTCTTCTTCGTGCGCAGCTTCCACCTTCTCCAAACCCTTTCCATCGGTATGGGCTTTCACAGTCACACTGGGAGTTGTCATCGGTGGTGGACCCCGATCCCTCCGGCCATTGTCATCAGCACCCTCCACTTCACAATCACACTGGCATGGGTTTTCACAGTCACACTGGGAGCTACGCACCACTACGTATGACAACTCACCGCCGTCCACTTCGCCAAGGCTGGATTCGCCTCCAGATTTCTGATTCCGGATTCGCCGTAAGATTTCTGATTCGTCCGGAATTTGAGATCTGGGACCTACCAAATTTCTTTTTCCGGCCGCTTTCCGGATGCCACTTTTCTGAATCCGCTTTTGTTATTAACAGAGTAGTGGATATGGTTCTTAATTGTGGTTTTGTTTCAACAGGTAGCAACCATGTCTAAAGAGAATCGCGCAAGAGAAGAAGGCAGAGGTGAGAGGAAGGAAAAGGGTTTTCCGGATGAAGTGAGGGGAGGAAGAAGGTGTGGATGGGGTGATGTGGTGTGGCCGTCCCTGTGTGCGCGCAAGGTGAGAGGAAGGAAAATGGTTTTCCAGATGAAGTGAGGGGAGGAAGAAGGCAGGTGTGGATGGGGTGTTGTGTGGGTTACGGTGCAGAGAAGAAAGTGGGGGAAGAGAGTGTTGTGCAGAGAAAAGGGCATTTTAGGAAAAGAGTTTTTTTTAAAAAAAACAATGCAAGGTGTAAATAGCAAAATGCAAGGTGCCAATAACAGCCCCCTAAACAATATTATAAGTGTTGATTCACCAAATGGAAATAAGCCATGGGTAATGAACTCTTGCAACCTTTGATGAAGTCCACAAATGAAAGATAAGCTGGATATACAATGCAACATGTCGTAAGATGTGCTCGTGAAAAGCCTGTAGGCCATGATTAAGGCCTGATGGTTGGAAAAAATTTGGACAATTTTTTATCAAACGAAAAGGAAAAATGACAAGGGTAGCTTTCTTTATCATACTCAAGATTATAAAATGTTTTGGGGCCTCTTATATTGTACATTATAGATTTTGAACAAGTTTATTTAGTCTATCAGGTTGATATATTTATTTAATATTTATTTATAAATTTATAATAATTTTATAATTTACTAATTATATATTAACATAATGTATTTATTTTTTATATAATTGAAAATTAATAATTTTAGTAAAGGTCACACTTAGTTAAAAATTATAAAAGTGTAGGTTTCTTAACCTATATGAAAGTCTTCATAAAATGGATGCATTTATATAGGTTTTCGGGTCAGGTCAAACATTATATTTTAATAAACAAGATAGACTTAGTCCCAAAGAAAGCTTCTCGATTTGATAGAGTACATAAAGATCTCGATTGATTAAATAATCTAAGAGTATATACACCTTTACTTATTCATTTTAGAGACAATCTTTAGACGAGCCTTTCCCAATTTTTCTTATCCATGCCTTTTAACCTTGCACATTTTGTTTTTTCGACAAAAACCCTTGCACTTAGCATTTGGCGTGCAGATAGATCATCATGGAATGTAATGCTCTACAATGTTCTCTTTGGTTCTATCATTTTTTTTTTTAATGAATAAACGAGGCTTGAGACCTAAAACGAAGTTAAAACAAAATTACAATACAGGGGAAATAAACTATCATTTTATCAAGGAAAACCAATTGCGACACTCTCGAAGGTACATGATCATAGATGATAAGTTGAGGTTCATTAGAACATCCAATGTTTTTCTAGTGGATGTGCACATTTGTCGGCTTCTCTAAAAACATGACCAACTCTAACATCCTAATTCATATCTAACAAGCTTTAAGGGTCCATTTGTTTTAGATTTTAATAGAATTGATTTTGAACGAATTGATTTTTAAAAAAATTACTGTTAAAAAGATTTCTATTTGGTAATAATATTTTAAAAGTGAGTTTAGAAGAATTTATTTTGTTTAGATAACAAAGTAAAATTAGTTTTGAGGTGTAAATAAATATAAAGAATTTTGTGGGTCTCACACCTAGAATCAATCATACTCAACAAAAAAGTTAGGAATTCTTACTTCTCTTAAAATAAGTTATACCCAACCTAAAATAAATTTTATTGGACACCAAATTTAAAACAAACACTTATGTGTATGCCTTTGTCACTCCTAGCTGAGACACTTATAATGTTGTTCACCACTACAATTGTTTGGGAGTTGGGAGGGAAAGGGTTTGAAAAGAAAGTGGAGGGTGGATAGAGAAGGGGAAATAGTCCTCTAAAGCCTTCCAAAACCATTTTCTAGTTCATTTCTTTAGTTTCCCAAAACAGAGAGTTTTGATTTTTTGGTTATAAATAAAAGCAAGATGAGGGAGTATCCTCCCCTCCCCATCCCTTTCTCCCCGCTTCCTCCTCAAAGCTTCCCCTCCCAAACTCTCAAAGAAGCCCTAAATACAAATCAACTTGGCAAAGTCCTATATCTCAAGCTAGCTTTAGACCTTCAAAGGCACCATACAGTGGAACCATAATGGTGGAAGTGGTCCCCAAGTTTTTGGAGAAACCCAAAATCCATTGACCTTTTAAACCTTTAGGGTCTGTTTGTGAGTTTGGAGGGGAATGGGTGTTGGGTTTTCATGAGATAATCATCTTCTAAAATTATATCTCAAGGCGGAAGAAAACCATTCCTATGGATCGCGCATTACAAACATGAATCACAAAAAGCTGTTGTGTTTACCTCTTGAAGCGTGCTTCTCATTTTGGATCACTAGTGCCACGAAGAGGCGGCACCTCTACTCAATCCACGCGAGCAAATGGGCGTCGGAGCTATGCGTCTTGTGCTAGCTGACGGCTACGGGGAGGCACAGTTAGCAAGACTAGGTTAGAAGGGAGAACACTTCTATTTATAAGTTGGCAGCTCCTTTTAACCTAATTGCTTACCCTATTGGGCTTTGTACACTACAAGCCCAATTGTCCTTTAAATCAATTAAATCATATTTAATTAATTTAACTGCTCCGCATTTGCTCTATGCGTGTGACCCTATAGGCTCCCACTAAGTTGGCAATAATATTAAATATTATAATAATATCAAATATTAATTATAATATTAAATATTATAAATAATGAGCGGCATCTAGCAATGCATCATTACTACCCAATTAGCGAGAGTATCGGTGATCCGAATTTTGCCTTACCGCGACCAAAATTTACTGTGCAGTAAATGTCTCTTCGTCCATATGTCTTAATTGAACACAAGGCATAATAGTGTCATCCTTGTTATGTTCAATTATTTGTTCCTCGATCCCCGAGTAAACGTATAATCACAAATGGGCCCAATATCATATATTGACCCACTTCCGCGTGGCCACGCGTATTTCACGTCTCACTCTATCGAGGGGCCCAAGACATTACCCCTGTTATGTAGGAGGGACGAATCCTGTCTACATCACTCACACTCCTCAACATGATTTATTGCAGACCCAATAACTACCTTTATGACCACCCTGTTACGCATGATGTTTGATAGCATTAAAGCCTACAACTCCTCATGTAGGAATCGTAGTGACTTCAAGTCGAAGGACTACTTCACTATGGTCGCCATGAGAATACTTATGACACTTACATAACTATTATGAAGTATTCTCATAGTGGGTCATCCGGTATAAATATTACTCCTAATATTTATACCTGTGTGCTGACTTGATATCACATATCCATGACCCGTGAGATGTGGTCATCAGTCTACTCACACAATAGTCTCTATGCATTATTGTCGTCCTAATTAACAATAATACTCGACTACGGATATTTAAGAATAGCGTTCTATTATTCAATGAGGTCTCACGATCAAGTCACGTACTTAATATCTCATTGAATGAACTGCCTATTCTAAGGACTTTATTATGCTATAAACTAATAACATAATAAATTAATGCCTTATTCATATATCAAATATATGTTCAAATTCATGATATAAATAACGATCTATTCAAAATAGATTGGCCACTAGGGCTTACACCAACAATCTCCCACTAGCACTAGAGCCAATCAGGCATGAATCTAACATCCATTGATCTAGTGTGAGTGTCATGCTACCACCGAACAAGAGACTCCTTTGCGGATTATTTAGTGTGGTCATTCTGCACATCTTCACATCTCTCCTCTATCGATCATCTATCGAATGAGATGGAAGCACCTAAGTATATGTTTGGATCGTTGGTGAGATCATGTTTCCATATCTTATGCGATTACTCCATCATCATCGCAACGAGATCGATGGAGTTCGCAAAGTTAGGAATCATTCCTAGTTCATAAATGAACTTGTCGATCCAAACGGCCTTTAAATCTACATTTAAGGCAACTATATACTTGGCCTCTGTAACGAATTCTGCAACTGTCTCACGCTTGGAACCTTTTCAAGCTCATAGTGCCACCATTAAGATAAAACACAAATCCAGACTGCGATCTGGAATAACCTTTATTGGTTTGAAAACTGTGTCGATGTAACACCTTACAACGACTTTTTCCTCATCTTCATTTGTCAAGAATGCATCCTTAGTTCTTCCAAGATACTTAAGGATGTTCTTGACTATAGTTCAGTGACCTTCACTGATATCAATTGGTACCTTCTTGTCTTGCTCAAAGCATACAAGATAACTAGTGTAGTACATAATGTACTCTGACTAAGGCCCAACAACTTCAGTGATCTATCTCTATAGATTCTGATTCCTAACATGTAGGAAGCCTCGCCTAAGTCCTTCATAGGGAAACAATTCCCTAACCATGTTTCACATTTTGTAGCATAGGGATATCATTTCTGATAAGCAATATGTCATCCATATATAATATGAGAAAGACAACCTCACTCCCACTAACCTTCTTGTACACACAAGGTTCATCCTCGTTCTTGATAAATCCAAACTGTCTTACAGCTTTTATCAAAACGAAGATTCCAGCTTTTGGAAGCTTACTTTAATCCATGAATGGATCTCTGCAATTTACATATCTTTCTAGCATCCTTTGGATCGACAAAACCCTCGGTTTGTGTCATGTACACATCCTCGAGAAGATTCCCGTTAAGGAATATAGTCTTGACATCCATCTACCAGATTTCATAGTCATAGAATGCAGCAATAGCAAGCAGAATCCGAATAGATTTAAGTATCGCTACTGGGGAGAAGGTTTCATCATGGTGTACACCATTAATCTGCTTGAAACCTTTCCCAACTAGTCGCACCTTAAAGGTACCCACTTTACCATCCATGTCAGTCTTCTTCTTGAAGACCCACATGTACCCTATGGGTTTTACCCCTTCGGGTGCCTTAACCAAGGTCCATACCTGGTTCATGTACATGGATTCCATCTCGGATCCCATGGCCTCAAGCCACTTCTCAAATTCAGGCCAATTACGGCCTCTTGGTAGGTTACAGGCTCATCTTGATCCATGAGCAGCACATCACCTACTTGAGTCAGGAGAAGTCCATATCTCTCAGGTTGGTGACGTGGCCTGTCAGACCTACGCAAGTCTTGTATTACTTGAAAAGACGGTTCAACCACAACATCTTGTGGAACCGGTTCTTGTTCCATTGTAGGCGGGTCAGTATTTTGTGGCACTTGGATTTCTCCAAGTTCTACATTTCTCCCACTGTCTCCTTTGGAGATGTATTCCTTCTCAAGGAACACTCCAGTCCTAGCGACAAACACTTTGTCCTCAAAGGGACTGTAGAAATAATATCCTTTGGTTTCCTTAGGATATCCCACAAATATACACTTATCCAATTTGGGTCCAAGTTTATCCGTCATAAGACGTTTCACATAAACCTGACATCCCCAAATCCTCATAAATGACAAACGGGGCCTTCGGCCCATCCATATCTCACATGGAGTCTTTTCAACCGCCTTAGATGGAACATGATTAAGAGTGAATTCAGCTGTAAGTAGAGCAAAATCCCAGAAAGAGTTAGAAAGGTCTAAATGACTAATAATGGATCACCATGTCTAACAAGGTTCGATTCCTCCTTTCGGACAAGCTACTCCATTGTGGTGTTCCAGAAGGAGTTAGTTGAGACACTATCCCACACTCTCTCATATAGTCATCAAACTCTTGGCTTAAGTATTCATCACCACGATCTAATCGTATGACCTTAATACTTTTGCCAAGTTGGTTCTCCACTTCATTCTTGAACTCTTTGAACTTTTCAAAGGTTTCAGGCTTGTGTTTCATGAGATACACAAATCCCTATCTACTGAAATCATCAGTAAACGTGACAAAGTTAGGATAACCACCTCTAGCAGACTTGTTTAGGGGCCCACATACATCGCTATGTATCAATCCCAAAAGATCACTGGCCCTTTCACCTTTACTGGTGAATGGGGCCTTAGTCATCTTCCCCAACAAGCAAGATTCACATACATCAAACGATTCATAATCGATGAGTCCAAGAGTCCACCATTATGGAGCTTGGAGATGCATTTCTCACCTATATGGCCTAAACGATAGTGTCAAAGGCATATAGGGTTCAAATCACTTGGTTTGACCCCTATCGCATTTATATTATAGATGGGCATATCGAGATTAAAGACTCCAAGTCCAATATCCAAAAGCATGCTAGCATAGAAAATATCATGTGACTGATGTTTCTACCAATAGCTGGAACATAATAACATTTATTTAGTTCCAAAACAAGCCTCGAAGGCAAAGTCAAAAACTTCATAGTTAATGTAGCAACTTTTGCTCCATATCCTATTCACAGGTTGACTTCACCTTTTAGTCAACGTCCTATTCCCTTTGATTCTTCACATTAATGTGATATCCACATGCAGTATCAAATACCCATGATTTTGAAGTAGGTTGACTTCTACAACATAATGCTCAAAGAGGAAGTCGCACTTCCTTTATTTTCTCATACTCTTTCTGGTATCTCTAGCAGTTTTCAAACGTCCGGTCAAACCGCAATGAAATCGATTGCCTTCCTTTGCAACCCTGCCTATTAGCTTCAAGACAGAAGTACTGGGCTTGAACTTGTTCTTGCCCTTGTTCTTCTCCTTGTTTAGCAGGCTTAAGACTTTCCCTTTCATGACTATCACAATAGTCTACCCTTATCTACTTTAGAGACTCTGCTCGGTAGTTCTCAACTTCCTTTGCAATCTCCATTAGAGGTCTGTCAGAATCGTTCATAACGAATTGACTATAGCTGTCCAGCAACAATTGCAAGATCATATTACTGGTCCTACATTTGGCCAAAAGGAAATCTCATTTTACCAAGTTCTTAATGTACTGAATAATATGAAGTACATCATAACTGTCGGGATTTCCCATCCATCAGTTCGCAACTGAAAAAGGGTCGGAAAGACTTATAGTTCTTATGCATTGCATGCTCTCAATAGAGCATCATGAGGTGCATGATCATATCATGCGCCTTTATGGTTGTAAGCATGAAGAATCTTACATCCAGGACATCGAGTTGATGCTTCATAAGCATCCTTTTCGATCCTAGTAGGAACTGGTTGCTCAGGAATCATTTGCTCAAGACAAACAACTTTTTCTCGTTCTTGAGGACAATCCTCAAAATCTTGTACCAATTCAGAAATTTAATTCTGGATATCTTGTCCTTCTTAAAGACAAATCATAGTAATAACTTATAGTGTTTTATTTCATGGTAATTCTAATTACAGAAACATGCAGAATATAAGTATCATGATAAAACATATTTAATAAGGTCTTTTATTAAATACGCTCCCACTATTTTACTCAAATCAATGACCCTCATCATTGACTCGGAAAATCCCGTTGGAAGATTTTCTAGTGAGACCAAGATCCATATTTCACCTCGTTTTGAGTCAACTTTGGCTGATCTCCCAAAACTTAGTTATTTAGGTAGGAAACTCCTTTCCGATTACATCTCATGTAACTCTTGGATCAGTTGGGTGAATAACTATTATTCTAATTCATCTCATGAATTAAAGCCCAACTCAACGCCTCTAAGCCTTTCAATCCTATTGAATTTGGCTTAGTTAAGTTAGACCCAATGGATAGCAATTGGACATTACAATTGTCCCATCGCGCCTTACTATTATAGAAGAATGCACTCCGCTTTGGCGAACCTACACTCATTCGATATTAGTCTTGACGAGTGCTAAGCATTGGAAGGCTCTTAAACTTAATATTTCCTTTTGAGGGATTTTTATTAAAATGATCTCAACGGCGTTGTATCACATACAAAGCGTCTCTCAGCATACATGCATACATGCTATCATACATTTAACAAACATATATAACATTTAAAACATACATATATACATACATTTCATGCATCACATACAAAAATATACATCCCATACATTTCATGCATCTCATACATAAACATATAAGATAAGGTAATATAGTTATGGCCTCCTAAAAAAGCAAGAATTAAATAACTAATTTATTACAATTCTTTGACCCTCGAGCAAGCTTCTCAAGCCTCTCCAATGATATCATCATTTAGTGTTGCCTCCTCTTCAACTCGAAGAATTACATTTATTTAAAATAAATAAATAAATAATTAAAGGCACGACACGCAGGCCGTATTAAAATAAATAAATTACGACACGCAGGTCGTATTTACCCAAAATAAATAACACCATAAACTAAGGCCATAACCATATACCACACATTTAAAATTACACATTTAAATAATTCAAAATTATTTAAGTTAATTGAAAAAATTCACGCACGGCACACAATCATTTCAGTTAAACCTTCCAATTTAGAAAAAGGTCTGACGTGAAAGACTCTTCACGTGAACTCATTTGAATTCATATAATTCAACTTTTGAAAAGAAATTTTGAATTGATTAAAATTAAACAATTTATTGAACAATTCAACTTTGAATTTTGAAAAGAGGTTAGCGTAAAACATGCCTCACCACAAAAACAATTGCCAGGATTGTACATTGAATTCCATGATATCCGACAATCATGATTTCACCTGGGCAATTCTCGGATCATACAAACTTAATTACCAATTAAGGTATAACCAATGCCGTTATTATAATTGATCTTGAACTCAAAGGCCAATCATGATTTGACTTTTACGTAACTGGCCAAGCATTCTGGCCATATTCCAAAATATCATGCCATCCAAATAAACAAATTAAATGCCCAGTGGCCATTTGATAAAAGTTTCACACGCATATATCAAATAAACCAGGGAAGCAATTTGTACTTCGCACTTGCACATAGCATTTCAATTAGACTTCATCGTTGTGGCCAAAATCACTTCTCTGGCCAAAATGAAAAACCAAGTGGGATAGTCCAAAATGAACTCACGCCCAATTTCGGAAAAAAAAACGCCTCTTTTTTACTTTTTTTTTTTTTAAATTTGAATGCCCATTACAATCAACATGTGCTCATATATATCAACATATATATCAAACAAGAACAACCAATTGCTCACACAAGACAACATGTATTTGATTGAATCATATTCAAAAGTAATAAAACATGTTATCAAATCATGCAAACAAACACATAAGGATTCAAGGTAATAACGACCATATGCTCTGATACCACTGTTGGGTTTTCATGAGATAATCATCTTCTAAAATCATATCTCAAGGCGGAAGAAAACCATTCCTATGGATCGCGCATTACAAACATAATCACAAAAAGCTGTTGTGTTTACCTCTTGAAGCGTGCTTTTCATTTTGGATCACTAGTGCCACGAAGAGGCGGCACCTCTACTCAGTCCACGCGAGCAAATGGGCGTCGGAGCTATGCGTCTTGTGCTAGCTGACGGCTACGGGGAGGCACAATTAGCAAGACTAGGTTAGAAGGGAGAACACTTCTATTTATAAGTTGGCAGCTCCTTTTAACCTAATTGCTTACCCTATTGGGCTTTGTACACTACAAGCCCAATTGTCCTTTAAATCAATTAAATCATATTTAATTAATTTAACTGCTCCGCATTTGCTCTATGCGTGTGACCCTATAGGCTCCCACTAAGTTGGCAATAATATTAAATATTATAATAATATCAAATATTAATTATAATATTAAATATTACAAATAATGAGCGGCATCTAGCAATGCATCATTACTACCCAATTAGCAAGAGTATCGGTGATCCGATTTTTGCCTTACCGCGACCAAAATTTACTGTGCAGTAAATGTCTCTTCGTCCATATGTCTTAATTGAACACAAGGCATAATAGTGTCATCCTTGTTATGTTCAATTATTTGTTCCTCGATCCCCGAGTAAACGTATAATCACAAATGGGCCCAATATCATATATTGACCCACTTCCGCGTGGCCACGCGTATTTCACGTCTCACTCTATCGAGGGGCCCAAGACATTACCCCTGTTATGTAGGAGGGACGAATCCTGTCTACATCACTCACACTCCTCAACATGATTTATTGCAGACCCAATAACTACCTTTATGACCACCCTGTTACGCATGATGTTTGATAGCATTAAAGCCTACAACTCCTCATGTAGGAATCGTAGTGACTTCAAGTCGAAGGACTACTTCACTATGATCGCCATGAGAATACTTATGACACTTACATAACTATTATGAAGTATTCTCATAGTGGGTCATCCGGTATAAATATTACTCCTAATATTTATACCTGTGTGCTGACTTGATATCACATATCCATGACCCGTGAGATGTGGTCATCAGTCTACTCACACAATAGTCTCTATGCATTATTGTCGTCCTAATTAACAATAATACTCGACTACGGATATTTAAGAATAGCGTTCTATTATTCAATGAGGTCTCACAATCAAGTCACGTACTTAATATCTCATTGAATGAACTGCCTATTCTAAGGACTTTATTATGCTATAAACTAATAACATAATAAATTAATGCCTTATTCATATATCAAATATATGTTCAAATTCATGATATAAATAACGATCTATTCAAAATAGATTGGCCACTAGGGCTTACACCAACAATGGGGGGAAGGGCTTGAGGAGGAGGGGAGGGGAAAAGGATTGGGAAGGAAAGATTGTCCTCAAAATCCTCCAAAACCCTCATCTAGTTCATTTTGTTAGTTCCTCCAAATTGAGGGATTTTAATTCTATTCTTAGAAAATGAATTGGGGGGGGGACTTTGGAGGGTTATCCTCCTTTCTCCCTACTTTCATCCTCAAACCCTCCCCTACCTTCCGTTCCAAACTCACAAATAGACCTTTAAGCAAACCACCACAACCTGTTATGTCTCCAACACCCTTACAGCCCAAATATGTGTTTAAACGAATTCATGATGGCATAGAAGAAAGCAACTTGACTAATAAGCTATGAGTTGACTGGAAGGGTAGAAGCCCAAGTTGAATATTAGGCTTCATGAAACCAACCCCACTCCCCACATGCTGATAAACAATACTCCATAGACTAACGAGCAAAATGAAGTTGTCCTCGAAAGACATTGATCGTTTCTCCAATCTCCACCCATTTTAGTGGAATCAAAATGTTTCATTTATTTTTATTTTTGTAGAATGTCTATTTAATTTATAAAATACACTATTCATATAACTTGAATGGTAAGATGAAAGTTGTCTCTGGTATTAGGTGGAGTGTCATTTTCTCTGCTGCTTGCTATTTTATTTGGAATTGGCGCAATAAGGATATTTTTTATGATAATTTCCATAGGCCAAATTGGCCGAGCAAGATGGTGATGGATCAGGCCAAGTTGATTTGTGAGGTGGAGGTTAATGATAACCAGTTTGTTACTAGTAGAGCAAAGAAAGAAAAATTTGGTTAAATGGAATTTTCCTCCAAGTGGTTGATATAAGATTAACAGTGATGGTTCTTCCAAAGGAAACCCAGGAAGCGCTGGCTGTGGTGGAGTTATTAGAGATGATGCTAGTAGTTGGATTCAAGGTTTTGGGTACCATATTGGTAACTGTTCTATGTATATAGCCGAGCTTTGGGAGATTTTTAGGGGTCTCCAAATTGCTTGGGGCCTTGGTATCAAGAAGTTGATTCTGGAGTCCGATTCTGGGTCTGCTGTTTAGACTATTACTTCAGATCTTGAGGAGAGGAAGCCTAGATTGTGTTTGGTGCGCCGCATTCGGAGTTGGCTCAATAAGTTTGCATTCACACTTTCAGAGAAGGAAACCGGTGTGCTGATTGGATTGCAAATTGGAGTCTCCTTCAAGACTTTGGTCTTCATATTGTTCATTCTCCGCCTAGGGAGCTAGCAAATCTTCTCTTTGATGATATTTCTGGGGCCGCATTACCCCGCATGATTCCGTCCGAGTTTTAGTTTTTCTTTGTTTTGTTGGGCTTGTGCCCTTTTTTGTTATATAAAAAAAAAATACACCAATCATAAAATTGAACTTATATGTTCTGTTATCGTAAGTGATTGCTACTGCTTTCCACAAATTTTGTTGATGTACATTTTTTGCTGCTAATTCCATCTCTTCGTTTTCTATCTATCTAATGAATTAAAAAAAAATGGTCAAGGCTATTTTTCTTTTACTTCTATGAAGGAAATTTAAAAATGTTTTTCTTAACATTTAAAACATAATAGTTACTCTTGCCTAAAAAAAACATAATAGTGACTTAAAATGTCGTATCACATGTGATGTGGTAGAACATTTTCCTATATCACATGTTAAATCAGAATAAATATGTTATTTATATACGAATATAATATCCTATTCATATTTTAAATATTTAAATAACAATTTTAAAAAATTGTTTTTTTTTCCCTATAGACTTGCTCTCTTGAACTGAACAAAGAAGTAAGAACTACCATGAAGCTCATTATTTTAACGATTTTTTTTTTTTAGATGCTTTTTTGATGAAGACAAATAAAAGGTTTTTTTAAAAATATTTTTTCCAGCTTTTTGCAGGCTACAAAAGCCTAACCATACTTAACAGTTAACATAAGAGTTATTATTGTCTTTTTTGATACATACATCCGAAGGAAAGAGTGGTGACTGTCTTCTATCAACTTTGATTTACCCGTCCCCTTGTCATTTAAAACATGTAAAGCCATTTTCCCAATTCTTATATATGATTTTTGCAACTATAGCTAAATGGAGAAATTTTTAGATAAATTATTAGTACTTAAGTTAAATGTATTAAATCAAATATGTCATTCACCCTTCAATCATTCAATGAATTGAGATCCATGCATACTTTATAAAACCAATTTTTTTTGGTAAGCTCTTTTATAAATGGGAAAGTTTTTTGGAAAATTAAACTTAAGACATCCTATCCACACCTTTTTATAAAAGCATGGTGATTGTTAGATTTGATGAGAAAAAAAAAAGAGAAAATATAATTTTTTTTTATAAAAAGTATATTTATACAGTGTTGATGTTGATTTTAGTTATCATGATAACATTGATCTTTTATAAAATCAAATTTTGATGCACACAAATATGCACCACAAGTTTTATCTGTATGTTTATAGACGAATTTTTCTAGCTAAGTAACATGTAGGGCCTACAAAGCCAGCAAGGCGAGGGACAAGAAGGTATCAAGGTGTCTTCTCGAGCGCAACGTGGGCAATGGCATGTCAGGAACACAGCCTGTTTCATGCTGTTTGTATTTTGTAAAACGATTTTTCTATCATACCTAGCATTGCAAATGTTAAAATCAGTAATAAAAATATTAAAAATATTATTATATTAAAAATTGTGTATTTAATTCTTTAAAAGGCTAAATTACACTTTTGGTCCCCAAATTGTTTTTCAATATTCAATTTGGTCCCCAAGTTTTTAAAATGTTCATTTTGATCTATAAGTTCCTAAAACTTATTCAATCGAGTCCTTTCGTCAAGTTGACAAACGAACATGGACGTTGACCCCAAAATAATGGTCCCCAAATTGTTTTTCAATGTTCAATTTGGTCCCCAAATTTGTTTTTCAATGCTCAATTTGGTCCCCATGTTATTTTTCACTATTCAATTTGGTTCCCAATTCCGACGGACCAGACGGGGTCAATGTTCATGTCCGTTAGTCAACTTGATGGAAGGACTTGATTGAATAAGTTTTAGGAACTTAGGGACCAAAATAAACATTTTAAAAACTTGGGGACCAAATTGAACATTGAAAAACAATTTGGGGACCAAAAGTGTAATTTAGCCTTCTTTAAAACCAATGTGTGTTGGTGGAAGGGGTTTGGATCCCTTGAGCATGAGGTCTTTGGTTCGATCCCTAAATTCATGTGTATGAAAAAAAATATTATTGGAAAGGATCCCCACTTAGGCGTCTGACCGTACCCCGAGAGATTAGTCTCTCACCTATTAGAGGTAGGATATTATGGGAAACCAAAACATTTCTCTTTTTAATACAATATTTCTATTTTTTTGATTCCTTAATATGTGCAAGATTATATAGGTTAGAAAATTATGGGTTAAATATGTTTTTAGTCCCTCATTTTTTTACAAAAATTAGGTTTTGGTCCTCCGTTTGGAAAATATACTTTTTAGTCCCCTTTTTTAAATTGTGTCGGAAATGGTCCCAACAACTCACTTCCGTTTAAAAAACGGGGGACTAAAACCGAATTTTTGTAAAAAATAGGAGACTAAAAATGTGTGGTTGTAAAAAATGAAGGACTAAATATGTGTGGTGTAGAGACCACTTCTGACACATTTTAAAAAATAAGGGACTAAAAAAGTAAGTTTTCCAAACGGTAGACTAAAACCGAATTTTTGTAAAAAATGAGGGATTAAAAACATATTTAACCAGAAAAATAATTATGAGGGAGTTTACTATACTTTAAAAACCGAAGATGTCAGCTGATAAAAATTTAATTTCAATCAATTTTTTTTATTAGGATTACTATTTAAACCATATTTTTACTATGTCAAATTATTTACATATACGTACATTAGGAATGTTTTTTTCTCACAAGATTGGGGATATCATACGGTGTCACATTTGTTTTTGGATGTATTTTTTAGGTGCATATATAATCAATATACAGTGTCTAAGATTTGTAAGAGATATTGATAAAAAGTAAGCGAGAGATAGAAAGAAACAGTACAATATCATATACAGTGTCTAAGATTTGTGTTCAAATAACACAACTCATCTACATAGCATAACCGACGTTAGGATTCCAAAAGAAAAGGTTTGCAATTCAATTTTTCATCTTCATTTTGTTTGGTATCAAGTGGGAAAAAGGAAAAAAAAAAAGAAAAAAAAAGGAAAGCAGCATGATAAAAAGGAAAAATAAAATACATTACATAACTTGGTACTTTTCTTGTTTGGCATTATTCAGCGGGCGGATTCTAGGGTGAGAGAGCTACTCATGTTTCTCACCGTGAGAGACTATAGATTACCGTAGATCAGGTGTTGTCACACGATATTACGGTACACCTACCCACAACATATCATTTTTCACTTCATTATCTTCCCTCTCTCACTCTCAAACTCCGTCAATTGCCCCTCCACGTCCATCTCTGTCACGGCTGCGGCACCGGGGCAACCAATGTGTGCGGTCCATGACGTCGACGCCCCACCGCCATTCCCCCACCCAGCCACCTTTGAAAACCCAAAACAGTGAGCACCCACTGCCACCGCCACCCTCAACTCACCTCCAATTGACGAGACGGCGGCCTTGTTCACTCAAGCACAAGCGTGTATGGAGGTGAGACGATCGGCGCAGCTCCAACAGCGGCAGAAGAGATGGCATCGGTTTGGTCTGGGTTTCCGCGGTTTCACCCAAACCAAATCATACCAACAGAGCAACCCATACCAAACAGCTGAAACGGAGATCGAAAACGAAAACCCATCATAAAAAATAGAGATCGCACAATGGTTTGAGATTAGGATTACAATTGGGATAGTGGTTGATGTACCTGATGGAAATCGTTGCACGATCTTGCAAGAAAAGACACAATCTTAACAACCTTTTCTGACATTTTAAATGTTAGAGATTTAGCCAAAATTGATCATTCTTGTAACTCTGGTTCTTTTTCTGATCATTTTGATGATTGATATTTGATTTTCTTTCAATCAGAATATTAGGTATTGGTCTTTAACTATGGAGTGGAGGAAAAGCATTTTCACTGGTGGAGGCAAACATATCTGGTGGCTTTGCAGCAGGTCTCGTTTGGAGGTGTAGTGGTGGAGGTAGGCAGGTAGCGCTGCTAGATGGTGGTGGAGGCAGCGCTTCTAGACGGCGGGTGGTGGAAGGGGTTCCCACGGTGGTGGCACTATGATGAAGGTGATGGAGGTGGCAGGGACTGTAGGGGGAGTTGAGGGAGGAATAATCTGGTATGGAGCGTGTAAAATGTTATCATGAGGATCAGATTAATCAGTGGTTAATATTGCTTTCTCATGTGGGAGATTTGCTTGGGTCTCTCACCCTAGAATTTGCCTTTTTCAACGAAAAGGTAAGGAAACTTCCTTTTCTTTTGTTTAGTTTGATTAAAAAAATAATAAAATACATGTAAATAAATGTAAAATTATTTTAGCTCAAGATTATAATTCTATCTCTATTGAAAACATTTTTTTTAATGAAATGATATAAGTTGGTTTGATTAAAAATATGTAAAAAAAAATTATTATATAACCTTAAGAACTCGTAGCATCATAAAATAATTTCAAAAAACAATTGAGGCATGCAATAATTAGTATAAGAATATTATTTTTTTACCGTTTGAATTATTTATTTACATTGTTCATTTTTATTAATTAAAAATACAAATAATTAAGTAAATATTAATAATAATTTATTATTTACTGTGATATACATTTGGTTTACTATATTTGGAAATTTGGTTGCACTACTTCATGAAGAACTTATGACGGAAAATTTAAATGAAATTTTGTACAATAAAAAAAAATATATCGTTGGCTGTGTGGATGACAAAAAATAATTAGTTTCTAAATTATGTCCAGCTCATGGTTGTATATTATGACCGCTTGGTCATTGCAACTTGAGCTCGTATTTTTTTGCTAACTGCCAAAATGTTTATCATGTAAAAATTGTCTTGTGCAATAATCATTTTAAAACAAATTAACTCTTCGTAATTAGGTTAGATAGTTAATATAAATGAGAGGTTGAGCTATTATTTTTTATCTGCAAAATTTTCATCTCTATAGAATCGATGATTAGAATAATTTGATGCCATTTTCTGAAAAGAACAAATTTAACCTCAATTGTTACAAACTTTTGTTGTTATTATGCATCTTATTATATATGTTAGAAAATTTGCTAAAACCCCTATGCTTAAAAGATTATAATGGCTCATGCACAGCTTGATGCTCACTTTGCCTTAGAGACATGGAAAATCATGGTGGCTATTTCCAATCTTCACAAAATAGGCAAATTAAAGAGTTTCGATATAAGTATTAAGAAGAAGAAGAAAAAAACTTGAATATTCTATTAAGAATATGCTTTGTGGTGATTTTCACGTTAATCGAAACTCCACAATCCCCACTTAAGGTGGGGTTGAATACTTTTGGAGCGGCTTGCCTACACTCGTCTCGTCTCGTCTATAAAGTCTCGTCCCTTTTTTTTTTCTTGCTCAATTATATTTTTGGTCTTTTACTTGATTATGTGTGATTTTCGTTAAAAAAAATGCGTAATTTTGGTTCCAATAGTTTTTTTAAACATATTTGGTCTTTTTAATTTTTTAATGTTGTAAATTTAGTCCTTTCATTCAATGTCAATCAATTTTTCAATGATCAGCATAGAAGAACCACTGTTTTAATGCATAGCACTGATTGGGCTTTTGTGATAAAGGACCATGTGGTGGAAAAAAAAGGCCCGAAAAGGTGGCACGAAATTGGTAAATGAAAGAGAAGAACCATTGAATCAAGTTGAAGCGAGGAGGCAGAGGAGAAAAAAGCTAACCAAACGTTATATACCCTTAAAGTAGTAATTCCTCTCTATTGATTATTGACATGATCTCTCTCTGTTGATCATTGAAAAAATCGACGAATATTGGATAGAATGATTGAATTTGCAATATTGAAATAATAGGGACCAATTGTCCTAAAAAACATAAGGATCAAAATCGTACATGATAAATAATAGAGACACCAAAAGGACAATTATATAAGTATACAAATTGTTCGAAGGTTACCAATTGGTTCCATTTATAGAAGTATTTTCTTTTTCAAATCAAGGTTGTGTTAGTTTCCAAAGCTCAAGTAGTTTTACCTTCTAAATTATCTGTGATGGTAGTAATTAAGGGCAATTCTTTAATCCTCCAACCCAAGGGTTGAGGATCAATACTCCCTAGATTTGACCCGTTACAACCAGTCTCAAATTTTAAATGAACCGGCAATTAAGGATCTATTTAGTGAGTAATTAACATTAATTGGTAATTAATTGATAATTAACATTAATCGTCTACCTCAGAAGTCCAAGACCCCATCTGGTACTGAACAGTTTTATACGGAACCAATGAATAGAAACCAATAAAACAATGGATTGAAATCAATAAAACCAACAAATTGACAAGGTGAAGATCGAAGAACACCAACAAAAAATGGAACAAGGAATCAGAAAATAACCGGTTAAGAGACTTTTTTATAAATAAAAAAAGTTAAAAAGAAAAATCGAAGCTACTATTCATCTTCCTCTATTCTTTTCGCGGGACTGAACCAGAAGCCGACAGTCATGGAGAAAGGCGCCGACTTCCATGGAGAACAAATACCGCTCTTAAACAAACACAGGAAGATCCAAATAAGAGTTCAATCACTCATAAATATTGCAAAATTATGATGTTAGCTTGGGAGTTTCATCCAACAGAAAATGGGCAAAACAATAAATTGAAGAGAAGAAAGGAGTTTATATTATCATAATTCCACTTCAAATTTCATACAAATCTGGAATACAGAAGAATCCCTCACTTATTACAACAAAGAACCCATCTTTTCTTTTAAAAAAATCTTCCAGAAAAATTCCCAAAAAATTCAAATACCCAAATGGAGAAATGTCCATGGAGCTTGCGGCGATCTTCACGACGAGGCCGAGGTGTCGAACTTTGTAATCATGAAGGCCGAGGTGTGGTTGATTCGCTAACGTTTGAGTTTCTTCTCCTGCAACAACTCATTGAGCTGCTCCATTAGCTTTTCTCATCAACGACCGAAGATTGCATAGACGAGCCGAAGACAAGAGGGACCGCACAGAGACTAGCAGAGACGAGCTGGAGTTGAGAGGGAATGAACATGCGGCCGCCATGAAAACCTGGATCTGAAAGAAGGGCTTGCGATGAGAGAGAGAGAATGCGTTTTGGGGGAGAGGAAGAGGATCAGGTGGAGTTGCAGGGAGAAGGATTACCAATTTGTCTGGTTGCAGGTCTTCCATCTCATCCGTCCATTTATTAAAATATTAAATCTATGGCTCCCAATAGAGTGTGGACGGATCCTCCGAGTTCTTCATGGAGGATATTAGACAACGCCAGTAATCAGTATTTAATTTTATCATCATAATTTTTATTATAAAATACATGACTAATGTCTTTGTTTTTGGTGAACGACTGTCTTTTTTCACCGTACCGTAGTTGTACCGATATTTTTATTTTCAGAAGAGTGATGCTTTTTTTTTTTTTTTTATAGAAATGGAAGCAACATATTTCTACACTTTTTTCCCCAAAACACTCCCTTTTATTAGTTGAAATTCATGTGCGTCTTACAAAATTCAAGTGAAACTCACATGAATTGATGAGACTCATTTCAAAAATAGTAAGACCTACATGAATTTCAACCAATAAAAAATAGTATATTGAAAAAAGAGTGTTGGAGTGTGGTAGTAGCACTCCTCCTTTTTTAAGGCATCCGTGCGCGCAACTACAAATACCAACCCCTTGAGATATTGAATGACATTGAAGGATCGACTTCTCCCAACCAGATTTTCTATAGAGTAATGATATTTGAACACCTGAGTTTGACACCTAAAGTTGACATCTTGGTTAATCATGTATAAATCTTTGGTTAATTCAGTTCATTATATGGTTAATGGGTTATATGAAGCTTATTTTCCATAATCATGTAAATATTTGGTTAATCACATGCAAATATTTAGTTAATTCAGTTTTTTATATAATTAATGGGTTATCATGAATTAACTAAATACTTACACGTGATTAACCATATAATGAACTGAATTAACCAAATATTTGTACCGATTAACCAAGGTGTCAATTTTGGATGTCAACTTTGGGTGTGCAAATATCATTACTCTTTTCTATATACGAAAGAGTCAGAAATCTAATTCTCACCACCAGAAGAGTGATAGTTGTTTACATAGTGCTTGGTGCTTTGAATATTAAAATTGGATTTGTTTTAAACATTTTGATTTTTAATTATATTTGAAGAAGTAAAGAATTGAGATATGAAATTACATTTCTGAATTAATACGGTGGATGTTATTGAGAATGGTATATTTATAGTAAAACTAGAAATCATTCTGTGCAATATATATATATAAGTATTTATAAAATTTAAAAATAATAAATAACTAAATAAATAAATATAAATAAATAATATTTAAAATTATAAATAATATTTACATAATTAATTTAGGTATAATATAAAAAATAAAATAAAAACTATTTTTTTTTTTAAAAAAAGTACATAATTAATTTAAAATTTAACTTTAAATACCAAAAATTGAGAAAATCAAAATGACACATGTTATTTTATAAATAAGCAACCTAAGAGATTTAGGGGGATGTATTGGATTGAGATTTTAAAGGATTCTTTTGACCTTAAAAAGTCTTGTGGATTTTAAAAGACTTTGTAGGAATGTGATGACTTTTAAGACCTTTTTAAAAAATTGTTATAATCAGGATTCTAATGTTTGGATTTTAAAGGATTGATATCAAGACTTTTTTTCAGACTTTATAAGATTTGAATGGACTATATGGATTTATAAGATTTGAATGGAAATTATAAGATTTAAAAGGAAGGGTTTAATTTTTATGCACTGTCAGTGTAAAGATTTTTACACTGACAACCAATTAGAAATCACGAAATTGATGACTTTTAAAGTGGTTAGGATAAGAATCAAAGATTTGTAATGATGTGTCAATTTCTGATTGATTGACAGTGTAAAAAAACTTTACATTGTTAGTATATACCAATTAAATCCTAAAAGGAATAGATGATTATTTAGTAAAGATTCAAATTTACAAAATTCAATGGAAAATATAACAAAGAAATGAATAATTTTTAATTAAAAAAGTAAACCACTTCATAAGCGTTGACATCTTGTTATATTGATTCTTAAACCACTTCATTCGGCTCAGGTAATTATTATAAGTTTTTGGATGTATAGTTTTTGCATTGAGACGAGGGAGTATCACTTTTCTACCTTTTGCTTGCTAAGTGACCCATTAGCATCACGAAATCCACTATTTATGGCATCTACCAGGAGGTGCAACAACTCATTAGTATCCTTCATGGTTCAAGATTCATAGTTTTCTTTGTCATTTCCTTTATTATTTCCTTGTTGTGAATTCCCTATTTGAATTATTACTACATGTATAAAAGACTTATTAGTTATTTAACAAAAATACCTATCATACCAATCTAACAAAATACAATATTTACTTTGTAGGTACCGAGGTAACAAATATGGGGTGTTGTCAAGAATCAATTTTCCATTAGAGAACCTACAGGTGGGCACATGACCAGGGAAATCCCTGCCATAAGGCACATGATTTGCCTTCCTTTGCAATTCCCTTGAGCTTTTTAGTATAATTTTTGAAATATTCAATTTGCTTGGGCATTGTCATATCATCATAGCTTGATCCACTAGATACAAAGCCAACAACTGTTAGAAGTTGTTCATTTGATAGGTTTGGGTCTAGATAAGGAGGGACGGTGTCTTTGAAGTTCAAACCGTCCCTCCTTACCTAGACCTAAACCTATCAAATGAACAACTTCTAACAGTTGTTAGCTTTGCATCTAGTGGATCAAGCTATGATGATATGACTATAGTTGTAATAGGCGGCATTGCCTTAACAATGCCCGAGCAAATTGAGTATTTCAAAAACTATACTGAAAAGCTAAAGGGAATTGCAGGGGAAGACAAACTTCCTTGGCATAAGGCACATGATTTCCCTTCCACCATCGAATCCCCAAAGACTAGAATGGATGAAAACTTGGGGAATGTCAAGGCACATTGTTTTTGTTTGTAACAAAAATAATGGTGTAAACATGCATCAAAATGATAAAGTACACGAACAAGGAATGTATAAAAGTTGTGGTTGCCATTGCAAACTGAACAAGGAAAGGCGGAGTACTACTAGGATAGGAATTGATCGATAACTTTCTTCGTTTACAACATGTATATATATGTGGTATTTAATGAGAATCATATGATTTTATATTATGATTTTTCTATCCAGTGAAAGCTCACAAGTTAAGCCTTATTAAATACCTATTTAATTATCCACTTTCATTTCATTTTGACTAACTAATTAATTACGATTCGTTGAAAAAAATATAATTATCTCTATTCCATTTACTACCTCCATTCACCTCTCTATATCCTACCAAAAAATAATAGCCATTTGATTCCCAATTTTTTAATATTACCACTTCCAAGAAATTTGAATGTGAAGTCCATTTCTTATTCTAAGAAATTATGAGGGACTTTCTCTATACACTTTGATAGTTTATCACTTTTGTTTTACAAAGGTGAAATCCATTTCTTCTTCTAAGTCCATTACCGGTGATAAGGGGAAGGGGAAGCAGGGAGCCAGGGACGATACACCGTCAAGTCCTAGGTGCTTGCTCGTTTTACTGCAGGTCCCACCGCACCCACCCCCATCCCTTCGGCACCCACCCCAGCGGCACCTACAGGAGCCTCCCCAACCCATTCTACACCCTCTCCCACCCATTCTACACCCTCACCGACCCATACTACACCATCCCCTACCCATACTACACCATCCCCGACCCACACTACACCCCATCCTCCACCCATGTCTAGACCTCCACTCGCTTTGCGCCACGACGCACACTAGCTGGCTACTCGCCGCCCCCTACTGGACCCACACCACACCCACACCCAGCACCACCATCATCATTGGCTGCGCCAGTCACACAGCCAGTAGGATTATCATTTATGCCGACTCCTGGGATGCTACCACAGCCGGACACCGCCATTCCATCCTCATCCTCCGCACCCACATATCACGTCACGACCATTCCATCCTCATCGTCTATGCAGCAGTCGGCCGCGGCGGATGTAACACCCCGATTTCTGCTGTTTTCTGTATCGATAAACAAATATCTGTTTATATTTTTGTTTGAGACCTAGAAAATGATTTTGGTTGAAACAAAATCATATTTAGACTCAAATTCATGGCGAAAGCCTATGGTTAAATTTTGGTTTGAAAATTCAGACGAAACCCGGTCTGAGTTTTCACTGATAGTAAGATTTTACTGGTCAGAAAACCTAATTTTGACCCGAAAACAAAACGATAAATTTTCTCATCACTTTTTAAGTGATGTGGGTCTTTTCAAAAAAATTTCTCTAAAATAAAATATTATATTTTATTCGGCCGAAGTTTTGAATTAAATCAGGTGCGGAAAACCTAAATCAGGAGAATATCGAATCGGAACTACGGAGACTGAACCGGACACCGGGCCACGGTGGGATAAATGTCACATGGTTGTGGTGAGCATAGTGAGTCACCACTAATGACTCACCTTTGTCATCATTACTTTGCAAAATATCTAAGATATTTTAGTTAGTAAAAGACTAAACTACCCCTAAGATTAAATAGAAGCCTTATGACTCACTCACCTTAACCCCCTCACTGCCCCTCACACACTCTCATTTTTCTTCAACTTCAACTTAGAGAAAACAAAGAAAAACCCTAAGTTCTTAAGGATCCCTTTGCAAGTTTGGATCAATCTCTTCAATTTTCCTTCATCTTCAAGAGGTAACCTCTCTTGCTCTATGATCATGAGCTATTCTATTTCATTTCTTTCCATTGAATCATGTCCAAGAACCATTTTCTTCAATATTCATGTATGTCTTCAAAAATTTGTAGAAAAGCCTATGATGCTTATTTTTGAGTTCTAACAATTTTCAATACCTCTCTACTACTCTAGGATCATGGATCCAAGAGTATGTAAAATTTTGAAAACCCTAACCTATTTATCTAAGTGAGGCCGAATCCTACCCATAAAATGGGTTAGATGATTTTGCTTCATTTTCAACTTATGACAATTTTCCCTAACTCTATACTACTCTAAGGTCATGGATCTAAGAGTATGTAAAATTTTGAGATCCCTAGCCTATTTTTTAATGGAGGCCGAACCTATACCTTTAGGTTTTAGGAAATTTTAATTCATTTTGTAACTTGTTCTTTACTTGTTCGTGAAGGATTAGTTGAATAGTTGGTGTTTGTGTGTTGTGGAGGAAACTGAGAACTACGAGAGCATTTTCAGAAGAAAAATCCGAACGTTAAGGTAAGGGGAGTTTGCCTGAGGAGCTTCGATAACTATGTGTATAAATTGTTTGATGTGTCTGTAATTAATTGTGTAGGTTGCGGTGTATGTTTTAAAATTATTGCTTAATATTCTGTGATGCATGATTTATCTTTGAAAGCATGCTATAAATTGTGAGGTGTGAATTTATTGTTGATTGTGAAAGCATGTGATAAATTGTGTTGTATGATATTTTCTGTTGATTTTGTGATTGGCTGGAAGCCTGACATCGGTCAGTGCTCATTGGAAATTAAGGATAAAACGTTAAGAAAAACTTAAGGGAAATAAATGTTTTTAAAAATTAGTGGATTTAATTTTAAGGTAAAATAATAATATTTTAATGAGTTTTAATGAAAGAATAAGTTAATAAGTACAGAGAGTATGTAACCGTGAAAAAATTTCACTTTCGCACTTTTTTGAAAACATCGGGAAGAAAATGGAAACAAATCTTAATTTTAAGGAAATATATTTTAAAAATTATTTTAAGGTTGATGATAAATAATTTTTCAAGAAATAAGGGTTTCTGCTTGCCTAATGGCAGTAGAAAGAAAAACGATCTTTTTAAGTAAGAAAAATAAATTTTTATGCCAGAAATGACTTTTCAAAGGGAAAATGGATTTTTAGAAATAAAAAAAAGGATTTGAGGAAAAATGATTTTCGTTACGTTTTAAAACGAATTTCATCGGAAAAGGATTTTTGGAAAAGAATTTAAGAACAGCGGAAATTTTATGACAAACTTGGATAAGTTTTCAGAGTTTTGTCTTAGTATTTGTATTTCACCGAATGAAAAATTTTGGGAAAAATAAAGGAAAGGATAAGGACCTAGATTGCCGAGACGTCGGGCTAGTGTTCTTAAAAAGGAAATTGCACTTTGGAAGGGAAAGTAATTGGAATATCTAAGGAAAGGTAGTCGGGAACTTTAAGCCTCGACAGAGGAAAAACAAATGACAAAAACAGTTACCATAACAACGGATTTTACATGCATAGTCTGGCAAACATGCCATTTTGGGTAGACGTGCCTTGGGTATCGAGCTACAATTTCAGAAAGGGTGAATTGGGTAAATTGGTTAGTTACGGACCAAAGATAAATTCTAGGGTCTTTGGGTCTTAGGGATATGCGGGCTTCGAAAATCCAGCGAATACTTGGGACCTTGCAACCTCAGGTCGTGGAATTCGGTTACCCGGCACGAATGTACTCAATAGGGAACTATTCCAATATTATTTTAGGTGCTCCATCGTGATATTCCCTGAACAATTGGAGCCGGACCTAAATTTAGAGGTCGATCTCATGAGACAATTGTGTTAAGGGTATCGCAGCCTAATCATTGCTCGAAGAAGGGAAGTTAGGAATCTCCGGAGAATAAAGGTCAAGACTCATAGGATGGATATTGAAGTGCCATGCATTTTTTGAAAAATCATGATTGGATGACCGGGTATGAATCCTATTGGTAGGAAATAGTTACAGTATGTATACATGATGTTTGTTTGAGTGTCGTACATGTAGTTATCATGATGAAACTCAATATTGGTATCTCACCCTTGCTTTATTTCTTTTCATGTTGGGTTTCTACTATGCTTCAATATATATTATTCGAGTACAGATGAACCAAATGAGTACGATATCGTACACAGGAATACATTCCCTGCACTTTGACGAGGCTAATGATGGACGCGTGTGGAGGACTAACTGGGATACTTCTGCGGTCGGGGAGTTCTAGGGAGGACTTCCCAATGGTTTTTCTTAAGTGCAACCAGCTATAGGATCTGTTTTGGGTTTACTTTTAGGAAGTAGTACTGCTACTATTTAAGTTTAGTTTATGTGTGTTTTCCTTATGCTATGGCTTAAATAAATGATTTGTAATATATAAAGGACCATATGTAAAACTGTATTGATGCATATATATATGTATTCGGTTGTTTGTTAATTATAAAGGTTTGGTTTGTATCGGTAGAGGAAAAGAAAAAGAAAAAGAAATTATTCCGAAAGCAACCAGCGTAATTATTTTCAGTCTTTTAGTTTCAACATGTAGCGCCAAGGGGGTGTTACAATGGAGGACATGCCAGAGCGGGCCAGGGTTCTCGCACCTGAGGATCGACCATGGGTCCGGCCTATTTCTGGATCATAAGTCTTTTTTAATTTAATGTTTTTTAATTTGACTATTCTAGTTACTATTCAATAAGTATATATTTGCTGGTTGTCATATTATTGAATTAATAAAATTATAAATTTTTCAGCTTCATCCCATCAAAAGTGGGATCGAAGCACGTTACCAACGCCATCAAGTCGCAGTATCGTCGCTTCTGGCCATCATGGGGGTGATACCGAAGGATGACTAGGATCGTATCTTCAGACGATTCGGGGTAAATTGTTGTTTATTATTTCCTATAATTTTCCCTTTATTTTTCATGCATTTTATATATTTTTTTGTATAATGTTATTAATATTTTTTTCTTGTTGACAGGAACTTGTGCGCTGGTTACCGGAGCATGCCTCACAGATACGTGCTATCATTGACGACCGAGCTGCTGCGAGACTGGGGGACATGATCCGGGAGCATAGGGTCAGCAGGCGAAGAGGAATCGGGCTTCTGAGAAGGGTGGGAGGATGCACACTGGTGGTTAGATTAGCCACATACAGCATGCCATTAACATGGTATGCATATATAAGTAATTTTATTTATAAAATGTATATTTTTTTATAAAAATTTATTTTATAACTAATTGAGGAGCGCTTGCCCGGTCCGTTGATGTTCCTATGGTCTTTGAGCAGATATTATTCGTGCGGACAGCGGGTTATTTGTTGATGAGAGGTCAAGGTTGATCGTGGTGCGTTAAAGTGTCTTTTTACATTTAAATTATATGTTATTATTATAGTTTAATATATAATGTTTGTGATGAATTGATCGCATAAGGAGTTCAATAACAGGTTTAGTCAAGTAGCGTATGAGGCTACATCCTGGTCTGGTGCCACGGATCCTTCCCAGCTGGACCCCACCGAGGTTGAGCGACTACAGACCCATGTCTGGATGGAGAAGAAAGGGCGGATTTACGGTACTGCGACCCTAGCCAAGTCCATCCGTCGGGGGTCGACACCGAGCTTGACCATTCGGGAGCCTACATCCTCTGGCTCACAGGACACGGAGGAGGTGCAGCGGCTGAGGCTGGAGGTACGGCAGCAAAGGGAGGCGAACGAGCGCATGATGCAACAGATGGAGACATTCTCTATGGTCATGAATGATGTGCTCGATTTCCTCCTACCAGAGAGGCGCAACGCTTTGCAGGGGCCCTCCATGCCAGCCAGCCCTCCACTACTTCTACCGATCCACCACCGCAGCTGCATGATGCCGGTGTGTCTTCTGAGCCGCAGCCTGATGGTCATCTGATGTCGGTGAACTCCCTCCACCAGGACGATGATGACAGTTATTATGGTGATGGGTATTAGGATAGTTATAGATGTAGTAGTGTTTTGTACCTAGACGGATATTTTATGTATGAATTATATGTTGAGTTTGTTTTTATTTTAAATTAAGTTTAATTTAATTGCTTTTTTAATTTTATTTGTAATTTCAATTTTGTTTTTTAATTAATAATATAATAATAATTAATATTTAAAATGTATAATTTAAATTTTAATAAAATAAAAAATTAATTATTAATTATTAATATAAAACAAAATAAAATAAAAAATCAATAAAAATTACTAATTCAAATAAAATTAATAAAAAAAATCCATCGTTTCTGACGGACATATCCGTCGGTAAGTGTAGATTAGAGTTTCCGACGGATATGGTCGTCGGTACACTTACCGACGGACATATCCATCGGTAATGAGGGGCTCCGTGTGACGTGTTTTTCGACGGACGACCCAGTTCTGTCGGAAACTGTAACACCCCGATTTTCACTGTTTCAAAATAATCGAAATACGGACGATTATGTTTATATTTTTATATGAGTGTAAAAAAATTATTTTAAATAAACGGAGTTTATCACTCAATCCTACTTGAACGTAGGAAGCTACGATTAAAATTTAGGTTTGAAAGTCATGCGAATCCCGGCCCGCGAATTTCACTGACAGTATATTTATAATGATCAGAAGACCTAATTTTAATTCGTGAACGAAAAACTTAAGGTTTTTATTTTATTTCCTATGATTGTGTGTTTTTCGAATTATTTCATTTACAGTGAAATAATTTAAGTTTTACGGGCGTAATACTCGATCGAGCGAACGACGGAGCTAACAACGGGATATTTGGGACTCGATCAGTGGATAAATCCTAAATTCTCTTAGGACTAAGTCTTCCATGTGAGTGGTTTGATGTGGCTTAGGGTTATGTTAGCAATTTTTAATAATTGCATTTTTGGTCCTTAAACTTATTCTTAATTGCACTTTGGTCCCTAAACTAGTTCTATGATACACTAAGTGAAGTGGATCAATTTTTCACTCATCCAAATCATGTTGGGCTGCAGTTTTGAGGCCCAAATTTCGTGGCCAAGAGTTATTCCATGAAAACTAATTTCCTACTCTTAATTTCCTAGGTTTTTGATTGAAGTCTTAAGCATTTTTTATGTTGCAAAATTTGGTAATGGACTTGGACTTTTGCCAAGCCCAATTTCGCATGGCCCAAGCCTCCTTGTGGCTGCCATAAGCTCTTGAAGAAGCTAGGAGCTTCTCCATTCTTCCACACTCTTCTTCATCCTCTCCAAACTCTCAAAAACTCCATTTTTTCTTACTCCAAAAGCTTGAGTTTTCAAAGGAAGTTGGTGATTCCTTCACTTGTTTTCATTTCTAAGAGGTGATTCTTACTCCTTATCATCATTTAATAGCATGTTCTTCATAAAGTTTTTCATTTCAAAGCTTTGATACCACTAATGTGACACCCTACTCCCGGGTCATCACATGGTTACCCGTTTGTGGAAAAATAAGATTTTATTTGCTGGTTGCTTTCGGAAAATATTAATTTCTCAACGTGAATCTCTTCAAAATATGGTGACTCCCTAACAACGACATAATCATAACCATACTTAGATATATAAGCATATACAGAAGTCATACAACTACTACTTCGTAAGTTTCACACTTAGATCTTTATCAACTTCGTTTATTCAACACATGACATCACATAAAAAGAACCTAAGCTAGTCTTAACTAACAGACAGTTATTGAGAATACCCTTATGGTCATTCCCACTAACAGATACTTCTCCAAGCATCTAGGAGTTAAGTCCTCGAGCGACTTAGTGAATCCCTCCGCTTCGTCCATGCTAGTATACCAAAGGAATACGATAGACTAGAGTAACTGTTATATTGTAAGGGTGAGATGCCAATATATGGATTTAACACAATAACTAAAAGCGCGACTCACAAAACAGCATATACACACATACAATTATAGCAGCATATATTCTCATAACTAAACAAGTACTTTATCAATGGGTTTCATACCCCAAACATCAACGTTTGAAAACTATGCATGAACACTTCAATATATAGTCTCTACATTTCGCTAAATCTCCGGAGATCCCCAACAACGTGTAAATGACCTGATCAGGCTCGATTACCAGGTATATTAGGCACAACGTAGCCAGGTATATTAGGCACAACATATTTACCATAGCACACTGTCCACATAAGGCACAGTGATCAACATATATGGTATTGCCAGGTATATTAGGCACAACGTGTTTACCATAGCACACTGTCCAACACAAGGCACAGTGATCAACGTATATGGTTTTGCATTGTCCATCAAGGCACAATGAATCAACGTAGCATGAAATACCTCACACCTCAAGGCATTCACACAAAACAACGTGGCATGGAATACCTTATTTCATAAAATAACTGTTTATAATATTACGGAATTTCTCACGTAAAACTTAGCAGTACTAAAATATTTTCACGGTTACGTCCTCACTGTGACTCATAGTTGACTTTTTATCAATAAATCATTAAAATAATAATATTTCTCAATACTTATTATTTTTCCCACATAATATTTTCCACTACTATTATATTCCAACATTTCCCATAAAACATTGAATATAATGTATATAGCTTATTAAAGCTTTTATCTGATTAAGTCGGTTGTGCACTGACCACTGTCAGGCTTCACAAACAACACTCAACAACATCATCAGAATTATATTACCAGGCAGATCATGCATCATAGCAATATAATACACAACTACAGATAATTAAATAAATTAAAAGCAGATAAATCATCTAACACAGATAAACAACACAACGTAAACAGCATAATCAAAGCACCACAGCCACATATCAAGTATACAGACCACACTAAAGCTAATAGTTATTGGGAAATATCCCTCAAGTAAGCTCCCCTTACCTCTTGAAGTCACAAAGAACTTTGTCACGTATCGTCGGTTTTGGTTTCGGCACGCGTCAAGGAATTTCGGCTCACGTCAAAAGCTTAAACAAACCAAACCTATTGTCAAAACACAACCAAACAACACAAAATCTAACAACAAGTCCTCTCCTAAACTATATGTTAGATTCGGCCAACACAACACACAAAAGAGACAAATTCCAAATATTGCTTAAGTCACGGATTAATGATCCTAATGAACTTAAGACATTGGATCAAGGATAATCAACTAAGTTTTGACTCAAAATCCTCCTAACCCTCACAAAGCTAGATTCGGCCATCAAGAGTATATAGGGTTAGGGTTTTCATTTTAACAAACCAACTAGGATTCAACATATGTACATACATGTATGATAGAAGACATGATCATACATCAAAATAAAGAAAAAACTTCATTCATTCTTTCCTCTATAGGTTCGGCCATGATCCATTAAATGGGAAGGAAATTTTGGATTACAACATGCTCTTGGATTATGGTAGTAGAGATGATAACTAACTCACAGAAATTGATTTCATATTTTTAGGATTTTTCTATCATTTTCTAGAGAATTTCAAACTTCTAGATCTAAGAATGGAAAAATATGATTCATGGCATAAACATGAGAAATACATGAAGAGGAAAGCTTAGATGATCAAGGATATGAGTTTTTACCTCTTGAAGATTGAAGAAATGAATAAAATGATCAATCCAACACTTATATAAAATCTGGACAGTTTGAGGGTGTGTTGGTTTTGTGAGTATATCTCATGATCTACTCATCCAAAAATTACAAAATTTGGCTTATTGGAAAGATAAGAATAAAAGGAACAACTTTGATGTTGAAGGTTTTATTGTGGTTCGGATCATAACATGGGTGAAAAGGGCCTTCTTTCTGCTGTCTCGCATGGATCTGAGGATTCTGAGCAGTTTCTGTATTTTGGTCATAACTCTCAATATACTCATCCGTTTTTATGATCTTTAGCTCGTTGGAAACAAGAGAGAAATAGGAACAGCTTTCATGTTGAGAGTTTTTCGAGTTTCAGAAAGGAAGATGGTTATAATTTCGGTGCAAGTTCGGTCAGTTTAGGACATCCAGAATCATTTTCATGAAAAATGAAAAAAAGTTCATCCCCCACATGAACATAGGTTCGGCCTAGGCATGAAACAATCTCTTGGATTATGATAGCAAGAAATGATTATAAGCACATAGAAATTGGTTTCACTATTTTAGGAGTTTTCTATGATTTATGGTGATTTTTCAAAGTTCTAGATCTAAGACTTGAATCATGCATGAACTAGATGATCAAAGCTTTGAAATGAAAAACTTTATGAAGAACATGCTATTAAATGATGATAAGGAGTAAGAATCACCTCTTAGAAATGAAAACAAGTGAAGGAATCACCAACTTCCTTTGAAAACTCAAGCTTTTGGAGTAAGAAAAAATGGAGTTTTTGAGAGTTTGGAGAGGATGAAGAAGAGTGTGGAAGAATGGAGAAGCTCCTAGCTTCTTCAAGAGCTTATGGCAGCCACAAGGAGGCTTGGGCCATGCGAAATTGGGCTTGGCAAAAGCCCAAGTCCATTACCAAATTTGCAACATAAAAAAATGCTTAAGACTTTCAATAAAAAACCTAGGAAATTAAGAGTAGGAAATTAGTTTTCATGGAAATAACTCTTGGCCACGAAATTTGGGCCTCAAAACTGCAGCCCAACATGATTTAGATGAGTGAAAAATTGATCCACTTCACTTAGTGTATCATAGAACTAGTTTAGGGGACCAAAGTGCAATTAAGAATAAGTTTAAGGACCAAAAATGCAATTATTAAAAATTGCTAACACAACCCTAAGCCACATCAAACCACTCACATGGAAGACTTTAGTCCTAAGAGAATTTAGGATTTATCCACTGATCGAGTCCCGAATATCCCGTTGTTAGCTCCGTCGTTCGCAGCCGATCGAGTATTACGCCCGTAAAAACTTAAATTATTTCACTGTAAATGAAATAATTCGAAAAACACACAATCATAGGAAATAAAATAAAAACCTTAAGTTTTTCGTTCACGAATTAAAATTAGGTCTTCTGATCAGTATAAATATACTGTCAGTGAAATTCGCGGGCCGGGATTCGCATGACTTTCAAACCTAAATTTTAATCGTAGCTTCCTACGTTCAAGTAGGATTGAGTGATAAACTCCATTTATTTAAAATAAATTTTTAACACTCATATAAAAATATAAACATAATCGTCCGTATTTCGATTATTTTGAAACAGTGAAAATCGGGGTGTTACAGAAACACTTTCCTACGCGCTTATTACCGACAACTTTTTGCCTTTTCCGAAGACTTTTGGCCGTCGGTAATTAGCCTTTTTTGTAGTGACTTAAATGATGGGAGGGGCCAGTTACAAAATTAAAATTCATTCAACATATATATATGTACCGAATTTCATATAAAATATTCATAATTATTTGTTCAACAATGTTAATTATATTAGTAACTATTAATATACATGATACTCGAGCCACCCAAAGTAGATCCTCATTCCTTGGCACTTGCACCCAACACCAGGGTAGGGTTGAGCACGCATCTAACACGTATTGGGTGCGTGCTGTTGATGACTTTTTCGATATGACAGGTAACCAAAATTCCAAACGGTCGAAAATCTTTGAACAACCATAATTTTTTATCCAGATGGAATTTTTGGATATATTATATATGTACGAAAAGCTCTTTTCCAGACCGTCATCCTACCAACTAGTTTTTTGACAATAGGGGCCAAGGCCCTCCTAAAATGCATGTAGATATGTCCTTTCCTGTAGATAATCTTGGTAGCGATCCATGTTGAACATCGTCCTTCTAGTGGGGAGGTCATAAAAATTGAAAAAGATGTCATTGCTTCCTACACTACTGATAACTAGAGCGTCTTCAATTAACTTTTTATCTTTCCCAGTAATTCCCTAGAGTTTTCTATATAAGTTTTCAAGAAATCAATTCACTTGGACATTGTTATGGCACCGCCGCCTATTGCAGCCACAGACATCATCTTCGCCCGATCCACCGGATGCAAAGCTAACACCTATTAGAAGTTGTTCATTTGATAGGTTTGAGTTCATGTAAGGAGTGACAGTGTCTTTGATGTAGGGATTACAATAGGTAGGGTATGGGTAGGTACTATAGTACTCGTCCCCATAACAGCTTTTTAAAAAAAAAAATTATTTCTCATACTCGGACCTATACTCGTGTGGTTAGCAACTTAAGTACCCGTACCCATTACCCTCACTTTAATTAACTATTGAATATTGATAAATAAAAAAGATATTATTAAAATTATATAACACATGAAGAACACATAAATAACAAGTCTGAAATATCATGAATTAGTTTTACATTGATTTTCCATCTATGATTAGTGAACCTAGTAACAATTGTTACAACAAAAATACATATCAATATTAATGTGCAGTCACTTCACATATAAGTATTAATTATAATACAAGATTTTAGAAATTAGAATGAATAAATGATATAAAAATATGCAGAAACATTTAATATCATTACTCAGGAGCATCAAATTTATACATATATGTTTATTTTACTTAAATATGCTCTCACATGTCTAACTACTGATAGAAAAAAAAAATCATTTTTTATAAATTTGGTTAACAAAACCACATGCTTTCAATTTTCCATAACTGAAGTTAATCCCAATAGTTTTAGGAAATAATAAGAAAAATAGGAAAGAAATAATCTAAGTGAGATTATCCTTTTATTTTTATGGCAATGGTTTCGGAAATTTAAAATTTGATATTTCTTTAATAAAAAAAAATGTGATACATCTACTTAGCTAAAGAAATCCATGTTGAATATATATTACTTGTTTAAATTTGATATTATATATATATATAATCAAATAAAACATGTGATACGTCAAATAATTAGCTGAAGAAATCAGTGTTAAATATGTTATAAAAAAAAATCAGTGTTGGATATTAATTTTTTTAATTTAATATAATATATAATAATAATTAAGTAAATAAGAATATATATACCAACGCACCGTTGGTCCAACTGGTACTGCGGTTGGCCCTCATCCCCAAGGTCTCGAGTTCGAGCCTTGGGTGTGATAAAAAACGACGTTGGGAGGGATAGCCTTAATGCAGCCAAGGTTCCGAAGGAGATTAGTTCTCGGCGAAGCCGGGGGATACTCCTGCCAATACCATGGTATCAAAAAATAAATAAATAAGAATATATATATATATATATATATATATATATATGTATGTGAGTATGAGGTGGGGTGGGTACCAAAGTATCAGTATCCGCATCCATACTCATTAAATTTTGCGGGTAATTACCCACCTCATAATTGTACCCATTATGTAGGTAAATTACAATACTCATTATGGGTAATTTCTGCGGGTACCTTATGAGTAAAATATCAATTTCAAATTTTGATGTTCAATAAAGAGGCAATGAGGTCGGGAATCAATTTTCCATTAGAGAATCTACCAGTGGGCACATGACTAGGGAAATCCCTGTTATAAGGCACATGATTTCCCTTACCTAATGTTATGATGTAATTGTTGTTGCCTGGATCCACTGTCAAATCCCCAAAGACTAGAATGGATAAAAATTTGGGAAACATCAAGGCATTGCTTTTGCTTGTAACTAAAACAAATTGTGTAAACATGCATCAAAATGATAAAGTGGGTTGTGGTTTTCATTGCTAGCTGAAAAAGGAAAGGCTTTACTTGCTAGCTCACTAATGGTTAATTTTCTTCATTTACATTGGGTGTATATATAAAGGGACTATTTAATGAGTATTGAATTTAGGTGAGAGGTTAGAGGAGTAAATCTAAATTAATTATTAAATCATACATGAAAATCCAAAATTAAAACAAAACATCAAAAAAAAAAAAGTATAACAATAAAATCATAAAATATTTTGTCATTCATTTTGACCTTTAAAATTTATGAAAAATATTTAAAAAAAATAAAGAGGGAAGAAACATAAAAGAAAGTTTTGAACCAAAAATAATGGTCGAATATGGATTTAAACTTTGAATATTCAAATAAATTATGAAAAAAAATTGACTAGTTAAATTTATTGAAATCAATCATCAGAATTTAATAGATAACAAAAAATAATTTGTTTCCCTTTAAAAATTGAAAATCCAAAAAGAAAATTAATTATTGGAAATTTGAGTGATTTAATTAATTTGATCAATTATAAGGATTTGATTACATTATTAACATAACCAGATTTTTATATATACAGGTACATTTAGCAGCAGATACAAAAGGACTTCTAGAGGATTCTGTTAGTACATAATTCACAACACAGTCATCATTTTCCACCATCACCACCTCTCCAAGCAACATACATAAATTACCGCCAAAAGCATTGAGCTCGCAGGCTCCACATTACCTAAGAATTGATATATCGAACGAACTCTACTTCTTCATATATGTCAATAGTCCATTGATGAAACACAAGACAAGACTTCACTTCTATCAGTATCAGTTTCACTGCAGAGCCCATCATATTTTCTACCAGCACCACCTCTCCAAACAAAATGCAGAAACCACCGCATAAGCATCGATGCCATTGTTCCAGCCATGACCTTTCTCTTTCACCAACATCATGGGCGCATCTCCAAACCAACTCAATCAGTAAGCTCGCAGCCACCATCGTCGCCTAAGAATTTATCTAACAAACCACACTTCTTCACACATAAGTTAATATTCCATTGATGACAAGGGGCTGGGGAAAGGTTGGACTCAGTTCCTACAGTGGTGAATATAGGCTTCTGTTGGTACATGATTCACAGCACAATCATCATTTTCCACCATTAGCACCTCTCTAAGCAGCATACATAAATTACTACCATAAACATTGAGCTCGCAGGCACCACATTGCCTAAGAATTGATATATCGAACGAACTCCACTTCTTCATATATATGTCAATAGTCCATTGATGAATATAGGACAATCTCAAACAGTCATCATCCAACAATATCACCATAAGCATCGACGCCATTGTTCTAGCCATGACCTTCTTCCTTCACCGACATCTTGGGCGCATCTCCAAACTAACTCAATCAGTGAGCTCGCAGCCGCCATCGTCGCCTAAGAATTTATCTAACAAACCACACTTCTTCACACATAAGTCAATAGTCCATTGATGACAAGGGGCTGGGGAAAGGTTGAACTCAGTTCCTACAGTGATGAATATAGGCTTCTGTTGGTCCATACTTCACAACACAATCATCATTTTCCACCATCACCACCTCTCCAAGCAACATCCATAAATTACCGCCATAAACATTGAGCTCGCAAGCGCCACATTGCCTAAGAATTGATATATCGAACGAACTCCACTTCTTATGAATATAGGACAAACTCAAACAGTCGTCATCCAACAATATCACTATAAGCATCAACGCCATCATTCTAAGCATAACCTTCTTCTTTCACCAGCATCATGCATGGGTGCATCTCCAAACCAACTCAATCAGTGAGCTCGCAGTCATCTCCACGCAATCAATATTTTCTGAATAAAACAGAATAGAAAGGATTAATTTCTTTATAATTAAATTTAAAAAAATTTCTAGAAAAAATTTATTCTTAATTATTATTTTTATTAATGAAAATTATAAGGTTAAGTCATATATTTGATCAAACCAAATGAATGAAAAAAATTATTAAATCAAGTAAACAAACAAATAAAAATAGAAACAAACAAATATATTAAAGTAAAATGGTGTAGAAAATCATTCGATCAGAAAATATAATTGTTGATAACCAAATTTTTCTTGTGATTTTTTATTATTATTTGCGCTTTTTAGTTTTATTTTAGGTGGGTTAAATTTGAACCCATGATCCAAGTCCGAGTGAAAAACATAGAAAAAGAAAAATAGAAATAAAGTTATCAAAAAAAAAAAAATGTCTTTTCTTGTTCAGGCCTGATCACCCAAATCCTAACAGCTAAGCCCAACACCCTTCTCAAACAAAAGATGCAAATTAGCAAATAATAAAATAAAGGCGAAAAATAAAACGCTTCTGACGTCCCTGACAGTTGCCACATCCCAATAATCACGGCCTCGTTCCCGCACCGATAACAAATTTTGCAGGATCAGGGAATAAAAGGGCAAAAAAAAAAAAAAAAAAGGGAAGGGGAAAAAGATATGTTTTCTGAAAAGGTGAAAGGGTTGAGCTAAAAAATATTTTCTCTGGAATAGACAAGAAGAAACGGGATCCTAAATTTGTGCTTCTTCTCTATTTTCTCCCTTTTTCCTCTAGCTTACCATCTTTTTCTTCAATTTTTTCGCTCACCATCCCAAAGCACCCTTGGACCCATAACATTGCACATCGAAACTTCCATTAAAGTTAAAAAATCACAAAAAGAAAGCAAAGCAAAACACATGCCATCAATTTCAATTAAAATTTTGTCACCCGTTTGTTTGTTCCAAACTCTTTAACTCTTACGGAAACTATTTTAGTTGACTTTTATCAAATATTTAATAGTAAAATCATATGAAAAGCTTTTAACTATCTTATGGAATCAAAATATTTATTTTAGTATCAACATATCTATAACGTGATCAAGTTTATTCCACCAAGTTACTAGTAACTACTGGTTGGTTGTTTATCTAAAAGGAAGGGCATATATAGCCAAAATATAATTAAATTATTTTTTAATTATATCCATCTTTATTTCGTCATCCTAATGACCTTCTATTTATTAATTACTTAACAAATATGAAAAATTGAATTATAATTAATTACTAATAATAAACTTTGGTTTACCTTGATGAACATTTGAAGTCCATCCTGCAAATAATGTGGTATTGATCCACGTTGAACATCATCCTTCTTGTGGGGATGTCGTAAAATTGAAAAAGTGGTCATCCATGCTGGATATACAAAAATATTAATTTGATATTCCATGTAGGATGTAGGATGTCAGGTTCTAAAAAATATGAAGTTAAGATAAATAATAAATTTTTTTATTATTTGTTATATTGTTTAATTATTATATTTTATTCCCCCTTCTCCATTTGTGCCCCATTGTCCCCTCGATCTGCTTCGTCTTCTTCTCCATTCTCCATCTGCAAGAGAAATTTCCCAAATCTTAGCATTATAGAGAATTTGATTAGATTATGTTAGTTCTTAAAAAAAAAGAAAAAAAACAGAGATAGAAAAATCTTTGCTTTTTTTTTTTTCTTTTATCTGCAGAAGAAGAAAGGGAAGGTGGGAGAAAAATACCCAACAATGGATGAAGGTGAGAGCGGATGCCATGGATAAGTTCCACTATAACGAAGCTATGAAGATGACGAGCTTTACAACGATGTCAGTGTTGCCGAAGGGGCGAAGGGTTCCTTCAATCTTTGCGCAACGTTGGCTTAGAGTTTAGAAACGACAGTCAGTCAACAATAAGAAGCCACAGTCACGCAAGAAGCAGTGAAATGCTGGTAGCGTTTCGATACCACTACTTGTGTTTCTCTCTTTTTTTTTATTGGATAAACAAAAGAGTATTGAAAGGAGCACAAGGGAACTCAACCCAATACAAGAAATAACATGAACTACCCCTAAAAATTAAAACCAATGCGCAGTTAATTGGATACTCCTATGCCCAGCCAATTCACACGCAGAGGCTATTTATAGAAGAATTGGATACACTACTTGTGTATTTATAGAAGAAAAAAGTTGCGAGTCTTTTACGTTTCTTACACCAACTAGTACTTGCCCCGTGTGCACATTCACTTTATATAATAGTTGGATCAAGCGATATGATTATTGATGAGGATTAACTTTATTTTAAAAAAAAAATCTTTGAGAATTGCATTTAGTTTGAGGAGTTATGTTACAAGGATCGTTGATCAAGATTTTAAACTCATCAAATCTTAAAATAAAAATGCTAATAAAATAAAGGCAATAATAATAATAATAATAATAATAATAATAATAATAATAATAATAATAATAATAATCTCTCGTTTCTTTATTCACTAGCCTTCACCCTGTGCATCTGTAGTGTAATCTTCTATTGCTATCTGCTTTGAAGAGTAACGGACCCACTTTCTTAATTAATTCTCCAATGTCTTATCTCATCCTCTTCTCTTCTAAAAAAAATTTCATTAAGCCTAACATTTATTAAAATTAAAAAAATATATAAAAATATAAAAATAAAATCATAAAATATTTTGTCATTCATTTTGACCTTTAAAATTTATGAAATTTTTTTTTAAAAAAAATTACAGAGGGAAAATACCCAAAAGAAATTTTTGAACAAAAAATAATGGTTAAATATGGATTTGATGGATAATAAAGATGATCTGTTTCCTTTTAAACTTTGAATATTAAAATAAATGATGAAAAAATTGACTAGTTGAATATATTGAAATAAATCATTAGAATTTAATAGAAAACAAAAATAATTTGTTTCCCTTTAAAAAATTAAAATTCAAAAAGGAAATAAATTATTGGTAATTTGAGTGATTAAATTATTTGGATCAATTATAAGGATCTGATTACAATATTTACATAATCGGATTTTTATATATACATATACATTTAGCAGCAGACATAAAAGGACTTCTGGAGGCTTCTGTTAATACATAATTCACAGTATAGCAATCATCATTTTTCACTATCACCACATCTCCAAGCAGCATAATTCTATTGTTTGTTTTTTTTATTTATCAATTCAATGTTAACAATCCAAATTGAATATATGTACATGATAAACTCTGAAAGTGTAAATAGTAAGTCCCTCATAATTTATTAGCAGAAGAATGGACTTCACATTTCTAAAAAAAAGTGATAATAAGGCTTAACTTGTGAGCTTTCACTGGATAGGTAGTTATCTACCAATTTGTGTCCCAGTAGTATCGCGCCTTTCCTTGTTCAGTTTGCAATGGCAACCATAGGGTTTATACATTCCTTGTTCGTGTACTTTATCATTTTGATGCATGTTTACACCAGCAAAATCAATGCCTTGATGTTCCCCAAGTTTTCATCCATTCTAATCTTTGGGTATTCGACGGTGAATCTAGGCAACAATAACTACATCACAACATTATGCAAGGGAAATCATGTGCCTTATGGCAGGGATTTCCCTGGTCATGTTCCCAATGGTAGGTTCTCTAATGGAAAATTGATTCCTGACCTCATTGGCAACATTACATGGCCACTACTATTAAAGTAGGAGCTATTTCAAGTACCTAACAACGTAGTTGTAGGTTACTTCAGTTGGATGTATAGTAGTTGTAGGTTACTTCAGTTGGATGTATACTGTCCCAAATACATATTTTGAAGGATCATCACATACAAGTGTGAGTTCGTTATAGATGTAGTTCATTATAGATGTAGTTACTTCAAATACGTTGTTCCTGCAACAACCCAGATTTGTTACCTCGGTAGTCATAGAATGTCGACCTGTGTACAAAAGTAAATATTAGAACAAATTATTCACATTTTATGTTTTTTCATATATTTCTCTTTTATTTTAGAATTATGAAAATATAATACAGGTATAAAAAAGTTTTATACTATTTTAAAAGCAAATTTTTGTGATTAACTGAGAAAACCATTTGCAAACGTTTTTTTTTTCAATGTATTTTAGTATGATAAAAAGAACTTTAAAATAATCTTGTCTAGATATTAACACAATAGATTTATGTGTGTCTGTGTCAAATTTCACTCTTATACCAAATTTTGACTGTCGATTTTGGTTTAACCTAACGACTTAACTTATAATTTTTTTATTGGAAAGAGAACAACTAAGACTCATTCTAATATAAAGAGGAAAAAATAATTTTCTTTTTTAGTAAAAAGATACAACTTTTTTTGACATTTTATTAAAATTATATTATTTATTATTAAAAAATTTATGTTCTTAATTCATAGATATTATTTATTTATTTAATTTATCTGAGTAATCTTTTTTTTTCTTAGGTATACATAGAAGTTTAAATGTTATTAGTTACAAATTATATTAATATATTATTCTTGTAAATATTTTTATATAAGTAGAAAATTAATAATTTTCCTAATTTTTTTAGGCCAATAAAAAATATATTATCACAATAAATATATTTTAACTTATGTTTTAAATTTAATTCAAATTAGCTTTATTATATTATTAATTTATTTATTAATATAATTTTCACGATAAAGAAAATAAAATATCGTATAAAATTTATTAACAGTTTTAAACAAAGATTGTAATATATATATATTGTTAAAATATTTAACTCTTTTTGGTTATTGTATTATTAAAAAAATATGTATATGTTAACTCACGCAAGACAACAAGATTTTATCTTATATATGAAGCAAGAAAATATATTTTCTTTATTGGCCTATAAATATATTCGCTAAAAAATTAATTTTTTATTGTACTAAAATTAATAATAAAATAATATATTACTATGATATGTAACTAATAGAGACCCCTATTATCGTATTTAATAAAGAAAGGAAAAAGTAGACTACACAATTATTTCAATAAAAATATGTTTATACTTTGAAAATTAAAAATATTTGTTAAATAAAGATTATAACTTTACCAAAAAGTCAAGATATTCCGAATTTATCTTCATTAATTATTATTTAAGGATAATTTGCATTTATGAAAATTCCTTTACGTTGTTTTTCTGTTACCAAGAAAGATAGTCTTTGATCAAGTTTGATTTTTATAAGGATAGCACTCTAGCGATATATATTTTTTAAAAATTTATTTACAAAAAGAAATTAACCCTTTACTCTTCAAAAAAAAATAAAAAATTAACCCTTTCTATTTTTTTTATTTAATTAGAAAAGATTGTACATTACTTGTGATGGAGATTGCGGCAGAGACGGCGAGGTGGTGTCGCAGACGGTAACCTGATGGAAATAGATGGCTGATGACTGTGTATTCTTGCTTGTGGTTCAAGGGAAGGCCTTGGACAAAGGTTTGACAATGCGGTGTGTTGCAAGGTTACCTCCTAGTGCATATGGCGTTCATGCATGAGATACTGTTAGATGACCACTGTTTGAGATTGTTCTACATTGATCATTGTAGGAGCTGAGTTCAAGCTTTTCCAGCCTCTTCACGTCAATGGACTGTTGACGTATATGAATGAGTGTGGTTCTTTTGATAAAATTTAGGTGACGGTGGCGGTTGTGAGTTTAATGGTTGAGTTGGTTTGGAGAGGTGGTGATGGTGGAAAATATGATGACTCTGCAGTGAGACTCTGATACTGATACTGGTAGGTATAAGAAGAGAAGTCTTGTGTGTCCTCTGCCTTTCTAGTTGCCAGTATATATAAGAATCTGACTATGTGATTATTTTAATAATGTAATTAAGTCCTTATAACTGATCCAATTAATCAAATCACTGAATTTTTCTCTTAATTTATTTCCTTTTTGATTTTTCAATTTTTGAAGGGAAACAAATAATTTTCACTATCTATTAAATCCTTATGATTGATTTCAATAAATTCAATCAGTCAACTTTTTTCATAACTTTTTTTTTTGAATATTCAAAATTTAAAAGAAAACAAATAATCTTTATCACCAATTAAACTCATATCCAACCATTATTTTGCATCCAAAACTTCCTTATATGCTTTTTTCCCATCTTTCTTTTCTATATTTTTAATTTTAAAAATTTGTAATATATTTTAAAGGCAAAATTTATGACAAAATATTTTTTGATTTTTGTTTATAATTTTTTTTAAATTTTTTCAAATTTTATTAAAAGCTAAAAATAAACTCCACTATTCCTAAAATTTAACATATTTTTATGATTTTGATTTTTCGTGTTGGATTTTTTTAAAAAATTTAAAAGACAAATATAAAAAATAAATGAAGGGAAAAATATTTTTTTTGTGGTCTTATTCGAAAGTTTCTAAATTTAAGTAAAAAAATGAAAGGAATCCAATCAAAATGGGGTGTTCACATTTTTATTGGATATTTTAATCCGAACATCTCAACTATTTACAATATTTTTTAACATTGGGATCCATTTTTGTCTAACAGCTCGAGCTTAACTATTCGATTAGTCAATTGCCCCAAATTAAAAAACATGGGGACGAAAAGTGCATTTTCACAAAAATCATATTAACATGTCATTTTATTTTGGGTAAAATATGTTTTTAATCCCTCATTTTTGACATAAATTCGGTTTTAGACCCTCATTTGGAAAATGTACTTTTTAGTCGCTTGTTTTTTAAAATGTGTCAGAAATGGTCCCTATAATCATACTTCTGTTTGAAAAACGAGGGACTAAAACCAAAATTTTGTAAAAAATGAGGGACTAAAAATGTGTGATAGTAAAAAAAATAAGGGACTACAAATATGTGGTGTAACAACCACTTCTGACACATTTTAAAAATCGTGGAACTAAAAAAAGTACATTTCCCAAAAGAGGACTAAAACTAAATTTTCGTCAAAAATAAGAGACTAAAAATATATTTAAACCTTTTATTTTTATTATCTCATTTTATTTAATGAAATTAATTAATAATTAAAAATAAAATATTTTTTGATTTTTGAGATGATAAATAATTTAAAACAAATTAAAGTATCAAATTCGATAATTATTTTAAAATAAATAAATAATATATATATATATATATATATATAATTTATCTAAAAATAACATTTAAATATGTCATTTTATATTTATCAGTTAGTTCAACTACTAGTTTTACCAAATACTTCATCCAATAAGTTAGTTTATCCGCTATCTGCTATAAGCTCATCTTCTATCAGCTAGCTTATCTGTTATCCGCTAATTTTTACCAAACAGAGCCTTACTGCCTATCCTCTCACAGTATTTCAATACTCTCACTAAGTACCCCCTTTATAAATACCTAAAGTAAACAAAGAAAACAATTAGTGAGCTAGCAAGTAATTAAGCCTTACCTTTTTCAGTTAGCAATGACAACCACGACCCACTTTATGTAATATCCCTGACTGCTCTATGGATTGACGACTGTCCCCACAAACCAACACAAGTCCTTTCAGCGTGCTTTGTCCTCACTCACACGCTTCCTGGGAAAACTTCTCAGGCCCATCCCAGAATTGCTCCAAGTCAAGTATGCTTAATTGTGGAGTTCTTAAGTAATGGGCTCCCAAAAAGAAGATGCATCTTATTGGTATAGGTAGTACCAATCAATTCATATAAGTCATCCTCAACTGTATAGTCTCATACCTACACAATCTCAGGATCCCTCTCATTCTGATGTGTAATCGGTTCATTCATGTGTCCCTCGGCTTAGAAGCCTGCCAGGAGCCGCTCCTTGTCCGTGCCATCTTGCATCAGCGACCACTCCCCGCCCTTGTCAACCCCGGTGTCACATGCCCACCAGCTTCCGCTTGGTTAGCCGAACCACACCGTACTGGGAGAGGCGCCGCTCTGATACCATTTGTAACATCCTTGACTGCTCTATGGATTGACGACTGTCCCCACAAACCAACACGAGTCCTTTCAGCGTGCTTTGTCCTCACTCACACGCTTCCTGGGAAAACTTCACAGGAGGTCACCCATCACAGAATTGCTCCAAGTCAAGCACGCTTAACTGTGGAGTTCTTAAGTGATGGGCTCCCAAAAAGAAGATGCATCTTATTGGTATAGGTAGTACCAATCAATTCATATAAGCCATCCTCAACTGTATAGTCCCATACTTACACAATCTGAAGATCCCTCTCATTCCGGTGTGTAATTAGTTCATTCATGTGTCCCTCCGCCTAGAAGCCTGCCAGGAGCCGCTCCTTGTCCGTGCCTTCTTGCATCGCCGACTACTCCCTGCCCTCGTCAGCCCCGGGTGCCACACTTTATCATTTTGATGCATGTTTACACCATTATTTTAGTTTCAAGGAAAAACAATGCCTTGACGTTATCCAAGTTTTCATCCATTCTAGTATTTGGGGATTCGATGGTTGACTCATGCAACAACAGCTACATCATAGCATTAGGCAAGAAAAATCATGTGCCTTATGGAAAGAATTTCCCTAGTCATGTGCCCTGCTGGTAGATTCTCTAATGGAAAATTATTTCCTGACTTCCTTGCCTCTGTGTTGAACATCAAAGATATAGTGCCTACTTTCCTGGACCCAAACCTATCAAATGAACAACTTCTAACAGGTGTTAACCTTGAATCTGGTTGATCGTGCTATGATGATAGGAGTGTAGCTCTAATAAGCGACGGCACCATAACAATTCCCAAGCAAAATGAATTCTTCAAAACTTATATAGAAACGCTCAAGAGAATTGTAGGGGAAGATAAAGCTAAATAAATAATTGGAAACGCTTTGTTTATTATTAGTGCAAGAAACAATGACCTTATTTTTTTTTACAATTTTTATGACCTCCCCGTTAGAAGGATGATGTTCAACATGGATCAATACCAAGATCATCTGCTGGGTAGGCTTCAAATGTTCATCAAGATAAACCAAAATATATTATTATTAATTTATTATAATTCAACTATTCATGCTTTTAAAGTAATTAACAAATAGAAAAGTCATTATGATGAAGACATAAATAGATATAGTTTTTGGTTGGAGGGAAATGGATCGAAGGGAGTGGAAAGATTATTTTCAATTTTTTTCAATATTTGGTTCAATTTTTTGGAAGGGGGAAGGGGCATAGAGGTGATGAAAATCCATCCTCGCTCAATTTTGGCTTCCCTCCAATATTGGAGGATTTGGAGGGGAGAGGGGGATTTAAAACATTTTAAATGCATTGAGTAAAACATTCTTACTTGTGTATTTTGAAATCTAAAATTATAAGGGTGTAAAAGTAAATTAATTTTAAACTCCATCTCCTCCCCTTGTGAACCAAACAAGAATAGTGTTATGTCTTCTCACCTCCATTAAAATATCCCTCGTACCCTCCTCTCAATCAAACACAATATCTAATTAAAAGCTCTCCTTTCTCATTCTCTATTTTGAACCAAACACACATGAGTACTTAGTAGTTAATAGTGACTTAGGCTCTATTTGGTAAAAACTAGCGGATCGCGGATGAGCTAGCTGATAGCGGATAATCTAGCTGATAACGGAACTAGCGGATATGGTAGCGGATTAAATTTGACGAGTTTGGTAAAACTAACCGTTGAACTAGTTGATAAATATAAAATGACATAAAAGAACATGTTTGTAAGCTTTTTTATATATATAAATTCTACATATATATATATATATATATATTATTTATATTATTTATTTTAAAATAATTATCATTTTTGTTATTTTAGTTTATTTCAATTTATTTATCATTTCAAAAATTAAAATATAAATTTTAGTTTTAATATTAATTTAATTTTAATTATTTTGTATAAATAAATGAGATCATAAAAATAAGTTGATATATTGATATGATTCTTATACAAAAGTTATTTGTTATCTTAAATATAAATATAAATAGTGAAATTAATTCTTATTTATATACTCTATTAAATAAATTAGTTTTAAACTAGATTGATGGACCCGTGCCATGCACTGAGAATATGCTAATTTTAGGATTTTATTTTTAAATATATAATTGTTTTTTTTTTAAGGAAAATATATAATTGTTGAGTTCATGTTTTGATGGACCCGTGCCACATATTAATTACCAATGCCGGAAAAATTAGAGTTCAAATAAAGCTGAAAAATGTGAAGAGGGCTATTAATCGCTATTCCAGTAACCTCGAGTATTTGAAAATATCTTAAAATTATTTATTTCGAAAATCTTGCCCACATTAAAAATAATTTTAATAAGAATTTTAAAGGACATAGATTGCTTCAGTCTCATAGATGACAAAATGATAATTATAATTTAAGATATTTTAATAATAATAGATATTATTATTATTATTATTATTATTATTATTATTATTATTATTATTATTATTATTATTATTATTATTATTATTATTATTATTAGACCCAATCATATGATGCAAATTTTCATATTTCCAATCATGTTTATCTATTTGAAATTTTGAATGCAAAATTTTCCATTTAAAGTTTTAATCATATAAAGTTCAAATTTATAATCCAATATATAACTTTTAACCCCGTGCATCAAGGAGATTTTTTTAATTATTACTTCTATAAAAATATGTTGATAAACAACAAACAATAACGACGTAAAAGGATGATTTCTTGCTAACAATATTTGTTAATTAATATTAATATTTACGAATATAGTAAGAGAAAGAGCAAAGGTGTTTTAAAGACAAAAAAATTCAAGCTTAAAAAAATATATGATTAAAAAATTGAAAAGTCAAAATTATGATTTTATTTTAAGAAGATATACAAATCGTACAATTATATTGAATTAAGACTGTAGTTATATTTTTTTATCAAATAAAAAAAGGTTGTAGTTATATTTCAATCACTATATTGAAGATAACAAACTATAATTGAAGAATTAGCTTGAATAGTTAAAAAAGTAAAAAAATTGTTTATGTTGATCATAATTAAAATATAAATTGTGTCAAGAGATTAAAATATAAGTGAAGATATACAAAGGGATCATAAAATATATTGTATGAAGCAAAGAGCAATTATGATGAATCATAATGCTTTTTTTGACAAGAAGATGAATCATAATGCTAGAGACACAAATAGTTAACAATCACATTAAATGATAATTTGCTAATAGATTAACACATGGAATAATATTCAATGAGATTATTCATAAATGTATATAGTATAGATTTTTTTATATGAAATTTTATAATTTGTCTAAACTACATGTCACCAAATTTTATAGGTCATGACATAGAAAACTTGAACATGCAAAACAAAAAAAGAAGCAATAAGTATGATTAGGATTTTATTTTATTCAGCTAAGAATAAGTGAGGAATTTAAGTAAGATAATAGGGATAAAAATGGAAGAAAATGAAAAGCTATAAGTTATAAGCTCAAACGCTACTTCAAGTAGCGTCTGGACAAAACACTATAAGCTAGTTCTAAAAATTGTTATCAAATGGGGCTACTTTTTATTCAATATACGCTACCAGATTTGACAAACCAAATAGAGTCTTAAGTACAATAATCGAGATCATGTTATTGGTAGACCACACTAATTTTGATTATTTTGATTCGTGGTTACTTTTCATCTTTCATAGATATATGCCTAAAGACCAATTAATTATATCATAGATATGTGGATACTAAAATAAATATTTTGAATTCCATAAGATAGTTAAAAGCTTTTCATGATTTTAGTATTAAGTTATTTGATAAAAGTCAGCTAAGATAGTCGCTGTAAAAATCAAAGAGTTTTTCTTTTTATACAAAAGAAAAGTTAAGCAACTTCATTAATAATGGAGAATATAATACATCCGGTAACATCATCACGAATTTGGAGAATAGTAATATATGTAGCCACCCCTAACAAAGAGTGAGCAACTACATGGACTTTCCTCCTATCAAACTCTACCAAAGAGTTGTTAACATAAGATGATAAAAGACTCCTACAATTTGAAATAACAGCCTTATAATTAGCTTGGTCCTCTTGAAGGAGACCTAGGACTTCCTTTTTTTGCACCTAAAGTCTGGGAGAGTAACTATAAAATTTAGCTTTGAAGAAATATCCTTCCTCGTCACGTAAAAATCAAAGAGTTTGGAACAAACAAAAAGGTGCCAAAATTGTAATTGAAATTGATGGCAGTTCCATGCGTTATGCATTGCATTTTTATTTTTATTTTTGATTTTTATATCTTAATGAAAGTTCAAATTCAGTTCTTTTTACATTCATTATATTCATTAAATTCTCTATATTAGAACGAGTCTTAAATGTTAATTACATGGAACTGCAAGCTCTGCCCCATTCCTTACTATATATATATATATATATATATATATATAGCAATGGTCATGTAATGCTGCCAATGGGAAATTGGTTCCCCACTGTTCTTTCCAAGCACACTGATTGAAAATACATTCTCTTTTAATTTGATGTTTTTATATTATTTTACGTACCAAAATGTTAAATAAGCCACTTAAAACCCTAATTTTTATTACAGATCGATTGACTAGGTCCAAGAAAAGATATACCTATTTTACATTCAAATTTCAAATTTTGTAATCTTAGATAAGGATTTTCTGTTTCTATTTTGTAATGTTTTATTAGCATTTTTAGTTCCTATTACTTTTTTGAATGCCTTTTGTAAACTCTACATAAATTGATGAACTGCTTTCTTGTATGAAAATGAACTGCAACAGTTGCTTTCTGCAGACAGATATGTATCATTCAATTTTGGAGAAGACTATATGTGCATATCTACAGGAGGAAACAACAACCAAGTTTTGCAAACATGGTTTTGTTGAAAGAGAATAATTTTCGCTACTCTGAAGTTAATAAGGGACGAAGCAATAGTATCCTTACTGCATAGACGCTGCTAAGCATATGACATAGACCATCAAATTAGGGCTCAAATTATCAAATATTTTAAAATTTTAGCAGTTGGAACAGGTACCAATAGGCTACCATTTCACATCTAGTACGAATCTTAGTTTTTAAACTTTAATAGTAATAAGCAGATTTAAGGAAAAGTAGAATACAAGATGAAAGCTTGACCCTTATTTTTTTCTTCAAAACTTATATTTTTTTGGGACATTAATTCTTCAATATCCAAACAATGTTGGCTAGGTAACATTTATAATGGATATGTGAGTGATGGTAGTTAAGGAAGCGAAATAATGAGCAATATTTTTTTCCCCTTTCAGAACGTCCCTCTGCTCCATGTGTCATTGGTTCTCGTTGGATTACCCAACACCAAAAGTATGGTCATTTTCCTTTTCACATGCATTCGTTGCTTCCCAGAAATAGCAGGATTCTCCTTTTGTGTTTAGTGATTTTGCCGATGCATTAAAGCTTTTGTTTTATTTATTTAGTTGCAATGTTTCATCTTTTTTTTTTCCCCTATTTTTCATTTTTATTTTTTTTAAGAATCTTATTAATTTTATTTTTGTTTTAATTATCTTTTGGTCTAAGGCTCTAAGCTGAGAAGAAAGATTTTTGTGATGTTTTTACATTTTATTTTTGTAATTTCAGTTAGAAAAGAAATACTTAATTGATAAAATTAAGTTTTCACACCGAGGACATGCAAAGGGTGGTAGGGTGAGCATGCAGATGGCAACGTTGGTGCAGCATGCAGATGTAGAACACATGGATGACATGCAAAGGGTGATTAAAGAGGTTCGATGGTGCATGCAGATGGCAGGGAATCATACAAATCTAAAATGAATAAACGACTCTTAAAATAGCAAAATAAAAAATTGATTTGATATTCATAATGAATGTTATTAAAATTTGAAACATTGGTCGAACTAATTGATAGTTATAATTAATTTTTTTTATACAAATTAAACTTATTAATAATACAATACAATTAAACACCGAGAAATTTAAAGTTATAATGTCCTTTATAATAGTAGAGGTCTTTAAAAGGTGCTGAAATCGTCTAAAATATTTTGGTCAGAACCTAAAATAAAGATATATATATATATATATATATATATATATATAAAAACAGCGCATGCAGATGGCTTTTGACCCTCTTCACCTTGATAAACGTCACATAAGTCAGTCCTATTAATTAATTAATAGTGACAAATTAAAAAAATATCAATTAATTAATAATAATTTATTCTTAATTATTGATAGGAGAACAAATGGAGGACATGCAAAGGGTGGTAGCTAACAGCCTAACATGTGCGGTGCGATGGTGCAACATTTCCTTCCACAATTAATGTTCTTAACTTTTGGAGCTGAATGTTTATCGTTTGGTCTCTCCTGAGCATGTAGATGCAGAACGGAACACATGGAGGACATGCAAAAGGTGATGGAAGAGAACACATCTGCATGTTTATCTAACAGATGGCGGCGATGCATGGAAGCATGGTGCATGCAGATGGCAGGGATTTAGGGAATCGTGGACAACTTTTCTGAAATTAGAAACAAGCTAGACAGGTCATGTTTTAAATCGATGTCCATTGATTTAGAAACAGACCCCTCATGTCATATAGCAGTCTCCAATTACTTTTTCACGCCCACTGGACCAAAATCCTGTTTTTAATTTTTTGTCTTTTCCTTTTTGGGTTTTTTAATTGAATAGTGACAAATTAAAAAAATATCAATTAATTAGTAATATTTTTTCTTAATTATTATTTTTTAAATTAATTTCTAACATTCACTTATAAGTTATGTACAAAGATGGAGTACTGGGACTTATGCCTCAATTTTACATGATGGTTGAAGTAATATTTAGCTCGTTTAAATTTAGGAAACTGTTTTATCTTGACAATCTAAGGCCACTATGCTGCTACCATCATTGAATCCCATGTTAGCTGGGCCGAAAATGCTAACGAGTACCCCTTGGGACACTTGTTAATAAATCAAGAAAAAAAAATTTACATGGGAAATTAGTGTGTTTAATATTTGAAAAAGTAAAATGTTTAGGGTCTGTTTGGTTTGTATTTTCATTTCCTGTTTTCATTTTCTAAAATTTGTATTAACTTTAGTATTTGCCACATCATTTTCTTTTTCAAATTTTTAAAACACATCCAGCATTTCTAAAAATTTTGAAAATGTCAAATAGTTGTTTTCATTGTTTCCGGAAATGTATTCTTCCTAACTAGCCTTCCATCCTCTCTTTGTCACAAGCGTTTATTGTACGAGCCTTCTATCCTCTTGTTAGCAATTTAAAATCAATATAAATTTTAGAAAATGAAAATAGGAAATGAAAATGCAAACCAAACAGGCCCTTAGTTTTATAATGAAAACTTATTTTTCTTGATTCCTTAAAAGTGTCCTAAGGGCACTCGTTGGCATGACGCTAACTTAAATGATGCAAGCTTGTAAAAGTTTTAAACCCATGTTAATGTTATCAATCTTTTTCGTTTTCTTTCCTATATGAGACATGGGGTTTTGGATTACTTGCAAAGGTGTTGTATTCCAAATATAAGGGTCTGTTTGCTTTGTATTCCCGGTGGCTTCTATGGTGAGGGACCAACTAAATCTGAGGGAGGCTGATCCTCCATAGGATATAATATTTAAATAAGTGTGTGTGGCTAGGATTGTATAGGAGTGACCTGCTTGTACGGTAAAACTCATTTTATGAATTTGCCCCAAAATTTTGTCATGAGATGACGATTATGCCCTTGAAAATCACTATCGACAAGCCCTAGTGTTGTTCCCTGCTTCAGCTCCTCGTGTTCATCATCCCCGTTTCAAGGTTATCCTTACAAGCTATGGTTGTCCAGATACCCAGCAAGGTTCCATCGACCAACAATGGTAGATGCGCCAGCGTTAGCTCTAGCGTGGTTGCCTTATGGAGGGCCAGAGGTTGCGGAAGGCAGTTTTTGGCTGGAATCTGGAAAAAAGATGAAGCACAAATCTCATGAGTAACATTGCTGGGTCTAATTGTTGCAAGCTCAACCTGAATGTCGATTCCAGTTGGTTGCGGACTTGCGGTTGCTACAGCCAAAGTTTTCCACAAATTTAATCAAATCTAATCAGTTCATTTTCAGCTTTTGAATGAATTTCTTCAAAAATATTCATTGTCAGAGTATTTTAGTTGATTGTGGGTGGTTGTTATCGGGTTTTGGGGATTGCGTAGCGTCTCCATACCATTTTGGCTGGATTTAGTTACTTGAAGATGCCTATGGCAAGATTGTGGGTGATCATTGCTAAGTGCATCGGTTCGATCACGCCTAATGCCCAGGTTGATTCAAAATGTTGGCAACCTCATCATTTGATAAAACTTATGTATTGCGTGAACATCATTTATGGTCAAGGAGCTCTTATATAATTATATAATGTGATGTGTTTAAATGTTGACGTTAATCCACCATTGTTCTGTCCAAATTATATATGGTGAACATTATCTTTAATCTGGTGATGGCAAATCTGAATTAAAATTGTGCTAATTCGGATCAGTGTTAGGTTCAGTGCCAATGTCTGATCTTAGACAGTATTCCTCAAGATGGACACCAGAGCCGTCATCTTCAGTAACCTCAATTGAGTCTTCCTCTTCCATAATGACATTCATGGATTCAAGTCCTTCCTAGCAATGAATCAGAAAATTAATGAAATACAACAGAGCTCACCTAATAGGATACATCCAGTTAGCATAAAAAAAAAATAAAAAATCAACTCACTAAAGAAGCATAAATTTAACTAACTATTGTCTCAGACACTTCAATATCAGTTTTGGGAAACAAGGTTAATTCCAGTGTAAATGTTGTTTCTTAAAATGAATTCAATGCTCCGTAAGTACTGAAGAAAAGAACTAAACCCAAACCTCAAATTCATTGTCGATATCGTCTTCGTTTAATATAGCTATAGTTTTCGTTTTCGTTTTCGTTTTCTTTCCTATATAATATGTGCTGAAAATGTGTAATAAATATGGGATCATAGTGTATGGTTCTTTGTGAAGCTAATACTTTGAACCAAATTCTTTAAAAAAAAATGAAAATACAAAAATAAAATGTAAAAACATCACAGAAATCTTTCTTCTCGGCTTTGACCAAAAGATAATTTAAACAAAAATAAAATCAATCAGATTCTTAAAAGAAATAAAAATGAGAAAATAGGGGAAAAAATGAAACATCACAGCTAAATAAATAAGACAAAAGCTTTAATGCTTCGGCAAAATCAAAGATGGTAAACATATAGACATAAAAAGACTAAACACAAAAGGAGAATCCTGCTATATCTAGGAAGCAACAAATGCATGTGATAAGGAAAATGAGCATACTTTTGGTCTCGGGGAATTCCAATGAGAACCAGCGACACATGGAACCGAGGGAGGTTCGCTATTACTATTAAAGTTTAAACACTAAGATTCGAAATAGGTGTGAAATGGTAGCCTATTGGTACCTGTTCCAACATCTAAAATTTTAAAATATATATATACTTTCGCTAAGTTTAATTTATAGATCTTAAAATATTTGATAATGTGAGCCCTAATTTGATGGACTATGTCCTATGCTTAGAAGTGTTTATGCAGTAATGATACTATCTTGCTTCGTCCCTTATTGACTTTATAGAGTAATGGAAATTTTCTCTTTCAACAAAACCTTGTTTGCAAAAGCTTGGTTGTTGTTCCTTTTGTAGATATGCACATATAGTCTTCTCCAAAAAAGAATGATATACTACAAGAATTTTCGCTATTTTTCAGGGCCTTGGGCCCTGAGAAATTCAACAAATCCGTGGGAAAATGCACATTTCCCATAGATGACCCAAAGATTCAGATACATCGGTTTTCAAGGCATCACGCCCTTGGGAAATTTCCCACGGAATAATCCATGGGAAACATTTCCCACGAAATAATTGCTGGAAAACATTTCCCAAGGCTTTAACCCTGGGAAACATTTCCCACGGCTTCAACCCTGGGAAACCTATCTTTTTTTAATTATTATTATTATAAAACTTTAATTTCTAGCTTAATAAGTCAATTAATTATTGTTAAACTAGATAAATAAATAATTATTTTTATATGAATGCATCAATAAAGAAATTAACATTATAATTCAAGCCAATTAAGTAATTCAAACAATTTGTTCTATAAAAAAAGTTATTCAAGTCATTTGTTCAACAAAAATGGTAATTCAAACCATAATTGACATCATAAGTAAAAGAAACATATAAATTCATACAAAAGTCTAAGAATCCTCATTATAAGAATCCTCAATAAAATGGTCAAGAGAGTCGTCATCCTCCTGGGCGTGCTGGGTCGTCTGATTAGCCTGGCGTGGGGGCTGCTGCATGGACTGTTGCGGCTGCAACTGTCGCCCGGTCTCCATCATTTGTCGCATCGTATCCATCATTCGACAATGCTCCTCATCCCAATGCTGCTCCCTCTCCTGGGAAGCTGCCAACATCTACCCCAACTGAGCAATCTCCGCAGACTCCTGAGGGCGACGACTGGTGGTGGTGGACGCTCCAACCCTAAGCTCTAACTTGCACGAGGGCCCTTCCGATAGTTGCCGGCAAGGTCTCCAGCACCGTACAGACGACCCTTATACTTGCCGCCGACGACGTCTGCCCAATCATTCAGTGCAAGCTGCTCGTCCTCCTGCGGGTCAGCTGGGGCGGATGGTGAAGAGGTTGATGCTTGAGACCTATGTTGACTCATCCTCTCATGAAACTCCTCCTGTTACAATTAATACATCAGACTCGGTAATCAAAATTTGAACAATATGTTACAAGATAAATTATGCAGAAAATTGGACAGAGTTTTCCCTTAAAACTACAACATCCCAAAGTTTACAAGCAGAACACCACAATTTAAATCAATAAGTCATCATCAAAAGCTCGATAGGATTCTCACAAATATTCATGTCCAAACTAGTTATAACATTTCCAATGCCAGACAGTATCAATAGGTCCAAATATAAAGTGACTCTACAGACTCAGTAATCAAAACATGAATAATATGTTACACGATTAATTATGCAGAAAATTGAACAGAGTTTCCCCTAAAACTATAACATCCCAAAATTTACAAACTGAACACCACAATTTAAATTCATAAGTCATCAAAACTTTCCTCCTGTTGTAGTGATACATATCTGCATGCAGAAAGCAACTGTTGTGCAGTTCATTATCATACAAGAAAGCAGTTCATCAAATTTTAGAGTTTACAAAAGTCATTCAAAAAAGAGATAGCAATGAAAATTGATAATAAAATATTACAAAATAGAAACAGATCGAAAATCCTTATCTAAGATTGCAAAATTTGAATTTGGAATGTAAAATAGGAATATCTTCTCTTGGACCTGGTCAATCCATAATAAAAATTAGTGTTTCAAGTAATGAACCAAAAAAAATAAAATTGTGTTTCAAGTAGCTTATTTAGCATTTTGATACGTAAAATAAATATAAAAACATCAGATTAGAAGAGAATGTATTTGCAATCACTGTGTTTGAAAGGAACAGTAAGGAACCAATTTCTCATTGGCAATATTACAAGGCCAGTGCTGTATATGTTAGAGTAGGAAATGGGGCAAAGCTTGTAGTTCCATGTACTTGACAATTAAGACTCATTCTAATATAGAGAATTTAATGAAAGTAAAAGAACTGAATTTTTACTTTCATTAAGATATTAAAATCACAACAAAAACAAAAGAAAAACAAAAATGCATGGAATTGTCATCAATTTCAATTAATATTTTGGCAACAAAAAAAAAACTCTTTGATTTTTACAGCGATTATTTTAATTGACTTTTATCAAATAACTTAATACTAAAATTATGAAAAGCTTTTAACTATCTTATGGAATTCAAAATATTTATTTTAGTATCCACATATCTATGATATAATTAATTGGCCTTTAGGGGCATATCTACGAAAGATGAAAGGTAACCACGAACCAAAATAATCAAATTAGTGTGGTCTCCCAAATGATCTCGATTATTCTACTAAGGCTCTGTTTGGTTTGCCAAATCTATTAGCTTATAGTGAATGAAAAATAGCTCCATTTGGTAACTATTTTTAAAACCAACTTATAGTGTGATGATTTTGGCGCATGATCACACATTATGCAGGTTCTGTAAGTCAAGCTTGGAAGACTCTTTTCATATGTCCTTTACCTGTTCTTTTTCATACACAATCTGGATGCACATTTATAAATGGGTAGGTGTTGATGCAGTGCTATTTTATGAACCTAAGTCACATTTTTGTCAGCACTTGGGTCTTTTGAGGACTAGGAAAAAGAATACAGGGTGGTCGATATTATGGTCAACCTTTGTTAATACTAATATGGCAGCTGATATTTTTTTTTGATAAGCAATATGGCAGCTGATATTAACTTCACACTCTCTGACTGGTGTTTAAAGACGAAAACTTGTCTGGAGTATTGCCAAAAGAAGGTGAAAAATTAGAAAACTGTATGCACTGTTGGCTGCTAGGTCCTGCGCTGTTCAATATGATGGAGGGGGTCCTTTGTTTGCTAACTAGTCAGGTCTCCACACGTTTTGGCTGGCAGGTGTTGAAGCAGGGACAAAACTGGACATAAGGGACTAAGGGAGGCTCAATTTTATGAAGGTTGCTGGGTTGCTGTGTTCAAACTTGGTGTTAATTGCAAAATGAAGGAAACTTTTAATGCTGTTACTTGGTTCCGGGTACAGTACACAGCGTAAGCAACCAAACAAAAGGTGGTTATAACTTTAGTAGGGGGATTTGAGAAAAATTACTGGTGCTGGTTTGGGGGGTCGAACAGAGAGATATCCTTCAACCTTATAGCAATTATTATTAGTCATTCTTTTGTTACATTGTAAATGGGTTTGAGTATCCCTTTTACTCGATTTAATACAATTTTTGCTTATAAAAAAAAAATAGTGTTTTTTTTTTCTAGACGTTACTTGAAGTAGCATTTGAGCTTATAACTTAAAATTTATCATTTTTCTTTCGTTTTTATCCTTATTATCTTAATTAAATTTCTTACTTATTCTTAGCTAAATAAAATAAAAACCTAATCATACTTTTTGTTTTTGCATGTTCAAGTTTTCTATGTCATGCCTATAAAATTTGGTATGTGTAGTTTAGACAAATTATAAAAAAATTTGTTAAAAAATTAAATTAAATTTGTTTAACAGAATATATAAATAAAAATTAATTTCACTATTTAGATTTACATTTAATATAAAAATTAATTTTATTTATAAAAATGATTAAAATTAAATTAATAGCAAAACTAAAATTAATATTAAAGTTACTCTAAATTTTAATGTAGTACCGAAGAATTCACCTTTTAGGAATTTATTTATATCATTGCCAAAAAAAAAAGTAGAGTGCAAAGTCTCGTTCCCGAATTTTAAGTAAGGCAGAATCAACATCCAATTTAAGTGTATTCACATGAATGCAAAGAGGGACAGAAACATATGCACAAAGATTTTTTTTTTGTTACTGCACAAAGAAATTTTAAACAATTATAATGAGTGTAAAATCCAGAAAGCATCAATATTTAATGATATGAAATCTAATGATCTCAATATGAAGGAAGATTTACTTCCTCGGTAGAACCTTATGCTTCCTGCCGATGGTGATGGAAGAGAAAGAAGGAAATGGGATATGTTGGAGGGACTACCGACGACACGTTTGGGTCTTTTCAGACATATGCCACTTCTTCAATTTCCGCAAGTTTTTAGCGGCAATTTAACACTTTTACACAATTGAAAAAAAAAAAGGAGGACCAAAATCACTCAAAATAAAATGGGGGGGACAAATTTTGTCAAATTAAAAAACATGGCGACGGAAAAATACATTTTAGCCTATGATTTTTATATTAAAAAATTACAAATAAAGATATATGAGTTTGATTTGTATGCACTGTCAGTGTAAAGATTTTTACACTTACAACCAATCGGAAAACATAGAATTTGTGACTTTTAAAGTGGATAGGAGAAGAATCAAATATTTTTAATGGTTTATCAATTTCTGATTGATTGACAGTATAAAAAAACTTTACACAATTAGTGTATATCAATTAGATCCTATTGTAAATAGTTGAGATGTTCGGATTAAAATCTTCCAATAGAAATGTGAACACCCCATTTTGATTGGATGTTTTTCAATTTTTCACTTAAGTTCAGAAAATTCCAAAAATAAGACCACAAAAATTGTATTTTTTCCTTCCTTCTTTATACTTGTCTTTTAAAAAAATTTGAAAATTAAAATCAAAATTGAAAAATCAAAATCATACAAATATATTAAATTTTAGGAATAGTGGAGTTTGTTTTTAGATTTTATTAAAATTTAGAAAAAAAATAAAAATAAAATTGTCCATCCTTTTTGCCTTTAAATTTCTTAATTTTTTAAAAAATATAAAAAATAATAAAAAGAAAGATGCGAAAAAAGCATAAAAGGAATTTTGGATGGAAAATAATGGTTGGATATGAATTTAATGGGTGATTCCGATAAAGATGATTTGTTTTCCTTTAAACTTTGAATATTCAAAAAGGAAATAAATTATTAAAAAAGTTGATTAATTGAACTTATTGAAATCAATCATAGGGATTTAATAGATAATGAAAATAATTTGTCTCCGTTTAAAATTTGAAAATTCAAAAAGGAAATAAATTAAGAGAAGAATAAAGTGATTTGATTAATTGGATCAGTTATAACGACTTGATTACATTATTAACATAATCACATAATCAGATTTCTATATATACTGGTAGCTAGCAAGACAGACAGACACACAAGACTTCACTTCTATCGGTATCAGTTTCACTGCAGAGCTCATCATATTTTCCACCAGCACCACCTCTCCGAACAAAATGCAGAAACCACCGTATAAGCATAGCTCGCAGCTGTCACCATCACCTAAAAATTTATAGAAGGAACCACACTCCTTCATATATGTCAGGAGTTAATTGATGAGGAGGAACTGGAGATAGCTTGAACTCAATTCCTACAGTGATAAATGTAGGACAATCTCAAATAAATAATCATCTAACGATATCTCATGCATGAACACTGAACACCACAAGCACTCTAGGTAACCTTGAAAAGCACCGCACCTTCAAACCTCTGTCCAAGGCCTTTTGCGAACCAGAAGAACGAATATTCGACGTTACTTGCACCAACTAGTACTTAGCTCGTGTGCACATTCACTTTTTTATAGTTGGTTCAAGCGCTATTATTATTGATGAGGCATAACTTTTTTTTTTTTTTGAAAAATCTTTGAGAATTGCATTTAGTTTGAGGAGTTATGTTACAAGGATCGTTGATCAAGATTTTAAACTCATCAAATCTTAAAATAAAAATGCTGATAAAATAAAGGCAATAATAATAATAATAAAGCAAATTCTACCGTACCCACGTTAATTCAATGGGTTTTGGAACATTTATTTTTGAACCAATAGATGAATGATCTTCCATTTAATGAATTTAGATCAAACATTTTTTTATTTAAACATAAAAACTTTTACTTATTTCAAATGAGTCCTTAACTAATTAAATATTTTTTCTATTTAAAATTAAAAATTCCTATTAATTTAACAAATCCCACAATCCCCCTTCTTTTCCATCTCTTGTTGAAAAAAAATCTTATGATCATTGACAAACCAATCCTCTATTTTAGCGTGGTTGTGTTCTGTTGATTAAGGGTTTCTATGATCTTTATTTCATTTTATGCCCTACCCTGTGTGCGAATTGTGAGACTCTGAAATGAAGGAGAAGATGAAAAAGCGGTTGGGATGTAAGTAGTGGATACATGACTAAATTACAATAACAAAAACTTTGACTACTATTTAATAAAAAGGAAGAGATAATGAAACGAAGGTGAATTATTGGCCCATAAAAAACTATTCCAAAACCCTTGTTTTTTTCATGGGTACTGTAACAGTCCCCTAACACTACAGTAAATTATATTTTTAGTGGCAATTATTTAATGGCAATACATTAATTGTCAGTATTTCATATATTAATTTGAAAATTTTATGGCCAAACAATATTAGTCACTAAATGAATGGTTAATAACCATTAACAACACTATTTGTTTAAGACAATCCCTATTTGCCTGATTTCCCTATTTGCTAATGATTTCTACTTCATTTCCCCAAAATCACTCCACCTCACTCCCAAAATCAAGGTTTCAAAAAACCACTTCGCCTCACTTCCTACTTCACCACGATTTTTTCCTCTTCTTCCTTTCCTCAACCTCAACCATCTATTTTCACCAAATCAGGTCACTGTTCTTCAATCTCAGTTCAGGTTGCTCGTTGTTCTTCATGATTTGCCACTGGTTTCGCGAAATCGCATGCAATTCAAAAGCTCGGGTACAGATTCAAAAGCTTGGGTACATATTGTAAGATCTACACTGCAAATTTCCTCTTCTTCACATATTAGGTGCGATTTTCTCATCTGGATTCTGAATTCTAAATTCTCTGATCTAAATTCTATGGATTCTATGTGCGCTGGTGTTCTTCAACCTTAATTGTGAGATTTTCCCCAAATTTATCATTGTGCCATTTCTTTGCTAAGTGTTCTTCAATCTCAACTCAGCGAATCCTCCAAATTTGGATGCATAAAAACTGTGATGACTTCTATTTCCATTGGAGCTGTTTGTATTATCTTATTTCATATTTTAGTATATTTATTATGATTCTCAATTTAAAGGAGTGTAGGTATGTGGTTTCTTTTAACTATGCCACATTTTAGAATGAAAATTTCTTTGATTTTTTGTTCTTTGTTCTATTGACGCTAAACTATTCCAAATCAGTTTTATGTTAATTCCAATAAAATAGGTATTGAATATTATAGCTTGGACAAGAAATGATGTATTAAATAGGAGGTATGCTTGCTTCTCATTGCATTGGACTTGCCTCGTTTAGGTAGAAATGTAAAAAAATTTGTCGAACTCTTGGATCTTAAAAGTTAGCTTTTTGACAGTTTATTTATTCTCTCTTTCTGGTCTCATCTCTTTCTTTGCTGTAGATATATGGCATTGAAACCTTAGTGAAGAGCTACTTACCAGTTAAAGATGCTCATGTTTGTACTGGTAGTGATGGTCTTCTGGATATCCTTAGAAATATTCTATCTTATGGTGAAATATCAAAGGACCTACAATCAAGGTATATAAGCTTCACAAAGCTATATTTTTTTATTACTTTACCTGAAAATAATCAGTTTTTCTCTTTTTCATTTCAAATTGGATCTGTGGGTTCAAATACTATGTACTCATTTATGCTTTCTTGCAGTTCAGCTGATAAGGCCCATCTGAGGCTTGCTTCTGCAAAGGCAGTTCTTTGTTTGTCAAGGCTCTGGGATCATAAGATACCCGTTGATATTTTCCACTTAACTTTAAGGACATCAAAGGTGGGTTCCTCCTTTTGTTGACTTAATTTCTTCTTGAGGATTTATGATTTGTTTACCACATTATTATCAAGAGTACTCTTTTCATATGTATAGGTAGAAATTAATTTGTAAAAGTTTTCATTTCAGTGTAAAAATAACTGCTTCTCTTGGTTTTCTTTTGGATCTTATAGATTAGCTTCCCTTAAGCTAAGAAGGTTTTCTTAAGCAAAGTTCATCAATATATAAAAGAACGACTATTGGATGCCAAGTATGCTTGTGCCTTTGTAGTCAAAATATTTGGATCCAAGCCAGTGGAATGTGCAGGGGTAATTTACAAATTTTCAGATCAATTCAATCTTTTTTGCAATTGCAAATTTTTCTACCTTCGACACCAATTATGTGTCTTTGTGATGACACGTGTTTGTAAATGCAGGATAAGCAGAACCTAGCATTATTCAAATGCATCAACAAGCAAAGGCACGACAGCTTTCTGTGCAATCAAATCAAGCAGAATTCTCCATTGCCACAAACTGCTTATTGGGTTTTCCCAACTTGCCTACAAATTCTGCTTTATTTTCTCAGTTTTTATTTAAATGTTGTATTTTGAAAAGTGCAGCATCTCTAAGCATCCCTCCCAGGCCCCCATTTCGATGTTTAATTGGAATTTGTAATGAAATTGAAACTCATTGTAACCAGGAAAACTTTATCATGAGAAGCTTTGTAATTCTTTTTTACATTTAAACTTTTTTGTGAAATTTTCATTTTTATATTCTAGAATTTCATCCCAAATTGTGTTTCTTTGGTGTGTAGCAGCTTAATCTGATGTGAAGGGATCATTTTCCTCCACAAAACACTTATATAGAGTATAGCCATTGATTGATGTATTTTGGCTTTTAGAGGGATTGAGTGATAATTCATTAATCGGTTTTATCATTAATAGTTAGATAGTATACTTAACTATGCAGAACCTTAACCAGAAAACTGGTGTGAATTGGATGCAGTTCCATGCGCTGTGGCTTAAAAAATGCCAAGGTGGGCATCAAACCCGACAAATATATATCCACATAGGTGAGAGTGAAGTAATGTGAGTGCAATAGTGATAATGATAGTGATGTAAACCTTGACCAAGAAGAGCTTAAGGTAGATATCATTGGACTTTGGTCTTTTTGCTCTTACCTCAGGCCTTAAGATCGATCCCCTGTTATGTTGTTCCATATTCTTCATGGATTCCTAATTATTTTTTAGACTACACCATTAAGTAATAAAAAAATAAGCCCAAGTTTTTACTTTTTTTTAATTAGGTAGTGTTTCGTTGTCTTTGTTCTTGATTATAGTCAATAACAAGATTGAGGAGCTGCAAGGGAATAGTACTGTTCTGTAGTTGTGTGTGTACAAATGTTCAAGAGTTAAGCTGATATTTTGAAGCCCCTATGATATGCGAATAGAGCATTTTGGGGTTTAAAAATATCAATGGTAAAGCTGGATTTCTAAGCTTACCAGTTTTATATAGTTAAGTCCTAGTATGGACTTTGCTATAATATAGTCTGAAGGCTGAAGCAATTACATTATGCCTAGTTTGGACCAAAAGATGTTTAATACTTAATGTTGAATAACTGATACGTGCATATTCAAATAAACTAATTTGATAGTCTTGTCTGATAATCTTAAGTATTTGACATGCAAGGTTTGGATTTTACGTGGACAGTGATGGCAATATGATAAAGAAGCCTCAGGTTGCGTTGGTAGACACTCGCAATGAGTAATTATTTTGAGTTGAAAGCTTGATTTTGATCTTTTTTCCATAAAAAGTTGCTTTATGAGCATGTTCAAGCATGCTTGCCTATTTTAAATTTAGTGAATAGTATTTGGCCGTACAACCAATAGACTGGGTTTATTATTGGTTTTAAGAGGAAGAGACCTAAAGACACAAAGATATTGAAATTGGAAATGGAGTAGCCATGGTTTTTAATATGTACCTTATTCCTCTGTTTTATTTATGTGAAACTGTGATTTAATATATTTCAAGTGAAGAAGATATTTGAAAGTGGTTTGATATCCCAAGAAGAAATGCATTATAATTTATCTGTTGCTTCTTCCTAAATATGTCATCTTAAATTAGTATGACCTTATTTAATGGCTTTGTTGACCATAGACCTTATTAAATTATACTCTCTTTGAGTGACAAATAATCTTAATATTTGGTGGCAATAGTAATTGTTGAGAAAAGCTAGCTAGAACTTTTTGCGGCAATAAAAAAAGCTGGTAAATGAGCTTAGAAGAAAATTCTAAAATCATATTTAGTGGCTATTAAAATTGTTGCTAAAAATCATGATAATTGCCGCTATAACTTTTAACTTTTAGTGGCAATTATTTGAGGCTTTACCAGCATTTCCTACAATTGTCGGGAAAGCTTTTAGCGACACTGGATACGCTGGCTAATTAATAATAGCTGGTAAAAGTTTTAGCGGCCATTATTATTGCCGCTAAAAGCCATAATAATTGCCGTTAAAAGTGTGTTTTGTTGTAGCGTAATAATAATCTCTCGTTTCTTTATTCACTAGCCTTCACCCTGTGCATCTGTAGTGTAATCTTCTATACTATCTGCTTTGAAGAGTAACGGACCCACTCTGTCTGTCTCGAAGGAATATACAGTGTGGTCTTTTTCTTTTTCTTTTTTTATATGAATATACAGTGTGGTCTTTGTCACACCCGGCATGCTCTGCCATCTCCATTTTCTACGGTTTTACACTTGAAAATCTCAATTCACTAATATCTTATCTCATCCTCTTCTCTTCTAAAAAAAATTCATTAAGCCTAACATTTATTAAAATAAAAATATATATAAAAATATAAAAATAAATTCATAAAATATTTTGTCACTCATTTTGACCTTTAAAATTTATGAAATTTTTTTAAAAAAAATTAAAGAGGGAAAATACCCAAAAGAAAGTTTTGAACAAAAAATAATGGTTAAATATGGATTTGATGGATAATAAAGATGATCTGTTTCCTTTTAAACTTTGAATATTCAAATAAATTATGAAAAAATTGACTAGTTAAATATATTGAAATAAATCATTCGAATTTAATAGAAAACAAAAATAATTTGTTTCCCTTTAAAAATTTAAAATTCAAAAAGGAAATAATTGGAAATTTGAGTGATTTAATTATTTGGATCAATTATAAGGATCTGATTACATTATTTACATAATGGGATTTTTATATATACATGTACATTTAGCAGCAGGCACAAAAGGACTTCTGGAGGCTTCTGTTAATACATAATTCATAGTATAGCAGTCATCATTTTTCACCATCACCACATCTCCAAGCAGCATACTTCTATTGTTTTTTTTTTTTTTATCAATTCAATGTTAACACTCCAAATTGAATATATGTACATGATAAACTCTGAAAGTGTAAATAGTAAGTCCCTCATAATTTATTAGCAGAAGAATGGACTTCACATTTCTAAAAAAAAGTGATAATAAGGCTTAACTTGTGAGCTTTCACAAGATAGATAGTTATTGATCAATTCGTGTCCTAGTAGTATCGCGCCTTTCCTTGTTCAGTTTGCAATGGCAACCATAGCGTTTATAGATTCCTTGTTCGTGTACTTTATCATTTTGATGCATGTTTACACCAGCAAAATCAATGCATAGATGTTCCCCAAGTTTTCATCCATTCTAATCTTTGGGGATTCGACGGTGGATCCAGGCAACAATACATGGTAGGTTCTCTAATGGAAAATTGATTCCTGACCTCATTGGCAACATTACATGGCCACTACTATTAAAGTAGGAGCTGTTTCAAGTACCTAACAACGTAGTTGTAGGTTACTTCAGTTGGATGTATAGTAGTTGTAGGTTACTTCAGTTGGATGTATACTGTCCCAAATACATATTTTGAAGGATCATCACATACAAGTGTGAGTTCGTTATAGATGTAGTTCATTATAGATGTAGCTACTTCAAATACGTTGTTCCTGCAACAACCCAGATTTGTTACCTCGGTAGTCATAGAATGTCGACCTGTGTACAAAAGTAAATATTAGAACAAATTATTCACATTTTCTGTTTTTTCATATATTTCTCTTTTATTTTAGAATCATGAAAATATAATACAAGTATAAAAAAGTTTTATAATATTTTAAAGCAAAGTTTTGTGATTAACTGAGAAAACGTTTTTTTTTTCAATGTATTTTAGTATGATAACAAAGAACTTTAAAATAATCTAGTCTAGATATTAACACAATAGATTTATGTGTGTCTGTGTCAAATTTCACTCTTATACCAAATTTTAACGGTCGATTTTGGTTTAACCTAACGACTTAACTTACAATTTTTTATTGGAAAGAGAACAACTAAGACTCATTCTAATATAAAGAGAAAAAAATAATTTTCTTTTTTAGTAAAGAGATGCTACGTTTCTTGACTTTTTATTAAAATTGTATTATTTATTATTAAATTGTTTTATGTTTTTAATTCATAGATATTAATTTTTTATTTAATTTATCTGAGTAGTCTTTGTTTTTGTCTTTATTAAAATAGGTATACATAGAAGTTTATATGTTATTAGTTACAAATTATATTAATATATTATTCTTATAAATATTTTTATATAAGTAGAAAATTAATAATTTCCCTAATTTTTTTAGGCCAATAAAAAGATATTATCATAATAAATATATTTTTACTCATGTTTTAAATTTAATTCAAATTAGTTTTATTATATTATTTATTAATTTATTAATATAATTTTCACGATAAAGAAAATAAAATATCGTATAAAATTTTTTAACAGGTAAATAAAATTATTGTAAAAAACATACTTGTTTTTCTGCCTTAATTTACTTATATTTAATCACTGGTTTTAAACAAAGATTGAAACATATTGTTAAAATGTAACTTTTTTGGGTTATTGTATTATTAAAAAATATGTATATGTTACCTGACGCAAGACAACAAGATTTTATCTTATATATGAAGCAAGAAAATATATTTTCTTTATTGGCCTATAAATATATTCGCTAAAAAATTGATTTATTATTGTGCTAAAATTAATAATAAAATAATATTTTACTATGATATGTAACTAATAGAGACCCCTTTTATCGTATTCAATAAAGAAAGGAAAAAGGAGACTACACAATTACTTCAATAAAAATATGTTTATACTTTGAAAATTAAAACTATTTGTTAAATAAAGATTATAACTTTACAAAAAAGTCAAGATATTCAGAATTTATCTTCATTAATTATTATTTAAGGATAATTTGCATTTATGAAAATTCCTTTACGTTGTTTTTCTGTTACCAAGAAAGATAGTCTTTGATCAAGTTTTATTTTTATAAGGATAGCTCTCTAGCGATATATATTTTTTAAAAATTTATTTACAAAAAGAAATTAACCCTTTATTCTTCAAAAAAAAAATATTTTAACCCTTTCTATTCTTTTTTATTTAATTAGAAAAGATTGTACATTACTTGAGATGGAGATCGCGGCAGAGATGGCGAGGTGGTGTCGCAGACGGTAGTCTGATGGAAATAGATGGCTTGATGACTATATATTCTTGCTTGTGGTTCGAGGGAAAGTCTTGGACAGAGGTCTGACAATTTGGTGTGCTACAAGGTTACCTCCTAGTGCTTATGCTGTTCATGCATGAGATACTGTCAGATGACCACTGTTTGAGATTGTTCTACATTGATCATTGTAGGAGCTGAGTTCAAGCTTTTCCAGCCCCTTCTTGTCAATGGACTGTTGACGTATATAAATGAGTGTGGTTTTCGATAAAATTTAGGTGATGGTGGCGGTTGCGAGCTCAATGGTTGAGTTGGTTTGGAGAGGTGTGGTTGGTGATGGTGGAAAATATGATGACTCTGTAGTGAGACTGATACTGGTAGGTAGAAGAAGAGAAGAAGTCTTGTGTGTCTTCTGTCTTTCTAGCTGCCAGTATATATAAAAATCTGACTATGTGATTATTTTAATAATGTAATTAAGTCCTTATAACTGATTCAATTAATCAAATCACTCAATTTTTCTCTTAATTTATTTCCATTTTGATTTTTCAATTTTTGAAGGGAAACAAATAATTTTCACTATCTATTAAATCCTTATGATTGATTTCATTAAATTCAATTAGTCAACTTTTTTCATAATTTTTTTTTTTGAATATTCAAAATTTAAAAGAAAACAAATAATCTTTATCACCCACTAAACTCATATCCAACCATTATTTTGCATCCAAAACTTCCTTATATGGTTTTTTTCCCATCTTTCTTTTTCTATTTTTTTATTTATAAAAATTTGTGATATATTTTAAAGGCAAAATTTATGACACAATATTTTTTTATTTTTGTTTATAATTTCTTTTTGAATTTTTTAAAATTTTATTAAAAGCTAAAAATAAACTCCACTATTCCTAAAATTTAACATATTTTTATGATTTTGATTTTTCATTTTGGATTTCATTTTTTTAAAATTTAAAAGACAAATATAAAAAATAAATGAAGGGAAAAATATTTTTTGTGGTCTTATTTTCGAAAATTTCTAAATTTAGGTAAAAAACTAAAAGGAATCCAATCAAAATGGGGTGTTCACATTTTTATTGGATGATTTTAATCCGAACATCTCAACTATTTACAATATTTTTTAACGTTGGGATCCATTTTTGTGTAACAGCTCGAGCTTGACTATTGGATTAGTCAATTGCCCCAAATTAAAAAAACATGGGGACGAAAAGTGCATTTTCGCCAAAATCATATTAACATGTCATTTTATTTTGGGTTAAATATGTTTTTAATCCCTTATTTTTGACAAAAAATCGGTTTTAGACCCTCGTTTGGAAAATGTACTTTTTAGTCCCATGTTTTTTAAAATGTGTCAGAAATGGTCCCTACATCATACTTCTGTTTGAAAAACGAGGGACTAAAACCAAATTTTTGTAAAAAATGAGGGACTAAAAATGTGTGATTGTGAAAAGATGAGGGACTAATAATCTGTGGTGTAAGGACTACTTCTGACACATTTTCAGAATCGTGGGACTAAAAAAGTATGTTTCCCAAAAGGGGACTAAAACTGAATTTTCGTCAAAAATAAAGGACTAAAAATATATTTAAACCTTTTATTTTTATCGTCTCATTTTATTTAATGAAAATAATTAATAATTAAAAATAAAATATTTTTTGATTTTCGAGATGATAAATAATTTAAAACAAATTAAAGTATCAAATTCGCTAATTATTTTAAAATAAATAATATATATAATTTATCTAAAAATAACATTTAAATATGTCATTTTATATTTATCAGTTAGTTCAACCACTAGTTTTACCAAATACTTCATCCAATCAGCTAGTTTATCCGCTATCTGCTATAAGCTCATCTTTTAACAGCTAGCTTATTTGTTATCCGCTAATTTTTACTAAACAGAGCCTTACTGCCTCATCCTCTCACAGTATTTCACTACTCTCACTAAGTACCCCCTTTATAAATACCTAAAGTAAACAAAGAAAACAATTAGTGCGCTAGCAAGTAATAAAGCCTTACCTTTTTCAGTTAGTAATGACAACCACAACCCACTTTATCATTTTGATGCATGTTTACACCATTGTTTTAGTTTCAAGGAAAAAAAATGCCTTGACATTACCCAAGTTTTCATCCATTCTAGTATTTGGGGATTCGACGCTTGACTCATGCAACAACAACTACATCATAACATTAGGCAAGACAAATCATGTGCCTTATGGCAAGAATTTCCCTAGTCATGTGCCCTACTGGTAGATTCTCTAATGGAAAATTAATTCTTGACTTCCTTGCCTCTGTGTTGAACATCAAAGATATAATGCCTCCTTTCCTGGACCCAAACCTATCAAATGAACAACTTCTAACAGGTGTTAACCTTGAATCTGGTTGATTGTGCTATGATGATATGAGTGTAGCTCTAATAAGCGGCGGCACCATAACAATTCCCAAGCAAATTGATTTTTTCAAAACTTATATAGAAACGCTCAAGAGAATTGTAGGGGAAGATAAAGCTAAATAAATAATTGGAAACGCTCTATTTATTATTAGTGCAGGAAGCAATGACCTTATTTTTTTTTTTACAATTTTTGTGACCTCCCCATTAGAAGGATGATGTTCAACATGGATCAATACCAAGATCATTTGCAGGGTAGGCTTCAAATGTTTATCAAGATAAACCAAAATATATTATTATTAATCTATTATAATTCAACTATTCATGCTTTTAAAGTAATTAACAAATAGAAAGTCATTATGATGACGAAATAAATATATATAGTTTCTGGTTGGAGGGAAATAGAAGGGAGTGGAGAGATTTTTTTCAATTTTTTTTTTTCATATTTGTTTCAATTTTTTGGAAGGGAGAAGGGGAATAGAGGTGGTGAAAATTCATCCTCGCTCAATTTTGGCTTCCCTCCAATATTGGAGGATTTGGAGGGGATGGGGATTTAAAACATTTTAAATGCATTGAGTAAAACGTCCTTACTTGTGTATTTCGAAATCTAAAATTATAAGGGTGTAAAAGTAAATTAATTTTAAACTCCATCTCGTCCCCTTGTGAACCAAACATGAATAGTTTTTTGTATCCTCACCTCCATTAAAATATCCCTCCTACCTTCATCTCAATCAAACACAATATCTAATTAAAATCTCTCATTTCCCATTCTCTCTTTTGAACCAAACACACATGAGTACTTAGTAGTTAATAGTGACTTAGGCTCTATTTGGAAAAAAAAACTAGCAGATAGCGGATGAGCTAGCTGATAGCGGATAATTTAGCTGATAACGGAACTAGCAGATGTGGTAGCGGATTAAATTTGACGAGTTTAGTAAAACTAACAGTTGAACTAGTTGATGAATGTAAAATGACATAAAAGAACATGTTTGTACCCTTTTTTATATATAAATTCTACATATATATATATTATTTATATTATTTATTTTAAAATAATTATCACTTTTGATATTTTAATTTATTTCAATTTATTTATCATTTCAAAAATTAAAATATTAATTTTAGTTTTTAATATTAATTTAATTTTAATTATTTTTCATAAATAAATGAGATCATAAAAATAAGATGATATATTGATATGATTCTTATACAAAAGTTATTTGTTATCTTAAATATAAATATAAATAGTGAAATTAATTCTCATTTATATACTCTGTTAAATAAAATAATTTTAAATTTTTTTATATGAAATTTTATAATTTGTCTAAACTACATGTGGCCAAATTTTATAGGTCATGACATAGAAAACTTGAAAATGAAAAAAGAAGAAGTAATAAGTCTGATTAGGATTTTATTTTATTTAGCTAAAAATAAGTGAGGAATTTAAGTAAGATAATAGGGATAAAAATGGAAGAAAATGATAAGCTATATGTTATAAGCTCAAACGCTACTTTAAGTAGCGTCTGGACAAAACACTATAAGCTACTTCTAAAAATAGTTATCAAATGGGGCTACTTTTTATTCAATATAAACTACCAGATTTGGCAAGCCAAATAGTGCCTTTAGTATAATAATCGAGAACATGTTATTGGTAGACCACACTAATTTTGATTATTTTGATTCGTGGTTACTTTTCATCTAGATATATACCTAAAGACCAATTAATTATATCATAGATATGTGGATACTAAAATAAATATTTTGAATTCCATAAGATAGTTAAAAGCTTTTCATGATTTTAGTATTAATTTATTTGATAAAAGTCAGCTAAGATAGTCGTTGTAAAAATCAAAGAGTTTTTTTTTTTTGACAAAAGAAAAGTTAAGCAATTTCATTAATAATGGAGAATACAATATATCCGGTAACATCATCACGAATTTGGAGAATAGTAATATATGTAGCCACCCCTAAAAAAGAGTGAGCAACTACATGGACTTTCCTCCTATCAAACTCTACCAAAGAGTTGTTAACATAAGATGATAAAAGACTCTTACAATTTAAAATAACAGCCCTATAATTAGCTTGGTCCTCTTGAAGGAGACCTAAGACTTCCTCTTTTTGCACATGAAGTCTGAGAGAGTAACTATAAAATTTAGCTTTGAAAAAATATCCTCCTCATCACGTAAAAATCAAAGAGTTTGGAACAAACAAAAAGGTGCCAAAATTTTAATTGAAATTGATGGCAGTTCCATGCGTTTTGCTTTGATTTTTTTTTTTTATATATATCTTAATGAAAGTTCAAATTCAGTTCTTTATAATTCGTTAAATTCTCTATGTTAGAACGAGTCTTAAATGTTATATATATATATATATATAGCAATGGTCATGTAATGTTGTCAATGGGAAATTGGTTCCTCACTGTTCTTTCCAAGCACACTGATTACAAATACATTCTCTTTTAATTTGCTATTTTTATATTTATCTTACGTACCAAACTGTTAAATAAGCCACTTAAAACACTAATTTTTATTACAGATTGACTAGGTCCAAGAGAAGATATACCTATTTCACATTCAAAATTCAAATTTTGTAATATAAGATAAGGATTTTCTGTTTCTATTTCGTAATCTTTTATTAGCATTTTTAGTTCCTATCACTTTTTTGAATGCCTTTTGTAAACTCTATATAAATATAAATTGATGAACTGCTTTCTTGTATGAAAATGAACTGCAACAGTTGCTTTCTGCACACAGATATGTATCATTCAATTTTGGAGAAGACTATATGTGCATATTTACAGGAGGAACAACAACCAAGTTTTGCAAACACGGTTTTGCTTAAAGAGAATAATTTTCGTTACTCTGAAGTCAATATGGGACGAAGCAACAGTATCATTACTGCATAGACACTGCTAAGCATATGACATAGACCATCAAATTAGGGCTCAAATTATCAAATATTTTAAGATCTATAAATTAAACTTAGTCAAAGTATATATGTTCTAAAATTTTAGAAGTTGGAACAAGTACCAATAGGCTACCATTTCACATCTATTACGAATCTTAGTGTTTAAACTTTAATAGTAATAAGCAGATCGATTTAAGCAAAAACAAGAATGCAAGATGAAGTAATTACTAATTAATTATTATCTAAGGAGTAGGTAGATAGAATTTGAAATTTTGAATTATGCCTCAATTAATTACTAATTAATTATTATCTAAGGATAATTTACATGATGATTGAAGTAATATTTAGCTCGTTTACATGATGGCAGGGAATCGTGGACAACTTTTCTGAAATTATAAACAGATAGCTCATGTCATATAGCAGTGTCCAATTACTTTCACGCCCACTGGACCAAAATCCTGTTTTTAATTTTTTGTCTTTTCCTTTTTGGGTTTTTTATGCCTCAATTAATTACTAACTAATTATTATCTAACGATAATTTACATGATGGTTGAAGTAATATTTAGCTCGTTTAAATTTATGAAAACTGTTTTATCTTCCCAAGAATGACAATCTAAGGCCACTATGCTGCTACCATCATTGAATCCCATGTTAGCTGGGCTATTAACTTAAAGGAAAATGCTAACGAGTGCTCCTTAGGACACTCGTTAAGAAATCAAGAAAAGAAAATTTATATGGAGAATTAGTGTGTTTAATATTTGAAAAAGTAAAATGTTTAGTGCTTGTTTGGTTTGCATTTTCATTTCCTGTTTTCATTTTCTAAAATTTGTATTCACTTTAGTATTTGCCACATTATTTTCTTTTTCAAATTTTTAAAACACATCCAAAATCAACATTCGTTCATTTTGCAAGGACCAAATACATGATTTTTAGATAATTATAACAAAAGTGAAATGAGTTAAAACTCTTTTTTTTTTTTTTTTTTTTGGTTATGAAATGAACCAAAACAATAGTAAGATATATAAACTATGAAGAATAACGAGAGAAGGAAGAAAGAGATTATACTATTTTAATTTGTGATTAATTGAGAAAACCATTTGCAAACATTTTTTAAATTTTCAATATATTTTATTATGATAATAAAGAACTTTAAAATAATATAATCTAGATATTAACACAATAGATTTATGGTTGGTTCGATTGTATTAGGTTTTGGGGGTGTTCTATATAGTGTTGTTATGGGATTTTAGTTACTTTCTCAACCTAGCTAGCAGGATCAAGGCCTGAAAGCTGGGTTGATCATGTACCTTTTGTCCCTTGTTGTATTTGTTTTCTCTTTGTAATCAGGTTTGAGTTCCCTTTGTACTCGTAATAATTAAAGTACGGCTTATAAAAAAAAAACAACAATAGATTTATGTGTATGTGTCAAATTTCACTCTTATACCAATTTTTCGAAGACATACTTGTTTTTGCCATAATTTAATTATATTTAATCATTAGTTTTAAACAAAGATTGTAATAAATTATTAAAATATTAACTTTTTTTTGTTTATCTTTTATTAAAAAATATGTATGTGTAAACTCACGCAAGACAACAAGATTTATCTTATATATGAAGCAATAAAATATATTTTCTTTATTGGCTTAAAAATATATTCGCTAAAAATTATTATTTTTTGACAAAAATTAATAATAAAATAAATATATTACTATGATATGTAACTAATAGAGACCCCTTTATCATAATTTGCACAAAAGAAATGCATTCAGTACGTCTATTACGACGGTTGGAACCGCCGTAATTTGCACAAAAGAAATGCATTAAGGACCTAGATTACGGCAGTTCAAACGGCTGTAATATGCAACAAAGAAATGGATTCACGATGTAGATTACGGCGGTTCAAACGGCCATAATTTGCAACAAAGAAACGAATTCAGGACGTCTATTACGGCGGTTCAAACGGCCGTAATATGCAACAAAGAAATTGATTCACGTTGTAGATTACGGCGGTTCAAATGGCCGTAATTTGCAACAAAGAAATTCATTCAGAATGTGTATTACGGCAGTTCAAACGGTCGTAATTTGCAACAAAGAAATGAATTCAGAACGTCTATTACGGCTGTTCAAACGGCCGTAATTTGCAACAGAGAAACAGATTCGAGACGTATATTACGGCATTTCAAACGGCCGTAATTTTCAAAAAAGAAATGGACTCAGGTCGTTTATTACGGCGGTTCTAACGGCCGTAATATGCAAAAAAAGAAATGGATTCAGGACGTATATTACGGCAGTTCAAAAGGCCGTAATTGTCAACAAAGAAATGGACTCAGGTCGTTTATTACGGCGGTTCTAACGGCCGTAATATGCAAAAAAGAAATGGATTCACTATGTAGATTACGGCAGTTCAAAAGGCCGTAATTTGCAACAAAGAAACGAATTCAGGATGTCTATTGCGGCGGTTGGAACCGCCGTAATTCGCACATAAGAAATACATTTGAGGTATATTACGGCAGTTCAACCGGCCGTAATTTGACAATAATTATATTAAAATATTACTCTTATAAATATTTTATATAAGTAGAAAATTAATACTTTCCCTAATTTTTTTAGGCCAATAAAAAAATATTATCATAATAAATATATTTTAACTTATGT